>OY720641.1:134516930-135908432 GCA_963169105.1 Ceriagrion tenellum | reverse complement strand
GAACGTCATCCTCTTTTTTCCGGGACTCGAAGGGGTGTGGGTTGAGTGAAGGGCTTGATTCGGGGGAGGAGGGCCGGAGGCAGGCAGGGTCCAGCCGAAGAGGGGGGGGAGGAGAAGGGAATGAATAAGGGATTGAGAGTCGCGGGGAGGAGGGGTCGGAGAATGAGAGGGAATGAGAAGAGAATGTGGCCTGTGTGGGAGAGATGTTGAGATTGACGCGGAATGAGGCGGAGGCTGGAGAGGGTTGGGAGTGAAAATCGGTAATGGGAGGGTGGTTGTGAAAAATCTTCGTCGCGCGCATTTCCTCTGGCTTATATATACCATTCAGAGATATGCGACGGAGGCGACGGGTTCTTCCTATTACCGCATCTACTCTTCGACTGGCTGATGGGAAAATTCTACGATTTGTAGTGTAGAGGTTAAGTTTTCACTGGTTGATAAAGAAAAACTTTTCTATGAATTTGGTCTCATTTGAAAGGAAAATATATCACCCTTCCATTGACATAAAAAATTCAACCCCTTACCACATTACTTTCCGAGATATTTTCCAGAAAATTCAAGCCCTTTTACATGGGAAATGGTAAGTGCATTCACTCCAGAGAGACCTTATATTAAAAATTAGGCTTTTCCTACACTTAGATCTCGTCAAATATCAACAGTGTGTAGCTTGCGTGTTTTCTCAACTATATTTGAAAATTAATCATATTGTCGCCGCAGTAAATTCTTCGGGATCACAATAAACCTTCGATTTTGATGGAGCAGCAAACGCACCGTGTGAAAAAAAATTAGTCAAGTTAAAGACTTATTTAGATATTTTCATTTCATTATTTACAACTTCTGTCCTGTAAAACTATATTATTGACCCATTAACAATGCAATGTTTAATTCGTGTGTCTCTCAGCTGGTAAAATTAATACGCATAGTTAGAATATGGTCTCTATTATGATTAGGGAACTATCTTGCTCGGACTACCTTAAGCTATGTGCAGCCGCGTTGTTCTTGAAATGATACCAGCGTGGAGGCATTATCGTTTCTCTGAAAGATTTTGACGGTGACATTGCTATCATCTTTGAAAGTGTCTTCATTTTATTGTATCCTGTTTGGTCTAGTTCCAAATGTTTAATTACTTAATTATTTTGTTTTATACGTCTCTTTTTTTGGTTTCCCCTCTTTCTTTCCATCTTTACTTAAATGACGCCACGTGCCAGTTTTTGTCAGAGCTAAATAATGTATCAGTGTTTTAACTCTTCGATGCTTCATTCGGTGTCTCGAAAGGGAAATTTCCCCAGCAATTGCATCGTTGTGGGTTAAAAGAATGCTCCATAGTGCTCCATCCCTTTGCGTCTGTCAGCAATTCATATCGGCTTGGTATCCATAACTATTACTCTGTAACTTAGGCGAGAATTTTCGGGGGCGAGTAAGCTTCTGAATGGAGAAGTGATGGAGACAGGCAGAGACCGCTCATCACTCGCACCGAAATTCTCTTTTCGCGATCGCTTCCCGGGAGATGAGTGTCCCTACGTTCCACTCGTGGTTCCCGGGAGCGTCCTCCTCTCAACCGTCTCCATGGAAACCAGCATCCACCCAACCCTCTCCTCTCTCCACTTGCTTCCACACCTAGGGCTCAATGTACTCCCGAGCTCCCCAAACCGACTTGAGAGTGGAAGTGAGGTAAATCCCACTCGGAGAACTGTACACTATGAAATGGACTAATATTTTACAAGTTACGTTCGAGGAACTAATTTAAGTGTAGAGGGATATTTCGACCTTTTCATAGCATTACCATCCCACCATAACACCATGTGAAAGCCTATTAGATAAACCTTTTCTCATCTCTCATTCTAAATGCGCTTGTATCTAGAATATCTGAACGGAAAGTTTTCTTCGAAAGCTTTTCGAATTGCAGTGACCGTTTAATAATTCACAAGGCAGTTTAGCATCTCCTACTGAATATGAGTTTTCTCATTTCTTGTATCTCGTGTCGACAGTTGTTCACCTTAGAAAGAATACAACATATATACCCGACTTAAATTACTTGTGCTTACGTAGTATGCATATGTATTTGGCCTCTTGCTTAATAGCCTCTAAGTGCATGAAATGTCTCAGGCTCTCCTATAGGTACCTTCCCACCCAGCTCATAATACATAATTAATTGTATAAACAAAGGCTATGACTCTTTAAAAGGGCCAAAAAGGTAAAAAAAATGGTGCTTTTACACAAATGTATTCTCTCCAACCGAGATTTTAGTAGATAACTTTGGTATTAAACCTTCCAAATCCGTTGAAACCGTTGACGTTTGTTAAAAATAAATCGGTGTTGGATGTCATCGATTGTTCCTTTATTATGGACCGTTGCGCCAAATTCATCTCCCCCAGTACTTCTTTTGTTATTTTTGCTGAAATAGTTTGTTCTTCACAGTTCACTGCGGTTTTTGTTTTTCTCAGCATTGGTTCTACTTACATCATGTTTATATTTTCATTGTGTTTTGTTTGAAGAAATTCATGATTCTTCTGGTTATGTTCATAATTACCACGGGAAGGAATAGCCACAGAGGTCTTCAATCAAAGGAGAGGTCCTTGTCGACTATGCCTGGCTTCACACGTGCTATTTTCCGTCGACGCCAAGGCTTACACCCGTCGGGGGCTGATGCGGCTTTGAGAAGTGACTCCGCTCCCTCGGACGAATATCGGAAGCCAGGGGTACTTCCGCCACGCCCAAAGGGAGACCGGGGGGAGGGGGTCCTCTCATAGGCTGGATCACCGTATTCTTGAACGCTGCTCAGCCACCCTCGCACATATATTGAATAGGGTAATTTCCTGCACAATGACGAAAGGAAGTCTGATACCGTCGATTTTTGCCTCCTTCGCATTAGTCTCACAAAGATATATCTTTAAGTCTTCCTGAGGACGGTGTACTTACACTAACGGGTGTCCTTTCGCAAACATCAGTGATTAGTCGTTTCCTTTTCCAAGTAGCTGTAGCCGCTCTTCAAACATCAGTCGCCATTGTTTAAGCATTTCGAGAGTGAAGAAATACGGCTTTCCAATGAAAAATGTTCTTTGTTTCCTCGGTGAAATTTTATTTTTGGTATTTCGGTATACATTGTTTTTTAAATCTAATTTATAAAGGAAAATACAATAAAAATTTGGATATAATCAGATGACTTATATCATTTATTCTTGCATAAAACACCTGCCTAACTATAGTGAAGTAGTCTGTTTGTTGGAAGTTACCGTGGAGACCTCACTCATACGGGAAATCACTGGCGATGGTAAAGAGGCGTTGATTGTTAAATAATCGTGTGCACATGACTGCAGAGAACAGCATTTTTCTCTCGAAACAAGCAAGGAGCATATTTCAGCATCGTGAGAAAATTAAACTTTTCTGGTCGTCAAATTGAATACGAGTGCTGTTCAATCAATGTTTACAAACTAATATTATCTCACTTCAGTCGTCTGCGCGAAATAAATTTTTCAAAAATAACTGGAAGGAAAATTTGAGAAATTCGACTAATGTACGTATTTAATGTAGTCCAAGCGAGATAGTTCTCTAGTCATAATGGAGACCGTATTAGAATTATACGTTTTCATTTTAACGGTTCTAGGACATGTCAGTTGGTGCGAGAATATAGTTTTATATGACATAAATTGTGAGTCATTTAATGAAAATATCTAAATGTCTTAAACTTGACTCATTTTTTTGCGCGGTGCGTTTGAAACTCCTTCAAAACGGAAGTTTTTTTGTGATCCCGAAGAATTTACTGCAGTGACAATATGATAAATTTTCTAAAATAGTTGAGAAATCATACAAACTACTCACTGTTAGTTTTTTTACGACATCTAAGTGTAAGAAATTCCTCATTATGTAAATAATATCTCTCTGGAGTGCATACACGTACCATTTCCCATGTAAAAGGGCTCGTGTTTTCTGGCAAATATCTCGGAAATGCGGTAAGGGGTTGAAGTTTTGTGGTCATTGGATAGGTGAGATATTTTTCCTTAAAATGATACGAAATTCATTGATTTTTAAGTAAAATGATATTTCGCTCAAACTACCTTAAATTCTTTATCAAATTCTCCTTGCTTGACGAAATGTTACGGTTTTTCCAGTCTTCCGATAATTTCCCTGAAAGCAAACTTGTTGGAAAGGAAAATCGTACAAATTAATAATACTGATTGGGTCTCAAGTGATCATATTATACGCGTGGATGTGATCCTTTGGCCCCTCTAGTGCGCCATCTCATGCGGGACGGGCCCGTCGTTCCTCATGTCTCCTTCACGGATCGGATTATTGGGGGGGTGAGGGAGGGGATGAGAGATGGGAGAAAATTCCCCTCAGGGACCCCCTCTTTCCCAGATCTCCCCCATCCAGCGCCTCTACACCACCCCTTCCCTTCCCTCCACACGTCCTCACGTGATGTGAACACGACAATTTCCTCGGATCCCCAAATTCGAAAAAAAAGAGAAGGCAGGGAGATGATAACCACTACAAAACATCCCGGTAGGAAACAACAGCGGGTGAATACGTGCTGGAACACACCGCAAGCGGTCGCCGACGCCCACCCCCTCTCGTTCCCTACCCATGCCTCCCCAATCCAACCCCCTTCTCTCCCCTCCCAACCGCCCTCCTCTAGCTCTGGCGATGACCAAGCGAGGGGGCGGGGGAAGAGGAAGGGGTTCAAACTTTCTTC
This sequence comes from Ceriagrion tenellum, assembly GCA_963169105.1. Taxonomy (NCBI): domain Eukaryota; kingdom Metazoa; phylum Arthropoda; class Insecta; order Odonata; family Coenagrionidae; genus Ceriagrion; species Ceriagrion tenellum. The sequence continues at coordinate 135,903,742 of OY720641.1, read as the reverse complement.
TCCTCGAGAGAGGGAGCGAATCGGGTGGGTGGGTGAATTGTTGAGCGTGGGGGTGGGGGTGGTAGAAGGGGGAGGGGGAGCGAGAAGACCAAATGGAAAAAAGCTTTTTCGAGATTTCGTGGGTCTGGAACAGGTTTTGTCAAGGGAAGGGTCATCCCATCATCATCTTCGTCCAAATTGGTCGCCTGTGGAAGTGAACGCTGGAAGGGGGCGGGGGAGGGGGGAGTTGGAAGGAGAGGTGGGGGCAGTTGTGTTGGGGCTGGGATCAGTGGAGTGGGGAGGGAGGAGGACACAGGGGGAGGGGGAAATGATCCTCGGTTGGTGTAGACGCGACAAAGCATGAATTACCCTCCCCCCCCCTGCCAGAACACCTTCCCCTCCCTCCCAACTCCCGTCTGCCCTTCCGACTGCTCTGCCTGCTCATCTCATCCGAGCGTTATCTAAATGGAACTCTCCTTGTCGTAAATGCATTTTAAGAGCTCCTCTTTCGTGTCAATATGTAGTGAAATTTCCACTGTGCCTGTCTTTATGATATCCAAATTGCTTTGACAGTTTGCTCGTCTCGAGAAGGTAAGAAAACATTATACCGGAGTATTGCGTCCCGTTAAATCTGAAAGTGCCATCATTCTCTTTTCTGATATTACAATTACCATTTTTTTCTTTTAGTGAAACGATTCCAGGTGTGACTGTTTCCTATTGAAAATTAATGGAAAGATAAACTCTAATGTAAAAATCCTTATATTATACTTTAAGTAACAAAAGTTCGTTTTGTTACACATCAGGAAAAAAACGAACTTTTGTCAGGAAATGTCATCTTGTTCAGTTTTTACCCTTATCTTGAAAAGTACGACGTCACTGAAGCAATGTCTCCATCCTGAAGGGATCCCAGTGAAGACGGGAGCAGCGGCTATCTGATGAAATATTTGCACTGGATATATCTTTAAGGCTCGTATTGGGAGGTGTTTTATGTTTCAGGAGGACTGTACTTCCTCCCGGTTCATAACAACGGACTCTCAATTTTATGTCCCTTAAATTTTCTTGTCGCGGTAGGATTACGAGGTGCGGTCGGAGGGAGGAAGGAAATGCACGCGGTGTAAGATGATGAGTGGGCAACTTGGGTGGGGGGGAATGGCATCCATACAAATCCATATCTCTCTCTCCGGATCCCTCCACCCCCCACTCCCCACCCCTATGGACCGGTCTTTCCCAGCTTCCGCGAACCCATCCGGGGCAAAGCTCGGCCGATGGGATTCGCGTAATCACCCGGCAGACGTCACGACTCGCCGCGGCCCTGTGCTCAGTACTCCCTGCCACCGACTGCTTCCCACTTGTGGTTTACATCTCATACCTATATTGAGTCACTGATGTGTTTCGGCGGTCGGTCGGGTGAGGCGGGTGCTTCGGGAATTATGCATCTCGCGCCCCCTCTGGTTGCGAAAACGTTCGTATGGAGCACACTGTTATATGGCTGTGAAAGCTGGGCATTGAGAAAGATGGAAAAGTCGCGGTTGGAAGTTATGGAAATGTGGATATGGAGGAGGATGACAAAAACAAGAATGACTGACAGAAAGAGCAATGAAGAGGAGTTGAGGGAAATAAAAGAAGATAGAAGACTGATATAAGAGATGAAGCAAAGGAAGGTTGAATTCATTGGTCACGTTCTTCGACGTAATAATTTTTTAGAAAATGCAATGGAGGGAAAGGTGCTCGGCCAGAGAAGCAGAGGAAGGCCAAGAAAGAAGTTCCTAGATGATGCACGAAGTACGTTGGGATTAAAAACATATTCTAATTTGAAGAGAACTGCAGTACACAGGGACACATGGCTGCAGAGACAAGGTTTAGCCTTTAAAAGATGATGATGATGCCCCCCTGGTGTTGCTCGCCAATTCCGAGCAGCAGCTTTGGTGAGTGCACTTAACAGTCGGGCGCTGAGGTGCTTATTAGGCTCTGAAGTCGATAATCTGTAGGGAGCCAAACACGTGTAAAACGTGAATTGAAATGCGCAATACGTTAGTGAGCGACCATAAGAACGTGTAGTTAAAGGTGAAATATTAATAATAATATTTATTATACGGACAAATGTCCTTTTACAAAACATAACAAAAGCCAGATGATTACATCAGGAAATAAAAAAATTAGACATTTTGAATAACAAATTTTTTTAATGTATAGTGTGATAGATGAAAAATATCTGTAGATTTACAAAGACTATTATAATCTCCCATTATTCTAAAAATTGGAAGATAATACAAATAATTTGTACATACATATAGGATGTGAAATAGGTAATGAGATCTTGAATGAACAGTTGGAACCCTTAAATTTATTAAAGATAAAAGATAAGAACACTTAATAGGATTATTTAATAGAGAGTGTAAGAATATAATTCCCATTTGTTTCCTACGTGCAGAGAGGGTGAAGATATTGAGTAATTTCAATATCTTTTCATATTATCCACTTTTCCTTTCATTTTCAGCCTTAAAAGCCACCAATATGAGAAATTTGTTTTGAACCCTCTCATGGCCTAGTCTTACTTATGATAATAAGGAATTCCAACCTATAGAACAATATTCGAGAATTGGTCTAACTAGGGTGACATATAGAAGTCTCTACAAATGCTTCTGATGACGACTGATTCCGTCTTTTAAGAGCCGTTGTCGAGGATTTCATGTCGAGGGATTCTTCTTATCCGACATCCCTCAGCCATTGCCATTGATAACTTAAAAAATTCTCATCGAGTATTTCTTTTGTTTTTCATAACGTATTTAGTAGGTAAGACGTTTTGTCCACCTCTTGACATAAGTAGTCTATTGGCGGTGCATAAGATTGAGTTGTAATGACCTAATTACTCAGTGGTTTACCAGGTTTAGACATATTCCATTAAGAAATCCACATTACCGTGCTATAAGCAGCATTGGAATCTTATAAGGCTCACTCATCACCGCCAATCAAACTTGGATTGTGGAGTCATTCCAAATTGACTTAAAATCCGCTCGACTGTTAAACTTTAGAGCGTCACTCATACATATATTGTGACCAAGAATTACCTCGTGAAATGAGAATTTTTATTTTGAAGATATTATTTTCTCCCGTGAAGACTTAGTTGCATGCAAGAAAATAATCATATTTCTATATTCGACACTTTCATTGCGAGGTATTGTTCAGCTCGTGGTTCTCCAGTGGACATATTTTCTGCAAATGATTGGTCATCCTCCTCTGGTAGTCAATCCGAAGATTGGATGGCAGCAGCTTGACTGGTTGGCACTCTCAATTCCTCACGTCTCTCCGCCTTCCTTTTCATTTTCTCGCAGCTCTTACATCCGACATCCTTCATTATCTGGTCTATAAACTGGAGCCATGGTCTTCCTCTGGGCTTTTTTCCGTTATCATGTCCCTCTAGGACTGTCAATAGGTTCCCCCCGTGTCTCATTATGTGCCCTATAAGTTGGACTCTTGCGTCAACGATCGATTGCCTTAAACTTCTTTTTTCCTTCATTTTATTTAGTATTTCTTCGTTTTGAAACATTAAAATATATAGCACTTCTTCCACAGGTTTGATTTTTAAGGTACAACGTGTTTCAGCTGTCAAGCCATCATAAGGTACCTTTTAGTATATCAGGTATATCATCAGGTATATTTTATCAGGTATATTTTTGTGTTTCATTATGATATCCTTCCACTACATCTTGCCGGGCACAGTTACGTTCATTTCTTCGTTTGATATTCTATCTGTCCACTTAATTTGATTGATATTACTAGAATACAAGTGAATTTTTAAAAATTATGATATCTAACTTGCTGTGTGTTCCGGATATCAGACGATTCAATTGAATAGATCCATGAGTTAATGTTGGCCGTATAGTGGCCGGTGACGGCGTGAGCGGTGGCCGTTACAAGTACCCTGGGAGCACAGTAAGGGGACATAATCAGGAGAGGAGTGGGGGGGGACTTCATGGAGGGAAGAAGGGAAGAGAGACTTTTGAGTTGGACGGTGGGCGTGGAAAGGGAGGAGCAGTATCAGCAGCCCGGAGGGGGGGGGGGGAAGATGGAAAGAGGGGTGGGGGACTAATTTACATTCCGAGTGATTGGGATCTTTCAGGAGAGAGTTTACTCCTTCCCCTCCCCTCGCCAGCGCCCCACCCCCTTCCCTCCACCCTCCCGAATACCTCTGCGTTGTTCTTGGTCCCATCCATATCCATCCCTTCCCCCCTCCACCCCCCAACCCCCAAACCCCACCCTTTCTGCGTCCGGCAGCACCTCCCTCCCCCCCACCCCCCCGAGGAAGGAATGGAGTGGGAACTCCCCCCCTTCCCCGGTCTCCGTTTTTTTGTTGCGTTTTCTCCCTCCCCTCCCCCCCTTCAACACAACACAACACCTCCTCCTCTCCTGCTGATCTTTTTGAGCGCGACGGGAATATCCCTTTCCACGGGGTCGTCTCGGGAGATTATATTGAAATGCGTGTGGAGAAAATTGCAGGGGTGGGGGGTGTCTGTGTGTGCCGGTGTGTGTGCTGTGTGGAGCCGTGTGGGGCTCGATGTGTGATGGAGAAACTCCGAGTTCTCCTGTGTCTCTCCCTTGGGTCGGTCACTGTCCACTCGTGTCGGCGAAATGAAATACTTGGAAAGGGCGAACGGCTTAGCGTCGTGGCACTTTGATACAATATTCTGCTCAATTCGTTAGACAATCCATCCGTTTGGGTGATTTTTAATTCGATTTTTTGTGAATTGTAGAGTCACAGAATACTGTGGAAACTGCGCATAAAAACATTCGACATTGGCGATATGGATTCTTAATTTACTCATTTTTGAGGGACAGACAAAATTTATCAGAGGATCAGTCGGGTAGAGTGGAATTAATGAAAAAACCCTGGTATGTATAATAATTTCTCAGGCTTCACTCGGTGGAACAACATTGCGATGATTTGTAAATAAATTCACCTTGCAATATTCCACAATGGTTTTAATTATTCCGACCTAGGTTTCGACTCAAGTTAAGTCATTATCAAGGTCAATATAAAGCCATTATAATGAGTTAACTTGAGTGGAAACCTAGGTCGGAATAATAAAAACCATTGTGGAATATTACAAAGTGAATTTATTTTCAAAAACCCTAGTATATTGTGGCACGGTCAAATAATAATTCATCTTAATACCGGCGCTTAACGTGGCAAGTTTAATGTTCTGGTACTTTGATCAAAATTGAAACACTTCCCCTGAGTCTGAAATGTATGTCCATCGCCATCACAGGAGTGGATTCTATAAAACATCTGAGATAGAAATTATAAAAAAGAATATAGATCTCCAAAACTTCTCTGTCCTCTTGGTTTTCTTTCCAACTTGTGTAAATTTGTACATCCTCTTCATTTTATATACAACCGTGAATTTCTCCCATTCATATTTTCTCTGGTATTTTCTGGCTGTCGAAATAATTTACCATCGTCGTAGAATCGACGAATATCGGGGATTGTGAAAGAAGTATTTTGTCTCCATCTAGACAGCGATAATCGTCTGCTTTCAGAGAGAAGGTATTATTTGAGTCTAACTGCAGATATTTACCCTCTTCATTTCGTGCGATATTTCCTCGGGGGAAAATGTTTTCCATTTTTTCAGATATGTACAGTATCCTGTTAGTTAAATTTCCAACCCTTGCATTAAACAAATGATGTGGTACGAAGTCACTCACACGGGTGCATATACCTACACCAGGGTTGAATCACCTAAAGGAACATCTTGTTCGCATAAACCCCCCTCGAAATTCGCCTTGAAGGAAGATGGCTTGGTGATGTAACTGGCTAACACACCTGACCGGCAATTGGGAGATCCGGGTTCGAATCCCGGTCAAGTCAAATGATTTTTTCATGGCGAATTTCAACCCTGGTGTATCCTATTAGTTCCCTAATTTAGCTCCCATGTCCTCCTACCGCGAAATAGGTTAATTTCACAATTTCAAAATTCGTTGATTAATAATTACGCCTCGGGTGGTGAGGAATGGACATTGGGACGGGAAATAATTCTCGTTCGTCGCGCGGCTTCAACGTTTCGAGGCAAATATCGTTGAGACGCTCTCTCCGTGGGCGTCACTCGGTGGGGTTTGTCGGATGGGGAGGAACAAGAGGGGAGGGGGATGTGAGGGGGGTGTGAGGGAACGCAGAGGCAATGTGGGCAGAGGGTGGGAATTGTTGTCCCGCTGGAGGGGACAAACCGCCAAGGAGACGATGGGTTGTAGTGGGAAGGAGAGGATAGGATGTGGGGAAGGGGAAGGAGGAGGGGGGGGTATATCCCACACTCTTCAAGGTCAAGGAACGCTCTCTCCTTCTCCCTCCCCCCTCCCATCTCCCCCCCCCGGCCCCCCAAACCACGTGTTCTGCTCCATGGATGCGAGCGGCCCCGAGTGTCTCCAAATTGCCGGGACCGCCTCTCTCGTGCCGCCGAGGGAGAAATGTTAAAAAAGGCGGAGGTGACCGGGGGAGGAGGTAGGTGGAATTGTGAACCGCTGTTGCCCTGCGGGGGCAATTGTGACTGGGAGGTTGGTGTCCATCCATCCACCCCCTGCCTTCACCCTTCGCCCTCGCCGAAGCGTCCACTGGCCTCACACGGCGGGGCATTCTACGCACCACTCTTGCACCCAACGCCATCTCTCGGCGGTGTCGGTGCACCGCGGATATCATTTACATCGACGGTCAGTCCGGCTGAGTATAAGGACTGAGCCACGCACTCACGGATTAGGAATCCAAGTACACCTGACTTTCTGCTCCGTGAAATAAACTATAACGGGCGAAGCGATCCTTTATTCAGACCCCGCAGAATATTAGTGGTTGTCGGTAGCTTTGCGTTGTTCTTTGGGGTTCTACGTGAGATGTTGCATATTTAGTTCTGGATCTGCTCGGACGTAGAACCGATTACCGACCTACATGAAGGCAAATCGATTTCATTCCGGGTATTACCGTTAGCTTTTCTTTCCGAGTGGATTGATAGGTGGCAGTGGTTGTAGGTTTGTATCTGATACAATGTGATCCCACAGTTTTATTTCGTATTCGCATTTGTCTGCACAGATATGTTAGCTTCGTTGGTGTCTATTATGTTTCTCATGAGCCTATGTCGTTAGGGTGGGCGTGGCACATTTGTTTTGGAAATGTATTCCTGCGATAGCTACCTTTTTCTGCATTTACGTTTACAGACATCTTCGAAGTTTATTTTTCAAGGGTTTATTGTGATTCTGCCCAGCGAAAATTTATTTTCCGCTGGTCTGGTATATAGAAATCGGTGATATAATGACTATAGGTAGAGCACGGCCAAATGCCTTGCTGGAAGCCCCGCCGCATAGTGGCGCCACGTTGCGGATTTTTTGAGAATCTGTTCCTTGCTCATCCCCCAGTCCCAAAATTTCACTATGGCGATCGCCCTCCTATATCCTGCTCCGTGCACGCGCTACTCCTCTGCAGTTGTAGCTCCCCAGAGAATTGTTAAACGGGACTATTTCGTGGAAGGTGAGGCACCAGACTCTGCATAAAGCACTCCTAGGGTCCGCAAGCTCATTGGACCCCCGGCCCACGAAGGTTTCCCCACTCCTTATTCACTGTCTCTCTTTTCATACTTTGTAATTATGATAGGAATAGGGAAAGTAGAGAAAGTTGTTATATTTAGTTCATTAGCGATTCCATGAGTATAATTTATTGATGAGTTTCTTTTATGACGTATCTTTTGCCATTTATAAAACGAAAACTTAAGAACGTATTAAGTATCTGACCTTAGTTTTTAAAAATTGTTTAAAATTCATTCACAATGGTAAGGTGAAGCGGGTCGATTCTGTAAATGCCATAAGCATCATCAGGATGATAGATATAACAGGCAACTTATGACCGCTATGACGCTGGAGCGGCTCTATAAGCGGGCGTCATAAGGCTTATGACGCTACGGAATGACAGAGAAATGAACTTACCCATTAGTACGATGGTAGCCCTTCGTAAACGAGAAGAACCAATGGAAATCACGGACAAATCCTTTCCACCCATCCAAAAAATTGACTAACAGCAACCGCGGAAATTATTCTCCCCCAACTATCAACAAACCACAACAAACAGCCAAGAATTCTTCTAAGTACTTATGTAAACAACAAACGAGCGTGTTTCATGCATTGAAACGAATAGAAACTTTGTGTTGGCTAGTTGCTCATATAAATTATATAAAGTTTAAGATATAATATTATGAAATATGAGTTGCAGCTACTATGCAGTGCCCATAATTTGAACCCAATCGCAAAATGGGGATAAATTGATACCAACACTCGTCGTATACGTTTAAGGGCCCCGGAGAGAGGTCTCGAAGTAAATGGTAGGATAATATTTGGAGTAAAATACGCTAATATTTTGATGAGGTGTAGCTGAAAGCATTTGTATGTATACCTACCCCCCCAGACATCCCGATTCGTGTAACAGAGATCAAAATAGAAGGTAATGTACCACGAGGAAGACCGAGGGGCAGACATATACATTGATCACTTCAAGGGGAATGTGGAAAGGAGGAGACAGTCAGGAGTGTGTGTGAGAGAGAGAGGGAGAGCATTGAATGGAAAGAACCGATTCCGATCGACCGATCAATTCCTCGAATTGAAAATCTGATGGCGATGAGAGGCAAGAGGATACAGGAAACCTTTATGACCTCTCAGTTTCCAGATACGCATTCCAACTGTTTCCTTGAATTAAACTCGAGCTTCAAACTTATTTTCACCCGGTAAAATCCGATCCGTATGGATCTCAGGTGAATTTAAAGGCCATTCATTTCTACCAATGGGTCATCAATTCCCACCAACGGGAGCTCAAGTAGTTTAGTCCATCGGAGGGAACATTCTTTAACGTTGTATGGATGCAAGCCAAAAATGTCACGTTAAATCTGACTGCATTTGAAAACCTTTCTGTCATTTAGACCTATTATTCGTCTTCCGTTATGTTTGCGTTAAAGTGATAGTCTTTCTATTTACGCCGAGAGAATACTCGGACGAGAGAACTTCTTCGTCGCCAAGGAAATAAGACAGTGATAGCTCAACCTTTCACAACCCAGGCAGATGCGATAAAATAAGAGAGATACTCTGCCGAACAGATAGGTACAAAAACTCTTTCTTTCTGCGCACAATAAGTGACCACAATAAAAAATGAGCTCCTCCAAATACACTCTCATAGGACATGTCACCATTTCACCTCCAAAACTTTTACATCTTTACACGGCTGGTGACCTACCACCCCCTGCCACACGCCCATGCGACGGCTCGCAGGGGAGTATCATAGAGTAAGTACATATAGAGTGGCAAAGCAATGCTAAAAACTGGACATAATCTTTTGAGAGCTTTGGGAAGAGTTTAGGCTTACAGAGAAGGCCACTTGGAGGCGCTAGTGGTACTCGGTGATTTTGCATCAACATACAGAGGTGGATTTACCATGGCTGTTGTGTGCTTTTATACGAGTGTCAATTGTTTTGTCGTTGCTATGATGCATCGGTAAATACGACTCACTAAGGTTTGTTTAGGTTGCTATGGGTCAATTAGTAAACATCCAGGCACAGAAATCATCATAAGAACATCATATGAGCTATGGGACTCTAAATGAAGTGGCCGCGTGCCAAAGCTCATTTGTTATATCTTGTCGTGCAACTTCGATACACATATTCCATCTATCGGCCAAAGTATTACTTAAAAACTCATATCCGAATCTCCCTATCTCTTTGCCACTCTATATATGTACTTACTCTATGGTAGCATGCAGATGTATTTGTAGAACCCTCTCTCGAGAGACCCACGCCCGAAACGCGACCCTAAGACCTCTTAGAAACCAGAGTGCACGCGTGAAATAATCCTGGAAACCCTTCGGGAACTCCCGGAGAGGGCGAGCATATTAAAGATGACTGTTGAATATGCTGAAGGTTAACCGAGAACACCCAACGTGGGACCGATTCCCAACCCCGTCCCCCACTCCCCCCGGTTCATTTTACTTCCTCCATCGCGGAATATCACAACTTAGTGTTTTATACGCCGTTTAAAAAGGCTCTCTTTCTCCCGTATCCGTAAGAAGCGTTCCCGCCGTCCCCGGGTGAATCCTACTCTCCTGAATGCGGGGGGTGGTGTAGGGGGAGGGGGTTAGAGAGTGAATGGGGAGCGGAGGAGGAGTGGTTGATGTCAAAGAGACGGACAGACACGGGGAGGAGCGAGAGTGTGCGTCTCACGCCATTCTCCTGTTTTATATTCACCACCTTCGCTTGTTTTGCCGCGCACAACCAATCGATCCCCCGCACGACCCCACAAAATCCCCAGTCCCCCTCAACGATTCGACTCCCCCACCCCCCCCTCCCCCATTTTCCCACAACCATCAAGGTCCCCCCACCCTAGGAGTACGGCGCTAACCTCATGCATTGGGATCCTACTCACCCCACCTCAGAAACATCCATCGCCGAGCCGCACGCTTTCCTCGCCATCCAGACTCGCGTATTGTGCCGTCGATTTAGAAATTAGACTCCGTCGATTTAGCAATTAGAAATTAGAATAAGGCAGTCCGAGTGAAATGGTTCCCTAGTCATAATAGAGACCATATTCGAACCATATGTTTTAATTTCTCCAGCTGTGAGACACACGAATTAAACGTTGCATTATTAATGGTGCAATGATATAGTCTTACATGACCGAAATCGTATGTAATCAAATGAAAATATCTAAATAAGTCTTTAACTTGACTCATTTTTTCGTGCGGTACGTTTGAAACTCCATCACATTGGAAGGTTAATTGTGATCCCGATGAATTTACTGCGGTGACAATATGATTAATTTTCAAATTTAATTGAGAAAACACACAAACTACACACTGTTAGTTTTTTACGACATCTAAGTCTTAGAAATACCTCATTTTGTAACCTCTCTGGAGTGCATGCACATGCCTTTTCACAAGTAAAATGGCTGGTACTCTTTTGGCAAATATCTCCGAAAGTCATGTGGTAAGGGGTGGAATTTTTTGTGTCCTTGGATAGTTGAGATCCTTTTCTTTAAAATGAGACCAAATTCATTGATTTCTAAGTAAAATAATATTTCGCTCAAACTACCTTAATCTCTCATGTGAACTTCGAAAACAATTTATTTTCAGACGACATTATTAATATATTGCAAAATCCAGCATACCACGGTAGAGCTGATAATGAGAATAAAATCAGGGGATTAGACTACAGATCTGGCAGGTTCAAAGTGTCATTTTTCCCGCGATCGATAGTTGTTCATAATGGCTGCCAACGAGACGTTGAAGTACCTAGGTTATTCGACTTCGAAGGAGTTAGCATAGCTTGTAACGTCGTGCCCTGCCCTAATTAAAAAAGTGATATCATTGATTTTGTTTAATATTTGAGGTTTTATTATTAAATAGTGGTTCTTTATTATGTGAATGGTTGTTGCGTTTCTTTTAGTTGTAAATTATAATTTTCTTGATGCTTTAAAAGAAATGCTTTTTTGTTTATTGTTGAATGTTTATTTTTTTGAAGAGGTTGTTAAGATGCTGTTGATTAAAGAAAGAAAAAGGGCATTGCTGTGAGAGAGGCTGCATGGAGAGGCTCGGAGATATCTCGTGGTCTCGACATGGGGAAATATGAGGAGTATTAAAAGTGTCTGGAACTTTTAGAGTATGAAGAATTACTAGAAAAAAGGTCACGACATCGCAAACTGTTCATTTGGTTTGCTCACAAATGCTTGTTCCTATATCTGCAAAGCAGTACTTACATCACGTTTCGCAAGCCTCCCGCAATACTCTCGTATTTCGTAGATGGAGTTGGAAAATATATTAATGAGAATGGTTTCTGTAGCATTGGTAGCATACCAGATAGTGTAGCGGGTGTTGGTGAAAGTTAATCTTTTGACTAGTTTTTGGAGGTTTTAGCAAAGTCGTATTAGTTAACTTTACTATGGGATATTATAGTGCACATTGCTGATGTTTCACCCCCTGCCCCACACCCTTGAACTGGTTTGCAGGTCCAATGTGTAAATGCAGTGTAACCGGAGTCGTCCACGTCACTCGCATCCGCTTCCCGGCATGCCTCGCTTCTTCTTTTCCCTCCCAGTTTGTATGTGTGTGACGCTCCCATGAATAATTCGACCCCCTTAAAATTCACTCCAACCCTCCCCGCCCACCCCACCCCACCCCCTTGCGTCAATCCACCCCCCCTCCACATATCTATCTGCCGCCTTTCCACCCTCCACTCGCCCGAGATGTTTTCGGCTCACCCTCGAGCCTCGCTGCTGATTCGTGACCCTGTACGCATCTTCTCTCATCCAAGACGATGTATGAGCGATAAACAAATGACTGGTGCTCATATTCGACGATACGAACGCCCAGGAATGCGTCGAAACTGGCTGCAGGTGAAAATTTCGCTTGAATCACTCGGGAATTGAACCCCAGACTCGTGGACGCCTATAAGGAGCTAGTTGCGCTATTTAGGTAGTCCGAGCGAGATAGTTCCCTAGTCATAATAGAGACTATATTCGAATTATACGTTTAAATTTCACCAGCTGTGGAAAGCATCAATTAAATATTGCACTACTTATGGTGAAATTATATAGTTTTACATGACAGAAATTGTAAGATATTAAATGAAAATATCTAAATAAGTCTTAAACTTTACTCATTTTTTTCGCGCGGTGCGTTTGAAACTCCTTCAAAACGGAAAGTTTTTTTCTGGTACCCAAGAACCTACTGCGATGACATTATGATTACTTTTCAAAAATAGATGAGAAAAAATACAAAATACACGCTGTTAGTTCTTTTACGATATCTAAGTGTTAGATAAATCCTCATTTTTTCAACTGTCTCTCTGGAGTGAATACACGTATGTACAATTTCCCAGAGTTGGGCAGTATGGAAAATACATGTATTTTAAATACGTAGTTTCGATACATTTGTATTTTGTGTCGAAAATACATTTTAGGCGATGTAATTTGTATTTGAATCGAAAATACATTTTACGAGTATTTTGTATTTTCCAAATACTTAAAACACTTTTCACATCACTTGCGAATACATATTATCGGAAATCGGCTTTGTTACATTGGTTTCATCTTTCTCATCCTCAAGAAACTCCTACCCTTGGTCGGGTTTTGGCTCTACCTTGTTTCTCAACTCATGGCGCTAGAGGGTGGGTTCGATCGTACTAATAAAATTGGGGAGATGGATTTCTGAATGGAAATAGGTTCAAGAAGACATTCTTCCCGCATACATTTCAGAACTGGAATGGTGGTAAACCAGTGGATCAGTAGAGGAAGTGGCGAGGATGGGTAGAATCGAGAGTAGATGTTGTTTTTTCTTGCACGGTTGATTCATTCTGTTATAAATATATTAGCTATCTTTGTCCACATATTCCTTTTTTTGAATGCTCAGAACCTTCGTCAGTATTAGTAGTCTTAATGACATGTTTTCATAGTGAGAAGGTGGAATCCTGCATGATTGGGACTTGGTTTAATTTTTTTTGATTCGTCATGATTTCATTGTCATGATGTGTGGATTGAATGTAACTTTTGTTTGTTGAGCATCCTTGTTGTGGAGTCGCACCCTTCCACGAACAATTGTCGTGGATTGCAGGATATACCCTTTATGTATTTTATACTTTCAAATTTTTTTTAAAAATATTATTTTGTATTTTGTATTTTCAGAAATTTTGGCAAAGTATTTTGTATCTAAAATACATTGAGGAAAGTATTTTGTATTTTGAATCTAAAATACATTTTCCATGTATTTTGTCCAATTCTGCTATTTCCCATGTAAAAGGGCTGCTATTTTTTGGCAAATATCTCCTAAAGTAATGTGGTAAGGGGTTGAATTTTTGGTGTCATTGGATATGTGAGATATTTTTCTTTAAAATGATATCAAATTCATTGATTTCCGAGATGAATTTGGCAATCGAGGCTGGCTTATCAAATTGCCAATGGTTCCATTTCTAATGAAGAGAAGTATGAGATTGAATTCTTGTACGTGATCTCGGGAATTCTGGATCACCGGGGACAAGGAACGCTCTAATCACCGTACTGTTGTTGTTTAAATAAAATTTAGCCACATACTTCAAAATGGCCGTTTGATATTGATTTTCAATTATGTGTTATCTCTCCTAAAAATCACGCATTTCTATCTTTGTGAAAAAAAAGGATATTAGGTTTATGTTTTTTTAGCCTCGCCATTGCAAATGGTAGAAGTTTCCTCAACTTGCGTAGCTGAAATAAAGTTCCATAATCTGTCCCTCTGTATAGTTATAGAATCCTTGGCATATTTCCCTTGCAAGTGGTGGGAATTTTAAAGAAGATTGTTTTTGTTTATTTTGTTTTGGTGTCAGCAGAGCATATAAAGACTTATCTTTGTGAAGCAGCGCCTAGAAGTGACTTGAGAATGTTTTCGCACCGTCCACTTCATTTGTTCCTCTAGGGCTCATGATCAATATAACAAAGATATGTCTTTTTATTCTACTTTTACATGCAAAATATGGTACTTAATAGACTTGTGGATGAGTTGTAGGAGTATGGGATTCAAGCTCGTGCTTTGAAGTCTTCCATATGATCTAAGGAGTTTAGGTTTATGAGTCATAAGAATGCGTCACTGCTTTCTCGTTCCATGATTTATTTTAACACCATGTGTTTTTAAATGCGGAACTTCTCACTTTTTCGACAGTGGTGTTGAATTTTTCTCCGGTGTCTTACGCAAATGCATCACAGGCATGATGATGGACTACGACGTGTTTGCCATCATCACGGTCACCCCCACTTCGTATCGCCATTTCTAGCAAAATGAAACGTGCTACATCGAGGAGCGAGTGAGCAATGAATAAGCGATGAAGACCAACAGCAATGAAGCCGTATCAGACCCTTGAAACCCGAGTATGCATTGACCATTTTGGTTGAAAGTTCCAGCATACTGCACAACATTGTTCCTCTGGTAAACCGTGGTGGTCCTACTTCCGTGTTTTAAAGTTGCATACATACATACATACCAATCACGCCGTTTCCTTCCGGGGTAGGCAGAGCCACTAAGTTTCACTCATAAATACATATTTGTACACCTAACTTTGTTTCAATAATTTCCTCGATACTGACCTATCCTTGCAAAAACAATTTTCTTAGAGTGGTTCTACGAACTTAAATGCACTGTCTTCGAGCTATTTGCATGTCGAATTTCACTCAAATAGGAAACGGAAATTATAGAGAGGCAAATGTTCTCTTAGGAACGCAAAAATAAATTGACGGCCTTCTCACCTCCCTTCAAGAACTATATTGCACTCCATCATAATTAAAACTTAAACGATGTATTTTTCACACTTTATTTGTACTATCAAACCCCACGGGTTTCGACATTATCAAGTGTACTCTTGTTAATGTCATGAAAGTGTCGAAACCTGTAGAGTTTGGTATTCCAAATAAAGTGTGAAAAATACATCGTTTTAGTTTTATTTTATCATGTCACTTTTTTTCACAAAGTATCGCCTGATTCGAACCAACTTGCGATCCATCTCCGAAAAAAATATTCACATTTACTTTCTCAAGGAAGATTGGCATTATTTCCCTTTATTTATGTCTTTTATATGGGACAAAATCCAGTGGGGTTTACCCAGATGACCACAAGCTTCTAGAACATCTCTCGTTTGCCATCGAGTGTGACGAAACGCTTGGGTAGGCAACATTTTGTGACGCGACAAGTGGATGGGAACTCCTCGTTCTTCAGAACCTCTCCCACCCCTTCTCCCGTCCCCTCTCCCCTCCTCCACCCCCGCATAAAATATGGACAGCTCATGAATGTCAATGGGTTCCATTTCCATGGAGAGTAGTGCCCGTTTGGTCCATAGGGGGCAAGAGGAGAGTGATGGGTCAGCGGTAGAATGGACCCCACCACGCTCCTCCCTTTTGCTCATCAGTCAACGGGCGTCTTGGGAGTGACTCGCGGCGACCGCTGCTTCTGGGTTTTCGAAAAAACTGAATGAGTAATGCGGGAGAATAGATTGGCGTCTCTTCGGGCGGCCTGCCTCTTTTTACTTAGGGAATAAATGCCCGCCCAGTCCACCGCAACTGGACCAAGACCGTTCGTTTTCGCTCACGAATTCTATTTTCATTGATCACACATACAGGCACTGAGAGTGGTATCGTGGCATTGCGAAAATTCACTCAGTATTAAGGTAGTCCGAGCGAGATAGTTCCCTAATCATAATAGAGACCATATTCGAATTATGCGTTTTAAATTCACCAGATGTAAGACACACGAATTAAACATTGCCTTATTAATTGTGCAATAATATAGTTTTACATGAAACAATTTGTAAGTAATTTAATGAAAATATCTAAGTTAAGTCTTTAACTTGACTCATTTTTTTCGCGCGGTGCGTTTGAAACTACTTCAAAACGGAAGGCTTTTTGTGATCCCGAAGAATTTACTACGGTGAAAATATGATTAATTTTCAAATATTGTGGAGAAAACATACAAACTACACGCTGTGAGTTTTTTTATGACATCTGAGGGTTAGAAATTACTCATTTTGTAAATTATGCCTCTTTGGAGTGATTATGCGTACCATTTCCAATGTAAAAGGGCTGTTATATTTTGGCGAATATCTCCGAAAGTAATGAGGTAAAGGGTTGAATTTTTGGTGTCATCAGAAGGGTGAGATATTTTTCTTTAAAATGAGACAAAATTTCTTGATTTCTAAGTACAATGATTTTTCGCTCAAACTACCTTAAACGTCGGCATTTTCAAATCGTCAGTTTGCTTATCACGAATGCTACTTATTTTCCCTTGCAACAGTCAAGTCCGCTGAACATGCTAATGAAGTACCGATGTATCGCGATACATAAATATGTATCTACAAATTCCGTTCTTTTCTTTCCCCATATATTCTCCGTTTGACCCCTCGCTGCCCTCACCGGGGTAGGATGAATATTGCAACTAGGAAAATAAATATAATCATTTTAGGATTTAGACGTGCGTTAAATACGTTGACTAATCCACTCATTCAGGTTGATTGATAACCTCAAAACGGCTAAGCATCCTCTTCTATGTTTTTTTCCTAATCTCGCGTTTCATTTGAGGAAAGCCGTATGTATCCCTCTCGAATGCGTCGATGCACGAGAGGAGGTGGTGTGGTGTGGTGTGGTCCAGGAGTCAGCAATTCGACCATCCACCGCTTGAGAGGACGGGGTCAGGCGAAGGGCAGCGGTGGACGGAGAACGAGATGTGGAGGAGTGCCTTCGATTTCCCTAATGGACCAGAGAGGGACGCATCCTCGGCCTCTTCCTTTTCATTCGCACCTCGAGAAAAATGTTACCCTCCCCCCCTTCTCCCCAGTTAAGAGTCAGGGCCGGCTAGCCTGCTTCCGGCCCCTCGGTCCATTTACATGACCACCATAGACAAGTGCGCGCCCTTGTTGCCATCGCGAGGAAGTGCGACGGGGATCTTTTGTTACCTAAATTACTTGATTTCACGTGCTACTTATCAATTTGGACAAACGGATGTTATTTTATCAAATGTATGCAACTCGACGTATATACGAGGGTTGTTTTTTAAGTAAATACCGCTTAAAATTATAAAAAAAAGCAAATACATTTTCGTTACTATTTTATTTTTGCTAGAACACCTGTACCTCAAAGTACTTTTCTACATAATTTCTACTAATATTAAGGCATTAATCGCCTCGTGGAACCAGCTTTTGGATCCCATCCTCACGGAAGTCTGCCGCCAGACTTGACTACCACTGTTAAACGGTCGTTTTGACCTCATCATCTTCGTCGTGGCGCGAACCACCACCAGATGCATCTTCAAATGCAAAAGCAGTTGATAGTCACTGGACGATAATTCGGAACTATACAAAGAGTGATCAAGTTGTTCCCAGACAAATGATCCGATGAGATCTTGAGTTTGATTTGCGGTGTGTGAACGGGCATTGCCATGGAGCAAAACGGTTCCCGTACTCAGCATGTTACGCATTTTGTTTTGGATAATTTAAAAGCTATAACCCATTTCTGTACCATTCCATCGCTCATAATGTTCTTTCCATAATCTTCACTGATCTGACGATGAATTTCAGCCGCTTTCACGCCTTTAGCACTGAAAAGACGAATCAAAAGGCATATTTCACAGTCGGCGGAATTTGCAATCGGCGGAGGCATTTCAAATAGTCAAAAACACACGCAAACAGAGTCGAATGTTACAGTAATGGCGTATGCGGCTTTCTAGCAGATGTACGTGTACAGCACGCATGCACCAAATGTTGGCTGCAGCACTGCAGTGGCCGGATTTCAAAACGGTAATTACATTAAAAACACGCCTCGTACATTGACTGGGGAGTTTCTCGTTTAAAATATCTCTCTTCTTGTAAGCTACCTTGTCCTTATTAAGAGTTATCGTCGCAAAGATTTGTCCACAATTGGGTGCTTCAATCTAAGCGTTAAACTTACATGTCCACTAAATCTGGATAGTTGTTTGTAATGGTCCATACATGCGCCTTGTTAGAGACCTATCGTCGAACTGTTTGTTTCTAAATATATTCCTACAATTTTACGCTGACGATCTCGTCAATCAGTGAAGGAAATCGTGTATTTTTCAATGTCACCAGAAAATATATCAGCGAATTATTTAAACCTTATTGTAGATCCACATTGGTCTTTAAAACCGCGTAAACGTTGTCGAGTCACATCGTGGCAAATGTTGTGCATTTTAGGTCCCCTCTTAAGGGGTTTATGTCAGGGAAAGTGCCCTTTTAATATATTCTAACTTATGAATTTCTTGAGCTCGTACTTCCCAAGTGGTTTGCCCAACCAGAGGACAAAATAGCCCATCAACCCAATCCACAGGGAATTATTAGATTCTGTTTGAGGCTATTACATATTTTTACGCAAAGAATTTTTTCTAAATTAAGGAACACAAGAGGCATATAAGACTATTTCAACCCGAAAAATCGGCTTTGGCTGTGCATGGTCTCGATTATGCGCACTAAATAAATTTTAACGGCGCCAAAATCCTCAGCCGTTCAAATGGATACTGGGATCGTTTACTGAAAGAGGCATTCGAGGTGAATTTGGAGGAGAAGAAGCTGTATCGAGACTCTGGGCAAAATATCAGCCGAATATGGAGACCGTTACTCAATAAAATAAAACGGTCTCGGAGACAATTCAAATTCAAACCGTCTTGAACGAATTCAAATTAGCTGGACGACAATTTCAACCACCCTTGGCCAGTTATAAAAATAGCCCGGCATGGACTAACTCGGCAATCGGTCTCAGGCCTGATGAAGATGAGAGAGTTATTCGTCGAAACGTCGGCTTTTAAAAATCTTACCCGGTGCCGAACCCGAGAAGATTTTATAAATATTATTTACCGGGAAAGCCTTAAATCTTTTATAATTCATTCTAAATATTGCGGGAAGGCGGTTGAAACTCCACAACAGTTTCCGCTAATCCATCATTGTCTTCGAATGTAGTATAGCTCTCGGATTTCCACCCGGGTGATGGTGGTTTTTGGCACCGACGTTTTAAAGGCGTAGTCTGCCATCGTCCTCAGGGTGATGACCCGGTTGGAAACCCTAGAGCTATACATTCTAAGCATTCGCCGGGAAAGCCTTAAGTTTTACATCATTGTCTTTTTTCACTAGGCAAGCACACCATTAGCACAATGGTCTTGCTCGGCTCAGATTATATACCGATGGAACTACACAATAGAGTAGCTTATACCGAATTGTAAACTCAAGCACGTGTTTGGAGAGGGTAGTGGTAAAATATTGCTACTTGTTGAATCATCACGGGAGGTAAATGGAAGTGTGGCCATCCCGATCAAGTCGGAGGCGTTTAATTACTTTAACAGTAACGAGTAAATTATTTAAATTTGACGATAACCTTGTATGCACGCGATACTGTTTACAACAGAGTTGAAATTGTTTTTATGACCAGCGAAAATCGATACGTTTATTTTGGCCATAAGTATTTACAGGGTGGCGGTCGTCAGGGAAAACCTGGAATTGTCCGGGATTTTTAATTTCTGGAAATGTCAAGGAATTCTCGTAACAGTCAGAGAGAAACTGGAATAAGAATCCTCGTTATTTTTCTACCATATCGTTTATTCGACAGTCTTTCCCGCCCTTTATTTCACCAACTGAAACTAACGTCCGTCGCTGATTTGCATGGAGCACAAGCACCAATCACCAATTCGTGAAATATTCAGTTGTGAATCTTATTAGCTGTGAATTTTAGTTATTTATTTGTGAATCAGACTTACATTGTATCCCTTTTGTATATCCATATTGAAATATTTGTCTTGTTGTGTTAAAAGTCATGATCACAATGTATTACGCTCATCACAAGGAATCCGAGGCTATGTTGTTCGGAAAATGTTACTTCGATTTTTTTTCAACTTCAGAAACTCAGGTCGAGAGATAGCTGGAGCACACTAACTTATAGTAAATACATGCATCCGGTTCTTATAATACCAGACGATGTTTAGAAAATTTACAAGCTGCCGTAGAAAATTTAATTCAGCAGAAAAAAATATTCCAATAATTGGTGACTTTTTGGCGATCAGTCAGGGAAATTGGTAAATCCATCAGGGAAAAGTCAGGAAAACGTCAGGGAATTTGAAAATCGGATATCAGTAGCCACCCTGATTTACTATTATGGAAGATCGAGACGGACGCGAAAATGGTTATCAGAAAAAAATGCACTCTCTACGATTCAGCGGAAATCTCCAAGAAATAAGAGCATTGCGGTTGCTAGAAGTTTACCGATGAAAGCTTTATGATCGGTTGTGTTCCTTTGGTAACCAGAGAGGCAGTGCAAATCATCCGATTTGAAATTGTGTCTTGGACTGAGTTCATTCCTCTTGCGTTGAGGCCAACTTCAATTTATCGAGGCTTTAAATTCGATGCACGGGAGTCGGGCGTGGGAGATGGCAGCCTCGGGAAAAAGAGTGCGCCACGCGCCATGCACTTTTTTTCATCTCTTATCTGTGCGCACGCGCATGTAAATATATATATGTATATATTTATTTATTTATTTAATATACACCCACTGCACGTGCGCATCCAATTCCGTGCGAGGCGAAGCAGAACTTCGGGTTGCTCCGAACGACGCGTTAAAAAATGAAAAAAACAGATATCTGGTGAGAGAGAGAGAGAGAGAGAGAGAAAAAGGAAGTCAGCGAACGTACGGAAGAAGAAAAAACGAAAAACAAATGACGGCGGGGGCTCGCGTCTCTCCAGCTCCGCTTTCCTCTCGCGCGCGCTCTCATTCCTTCTTTTGGTTTTTGCCATGTTTTTATTTTTGCATCCGACGGCCAACTGATTCCGCATTAATAAGCCGGCTCGCGGAATGTTTTTCCCTGCGAGGCCGCGTGGGACAGAAGTGGAGGGTGCATGTGCCCCCTGTGGTGCACGGAGGCGAAAAGAAAGGGCTGGCCATCGCAGTGGAAATGGTCCATCCCGCCCCCGCCTCTCGTCTTCCTTTACTCCGCGAAGAGAGGCTGCACTCGAGAGTGGACTGAATGGAGCGTTCCATCCTGCCTCTTCCGTGGCCAGCAGTCGAGTGGAAGGGCCATGAAATGCTTTCCTATTGAGTGCGGATGATGTTTAATTCCTGCGCCAACAAGTGTACCGGAGAGATGCAGCTCAAACAATTCCTCCTCATCCTCCCTATCGTCTTCACCTTTGAGAAATGTATAGAGATGAGCTGAAAATGGAAGTGTGGACATGTACTGCAAATGAATCGACTCCGAATACTCTTCTCTGCATAAACTCTATGTGAGAAAAGGCCACCCAAAGTCACGTATATTTGTCATTGATATGCTCTCCCCTGATGTCCATCGCTATGGTTTACTATGTGATCATTTATGTTGAAGGAGTAAGGCGTCACCTTGTGGAAATTTACAATGGTAAACAATGCGTCAAGTTTTTTGCGCATTTTTACCACGATAGAATGCCAATCCCATTATTTTGATAATTTTCAAGGACTGGGGGCAGAATTCATTGTTAATGTCAGTCCGTCGATCAGATTAATGTGTATGGCAAAAGTCGTTCCTGAAAGTAGTCATCACGCCGCCCATTATTTTATTTACAGACAATAAATCATCATATAAAGCCTTATTAATGAAATACTTGGTGCAACTCTGCTCTATATTTAATAACCAATCGATATCAACGTAATCATGAACAAGACACGCATGCATAAATAATCGGGTCATACATAAACGGTGGAATAGCGCAAATTATTTCTATATTATTATTATTTCTATACTATAAAAGACTTATGTCTTCATCTCCTCGCAGTTGACTCCCCAAGTATTCTTCAAACTAAGTAAGATGCGATTAAATTGAAGGTGGCTTGGAACCCTTTCTTATCAATGCGACGTCATTTGCATGAAAAGACTGCATTGCATGAATGCTGTCGGTGGCATTCGATTATAATTCGGAATCAGAGTCATCCTCGTATTTCTCTAGCCGTGGGGCCAACTCATAAGTTCTCACAACCGATCCCAATCGAGATGAGCATTTCCTGAAAATCCGTCTCGTGGAAGAATCACTCGGCATTGGCAAAGTATTGCATACAGAGGGTGTCCAGCACTCTGGAAAACTGGGAAGGCCGGGAAATCTCAGGGAATTTTAATTTCACAGGAAACATCTGAGAAATCTCAGGGAAATATCGAATTGGCTCTGGAATTTTCTGTGGCGTCAATATATAAAACAGTAACGGAAGCAATGTGCCTTTATCGGCAAGTTGCGAAGTCAAATTGCCCTTGCGTTGTCGCATTTAGAAAAATAAGGAAAAAAGTCAATTCCTTCGGTTTTTTAAGTTGTTGGTCATTTTCTATCAATGCTAATCATAGCAAAGTCTTGCTGTAATATAACCTTGTTCCTGAGCACCACATTGACAATGTTTAAATCTAAGAAAGGGTGTTGATGTGATTTTCTCCCAAATTATTTTAAAGTTTTGCGTTTAATTTCCTGCGAATATGCAAGTTTAAAAATAACCCTTATGTGTAATCATCCAAAAAACATACCAAACATTCTCGTATAATGTATGAGAAAAAAATCAATATTTCCTCTGGAAAAATAAAAATGATGTCTGGAAAACCAGGAAATCTCAGGGAAATTTAAATGCCCAGCTGCTGGACACCTATCGCCAGCTGAAGAGGACATCGAGGTATGATGTCGGAAAAAAACTGACTCGGAAACATCACGAGACCTACCTCGCCTGAGTAACCTTTCCGACTATTCCATCGCTGCTGAGAACCAAGCCGTGAATAAATTTGCCAGCCGAATAAAATGGTGCAAAAATAATTTGTCTTTGACTTCTTTTGCAACTCGTGCAACTATCATTTTTTCCGGACGGAGAGATGGGACGTAGAAATCACTTCCTCTCCTCCCCTCGTCTCCTCCCCTCTTCGCAGTTTTGACGGCGTTTTGAAATTGGTTGTCTCTCTCCCGCTAAACCCGGTCGCTGCCCCGCTCTCTGCGCAGCGGGACTCAAAAACGTACGCGAATATCTCCCCTCCATTCACTCGCTTTTGCTGTTCAATTTTCTGAAAAAAATAACCAAAATATTGACATGCTTGTTCTTTTTTCCATCGTATTTTCGAAGCGGGAATCTGCTCCGTCGGCCTCCGCGTTTACTGACCGGTGCCCAAATCTCTCGTTAAATACTCAAAAATCCGTTTTCATTTTAAATTTCCGAAACGATCCGTTTTTGAGTCAAAATGTATCATCGGGTCTCCGACCCACGATCAAACATCCAACAAAGGAGTGGAAATGATTGGAAAGAAGAAGAAGAGAAATTGGTCTTAGGTATCGTATTTAGCTCAGTAAATAGACTGCGCTGTGCCCTTGCTAAAATTGAAAGTTTTTTTTTAATTTTCAGAATTTGGAAATATGGATTTAGCAATCTACCTCGGCCAAAGAATGTTTTCAGACTCCACCTTTGGTAAATTCTACAGGAATAGAAAATAATTATCAACTCTTTAAAGTACTCGTGCGGGATATTTAGTCGTAATTTCCATACTCCTATTTGATTCTCAACGACTGCCCAAGCACAGAACAAATCAATTTTCGAAGACGCCAATGATTTTCACTGCATAGGATCATCATATTTTGATTGTGACCTTCAACTCGTGATGCCATTGTAGATTTCACTTTATTTGAATGATAATCGGCCGATAAACTCGCCATAAGTTTTTATGTAATCCATGATATATGTCGAAGGTTGGGAAGAATAGATATTTCTAACAGAGTTTCATCTAATCTTTGTTAAACATAGTGATAAAAAGTGATTGGATTATCGGCTTAATCTTTCCTCGAGTAAGGGATTTGAATATCCCAGCTTACAACTGTCTCACTCTTTACTTGCTCCACTCCCACAGGAAGAAACCGCACTTTCTGTGGGAACTATTACTCGTGGCAAACTAATTGGCATTGTGGTAATCACGGTCTCTCCATGCACTTCCGACCCCTCCCCCCCCCCCCCACCAATCGCCCACTTTCCTCTTCATGTCCTCTAGAGGAGTCTTTTCTTTGCCTGAGAAGATTTGAAAAAAAAAACAAACTGTGAAGAGGTGCCTTCAGAATATCCAACTTATCCGAATAGTCTCATTGGTTAATGATTAAACTATGCGCGCCTAGTACCTAGAATAGCAAAATCAATCTGAACGTCGACCACGTTTGAATCTAGTAGCTGTGTGTTATCTTGTTTTTGAGGATTTTGATCAAAAATTCAATCAAATGTCTTTGCCTACGTTTCCACGTGCTTATGCATATTCTTCAGGGCTAGAAAAGTTCCGTTAACGAAAATACATTTATAAAATCAATTTGCCACTGCTTTTGCAAAACATCAGCCAAATATTAAAAAAAAACATTGGCTGATGGTTGCATGTTCGGCCATCAATGTTATATGTGTGTTTTTGTTAATAGAACTTGTCCTAAGTCCTGAAGAAGAGGCTCAAAGAGATGGAAAGGAAGACGAAGGTGTCTGATGGAATTTTTTGACCAAAGTGCTCAAAAATGAGATGATACATATATAATCGAGCAAAAATACTCAACGGTATCTGGCAAGATGTTGTGGAGCATAATTTCTGAATAATGAAAGAAGTATTTTGTAATGTCCACTTTGTTTTTTACATGATGATGACGATTTAATCGTTGAAACGCGTAGTACCAAAAAAAAACTAAGTGGGCGTTACAAAATACTTCTTTCATTATTCATAAACTAGCATAGCTATGTAAAGTTAAACCTCTTACTGCGTCGAGTCAACTCACGGTACACCGACACTTGCTTCACGGCGCGATCTCAAATCCGCGGATGAGAAGCCCCTATTTATCGTATGGCTTGAGGGGATAGAGTACATTTTACCGAGTGCTTCACTAGGGGAGGGGACGGGGGTGCTGGAGGATGCTGTGGTGACTTGTCGGATCGTGGTGGGGGAGGGAGATCGTGGTGGGGTGGGAAGTGCAGGGATGGGGTGGTGGTGGAAGCGCAGGGTTAGGGTGGGGGTGGGAAAAGCGATTGACCACGGACGTGAAAACACCAACAGCCATAAAAAAGCGCTGTTGGACGAACGGACGGTCCAAAGTAAATGGTTTGCCGAGCAAAGTGCTCCCTTTTTAGTCTCCGCGCCCTCCGTCAATGTGTGTGTCGCTCGTTTCGGGGAACGACGAAGGGGGGAGGATTGGGTATGGGGGGTACGGAGAGTGAGAGAGAGATTGTTCCGAGAAGCGTTGGTTCCGTAGTCTGGGCGACGGAGGGGGGGGGGAGGACGGGGGCGAGGGGCGGGGCAATGATGAGGAAGGGAGAATGAAAGCCGTGGATGGAAAAAGAAACTGAGAACGAAGAGCAAAGGACCGCGCCACGCAGCGATTGAAGCCCCGTTCACAACTACTTGACTTGGCTTAACTTGGCGCGACTTAGGAGTTACACAAAATACGAATATTTGGCTATTTCTTCCTTCCACAAAGCCTCCTCATACAGCACAAACAGCGTAACCAAGGTATCCTATATCGATAGTAGCAATCGATTACTTCCGCACTATCGATAGTAAACCAGGTCTTGCTATTGGCTAGAATCAAGAGAAAGTTGAGAAATGCTCAACTCCAAGATTACGCCAAGTCGAGTTAAGCCACTTTAAGTTGTTGTGAACCTTGAGGGTGATGCTTTCTTACGGACTCAACTGCTAAGTCGCGCCAAGTTAAGCCAAGTTAAGTCAAGTTAAGTTGTTGTGAACGGGGCTTAAGAATCATCAACTGCGTTCGCGTTTGCTGACTGACGCAACGTAATGTGTCATCCGATCCAGAGCAAGTTTGAGGAATCCTATTGCTATCAATCATCTATTATACCCTAAATGTAAATATTTGTACGATATATTCAATAAACGCAACTTTTTAGAGTATTTTTAAATATTGGGGTTTATAATGGTGTGTTTGCGGCAAAAGTAGGATGGATAGGGTCAGGAATGAGTGGGTCATGAATGAATGTGGGCTAGATGCTCCAGTAATGGGCATGTATGAAAGGAGTGTGCTTCGTTGGTTTGGCCATGTTGAGAGAATGGATTAGAGTCGAATAACGAAACAGATATATATGAGATTAGAATGAATGGTGCGAGAGATAGAGGTAGGCCGAGAAAGTTGTTGTTGAATGTGGTTGAGGAAATTCTTAGGAGGAGGAATGTTAGGAGTCTTAAAAACAGGAGGGCGTGTATGAAGCAGTGTATGGGGGTAAAATGAGGCGAAAGTGGTTTGCAAGGACAGGTCAGTATGGAGGAAATTATTAAAGCAGAGTTAGGCGTACAAATATGTATTTGTGAGTGAAACTTCGTGACTATGTCTGCTCCGGAAGGGAACGGCGTGATTGGCATGTATGTATGTATGTATGTATGAGCAGTCTTTGAAATACGACAGGATTTCAAAAATACCTCAATTTTGTTTCAAAAAATATTTCCTTAAAATCTTGTTTTTTTTTTTTTTTTAATCCAAAGAGTGTAGTCAAATTTTCGAATGCAAGTAGAATACTTATACGGTATGCTCAGAACTATATTTATAATATTGTGACTGATTTGAACTATTGTGAACATTTGAAATGGTGTAATCATGGATTGGAGGCTAAAATGCTTGCGTTCTAAAATGTGCGTTGGAGAACCGTGGTGTGCGATCGTCAAGAGAAGGAGCGTGTGTTCCAAACTGGAAATTGGGAAAAAGGCGAGTTGAGAAATGAGTGGGGTTTAGAGGTGCGGGTTATCTGAAGAGGTTGGGCGTCTGGCGGTGCTGCTGTGGTGGCAGACTCTATTTCCGGTGCACGCAGCAGGGAGACGACTCGCAGCCATCCGGAGATTACGTGGAGTGGATAGTGAAGGGATGGAGTTGGGGCGGGAGGGGGCAGGGGTTGGTTACGTACGGATTCCTTTAAGCAAGAGCAGAAATGGTGAGTCATTGAGTGCATATTTTGATTTTTAACGAAGCGCGCTGCTTTCCTTTGTATTTTATTAATTTCTTTGGTTAAATCTTTATGACCAGGGTCCCAAATGCTCGCGGCGTATTCCAGGTGAGGCCTGACCAGAGCGAAGTAGCATCTCTCTTTGACTTTTTCATCCGAGGGCCTTCCTATTATACGTTTAACAAAACCTAGTTTCTATAAAGTTGCGCCAAAGCACTATTAAGCACACATATCCCAAGGTTCACGGAAATCTGAAGATGAATGAAAATCGGTTCGACCAATCTTAAGGATACGATCGCATCTCCCGGATTCAGAGCTCCTTTAGCCATTTCACATTTCGATGTGGAATATTTTTTTCGTAATGGCGGTCAGCGTTTTAGTCTCTGACGAATATCACCAATAGTGACAAGAAAACATTCTTAGCATAAATCCGATTGAGAACAAATGTTTATCTCTAATAAGATCATGTGTATCTTTTGATGAAAAGAGTTGACACTCAGTTGTTTGCTTTAATGTACACTACAAGTTTTATATTATTAAAACTTATATGGTAAAATGGCAAGCACTTTGTTTATTATTTTTTTTATCTTTTGAAGTAGAGCAAATATGCCGATAAATAAAATTTGCACGGTCAACTCATTCTTTAATTAATGTGTCGCAATGGGCTTATCGATAAGAATTGCTTTTTTCCTGCATCCTAAATATGTACAAGTAATAATTTTCGCCCATCTATTACCCACCCGTTTGATATCAAAGGAAACGATTGCACGTGATACTTCCCAGCTTCAAAGTCCATTTTTGCTTTTTCGGAATCCAATGCGAGAGAGAGTTGAGTGGCCTCTGCTCTCCTCAAGGTAGCCAACTGGTCGAAGAATATAGTTGTCTACAGGGAAAGTGTGCAATATTTGTTTTTTGGTGTTTTTATGAATTTTAGTTCATTTATTTACTCCTCATTTGGATAACCCTCCTCTTGTTTCATCCCGAACTTGCTGTGGGCGAAATCCGCAAATCAGTTTGCGTGTTGGATGTTTCGCGGATTGATTGATTAGAGGTATTTGAGGAATAATTAATGATCTCACGAATGAGCGGGCTTTCATTTCGGTGGAAGGCCGATCACCCCAAGCGAATGCATCATTTGATCTTATTCAGTGGTATTCAATGGATGAACGGTCGAGTGCGTATATGCGTAATGTCGATCGAACAGGTATAACTAATTGATCGACTCTGCCAAGTCGTATATCCTTCGCCTCTTGCCATTTATTTGGGAAATTACTGCACACCTTTATACGTAACCGAGTTGAAAGTGACAGTTCTAGTAAATAATGACATTATTCATTACTGAGTTTACTGAGTTGTTATTATGTGATTAAATACTTTCATTTATAATTTGAACAAACTGGCTAGTATCGATTTTTTAAAATTGAAATTCTTATATATTTTTAATGGAGCTCTATTCTTTAAATACTTAATAATTAACATTGAAGACCGCAAAAAAGCTAGATAAAGCGTTTCATTTCCTCTAGTTGAACGCAGATATAAAAAAATGAGAGATTAAAATTTTCGCGCCCAGCATTTGAAATAAAATTTGACAACACTTTTATGGTGATCACCTTTCTATGTTGCTTGCAAAAATGGAGCGTCTTTCCTACGAACATTTACTGAGGTGGATTAGGCATCATATTCATTCGCCATTATAATTATTGTCCAAAGCTAACCGTTTGATAGATCTGTAGCTCTGCGCCCATGAAGTTGTTTTTTTATATCTGATAGAATCTTACTTGGTTCTCTGCATACCTATCCACCTAAACGAAATATGGATTATGAATTTATTTATGGGAGGCGACATAGTGTAGATACGTTATAAGTTCAGTCTGAAATATTAGCATATTATCAGTTTCCTTTGAATGCCGAGTGATGTTTACAGACCATTCCGGTGCCGACGATGAATATAGTTAATGGAGTGAGCTTTAAAGACAGCGAAATTTTACCGAAACTAAAATGCAAACACTAGTATCAACCATTTTCGGGTCTACTGCTGCGTGGTGAACTGTAACCGCTCAACGTTTCGTTCCTCCTGCTGGGAACGTCGTCGTCAGGAGTCTCCGACTCCGACGCCGTGGTGATCTTTAACGGCTCAACGAAACGTTGAGCCGTTAAGAGTTCATCACGCAGCAGTATCCCCGAAAATGGTTGATACTAGTGCATCTAATCGCTGCGGAAATCTAAAAACAAAAATTCAAATGCAAACAGATTCAGATTACCGGTATCATTGAACATTTTTAGGGTCATGACTTATGCTTCAAGGAGGATGAATACATGATTGTTCCAAAGGAATTCACATTTTTTTTACCACTTTCAAGTTCCGGCAAAAACCTCAAGGTTTTATCATATATCAGATATTCTGTACATACCATATTTACACGTTTTCTATTATGTTCGCGCGATATGCCAGTGTGATTGTTCAGGGTGTCCAGCACTTAGTAAGACCGGGAAATCTCAGGGAATTTTATTTTCACTGAAAACATCAGGGAAATCTCAGGGAAACATCAAATTGACTCTAGAATTTTCCGTGGTGTCGATATATAAAACAGCAACGGAATCCGTGTGCCTTTATCGGCAAGTTGCGAAATCAAATTTCCCTTGTGTTGCTGCATTTATCAAAATAAGGTAAAAAGGCAATTCCTACAGTTTTTTAAGTTGTTGATCAATTTATATCAATGCTATTTATAGCAAAGTGTGGCTGTAATAATACCTTGTTTCTGAGCACCAGCATGACAATGTTCAAATCTAAGAAAGGGTGGTGATGTGATTTTTCTCAAACTATTTTAAAATTTTGCGTCTATTTTCCTCCAAATATGCAAGTTCAAAAATAATCCTTACGTTTAATCACCTTAAAAAACATACCGAACATTCTCTTATAATTAACGATAAAAAAACAATATTTCCTCTGGAAAAATAGAAATTATGTCTGGAAATCCTGGAAATCTCAGGGAATTTTCAAATGCCCAGCTGCTGGACACCCTGTTGTCTCTTCTGACGTGTCGATATTTTGGAGACATATCCAGTCCAGCGACTCTGCCAAGGAAGCGTAATCGTTTCTGTTAGTAGCGACAACGAGAAGCCCTCGGTATTGCTCGGGTCAGAGCACACGTCCACACACTCTTCCTTGAGCGGCACTACAAAGGAGCAGAGAGGGATGCACACTCCGCTGGCCTTTTTGCCCAATGGCCTCTTCTCCTCCCTCACGGAGAAATCTATTTCCTTCGATCGCCAGTGTCCGCGCTGATCGCCCTTTTCACGGAACGAGTTAATCTTGTGTAACCACGGATTCTCCTCGCCCAAGCCTCCCGACCGATCTCTGCTCCTCATGTCACTCTTCCGGGAAAGCCGCGCCGATTCCCGGTAAGCCAACAAGCGGCGGCCCAGGGCGTCGCTAACTCGCCCCTACGGATACCCACCTAGATAGAGCGTCTCTCTCTCTCTCTCTGTCCTCCCACCCACCCCCTGCCTCTCACCTTTTTCCAATAATCCTCCCTCCACCCGACCTACCCTCCCTCTACCCCCCACTCTTCCGAACCCCGTCATTTGGAGAGGGCAGTCTTCCTGTTTTTATGTTCGGGGTAAGAGATGCGGTGGCGACCGACAACTGACGATTCAAGCCATTCGAAAATGGTTTATTGATTGGTGAAAAAAGTATCATTGAGTAAAAGAAGGAATGAACCGGGGCCCTCGAGGTGAGAATCCCTAACGACGGCCACCACATCAACCCGTGAACCTCCGGTCCAGCTACGACTAACGTAATACCCTTTCGCTCACCCTTATCTAAAACCCTTGGCCTGGTTGGGTGGTTTTTCTGGTTAGATGTTAATAGTGCGGTATTGTTAAAGCGGTCGCAGATTCTAACAATGGCGTAGGTATGTATGTAACAATGGCGAAATAGTGTTTAGTTTAGGAAGTCGCTTACAATCAATAACATTCCTGTTTATCGCGTGTCGAGCAATTCAAGGAATTTGCAGGATATTTTGATCAGACATCTGCTATCTGGTTTAAGGCTGCCCATTATGAATCAATTTACGGACATTTATTTACAGCAATCGACAACTAAAAGTGTCAGGATACCCATTTTTTGCATTCTGTATTTGATCCTTATTCATTAATTATCGTATTATGGAGGATATCCGAAGAGTGAATCCCTGTAAGATTCGTCTTGCATTTAAATCAAACTTATGTCTCCTTATAGTCTAGTTAGCCCATGACACAGATACGAATGAATAAGAATTACCAGGATTTTATTCCGTGCAGTTATTTTACTACATGGAGAAAAATCATCCTGGATGAATATGATGAATCCTTCTTATTATTTATTTAGCACTTTTATGAAATTCGTGATTACCACGAATCAAACACTCAGAATAATCTTTCCTTTTGACGAGGGGGGGCATTTTGAAATACATTGCTATAGAAACGGACGCCTTTTCATTTTTAATCATTTCACATAATATCAAAATTAACCAAGTCTCTTCAGTTAAAAATGTATTCTCTTCCTTTTTTATCGCAATCAAATGCTGAAATGAATATGATGCTTTTAAAAATGTTTCTTTCTAAGTCATTTTAATCATGGTCAAGATAGCCTCGTAACTATGGTTTTAAGGAGAGAGGATATCCACCAAAAGCAATCGCGATGATTTATGGGTTTGAAAATCTCGAATATTACCTTTCTGTTGTCTTCAAGTAAAGAAAAACAATGACAGCCTCTCATGCTGGAATAATGTTCACAAGTTTTCTCAATACTTTTTGATCAAACGGAGATCACAAATGAAAATAATCGCAAATTAGGTGACGATTTCTCCTTGATTTAAAGACAACGATAATGTCACATGATAGACGTTTGTGTCAAGTAGAGAAATATGTTGTGATTCATACAATGTTTTTCAAGAATAAATGCGTGTTCATTTGTTACAAGGACACTGTGGGAAAGGAGAAAAAGCATTATAAATTTTCCATTTCCATTTCAATATAATAATTTCTGTAAAAATGTTTAATAAATTTTATCCTTTTCATCTAGAGGAAACACCACCGTGTTTGTTTATCATATAATGGTTTAAAGTATCCACAACCAATCATTCTTCATATCGTTTAATTCAGTTTTATAGATTTTTTAAAAATTTCTACTCACGATGCAATTGCTCGAGTAAACTTCGACATATATTATGCATGCACTCGTAAGGTTTTTTACCAACTATACTTTTTTTTATTTCTTTCTTCGATTTAGATTTTATTTTTTTCCATTGTTTGAGGCGTTAATAATTTCTCCGTGGGTTTTTTTAAAAAACCATTTCCCAGTGGATGCACTGTTTCCCTTAATCACCTAGCAACCGGCAAAGGCCTCGTCGTTCCACGTGTGACGTCATCCCTTTGGTACGCAACGCTCGTTTTTTAGTGTATTTTAAAGCTTGTGCGAGAAATATGGAGCGAGAATTAGTCACCGTATTGGATAAATTCTCACGGTGCTGAATGCTACTGTAAATTTCAAATTAGGCCGGCTAAAGAATTCGAACTGAGCAAATGAGCGGAGGCGAATTTTTATCTAAAACAGACATCCAATTACAGGTATATGAAAAAGATTACGTCGGAAAAAGAGGAATTTCACTGCGGGATTGGATCAATGAACCCGAGCAACCCTGCGTTAAAAAGGTTAAGTTTTTGAATGATTTAATTAAGTTAATTGAGTTGTTTTGTTGATAATTACAAGCGTTAAGGAGATAATTTTGGAAATAATAAAAATTGATGGGAATCTTACTTGTTTTAGGCCTGGAGACGGATTAAGTCAGTTTGATAAACACAATAGAATAGAAACTTCCATCTAATTTTAATTATAGCTCATGAATGAACAGGAGATATTGACCGAGTGCCATTCTCTCCGTGATTTGCTTAAGGCTTCCCTTAGCGGCTATTCACAGCTTAAGGTAGTCCGAGCGAGATAGTTTCCTTGTCAGAATAGAGACCATGTTCGAGTTTTACGTTTTAATTTCGCCAGCTGTAGGACGCATCAATTAAATATTGCAATATTAACGGTGCAATAATATAGTTTTATATTAAAGAAATTTTAAGTAATTTAATGAAAATATCCAATTAATTCTTTAACTTGACTAACTTTTTTCGCGCGGTGCGTTTGAAACTCCTTCAAAACGGAACGTTTTTTTGTGATACCCAAGAAACTATTGCGGTGACAATATGACTAATTTTCAAATATAGTTGAGAAAACATACAAACTACAGGCTGCTTTTAGTTTTTTTACGACATCTAAGTGTAAGAAATGCCTCATTCTGTAAATTATGTCTCTCTGGAGTGCATACACGTACCATTTCCCATGTAAAAGGGCTGTTATATTTTGGCGAATATCTCCGAAAGTAATGCGGTAAGGGGTTGAATTTTTGGCGTCATTAGAAGAGTGATATATCTTTCTTTAAAATGAGACCAAATTCATTGGTTTTTAAGTAAAATGGTATTTCGCTCAAACTACCTTAACCGCAAACAAGATAATCAACGTTCGGAACCTTTGACACTACGTATGGGTAAAATAGAACAGGTACTCTTGGCTTCACTAGGCTCGGTGGCAGACTACCTCGAAATGTCGTCAGCGAAGTGGGCGGGGCTCATTGGACGTTCACGCTCCATACGAATGACATTGGTATCCCATCGGTGAGGAAAAGTAAACTTAACAAAAGCCTTTGGGATTCCATCTTTGTCTATCCGTCTGCATTCTTTGAACACGGCGTCGGTGACTACGGCATTGAATGTAGGATCGTTGGTTGATTTTGAGGAGGCGACCGTCAGCTGAGGACTTCGTTGGAGTTTCAAATAGGAGTAGGGGAATAGGTTGGTAAGGGTAGGTCTCGAAGGGGAATGGAGAAAGGGTGGAGGCGTCGGCACCTGCTTATTCTTATATGAAAGACTGCAACGCATCAACGGTTTCACTTCCCATTCGACGGACGAAGTAATGAAGGCGAAGTGCTCTTCAGATAGATCTCAGGCAGGATTCGGCATTTCTCCGAAGATTCCCAGTCATGGCCAGGCACAGTCACTGCAGATGTTTTCCAGTCATGAGGGAGTCGAACCCAGATCGTCGAGATAGAAAGTCAGCACTGGAGTCCATAGCCCACGCATACCCGGATCCTTCATTGCATGTTTGAATTTGTTTAACGAGGATATGACGAAAAAGAAAAATCTCTTAGTAACTTAATTTCATAAGTAAATTCCTCACTTAACCCTTTATAGGGTACTGGAAAAATATTTTCCCACCATATCTATAGGAAACGCTCTTTGGGATATATGTTTCCCACCTGCGGTAATGCACGTAGTTTGGTGTTCCTAGTGGATATGGCGTAGTAGTACGCATGAAAATAAATAATATATCTAGCATCTTACATGCCCAAGGATAGTCAAAATAGAAAAAAAACCCAGACTATTTTGAGTCCCAGATTTTGCCCTATAATAGGTTAAAACTTTTATTCCCGACCTAGGTTTCGATTGCCTTCCCTGCTAAAAAATTCTGTATAGTTTTCTTATAAATACTTCTACAGAATTTCTTAAATAGTTCCTTTAAATATTCCTTTAAATTGAAACGCCATTTTGCGGAATTCCCTAAGACATCTTAGGAAGTTCTGCGGAATTTCTTAGGACGTTCTACAGAAGCCCTTTGACGATCTGTAGAACTCCTTACAAGCTCAAGGAAACCTCACATATTTCCGTAGAGTTGTTGAAGTTCTACAGAACAGCTTTTAAGGATTTATTTTTCACTGTAGAAAATAACTCTACAGAACATATGTTCCGTAGAGTCAGGCTCTCATATTCCATACAGAACCTTAGAAAAGGAACTAGTTCTGAGAGTCTATTTCTGTAGAATTCCTTACGTTCTACAGAACAGCTTCTAAGGAAATTTTTAGCAGGGTTGCAATCATTTTCAAAGGTAATCCTTGCAATCTAGATTGCATTGTAATCATTTTCAACCTTTGAAAATGATTGCAAGGCAATCGAAACCTAGGTCGGGAATAAAAGTTTTAAGTGTGGAATTTCCTAAGAGATTTTTCTTTTTCGTCATGTTTGCGGTAACATTCCACAAAGTTACGCCTTCAACCATTAACTTTATTATTTAATGAGGTCTTAACGTGTTGTTATTGACGTGTACCGATACATTCTGCGGCCCCCGGACTCTGAATTTTCGTCGCTCACCTCGGTTCCCATAATTAGCCAATCTCGTCTCCCCACTCACCACCTCTCTCTCCTCTCCCGAGAGAGAGATCGACTCCACGTGCATGCGACCATCCTCATCGACTGGTGATGCATCATCATTCGGCGCATTTTAGGACAACATCGGAAGGGCAACGGAGTGGCTGCCTTCAAGGCCACTGCCTCAAGAGCCGAAACCCTCCTTGAGGCAGCCGCCTTTCTACCCGCCATCCACTCCGCCTCATCCTCATCATCTTCTCCTTCGTTCGGTGACCAAGCGAGAGAAGAGTCCGTCCTTTGTGCTCCCTTCGACGAAGTGCTTCGTCCATCGTGCAGCACTCTTTCCCTCCGCACCGGAATGACGATTCAATCTCCGATCCTCTTGTGCGTGACACCGGGGAAACACTCCTCAGAGAAGAAGACGATCTTCCTCCTGTTCGACTCCCTCACCGTTACCAGAGCGTCCTCCGTCATGAGTTGGAGGGCGTGACGCCGTAGGGCTTTGGTCACGTCGTGCTCCGATACAACCGACAATCCAGGGTTCGCGGACCCTGATGGCGGACTGTCGAAGGGGATTGGAAGGACGATTCTGATCTTTTGCCAGCGAAGGTCAGAGAAGCGTTTTTTCACTGACTCGAATTTACTTCTCCATCTTTATTTATTTATTCATTTAATTTGTCCACATACAACATACTTGCCAATTTACAGCGGCACAATATAAAAAAACACAAAAGATAAACACGTTCAAACAAAACTAAGATGAATAACAATTTTTTAAGAATTTTTTTGGGACTAGCGGAGAGAAGCGATCAAGTATTGCTAGCGAAATGAGAAGGAGCGCTACGTTGTGTAAAAGTGTTAGATGAAAGCGAACACGGATGAATGTTGGTAGGAAGAGAATTTATGAGGGAGGAGAGGCGGAAGTGGAGGGAGCGTTTGGTCAATGGATAATCTGGGAATGGGCAGGTGGAGTAGAGAGTGCGTGCGGGTGGGTCCAGATGGGATTCGAAAACTGATGATAGAGATCAGTTCAGGGCAGTCTATAGTTGAGTTGAGAATGCTATGAATGAGCTTAAGGACAGTGTTGAGCATTAGTTTTGGTAGATCAGGTAAGGAGAGTGTAGACATAATGGTATCAGTTTCCATACTGTGTAAATGGGGCACTCTGTATTTTACTATCTTGCAGAAAAAATTAGTGACACTCTTAAGAGATGAAATATTATATGGAGCCGAGATGGACCATATGGAGGAGCAATAATTGATGAGTGGAAGGACAATAGTTGAAAAATATGAGCGTAACGCTAATGGATCTGTAATTTCTGTGTAGCGGTAGAGGAGGCCAAGGAGACAGAGCTTATTTTATAACTGCCAGAATATGGTCGCAGTAGTTGAGTTTTATGTTCATCAAAACACCTAGGTCTTTCATGGAGGAGACACGATTGATAATCTGGGAATTAACGCTGTAGTTAACACATAATTACAAGCATAATCTGCTATATCTCTCTCCATACTTTTCTGATATTGAAGCGAGAATCAAGTAAATTTCGATGACCAATTTTCATGCCTTTCGTGATGATTTGGTGCGCAGTATCGGGTACGGGTGCAAAGATGATTAATGATGAAAAAGGCATTTGAAAAATATTTTAACCCTCAACCATGAACGGGAACGGTTAACCATGAACAGGAAATGACCCTGAATCTCCAACTTTCAGTCAAAAGTGAAATAAAGTAATACCAACAAGTGATCTTAGTGCAAACTGTACTTCCAGGAGTAAATGTTGGACTTAGATCTAGATATCGCAAAAGTTAAATGTTTTTTTTCATGTTGAATTTCAATTCGTTTGTGCATAAATTACGCATGTTTTGGCAGTAATGGTTTGCACTCCTCCCGGTTTATGACCATTTTTTTACATTGGTATTCATCCTTCTACTTGTTGCTATTTTTCCTGTGGAAGTATTTTCCGCTCTTGTAAACACAGCTCTACGAGTCCCTAATTTCAATGCGTGGATGGCAGTTATAGTAATTCACAACTGGATAGCGTAGTAGATACAGGGGATTCTTATCACTTCAACGAATGTTGGAAATGTCTTAAGTTCATCGATTGACTTAATTGGATTGAAGATGGTTGGGAAGGCTGAAAATGGAAGAATTGTTCGGAGAAAAAGGGTGGAAATAAAACCGGGCGTCGTGACGTCATTTATCTTCTCTCCACCCTTCGACCACTTTTGAAAATTTGAACCACAATTTGAAAATTAATCATATTGTTACCGCAGTAGGTTCTTGAGTATCACAAAAGGAGTTTCAAAGGCACCGCGCGAAACAAAATGAGTCAAGTTAAAGACTTATTTAGATATTTTCATTTAATTAGTAATAATTTCTGTCATATAAAGTATATCATTGCACCATTAATAATGCAATATTTAATTGATGTGTCCTACAGCTGGTGAAATTAAAACGTATCATTCGAATATGGTCTCTATTATGACTAGGGAACTATCTCGCTCGGACTACCTAAAAATTCAGGGAATTCGCGGATCAGTCACCAGAGGATACTTCGTATTGTCTCCAGCTCTTCAGGAAGATCGAATCATTTGTGGGCTACATTTTTTACTTTCGGCGTCGCTCCCCGTCCAGCCGCCACCCCTTCCCCCATTACATCCCTGGACCCCCCCTCCCCCCAGTTACCCCCAATTCACACCCTCCCCAGTCCTCGCCCACCCACCCCCCGGGGTGAGGGTTGGGCTCACTCGAGTGGTGCGGGTGGAAGGGGTAATTTCATTTTTCCGCTCTTCTCAATGTTCGCCGCCCGTCGGGATCTCTCTTTCCCTGCGGCATCTCGGTCGTGTCATGGACCCCCTGATGCCACCACCACCAGGGGCGGCAAGGGGTGGCACTCGCTGCCGTCACGCGGTGGAGGATGCGTCGCTCGGAGTCGGATCAGAAGAGCTCTAATCCAATCAAATGATTACGCTTTTTTTCCGCTTCCACGCTCGGACAGACCGCCGTTGCCGCCCCTGCTCCATTT
Organism: Ceriagrion tenellum; assembly: GCA_963169105.1. Classification (NCBI taxonomy): domain Eukaryota; kingdom Metazoa; phylum Arthropoda; class Insecta; order Odonata; family Coenagrionidae; genus Ceriagrion; species Ceriagrion tenellum. The sequence goes on along the minus strand of OY720641.1, from coordinate 135,865,049 downwards.
TCAACCCTTGGCTTTTCCGCCCCCGTCCCTCGCCCACCCACCCCCCTACCCCTCTCGTCCCGTGAGGCCCGAACTCGCCCACTCCCCGCACCCAACACTCTCAATTCGTGGCTCCCTCCTTATACCTACCTACATACTGCTCCCATTTGATTCCGACTCGTAAGGCCGCCGCTCGCGTGGCGCTCGCGTAGGCTGCGTTTTTTTAACCAAGCGAGAGAATTCCGTGCACATGACTATGGAATCACGTGGTCCGAGCACCAATTATTCGACATTTTGGTGAATTTAAGCGAATTAATTTGGCGTTTGAGCGAAATATCATTTTATCTAGAAATCGATGAATTTGGTCTCATTTTAATGAAAAATATCTCACCCATCCAATGATACCAAAATTTCAACCCCTTACCGCATAACTTTCGGAAATATGTGCCAAAAAATACAAACAGCCCTTTTACATGGGAAACGTTACTTGCATGCACTCCAGAGAGACATCATTTACAAAATGAGATATTTCTAGACTTTAATGTCGTAAAAAAACTAACAGCTTGTAGTTTGTTATCAAAACTATTTTTGAAATGAATCATATCGTCACCGCAGTAGGTTCTTGGGTATCACAAAAAACCTTCCGTTTTGAAGGAGTTTCAAAAGCACCGCGCGAAAAAAAATGAATCAAATTGAAGACTTATTTAGATATTTTCATTTAATTGCATACTATTTCTGTCATGTAAAACCATATAATTGCACCATTAATAATTCAATATTTTATTGATGTGTCCTACAGCTGGTGAAATTTAAACGTTTAATTCGAATATGGTCTCTATTTTGACTAGGGAACTATATCGCTCGGACTACCCTAAACCACTCGTAAGAATCTACGGTCAACCAATCATAGGATTGAACGACCAATGATGATGGTGACGAATATAAACTCACCCAAATCCCCGTCCGTTTGTTGATGTCACATGTGACTCCTAAAGTGCGCGATCGGGTTTGTATCAAATGGTTCCAATGCAACCTCCCTGGAATTTGTTCTTCGGCCAATCGATTGATTAATTGGCGCGAAGTGTTAACGCGTTGGACATTCTGCATACTGACGCTTCTAAATACTCGCTTCTAAATACTCGGGCGAAAATACTCGCTGCCATTCGGGATCGATTCAGCGCAATTGAAAATGTATACGCTTTTTGTGAGTTATACTTTTTGTCAATGTGTAATCATGGATGCCCCATTATCGATTATAAGTGCGCTACTAATATCTCGCACGTAAAAATTTCGTCGCTCTTTGCACTTTCGCCGGCAGCTAACTCCTAATTCCCCAGGGAAAGTATTATTTGCAAACTTAAGCTGCATTTTTAGTTCTTTTGATAATCTACCTACAAAGATTGAAACCACCATTAATGTGATACTTATGCGATATAATATAATGCAGCACATTTCTTAACGGTGTGTTACAAAGTTTCGAAAGCTCTTTAAGATAAGGAGTGATTTCTAAATATGATATTTTATGATTAGGTACTTGGTATTTTTCATTTGGGTCGCGAGTTATATGTATATATCGAATCTTTCCGTTTTGTGATTTGTCGCAATCGATACGATATTTTCATAGCTGTCGAGACATTCTCATTTCCCAAAAATACCTTCCCCCGTTTTTTAACAATCAAGTTCGGTTACAACCCATATCTTAATCTCCACTTCCAGATGTTTCAAGATTTGTGATGATTCATATGTAATAGAATTCATAATTATTCTCCATTCAAGAGCTGCCAGGGGAAGTGCACGCTCTTGCAGTCCTTTCACCTCACCCCGAGTATTGGGTTGTTTTTTTTAGTTTTTGGTATCACTGCTTTCCCGGATTGCATTTTAGCAAATGGATGGCCCGAATTTAAATTCCGGCATTTCCCGAAATTTATTGGAGCAGCACTAATGACTACCTGGTCGTTACGGGAGACATTACTACTAAAACCTTAGTAAACCGTGTAAACCCTAGTAAAGAGCCTTGTGTCGCCTTTAGCTGAGAGCGGTTTATGTCGACACCAGGGTTCTCTCCTCCGTTCCTTCCGAAGCCTCCTTTCCTCTCCTCCATTAACCGGCTCCAATGACCTCAGAACGATCGAATATCCAACCTAATATTTAGGTCACAGTGACCTAAATATCACAGTGACCACAATCCATGAGAACCCCCAAAATTTCACTTTGTGCATTATGGAAATTGATAGGTTTTCCGAATCAGCAAAATAAGCCATAAATGAGCCACACATTGAGTGTCGCCTAGAGAAGTATTATCTATAAGACGGCATCAGCAGTCTTTTCAAATGTGAGATATGTTTACCCTTAGGATTATGTGATATTGGCGTTTAGGGGAAAGCGAAGAAAACCTTCATAATTACGGATTTAAGTTTGAAATGGTACTGTTAACGGAATTAAGTCACTATTTTTCTCAAACTGCTTGAAAAACCATTTCAAAAAAGTTACTTAGCAGAACATAAATAAAATATTATTTTGTAACTAAGATTATATCTTTTCTCGGCGAATATTTTGAGTGAATTGTTCTCGGGTATTCAACCGGGTTAAATTATTTTGTGACTCCAGGAAGAGAACCGTGATTTCCACTGCCCTACTTTCTGCATATTTGCCGGTTTTAGTGAGCGGGGATTTTTTTTTAATGGTGGCCATCTCGCCGAATGCCGGGATCGTCAGGCGAGTGAGATGGTTGGCGTGCTCGGAGTTACATTTTTAATTGCTTCAAGTAAGGCTAGTGACAACGTTGGTATATCAGACACTAGAAATGGATAACCAACTCAAACCGAGCTTTCAATCAAAATCCATGGGAATGTGCTGGTGTTTGTTTGGTGTCCGGGCGAGGGACTGCGTTTTCCAGCCGCTTCGCACTTTTATGTCAGGCAAATTGGAAAAGGTTGGCGCGTCGGTGTCAAAAGATGCGGGGAAAGATAGGCACTCGAAAGGCTCGCTCCGGGAAAATGGGGATAATTGGGCGACGCCAGCGGACGATTGTGATTCGTTTATCGTCGAGGGCTCTGCGGCGCCGTGGTCTTTAAAAAATGCTTCCCTTCACCCGTCTCTGTCTTCCTGACCGCTTGGTTGCGAGCGAATTGTTGCCCCGAGGTACGCGGCACGTCCGTTTGACGAAAATTGTTTGAATAAAAAACGCAATATGAAGTTGTTTTTGGTACCCACCCTGGTTTTGAAGTCGGAAGAGTGACGGAATATATGTGAACTGACGGATGTTCATGAAAATTGCGAATCGCAGGGGTTGGCGTGTGGAGGGAAAGGGGGGGGAGGGTTTGAACAGCGGAGGTTTATTTCAACGGTCACCAGCGGAGACCCCCCGTACGACAACAACAAACCCCTTGCTTGTGCACTGTTTCTTTCTTCCATTCACTCGCGGCGGTCCTGGCCCCGTGCGGGAAAAGAAACATTATTTTCCTCTCCCTAAAATTATTCGAGAAGAAAGTTAGTCTGATAATTTGGCTCTGGGGTTTTGATTGCGCAGCAATATGTTTAAGAACCTGACGGAGTACACGACATTTTGAAGGGCCGAGGGAGTCTTTTGACCGCATTCTCGACGAATGCCGTTCGAGGCATCCCTGGAATGTTGAAGCTATCGCTGTGTACCCAGGTTTGAGGTTCGACGACCGTATTCAACTGAAAAGGGTAACACTTCACCTGTATTCATATAAGATTTCTAGATTTGCGAGTCGGTATAATGTGTTTATGTTTGCGATAACGTGGTTACGTTTGGATTTGAAGTCTTATTTTAGAAGAAATGAAGTCTTGAAGGATGATGTAGTGAGGCGTCATGATGATATTCTCTTTGTCGCTCTGAAACACACCAGTTCTGAATTTCTCAAACAGCCTAAGCCTAGCGTGCAGCCTCCGAGTCTCTAGGGGCTCCCACCTTAATCCCTCTAAAAGTTGTGAGATACTATATGTTCGCTCGCAGCAGTTTTTAACGAAACGAGTTGTTTTTCTTTGAATTTTATTAATTTTTTGGTCAAATTTTTATGACAAGCGTCCCAAATGCTTGCGACGTATTCAAGGTTTGGCCTAACCAGAGCGAAGTAGCATCTCTCTTTGACTTTTTCATCCGAGGACCTTCCAATTATACGTTTAACAAAACCTAGTTTCTTTAATGCTGCGCCACATATCTTCTGTAAGTGTGTTCCCCACGATATATCACAAGTTAAGGTAATTCCAAGATATTTTACTATAGCTGGAGATTTTATGTTTACTCCAACCACAGTATAGGAACACCATTTGTGTGATGATATTCGCTGGAAGTGAACTGTGGTTCATTTGCTGACATTCATTTCTAACCCCCACTCCTGGCACCACGAATGAACGTTGTAAAGGTCCGATGACAGAGCTTCTAAGTCCGCGTCTTCGCTTATTTTACGATAGATAACTGTATCGTCCGCAAATAATCGTAATTTACTGTTAACTTGAGAACTTAGGTTGAACTTTTAATATAAATAATTAATAAATGAAGGCCGATCACGCTTCCTTGAGGAACACCAGATGAGACTTCGACCATTTCAAAGCTAAAACCATGAATAACTACTGTTTATTTTCAATCACTAAGAAATTCCCCATCGAATTCATTATTTTTTATTAACTCCGCATCAATGCAATTTATAAATGAGTTTTTTGTGAGGAACCTTGTCAAATGCCTTCTTGAAATCAAGAAATATCGCGCCGACTTCCTTAATCGATTGACTTGATTTTAGGACATCATGAAGGAAGAGCGCAAACTGTGTTTCGATGCTCTTACGGAAGCCGTGCTGGCTTCTATTTAAGAAGTTAGGAATTTTCCAGGAATTTAATTTTTGGTTTTTGTTACTAATAAGTGGAAGAAAGTTTCAAACCATCTCGCTATTGGTATCTTTTCAGTTAACGGCTTAGCAAAAATAGATCTATCACACAAAGTCTTTTAAAAGTAAAAGGTCCATTTATGTCAAATAGACTCTATGGTTGAAAATAGGTTTAGATTAATAAAAGTCGGAGCGAGTGATCATTAAACCCATTCATTGGATTCGAAAATGAGAAAAGAGGGATTTTGGCGAATGGAATTTTTTTTCATACCTCCGGCAGGCGACAGGGGCCCCGGGTGAGGGTTGGGACGAAGGGGCTGCCGGGAATTTTGGCGAGATGAGTTTCAAATGGGCTGAATGGGTAGGGGTGGGGTCTCTCCCCAGGCTGCAGCTTCCCTCACCCCTACCCACCCTCCCCATAATTCAATTCCGCCCCCCCCCTCCCGCCTCCACCGCCCCCGCCTCCGCCGACCGCCAATCCACAGAGGAAAAAGCCACCCTGCGTTTACGTGGTAATTTTATTTTTCAGCCGACACACACACCCTTCGCTCGCTTCAACCCTCCCCCCCCCCTCCAACCCCCTCACGCCTCCTACCCCCTTCCCGGTTGTTGCCGTCAACCCGGAGACCCGCCGAACATACGAGCCCGAGACGCGCAATGCATGCCGGGAAGGAAGTGACTGCGCCTCTCTTCGCATGGCAGCCACCCTCCTCGGTATCTTTGTTCCGCTGCGGGGAGCGTCTGTCAATTGTCCCTTTAGCCGCCAATTCCCTCGTGGAAGAGAGGGGAGTTCCATGCGACTTCGCGTTGGGGGGTCAAACGAGAAGTCGTACCTCATAAATGCACGCACCCCACATGCATAAAATGGCCTCATCTGCTCCATTCCCGCACCACAATAACCCCCACCCCCTTTGTTTCCTTCGTAGGAGACGTGAAGGGCCCGGGTTAGGTTCTCCTTGCAGATTGAAATCGATTCCTTTCCTTCCTATTGTGGGACGAGATAAAGTTTAAACATTTTCGTTCATTAACAGCAAAATATACATTATAAAAATTTGCGCTTGCTATTTTTTGTATTTTTATTAATTCTCGCACTTTTTGTTGAAGGTCAACGCTGTAGATTGCGTAGTTTTCCCTAGGCTGAGTTTACAAATTCATGAAGTTGACAAAACTGCTAAATTTAGGGTGCACGGTGTCGATTATTGCATTAATTTGCCTCCATTTTTAGCTCAATCATATAATAAAAAATACTGCTGAAATTGCAATAAAATTTTCTTTAAACTGGTGTATAAATTATTTCACTGGCATTTAAAGGAACCAAGATTTAAATTTTCAAAGTACAGCGGCATCTCTTTTTGACGCCGACAGGAGTAATATGCTCGCGGTTCCTTGTGTACCCACCGCGGTCTTTGGTTCCCCACTCTTCGCGAAAAACGTTGGCCTCCGGATGATTTAAGGTAGTCCGAGCGAGATAGTTCCCTAGTCATAATAGAGACCATATTCGAATTGTACGTTTTCATTTCACCAGCTGTAGGATAAATCAATTAACAATTGTATTATTAATGGCACAATAATATAGTTTTATATGACAGACATTGTAGGTAAGTAATTGAAAATATCTAAATAAGGCTTTAACTTGACTCATTTTTTCACGCGGTACATTTGAAAATCCCTCAAAACGTAAGGTTTTCTGTGAAACCAAAGAACCTGCTGCGGTGACAATGTGATTTATTTTCAAAAATAGTTGAGAAAACTTTGAAACTACACGCTGTTATTTTTTTACGACATCTAAGTGTTAGAAATACCTCATTTTGTTAAGAATATCTCTTTGGAGTATATGCACGTACCATTTCCCATGTAAAAGGGCTGGTATATTTTGGCAAATATCTCCGAGAGTAATGTGGTAAGGGGTTGGATTTTTTGTTTCATTTGAAGGGTGAGATGTTTTTCTTTAAAATGAGACCACATTCATTGATTTCTAAGTAAAATGATATTCCGCTCAAACTACCTTAAGGTTTACGTTCGTCCCTTTGAAGCGACTTGAGTGTTAATTGTGGATCGTTGTGTGCACATTTCAATAATTTCTTAAGTAACTTAAAAATTAATGCTAGAAGAGCTTTTCGTTCACGCAACTTCACCTTTGTATGAGGTAGAGCTTCCCTCGCATACAGCAACAGAAATGATACAGGACTTAAATTTTTTCAGTGTAAATCTTACTTTAAACATCTTGTAACTTGTGTTTTCGATATTCCAATTTGAGGTGAAAATATGTGAAGAATATTGGACTCGACGTACCTCCGCACATTTGCTGACAACCAAAGTGATAATTTTATTTCGTGTTTTTAGTGAAATCTTTGCTCATATAATGGAACTATTGCGGAATATATCTCACGTGACATTAGGCCAAGTGTTCAAGAGGCATTGAGTCGTCTAAAAACCAAAACCGTTACAGCATTTTTTTTCTTTTCACTATAGAATCACTTAAAATAACGTGTGTGCCAAGTTTTTCCAAAGCCTGTACGTAAATTAAAAAATCCTAAAACCAACTAAAAAGTCTTTCTGGTTCTCCAAGAATCGTTGATTGAGTATGTGTGCAGCAACATTCAAAAGCCGTGGAATTGGGGAATAAATTGAGAATATTTCCAACTTTGCCAAAAATTTTATTTAGTCTAAAGATAATTTCTACTTCGTCATAAATAGCTTACATACAACTCTTCCTCATGTAAGTAAATTTTTTAGGAAATTGTTGCGACGCGAAAATGAATTCCAATACTGTTGAATGTAACTTGGCTGTTAGGATCTTCGCGATTTTTCGCAGGCTGTTCCTTGTTTGGAAAATATACTAATAGATGAATGTATCAAATAATAAATATTTCCATGAAAATTTAAACAATTGTCAAAAAACAATTAATGATCTTATAAATTTAATTTCACGTGCTGAGGCTTTTAATTCGCCATTTGTTATGGGGTGGAACTGTGCTTACTATAGTCACATGCTATAGTCATAAATGCATAGGAAAAATTTGGAGGAACTATCCTAATAAATACAAACAACACACCAAAACGTCAAGTTAGCTATGGCTACGATTATTAATTTGTTGTTTATTCACATTTTCGTCGTGGCAGGCACTCTTGCCAGGAGGATTTACTTATTTTCAAAGTTTTCATTTTAACCTGATTGATTTGAAATGCGTGATTTTGTAACTCGTCGAATGGAATATATGTCAGTTCGTGGTGAAATAAACTTTGTGTGGTTTTCACGATTTGGCATCAGCAGTTACCACATACTAATGTTAAATAACCAATCAAATCATTCCAAAAAGTAAATCGTCTCACGGACTGATAGTTCAGCTTTCAGTTTAAGTACTCTGCGAGATAATCTGTTCCGTATTAATGTCGTTATGATGCATAAATGTCGTTATGATGCTTTAATGTCGTCGCCTTTGAAAGCGCTTCCCGAGTCACCTCAAGAGGCGTGGGCTCCAATTGGCCGTACCTATTCCGGTTCAAGCGAGCCGTCACACAAGAGCAAGTACTTAATACTCGTGGCTATTCCGAGAACTACCTACCGATGCTTGATCCTTGTGATTCTTTATTTTTTCCGCTCATATTGCGTAATTTGGGTGTGTGCAAATGAAGTGACTAACGATGGCTCATTAAGGTTCATGTACTCCAGGATAAAAAAATGAGCGAAATTTTTATCCATAGTAGTTCACCGCCCCCGTGCCGGTAGAGCTTTCAGCAAGGACCACTCTCGAGATATAAACGCCATCTTTTCCGAAAAATCCGGATTACGACTCTCTTGTTTCATTACCTCCGATCAAGGTGAAGATTCCGGGCAATTTCCACTCCCTTTCCCGTCGCGCCGATATAAAAGTGGATTAGGATTCCGAAGTTGAGGCCATGGAGGATGGGAAGAGCGGGGGGTGGATAGGGGGCGGTAGGAGACGTGGAAGCCTTAAATAGGGCCGGGCGCGTCGGGGCGGCGATCTCAAAGCAAGGCAGAGTAGGGGTTTCGCCCCCTTCAAAGTTTAAAGGCCCTGATATCACCTTGCCTGGGGTCTCTCTGTTCCCGGGGGCGGAAGGGGAGTTGACACGTAAAGCAATCAAATTGGTCGTGAGAGACGGGGACGGGGGGAGAGAAATTGAGGGTTGATTCCGTTTTAAAACGGCTCCTGTGGGAGTCGCTGAAGGAAGTGTCCCTTCTAACCTTCGGAGACGGGGATACGGGAGGGCCAATTCGCCTCCTCAAACCGCTCGCCCCCGGAGCGGTGCAAGGGCGAGGGATTCCCCCTTCTTCATTCTCTTTCAGTCCTCGGGTGTCTCCCAGGGGGAACACCCCTCGCCCGATCGGGGGCACTTTTGGAAGGGTAGGGGTCCCAAGCGCGACCCATGGGGTACCCGCCCCTCCCTCGACCGCCACAATTTCAATGGAGACAGCCGGTATGATTCATTTGACACGAAGGGGAACGAGTTGTGTCCCTGTGTCCTTCCGCCCGGAATAGACTCGCAGAAAACGACCCCATAAAGATCCCTCTAATTTTCACTCCGCCCAGAAACACAGACACACGGCTCAAAAACCTCACTCTATTCCTCCCTACTCCTCCCAACCTTCCCTTCAAACTCCCCCCCGTCTACTATGTGTCCCTTCCGCTGCAAATTGGGTGGACTGAAGAGAGGGTGGTTGGTTTGCCGGGGAAGAGGAGAGCGAGAGAGGGGTCGGTGGAAATATTTAACGGGCCATTTCTTGTGACGCCTTCGTCTCAATCAAAACGGCGGAAATTTCTCCGCGGCCGGAGACACAGCAATTAAGGGGGTCCTTCCTAATGGGCTTCGTGTCCCAACTACCCTGGCGTCAAAGCCTTACAACAAATCAACCCCAGGAGACTTGAGAGATCAGCCCTCATTCGGACTTGCCACATGATGGTTTCGCTTTCCTGACCTCACAGGTCTACCCACGGCATCGTTTCGCTTTCGTGACTTCACTTTCGTGAAGATTCCTCGCCGTTGATGTAAAAATAAAACTTTTTTAGCGTCACGAATTTTAATTTTTTGTACAACTGACTGCGTCGCAAAAACGATGTCTTAGGATTAGAGTGTTTCAATACAATATCGTTGGATGCAATGTTTTTATGAAGCAATGACACTGTTTAGTTTAAATAATCCATTCTGTGGTGATAATGACCGGGAATCAACCGTGGACCCTAGGCTTGCCGGAAAATTGTTCTGACCATCACCCAGTGACTTACTAATGCCCTAGGCAATTTTTGGGAGGGTTTTTAAGGGAACAATAATTTCTGCCACTCCGATCGATCAAGAATCTCACTCGTAATAGTACATGGATTCCGAAGAAGCCGTTATCCGCGAGGTTAAATCTTATTAAACCGCTTATTCCGTGATTCGCGGCGCCGGTGGATTGTTTCCCCCAGGCCATCTCCACGCTCCTCGCTGAAAAACGCAGATCGCAACTTTTTAAAGAGCCTTGGCCCGGAGGGAATTTATTCAAAGGCGATTAGATACTGTAAACAGTGATCTCGTCACTGAATTTGGATTCCACTGAAAAAAGTGTTTCTGATGAAACATGACGGTGGAATCGTAAATGATTGCTGGTGTCCCGCATTGCTCTCAGACCCTAGTCCTACTAAAAAGAAGTAAAAAAAGCAAGATACCTAAGTTTGAGATGCTCTATCGTCCAAACGAGGAATTCGATTTCAATGGAGTAAAATTCACAAGAGATCTTGTTTATTAATACGTTAGATGATGTACTTTAAAAAATCCTTCAACCGTTAATATTCCGTGTAGGTACTTAATTTTTTCTCAAAAAAGTACCCGTTTTTTCCGCGTAAAATTCAGTTCTCCAACTTTGAGCGCTTGGGATGCCCGTAATTTTTGTTTTAATAACTTTCAATTTTGATATAAGAATACCAAATCTATTCCTAACTGTTTTCAGAAAACATATTGTTTATATCTCTTAAATTAAACAAGTTATTGTAGACAACGCAAACCTCTGCTAACTTCGAAACTAATGGTTCAATTGAAAATTGATTGAGACTATTGTAGGACTAACTACTTCTTGGACTAGTAGGACTAGATCCGATGGCCACGATGAACATTTGACGGGGGTAGCGGATACATTCCAAGGAGAGTAGATACTGTAAATAGTGGTATCGTCACTGAATTATTGGTGTTCCACCGAAGTGATTCTGATGAAACATGATAGTCCCGTCCCCGCCCCCATCCCTGTCAATGGGGTTCATGTTGAAAATAAAGCGAAGTTGATGACGGTAGATTGAACGCAGAACACATGCTTAAGTTGATTTATGACAATCATAAAATTCAGCAACTTATTTTAATAAGCAAAAATACAACCTCATATTAACTTTGATTCAAAAACGATCCGTCTTACAGATGAAGAAATATTAGTTTATTTTTCACGTGGATATTTCGACATTTGTAAGGAATTTTAGGTAAGTCAAAAATTTAATATTTTCCTTATGCTTCCCTGTGAACTCAAAAAATATGCAAAATCGTTTTAAAAAAAGATATTTTTTGAATTCGCGAAGAAATAAAATTGGAGATTCTTACTGTAGGGTTTGATATCCCGTGAACGGCTGAAAAATAAGGAAATGGAAAGAGCATCGGCTAACATCGTGGCTAGTGCTGGGACTAGCCACGATCAGAGTTCGGCAAAATACATGGAAAATGTATTTTAGATAAAAAATACAAAATACTTTCCTCAATGTATTTAGATACAAAAAACTTTGCCAAAATTTCTGAAAATACAAAATAATATTTTCAAAATACATTTGAAAGTATAAAATACATAAAGGGTATATCCTGCAAGTCACGACAATGGGTCGTGGAAGGGAGCGACTCCACACCAAGCACGCTCAACAAACAAAAGTTACACTCAATCCACGCATCATGACAATGAAATCATGACGAATCAAGAAAAATTAAACCAAGTCCCAATCATGCAGGATTCCACCTTCTCACTATGAAAACATGTCATTAAGACTACTAATACTGACGAAGGTTCTGAGCATTCAAAAAAAGGAATATGTGGACAAAGATAGCTAATATATTTATAACAGAATGAATCAACCGTGCAAGAAAAAACAACATCTACTCTCGATTCTACCCATCCTCGCCACTTCCTCCACTGATCCACTGGTTTACCACCATTCCAGTTCTGAAATGTATGCGGAAAGAATGTCTTCTTGAACCCATTTCCATTCAGAAATCCATCTTCCCAATTTTATTAGTACGATCGAATCCACCCTCTAGCGCCATGAGTTGAGAAACAAGGTAGAGCCAAAACCCGACCAAGGGCAGGAGTTTCTTGGGGATGAGAAAGATGAAACCAATTTAACAAAGCCGATTTCCGATAATATGTATTCACAATTGATGTGAAAAATGTAATTTCGATTCAAATACAAGTTACATCGCCTAAAATGTATTTTCGACACAAAATACAAATTTATCGAAAATACGTATTTAAAATACATGTATTTTCGATACTGCCCAACTCTGGCCGCGGTGAATATTTGACGGGGGTGGGAGCGGGGGCGGGTGCAGTAGCAGCGACGTCGTATCCCCCGTGCCATCGTGCGGCCGTTTCCTGGGAAAGAATCCATGGGCACACACATACATACACTTCTAGGGAAAGGGGTGGAAATGAGACGGGGTTGGGGGGGTCTCCTAAGAGAAGAGAGAGGGTGGGTGCCGAGTGCAGCACCAGCAGGGGGTTGCGACCCCCTCGACTCATTAAGCCCGCCCCCTACTCCTTCTGTGCGCCCCCAATAGGTACTCCTTCTTCCCGTTGCCTTGCCTTTGCCCTCTCGCGCGCTCCTCCCGATCCCTAGGGTAATTGCACTCCTGCTTCCTTTTTTTTCGGTCCGTGTGCACGGGACAAGGGGGGAGGGGCAATTTCGAAACTTTCTCGAGGAGGAGAAGGGTGATTGGCTACGAGATTTCTCTCTCTTCCTCTCTCTCTCGGGGGTTGAAGGGAGGAAGGAAGGGAGGGAACCGGGCGGGTGGCTGATGGTGCAGACGGGTTGGCGGGAGTCTCGGTGTGCAGTGGCAAGTGTGCGGCCATAAGTCAGGCCTCGGTCTTCGCACACGTCTGCGGAGTTATTAAACCCTTCGGAAGAGAGGTATAAACCCCCATTTCTGCTTTACTTGTGTGTACTCTGCGAGGGCCTGCTCCGTGAGGCCATTAATGAGTTGGACGCTTCTTCCCTGCATTCGTTCGTTCATCGTAAAAATACATCGTGCAAATAAATAATAAAAATATAATAAGTATACTCACAAAAAAGAGATGAGCACTTACTTTGCAAACTTTTGAATGTCCTTCGCTTCGATGGGAATCGATATCAAGGCGTAGATTAAATTATAGGCTTAAGCTCTTAACTAAATTTCAGGAAAAACATATCTCTGACGATTTAAAATAACATACTATTAACCCCCTCGTACTAAGGCAGATTAGATCGCGCCAATAAAATTAGAGAGATAGATTGTAGAACCGATAGGTGTAAAAATGCGATTTTTGTTCCGCGTACCATTCGGGTCCATGAAAGCTGTGATCGTCGTCATGAATGGTGCGAATAGTGACAATAGCTAGACAATAGATCTTTCTCTTTATATTCTTTACTTTCTTATTTCTACATTTTGTAAATATTGATGCTCTTATTTATGCATGATATTTTGAATATGTAGTAGTAGTCTTTGTATCACCTGCATGTTGGAACGATTGACGATGGAATGTTTCTTGGTTAGTATATTTATAATTGGCGCGTTGTATGTGTGGTTTCGCTGATTTCAATGTAGTTTAGGTGTTCCGCCGTATAATCCATGCATGCCTGGTGTGGAAGCATCCCCTGCCACACACCATTTGGGTGGCTTGCAGAGTACGACGTAGATTAGATGTCCGTCTTCAAGGTGATACCTGTCAAGAATATTGGTCGATATCGTCATATAGACGGACGAGAAACATCGAATTTCGAATCTTATTTGCGCATCGATGTGCTCTCGTTCGTGAGACCTGACCAAAGAAAGTTTGAGCGGATTGCAACGTCAAATTAAAGCCTCTCTTTTTTATTTGTCATCGCAGGCAGTTCTGAAAAGAAATGTCCTCCAACCTACTTTGTGATACTGAAGTCTGTTTCACCTTTCAATTCCAAATCTTCCATGGATCACAAATGTTTCATTTCCGTTTCTTTCATCACTTAAGGATGGCGAAAGTAATAGAGATAGATTAAGAAAAATGTGGAATGTCTCAATGGATCAATATCACTATTTGCGCGTAAATTTCCCTCAACTGTCATACATATTTTCCGCAGTTAATGTTGATGATGGTGTTCCGATCTCTTTTTATTTACAAATCTGGTAAGTGTTGTCAGTGAATGGACCTTGACGAATAAAGTCCCCCGAGTATTTTTGTCGGCCATTATGTTTGAGATAGAAAAAAGTACTGCGGCAATATCGCTGCTGCAACGGATTTCTTTCTCCTTCCTTTTGAAACTGTTTTTATCCGCGCCAGCCTCTTGAGAGTCCGCAATCCTGTGCGAGATGAATGCGATTGTGTAAACACCGATTGATCCCGTTCGGAAGACGCAATCCCCCGGAGAGGACCCCCGCTCAACCCAAATCTCCGAAGACGCCCTCTCGTTCGTCCGTCCCAGTCCTAATGAGCTCCCTTCCCCACCACTCGACTACTCTCCCTTGCCTCCCACCCCCAAATTGCCTCCCCCCCCCCCCCGCCTCTACCTCTTCCATCGTACCTACTTGAAGACCTGGTGCGGAAGATTAGAGCTCAACTCTCATCGACTGTAAGACCTGAACGGTAAGGCCTCTTCTTACTGCTTGTTGTTGGACTTTTGCAGAATTTTACTTATGGCCCGCAATGAGTTGCACTTAAGGTAGTCCGAGCGAAATAGTTCCCTATTCATAAAAGAGACCATATTCGAACAATACGTTTTAATTTCACCAGCTGTAGGACGCATCAGTTAAATATCGCATTATTAATGGTGCAAGAATATAGTTTTATATGACAGAAATTGCAAGTAATTAAATGAAAATATCTAAATAAGTCTTTAACTTGACTCATTTTTTTCACGCGGTACGTTTGAAACTCCTTCAAAACGGAAGGTTTTTTGTGATACCTAGGAACCTATTGCGGTGACGATATGATTAATTTTCAAATATAGTCGAGAAAACATACAAACTACACGCTGTTAGTTTTTTTACAACATCTAAGTGTTAGATATACCTCATTTTGTAAATAATGTCTCTCTGGAGTGCATACACCTACCATTTCCCATGTAAAAGGGCAGGTATTTTTTGGAAAATATCTCCGAAAGTAATGTGGTAAAGGGTTAAGTTTTTGCTGTCATTGGATAGGTGAGATATCTTTCTTTAAAATGAGACCAAATTCATTGAACTCTAATCTTATGATTTTTCGCTCAAACTACCCTAATAAATGGAAGGCAGTCGAGAAACTTGTGCCTTCACTTACTGTAAATTGTAGCAGTTAATGAAGCCGGTTCAATATTCCACTCGTGCCTTCGCTATATAACTCGGAACACGCAACACAGACGAGAAGCGCTCTAATTAGAGTTATTGTTATTTTTATTATGCTATTTGTTATTTTTCAATTGTTAGGCCTCATCTGGAATATGCTGCCAGTGTATGGGATCCATATGAAGCGGGGTTGATATCGGAATTAGATCGCGTGTAATGAAGAGGAGCTAGGTTAGTAAAACAATGCTGCGATAATTTTAACAGTTTGTCTGGACTGTTAGAAGAATTGGAATGGGAATCGATATCACAGCGTAGATTAAATTATAGTCTCTTAATCTCTTAGCTAAATTTCAGAAAAAAAACATTTCTCTGACGAAGTAAAAAAACATACCATTAACCCCCTCGTACTACGGCAGATTAGATCGCGCCGATAAAATCAGAGAGATAGATTGTAGAATCGATAGGTATAAAATGTCATTATTTCCTCGTACCATTCGGGACCATAACAACAGTCATGAATAGTGCGAATAGTGACATTTGCTAGACTCTAGATCTTTCTCTTTATATTCTCTACGTTCTTATTTCTGCATGATGTAAATATTGATGTTCATATTTATGCATGATATTTTGAATCTGTAGCAGTAGTCTTTGTATCCCTTGCATTTTGGAAAAATTGACGATGGGATGTTTCTTAGTTAGTGGATTTTTATTTGGCGCGTTGCATGTGTGGTATGCAGGTTTAAAAGTAGTTTCGATGTTCTGCCATGTAATTCATGCATGCCTGGTGTGGAAGCACCCCCTACTACACACCCTTTGCGTGCCTTGCAGGGTATGACGTAGATGTAGATAGATATATAGATATCTCTTGTTTTGCTGCACGTTGATTGGCGGGCCATACTTTTGCTTAGAACTTACGAAGATGATGTGAATTTGTGAACGGGACACACGCAGCACTCTAATTGCTGGGATGACTTGGCAATCCATTTTATAGTTGACGCTTATATTTTATTACATAGCAATATACAACGAAAGGGTTAGAATGTAGATTCAGATTATCAGGTTATATTATATTGCAAAATTACTGCACTGCCGCACATTGCCATCTAGTTCCAAGCTGAGTTGATCATCTTGAAATTCCGACCTTAAAATTCTTGGATTCGGGCGATATTGTGTGAAGTTTTTCCGCGTTAAATAACATGGAAATCGTACATCATCCACGAATGGTTGTATACTATATCAGGAGAGAAAGAAAAGAATCGAAACCCGCGGCGCGTATTTAAGTTTATTCATGCATGGAAAACTGCACTTGAGGTAGTCCGAGCGAGATAGTTCCCTAATCATAATAGAGACCATATTAAAATTAGACGTTTTAATTTCGTCAGCTGTAGGACACATCAATTAAATATTGCACTACTAATGGTGCAATGTTATATTTTTATATGACAGCAAATTTAAGTAATTAAATGAAAATATCTAAGTAAGTCTCTAACTTGACTCATTTTTTTCGCGCGGTGCGTTTGAAACTGCTACATAACGGAAAGTTTTTTTGTGATCCTGAATAAATAACTGCGATGACAATATGATAAATTTTCAAAAATAGTGGAGAAAATATACAAACTTCTCGTTGTAAGTTTTTTACAACATCTAAGTGCTAGAAATACCTCCTTTTGCAAATAATTTCTCTCTGGAGTGCATACACGTACAATTTCCCATGTAAAAGGACTGGTATTTTCTGGAAAATATCTCTGAAAGTAATGCGGTAAGGGGTTGCATTTTTATGTCAATTGAAGGGTGATATATTTTTTCTTTAAAATGAGGCTCTATTCATTGATTTCTAGCTAAAATGATTTTTCGTTCAAACTGCCTTAACGCGAGTTATTTATTCCGTCCTCAATGTCTAGTCCTTGTGCTCTCAATTGGCGAGGGATTGTCCGCCACTGCAGAAAACAGCAATGCTTCCGCCAGTCATCAATATCGTTATCGTACTCACACTCGCCACGCCCTTCTCCCACCTCGCCAATTTCTCCCCTTTACGACTCATCTCCTTGGGATTCGGACTCATCCGTTCTCCTCCTTTCCAGCGTGTGAGAGTGAGGAGTCTTTCTTTTCCTCCCAAAACATCCCTTCCTTGCCTCATCGGAGAGGACGTGATGTGTACTCGCCAACCCACCCCCGATCCTTCCTCGCCCACACCCTCCCCATCGGACCCCCCTCCCAGGCACGATGGAATCGCCTCGGTGCCGGGAAAATGACCGCCGGGAGTGCATTCCCATCGTCAGATATCCCAACGCCCTCGTCCACATCATCTTATAACTTTCCAATCGAAACCTTGGTTGTATGCTCTTGAGCACGCGCCTGGCAATTGTCATCTTGATTCCTCCGTCCCGACATTCCTTTTGTGCTCCTTCTCATCTTCTTCTCAAGGTGGCAGAAGTGGCAGCCATGAGTCACGAGTGCACCTTTTACAACTTGTCTAGGAAGTTTAACTGTTCATCACACGGAGGAAATCACGGTGCATGTCGTAACGTAAATGGTGCTTGTGTTTAATTTTAAAATTGTCACCGTTTAAAAGCATTCTCATGAAATTGGTTTACGGCGCGAAATTCGAAATTTTGAATTCGAATTCATATATAAATATATGTTTTTTTATTGGTATAAGAACTTGATATTTGATGGCACTTCAAGTACAGTACTCCGTCTGTCGGATGAGCCGTTAAACCGTGGTCCCCTTGGCGCCTTTCGTTGAGAGCAGGCTAATATGCCAACGCCGGGTTTCCATCCACCCTTCCTCCCTTATTTATCCCCTCTGGCACAAATGACCTTAGCCGTCGGTCGCCTCCCTAAATATCCAATTCTTGATATTTGATGGTCACCATTGTAATAACAAGTAATGTATTATTTCGTGTTTAGGAGAAAACCTGTGCATGCGTATTAATCGATTTATTTCTAAGAATGAGTCAAGTGTTCTCAAGGATACATGTTAAACAGAATTTAATTGTCAAGGAACCACAATGGTGACATGCATTTTTTTCCACACTTATTTACAAAGTGTTCTAAAAAGTGAATGTTAAATCAAATCTGTCCATAAACCATCTTCATACTTGGCCACCCTAGTCGGTCGCTCGCGTTCTTGCCCGCTTTCACATCCCCGCAGGATAAGGACATTTGAAATTAAATTTTGATCGTTAAATCCTGAAGTATCGGTGAATATCGATTCTTTTTCATGAAAAATAAAGATCGCTTATGTTCATGCTATGAATACGGGTGCTGTCGAATTCAATAACTGAGTAATAATGAACTTTAATTCCTTCTGCACTGGTGTATGGAACCATAATGAAGTTGACCGCCAGATTTACTGCTACACTGGTGCTGTCAGCAAGAAAAGCGACGACTCATCCTCATCAGAAGTCACCGAGGAATTTATTGTGCTAATAAATACTTGTACTCGTAATTTCGTGCATCTGATTATTTATGCACAACGTTTATGCCCTACATTCTGAGAGAAATTTCATTGCACGCTTGAAGATTCAACATTCCACGCTGTACATCTACATATACGTCATACCCTGCAAGCCACCCAAAGGGTGTGTGGCAGGGGATGCTTCCACACCAGGCATGCATGAATTATACGGCAGAACACCGAAACTACATTGAAACCAGCGAAACCACACATACAACGCGCCAATTAAAAATCTGCTAACCAAGAAACATTCTATCGTCAATCGTTCCAACATGCAGTTGATACAAAGACTACTACTTCATATTCAAAATATCATGCATAAATAAGAACATCAATATTTACATAATTCATAAATAAGAACGTAGAGAATATAAAAAGGAAGAAAGATGTACAGTGTAGCTATATCACTATTTTTGCACTATTCATGACGAGGATCACAGCTGTTATGGTCCCGAATGGTACGTGGAAAAAATGACATTTTATACCTATCGGTTCTACAATCTATCTCTCTAATTTTATTGGCGCGATCTAATCTGCCGTAGTACGAGGGGGTTAATAGTATGTTTTTTACGTCGTCAGAGAAATGCTTTTCCTGAAATTTAGTTAAATGGTTAAGCCTAATCCATACTGTAAAGACAATCCACGTATAGGGACCAACAATGAATATTTTTAGTGTTTATTGAGCTGATATTGAACATTAACAAATTAACAACTAAGTAGTTTGGCTAAGGGTGGTGATGATGGAACCTCTTCGCTGACCCTTAAATGTATCTGTAGTTCTCATCATTGAATGCGTTGTTATTATAATTCACAAACAAACACACACTTCCAATAACGGTACAAAATGTCTGATGACGACTGCTTCCGTCATCGTACTTTCCAGAACTTTCTTCGCCAAGTTCACTGATTCTGAAGCCGGTATACTTGTGAAAAGGTTTTTCAAACGAATTACAAGGATGGTATTTAGAGGAGGAGGAGTGTTCTTCTTGAGTCTCAAAAATCTCTCTTGTTCTTCACTTCAAACCTCGACTGAAATATTTTCAAACTCCTCAATTGAGAATTTGACGGAGTCGCTTGGTTTCTGGACGGGGCCATTACACTGGAGACGACAGATCGAACTGGAATTGAGACCGAAAAAATAACCGGGTGGTCTTGGATGTATTGCTGTGGATATATACATCTCGTCAGAATTCAAGTACTCTTGGAAAGGAGTGAAAGGGATTTCTTAGCAAGTCCTTGGAACGATTTGACGGGGTGTGCTGAGAGTTACATTATTCTATTGCTTTTAATTGAGTCATAGCACTTATTCATGTCGCATTTCTTATCCCTTCCTCCTCTTGCGCTTTCCTTTCACTGCCTTTTGAAATATAAATCCTTCCCATCCACTTTGATGCCAACCATTGGCCTTCCGCATACTAACACTCCTCGCCCCCCACTACCCAATATGGTGCCCAGTATGCCTCCCGACGCATTTTGGCATTTTTCGTGCCTGGTGATGACACCGAATGGTGCGCGAGTATTCGCATTCAGAGGATTCGAGGGAGAAAGTCGATCGATGCCAGATCGATTGATTGGCAGTACATTGTGCGATCGAGAGAGAGGGGTGAGTGGAGAGAAATGGTATTGTGTAATGTAACGCCGTCGGGTGAAGTGTTTGGTAGCGAGGGTCGAATCGCGATGGATTGCATCGGAGAGCGCTTCTCTGTCTGCGAACGGCCCTTTCCTCCCCGGATTAATACGTTCCGCCGCGCAAACAGCCACCGCACGTCCACACGCCCCACAGGACGCCGCACCCACCTGCTCGCTGCAGCAACATTATAGCTCACTCCCGTCCACCGTCTCTTTCGGAGCGTCACTCAATTTTGATCGACGGAGAAACGGGATGCTGAATGGTGCCGCCACGCCACCCCCCAGATGGCGTGGCGGTGGTGAGTGGAGGAGGGAGTTCTGTCTAATTGTAAGTCTCACTGCCACCCCCGCGGAAGCCACCGCTTTATTGAATCCGAGGTGAATCGCTGAGGGGTGGACGACGCATCATTCACACTCGAATATCGCTGCACCCCTCCTCCCATCACTCCCCCCTGGATGCCGAAGGGTCGAAACGAGCGAGGGAGCCGCAATATCGCATCGCCTCTCTCGAACCGTAGATGACCGCGACGCCAATCGTCTGACTGTCGCGGATTCATCTCCGCGAAAACGCGTTTATGGCGCCCACCGCCCGACAGTGGCGCCGCCGCCCTTTAAGCCAATTGCGAGTCGCTCCTCATTCCGTCCGTTTTAATACCCGTTCTCCTCCTCACGATACATGATTGCGTCAGAGTCCTCTTCTACTCTCACAACTTATGGGTATCCGTATTTGACGTGAAATTTAACCAGAATAATGTTTGAATGCCAACCAACCAAAAATATCGACGTAACGGAGCCATTAAATATAAAAAGTATCAGACAAAAAATAGTAGACAATAGGATTGGATGGTTAGGACATGTTAAAATGGTTCAAGGGACAAGAATACCAAAAGTAATGCTAAGCACAATAGTGGAGGAAGGTGTAAAAGACAGAGAGGAAGGCCGAGGACTTGACGTTGGATTGACGAAGTGAGTAGGGACGTGGAGGAGGCAAGAGGGTGAGTGGATACCATTGGGATGAATTTGACCGACAAGAGCTATGGAACGATAGAGGGGGCAATGGCGAGGATTAAGTGAACTCCTAGACCCACGTCGAGTGAAACAGGATTTGGATATGTATGAATGTAATATTTGAATATATCTGTAAATCGAGAACTTGTTCACGAAAGCAATTATTAATTTTAGACTCAATCGGGAATATTTTAGGTTCGTGACAACTTCGAAGGTTTTTACACAACCCGCCCGCCGCCCGCAACTCAGTCCCGCCTTATGCTGCGGTTATTTTCCCGGAGTGAAAATGATTGCTTCAATCTTCAAATTGCACGAGTGCGAAATGCCATGGAGGAAATTCATTCGCCTCGAGTGGGACTCGAACCTGGATTCCTCGATATCGAGCCAGATCTCGCTATTCGGTATCCGGGTTAATATCCCGGTCGAGGCGGATTATTTGGTAGCTCCATAAGGGTGCCTAGTGACCTCGAAATCCTAGAAATTTATCAAACTTTGTTCAATTGCCATGGTAAAGTCAAAATTTATATAACTTGAGAACCTTTTAATGAATATCTCTTATTGAATTGTGTACGGAGAACCAATAGCTGCCAAAGATATGTATCATTTTGCGGATCACCATCTCCGCCGGTAGTGAAAGAAAGGTTTGTACACTGGAAAACGTGTTGTCTAATTTTACAGCTTGTTGCATCATTGACAAAAACTTTATGGCTGGCCTTCATTCTCGACTTAATTTATAAATTGAATCTTCTTTTTCATAAAAAAATACCACATACTTATATTCATAATGGTGTCACTTCGGCAATTTTTCTGCGATAACACTTTCTGTTTCTAATATCATTCAGGGTGTGCCCAAGCTCATAAAATGTTGCAATTAGGACTATGGAATTCATCAACAATATCAGTGGTAGTGTATTATAATAAGCATTATTATATTATTCATGAATGAAGATGACTGGTTTTAATTGTGTTAAAGATTACAGGCTTATATTTGTACTGAGCAATGATGTGAAACACATCGCAAATATAGCGTTTGCTAAAAGTGTCTAGTGTGATTTTCCCACTCTTGAGTAAACGTTTTCACAATATTGTGCTCTGTGCTATGCCAGAGATATAGTCTCCTAATTTATTACGAGCATTCGACGTCCGACATTCTATAGATCGGAAGCATGTGGACCATTGGAAATGCTGATGAAAAAAGACTAGAAGCCTTCGAAGCCTGGTGCTGGATGAGGATGGTGAAGATGAAATTGACGGACAAAATAATGAGGAAGTGTACATAAGAGTAGAAGAGGAATGGACCATATGGAACACAATACAGAAACGAAGAACCAGATGAATTAGACACACCCTGACACAATGTGTTTGAGAGGAACATGATTGAAGATGAAATAGAGGAAAAAGTCTTCAGAGGAAGACCCAAAAATAATTTCATGGAACAAATACTGAGGAAAGTACATACAGGAAGAGAGACCAGGAGATAACATTCTCTCCTCCTAATTCGCCACTCTTCCTAATCTAGCATTAGATTAGGAAGAGTGGAGAGTTGCAGTCAACCAATCCTAGGATTGAACGACCAATGAATGAATATGTTGCGGGCAGGGAGGGAGCGAGCCCCCGATTGAAGCACTCAGATACGGTACTCTTAACTTCCGTCGGGGAATCGCGAGGGCAGAGACGCGAGTTGCGGAGCTTATTTCGATCTTTAATGAAAAGTATAGCATTAAGTTTCATTGGGCTCCCGGTTTCACCGTCAGGGCGAAACTGATGACACACACACACATATTTCTACTTTCAATAAAACCGAAGAAGAAAATAGCATATCTGGAAAACGAATCTCAGAGAACAAAATAATAGATTGACAACAAAAAATAAAATAACAATACACGCAAAATGGAAAATGTGATGTGTAATCGGAGAAAGACAAAGACAACTGTTTCAGCGACCTATGTGTAAACAGAGAAAATTATGTAGAGTAAGATACGTATCTAGGTTAGAGACATGAAAGCTCATTTAATGATACGTAGCTTAATAGTTTATCCACGTAAATATCCAGAGAGGGACAGAATATTTTATCGATAATGGCAGGGTATTCTATGTTTTTGAACAAGTGATAAGTAAAGCCCTGCTAAAAACGTCTGTATAGTTTCCTTATAAATACTTCTGCAGAATTTCTTAAAAAGTTTTGTAGATATTCCTTAAAGTATTAAAACACCATTTTATGGAATTCCCTACGACGTTCTGCAGAATACCTTAGGACATTCTGCAGAATACCTTAGGACATTCTGCAGAATTCCTTAGGACATTCTGCGGAATTCTCCACGACGTTCTACAGAGTTTCCATATTTCCGTATATTTCCGTAGAGTTTCTGAAGTTCTACAGAACAGCTTGAAAGGAGTTATTTTGCACTGCAGGAAATAACTCTACAGAACATATATTCTGTAGAATCAGGCTCTCATGTTCCGTACAGATCCTTAGAAAGTAACTAGTTCTGAAGAAGAAGAAGTCTATTTCTGTAGAATTCCTTACGTTCTACAGAACAGCTTCTAAGGAAGTTTTGAGCAGGGAGGTTTAAGGAAATTATTTTTCCGAGTCGCAGGAGTTTGGAGGGGTTAGTCGGAAGTGTGTCTGAAAACTTAGACTGATTTGGGTTTAAACACGGAATGCATGAAGAAGGTCGCAGGGGAATGGACCATTATGGATGCGGACTAGGAGAACACTTCGAGGGGGTGGAATCGTGGGCCCAGAGGAGGGGTTGGGGGGTGGGGAAGAGGGAGGGAGGATGAGGGGGGGATGGGGGGGCAAAAGGCCGGTTGCCCTCCTCGGCGTGACACACTTGCGCCGCTTCGCAATGGCGGTGACATCTGGCGGCCGAAACGAGAACCTTGTGAGGAGTAGGTGCCTGGAGAGGGAGCGGGTGGCGGCCGTGCTGCGCTGGTGGCGCCGCGGCTGTGCGAAGTGGGGGATGGTCGTGGGGTGGGGGGTGGAGAGGGTGGGGGCAGGTGGAGAAGGCGCGGGGATTTTGAGGGGAAGGACCTCTAACGATTGAATGATTAATGAAGGCAAAGTGAAGGAGGAAGAAGGAAGGAGGAGTCCTCCTCTTCGCTCGGCCTCGCGGCGAAAGGCGGAGGTTGGATTGTTATCTATGCAGATATTGTAGCGTTCATTAATATTGCAAACCGTTTTACCGAAATGAGTCGCGTTGAACCAGTCGTTCGTAATGTTAACTAGAATGATTTGGGTGGACGATACATTTTCAATGGTTACTTATGTTCTGTGACGCAGATAACATTCTCAAAGGGAGCGGAATATCCATTACGGAACTGGGCGAGAAAGCTCGACGCCATTTGCTTCATTCAATCGAGCAAATGCAAGCCTTCTTTTAGGGAGACGTTTAGATACACGATATGAGGAAGTCAATGCTTTTCAGAAGTCAAATGATGCATGTAGTTGCCTAACGAGTGGTACGATCCGTGGTTATCATCGCATAACCAAGAATTATAGAGTAACGATTTAATCAGTCACATAGCTACGCCAATCGGTCTCGAGAAGACACGAGTTACGGTGGATTGATTCTTGAAGGAAAGGAAAAGAATTTATGAGATATGTAGGTACAGGATATAGGTTTGAATGTGCTGCACTTTAAGTTGATCAGTACTTAAAGAAATATGTGCAATATGCGGTGACAAAAGAAAATGTTGAGACTAAGCGGATCAAATTGGGGCGATAGTATTCCAGAAGACGAGAGAAAATGCTTTAAATGGAAGTTTATGTTATGCTAAAGTGTAGCAAGTTGCTTACGTAGAGTAGAGGGAGGAAAAGTGGATATGAAATCGAAAACAAATTGAAGTCATTGATGAAATAATTTAGTACAGCATTCTATGTCGTGAGACTGGGAAGACTATGAATCTCGAGAATAGTGCAACGGCGACTAGAGACATAGTGTTATTCAGTGCCGTAATGAATTATGTGAATATGAACATGAATAAACTTTGATGTTCGATGTTATTAAAACATTTTGCGAGGTAGGCAATCAAAGGCATATGCCTTTTGATCGCTTTTATATTGTTAATCTACGGTTGAAAATTAAAATCTGGTGGCTTTGACCGCCTAAAGAGTGTTTGCGTTATGTTGGTGTTGTTACCTATTCTTCGTTTGCAAACCTATTAGGGGAAGGGAACGTGAGACGTGCATAAATGTGGAGCTTTTTGCGAAAGTATATCAAATCAACATCACTGTTGTGTATAAGCTGTCCTGCATTTAAGTTCTCTACCTGATTTAAGGTAGACTTTATTGAAATTCAAAGTAAATCCTCCGAATTTTCTACACTCGTGGGGCCTTATCTACCACTTGCGTCCCGTCTTCTTCATCGATGCATACGATTTACCCTTCTTCATCTTGGCCATTAATCCTATTTTTTACCTCATCTTGCACGCTTGTCCACCATCATTCCCTCCATCACTTGGCCTTCGAGCAACCAACCCATCGCCCTTTCCCTCACCTTCATTAGATTACCTATTTTAAAGAAAACTTACCGTCTTACTTAGCCTCTGCGTGCATCCTGACCTAAACCAGTAGTTTCCTTCCCTCGCTCACCATACTAAGCACTTCCTCGTTATTTTTCCTCTCCTTACACCTCAGTTTTTCCGTCCTTCTCCACACCCACACCTTAAGGTAGTCCGAGCGAGATAGTTCCCTAGTCATAATAGAGACCATATTCGAATTACACGTTTTGATTTCACCAGCTGTGAGATACATCAATTAAATATAGCGTTATTAATGGTGCAATAATATAGTCTTATGTGACAAAAATTGTAAGTAATTAAATGAAAATATCTAAATGAGTCTTTGACTTGACTCATTTTTTTCACGCGGTGCGTTTGAAACTCATTCAAAACGGAAGGTTTATTGTGATCCCGAAGAACCTGCTGCGGTGACCATATGATTAATTTTCAAAAATAGTTAGGAAAACATACAAACAAACCGCTTTTAGTTTTTTTACGACATCTTAGTGTTAGAAACACCTCATTTTGCAAATAATGTCTCTCTGGAGTGCATACACGTACCATTTCCTATGTAAAAGGGCTGGTATTTTTTGGCAAATATCTCCGAAAGTAATGTGGTAAGGGGTTGAATTTTTGGTGTCATTAGACGGGTGAGATATTTTTCTGTAAAATGAGACCAAAATCATTAATTTCTAAGTAAAATGATATTTCGCTCAAACTACCTTGAACGCCTGCAGCTTGTTCTCCTCGCCCTTTCGTTGAGTGCACGTCTCTGCTTCATACAACGCTGCACTCCATATCAAGCTCTTCACCAGCCTCTTATTCACCCCCTTACACGTCATCACTTCCCTTCAATTGCTGAACGCTTCCTTTGCTCGCGCCATTTCTCTCATTACGTCTTTGCTTCGATGCCGATTCTCTTCTGGCACATTACCCGAGTATTCAAAGTGCTCTACTTGTTCCAAATTGTGCCCAAAAAAACATTTCGTTTTTATGACATTTTTAATTGCCTTTGATTGGAGGAATTATCGTAGCATTTATGTAGTATATCTTTTAAAGTGTTGAGAGTAAGTAAGAATGAAGTAATCATTAATATATCCGTAGAAGGAAAAATTGTTGAGCCAGTGAAATCACTTCAGTACTTGGGAAGTTTAGTGACTGAGAATGGGAGCTGTACCCAGGAAGTAAGACAGAGGATAGCTATGGGTAAAAAAGCATTTGAAAAGGTGAAAGAACTTCTGACAACATTTGGCATTCCAATAGAACTGAGGAAGAGATTTGCTAAATGTTTTATATGGAGTGTGGTGACTTACGGCAGCGAAACATGGACAGTCAAAAAGAAAGATGAAAAGTACTGAGAAAGTTTCGAAACGTGGTTGTGGAGAAAAATGCTTAAAGTGAAGTGGACGGATAGAATGAGAAATGAGGAAGTACTAATGACAATAGGAGAAGAGAGAAAACTGCTGAGGGAAATAAACAAGAGGAAGACAGCTTGGATGGGACATATGTTACGCCAAAATTGTCTTTTTAGAAGAATTATTGAAGGAAAAATAGAAAGAAAGCCAGGAAGGGAAGAAGAATAATGGGATTGCTCGATGACATAAAAATGGCCGAAGTTACAGGCAAATGAAAGAAGATGCTGAGGACCGACTACGATGAGAGGGCATCCAGTCCAGAAACCTGTCAGGAGACAGATTCCACTTAGAAACGAGAGAGAGGTTTTTCACTGCCCTTATTAATGTACCCGAAAACGCATTGGCAATCGCTTCCCTCATTTAAGTGTCATTCCTTCTGAGGGATTTCCCATTCACTCTCATCAGTCCGTCACACAATCCTTCCGTCAGCACCCCCCTGCCATTTCCCCAAAAATCGCTCGTAAAGCTTCACTATCTCTCTCTCTGTATTTCTATCCGTCTCTCTCTCTCTGTATCTCTCTCTCCACTGAGATTCAGCGTCTCATTTGCCTCGGATGCTGCGCGGTCTGTTGCGGTCGTGTCTATGGCAACGGGCCCACTCCTTAAGATATGGCTCACTCCGCCTTCTCCCCAAGTCTCCGGAATAAGTCTGAGGAGGAGGATTCGTGAGATAATTGGCATGGAAGCGATCTCTCCATCCACCCCTCTTATCATTTCATCCCCCACCCCTACGCGCTGCCCTTACTGCGACGCCAATAATTTCCATCCGTTCCGTTCGACGCGGAACAAGACAGCTGCGTGGAGGCCCGGGTGGATCCAGACTTAAAAGGTGACGAAGCGGCATTTCGACAATGATCGTGAATAATTGCTGTCGAGGTTATTCTTATCGAAAGCTAGAAGCAAGCACCGAAATTTCCTGATTTTTTTTCAAAATTTCTTCGCATTTAATGTATCTGGAAACTCAAATTTTTCCATTTGATGAAAATTAAACGTATACAAAATTTGAAGTCAACCAACCCCAGCCAACCAATGCCACAGGGATGCCAAACTTGCAATTTAAAGGTGAAAATTGTTTTTTTTTAATTTATAATCCGAAACGAATTTTAAAAATGTCGATACATTTACTCTTTCATTGGTAAACACCTCCTTTGTTGATGTTTAATGAGACTAAAACATTCTTAAATTGCCGGTTATATTATCTAGATTAAGGAACTAGTGACATCGAGGAATGTCGGGACAGATATAAGAAAAAGATTCGTGATATGCTTCATATGGAGTATTGTACTGTACGGATATGAAACATGGACCTTGAAGGAGAGAGAAGAAAAGTACTTGGAAAGCTTTGAGATGTGGCTGTGGCGACGAATGGAGAGAATTGGGTGGAAAGATTAGAGTTGGGAATGATGAGGTGCTGAGGAGGATTGGAGAAGAAAGGAGTATCTTGTGAGAAATTAAAAAGAGGAAGACTAAATGGATTTGGCATATTTTAATGGGGGTTTTAGTGTTCAGAAATTAATTATAGAAAGGAAAATAGAAGGGAAGAGAGTAAAAGGTAGAAGGTAATGCTGATAGACATCAAAAATGGAAGGAGCTATGATGAGATGAAGAGAGAGGCCCAGGACAGAATGCTGTGGAGGCAGTGCCGTTGAAACCTATCCAAGGACAGAATCACAATGATGATGATTACCTAAATAATGGTAGCACACACATTGGCCGATCCATATTGAGCAGGCAAACACCCAAGACACGTTTACACGCTTTTCTCGCACGCGTTCTCTCTCTGTGTCGCTGCTTCTGCCTGAATTGCTCATTCTCCTCTGGGTGTGCCATCCACTGAATAATGGACTCTAAAACTAAATGAAATTGAATATATCTTATTAAATGAATATTTTTGTTTGTTTTAACTGTTGCCTCACATAAATATTAGCCAAATAATATGTACACGAAAGGCAATGTAAAGATTTTACCGCAGAATTGATGGTATGAGGGTGTTTTATCTGATATTATTCGTAACTGCACTGGAGTAATGCTTTGATTAATTATTTTAATTACATTGTCTAATTATGATGAGCAGAGGAGGAACACTCTTCCAACTACATCATTTTCTGCGCTCCCATGTCAGAGAACGTAATCTTGTAGCGTGTATCACACGAAGCCTTCCCAGAAAGCTGTTATATCCCAACTTGTCTCTCCAAACATTTTCAGAGAATATGGAGTAACGAAATCCAAAGAATCTATTTCGATTAATTGAAAATCCTCTGGGGGGTTGAAGTGAAGGCGTCTAATACCCTCTTCGCTAGAATCTATTTCCATCAATTGAAAAGCCTCTAGGAAGTTGAAGTGTCTAATCCCCTCTTCGCTTGAATTTACGCCGTCGTGAAGGTTTGCCTATATAATTCTTTTTAATTATGCAGCCACCGATAAAGCATAGATGGCCAGTGTGTCTAATTTGTCTCCATAATACAATGAGTGAAAATTGAATTTCTTCACGTCTGCAGACAAATCCAAATTATAGTTAGATAGATATATAGAAAAATATTTGTTCAGGAAAAAAATCCGTAAGAACAAAAATAATAATGGTACAGTTTTCAGGCGAAATAATTATTACAAAAAAATTGATGATATCTATCACAGCACAAAAACTTGTGTTCAATACTTTTCAAATAACAAAATTGTACAATAACAAAGAAACATAAGATGAAAACAAATTTGACAAAAAAGAAAGTAAATTATGTTATTACCGGGAAAGTAAGCAATCATGGTATTTCATTTTAAATGTTTTAACAGATGTGCATTTGTTTATTTGAGTAGGCATGTTGTTCCATGCGTGGCAAGCTGTTACAAGAAATGACTTACTATAAACAGTGGTGCGATTACCTGGGAAATACAATATATTGTGATCAGGCCTAGTGGACGTTGTAGAAACTGAGGGACAACTGAGGAACAAATCTAACAGGTACTTAGGTGATTTATTTTTATACAGAACAAACAAAAAATATCCCAGAAAGTACTCTCTAAGGGATTCGGCATTGAGCCACCTAAGTTGTTTATAATACGGCGTAATGTGGACGTCTCTGCGAAGGTCAAAAATGAACTTAATGCATGAGTTTAAGGCTTGGTGGAGTTTGAGATTATCTTCTTCGTTTAGGTCATTGTAAACAAGACAGCAGTATTCTATCGCAGAGAGAATAAGCGTTGAAATGAGTGTTTTTCTTGTATTGAAAGGAAGTATGTTTCTGTGAACTTTTATTATTATTTTGTTATTGTGAATTATGGTAGTATTGTTGAGAGAAATTTTATGTCCTTCATTGGATGTACAAAACAGACTCTGAAGTTATTTGGTCAAACTTAAATATCAATGGGACACGGGAAAACTTCATTTTGTCCGAACATAAAAGAAATTTTTACTGATCATAAATTCGACTGCTCTGCAGTTATTTCATGATTACAGTTTAGAGGTCGCGACCTAATGTGCATGATAATCGGGAAGGGGCGTGGCAAGGTGCACTGATGTGTGAGGGATGGAAGGAGGCTCGGTGTTGCGAGAGAGAGAGAGTGTCCATTCACATGAGAGCAGAAATCCAAAGTACATGTATCTGGCTATGGCTGCTGGGATGTGAGAGAGAATATTGCTGGAAGGGGAAAAAAGGTGAAATGCTGTCCAACATTGGGACTCTAACAGCTGACAAAGGAGAAAGCCAATTTGTACGTTCGGAAGGACAAGTACGCATCATGTACAGGTAAAACACTCTTCATGCTTTGAAGTAGTCGATTTATCAGATGAAATTTTTTTAAGCAGAACGAAGCCCTCCCCACTCAATGGGCGTGAGGGAACAGCACCTGGCGCCAGGAATTTGTATATTCTGTTGGGAATCTCTCGAATAAATATTTTGATCAACTCCAGGGACTTTAGGTAGTCATCTTGTGGCTGTCACTACGTAAACATTTTCCATTTAAACTTGTTTTATTTTTAAAGATAACTCATAAAAACGACTCAACATGTAATATTATTAGTAGATGCCAATTTTGGTATCAGTTTGATTTTTTAAACGAAAGGAAATTTCGGAATCCTTTAGTTCCTGTCGAAAATGAGTTATTATTGATTTCTTGCTGGTGTTTCTTAAACAGCATTAAAAAGGGTTCGTCTAGTCCAGCGAAAGGCCCCATTGATTTTTGATTCACTGCTTTTAGGACAAGGTGATGCATGTGATTACGACATACACTGCATAAAAGTTAACCGTCAAGTCTTTCTCTCTTAGATCACAGAGTCAGTGAGAACAAACTACATTTTTTCTATTTAGCAACCAAGTGCTTCGTAAATACCAACTACAACAGTAACTCCAAGGAAAACATCAGGTAAATCATACTATGCAATACATCTTATCTGTATTTGATGTCGTGGTTCTTACAGTTTTCGCAAGATAAATACTTGTTATGTCTTTCGTCATCGATGACAAAACTAGAGGCCCTGATGGCCCAGTTTCTAGCCTTGACTGAAACAGCTTGTGTCTCCTTGAAAATTTGCGTACTTAAAAAGGAACTCTCTCCTACGCTTGCGAAGGGCAGCGCAGTTTCCGAAAATACATCTACATCTACGTCATACCCTGCAAGCCGCCCAAAGGATGTGTGGCACAGGGTGCTTCCACACCAGGCATGCATGAAGTACACGGCAGAATACCGAAACTACATCGAAACCAGCGTACCACGCATGCAACGCGCCAGTTAAAAATCTACTTACCAAGAAACATTCCATCGTCAATCGTTCCAACATGCAAGGGATACAAGGAAGACTACTACTACAGATTCAAAATATCATGCACAAATAAGAACATCAATATTTACATCATGCAGAAATAAGAACGTAGAGAGTATAAAGGAAAGACCTTACAGTCTAGCTAATGCCTCTATTCGATCACAGCTGTTGTACAAAATACATGGTCTCACTTAGTAACATAAGGTGAATCCCTTCAGTTTCTTGTTGAAAGTATCTACCAGAAACAAGCTTTCCTCCTAATGGACGTGCTTTCCTTTAAGCCCAATAATTCAGGTACCAATAAATAGGGCAATGTCTATCAGGAGTCTTAATTCAAGGCAACCGAGGGTGTCCAAAAGAGAGAGCGAAAATTGAAACAGGAAAATCTGCGGTTGGCGTCCGAGTCTGACAGTTGCAATTATTAGGGAATGAAACTGGAACGACTTCACAAAAATAATCCAAATGAGCAAATCCCCCCCCACCATATGCATTGTAGTCGGACCTCAGTCATAGTGTCACAGAGTGTTCTTTGTTGAACAAATGTTTGTCAGTGTAGCCGACGGAGAAAACCTAAAGTTTAGTGCATCGAATCATTTTTTACTTTCTGTCATTTGCATTCTTTTGACTAAACTTAAATTAGCTGAGAACATCCTTAATATTTAGGATGTACTGGTGATGTCCATTGTTTAATTTCATTTAGTTTTTATGTTTCTACAATGGATGGGACACCCGAAGGAGGATGAGTAATTCAGGGAGAAGCAGCGAAAGAGCATGTTCCTAATCTTGTCTTATATATTGCCTCTCCAAAAGGGATCGGCCAATGTTTGTATAGCCATTATTTAGGTGATATAAACAGCAATATTACATGTTTAAGCCTCACGAAATATCCATAAAGGAAAAATGTACCCGCCTTAATGCACACGTACATAATGCTTTCAAATGGAGTGCTCGAGTGGTCTGTGACATCCTTTGCCAAACTCCTTGCGCCGATTTGCCGCACAAATCGATCAAATCGAGAGACACAACGTAGGAGTTTTCACCATAAGAACAATCAGTTACCATAAAATTAAGGACCACCAAAACTTTAATAAATAGTCAACTTGTTCCCATAAGCTATTAAATTTACTTGAGCTTTTTTCTTGCTAAGCAATAAAGCTTATGCTATCCCACCTTTTTGAATCATTCCAACTAACACGAGCGGCGAATAGAGTCAAATGATTAGTCAGAGAAAGGAGGATAACCCGAATGACGTTTCCAGATTCGTAGGCTAACATCTATAATGCTGGGGAAGTTAGAATCATGGTTTCACATTGCAGGGAAATTCTGAGCTTTGGTGGCTGAGTGTGGAGAATGATGAGAAAAAAAGGAGGTCTTAAAATATGGGCCATATATTATCCCCTTATTATGTGACATGAATTCCTTGTTAGACGCAACGAATTAATTTTTTTAAGTTTCATGGATACTTATGTGATATTTTCTTCATTTTTCCACTTGATTTTTCCTTTATATTGCTGTGATCACTGATGACATATGCTTTTCTTTTTAGGTAAGTTGCTGTCCCGAGTGAGGCACTAAATTCCCCGAATATTTACCTAAATCGAGCTCGGTGAGTTTTTTTTATATTTTATCCATCAGTTGCAAAATAGACAAATGTTGCTTCCTTCATTCTAATTTCATCCTAAATGTAATGACTGTCCAGAAAATTTTCTATCCAAAGTAGTTGAGTTTCCCATCTGCGCTTGTAATGAAATTGGTGTTATACCCTAAGGAATGAGGACTGAGTTAGTGGGCTTTTCTCGTGTTTGAAAATAGTAAGGCTTGTTGTTTTCATAGGACTAAAACCAGGGGCGTAGCTATCGCTTTATTTTCGACCCAAGTCTTCTAAAAGAATTTTAGCTTTTCCCGACCAATGCACTTGCATTGAACATACTCTTGCCAACCCTATATTAAATGGCACCAAACCCTTGCCAACCTTGTTGCCAATCCTATATGTTATGGCACCAAAATGTTCACGGCATTCTGCTCTGAAGACGATGGCCATCGAAACGTCGGCACTCATGGAGTCATTCACC
This sequence comes from Ceriagrion tenellum, assembly GCA_963169105.1. Lineage (NCBI taxonomy): Eukaryota > Metazoa > Arthropoda > Insecta > Odonata > Coenagrionidae > Ceriagrion > Ceriagrion tenellum. Next base: position 135,830,865 of record OY720641.1, on the reverse strand, counting down.
CGGTGGACGGCCCGAATAGAATTACTAAATATTCTCTTGGGTTTCCCGCAGAGTCACCCGGTAGATTTTCACCAACATTTTGAAAGTTACTCTGCCTCCCTTTACATATTATGAAAAACTTTGAAGGTTATGACACTCGCCCCGTTTGTAACGTCACAACTGACGAACCCTGCGACCTAGAGGGAAAAATTTGTCTTAGTGTTGAAAGTAAGCAATGCCAGGTGAAGATACATAATTATGGGGAGATTTGTTGAAAATCCTGCAAATAAAAGGCTGAAATATTTGGAAAGTATCCGAAATTAATAAAAAAAGGTATATAATCAATATAAAAAGGTGTTTTTTATATTTTTAAGGAAAGCAGCGTGTGTATCTGTATAACAATGATATTTTCATCATATAGTATCAAAATGTCGAAAATTTCTGTCTGAATCGGTTTCGGTGAAGCTGATTGGGCTGATACGAAGCAGTTTTCCTCGTGATACGTGAATATTGAAAAATGTATTCAGCCACGTCGTGTCAGTCGATGGAGTTCGTTTATGGGAGCTCGAGTACCATCTGTTGACGCACATGTTAATCACTACGGCTATAAACTGAGTACTCATGTTTACCTACGCGCACCCTTATTTAATGCAGAATTTTTGTTTTCCAATTTCAAATAGAGCAAACAAAAAAATGGAATTGTTTGGAGCAACAGTGGGTTAAGGTGATTTTTGTCACACTTTTTGACATTTGTTAGATGAGTAGAAACATTATTCCCCCCCCAGTATTTTGTTTTTTTGCATCAGTGGTATTCGTTTATCTACACTGTTATCGTCATAAGATAGCAGGACCTATGCCAAAGGCTGTATTAATTCCATTCCGAGTCCCATTTTATAAAATGTGGCGATTTCCACTTACGCCATTCTTGCTCCTAGCGGCTGTGATATATACAAGTAAAAAACAATTGAAATGCTAATCATGAGGGAAGATATTGCTTCATTTTTCAAACGAATACTGTCTTTAAGCCTGATGGATACTGTCATAGAGTAAATACATAAAGAGTGGCAAAGAGATTGGGGGGATTCGGATATGAGTTTTTAAATAATACTTTGGCCCATAGATGGAAAAGGTGTATCGAATTTGCACGACATGCCATAACAAATGAGCTTTGGCACACGGCCACTTCATTTAGTGTCGCATAACTCACATGATGTTCTTATGATAATTTCGGTGCCTGGATGTTTACTAATCGACCCATCGCAACGGAAACAATCTTATTGAGTCGTCGAGACCAAATTAAACATTTATTTTAATCTGCCTTCAATGAGCATCATCTATAATGAATCGAATTCACGTCATTATGATAAGACGCGCGATTACCAAACAAGGAGTCAATTGTTTACCGATGTATCATAGCAACGACAAAACAATTGATACTCAATAATAAGCACACAACAGCCATGGTAAATCCACCTCTGTATGTTGATGAAAATCACCGGGTACCACCAGCGCCTCCAAGTGGCCTCATCCGTAAGCCAAAATTCTTCCTCTCCTAAGGTGGTGTAACCTGAGAAATTCTTCCCAAAGCTCTGAAAAATCTATATCCAGTTTTTAGCATTGCTTTGCCACTCTACATACGCTTACTCTATGATACTGTCTATGAGCCTCATAAAAGTGATTCGGTTGATTAGGCCCCGCGTAATCATGCATGCGTATTGGAACATCATATTGTCATGGTGACACTACAACAGCATTAGTAAATCGTTCCTCAGAGAATGAAGTGTAGCATGGGCGTCGCGCAATAATTTATCAATATCTCAACATTTCCATCTCAAGCGCGTGTGTTTGTTCTCTCGCGTGACAGGAGGGATGAAGAGGGATGAATGGGGGGTGGGGTGGGAAGGAAGGGAGGGAGGGGGGAGGGGAGGGAAGAAGACTTCCGTGGCACGCGGCAGTATATCACGCGTGCCAAAGGGCTTTGCGCCGCCCTCCATCGTGCACGTCCCACAACCACTCCTCGCTCTATGCCACTCCTCGCTCACCGGCCGACCGGCAAACCTCACTCCCTTGCTCCCCCCCCCACCCCCTTATTCACCCCCTTATTCACCTCCCTCCCCCAATCCACTCTATATATCCTTCCCGCTTTGCGTGTCGTGTGACGCGACGACGCCGGGAAAGGCGGGGCGTCCGGACAGAGAAGCGGAGCTGCGTGATTAAGAACGTCTAAACATTTTTTCGCGCCGAGATTCCCATTTCACGGCGTTTAATTAATCCCCGGGGCACACACAAACACACACACGTACTCACGAGGACTTTAAATGAACGAAGGATCGGCGACAAATGAATTTGAGGTCAGAGGACTTCAGGCAGTCCGAGCGAAATAATCATTTTACTTAGAAATCAATGAATTTGGTCTCATTAAAAAATAATATCTCACCCTAAAAATTCCACCCCCTTACCACATTACTCTCGGAGTTATTTGCCAAAAAATTGTTTTCTCAAATATTTTTGAAAATCAATTATATTGTCATCGCAGTAAAGTCTTCGGGATCACAATAAACCTTTTGTTTTGAAGGAGTTTCAAACGCACCGCGCGAAAAAAAATGAGTCAAGTTAAAGAGTTATTTAGATATTTTCATTCAATTACTTACAATTTCTGTCATGTTAAACTATATTATTGCACCATTAATCATTCAATATTTAATTAATGTACCTATCCTACAGTTGTTGAAATTAAAACGTATAATTCGAATATGGTCTCTATTATGACTAGGGAACTACCTCGCTCGGACTACCTTTAAATGAATGAGGCGCATCGGCGACAAATGAATTTGAGTTCAGAGGACTTTAATACGAAGGTCGTAAAAAGCCCTTCTTTTATGTTGGTGAAGAGAAAAGTGAAGCAAATATTGTCAGCCACTGTTCTGCTGCAAAATGTCCTTCGGTAATAGTTCTCTTATGCCCGGTTGCAAGAATATATAGTGATGGAATCAAAAGTTATGAGATCCATGAAGTTATGGACCTCATCAAAATATTCGGGTTGCAGGGACACGTCTACTAGTTACGTAAATTACGTTACGTACCTATAGTTTATAGCTTCGAATATTTGATCTAATTTTCTACCGCTGGATAAAATTTATGAAAGTTTAGCCTATGAATAATTGCTAATGCACACAATAATTAGTCATTAAGAGTAAAAAAACTGGTCATTTGTCTCAAAACGACAATTTTGTCAAGTAATTTAATCTCCAAGCGGTTCATTGCGCATCCGCCATCTTGGTTACTTAATGGAACTCATGGTAACATATCGTAAGTTATGAAACCATCAAATTTATTGAATGTTTCTGCAACACTTATTGAATGGTTGCCATGGCTTATGGGTCCCATAGCTTGATACAATACAAATGTGTCGTTCCCGTAACTGGCCATTAATGAATTATTTATCGCCAATGGAAGTATGCGGTATTATTTTTCAACGATTTTCTGTTTCCGTGTGATATTAGATAATATCATTATTTTTACAACAACGCCCTGGAAGAATATGCAAATGCGCAGTAATCGATTCGCGAAATAATAAAATCCGTTTATTTTTTTAATTTTACGCCACAGCATTTGTGAAAAATGATTAATCATATTCATAAGGCACACAAAAGGTTACGCCCTCAGTCAATGGGAGAACAATACAATTCAGCAATAGAATGCAGAATTCAATTCAGATGTCGTGTAATTTTTTCAATTTCAATTCAGATATCGTGTACTTTCCGTTCGCCTCCCCCTCCTTTCCCCACCCCGCCCGACCACAGCGCCACTAGAGGCTCTAAAGTGGAAGATGTATTCCATGGGCTCACGGGTATGTTGCTAGGTGACTTTATAATATGAATTATGTAACATTGTTATGGGCGTCTATAGAAATAAAGGATTCCTGCTGAGGATGGAAAAATTAAAAAAATAATTTCATGCACACTACGGCAATAATATAATTTACGAAATGAATAACTTTGTAAATTTCACATGGGTGACTTTAATGACGACCAGTTTCGTGGCTGTGCGACATTATCAGGTACAAATACAGGAAATGCACAACCATATATATTTTCACACGACCATTTCCTGTATTTGTACCTGATAATGTCGCACAGCCACGAAACTGGTCGTTATTAAAGTCACCCGTGTGAAATTTACAAAGTTATTCATTTCAACATCAAGCAATTTCACAACGTCACGCCGCAAACCATTCAAATAATTTACGAAAAATATACTTATCTTTACGGTTGGAATACTTAGTAGAAAAGCAACTGGCTGTAAGGTACGACACTCGAGTTCAATGTGGATTTTTTCAGAGGTCTGTTCAGACAAGTAGTTTGCTTTTAGTTGCGCAGGAGAGTCGTAAAATTAATACGTCACCAGGCATATCTCGCTCCGCTGAGATCTCCCATATTTTAGCGATTTTTCTTTTAAACGCCACGAAGCTGCGAGGAATTTTACAAAATAGGTACCAAAATTTTCATGATTCTCACTCAACTGTCAACCTGATGGCAAGGCTTTTAATAAAAAATTCTATGCAAACACCTCGTTACATCTTAGCTCGTAGGCTTCCGCGGATGCAGTGTTGACTGTTCCTTTTTTCGGGATTCATTCCGCGATGTATGTTTTAAGAAAACAACAGTATTTCGCTGGTCCTCCTGCCAGCTTCATCAGGTTAACTGAACTGACTTCTTAGTCTCGCTCGTCGTATTTATATATATGAGTCTGGGATCCCATTGTTTCCGGAATTTAAATTTGAAAAAATTCGTTTTAGACTGCTACTCAACTTGTAACCGTCTTCTCGGTTGACGTTCTCTGGTCTCTTCGCAATTTCTATAGCCTCCCTGATTAATCTTAGGTAATAGCGTATTTCCCTAACTATTAATCTTGTCTCCTCAAAGTTGAAATTATGAGTGGGACCGCTGAGATGGTGTTCGGCTATTGCATAAATGCGGTAATTATTATTTTTAATTGCCCGTTGACGCTCTTGGGGGCGTATTTTTAGGGCTCTGCATGTCGGGCCTACATATGGTTGTCCACAGCTGCACAATACTTCATATATTCCTCCGTAGAGGTTCGGTGGAAGCGGGTCTTTTGCTCTCAGAAGTACGTCCCCTGTCTTCGTCGTGCATGTGAATCTGCTATGTTGCACCTCGATAGAACTCTGAACATTTTCTCCGTAGTTCCAGACACATAAGGGAGAGTGGCATATGCCTTTGGTTTCTCTCTGTTTTCTGTCGGGTCAGTGGGATTTTTATTTCGGACCCCGAGAGAATTTCTTTCTTCTTTCCGTGGAGTTTTTAAGATATAGTCACGTCGGAAACCATTTTTCTCAAATGCCCTTAATAAGTGCTGCTTTTCGCCGGCGATGGAATCGGCGTCAGAGATCATAAAAGCTAGCTGATACAGCGTTCTCATGACTGAGGCTTTCTGTTGAGGGTGGTGGTGCGATGTGGCATGTAGATAGCGATCAGTGTGGGTACCATTCCGGTACACAGAATGACCTAATGACCAGCGAAATATTGTTGTTTTCTTAAAACATACATCGCGGAATAAATCCAGAAAAAAGGAACAGCCAACCTCGTTATATCATTTCTTGTTTTCTTTTCACGGAATTCAGAAGATAACAAGGCGCACAACCGTAAAAAAGGAGCTAGCGGGCCAAAAGTTTAAATTTCTTTTTCAAACCCTAGAAATCTGTGGTTTTAAGGAAATATTTAGTGACGATAGTGTAGGTATAGAAACGGTTTGTTTTCCGTGAAAAAAGAAGTGAACTGCGAAAATACGTTGTTCAGAAGGAATTTTATATGGGAGATGATAATTTCGGCGGCCATTTTGGGTGTTTCTCGGAGATCTTCAGCAGATGGCGTAGTGATAGAGTGACTTTCACATCTCACTGAAAGTCAGAGAAATGGTGAATTTGCGGGAAAATGTTCGACTTCCCACCCCCGATCAACAAGGTTACGGGCCTGTGAAGTGAAACAGGAGTGCTGGGGTGAGACGGTATACATGGCCTCGAAATAAGGACTTTGGAAGCTCTAAATGGCATATCTGACAATTAAAAAACCGCCATTTTGAAATATTATAATTTGGTGAGGTCGGAAAATGCAATTTTTGAATTTCACAACTGAGAGTGTAGCGTTTTCAACGTTCTTTTGACAATTTCAAGTAGAAACATATCTTCCAGAAAAGATATCCCTCGAGTAGGTTGGTGATTAAAACAGTAAATGTTGAAGCTGTCATTTGTCATTTAAGTAGAAACGTTTATTTTTTAGGAAAAAAAATCTCTCGAGCAGGTTGGTGATTATGAGCGTAAGTATTGAAACTCCAGTCATATAGAAAGGTACAGTTTTTTTAAATCTCCCTCGATCAGGTGGACGAATACTATTAATAGCTACGAAAATGGTGAAAAGAACATTGGAAACGCGGAAAAATGGAGTAGTGAAATTCAGAAAATGGCATTATCCGGGTGAAGGAAGTATAGAAAATGGCAAAATGCTACTTCAGTGGTGACAGAAATACCATTTACAGCTTCGAAAATGGTCATTTCGAGGTCGCGTATCGTCCCACCCCAGCACTCCTGTTTCACTCCAGAGGCCCGCAAACTTGTTGTGTGGAGGGAAGTTTGTATAAATATGGAAGAGGTGAAATAAGGTGTTGTCCCTCTGGTGGAAGCGTTAGAAACAGGGAAATATGGTGTCGAGGCACGAGTGAAAAAGTGGAAAACGGTGATTTTGGAGGTCAAACTTTCGAAAAACTAATTACAAACATGTAAAGTAGATGATTTTAATAAGAAAGCTGGATTTTAAACCTTTCAAAATGAGGCATTAATTGGCGCAGAGTGTAGTCAAGAACGAGGGGGTAATAATAGTGTTATTTGGATTTGTCCCGCCGGCTCCAAGTCTACGGCGCACAACTATTCCATATGAAAGGGTCGGCTTGCAGGGAGGAGTGAACGAACCTCCGGGAACTTAAAAGTATTCTTTCCCGAGAAATTATTCCTACTCTTAGTGGATAATGTCCTCCCGTTCTGTTTATTCCAGTAAATGCGTTTTGAATCCTCCAACTTCACATCAATATCCCATTCCACTTGTCTCTACTTCAGTGAGTTTATGAAGATGTGACCGTGAAGAACAAATTTATGGTGCATCAAGTGGAATATTAACTATGTATCTCTGTTACTCTCAGTTTTGAGTAGCCGCCGAAGGGTCGTTAAGTAATGACTTTCTGGATAGCAGAGGGAGAGGTGTTAAAAGATCACAAGTGAGTCATTGTATATTTTAGGGGTGCCGGCCATCGATCTGGCGATGTGCCCAGGGAGTTGAGAATGATTAGTGCTCTCCAAAAAAGGTCTAGCACATCGCACACTATTGATAGGTACCAGTAAAATGGCAGTCTCGGGTGTCATTTAATTTATCACAGAAAGTCCCCGAGATGAACAGACAACTCTTAATTCAAAGATTCGAATGCAGGTCTCTCTCGGTTGTTGATTTGATCCAGAACTGGAGTTCACCCGAATATGAGCCCGAAAGGAAGGAAGCGAGCGAGGTCTTGGAAATGCAAAGGAGGGTTGATTGTTGAAGCGCAGACGAGATGATGATTGGGTTTTCTCAGTCCATCGACGGACTTTGGCCTCTCTTCGACCGCCCGGTCAAGATTAAGGAGGATGGATGTCTTCTAAGGATTACAGGTTTTCGTTTTGGGGTTTCTTCCTAGGCGAAGATTGTTCGCATTAAACGCTTCCCTTATCCCTCACTAATATCATGACCCCACCACTCACTAATATCATCTTTGTGATGGCTTTCCAATATCATGACCGTAACAAAGTTGAAGAAAGCACTCTATAATTTGTAAACGCTTAAGTACGTATAAAATGGCATATTAGTAATTAATTATTGAAATATACGTTACTGGAACACCGCCGCCCCTCTCTCTCTCATCACGGTTCGTTATCTTAATTAAAAAGAAAAAAACTTAGATGTATTCCACTTAAGCTCAGCAATACAATCAATTGTCGATGAAGAAATATTTGACTGTCGTTTCCTATCCATTATGTAAATATACGTAAACACTCTGAACGATCATTTTCAGGACACCAATGCATGGCCGTCGTATACAGAAGGATAAATCAAGAGAAATGGAAATATTTAGTATAATTAATTAGCGGCAGAAATGTTCTCATGGCACATCATGCTCAATATTTAAATAATTATTAGTTGATAAGTCCTAATGCAATTCAATGCGATGGACATACAGAATGCATGAGCTCTAGAATTGAATCACAGTACTTATTAATAGTTTTGCACGGGAAACGAAAAGGCCATTTGAAGTTCCCTAGTATCTAAATAAACTATGCTATGGGAGGCGAACTATAATAGTATAACTGTATAATCCAACTAGTTTAGGTCCTGTTCTACTCGCAGTGCATCGCTTTTCACGATGATCTCATGATATCGGACGCTTTGTATTTTGAGTCGTGCGCGGGAGGAGAGAGGGTTGAGAGGGGGTTTGAGCGCCTTTGGGTATGGGGTGGGGGGTTGGAAAGGGAGGGGAGAGGGAGGGAGGGTGAGGCGGGGGTGCGATGACACGGGGATGGAATGGCAGAATTATGACCATGGAGCAGAATAGAGTGATTAAAAGGCGCTATAGTGGAGTCGTTTCACTCGGGCGACTGCCGATTGAGTTATTGCTATGTCCTAGTAGCAGATGGACCCCCCCGCGGCATATGCCACGAGTGCCTAAGACGGGGTTGGTCATATTACTTGGGGAAGGCGACTGACACCTTTGCACTATTCATGGGAGGCAGGTGGGTCGGGTTGGAATTGAGGGGGGGAAACCCGGCGTCCGTAATAGCTTACCCTTAACGAATGCCGCTGAGAGGTCCAAAAATAACGATGAATTTGAAGTACTCTCCAAGAGACGATTTGATAGGGGATGGGTATGTCGCTGAAAATCTTTGCTACTACCTGGATAGGTGCTAAGGTCCTCTTTATCTGCTAAGGGAAGCACGAAGGAAATATTTTAATATATATTTGAATATTGATGCAGTGGTATACTATTGATTTCAGGAGTTCTCAGAAATTCAAAAAATTTGTGCTTGCAAATCTTTTATTTGAATATTTTTTTCACCCGGTATGTTTAAAACTTCACAAGGGGAGCTTTTTTGGTGATTCTGAAATAGGTTTCAGGTGAGGGTATGTTTGTAGGTGTTATAAACTATAATCTTCACTTCTTAAATATATTCTCTCTCTCTTAAGTCCATACCCATACAATTTCCCATGCAAAATAGGTGGTGTTTGTTTGCGAACATCTCCTGGAGGTATTTCGGTAAACGGAATGATCATTTCGTATCTTTGAAAGAATGAAATATTTCCTTCTTTAAAATGAGACCAAGTTCCCTGAATACAACTTTAGTTTCATTCAATTTCCCCGTAATTTTCGCTTTTTATAAACGGCTAGAGTATAAAGCTTGCAAGTGCACTCTTGCGTGAATTCACGTTTTTCTGCCGTAATGCGAGCGATCTCCACGAAAGCCCATGTAACATTTTTCTCTTTCAAGGCTGAGTTACAGTGAAACTACAGTGAAAGACGAAATTAACTTTAATAATGATATTACCTATGCATGATCTAAGTACCCGTATTACTTACATTATAGAGCACACAACAGTCTCAACCAATTTTCAATTGAACCATTAGTTTCGAAGTTAGCAGAGGTTTGCGTTGCCTACAACAACTTGTTCAATTTTAGAGGTATAAACAATTCGTTTTCTGAAAACAGTTAGGAGGTGATTTGGCTTTCTTATATCAAAATTTCAAGTTATTGGAACGAACATTACGGATATCCCAACAAAATTTGGACAACTGAATCTTACGCGCAAAAAGCGGGTACTTTTTTGAGAAAAAATTAAGTTCAGGAAATACTAACGGGCGGAGGATTTTTTAAGTACATCATCCAACGTAGAAATAAACAAGCTCTTATATAAATTTTAATGCATTGAAATCAGTTTCCTCGTTTGGACGATAGAGCATCTCAAACTCAGGTATCTTGCTTTTTTTCAGGTAGCTTGCTTCTAGCCAATGGGAAACCCTATTTTATATTATTCTCAGTTTTTAACATGAACTTCAAAGACGCTGCATTCAAGTTTTCAGGAAATCTGGAATGAGTGACCCCCCCCCCCCAATTGAGGAGGTCAGAAGCCACCCGGGATGAGCTCGAGGGAAGCCGCATCTCGAGGTGCCGCACCCGAGTCGCCAAGAGGCCATTTTCTCGGGCGCCCAACGTGTCGCTGCTCGTGCGTCGTCCGACAGCACACCTCGACCACTCCCACTTCAGTCTTATCAGGGGCGATCGATTTCCGGAGGAGGAGGAGGTAGGAGGAGGAAGAGGAGGTAGGAGGAGGAGGAGGAGGTAGGAGGAGGAGGAGGAGGTGGAGGAAACATTTCGACGAATGGAGGGGACCTTGGTGGCGATGAGTGCCAGTCAGTCGCCTCGCACCCCCTGCCGTCCACCCCACCGGACCCGAAGCGTCGAAATCTCCTAATTGATCGCGTGTTCCTCACGAATGATGGTCCGGGGCGAGGCGAGCAGCCCACCAATCAGATGGACACCTGCCGCGTCCCACTCGCCCGTCCACACCACGTGACCGCTCCAGCCACAGATAGTATAGTATGTATGTATACATACATGCATGCACATGCATGAACAGATGAGAGAGGCCTTCCCCCCAACCCAACGTCACGTTGGACCCCAGAGAGCGAAATGCTCCGTGACGACTATAATGAAGGGAACGGACCTCGGGCCGGTCACTTGTAAACAATGCAGGGCCCGTAATTGATTGGCGGATTGTATTCCATTTAAGAGCTCTCGTCAACTTCACAAGAATGAATGACCTCTTTGCATCACGACGTCATCTGATGAAGATCGTGGTGACAAATGGCCGACCCCAAGATTAATGGCAGTCGAATTCTTTAGTGCTTCCTGCCTAATGAATGGAGTGACAAGACTCGTTCGAGTTTCGTTCTCTGATGCATTATGCAGGTTTTGACAAGAAAAGGGTTACGTCGAAAATAGAATTATCGAGCACAGAGAATGTAATTCCATGTCTTCGTCGTGTTCTCAAAGAGTGGTGTTTTCAATGTTTCATTTTCCATTCATTAGTCTTCTACGTCATAGGTCCACGGTGTCTCTCAGATTAAGCCATATGGACGTTCTTAGGTTTCTCAAGATTGGAAGCTCATGGTGGTATATTTACACTCAAATGTAATAGTGATACTCATTGTTCTCCATGTTAGAATCTGGCGGTAAAGTGTTCCCGCGCTATCAACTCCGATGATCGAAACGTCGTCGGTCCGACCGAATCCATCCATTCTCCTTCCTCCGGTCTACCTACCGAGCCGATACATACATACATACATCACAACCACGCCGTTTCCTTCCGGGGTTGGCACATTCACCAAGTTTCACTCATATATACATATTTGTAAACATAACTCTGCTTTCATAATTTCCTCCATACTGACCTATCCCTGCAAACCTCTTTCGCCTCATTTACCCCCATACACTGCTTCATACACGCCCTCCTGTTTTTAAGACTCCTAATATTCCTCCTCCTAAGAATCTCCTCAACCACATTCAACCACAACTTTCTCTGCCTACCTCTTCCTCTAGCACCATTCATTTCACTCTTATATATCTCCATCTACATCTATGAAATACCGTGCAAGCCACCACTAGGGTGTTTGGCACGGGGTGATTCCACACCAGGCATGCAGCACTCAGTTCAATTCAGAACCGCGCACGTTCCCCCGAATGCCAGGCGCAGGGCAAAAGCAGTCTCAGGACAACGGTACGCAGTCAGACTACAAACTATGAAAGTGATACGAAGAAGAACATGCTACCATGCAGCATACTACTCAAGATATAACTACTGGTTAGTATTATTAATGTGTCAAATAAATAGCACTACAAGGTACTAATACACGCAGGAGTATATCATGCCGGAGATTGCATGAGAGGTTAGTATCTACAACTCATGTTAAGATATTTAGCACCACTAAAAAAACCTATGCAACCTAGTCAGTAACCTAGAACTAATCTATCACAATTATTATGGTCCCTTATTGTACGTGGAAAAAATGACATTTTAAATCTATCGGTTCTGCAGTCTATTTCCTTAATCTTATTCCTGTGATCGTTCCTACCATAATAGTTTGGCTCTAGCAAAATATTTTTAACGTCGGGCAAAAAATAGTCTACATTAAACTTTCGTAAAAGATTTAACTTATATTTCTCCCTTCGATCGGATAGAGTTCCCACCCTAATTCCATCAACAATTTTGTAACACAACTATGTTCGTCATAACAATTTTTAACAAATCCCTCCGCTGCCCTCCGCTGTATGCGATCTACATCTAAAACTAGTCCTACTTCATAAGGGTACCATACACTAGCGGCGTACTACAAGTGGGGTCTCCCGAGAGAAAAATAACATCGCTCCTTTACCTTATCGTCACACTTTCCTAGTATTCTTTTAATAAATCCTAATGTATGACTTGCCTGTCCACAAATTTCTCGTATATGCTTCCCCCGCGACAAGTCCTGAGAAAGGGTCACTCCTAAGTACTTTACTGACTCTACATTGATTAGTTCGGCTTCATTAATTATGTATATCGCCTTGGTTAAGCTACTCTTCCTCCAAAAATTCATAACAACGCACTTATTAAAATTTAAGTCTAACTGCCAAGTGTCGCACCATCCGCTTATAGCTTCTAGGTCTTTCTTCAACGCAATTCTTTCAGACCCAGTGTTAATATCCCTATACAATACTGCGTCGTCCGCCAAAAGACGAATTTGACTGATAACAATGGTTGTGATATCATTAATATACAAAAGGAATAATAAGGGCCAATGACACTTCCCTGGGGTACACCGGATGTGACTTTAACTGTATTTGAACTAACGCCATCTAGAACTACCCTCTGTTCGCGGTTACTTAAGAAATCTTCAATCCAGCATATTATATCGTGATGTATTCCATTGACTCTTAGCTTAATAATTAATTTTGAATTGAATTGGCGGAAAATAGGTCCTATATTATGAGGGCCAAACTCATGAACCGCCATCTTCGACCTGAAGACGCTGACAGTAGTGTCAGCAAAACTGTTGTCACTTAAAACAAAAATACGCGGTAGATCCCGAAAAATGAAGGAGATCAACGTAGAGCACCGCGAAGGCCTTTGTTCTCACATCGCTGAGATCCCCTCTCACAACTCTTTAAGGAGTCAGCAAATGAGGACAAAAGTTTCGCCGACGCCTATAATAATATCTATCGGTAATAATAAACGACCGAAACCCCGGCAGAAGTCAATTTTCTCAACGGTCATCACACACACACTCACATAGTTGAGGAGGATCTTTCCTCTTCGCAACATAAGCGAGCGCGCAATCACACCCCCTTTTTTTCGGAGTTTAAATCACTCGGTTTTGAGAAGCCCCCACTCCGCCATTTCCCACCTCAAACCACCCCCTTTCCTACCATCCCCCGCCTCCCACCCCCTCATCCCCCTTGTTTGTACCGTGTGCCCCTGGAACGAGCGCTCGCGTGTCGAAGACGGAGTCGGCGGCGCCGTTCGCTTCGCAATCCAAAAAATAAAAACCGCCCTCTGTTGTATGAAAACTGTCGGCGGAGACGCCGTCCTCTTCGGAGCAGCGAGACACGACTCTCTCGTTGGGTGTACTATGAGGGTGAAAGAAAGAGGCGGCACGAGGGGACTTAGGGGTTTGGTGGTGGTAGGGAAGGAGTCGTTGGGGGTGGTGCAAAGAGGTGTGTTGCTGATCCTCCTCCTCCACCCCCGTCCATCATGGGGGTCAGGAAATTAAAAGGGCCGTGCGTTGACGGGAGGGGGTGTAAGGGGGTGTTGTGCCTTTCGCTCTCATCCCGTAACACGATGGGTGAACGAGTCCGAGATTTATCTTCGAGACCACGGGGGGTAACTTATCGATAACCGAAGGAAAATATCGAAACGGTTGCTAACGCCTATGCTTTGGGCAAAGCGGACGGGTGTTATGGTAGTCCGAGAGAGATAGTTCCCTAAACATAATGGAGACCATTTTCGAATCATATGTTTTAATTTCACCAGCTGTGGGACACATCAATTAAATATTGCATTATAAATGGTGCAAGAATATAGTTTTATATGACAGAAATTGTAATTAATTAAATGAAAATATTAAATAAGTCTTTAACTTAACTCATTTGTTTCGCGCGGTGCGTTTGAAACTCCTTCAAAACGGAAGGTTTTCTTGTTATACCCTAGAAACTATTGCGGTGATAATATGATTAATTTTAAAAAAATAGTTGAGAAAACATACAACCTACACACTGTTAGTTTTTTTACGGCATCTAAGTGTTAGATATACCTCATTTTCTAAATAATGTCTCTCTGGAGTGCATACATGTACCATTTCCCATGTAAAAGGGCTGGTATTTTTTTGCAAAGGAAAGTAATGTAGTAAGGGGTTGAATTTTTAGTGTCATTAGAAGGGTGAGACATTTCTCTTTAAAATAAGGCCAAATTAATTGATTTCTTAGTAAAATAATATTTCGCTCGAACTACCTTAAACGTGACTAACCGGTCGAAGTTAACCTTTTTCCGCGGTTGGGGACGCGTTCGTCAATAAATTTGCCTTCCGATTTGTAACATGGAAACGATCGCTTCTAAAATGTACCAAGCAAGTATTGATTAGTGAGCTTTGGCGGTAAACGTGAGTCTTTGAGAGCACATCTGAATAACTTTCCAAGTAAGTTGACGATTAATTCTCGGACCATACTTCTCTTGTTTAACAACCACCTCTCAATGCATACGAGGAAGAGATTTGTAAAGACGTTCGTGTGGAGTATACTCACGTATGGTAGTGAAACATGGACATTAATTAGGGAAGAAAACGACAGGCTCCAGGCAGCCGAAATGTTTTTCCGGAAATTTAGCTGAGAGGTTAAGGCTATGATTTAATCTACGCTGTGATAGAATTGAGAATTTAGATTATAATTTGTAAACCTAAAAGTTCAATGTGTCTGAATTATAACTCTTTAACGTGGACTTCCCTCGTCGTGATTTTCGTTAATTAGACATCGTTTATTTGGCGCCTTTGGTTTTTTTTTTTTTTTTTTTAGCCCTCCGCCACCACCACGAGCACATGCCACCTCGTGCACCGACGCAAATACGACCTCTGGCCGTGAGATCTCTCGTCTCTTAACGGCCCAATTACGACCGCCTGCTATCTCTCTCTCTCTCGTTTCGCGCGATTGGAGAGGGCGGCATCGCGTGGTTCCCCATATCGCCCTCGGAACGGACATTTCCACCTTCCAGACGGGGGCGGGCGCGGTGGGGGATGTGGGGGCGGAAGAAGTGATCGGGGGGCGGAGGCCAGAGAGGAGAGAGAGACTCCCAATTGGAACGAGGAGGAAGAGGTGGAGAGGCGGGGAGGGTTGAGAAGGGGGTGGGTGGAGAGAAGGGCTCGTTTCTGTCAAGGGGGAGGAGTAGGAAGGGGCGATGGGAGGAGGAAGAGCGTTGAAAGATAAAAGGGTGGATGTGATGAGAACGGGGGAGGGTGAGGGAAGGGGATTGTCGGTTGGTTGGTGCTCTTCGGGAAGACGGACTTGTCCCTGGATACCTTTGCGTCTGCTTTTTCGGAAGTCACGCGAGATCCTCTGCTTTTCCTTCGAGAGGAGTCGCTATCGTCGCCTCCTGGCGCCTCCTACCGCACCTCCTCCCCCTCCACCCCCCACCCCCGCTCCCCCGGCCACCCACACAACCCCCTCCCGCTCTTTCTCGTTGTTTATAGCGTCGGATCACGCAACACAATCCCCCGACCCACTCATACATCCCATCCCCTCTTGCAGTGCTGCCACACGTAAAATAATACCAAAGCGCCAAAGGGAGATTTTTTTATTTATTTTTTTTAACGGGACTAAGTTGACAATTATCCTCGAGTTTTTTAGCGGTCGTAAAGAATAGAATAGAATAAACATTTATTTTACTCTGGGACAGGTCCCTTACAGCAACAATACAATGAAATAAAATAGCAGCGGGGTAATAAACAAATTAACATATTATTTAGTTCAAATCAAAAACTAATAGAGCTTAATAACATACAATGTATAAAGAAAAAGACAAAAACAGCTAAACTTATTGAAAAACAATGACTGTACATATTATACAGCTGAACACAGAGGTAGGTATAAATACAATAAATATATAGATACATGATACAAGATAAAAAAACATTAACAGATCATTAGGAAGAAAACAATTTTTGTCTAATAAAAATAAAAAATTGGCAATGTGAATAAAACACTGGCCAGGATAAACTATTGGGGAAAACATTCATTTTATGTAATTTCATACAAATTAGATTGAAAAATTTCCAACGAGCGAGATTTCCTCACGTTAATTGTATTGTAATTCCAAAGTTGTGAGGTGGCGGCCTCGATAAACGACTTATGAAATGTAGTGGTACGGTGAGTCGGAAGTAGAAGGTTACTAGGTTCTGTTCTAGTAACCATAGTATGATTGGAAGTTCTTTTAGAACAGATATCAATTAGGTATGACGGTTCATTAGTGCCCAAGATATATACGGCACCGCTGTCAAGGGTACGCAACCTCATTGCATTGAGTTCGTCACGAGTGATAGTTTGTATTCTTAAATACCCCGATTAGTCATACTACTTCTCACACTTCGTTTTCATTTTGGAGAGGTTTACAAGATGTCAATTTTTCGTGTTAAGGAGCACATTGTGAGTCCTCCTTCTGTTAGGTATAGTAAAAAATGCCACGGAACATCTGCATATTTTAGTCTAATTTTGTAATTGTATCTCGTTGTCTGTTCTATTTCAGTTTCGCTGTCATTTCGACTTCCTTGTTGGAGTCACTATTAGCGAGTAATGCATGAAAAATCTTGAAAACTTATTGTTAATCATAACAACTGAAAATACCGCGGCCAATAATTTTTCTGCGGAAGACAGATCTGTATGCAATGTGGTAAGAGTCAAAAGTCATTAACACTTCATCGTGAAATTTGATGTATTTTCCTCGGAAAAATAAGATTGTCATTTCCTTGTTACCCCGAAGGAATTTTTCTGTGGATATGGACACCTCGGAACTTCGGTAAAATGTAGGCAGTCCTGCAGTATCTTTCCGGTCCTTCCCCCCCGAAGGACGATGGGAAGAGGTGGAGGGGTTGGGGGGGTCAACGGTGCCCACCCCCTGGGCCCCGTGTCCCACCCCACCCCCACATCCCCCCTAACACCCACACCACCACCACTCTCACAGCGAATCACGTGCCTGCTCGCGCCTTCCTCCGCGACACCGCAATCAATTCCCCGGAGATTCGTTCGAAGCGGGCCATGAGTGACATCGTCGTGAGTGGGCCATCGGAAATGATTTGTATAACTGGTGCACGGCCGCCAAACAGTCGAGTGTACCCGACGAGGATTTTGTGGGCGACGACTTCGAGGAATAGCTCTCGTAAAACTTCCTGGCGCTGCGCAGGTAACGATTTTGGGTCATGGGCTAGTGAACTGCCAGAATCCTGCGAAACGGGGAAGGATGTTTGTCTAGTGTGGACCCTTTCTAATTGCTGCCTAGTGCTTCGATGGGAATCGCTATCGCAGCGTAGATTAAATTATAGGCTTAACCTCTTAACTAAGTTTCAGGAAAATCATTTCTCCGAAGAAGTGGAAAACATACTATTAGCTCCCTCGCGCTACGGCAGATTTGATCGCGCCAATTAAATTAGAGAGATAGATTGTAGAACCGATAGATATAAAAATGTCATTTTTTTCCGCGTACCATTCGGGACCATAACAGCTGTCACCGTCGTCATGAATGGTGCGAATAGTGACATTAGCTAGACTGTAGATCTTTCTCTTTCTATTCTCTACGTTCTTATTTATGCATGATGTAAATATTGATGTCCTTATTTATGCATGACATTTTGAATGTGTAGTAGTAGTAGTGTTTGTATCCATTGCATGTTGGAACGATTGGCGATGGAATTTTTCTCGGTTAGTAGATTTTTAATTGGCGCGTTGCATGTGTGGTACGCTGGTTTCAATGTAGTTTAAGTGTTCTGCCGTGTAATTCATGCATGCCTGGTGTGGAAGCACCCACTTCCACACACCCTTTGGTTGGCTTGGAGGGTATGACGTAGATGTATATGATGTGTTTGGGGACGACTCACATCTGACTGCCTGCCGTTTCGCGACTTGGACCGTCTCGCGGTGAAACCCCAATGCATTGATGGTCCCACACTAGTCCCGGGTAATGGATGATTTTTACCACTCGACCAATGCCTTGGCGTTCGAGCTCATTTCGCCGAGTCGTTCGGTTCTCCTGCTTCATCCCCTCTCCTGCTTCATCCCTTCTCTTCCCCCTCCGTTAATCATCCCCACCCCCTGCACTTCCCTCTCCTATCCTAGCCGTGCAGGTGTGCGCCAGAAGTGTTTGTGGCAGCCATACATCGCACTCCCATCAGTATTATTCGCTAAGGTGTCGGGATTGCCGAGCCTGAACTGTGGCGATATTTTGACGGCTCTTGCATTTCACATAGGGTCGTGCAAAAGTTATTTTTTTCTGGTATTTTTGTATCATCACGGGCTATCCGAGCTACGGCTGTTACGAGTCCTTTAATGAATATGCCCTCCCCCCACTGATAATCCTCATGGAGATGTGAAAAAACCAACGCGAGAGTCTGAAAAATGGGGACAGAAAA
The DNA here is from genome assembly GCA_963169105.1 of Ceriagrion tenellum. NCBI lineage: Eukaryota > Metazoa > Arthropoda > Insecta > Odonata > Coenagrionidae > Ceriagrion > Ceriagrion tenellum. The sequence continues at coordinate 135,812,091 of OY720641.1, read as the reverse complement.
AAGCCGCAGACAGTGGCGACTGATACTTTGGATTTGCGAAAAGAATCGGCAAGCGGAATGTCAATTCTGGTTCGACTTTCGTTATTCCCTCTGGTGACTCGAAAGTCGCCTGTAGCCCCTACCGGGGGAAACCTGAACCAATAATTTCGCACCGTTCCTCTCTTATAATCGAACAATTTGTTGGAAACAGCATTGTCCGTAAGGAGTGCCGCGGTCGAAGGTGTTCAGTCGATATGTATTCCATGCTAATTGACCGATCTCTTTTCAACAGGCAATTCTCCTCGGTGTCAGACCATCTTGAAAATCATGCTTCGAACCCATGGTTATCGAGTTTATCCTTATTTGCCTTGCTTCCGTTCTTATCCTCTTCCACTCCAATGATTATGTTTTCCCTGATACTGTAAATGAAAGGTATAACTTAGTAATTCCACATAGATTTATTGACAGGACGACTTAGGTTTCGACGAAGCTCGTCATCATCAGGTACAGTATTACTAGAAGACATAGAACCCCCGAAGAACGTTCGAACTCCCATCTCCCCACTCCCCTTCTTACATCACCTCTAACTCCCCCCGATTTTGTGTGACTATATATTCCATGTCTTCTTGTAATACTGAACCTGATGATAACGAGATTTGTAGAAACCTAAGTCGTCCTGTTAATAAATCTATGTGGAATAATTAAGTTATACCTTTCATTTACAATGTAAAGCAAATTCCACGAAGTCACGCCCCAGACAGCGGAATTTCCCTGATACATCTAAATGGTAATTGCCGACCCCTAGTTGTCGACGCTCTCAGTCCTAAGGTTTTAGATGTCTATTCATCTCAATACGAACGCCCTTCCAGTGATGAACGAGATAACCTCACAAGAAACAGAACGGCGGTATTACCAAAAAGGTGATTTCGTTTAGAGACCGCTTCCATGCAAAACAAGTTACGTGGTAGCAACGTGAGTTTTGCCTCGATAACAGCCTAAGGGTATGTCATGTCGATCCTTTCTTCCGGTCCAGTGTCCTCTTTTCCCCCCAAATCCAAGTCTCCAACATCATGGCTACCTATCGCCTTCCATCCCCGAGTATCGCCGCCCTGCACTTCCATCTCTCGCTCTTCGTGGAAACTCTGTCAGCGTTTTCACTCAAGAGTGCCTGTAATTTGTCCCCCCCCTGGTGAATAGCCACCCATGGTGCAAAAAATAATCCCAATCTTCATATCCTCTCCTTAAATTCATTCGGAACATTTCTGTCAGCACTAAATTGTGGCATCTATTGAAGTCCAGGCCATAAGATTCTTCTGTTCATTTTCTTACGTTTTTCCCAAAAAAACATTTATTTTGAATTCCTACTTTCTGAAATACGGGTTGGGGTAGTTTGAGCGAAATATCATTTTACTTAGAAATCAATGAATTTAGTCTCATTTTAAAGAAAAATATCTCACCTATCCAATGACAGCAAAAACTTAACCCTTTACCACATTACTTTCGGAGATATTTGCCAAAAAATACCAGCCCTATTACATGGGAAATGGTACGTGCATGCACTCCGGAGAGACATTATTTACAAAATGAGGAATTTTTAACACTTAGATGTCGTAAAAAAACTAACAGCGTGTAGGTTGTATGTTTTCTCAACTATTTTTTGAAAATTAATCATATTATCACCGCAATAGGTTCTTGGGTATCACAAGAAAACCTTCCGTTTGAAGGAGTTTCAAAAGCACCGCGCGAAAAAAATGAGTTAAGTAAAAGACTTATTTAGATATTTTCATTGAATTACTTGCAATTTCTGTCATATAAAACTATATTATTTCACCATTAATAATGCGATATTTAACTGATGTGTCCTACAGCTGGTGAAATTAAAACGTGTTGTTTGAATATGGTCTCTTTTATGAATAGGGTACTATCTCGCTCGGACTACCTTAAATATAAAGCAATATCGAAATCAAGCTTCGGATGAAGGGAAATCGCTCTTTTTTTTAAATTAGCAAGGCTGTTTATCCGAAATGGTGGCTGTATGTACCCAAGTATTTAAATATGTTAACCGGCATCGTGGTTTCTTTGGAATTGTCTCGAAAGCCGCGAGTCCCGAGGGAACACGAGCGTAGGTCCGACAGTGGAGGTGGGTGGGGTGGGGGCGGGAGTCACAGAGCAAGAGGGGACTCGGGGGGCGGGTTGAATTGTTTTTGGGGGCGGAGGATTTTTAAAAAGGTAAGAGGCGAAAGGCCGGCCCTTTCCAACGCGGTGGTCTCTCCATATTTACATAAGACTGGGGAGGCAACCGAGAGAGGAGAGGGGGGGAAGGGTTTGGAGTGGGAGGGATGGAGAAAGAGGTGGGAACGGCGATTTCCACGACGGGGCAAGTGCCCACGGGGGCCGCACCCTTCCCTTACATCTCCTCGTTTCTGCTTCTGCTCCTCCCGCCCTCGCAACGCGCGATAGCCGCTCCCTCCTGCTCGCGTCCGTCGGCAGGGCCTGCTGTATGCGCGGGATATATGCTGATGACGATATATGCGCCGTGCCGCGGCCGCCCAAGGAAGCGGAGAGAGAGAGAGAGACAAAAGGCGGGAGAGGAGCGTGCGTGGCCACCCGCCGTCTTTTGTTTTTCTCTTTTCATATCTCGCCGCCCCGGTCTCTGACTTTTTTTCTGGGGTTTCCTCGCTAAAATGAAGGTCGGGTGGTTGGGGGAGAGAGGCGAGAGGGGTCGCTGTTTGTGAATAATATGCGCGCAGTCGAGGGGACCGCCGCCCCCGGGGACTGCTGAGGAGGAACCCCCTTCCACCCCGTCTTCGCCTCCACGGCGAGTTTTTTTTTGAGAAGTAATCGCCCAGCGCAGTTGGGCTTAGGTATGTCGAGGGGGGGGTTAGGGGGAGGAGGGATTTCGAGTGTGAGGTGAGGTGGAAGGGTTGGAAGATCCGCCCCTGACGGCATTCCGGGTGAGGCGAGCTGCATGAGGGGTCGGTTAGCTGTGTTAAGGAGCGGAAAGTATGGAGAGGAGAGTATGAATTCTGGGAGCCAATGCTGGAAGTGTGTACCATGAGCTGATACACGAGGGTTGGTACGCATTGAAAGGACGAAAGTTGAAGCTGCTGAAGACAAGGACGATTCACGCTGGAGTAAAAGCCTATTTTTTCACACGATGCTTGATCCAACGAAAGGCGTAGTATACTAGTCGGTACATCTACATCTACGTCACATCCTGCAAGTTAACCAAAGGGTGTGTGGCAGGGGGTGCTTCCACACCAGGCATGCATGAATTACACGGCAGAACACTGAAACTACAATGAAACCAGCGTACCACACATGCAACGCGCCAATTAAATATCTACTAACCATGAAACATTCCATCGTCTATTGATCCAACATGCAAGGGATACAAAGACTACTACACATTCAAAATGGCATGCATAAATAAGAACATCAATATTTACATCATGCATAAATAAGAACGTAGAGAATATAAAGAGAAAGGTCTACAGTCCAGCTAATCTCACAATTCGCACTATTCATGACGACGATCACAGCTGTTATGGTCCCGAATGGTACGCGGAAAAAATTACATTTTATACCTATCGGTTCTACATTCTATCTCTCTAACTTTTTGGCGCTATATAATCTGCTACTAAGGCTCAATATAATCTGCTAAGTAGTACTAGGGGGTAAATAGTATGTTTTTTACGTAGTTAAAGAAATGCTTTTCGTGAAATTTAGTTAAGAGGATAAACCTATAATTTAATCTACGATGTGATAGCGATTCCCATCCCAATTCTTCTAACAATCCAGACGCACTACTAATCTTATCGTAACATCGTTTTACAAACCTAAATCCTCTTCGCTGCACGCGATCTAATTCGGATATCAACCCCGCTTCATAAGGATCCCATACACTGGCAGCACATTCTAGATATTGAGAACTTAAATATGAATGATGCCGTCTTATTCGGTTTAACGCAAACATTGAAATTGTGCTAAAGGAGAAAAAGTATTTTCACCCGTATCTTAACTCCTGGCTACTGAAGCTCAGAATAAACAAATAAACGACAGCAGGCGACCAAAACATCAGTTAGCACATGTCCATGAATTGTTCCTTTCATTATCTGATAATTACTGATAGCCAATAGGAGTTGTAAATAGTGCTTATTTAGCGATTAAAGATCGAACAAGTTCTGAAAAAGCTAGTGCGATTGGTCGAAGGCAAGGTCTGCTTGGAGGAAGAAGTGAACTAGAACGGCATCAGTTACGCAATCACGTAGCTCGGCCAGCACTGCAATGAAAGCACCCTTGTTATTCAGGATGCTTGTTCAATATCACACGACGCTGGAAATGTAATACGCAAGCAAGTAGCATCGAAAGGGCCGGATGTATGTGTATCGCGTGAAACGTTCATACGACTACCTCTTTGAACATTTCACGCTAGTTTTTACATCTACATCTACGTAATACCCTGCGAGCCACCAGGAGGGTGTGTGGCAGGGGGTGAAGATCACCAAACATGCACTAATGGTGCGCGGAAAAAATGACATTTTATACCTATCGGTTCTACAATCTATCTCTCTAATTTTATTGGCGCGATCTAATCTGCCGTAGTGCGAGGGGGTTAATAGTATGTTTTTTACTTCGTCAGGGAAATGTTTTTCCTGAAATTTAGTTAGGAGGTTAAGCGTATAATTTAATCTACGCTGTGATAGCTATTCCCATCCCAATTCTTCTAACAATCCAGACAAACTACTCAACTTATCGTAGCATCGTTTTACAATCCTAGCTCCTCTGATGTAGACGTTTGTCCTCCTCTGTCCTAACCTAGCTCCTCTGATGTCGACGATGATGTAGATGCTAGATGTAGACGTTTGCCGCATCTGTTTAAAAGCGACCCAAAAATAACAGCCAGAGATGTGATTCCCAAGTTCTTTCCGTCTGAGGCAGGCATCAACTCGGCTTCTGATCCGATCTGGAGAGCGCTGCGGATCCGCGGTGACAGAAGCCAGTGGGCGCCTTCGCGTTACTTAGTGTGCCGGCCGTTTTTGTCATGGAGGCACCTTTTTCCATCGCATCCGAATATCTCTCCCTGTCTGTCCCGCTTTCGGATCAAGAGCCGCAAAAGAGCAATGACATTGGCCTGCTGGACACGGCAGGCCAGCCTCCTCGTGCGACCGTGTTGTGGATATAAGTATAATGACCGCCTTCGAGTCGCAGGTGTTGATGACCGCCTCCCATGTCGAAATACGGACCAATAGGACGCCGCCTCCCGATTCCGCTTGATGGCGTTTGGTGCGCGCCCGTGCCATTGTGGTGCACATAATAATAACAACAGCGAAGGGCCATCCTCTCCTCTCTAATGATGCTCGAATCCATTATCCCGCACTAATTGCCGCCGACCGACAATGAACGGTTCCCATCTCTCCCACCGCCTCACCGCAATAATTAATCGGTCCGTAATCCTATTCACACCGCGTCACCGCGAGGGTACGCATTTCCCCTGCCTCCCTTCTCCCCCGCCCCCTCCCACCGCCCCCCACTCCTACCTCTCCCTCCCCCTATCAACAATACCCCTACACCTCTTCATCGTCAGCGCTGGCCAAGTCTATTCCCTCCCTCCCTCTCTCTGTATGTTTCTCGTTTGTCACCCTTCGGCAATATTAGCATAGTAAGTGGATTAGAATAGAGGATATCTACAATTTTAAGGTTGTCGGATCGAGATAGTTCCCTAGTAATAATATAGACCATATTCGAATTATACGTTTTTATTTCACCAGCTCTAGGACACATGAATTAAATATTGCATTATTAATGGTGCGAGAATATAGTTTTACTTAACATAAATTGTAAGTAATCAAATAAAAATATCGATATAAGTATTTAACTTGACTCATTTTTTTCGCGTGGTACGTTTGGATCACCTTCAAAACGGAAGGTTTATTGTGATTCCGGAGAATTTACTGCGGTGACAACATGATTAATTTTCAAATATAGTTGAGAAAACATACAAACTACACGCTGTTAGTTTTTTCACGACATCCAAGCGTTATAAATTCCTTATTTTGTAAATTATGTCTCATTGTAGTGTATGCACGTAGGTACCATTTCCCATGTAAAAGGGCTGTTGTATTTTTTTGACAAATAACTCCGAAGGTAATGTGGTAAAGGGTTTGGATTTTTTGTGTCATTAGAATGATGAAATATTTTAATTTAAAATGAGATCAAATTCATTGATTTCTAGGTAAAATGATGTTTCGCTCAAACTACCTTAAATATTTAAATTTTTAATATCGAATCCGATATTTAGCTAAACATAGTGTGCGGTGAATGATGGCGAGTGACTACAGTATGGCGACATGTATGCGGAACTGCAGGAGAATGTTTACCCTTGCATTACCTACTTGAAGGCTTTGGTGTGACTGATGCGAGGGAATATTTTTAACCGAAATTAATGCGTATGGATTTGGTTGATGGAAAACCCAGTGTTTCCCATTGCGTTGAGCGTAATCCATAAATGCCTCGAGTGTGCTGGTGTCCGAAACCATCTGTCTGTGTCATTTCGCGAAGAATGCACAATTATTAATTATCATTGCGTGAGAACTGTGAGAAAGCGACACCTGTTTACCGCTCGTTTCCTTCAGTTTGGCTTAGTAAATCTAGCAACACTCCATTCCTTTCCAATAATTGCTGGTGAAGCTCTGGAATATTTTAATTTTTTAATACAATACGAATTTCCAAATTGTACCATATGTTTTCTGGGATCTTATTTACCTCTCTGCTGTGGGGAATAGACTTATGCATTGTGTGAATTTCGCAAACTTCCTTCTAGTCTTGCTCTCTGTGTTTGCTCAGCGATTGGAAGGACATCCATTCCGTTTCCCCTCACAAAGTAGGATCAATTGGTCACACCCGACGACAGTTTTGCGTCGACAGCCATTCGTGCGTCGGTTGAAGCGTCGCGTGATGCGTACCTCAGCAATATGACTGGGAGCTTTGGACGCATTGTGGAGTCGTTTGATTGCGTTCAGTGGTCACTCCACCGCTTCAGTTCCCTTCCACGCCGCGTGAAGTGCGTCAAGAGGGGACGACGTGCATGTCCTTAGCCTCCTCATTCATTAAGGGGGGCGTCAGGCGGTCTTCCCCCCCCCCCCACGACAGCAGATTACATCCGCCCCTGAATATCCTACCCATAGCAGCAGCGGCGATTGAAGCCAGAACAAACAAAGTTTCTCAAATTATATCTCTTCGCGTAAGGGTGTATCATTTTGTCCAATCTTGTCACCTTTTTCTAATCTCCGACGTAGTGAATGTATGCGTTCGGAGAGAGAACTCAATTCCTTCGATTTTCGGTCCAACCTTTGACTCCTATTAGCATTGAATAGTGAGAGAGTGAGTGTCTCTTTTAGGCGCGCGGATATAGACACACTCAAATGGGAAGCGATCTACAATCTATTGTCGTTGCAAAAATTATGTAGACTCGAGTTTGATCGCTGATTAAAAATGAACCACCTTACCTATATGAATACAAGTTACACCAAACTTTAGCTTGTTTTATTTTGCGTTTAACCGTGGTTGCCGATTATTTTTACAGTACACTTTTGATTTTTTGTTGCGGCGAGAAAAAAAACAAGTGCCGGGTTTTTGGCGTTTTCGAACGGAACGCTCTCTATGACATTTAATGGTGAAGAATTTTGAGGTGAAATCTAAATGAATCTGTAGTATTGTGTGGGAAACGACCTCTTTAAATGTATCTTTAAACGTTGAGTTCTTTATAATTTGCCATAAGAAAGTTATTATGAAGTTTATGAAACAACTTTTTCTTGGTTGTGAAAAGTAGTAGAAGCAAGATCTTGGTCTTGTTTTGAAACTTTTTACAGCAGTACTTACATAACAATTACCATCGTAAACCCACACTGTGATATCGATATCGAGTAGGTTATTTGCTCTATTATTCGATGTGCAGGTATATTCTGAGGATGTGATAAAGATTGGTCGGGTAAGGATTACTTGGGGAGTGGAGGCAAATCAGATACAATCTCGGAGGAGATGGATTCTTTCTCCCGCCTTTAGCGCTTCGTTTGCTGTCATTTGAAGCCAACAGAAGTGGCGGGAACCCGGAATAAACGAACCCGCAATCCTTATTCAAGCAATCCCGCGAAAACCGTCACCGTAATTTTGCACTTTGCCTAGCCAGGAGCCGTCTATCACTGTTTGGCGCGTAATTGTGTATAACTCAGCTATGAGTGGCAACAGAAGGACGAGGTACTGCCCCAGAAATACTCTGCCCATCGCAATTTGTGTTTGGGATCCTATTGTATTTTCTCTGCCCTTTCCAGCATTCGAATATAGATAGCCGTTCCTCCAGACACAGCAAAACCCTTCGAAATCTCATGGGGAATCGTTTTTTTTTATTCTCACGTCTGCGAATAAACGAAAATATCCATGCATCAATCTTTGAACTACCCAGTGCGTGAGTGGTTGCGTCAATGCACTTGACCCTTCAGCAACTTAAAAGGATAACCTTCGAAAAAATGTTCGATGTAATTGCTCTTAATTTACGTGGAACGCTGTTTCTATTTCCTTCCGATTGGAAACAAACGATAAAGTTATTTGAGCATCAACTTTTAACCTTGTTATATTTTATTATGAGAGATGGAATATCTCTGAAGATGCATATCAAAACGATCGATTACACGCAATATCAATTAAAGCGAGACTCGCCTCTTCCGTCACGGAAGGAATACAAATATCGCCCATTCTTTTTTGAATCAGGTCTCGTGAAATGCGTGATGTTCCCCCTTCCCTCGTCGCTTCGAAGATACACTTCCCCCCCAACGGTCGTCCACAATGAATCACTCCCGCGTGCTTCGGTCCCCCACTCACGGGCCTTTCGACGCGCAGGGAAAGGAAGGGTCTTTTAAAAAGAGACGGATCGTCTTCTTGGCCAATCTCCCGAGAACACCCCTCGCTATCGTCGTCTTAAATCGCTTGTAAGACTCAGAGCGAGATAAGGAAATTTTAAAAAGTGTGCGGAGGGAGAAAGAAGGGAAAATAAATTAATTTGCTCACCAATCCATGATTCGCGGGCGGTGATGTAAAACACGCAGATAAGTAGTGCCGTCACCAGGGTGAGCGGTCGGTGGCGGCCCACCACGCCGCTCCTTCTAACACCACCACCCCTTCTCCACTCTAAAACCCTCCCCCACCCCATGTCTTTAACCCCTCCCCACCATGAGACTCCCCCCATGTATATATATAGATAATGAACGCTATGGCTTCGGGAATGAGGCGGCGGGGTGTTTCCGTGTTCCGTGGACATTCGACGTGAAGAGAAATGGATTTCACAGCAGCGGGGCTCTGAGGCCGTTTCCTCCCGAAACGACCCGAAAACAAATCGTCTCTCGTGTCCAGATCGCTATCGCCTTGTGAGGCGGGTCGAACAAGCGGAAAGGTGTAAAGCATATAGGAGTACAACGCGGAGTGTGGGACAGGGTCGGAAAGGGGTGGGGCGGAACGGGTGGTTGGGGGGAGGGGGAGAGAGGGAGAAATAGGGGTGTGGGGGGGGGGGGTTGGTTTAGAAGAGGGGAAGGGTCGAGTATTCTCGTTTGGGAAGAAGAGATCGCCATCGTTGAAGTATTAGTGTGTGTGAGTGAGAGTTGTGTACTCCTTTTTAAGGGCTCGATACAGCGTTGCCAAATAATCGACGCCAGCTCTTTTTTCTCAGACCAAACTCTTTTCTTCAGGTGTTTCGTTAACACCGCGTTGATTTCATTTGCGTGCTTATGCCTAAAAATAATTCAATAATGTCACTGCATGTATGGACACTCTTCGTGGGCGTTCATTCGGCCATTTTAGGGTAGTTTGAGCGAAACATCATTTTACTTAGAAATCAATGAATTTGGTCACATTTTAAAGAAAAATGTCACACCCTTCTAATGACACCACAAATTCAACCACATTACTTTTGGAGATATTTGCCAAAAAATAACAGCTATTTTACATGGGAAATGGACTATATATGCACTCCAGAGAGATATTATGTACAAAATGAGGAATTTCTAACACTTAGATGTCGTAGATAAACTAACAGTGTGTAGTCTAGACCGTAACGGTTTCCGGTGGGACTTTGAAGTGGGTAAGTTTGACAGGTTGACAGAAGTAAGGTTGACAGAAGTAAGGTTGACAGAAGTAAGGTTGACAGGTGGAGTACAGATTGGTTGTTTTTTTCCTTAATGCTTATTTCTTAATCTGCCACGTGGTGAAATGGGTGCGGAAGAATAATATGCTGATTTGAATTGTAGCACTATACTGGTATTCATGGCAGCACTATTAAGCTGTAGAACATGGAGAAAAAAATAACTACAACGATACCCATAATATCTTATGCTTCATTGACCCTGCAAATCAACAAATGATGCTGCCACACCCTGTATTAACGTCACGTCTCGCATAATTCCCGCATGACTCTTGTATCTCATTTATGTAGCTACAATATGCATTTATGCAATCAGTCTCTGTAGTATTGGTACTATACTTATAGTGTACTGTATGTTAGTGGAAGTTGTACATTATCGTGAATGTTAGTGATAACTCAACCCCTTACACCCAAGCTGTAATTATTCGATCGCACTTTTAGCTTGTCACCAATGTGGCCACCACGTTTTGCAGTATGGAAAAATATTAGTAGCTCTTCAATGAGAATTATCCACTCTTAACGTTCGTGTTGGTCTTGATTTTTTTTACCGAGTTGAGTTCGTTTATTAAAATAATAACGGGTGTTACTGCCTCGGGTCATCTTATCTTAAACAAAAACTCAAAAAACTGCACTCATTGTTGACAGTACATTGTTCAAAAGTTGATCGCATATCTATATTTTACTATATTTTGTCTTTCATTTCACTTCAGTGCCACAAGGCTCTGTTATATGTGCTTGCCTGGAGAATACGTCAATATTCAAATTCGTTTTAAAAATGACGCTATCTAGGAAGACACGAAAAAATGTGCTTCCTCATCTACATCTACGTCATACCCTGCAAGCCGCCCAAAGGGTGTGTGGCAGGGGGTGCTTCCACACCCGGCATGCATTAATGATACGGTAGAACACCGAAATTACATTGAAACCCGCGTACCACACATGCAAAGCGCCAATTAAAAATCTAATAACCAAGAAACATTCCATCGTCTATTGATCCAACATGCAAGGGATACAAAGACTACTACTACTACACATTCAAAATGGCATGCATAAATAAGGACATCAATATTTGCATCATGCACAAATAAGAACGTAGAGAATATAAAGAGAAAGATCTACAGTCTAGCTAATGTCACGATTTGCACTATTCATGACGACGATCACAGCTGTTATGGTCCCGAATGGTACGCGGAAAAAATCACATTTTATACCTATCGGTTCTACAATCTATCTCTCTAATTTTATTGGCGCGATCTAATCTGCCGTAGTACGAGGGGGTTAATAGTATGTTTTTACGTCGTCAGAGGAATGATTTTCCTGAAATTTAGTTAAGAGATTAAGCCTATAATTTAATCTACGCTGTGATAGCGATTCCCATCTTAATTCTTCTAACAGTCCAGACACACTAGCCAACTTATCGTAGCAACGTTTCACAAACCTAGCTCCTCTTCCCTGCACGCGATCTAATTCTGATATCAATCCCGCTTCGTATGGATCCCATACACTAACAACATATTCCAGATGAGGCCTAACGATTGAAGAATAACAACGTTCTTTCACTTTCTCATCACATTTGCCGAGTACTCTCTTGATAAAGCCTAGCTTCCTGTATGCTTCACCGCATATTTCCCGAATATGTTTTCCCCAAGATATGTCGTGAGTAATTGTGACCCCTAAGTACTTAACAGACTCGGCGTTAATAATTTCCGTATTATTAATTCTGTAAGCCCTACCTGGAATATTTTTCTTTTTCCAAAAGCTGACTTCTACCCACTTTTTTATGTTTAGTTCCATCTGCCACTTTTCGCACCAAGCATGAATAGCAAGTAGGTCGATTGTTAACGAGTCGCTATCTTCGGAATTGTTAATATCCCTATACACAATCGAATCGTCTGCGAAGAGTCTAAGCTTACTTTTAACGACGTTGCTAATATCATTTATGTACAAGAGAAATAAAAGTGGACCAATGACACTTCCCTGAGGAACACCCGATGTAACGCTGACTGTGTTTGACATGATACCATTTATAACAACCCTTTGTTCCCGCCCATGGAAGAATTGATTAATCCAACTAATAATGTTTTTATCTATTCCATATGCTTCTAGTTTTGAGAGTAACTTCACGTGAGGTACATTATCGAATGCTTTATCGAAAGGCGCTATGTCTGATGCCAATGTTTTATATACGCGAGCAGGTATTTGATCTGGACTGGGCATTCTTTGTTTGCCATAGCTATTCATTTTCAGGGGTTTTTTGGTATCGACATTCTAACATGATGATATGACTAGTGTGTGTGCCAAGTTGGAATACTGTTGAAAACAATGTCCAGTATTCTGTCACATGGTGGTCGATGGCACTTACTGGCCCTCTTGTCGCTTGAGTGTCAATAGGTAATATTGCGAGCAGTGCCCCAAGGCCTGTATTTTTACTTTCCGCCTCCCACTCCACCACTGCGTCATCCTATGAATCAATATTTTATAACGCTGCCAGAAGAACAGCGCAATTCATTTGGGAATGGCTCAAATTCATCCCTTTCGCTCACACACGAGGAAATGCTTCGTTTCATTGTGCGATTGTTTTATCAGTTTTTGGAGTGGACATATTTTTGATAAGAAAATGAAATTCTAACTCTGGCACTTAGCTGGCGGCCAAGAAAACTGGTAAATGGAGCAACCAAAGTGTAGTATATACATGCACTACATGCATTTCGTAGTTCATTTGTTTGAGTGCTATGTTTCAAAAACCTGTTTTTATGCGTTATGTTTATGTGTTTTCTGAATTTTATGTGTGGTCCGCCATTAAGAACGGAATAACCTGGTACACTGAGTGTGTATTAATTTTTAGCGCTGGACATAACACAAAGCGCATCAGAAAATGAATTATTCAGCTTATTGGGTTTTGAACGCGAACATAGTCAGTATCGCAGGGAAAATAGTTTCCCATCCGAAAGTCTCATTCTGAAGAAATCTTATATGGAATCTCCGCATTCCGACCATTCCACTGACTGTGATCTTTAGAGGCCGTGTCAATAGTTCGACATCCAAACTAATGGCGGAATGAGCCCTTAAAATATGTGCACAACTTTTATTTTGGATCTCATAATGATTCTTTTGAGGATATTTTATAGCTTTCGGAAATTCTATTCAATTCCCATTTTGGCATATTGAAGGAGAGAGGTTGAGTAATGAGGATCATCGTACGGAGCATCGCAGAAGGGAGCGCGAAGGATATTATAGCATACCCAGCGAGTTGAGCATAGACGGTAGGCGAGAGAGTAGGTCAGTTAGTGGGATAGACATCTCTGCATCACCATATGGCATCAAATAGTAAAGAGCATTCAGAGTTCAGGGCCAAGGAAAAGCTTTATGGATGATAACAAATTAGACATTTTTAGGGTAGAGAGTAGGACAGTGAGCAGATCAAATAGTGGGTTCTGAAAAAAAAGGTCACCGTAAACAATAGTAGCAAAGAGAGCTCTGTTAGAAATCAGAGTAGCTTAGTATCCCGACGAAATAGAACCGTCTCGGGTTCATCAATAACTGCTTTCATTCATCTACGTCTACGTACTACCCTGCGAGCCACCACGAGGGTGTGTGGCAGGAGGTGAAGATCACCAAAAATGCACTATTGACATGCAAATAGGATATTTAATGAAGGTATGCTAGATAATAGGGTCACATGGTTAGTATCTACATGATAAGAAACAGGTTATTGGTTGTTATTACATGCATCATGCACTACAGCCTACTCTAACTATATTTCACCTACCTATTCATTTGCTACGCTGCCTATTGTTCTCTCTTGTAGTACGCGGGAAAAATGACCTTTAATTCTATTGGTACGACAATCCATCTCTCTAATCTTGTTAATCTGATGAAACCTAGCATAATACGGAGGGGTTCTTCATATACATCTAACGTCAACTGTGAACAAATCGGTTTCGAATTTACTTAAAAGGTTTAACCTAAATTTTAACCTTCGTTCTGATAGTACTTCCCATCCTAGTTCTTCTATAAAACTCGTAACACTTATACAATTATCATAACGGCCTTTAAAAAACCTAGCGGATCTCCTTTGCACGCACTCTAATTCTATTATCATACCTTCCTCGTACGGATCCCATGTACACACCCTCGTGGTGGCTCGCAGGGTATCACGTAAATGTACTAGCGGCATATTCTAATTGAGGCCTGACAAGTGTAAAATAGCTTCTTTCTCTTACTCTCTCATCGCATTTGCCTAGAACCCTTTTTACGAATCCTAATCTACGGTTTGCTACACTAGTTATTTCCCTGATGTGTATCCCCCATGATATGTCCTCAGTGATGGTGACGCCTAAGTATTTAATAGATTCTACGTTAGATATTTTATTTTCTTTGATGCAATAACTATTCCGGAGAAAGCCATTCTTTTTTCAAAAGTTCATTATCGCGCATTTCTTCAAATTTAATTCTAGTTGCCATCTATCACACCAATCATCAATCGCATCTAAATCCTTAGCTAAACACTGACTGTCCTCTTCATTCCTAATTTCCTTATACACTACTACATCATCGGCAAAAACACGGAGCTTGCTAATTTTTACTACTGTATTCAAGTTATTTACGTAGGTATAGAAGAAATAAAATTGGACCTATCACGCTTCCCTGGGGAACACCCGATGTAACTTTTACTTCGCCTGAGCTGACACCATCTAATACCACCCTTTGAACACGTTCATGTAAGAAGTCTCCTATCCAGCCTACTATATTACTGTCTATCCCGTATGATGCTAACTTCGCGAGTAACTTGCAGTGGGGAACCTTGTCAAGCGCTTTTCTAAAGTCAAGAAACGCTGCGTCTACCTGTACGTTACCTTCTCCGGAAACTAAAATATCATGAACAAAATGACCTAATTGAGTTTCGCAAGGCCGTCCCTTTCTGAACCGATGCTGGGTTGTTATTAATAAATCCTGGCAGTAGAGGTGTCCCATTATTTATGTAACTATTATATGCTCTATAATTTTACATGATAGTGACGTTAATGATATTGGTCTATAATTACATGGCTGTTCCCTATCGCCACTTTTTAAAATTGGGGTCACGTTTGCTATCTTCCAGTCTTTGGGAACCACGTGCTCTTCGAGGGCTTTATTAAATATTACTTTAAGATACGGAGCCATTTCGAGAGCTAAATCTTTATACACACGAATTGGAATTTCATCAGGACCTGAGGTCTTGTTCGGGCTGATGTTATTTAGTAAGGATACGATTCCGCAACAAGATATATCGATCGGGGGCATTTGTTGTTGAAATCGGTCTGGTATGGTTTTGCGCAATCTATGCATAGATTGATTAAAAACACTCTGAAAAAAATAATTCAAAAGTTAGCCTTATCTATACTGGAAGTTACTATTTCGCCTCTATCGTTTTTCAAGTAATTAACCGTTGAATTTTTTAGTTCCCTGTACTTCCCTAACATATGACCAAAATGCTTTAGGATTTCCCTCTAGTTGTTCTCCAAGTACTTATCTCTTGAATTCACTAAACGCTTTTCTAAGGGCTGTTTTTTTCGGCTGCTTTACAAATTTTATAATGTTCGATAGTATTTTTTAGGTCGCTATTAGCTTCATTTTTCTTCATTTTCCTTAGTTTCGCGTGGCTAACTCGTTGGCATTTTAAACATTTTCTAACCTCCGCGTTGTACCACCTTGGTTTCCTATTCTCACTCTTATACTTATGAGGTATATATTTGTTGACAAGTGACTGCGTAATTTGGAGGAACTCTTTCCATGTATTGTCTGTATCACTATTTTTGCTGATGTTCACGAATTTATCAAAAGATGTCTTTAAGTCACGCCTAAATCCGTTAAAATCTGCTTTACTAAAAAGGTAAATATTTCTTTATAATTTAAATTTTTTTGCAGTATGGAGGGAAAATTTTACGTATACTACCTTGTGGTCGCTTATTCCATCGACATTGTCAACTTTAATAACTTTCTCAGGGATGTTAGTGGCAAGTAAATCGAGAACATTTTCCCCTCTATTAGGCAAATTTACTATTTGATGTAGTGCGTATGATGCAAACAGGTTCAGCAATGACTCGCAGATATCTTTGTCCCTACCTCCTGACTTATGACTGCATGCTTTCCAATCTATAGATGGTGTATTGAAATCTCCACCTACAATTATCTGTCTTTCGTTACTGTGGGAATTTATGGACCTGATCTGTTTCTCGAGTTCTAATACTGAGTGTACATTGGAATGGGGTGGTCTACAGTAGGCACAAACGTATATTACTTTGGAATTAGCACATTGAATGGAACACCATACACTTACTATTATATTATCGGGAATCACTTCTATTTTGCTGACTATTGTGTTCTTAATTGCGATAAATACTCCCCCTCCCGGTCGACCCTCTCGATCTTTTCTGTGTACCCTAAAATTCACTGGGAAAATTTCACTATCAGCAATATCACTTGTTAACCAACTTTCCGTTCCTATAATTATGTCAGAATTAGTACTCTCTATAAGGTGATGGAATTCAGGTATCTTGCTTCTTAAACTACGACAATTAACTACCACTAATGAAAATTCCTCTATTTTAATATGTCTGCTTATTGTATTTGTGGGTTTTCTGTTTTCTAAATTATTGGGAAAGTTAGTTTGGAAATTCATGGGTGTAAATTCATTAATGCATTAAAATACTCTAAACAAGGACACTGTAAGTTGTATCCAAAGGAATCAATTTTCTAAATGGCTCTCAATTGCCGTGGCAGAAAATACAAGGCCGCCGATTTTCACCATCTCATCTTTAGCAAGGACGCTGATATAGTGATAGGAGCAGAAATCTGGTTGTCGATTGAAATTTCGGATGGTAAAATCTTTCCAAAATCATATGCAATGTGTAGAAAAGACCGATTAGCGAGAGCAGAAGGAGGTGTGTTTATAGCTGTAAAAGATGAGAACGTCAGTAGAGCCGAAATATTTCCAGAAAATGATGTAGAAAGTGTTTGGTGTTTCATCAAGTGTTCGTCGAAAAGGACAAACCAGTACTTGTATCTTGAGTAGTGTACTGCATGGTAGCATTTTCTTCCACGTATCACTCTCCTTGTTTCTGGTCTGACTGCGTGCCGTTGTCCTGACTGCTTTTGGCCTGTGCCTGGCATTTGGGGAACGTGCGCGGTTCTGATTTAAACTGGGATAAGTGCTGCATGCCTGGCGAGGAATCACCCCGTGCCACATACCCTAGTGGTGGCTTGAACGGTATTTAGTAGATCTGTTAACCAGTGCGTGGTTCATTCGACACTGTCGTTTTTTTCATAGTTTTATGAAATTACGTGCAGTGAGCTTTGTCAAAGATATCAGAATGGTGCGGAAATGTGTTTATCAGATGGCATCACTTAACAAGTTTTCGTAAGGTAACACTAGAGCAATCGGTGGAAGATGCGACATCGTCGGTTGGCGTGTCGCCGTGCACAGAGAGCCGATCAAGGGGGCTGGGACCCCGATCCGATGACGAACTCCGGCAGACCACACGACGTATACCCATAAAGGAAGCCGGCGGACACCCTATCGCAAGAATTTGGGCAATGGGCTTCGCCGGTTCTCAACAGATGTGTGGGAAGTCTTCGCGCAAGAGAGACTGGCGGTGACTCGTCTAACGTTGCTGGGGTTACCCAACAGCTACGAGGACTTGGGGGTGGCGAGGCCCGTTGTCGTCCTTTTGACGGCAATCCGCCTCATGGTGTCGCTGCTGCCTAGTGGCTGCGTTTTCGCTAACCCTAATGGCCCTCTATAGCAAGAGGTTGGCCAAGTTAACTACTGCGGCCATGTTTTGCGCATCGGAGCGCGCCTGCTATGTTAACGCGCGGTAAGGGACCGCGTTGTCAAGGGTGGAATTAAGCACCAAAGGGCCGCCAAGAAATACTCCATTATCAAAAACCACCGAGAAATCCGATTCTGTAACAGATGACGCCTGAGCCATTATGACGGAGGGCTCTGTTTCGATGCTATTTAACGCCACCGTAATTCTGTAACTTGAAATAGTGACTCCAAAGCGCTATTTGGGGACTTGGAATAGCACCGACAATTACGCCAATTACAAGACTGGCATTACCCTAAATTGCACCTCCTTCGATTGCATTTCTTAGTGACACTCTGTTTTGTTTTTCTTTCGAAATATTTCGAAAGTCGCACAAGATGGAGTTTAGTTTTACCTGAGATGACTATAAAATGGGCTCTTGCATGTGAAAAAAGGAGGGATCGCAATACGAGAGGATATTCTTATAGAGTGATCCCTGTTAATTGTTTTAGTGGGAAGGTGAGGTGGTTTTTTATTAATTTGTGATGAGTATCCATATAACGTAGGGTCTTTGCAATTGATCCTGTCTCTACTTATGGTAAATATAAACTGTAACCCGAAATTCTGTATAGTTGAAAAAGAAAGACCGACGTCCAATCCATGATTATAGCCGCAATGAAAATCAAATTTTAATATTTTAACCACTATGCACAAGTAACTATCACAGACAATAAAATATTTTCTCTCGTCCCTAATGATACGCAAGTCCACCCCTCTCGGTCACGCTCCTAGCTTCAATTCGGGCAGTCACTTGAACGCAAATCATTCAACACTACCACTGATTTTCCATTTGCTCCCGCGGTGAAGGAACAATTCAGGATTCAGCCTGACATCAAAACCTATTACGTATGATTGCCTTATTCACGGCATTACCTTGATGAGGAATCTCGGAGTTAAACATTTTTGGTGTAATGTTTCACTATACCTCCATGGAATCGCATTTGGTCGTCTTAAATCATTCCAATGTACACGGAGGGTCGCAGCAATCACGTGCAATCCCTTCTAATCAACAGTCATACTACAATGGGATAGAAATTCGAAAGGATTGAAACGGCTTTAACTCCTCACATCAGCCGTTGCTAACCAAGAGGACGACAATGCTCTTCACTTTTCAAAATCCTCTAGTTGGTACTACTAGTTCCTCGAAGAAAGACAGCTTCCAGTCGTTCCTGTTCTGCTTCTCCATGATCCATGATGATCCATGCTCCACGTGAATGCCCTCGCACATCGTTTCCTAATTTGTCGTCCCATCTTCTTAAACACAGCAAAGGCTTTTATATTTAAGGTAGTTTGAGCGAAATATTATTTTACCTAGAAATAAATGAATTTTGTCTCATTTTAAAGAAAAATATATCACCCTTCCATTGACATAAAAAATTCAACCCATTACCACATTAATTTCTGAGATATTTGCCAAAAAAATACCAGCAATTTTATAAGGGAATGGTATGTGCATGCACTCCGATGAGACATATTAAAAATGAGGTATTTTTTTAACACTTAGACGTCGTCAAAAAACTAACAGCGAGTAGTTTGCATTTTTTCTCAACTATTTTTGAAAATTAATCATGTTATCACCACCGTAAATTCTTCGGGATCACAATAAACCTTCCGTTTTGAAGGAGATTCAAACGTACCGCGCGAAAAAAATGAGTCAAGTTAAAGACTTATATAGATATTTTCATTTGATTACTTACAGTTTCTGTTAAGTAAAACTACAGTTGGTGAAATTAAAACGTATAATTCGAATATGGTCTCTATTATGACTAGGGAACAATCTCGCTCCCACTACCTTAAACGAAACTTGTGCTTGTCATCGTGATAGTCGGCGCATGCCGGCGGCGCTTGGACTGTCCCTACTTGTCTCTCCGGCGCCATTTTACTCCGTTCGGAGTGGGGGAGGCGGGCGACAGTCCTAATGGAGGGGGGGGAGAGAGGGGATTGAGATGGGCGTGGTGGTGGTGGCGTGGGAGTGAGAGGGGAAGGCGAAGTGACAGCGCACGCAGTCTCGCCACGTCGGCAGGGGGGGAGGGAGGGGAAGACAGACAGACTTTGTCACCGGATTGGCGCGACTGCTCGCGTTGCATGTCAACCCGACGCTACGCCCCGCCCTCATTGGTCCGTCCGAGGCCGCCCCTCCCATTCCGACCCTCTCCCCCCCCTCCCCCGCCCAGATGTCGTTGAAAAGGAAACGCCACCCCTGTAGCACGAAGGGCCTTCCGTCGTCGTGTCCTTCCCTCCGACCCTTCGTCCTTTCCCCTTCGTCTAAATGTCTCCTCGTCCAATCCCATCGAAGCCAGTTCCCTTCCCTCCGTTTGAATGCGCACGACCGAGTGGGAGCTAACATTTCTCGAAGGGCGAGAGTGCTGTTCCCCTTTCTCATTCGCATCTCGTCTCCGTGTTCCATGTCCATGTGAAGCAGCCAGCCCCCTTGCAAGTCGTCGTCGCCCGTCGCCCCAGCCACTTTCGCCCTGCCCCAGTCGCTCTTTTCGCCCCCTTAACACTAGAAGGACCCGGGTTGGATACCTACCTAGAAGGGCCATTACCCGTCATTTAGACGGGTATGAAAAATTTTAAATATTACCTCTTTTTTGGTCAAATTCACTGATAAAATCATTAAATATTGCACTTGTATTTATTTATAAACACAATGGAGTAATACTACAACAATTAATTAAGCAAAATAAATTAGAAAAAGGTGTGCCTTTTTCAAGTTACATACCGCGAAATGTGATACATTTCACGGTCGGTATGGCAGATGTGGGCCTTCTTTTCAGTCAAAATATTTTGTGAAGAATGAAACCCTTTCTTTCACAAACTAAAACATTGAAATGTCCAGAAGTGTCGACGACTAGTTATGTTATGAAGAAATAAACACGAGGAACCACAAAAATAAAGGAAAAAACGCAACCCGTCATTCTGACGGGTAGTGGTCCTTTAAGGAAAAAAGTAGAATAATTTAATTTCTATTGGAAAAAAATAATTTATTTTCCAGAAGAATACGTATCATAAAATATAATTAAAAGTCAGAATAAATTGAGGTGATACAAAAAGAAATATAGGAAATATGATCTATTAAGTCGACGTCAACCCTCAAAATGTCGGGTTCGGTCCTTTCAAGTTTTAAAGACTCGACCGAGAGCTGAGTCGACAACGGGGACCGCCCCTCATTTGACAGAGCCGCTGCGTACTGGAGCGGAGGGAGACGTGTTTTTTACGGGATTGGGAGCTAAGGGTTGGTAAGGGGGGGAGAGAGGGGGTGTAAAAATGAGAAGTGGGGGGGACTCATGAAGTCGCGTCCTCTCTTCCAAATGTGTCCCTCGCCGGGGGAGCACACAATGGGAGTCATCGTGAAGAGCAGGGGATTATGGGCTGGAGGGGAATGGGGGGAGGTAGTTTGCGAGTTCACCGAGGCGGCAAACGAGGGGTGGCCGGCTGCCTGGGGTCGTATGAACGGTGGCGGGACGTAGCCACCCCTGAACGCTGCTCGGGAGCTCTGCGCGTGATTGACCGGCCCCTCGCGTCTATTGAGTAAGAGGTACCAACTCGGGGGAAATGCGTAGTCTTGCCCTCGACAGTACGCGCGACACGACGCAGTCGGGAATGGCACTCTAAACGAGCGGCAGAGGTACATGGTGGCGCTTCCTTTCACGGTAAGACGAGACCCCTTATTATGGCGGTTCTTCTCGCGTCCTCGTGTGTCATTTCGAATCTGGAACGAACCTCGGGGATTTGCTTGCTTCTGCTCTTCGTTTGGCCTCGGTGATTTCCTTTGCCTTTGATTCGGACACAATGTTTTTCTGATTCCTTGCTGTCGCGTCTCTCCTGGTTGTGTTCCTTGTTGGCATTGTTCTCCATCGGTGATGACTCCACCCTTCGGTGAAGATAGTTCATGTGATCTCTAGCCTACGTCTACGAAATACCCTGCGAGCCACCGCGTGGGTGTGTGGCAGGGGGTGAAGGTCACCAAACATGCACTATTGACATGCAACTAGGATATTTAATGGAGGCATGCTGTCCTACTCTTGTAGTCTACTTGTCCTGCTCTTCATTGTTCCGTGAAAATGTGCTCCAATAGTCATGCTAACAAATCAATTTGAAATATCCCGTTCCCTGTCCGCATCTAACCATAAACGTCATAAACTACATTATTCCTTTAACTATGGTAGCAAACAGTAGTGCATTTAACCTTGGGATGTGCTGCCCGATTGGTAGAGTAAGGGATCATGTCGCTGAGACTTCTGTTGAGATAACTTCCGTTCTCTCTAACGTAGCATTTGAAGAAGTTGGCTTAACGATACATTGGGTACATTGTGCGAAACTCAGAAATGTAATTATAGGAAATGATGATAAGAAAAAGCACTGAAATAATAATAACTTTGATTTAAAACCTAGGATTCTGGCTCAAACGAACAAAATATTTGAGAAATGGTATATATTATAAATGTCGAGTATACTAGATATTTTTAAAATGGCCTTAATGGGAACATTCAGAAGTTTATTATTAATTAAGAGAACGAACAATACAGGATATTGTATGAACGAAACATTACAAGAAGTGTGACACCCGTATCATTTTTAGAACTTATATAAAATCAATCCATTTAGGTTCACATATTTATGTTACAATATAGGTCTGCGTTAAAATTAGATATTATTAGATTAAGCATAATTAGAAGACTGAGGGATATCATAACTAGAAGCATTGTTTAGTATAGTCTTTCTCGCGAATTCACCAATTATCTGCAGGCAGCACAGTTAACCGATTGAGAGGGGAGCTCTCGACACGAGAGAGCGATGTCCTACGATGTTCACTTGTCTGAAGCCAAGGACAGACTAAGACATATTTCATGAGGGAGAGAGCGAGGCTCCTATACGTGGCATGAAAGATAGTCGTCACTACTGGGTGTAGATAATCACCATACCTATACAAATCAATTGAACTTGAGTGCGATATTAAACTGGACCTCCGAATTGTCGGTTAGTTGTCTACGAAAGTGTATGAATAAATAGATGCCCTGAATTCGATATACCGATGCGAGATTATATAGATGTGGCATGTTGGATAAGACATTAATTTTGTTAATTTTTAAGGTGATTGAAAAAAAGATGGATCTTCGACCGAAGTTTTTCGATTACAATGGGACAAATTCGGCAGACCTGGCGTGAGCGATTTGCCTGTCGAAGATGTATCGCATATAAGGCCGAGTTCCATCCGTGCAGAGCGCCGAAGGATGTTGGGCGAGCAGAGGTAGACAGGGACCTCAGGAAAATTTTGTCGAAAAATCTTCCGAGATTAATATTTTCATGCGTCTTTGGAAGTGGAAAAAATATTGACTAGAAAATAAAAACGGGCGGCCATTGAGCTCATCGTAAATCATCGAGTACAAGGTAAAATTTCACGTCATACATGACGACGTAATTTCCTGTGAGAGTGAGAGAATCCCTGGGCGTTCGCTTACGGAAGTTGTATGAGACGGCACCATCTCTAATGAGTCACTTCTAATCTCAGTCACTTCGGGTGTCCCACATGGGAGTGTCATAGGTCCAATTTTGTTCCTTGTGTATTTTAATAATATTGGTGAAGAAGTAGACAGTGGGCTTCGCCTACTTTTGGAAGACGCAGGAGTGTACGGAGAAATGCGTGGCAACAATGATTATTTCTATAGCATAACTTCTATAAGTTAAATTTCTATAGCTTCCTAATTAATAACCTATGTATTTTTTGACGAAGTTATCAACACCTTACTACTTACTACGGTACGTACTACGGTACGATCATGAAAATGAAATTAGGCAAATGGACCGCAGAACAGACAGGTTTAAAATGCCGTTTTTCCCGTAATCACTAGGAGACCATAGCGTCTTCATATGAGACTTTGAAATTTTTAGTCGATAGGCATTTCAGCTGACTATCTCCTTCATGCTTGTTTCTCAATCTACAACTTAGGCTTTGCATAATTCCTGCATGACTCTCGTAGCTCGTATATGTAGTTGCATCAAACATCAAAAGAAATAGTTTCTGTAGCATTGGTAGGATACCTTTAGTGCAGTGCATGTTGTTGAAAGGCATTTGTACATTAATGTATTTGTGTGTGGTGTTAGTGTGGTGTTAGTAGTAAACTTATCCCGTGCCAAACAAAATTGAGGTGGCTTGCTCTTCAATATGCAAATGTAGATAAGTATGACGGGAGTGACTGCGGAGACCAAAATTAGCAATTCCAGAAATAGCCCTCACTCAACTGAAGGTTTGGCGATAATTTAAGCCATCCTCAAACACGCATACCAAGTACACATTTGGAAAGAAATTCGCAAGGACTAAAAACATGACTTGGCTATCGAAAACGATTACCGGAATCCTCAAACCAGAGTTAATTCATTGAATGCATACAGAATGGTTTTCGAGCAACCGACTGTGGAGACTTTTAAAATTCATTCATTTGCAATTAAATGCTGAATAGTTTACCTTATTTATGGGCACCTAGGGTAAAGATAACGTATTCTTTCTCCGTATCTCATATAATATTTTCATTAAGTTTACTTGTCCTGCACCATAATAACATTTTACCGCATGTTACTTCAATTTTCGTCCGCAAGGGCAAGTAGAGTGACGTAAGGATGAAGTCAGGTAAAAAGTTATTTTTTTTGCAATTGGAAAAAGAATCCGTTTCCCTAATGGTTCCACAAAAATAAACAAAAAAATGTAGTGATCCGACCTTCTTAACGATCACTTGAAAGAAATTTCCTCGGCGGCCATTGCTAACTGGTTTACTTGGGCACAAACAACATTGTCAAACGTGGAACGGATGCTCTTGAGGAGAGTATTTCAGTGTGTGTAGCTCAGATCCAGGGAACCAAAGCCCTTGCACACGTACGCCCTCTACAATGGGTCCGCCCGCCCCATCACGCCCCCGTGAGCTAATTCCCAGGGGCGGGTGCAGAAATGGACCAGGGTTAGCGGAGGCTTGGAGGGGAGTATTGGGGAGTGGGAGAGGGTTCAGTCAGAGAGGGGGCTTTAGGTTTTTGGAGACTCGACAGGGTCCATTGGACAAGAAATGACAATGCGGACTGCTCTTCACTCAGGAGGCAGGAAGGGATGTGGGGCGGAGGGTGATTTTGAAGTGAGGGATTGGTGCGGCATGCATCACTCTTGGTTGGTTAGCGGATGCTTTGGTGAAAACACGCAGAAATATGGACCCTACAGGCACACAAGAGATGACACAAAGGAGTCCTTCCGTCTAAGCCAAGCTATTTAATGTAGGGGAGTTCCGCAGGGGTGGGTATTAGGCCCCATGCTGTGGAGCACTGAGATGAATGGACTCAACAACGGTTACATTTAAATGCTCAACGCATCACATTTTCTAAAAATGTGATTTGAAGAAGATACTGCTCAATCTGTAACTTTTTATAACACTGTATGGATTCATGAACGTTAGCACATGTGTATTTAGTTATTCAAGTGCCAACTCTTTTAGTAAAAATTTTCCTAATTGTTTTATTGCCATTTTATAACTGTTATGATTAATGCTAATATAACTATTGAGGCCGGTCGGGAAAAAGTGAGAAAATCAATTTATATTTCTTATCAATCTATGTCGTCAGCTGAGCCTTTCTCTAATGTTTAGAAAAAATGGCAGTTAAATACGCTAAACCAAATTCATGTCTCAATTTAAAAAAAAACATGATGACGTAGAACACACACTATTAACCCCCTCGTACTACGGTAGATTAGATCGCGCCATTAAAATTAGAGAGATAGATTGTAGAACCGATAGGTATAAAAATGCCATTTTTTTCCGCGTACCATTCAGGTCCATAACAGCTGTGATCGTCGTCGCGAATAGTGCAAATAGTGACGTTAGCTAGATTGTTGGTCTTTCTCTTTATATTCTCTACGTTCTTATTTCTGCATGATGTAAATATTGATGTTCTTATTTATGCATGATATTTTGAATCTGTAGTACCTAGTGGTCTTTGTATCCCTTGCATGTTGGAACGATTGACGATAGAATGTTTCTTGGTTAGTAGATTTTAAATTGGCGCGTTGCATGTGTGGTACGCGGGTTTCAATGTGGTTTCGATGTTCTGTGATATATTTCATGCATGCCTGGTGTGGAAGAACCCCCTGCCACACACCCTTTCGGTGGCTTGCAGGGTATATACATCTACGTAATGCCCTGCGAGCCACTACGAGGGTGTGTGGTAGGGGTATGGTGTATATGTAGATGAAAAACCCCAAGAAATAGAGAGCGAATAACTCTCAAGGAGAAATGACCAAAATTGGTTTGAAGGCGCGTAACCACCTATCACATTCAATGATTGAAGTATGGAATGGGGAATTTCGTGATCAGCTTTGAATTTTCCATCGCCATTGCGCGTTGAACATTGCCGAGGGTGACGGCGGACGATCGAGCTCGAATGTTGTCTTAGCAATTTAGTCAGGGTTGTGCTGGTTAAAATAAAAATTGTAGCGTAGTTAAACAAATCGGAAAATCTCCAATGACAATGCATATATTCAAAACCAACGGTGGTGTGCTGTGTAAACATTTACTTAAAGGATTATATATTTCAGCAAATTATTTGCTACATAAAAATTCTTTAAATATATTATTAGTATTACAATTACTTGAACGAATGCCTTTTGATCATTCAGAATGAAAGCGCTTCAAACTTTCATGATGGGACATGTTGACCTACGAAATTAGTAAATTTTAATCATAGGAATCAATAGGGTACTCTTTTGTGTCGACTTGAGATTCATATACATCTACGTCATACTCTGCAAGCCACCCAAAGGGTGTGTGGCAGGGGGTGCTTCCATACCAGGCATGCATGAATTATACGGAAGAACATCGAAACTACATTGAAACCAGCGTACCACACATGCAACGCGCCAATAAAATATTTACTAACCAAGAAATATTCTATCGTCAATCGTTCCAACGTGCAAGGTATACAAAGACTACAACTACAGATTCAAAATATCATGCATAAATAAGAACATCAATATTTACATCGTGCATAAATAAGAACGTAGATAATATAAAGAAAAAGATCTACAGTCTAGCTAATGTCAATGTTTGCACTATTCATGGCGACAGTCATAGCCGTTATGGTCCCGAATGGTACGCGGAAAAGATCACATTTTATACCTATCGGTTCTACAATCTAGCTCTCTAGTTTTATTGGCGCGATCTAATATGCCGTAGTAAGAGAGGGTTAATAGTACGTGTTTTACGTCGTCAGAGAAATGTCTTTCCTGAAATTTAGGGGGAGGTTAAGCCTATAATTTAATCTACGATGTTATAGCGAGTCCCATCCCAATTCTTCTAACAATCCAGACATACAAACCTTTACTAACCTCTAACAGAGTTTCAACTGAAAGAAACATTTAAAAAGACGTTTTCTTTTCTAAACTCTCTGCGAATTGCGATTTTAACCCCAAAGTTCGATATTTTGTGGAAGGTTTCGTTGTAGCGATGAAATTCATGAGTATTACTCCAGTCCCTCTCTTTGCCCATGTGAGCATAAAAATATCTCCTCCTTTGATTTCGGCTGGAAAGTGTTTGTCAAGAGTGTATGGCAGGGGGGGAGGCAGGCGGTCTAAGAGGTTTAAGGGGTGGCCCCCCGCCAGTCGCTCCTAGCAACCGTCCCTCCCCCCCATTGCAGCCTCTCCCGTCATCCGAGCCAGAAGCCCAGCTCATAATGGAGTGTGCCTCCCTTCCCCGCACCGCCGCTCATATTCCCGCGCCATAAGCTCACCGAATGGATGGCTCTCATCCCCCGCCATTGGTAAAACCCACTCTTCTGCACTGCTTCACGAAATCGGCCACATCCAAAGCATCCCCCGTGTTTTTGTGCGATTTCTTATTTTTCTCAGGAAAGGAGATCCGGTCGTTCCATCCCTCAGGGAGCTGGTGTTTTGCGGGCGTGGGAAGCTGATCCTTTATTTGCCTCTTTTTTATTTCATACTTCTATCCCGGAAAACATCCCCTCCACCTTTCTCCATTTCGCTCTCCACGAGACCCACTGAAAACACGCTGGAATTCGGCCGAATTTCCACTGCATCCCTATATCCGTCCGCTTTGTGCCATTTTTTCCCTCCCTCCGCGTTTCACGAAACGGTTAATGACGATATTTGCCCTCTCCCGCCCCGAAAGCGAGCCTCCCGCCCCCTCCCCCCTCCCGGTAACCAGTTGCTCGAGTACCAGCTCGAGGGGATATTATATAGATGACATGGTGGTAGTTGCCCGTCTCTTTTCATAAACAAGGGCGAGGAAAAGCGGTGCCATTCGGCCTGTATATTTTTTTCATTTGTCTCGTTCCCCTCCAACCGTGAACGAAATAAATCGCCATTTCGCTGTCGACGTGGGCAAAGGGAGTGTGCGACGGCCAAAAGGTACTCGGCATTCACTTTTGAGGGTCCGTTCAACTTATCTGCTTCTTTTTTGAGCTGCATTTCGAATCATTTTTTTTGCGATCTGGGAACTTGTAAACCCGACGGCGAATGCTCCCCGTGAAACCCCCTCGATGCATTCCTCGATTCGTGATCGGGAAATGCTTGGAACTTCGTTTACCGCCCCCGACCAACTTCAATTTTCAACCTACCTAATCCATTTGCTTTCTTTTTTTGATCTTGTCATCGAGATTATCTCAAGTTAGCCCGTCGAGACTCTGGGACTGAAAGATATGAGGCAAACAGTGGACACAAGCTAAAGAAGGGAGAATATGACGCTAATTACGTCATCATTGGTTCTACATTCCCAAGATTATCGCCCATCATTGGTTCTTCAATCCCAAGGCCTCATTTAGAAAATGCCGCTAGTATATGGGATCCGTACGAGGAAGGTATGATTAAAGAATTAGAACGCGTGCAAAGGAGATCTGCTAGGTTTGTTAAAGGCCGTTATGATGATTGTATAAGTGTTACGAGTTTAATAGACGAACAAGGATGGGAATTACTATCAGAACGGAGGTTAAAATTTAGGTTAAACCTTTTAAGTAAATTCGAAACAGAGTTGTTCACAGATGACGTTAGATAAATATTGAGAACCCCTGCGTATTATGCTAGGTTTGATCATATTAACAAGATTAGAGAGATAGATTGTCGTACCGATAGATTTAAAATGTCATTTTTCCCTCGTACTATAAGAGAGAACAATAGGCAGCGTAGCAAAGGGATAGGTACATCTACATCTACATCTACGTAATACCCTGCGAGCCACCACGAGGGTGTGTGGCAGGGGGTGAAGATCACCAAACATGCACTATTGCCATGTAAGTAGGATATATAATGTAGACATGCTAGAAAATAGGGTTATAGTTTATTAGTTACTACAGTAGATTATTAGTAATTGCAAGTAATTGCAGTAGTTATTACAATAGAATATTAGTTACTACGGTATAGTACAGGTTAAAATCTACATAATAAGGAAGGGATTATTGGTAGTTATTACATGCATCATGCACTACAGACTATTCTAACTATGTTTCACCTACCTATCCCTTTTGCTACGTTGCCTATTGTTCTCTCTTATGGTACGCGGGAAAAATGACATTTTAAATCTATCGGTACGACAATCTATCTCTCTAATTTTGTTAATATGGTCAAACCTAGCATAATACGCAGGGGTTCTTAATATATATCTAACGTCATCTGTGAACAAATCGGTTTAGAATTTACTTAAAAGGTTTAACCTAAATTTTAACCTGCGTTCTGATAGTAATTCCCATCCTAGTTCTTCTATTAAACTCGTAACACTAATACAATTATCATAACGACATTTAACAAACCTAGCAGATCTCCTTTGCACGCGCTCTAATTCTTTTATCATACCTTCCTCGTACGGATCCCATATACTAGCGGCATATTCTAAATGAGGCCTGACAAGTGTAAAAGGTAGGTGAAATATAGTTAGAGTAGTCTGTAGTGCATGATGCATGTAATAACAACCTATAATTCCTTCCTTATTATGTAGATACTAACAATCTAGCTCCATGTGACCCTATTATCTAGCATATCTCCCTTAAATATCCTACTTGCATGTCAATAGTGCATGTTTGGTGACCTTCACCCCCTGTCACACACCCTCGTGGTGGCTCGCTGGGGATCACGTAGATGTAGTTGTAGATGTAGATTAGTTGACTACAGCCCTCTCCTATCTAACGTTAGTTCCCATGCTTCCTGGTTACTCGCTCTATATACTTTCCTCGCCATTTGGTCTATGTATTCATTCTTGAGTCTTCCTCTGGGGACTTTTCCCTCTATTTTACATTCAATTATGTACATCACATAGTGAAAAATGGGTATGTCAGGCTAAACATAAGAGTAGACTAAACGCCGTAGGTATGAGTTATCTGAGGAGTGTTTGCAGCAAAAGTAGGATGGATAGGGTGAGGAATGAGTGGGTAATAAATGAATGTGGATTAGATGCTCCAGTAATGGACATACCTATATGAAAGGAGTGTGCTTCGTTGGTTTGGCCATGTTGAGAGAATGGATGAGAGTCGAATAACGAAACAGATATATAAGAGTGAAATGAATGGTGCGAGAGGTAGCGGTAGGCCGAGAAAGTTGTGGTTGAATGTGGTTGAGGAAATTCTTTGGAGGAGGAATATTAGGAGTCTTAAAAACAGGAGGGCGTGTATGAAGCAGTGTATGGGGGTAAAATGAGGCGAAAGTGGTTTGCAAGGATAGGTCAGTACGGAGGAAATTATTGAAGCAGAGTCAGGTTAACAAATATGTATTTATGAGTGAAACTTAGTGACTCTGCCTACCCCGGAAGGAAACGGCGTGATTGGTATGTATGTATTTATTATGTACATCACAAACCCATTGTGTCCAATACATCTGGTTCTTCTTTCCTGTATGGTGTCCCATACGATCCTTCCCTTTTATACTTGTTTTTCCACTTCGTCATTACTTATTTTATCCGTCCGTTTCATCTCCATCATCCTTCTCCACTTCCGGGTTTGAATTCTTCTTGTATGATAGTCACTTATGAATAGGTTGTAGGTATGCTCTTTAAATTAACCTTTCGGGATATTTGGATGCCGATCTATTTTTAAAATAAATTTCGAATAAATTGGCCAACTCCAATACATTACGCTGTATTTGGTCACAAGATCGTGGTACAAAACCTACCACTGATTGAAAGCGTTCTTCTTTAACGGTTGAGCCGGGGATTTTTACTTTTGTTTCTGCGAGCCGTCCCTTGCTGCATCCTATCTCGAATGAAATTCGATCTGTGGAAACTTTGTGGAACTACATTTTAAATGGGTTTATTATAATAATAATTATTATTATGGATAACTGTTACAATCCTTTGTTCTCAAAAGCAACATGTACGATCCGGGTTTCGAATGCTAGAGCATTATAATCATCGGGTGAGACTAAATGACAAAGCAACAAAGGACGCAATACTTTTTGTTGCTTTGTCATTTAGCACCTGATGATGATGCTCTAGTATTCGAAACCCGGATCGTACATGTTGCTTTTGAGAACAAAGGATTGTAAAAGTTATTATAATAAATCCATTTGCATCCTATCTGTTAGCACAAACATTTCCTTCATTTCCAGTGTAAATCCCCATTGTAGAGTGAGAGTGGATTCTTACTCTTCCAGGAGAACTATAATATTTCGCAGATAAGCTTCTCAGGATTCTTTCTGGAACTCATCGGCATCTCATCACCCTGAGGACGGCTGCAGTGTAAGCGGCAGAAACGTTGGTCATGGACCTCACAACCCAAATGGAATCCCAAGAACCCTTATACATTATATCCACCGGGAAAGCCTGAAATCTTTTATCGAAGTATAATATTTCCAGCGTGACCTGCGGTCGCAAATTCTTGGGAGATCACTGTGAAGACGCCAGTAAATAAGACCGCTGATTGCTCGCAGATCAATGAAACAATCGCGAGGAAGAGAGAGACGACGCATATTACGAATTGCGTCCGGAGAATGGTTTCAGTTTCCAATGAAACTTGGACCATGGGAACGCATGCATGGTCTGCTCACTGATGCTCCGTTAATACTATTGGGACGACAACAGGAATCAGTCAGATAGTGCGATACATTGGAAGAACTAGCGGCCGGGGAGGTCTTCAGTTCTTTATCCGTGGACAACTGTTTGAGAGTAATTTTTTAAGTGAAGAACCGTTAATATTTTTGCTTGATAATTTGGAGAAACTATGAACTCGCGATTTGCTGTAAAGGGGAGGTCGAGTTTTATGATGAACACGGTGTAAATAGTCGTTTTTATAGATGAAAATTCTACGCATAATATGCAATATACAAATGATTTCGATATGGATTTATTGCGGAAGCGATGACTAAAAAGGAGAAACAGCAAACAAAAATTTAACTTTCTCTCCTATCTTAGACTAAATTCTCTGAGAAAGCAAGTAAATGCATTATAAAAAAATTGACAAATCCAGTGAATTAAACACGAGGAGGGGAGACATTCACGCTTATCTACCCATCCCGCAACGGAAGGAGTGTCCCTTTCTTTTTCCACAGTATTCCGTGAGGAGTGGAATTTCACAGCTGTCCATTGTACTCACTTTCCAAAATCAACGCGGGAATCCCTTTAAGATGTGTTTCATATCGGAAGCGGATTTCCGTCGTATGATAGTCTTCATTCAAATGCATAGAGAGCTTTTAATCCGTGTTTTAATGATCGGGTCTTCGAAGCTCCGATTGCCGTGACCAATATGAGGGTCAGTCAATGATTCATGGGCATCACATGAGTTCCGGCAAAGAGAAGAGATCGCCAGGAAACCGGTTCTTTCTGTGGGGCGGAGGGACACTTGGGGGGGGAGGGGGGGGGGAATCGTGATTGGAATGGGATTGGCGGTTGGGTTGGATGCCATCGCGACTGTCCCGAAACTCGGGATGTTTAAAATGGCGATATGGCTACGAAAACGGTTCACGAGACTGATTGAATTATTTGTACCTTAAAAAGATGCCTTATTCCTACAAAACATCACTATATCCATCAATTAAAATCGGCGACCGGACGCTGAACGGTAAAAGGACGCCAAATGAGCTTTGAATTTAGGAGAGATCAACTCCCAAAGGGAAACATACTATTGTATGAAAATTAATACTAATCAAGATGTATAATTTATTGATTCAAAAATTATTTATTATGAAAAGATTGCTGGTGTGATCATTTGAATGCAATGTTAACCTATTTAATTTACGTAGTCAGTCACTATGTGATATTATGCCATTTTTTCGGGGTAAAATGTTATATTAATACACATATCCTCCCTTACTAGACCTTTCCATATCTGGATTTCGAATGTTATCAACCTTATGCGGAGCTAGCTCCGAATTACAACTACGGTTGTTAGCCGTACAGGATAGTTGATCAGTCGCCACTAACAGGTGAAGCAGATGCTGTTGGGAGAGACCGCCACTGACATGTGGAACTGTCGTGCCCATAATTCTAATTGATTCTAATTAATTCATAATGAAATCTACTGGTGTATTTCACGCATCTTCCAAAAATATTTTCACCAACCGGAATTGTGTAGGAAAAGTTTGAATAATAGGTATAGTATTTCCCGATGAAAGGGAGGTTATCTCTGTGAGGGTTTCAAAAGTTGGATGACTTGTCAAATACCTCCATTTTGCAGACCACCTCTCTTCATGAGTAGTATTCACGGTGCACCCACTCTATTTCTCCATGGAGTGAGTGATGAGGACTCTTGGAAAATCTCACACTCCTTGGTTTATCTCGTTGTTTACGAAAGCATAAAATTTGGAAATACGTGATATTTCCTCTGTTGACACGCAGCCAGCGAGTGGAAATCCACGATGGCGTCGATCCCACATTCGAACGAGGTCGCGTCTTGTCCAACGTCCACGCCGCACTTCCTATTAACCGCCACCTTAGCAGAAAAAAATATAACCTCCCCGCCTGTCAACCGTGCCAGTTGAGTGAGTGCTCGAAGACGACACAATGGAACGTCGTGCCCAGCCAATGGGCATCCAGGGGACCGCTCTCAGCCCCTGGGAACCAACCAGCCTCTCGACCCGAGAAAGGGGACCCATTGGTGGTGCTGCTGCAGCACCGTCACACGCTCCGAACGAGGAAAAAGAGGCGATGAGACGAACGAAGGGGGATGGAGGGTGGGGGGTGTTCTTTCCCTCTTGTGTCCTCTCTTGTGTCCCATTGTTGTGTCCACATGTCCTTCTGTCGGGGCGGCGGCCAATGGCGGGGGGCTCTTTCAATCTCTCGAGGACCCCATTCCACGGAGATCCATTCTTGCCTCCCTCCCTCCCCACGTCCGCACCCGACAATCGAGGGCGCAGCCAACAACCCTTTGCACGGTCCTAAAAAGGGCCTTCTGTTGCCGCTCCGGCATACATTCCACCCCCGTCCCCCACTCCATCCCCTGCCACACCCCGAGAGGGGTCCCTAATAGAGAGGGAGGCCCTGTCGGCGAGCGACAATGGGACTCCATCTTTCTTCTCCCTCGGCACATAACTATTATCAGCGCCCCCACCCTCTGCCACTCACCCCTGCCCGTCCCGGTGGGTGCTCCATAATGGTGTGTGCGAGAGGGCCTTCTTCTCCTTTTCATCGGTGGAGTGCAGAGGCGAACAGGATAGCGGTGAGTCGCTGGAACTGAAAAGGAGCGCTCACCGCCGACACGGCCCTGTCAATAGGAAGGGAGCCTCTTGAAGAATAAAATGAAAAAATCAAATAAAAACCCTTTCCTCTCTCTCAATTCCAATCCCTCTGGGTCCTCCCGTGCTAAGGGGTGGCCACGGAGAGACCGAATGGACCGAAAACAGGGGACCATCTGTCCAACAGGGGGTAAAGGGGAGGGGCGGGAGAAATTCGCCCCTTTTATCGTCGCTCGCTTGTTTGCGTGCGTATCTTATCCTCGCGATGCGCTCGTCGAGGTGACGCGAGACATCTTTGCGACGAGGCGGTTGCATCAGTAGCGTTGCAGCGAGACTAGAGACTTTCTCGTCCCTTCTCGAGTCTCGTCTCGTTTTTGAGACGAGGCCGTTGTGGAGAATTCGAGACGAGACGATACCACTTCCACGAGACTCACGAACTCTCGTCTCGAACTACAGATATGATTAATTGGCATTTAGTGAAAAATTACCCCTAAAACTACGCTACTCGGCTACTAGACGAAGTAAATTTCTCGTTTTTTTTTAAATTATTAAATTTGCAATATATGTGAATGATAACTTCGCGATAAATTAGTTAACTATTAAAAATTATTTTTCACTTTTTTTCACTAACTATTAAGAACCACTGTGTACCTCTTCCTGCATGATATATCCTCCTAGGTTGATGAGGATGCTTACATATTGTGGTTAAATTGTGTCGAGGATTAAACGAGAAAAAAATAATAACCATAATTAGCTTTTCTTTGTCTCTATTTATTTTTATTTGCTTTTATTTTGCTAACCAAAATTGCACTCAAGCAAAAAGTCCACTAATGGAGCATCTAAGTGGCATTTATTAATCAGCCACGGAAAGAAAAATTTCTACGGTTTATTTTTATTCCAGGATTGTCTCTGGTTAAAAATTTATCACCCCAGTAACGGATGTGAGTATTTTTCCCATCGATAAAATTTATATCAAACAACCGATCATCTTCTGAAATGTACAAAACCAAGTTCACAGTTCACATCACGTCAATGTCGTAAATATTTCTTAGCAAATTCCACGCGTAAAATTTTATTTCCAACTTAGGCTTCGACTGCACAGCAATCATTTTGACCTTGAAAATGATTGCTGTGCAGTCGAAACCTTGGTCCGAAATAAAATTTTAAGTGTGAAATACTATGAAATTTTGTCGTCATTACTGCGATACTTCCACAAAGTTACGCCTTCAACTATTAATTTTACACGTCAATGTAACAGCAACATCATCCAACGGTTTATGTTAACTATGGATTTAAGAAAAACTGGCGCTTAAAGTAGAAGAATGTTTTATCGTTTAATAATCTCTTCTTCCTTGAATATCTACGCTTATTTACTTTGTTGACGAGTGATTTTAATACCTAGCTCGACCAAAATGAGAGTTTGATTGATATTCCGATTCCAGCCACCTCAAAAAACCGCTAAGACAAGTGACACCCCTTCACCGCGTCGACCCTAATAAGGCTTTCGGGACACGCCCTTACCCTGGGATTCGTAACGACTTAAGCACGCCAAGGAATCATATTAAATCCCTCCTCCAGGAGCCATTGTCCCGACCCCAAAACTAAAAGAGCGGGGAAACTTGAGCTCTGAGATATACTACTAATCCGTCGGGAAAGACTTGGCACGCACAAAACATTCGTATAATTAGCTGCTCCCTTTGCACACGCATTCCCACGCATTTCTACCTCTACATCTACATCTACATCTACATAATACCCCGCGAGCCGCTGCATGGTCGTGTGGCAGGGGGTGTTAGGTCATCAGCCGTGGTAAGGTGTAAGTTTTTTATAGATGAAATGGTGACATGTATCATAGGAGTGTATTTGGAGGAGCTCAGATTTTATTGTAGTCGCTTATTATTCGCGGAAAGAACGAGTTTTTGTACCTATCTGTCCGGAAGTGTATCTCTCTTATTATATCGCATGTCAGACCTAGAAATGTAGTGAGGAGTCATGATATTATTTTCTATGTCGCTCTGAAAAATATCAGTTCTGAATTTATCAAGCAGCCTAAGCCTAGCGTGTGGCCTCCAAGTCTCTAGGGGCTTCCACCTTAATCCCTCTAGAAGTTGTGAGACACTGTATGTTTGCTCGTAGCAGTTTTTAACGAAACGCGCTGCTTTCCTATTTTCCTATGTATTTAATTAATTTTTTTGGTTGAATCTTTATGACCAGAGTCCCAAATGCTCGCGGCGTATTCGAGGTGTGGCCTAACCAGAGCGAAGTAGCATCTCGCTTTTACTTTTTCATCTGAGGACCTTCCTATTATTCGTTTTAACAAAACCTAGTTTCTTTAATGCTGCGCCACATATGTTTTGTATGTGTAATCCCCACCATATAGGTATCAGATGTTAAGGTAGTTGTTTTAGGACCTATACTGTTTTTGATTAGCGTAAACGATTTGTGTGAAAATAAATTCAATGGTAAACTCACAGCTTTTGCTGATGACATAGCGCTTTGCTACTCAGCACCTAATTGAAATTGTGCTGAAACATTGTTAAAGAGGATCTACGTCTCTTACAAAAATGGTTTGATTTCAATGGGTAAGAGTTAAGTGAAAAGACGAAGTTTATGTGTTATGACATCTGTAATACAAGTATTTTTAATTGTAAGTTTGTATTTCATACTACAAATTGTTTTAATTATGCTTGTAACTGTCCAGATATTGAGAGTGAATGAAATGAAATATTTGGGAGTCATTTTGGACAGTAATCTACGTTGGGATAAACATTTACTTACTGTAAACAAATGCCTTAGAAGTGCCTTGTCCAAGTTTTACTTCTTACGAAACAAATGTCTACTTCCGGTCAAAAAAAACCATTTATCATGCTTTTGTTCATTGCAAAATCTCTTATGGTATAATCTGCTGGGGCAGTGCATACACGAACACATTTAAGTGTGCACTCGTCTTGCAAAAAAATAATTCGTGTAATATTGTCCAAAAATTCTTATGAACACTCATTTCCGTTGTTCGTGGCCCTCAAATTGTTGCCTCTTAGGCATTTGTATTTATTTAAAGTCTTAAAATTGTTTTATGCCAGAAGTGGCAATATTCCGAGTGTATCTGATAATTGTAAATATAATTTAAGGAATAAGTCAAACATTGTAACAAACAGACCAAGATTAACTTTATATAAACGTTTCTTTCTCGATATAGGGCCAAAGATATTTAATTTATTGTCCGCTGAAATTTAAAAAACTAAATTTTCAAAAAAATGTTAAAACTTGCCAAAGACTGGCTTTTTTCTCAAGAAAAAATTGAACATTTATTTTGATGGTATTTCGTTGTAACAATACTTATGTAACAGCTACTGCGTTTATTTTTATGGCATACATTTTTGTAATTTGCTGGTGGCTCAACTCTGGTCTTATGACCTTGGAGACCACCCAAAGCTCCCTCTTCTTTGCTGTTACCAGTTTGTGTAACAAAAATTCTTTGGGAGTAAATAAATTATTATTATTAAATTATTATTGGTTCAAAGTTGAA
Organism: Ceriagrion tenellum; assembly: GCA_963169105.1. NCBI lineage: Eukaryota > Metazoa > Arthropoda > Insecta > Odonata > Coenagrionidae > Ceriagrion > Ceriagrion tenellum. Next base: position 135,773,911 of record OY720641.1, on the reverse strand, counting down.
AGTCTGAGGTGCAGTTCGACCACGTAAATGGTAATGCAATGATAATCGACTTACAAGGAAGTAGAGGTTGATTCTAATGCAATATCAGTGCCCTGAGTTTCGCACACAAATAAACAATTCCTCTTACAGCGTGTTATCACGTAGTCCAACCGTCCTAAATGCCCATTTCCAGCTCTCCTCTTCCTTTCCGAGCTAACGTTCTTTCTTCCTCTTATCTCTTACCTTTGGCGTCTCATCGCATCTGAAGATCTGGTCGCACAATCCATGAATACGTGAATATATTCAAGGATGCATTACAGTAATTAGGGAACGGGAACCATTTCCAGGTCATTCATCCTCTCGTTCGCGCGAGTACATATGGTTAGTAGATGAATTGTATTGTTGAATTTTCACGGATTTTCCGAACCAGATCAGGCTTCAGACGTTTCGATTAATCTGCGATCGTCATGAGAGACTTCAGTCTAATCCCTGAAGGCGGTGACAGAGTTGATCCTCGATATTTTACCAGGTGGAAAACAAAAGAAAACCACTCACACCATATGCTATGGAGACTAATAATCGTAATGCAATGAGTTTTTGATAAAGAGCTGCATTAATGATTTCACTCGTGCCGATCCATGGATCGTGCAACCAGGTCTCAATCGATGGAGAATCAGGCGCTGCCCTCATTTTCTAAAGCGATGGATCTTTAGTTCCAACGCAATTGAAATTATAAGCGCGACATCGAATGACGTGCTTATCACTTCAATTAGCATTCTTGTCCGAGTATATAATTTCCTGCATACCACTCCCACCTTCTCATCCTTACCAATATTGCCCATACTCCTCTTCTGAGGTCTTCTGAGGCTGCTCAAGTGTTACGTAAGACGATGTAAGATTTTCCCAACCCCCCCCCCCCACCCTTCCTCTCCTTATTACGTAAGACTTTAGATATTTGTATCTACTCTTCGTTAAACACTCGCATTCTGTTGTTTCATGTTTCCATAGAAGCCATCGTACAGCTTTGAGCTCTGGATATCGTATAATTATGCCGTGTTGGAGTATCACTTTCATTGACGTTAAGAACGAAACAGTACCACAGCTGATGAAGTTGTGGAGAATCGCAGGATATTTGAAAGAACGTAGGATATTTGGAAACGTCACAATGTTTCAAGACGGACAAGTATCTTACGTAAATTGGTTCCAGACCCTCTGCCCCCCCCCCTCCCCACCTTCATAAGACAAAATAAGATTATCCCAACCCCCCTACCCCCAAAAACGTCTTACGTAATACTTGAATGGCTCCTTATGATATTACTATCAGTCTTCATCAATATTTAAGGCCTGTTTTAGAGTCTATGTCGACTGATTTCATATTTAGGTCTTCGTCGAATCCTGCCACCAAAACCTTTTTTAATGATTTACAATTTCCCAGCCCCAAGTATAACTATCTACGCCACAACACAACTTTTGCTTTGGCACAAGCCTTCCTGCTTTTATGTTTAACTTTAATTTTCTCTCCTAGTCATGACGGAATCGCTGTTTGGCACAGCAGCCGAGTAGATAGCTCACGGTATCCCTAAACGCAGTCACGATGAAATCATCGCCTTATAAACAAAGATATAAACAGCAACTGACAGTTCAGCATCCTCTGACACCCTATTTGTTTGCGCTGAAAAGGTTTTAACGTGGGAGTTACACACATAAGAATGCAGGAAGGTATCTATTCAAATTTCTGCTCCCTCCCGCCGTGGAGTTAATGGCGTTCTCTCTTTATGCTAAATAACTATTGGTAGTCCGTTTTGTGATCTGTCTCACGACCGTAGAAACTTCTTTCCTTTTATCGGTAGTCTGATAGCCGTTAAGGTAGTTCCCTAGTCATAATAGAGACCATATTCGAATTTTACGTTTTGATTTCACCAGCTGTATGACACATCAATAAAATTTTGCATTATTAATGGTGCAATAATATAGTTTTACATGACAGAAATTGAAAGTAATTAAATGAAAATATCTAAATAAGCCTTTTACTTGACTTCTTTTTTCACGCGGTACGTTTGAAACTCCATCAAAACGTAAGGCTTTTTGTGATCCCGAAGAATTTACTGCGGTAACAATATGATTAACTTTCAAAAATAGTTGAGAAAACATACAAACTACACACTGTTAGTGTTTTTGCGACATCTAAGTGTTAGAAATACCTCATTTTTTAAATAATGTCTCATTGGAGTGCATGCACGTACCGTTTCCCATGCAAAATGGCTGGTATATTTTGGCAAATATCTCGGAAAATAATGTGGTAAGGGGTTGAATTTTTGGTGTCATTGGATAGGTGAGATGTTTTTCTTTGAAATGAGACCAAATTCATTGATTTATAAGTAAAATGATATTTCGCTCGGACTACCTAAATGAATGCTTGGGGTCGTAAAACTTTGTCAAGTCTCCTCGAATCAACTCCCGCCAACGTTTTCTAGGTTGCAGCCGCCCGCGCTCTTACGCGGTACGCTACGCCTCCGATATGGAAGGCGGGGGTTGATGCAGGGACGGACGTCGGACGACCCGGCAGGCAGACATTAGGGGAGATTAGAAGGCATTTTAATGGGGGGGTACGGGGGTTTGTCTGCCACCCTCCCTCACCCCCTTTTAACCCCTCGACGCCGTCGCAACCCCTCCCCCCCTACCCCCACCTCTCCCGATCACCGTTGGCAACGCGTCCTCCACCCTCCCGCGCCACGCTAATCCCACCTCGCGCCATTGTCTGCCTCCTCCCCCATTGTTGTGCTTTTTACTCGCCCTCCGCCCCTCTCTCGCTGGAGTGGAGAGAGGGGTTAAAATGCAAGAGGCGGTGGGAAGGGGAGTCGTGAACACCCTACCCTTTCCTTATTTTTAAATATCGACCCTCCCCCTATTGCCGCCGCCGTTCCCCTTTCAGGATTGGGGGTGGGAGTGAGATTTCAGGGATAGGAAGGGGTTGGGGTGGCTGACGACGTGATTGAAAGGGTGTGTCCTTTAGCCTCGTGTAATGGGTCGCCGCCACCCTCCCCCTTCCCTTTCTCTAAACAGACAGACCTCCCATATCAACCCCCCTTCTCCGGCTCTTTCGTGTGTCCAACCGCCCGCCTTCGTCCCGCCAATTAGATCGTCGCGAGGACCAGCCACAAAATGGCCGCCACTGTCCCGTTCTCTCCACGCACTCTCTGTTAAGTTGGCTAATTGAGTGTAGGTGCCTACATTTTGCCAATTTTCAGATTAAGTAAAAATATCTTCACCATTAATTCAATAAAGCTGACATACTTATGCGCTGGAAGTCACCAATCAGACAGTGGGCAAAGGAAATTATGAAAATAGTATCTACCTACATTTCTAATTTTTTCCTTTGTTTAAGCACGTGAGGATTAGTTTTCGGCGCGGTCTTTGAAATTAAGAAGAAAATATTTGGAAATATGTATGTCTTGCTCATGATTGAATTCGGCGCGACAACTTGCTATCGACAATTATAACGATAAAACATTTTTATTTTGCGTTTATAGGACAATCGGTAAATACCGAACACTAGCGATATATCCGCGAGATAAAATGGCATGTAATTGCAGCCAAAACATTTTGGCATGATGCTTATTTTTCCTTTTTATCTATGTATATGTTATGCGAAATAATATAAATAATAATATATATTAAAATATTGTTACGTTAAATAATTTTTATTAAAATATTTTTAATATATTATTTCGCATGCCAGGATGGTGTCATAAATACACTCGTGTACGGCCGCATTAAATTCAAGACGGAGGTTGCGGACACGAGATGCAGGGCGTGCCGAGCCACCTTCTCCCTGGCTGTAGCTATTACGCCAAGTCAGCGTACATTGCTAGGCACAATGCGGCCCTGCGGGTGTTATTTTTCCATCTTCGAGACCATTTTGGCATCGACGATACTCCTGTGCTGCCGTATGCCCCTGGAGATATTGAGTCCGTCGTGGAGAACGATAAATGCACCATCTGGTGGAATTACTCCTTTTCTACCACCAGGCAGTTGGAGGCGACCAAGCCTGATATCGTTTTCCTAGACCACCTCTCTCGCTCCATGTTCGTGATAGAGTTTTCGGCCCCGGCTGAAACGAACATGGATGCAAAGGAGGCGGAGAAACGGGCGAAATAATAAGACCTGCTTTTTGAGCTTGGGCAAATGTACCCAGGACACTTATTTAAACTGGTAGTCCTCATCATAGGTGTGCTCGGTGGAGTTAAGGGCTCGCTGCTGAAGAGCATCAAGTGCATTCCGTCCTGCGTGGCACGGCCGTTATACTTGGGTCCCTCCGTCTACTCCGTACGCACGACCCAACCGCAGCGTAGCTACACATCCGATGGGCGTCGGACGTGGCTGCGATAACTGCCTAACCCCTCTCGAGTCCTCGGCCATTATGACGGCAATGAAACCCGATGCTTGTCTAGGACTCGGAGAGGAACATTACTAAAGTAATCTAATGTAAACGAAAAGTTGCACGAAAATCTGTGTGTGGACAGAAATTGCATCAACCGTCCAACTCCTCAAATGTGCTCAAACTTCGCACTCACCTCGTTGCCTGCAGACATCCTTGCCAAAGGGAATGCGGCCGGATTATGGGACGGAAAAGAGTTATTCCGTTTGGATTATCAACGGATGCTAGACCCTCTCCTATTGAAATCATTTAACATCTGAGACAGAATGCCAACTCATCAAACGCATGAGTGGATTTTTTTCCGGGTAGATGAAAGGGGTTCAAGTTTCACGAAAAAGAGATACATTTGTCAATTTTGTTATCTAATATTACTTAGAACGATTAATTTTTAATGTTATTATTATCATTTTAGCAAGTGAAACTAAATTATGATCACTTACACATACGGTTTTTAAAGACAATTTTGTACCTAAATGCGGCAAAATAATTCACAATTGTATAAGTTATTATTAGCAATAATATTTTTATCGTTTATAAACTGGTATAAAAATTTTTAACGACTTTTTTCATAAAATTATTTGTGAACACAATTGTAGAGCACATCAATATGCAGACCAGACATGTTTTGCTTATCTTGCCACAGCAGGATCCACAAACAAATATTTTGCATGATCTACATTTGTCGGAAGCTTTATCACCTTTACACTTTCCAATCTGGCATTTTCTACGGGCGCGACCCTGACTATTCTCTTCCCGTTTTTCTTCACCTTCTCCATCATCGGATTCTGATGTTTCTTCAGTAGGAAGGTAGTTGTTGCTTAGCTCCTCCGCTAATTTTCTGATAAATTCTCTTCGCCGCAGATATTCACCTGTTACTTTTCTGTACACAGTAAATGCATTTATCGCGGCCAAATCTTAAATATTGAAAAATGTGTGGACTGGCCATCTTCACGCGGGAGCTTTGACTGTGTACTGCCGTTTCCAGACAACCAGGGATGGAGGAGGGAAACCACATTTTGATATTTTGTAAATGGCTACACAAGGTAATGATGGAATTTTGAAGGGGGACACGGCTCAACAGCTTGCATGTGCGTCGCTGAATGAAGCCAGGAAGTATACAAAATAAAACTGGGGAAAGAACCGAGAGATGGCATTTGATACTTTGTGAAATACAAGACAAGGCAAGGAAAGAAATTTGGAAGGGAGACAAAATTCGACAACATGCAATCGGCGGTCTAGACGAGCTGATGCCAGTCCAGCTGCCAGCTATCATCTTCGGGAACCAAGGGAAGAAGAGATAAAAGGGAAGAGGAAGCGGTGCATACCATTTTATGTACAACGAAGCACACACCATGAACAGCAAACAAGAAAACGATCTACAAAAACGTAGGGTCATTTTGACCCCTTGGCGGTCCGAGGGGTTGAGGGCCTGTACCTCAGAAAAATAACAATCTTATCTTTTACCTAAGTGGCATCCAATTAGGCATCAAAATCGATTAAAAGTCATATATATATGATGGCCCCATCTAAAAAATTCTAAGAGTGACAATCAAACATATACAACCTCAGGGTTCAAAATGACCCCTCGGCGGTTCTAGTGTTAAGTGGCTTTAACAAAATCAGAGCTTCCATTGTCTTTTACCTTCTTTTCATGGATTTCATCCCTTGGCCCCCTGCCAAACTCCCTTGCGGCGGCCACCAGAGTTATACTTGTGTGTGTGTACACGAAGAGTTAAGCGCTGTAAATGGCAATAATTGACTCAACTATAAATGAAATTTTACGAAAACGAAGCAACGAAAACAACGAAAATGATATTTTATGATAAAACATGACTTAAATCCCAATCCTATCACAATGAACTATCCGTCCATGACTCAAAGGAGGAGGCGCCCTTAAGCAGCCATACTGGCGCGATAGCGATTCCACGTCGTTTTAAGGAGTTGGACCCGTGGCTCAAGTGGTTGAATGATAGCATTGGGCAGATTTGTGAAAGCATTGATGCCATTCATTGAAACGTGGGCAACGGGAGAGACATTGTGAGCTTAGACGAAGCAAAGCGAAATCCACGTCTATTTGTGTGCACTATTCCCTTCTAATGAAAGATGGAGATCAGGTTGGACAACAAGTGTTCGTGCGAATGTGAAATACAACTTGAGAAGGCTATGTTTTCTCTTTTTTGCTACTACATACTGCAAAATGACACTTCCTCGTTAAGCCGTAAACACATATTATGGTTTCTTGATTTTACATTGATTTAATTTTCTTTGCTCTCAAAATACATGCCTTAATATAATTTCTGATAACCTTGATTCTACCGCACCGCTGACTTACTTATGATTATTGGAGTCGAAACATTTTTTTCCTCTGGAAATTAACAAAGAGCTCCGTATGAAGTCATGTCAACGCAGTTCGACCTTCCATTATTACTTGCTCTTCATATCACTATCGAAGTTCTGTTTTAGTCAAGGTCGAGAATGTTGAGAAAATATTTTGAGATGGATATTTTATGCGGAGACGCTTCCCTATCGAAAGCAGATTTAGGGTACGTTTTTTGCTTCTGGTACGAGAAAATGATTCCTAAATGTAATTTATTTTGAATCAGTCGCCAAATACTTCAACTGTTGAGGGCAATTGGAGGAATGAAGCCACATACGTCTACTACTCATCTGTGGTAATATATCCACTTATTAAACTAAAGCGTGGACTGCCATTTTCTGATTTTTCTGAGTTTTTAGTTGATTAATATACCTGTTTTAGGTTGATGTGATCGGTATGTCCAAAAAGTGGATAAATCATAATTTGGATTATCAATAATGTTTTTTAATTTATGTGCGTATTCTCTGTCATATCAGTTTGCGATGGCAATATATTAGGGATGAGTCGATTCCACTTTTTTTCGATTCCGATTCCGATTCTTTCGAATCGATTCCCGATTCTCGATTCCGATTTCATCGATTCTTATTCCTATTAATAGGTGGGATATTGATATACCAGTAGCGTACGACTATTACTTAAATTCAAGTATTGGCTGAAATAAAATAACAAAGACAAGTAAGTCGCTCAAAAAGTATATTTGTTAACAAATAGCAAATATATCCTCAGCTTATCGAGGTAGTACATAAAAAGTACAAATTGATAGCATACAACCAAAATTACTGAGACAAATATGATGTGATAAATGAAATTTGATTTGAATATTTGTCTATCTGGAATCGATGGAATCGAAATCGACTTTAGGCGAGCGATTCTCGATACCGATTCTAATCCTGTGAATCGGTGGAATCGAGAATCTACATTTGGATTCGACTCATCCTTACAATATATAATTCGGCATTGAGACAAATTAGATTCGGTCGTCGTGCAAATACACTCCATCATTTTCTTTTCATACACTCTCCATCGCTCCCATCCTGGATTTGACGACTTTAAAACTTCACGTGAGTATAGTCTCTTGATTGTCGCGGGACCGGTGAGGGCTTTGAGTTTTAAGTGGGACTTGGGACGAATCTACATCTACATCTACGTGATACCCTGCGAGCCACCACGAGGGTGTGTGGCAGGGGGTGGAGATCACCAAACAAGCACTATTGACATGCAAGTAGGATATTTAAGGGAGATATGCTAGAAAATAGGGTAACATGGAGCTAGATGGTTAGTATCTACATAATAAGGAAGGGATAGATGCTACTGTACTAATGGCAGTACACAATAATATCAACAACTTTCCTTAGTAACGTCTTCTGTTTATAAACATGGGTACTTATTGAACCATCCTCATATTCCTCACCATTCATATTACGTAAATATTTAAGAATTATCATAAATATTCTCTCATATTCCTTCCATCACTTTTATCGACATCGTATAACAGTACCTATACTACATTATTGTTTATAGGGTGCTTGGTTACGGTGAAAAATGAGTATCGAAAACATCTAGAACCATTCAGCGGAACCGTTCATGTGTATTTTTCTGCGGAATTGTTTCCAAATCTCTTACCCAGGCGTTCCCTGGCTGGGTGTTACCATAAAGTAAGTGAATATAGAGTAGCAAAGAGGGAGATTCGGATATGAGTTTTTAAATAATACTTTGGCCGATAGATAGAACAAGTTTACTAATCGACCCATAGCAACGGAAACAAATCTTATTGAGTCGTGGAGACCAAATTAAACATGTATTTTAATGTGCCTTCAATGAGCATCGTCTATAATGAATCAAGTATCGAATCCACATCAATATGATAAGACACGGTATAATAAAACACGGAGTCAACTATTTACCGATGTATCATAGCAACGACGAAACAATTGAGATTCGATAAAAAGCACACAAGAGCCATAGTAAATCCACCTCTGTATGTTGATGCAAAATCACCGAGTACCACTAGCGCCTCCAAGTAGCCTTCTCCGTAAGCCAAAATTCTTCCTCCCCTAAGGTGGTGGCACCTGAGAAATTTTTCCCAAAGCTCTCAAAAATCTATGTCCAGTTTGTAGCATTGCTTTGCCACTCTATATAGGTATAGGTATATATACTTACACTATGGTGTTACCCAGGTAAGGTTTGTGAATTTCTCAGCGTAGGGGACCCCTAGGTGTTACCTTGCTAGGGGATACCCAGGTGACCCTTAGGAATACGACTATGAATACGGGCGAAAAACTTGTTATTCACCTGAGCAGGTATATTTTCTTGATTGTCCAGGGACCGGCGAGGGCCGAATATTTCGTGGGTCGGCGAGGGAGATGCTGACTGCCTTATCGCTTGCTCTCTCTTCTGGGGGGTCATTCTGTAACTCCGAACCGATCGGTACGGGTGCTTTTTCGTCGGGTGGGACGTGTATGAAACCGAGGTATGAAGCCGAGGGGCTTCCGTCGGGAGATCGTACCGACACGTAAAAGCTGTCGGTACCGAGGGAGATCAGTCGGTTTGCTTGAGACACACCGTAACAAATGGACGACGTATTTAGATTTTTGTCTGAAATAGGTTTATTTGAGGCTTGTAATAGCGATTTACTTTATTCACAGGAATAATAGAGACATTGTATGTAATGCACAAGTTGAAGTTATGATAATAAAAGTGATGGCCTAAAAGAAAAAGCTGAAAACAACTGGAATTCCGAAGTGTAGCATTGTATTGATCGCTTGGCTCCTCAAAATGCTTTACTATTTTGCGCTATCACGTGCATTTACAGGCCAATATTCTGCCTATGATGCATGTTGGATTACCTTATTATAGTATATCCAATTAATTCCAGAAAATCCTCCGCGACAAATGTCAGTAATAATTGCGCATAATATTTATTCTCAAATTTGAAATTTTACTCATATGGTCTCATACTCATAATTTTGTTTATTCATTTTTATTTATTAGTTAATTCACAGAACTTTATTATCCTCCTCTTTTCAACATTACTGTGTGTGAATTACTTTACTTTCGACACTGAGTCTGTGTATTATAATAATTGTCACTGGATGTTGTTTTGGTTGATACCCACGAGAGCACTAGGCGGCTTCATTTACTCATTTGTTTGTTCTGTCGTCTCCCTCGTCTCCGTTAGTTGAAACGGACCATGTGCTCCTCAGCTTCGACAACACTCGGAAAATTGAGAGGGAGGGGTATCTTGAGAGGGAGGAGTTATCAAACCGACTGGAACAGAGCCCAACTTGCTTACAGAATCGCCCCAGGAAGTTCCGTAGGTGAGGGAACCCCGACGGGGACCCTGTTGGTACGGTATTCATGCCGTCGGTAGGCTACCGATCGGTACGGAACCGACGAAATACAGAATGACCCACCAGATCCGACTCCTGTTCCTCCCTCCCTCTGCAGACCTACCGTCGGGAGGAGTTGGGGGCTAAAGGGGGGGAGGAGGGGGGGAGGAAGGGGTGGGTGGGGTAGTAGCAGTTGTTGGGCACCCACGCCCCCTCCCTCCCCCCCTCCCCGCATGTCGACGCTCGAGAACGCCAAAATGGCGTCCTCCCGCTCTCTCTTCGTCGCGGCAAATGACGGGTTTGATTCGACATCTTCTGGATATCTTTCCGATCTCTATGCGGGCCATCTGCTCCTCCGGGCGGCCGTGAACCCATCGCCAATGGCGCTCCCTGAAACACCGCCCATTTCCACATCCCGCCCCCTCCCCTCTTCTCTACATCCCTCTTCTTCTCCCGCCGTCGATCACCGCCTGCTCTTCAACCTCCGAGAGCAGTAGAGCCAACATTGTGAAGAAGTGTAGTGGTCCCCGCGGATGGAAGTGACTGCGGTTACCAATCGCTCCCGACGTCGAATCGTGCCAACAACCAGGGGGCCTGTTTCTCTGAGCTACAAATCTGCAAGTCTACCCACAAGTCTACGTCACAAGGCGGATGTGTGATTCATATATTTCCAAAGGAGACTTGTACGATTCCAAAATGGCGGACGTAATATACTACATACATACATGCCAATCACGCCGTTCCCTTCCGGGGTAGGCACGGTCACGAAGTTTCACTCATAAATACATATTTGTACACCTAACTCTGCTTCAATAATTTCCTTCGTACTGACCTATCCTTGCAAACCTCTTTCGCTTCATTTACCCCCATACACTGCTTCATACACGCCCGTCATGTTTTTAAGACTCCTAATATTCCTCCTCCTAATATTCCTCCTCCTAAGAATTTTCGCAACCACATTATAGCACAGCTTTGTCGGCCTACCTCTACCTCTTACACCATTCATTCTACTCTCATATATCTTTTTCTTTATTCTACTCTCATCCATTCTCTCAACATGGCCAAACCAGCGAAGCACACTCCTTTCATACACGTCCATTACTGGAGCATTTAACTCACATTCATTCATAACCCACTCATTCCTGACCCTATCCATCCTACTTTTTCCGCAAATACTTCTCAGATAACTCATACCCACGACGTTTAGTCTACTCTTATATCTATCCTGACATACCCATGTTTCACTACCATATAACAAAGTGGGTGAGAAGTACACTTTTGTACACTGCGACCTTTTTTTTTTTCGACGATTTTCGCTACCTTGGACAGGCACTCATTCCTTGATATGCTCCACATGTTGCCAACTAGTATTTTGATGATTACGATGCATGTTGAGAGTGTAACTAGCAATATTGGTAATCCAAAGGTCGGTCTTTGGGTAAATATAAATGATTGAATAATATATGCTCAAAAATATTTTTATTTCATGACTAACCTTGTAACCGAGTAACCGAGGAAGCGTGCATGCGCCTCGCGGGTTTGACTCTCGCCTATCAATCGCCTATTCTCAAGTGAAGTCGGGTTTTCGGGAAAACATCATACGAAAAAATTCGTTCATTTCGCTGCATTTCTTGAAGGATGAGCTCGACATGGTCGCTATATATGGCTCATACATCTACATCTACCTCATACCCTGCAAGCCACCAAAGCTGGGGGTGCTTCCACACCAGGCATGCATGACTTCTACTCCAGAACACCGAAACTACATTGAAACCAGCGCACCACTCATGTAACGCGCCAATTAAAAATCTACTGACCAAGAAACATTCTATCGTCAATCGTTCCAACATGCAAGGGATACAAAGACTACAACTACAGATTCAAAATCTCATACATAGATAAGAACATCAATATTTACACCATGCAGAAAGAAGAAAGTAGAGAATATAAAGAAAGAGATCTACTGTCTGCCTATTGTTACGATTCGCACTATTCATGACGACGATCACAGCTGTTATGGTCCCGAATGGTACGCGGAAAAAAATGACATTTTATATCTATCGGTTCTACAATCTAGCTCTCTAATTTTATTGGCGCGATCTAATCTGCCGTAGTGCGAGGGGGTTAATAGTAAGTTTCTTATCACCAGAGCACTCAGTCTGTGAGCTCAAGTCCTTCCTCCCTTTCAAACTTGTGTTGCCACCTCTTATTGGACTCCCATCACTCTTAAAAATCCTCCGATTCGAGAAGAAGAACCCCTTTGATCGTAACCGAGGAAGCGTGCATGCGCCTCGCGGGTTTGACTCTCGCCTATCAAACCGAGACAATTTGTGGAAGTTCTTCATTGATGATCCATTCGAGTGATTCCATAAGTGCGGCGTCATAATGAATTTTTTTTAAGATCGATCGGCTATTTCTCCATTGTTATTTGTCATAACTTACTGTAAGGTGTAATTGATGGACATTTTGGGTTCGGGACCTTATCCATTGAAGACGAATGAAATAGTTGCGCTTTGAAGTTAAGCAGACTTGATTTTGAAAATCACTGGTATTTGATTTATCTAAAACTAGTAATTAGGTTGCTGAAGCAAAGTGAACATTTTCTGCTGCTTGGCAAAGTTAAAAATGTCATTCACTTTCATCCTACCTCAAATTTATTTTGAGAAAGACAAAACACTTTTCTAAACTTTTTAGGCTCCAAGGTATAGAGGGTTTGAAAGATGATGTTCGTTAATGATTGGAGAAAAATGCTCCCCGATCATCGATGTAGAAGCGTTTTATGATCTTATTCATTGTTTTACCGAAAAGTTTTTGTGACTTCTCCCTTGCTATAAAATTCACCATGGCGGAATTATTCCTTGTATCAGACAAATCGTATTTTCAAACAAAGGAGAAGAATCATTAGTTACTATTCAAGAACTCGTGTTAACTCTAATAATAAAATGTGTGAATGTAGAAACAGATTACTATTAGTTAGTGTTAATTATGCAATATTTTGAAGCGTGGTTTTAATGAAATTGTCTTTTATTCTTTCAGGTGAGTGAATAAAAAAATTTGGTCATTGTCGCTGTCCTGACGGCGAGAAAACACAAGGTAAGACTTGAGCGAATTAAAAGACAGTTGTCTAGGGCCATGATAAATGTAATTTGACAGTACATTTCTTCTGACATAAATTAAATATTAAAACGTAAATAAAAAAATTAATCATGCATGTCGCCCTTGACACACCTTTAGGCCAAGGTTTATCACTTTTAAAATTTTTCACGAATTTATTATTATTAAAGCTTTGATCTCTTGCCGAGAGAGTGATTCAGCCGTTAATGTCTCCCTCCCATTCATCTACATTTACATCTACGTAATACCCAACAAGCCACCCAAAGGGTGTGTGGCAGGGGGTGCTTCCACACCAGGCATGCATGTATTATACGGCAGAACATCTAAACCACATTGAAACCAGCGAAACCACACATACAACGCGCCAATTAAAAATCTAATAACCAAGAAACATTCTATCGTAAATCGTTCCTACATGCAAGGGATACAAAGACCACTAGGTACTACAGATTCAAAATATCATGCATAAATAAGAACATCAATATTTATATCATGCATAAATAAGAACGTAGAGAATATAAAGAGAAAGATCTACAGTCTAGCTAATGTCACTATTCGCACTATTCATGACGATGATTACAGCTGTTATGGTCCCGAATGGTACGCGGAAAATAATGGCATTTTTATATCTATCGGTTCTACAATCTATCTCTCTAATTTTATTGGCGCGATATAATCTGCCGTAGTACGAGGGGGTTATAGTATGTTTTTTACGTCATCAGAGAAATATTTTTCCTGAAATTTAGTTAAGATTTTTTTAAACCAAACCATCCAGCCAATAATACCGACCGTGGTTCAGAGGAAACGGGTACTTACTCTGTGTATCTAATCTTTGCTCCTGAGCCACTTCTGTTGCGTGCTCGATCGGCGAGACTTGACGCATTACAATGCTTCCGTCCCGTCTGCGGGTTTCGTAAGATTCCGTGGGGTTGGCAACCTTGATCCTCGTCGCCTTTCAGTCTTCCCCTTCAGGCTCCAGAGTCTGAGAGTGGTGCGCGCACGATGTGTCGTATGTTAAAAGGGGAAATGACGAGAGGAGAAGATGATGAGGGGGAAAGGGTTGGGGGAAGGAGGTTTTTTTTCTTTTTTAAGTAGGGATGTGAAGAGGAGGGGATGACGTGAAAAAGGCAGGGGGTGTATGGCGGCTGCGGAGGGGGTTTCTGCGTCCACCCGCAAGGCCTGACCTTCCAGGGGTCGCTCTTTTCCCCCTATCCGCGTCCGCCTTTTAATTGGACGCCTCCGAAATGCAAAATGGAGCGGGCCCCTCTACACCCCCTCTTCACCTCCCCTTCACCCCCCCTTCACCCCCTCTGACCTCCGTCTGTACATCTATGCCGACCATATCCATGCCATAATAAGTAAAGCCATGTCCCTTTTAGGCCTACTATACTGGTACACTGAAATTAGAGATCCCAGAGCATTACGGCCATATTTTTCACCTGTGGTTCTTCCTTTCCTCTCCTACTGTTCCCCTATTTAGTCGATGTCAGCCCCAACTAATATTAAATCCCTGCAACGTATTCGCTGCAACTTCTTCGCACATATTGTTAAAAATAAGAGTACTAAATCTCCACAACCTACCCTCTGATGATGTCTTGTCCTCACTCTCTGTTAATAAACTTGATCATATCTTCCTTAAAACCGATCTTAAACTTATCCATAGTACACTAAACTCAACCATTGACTGCTCCGACCTTGTTTCATTGATAGATTTCAGAATACCGTCATGGCATGCCTGGACTCACTCATTGCTCCATATCCCTACTCCCAGATCATCACTTAACAAACGCTCTCTCATTTTTCGCCTCTCTTCTCTTGTTAATTCCCTTCCTGTGAGAATTGACCCTTTCATCCTATCTTCCACTGTCTTCTCCAACCTAGCCATTTGCCATTCCCAAAAAAGTAATTTTGACCATCTCTCCATGTTGCAATATTATTTGTTACCTTATTCTCGTTATTTTTTACGTTTGTGTCCTTATTTGTTTGTTATACGTTCTCCGTAAAATGGCTTTATGCTGTGTGTGAACCTTTTGTCAAATAAAAAAGTAAAAAAAATGTCGGGAGAGGCGCGAGCGGGTTTGATGCCTTTTCCGTTTAACTTCGGACCTCACCGCGATTCCTAGCGAACTCCTCCTAGGCAAAGTGCTTCGAATACGCAATTATTGTGCCCTACGAAATGAATTGTCCAATCGGAATGCCACTGGTATTTGCTCACGGCGAATGATATCGAGAAAACTGACCGAAAAATGTTTTGCACTTTTTCTTTTGAAAGACACAATGAAATGCTACTTTCAACAGTTCAGTGCATTCATATTACGTTTTAATAATTGTTTTATTTACTTGATTTTATGTATTTTCCATTTACCACTTTAAATATCTCATTTACATATAAATATTACCCTGCAAGTCACCTCTTGGGTGGGGATAAGTTTTCACTAGCAAGCTCTATAATGTAAAAGTACCTTTCACCAATATGCACTACAACACGTCACCCCCTGCCAAGTACGCTTGAGGTGGCTTGCAGGGTAATATGCAAATGCAGTTGGGTCCAGCGATTGCTTTGATTCAGCTTTCGCTCACAGCCAACCGCTCAAAAGCGCACCAAAGGTGAACCGCTGAGGGTATGGAGGGACGAATCGAAACCGCTCCCCTGTCTATATTGCTCTCTCCTCAATCGGCGGTCACTCGCTCCGGATTTTCTGTTAACTTGAACACAGCGTCTATAAAGTGCCTTTCTTATAAACTGAAATGAGAATAAAAGAGCGGATCCAGGCTAGTTTTACTGTAATTTAGCGTAGAAAGCGAGGGGATTTTAACGTGGGCTGTAATGGAGATTTCACATGTATTGCAGCAGAAAACCGTCAAATTGAACGAGAAACCATCTTCAAGCTATTAATTAAAACAATTTATAGGAGAAGATAAGCTCAGGGAAATAAAATGAAAATAAAATATAGTCGTCTTACCTCTTATTTTATTAAGTTATTTGCAAATTATTGCCGTCATTAAAGACGGAGCCGCAAAAGACGCGGCGTGGACAGCTCGATTGCCCGGGTCAGTGTCGCTCCGCTTGAATGTTATTTTCCAATCGTTAGGCCTCATCTGGATTATGCTGCCAGTGTATGGGACCCATATGAAGCGGGGTTGATATCGGAATTAGATCGCGTGCAGCGAAGAGGAGCTAGGTTTGTAAAACGATGCTATGATAAGTTTACTAGTGTGTCTGGAAGGTTAGAGAATTAGGATGGGGATCGCTATCACAGATTAAATTATACGCTTAACCCCTTAACTAAATTTCAGGAAAAACATTTATTTGACGACGTGAAAAACACACTATTAACCCCGTCGTACTACGGCAGATTAGATTGCGCCAGTAAAATTAGAGAGAAGGTATAAAAATGCCATTTTTTTCGCGCACCATTCGGGACCATAACAGTTGTGATCGTCGTCATGAATAGTGCGAATAGTGATATTAGATAGACTGTAGATCTTTCTCCTTATATTCTCTACGTTCTTATTTATGCATGATGTAAATATTGATGTTCTTATTTATGCATGATATTTCAATCTGTGGTCGTAGTCTTTGTATCCCCTGCATGTTGGAAAGATTGACGATAGAATGTTTCTTGGTCAGTAGCTTTTTAATTGGCGCGTTGTATGTGTGGTTTCGCTGGTTTCAATGTAGTTTCGGTGTTTTGGCGTAGAAGTCATGCATGGCTGATGTGGAAGAACCCCCTGTCACACACCCTTTGGGTGGCTTGCAGGGTATGGCGTAGATGTAGATGAATGTATTGCGAGGAACGAGTGCTCACTCACCTACGCCGAGGACTCTTCCTCGAGTCGGATGAAGGATTCTCCGGTTGGATATGCAAGTGTCGCACATTCGTCGCTCGGACTCAAAAGACTCGAACGGAGGAACAACAGTGGAGTACTGCGCGTTCACTGCATACGTTCGCGGGGCTGTTTATGTTTTCCTCTCGGGGAAGAGGGGATGAGGGTGGAGGGTGTCGACGGAGGGGATGGAAGGTGCGGGGGTTGAGGCGATCGCTGCGCCCGATACGGCGAAAGAGGCAGTCGCCTTCCGGGCCGCCATATGCCGTATGGGTGGTGTTGGTGGGATTGCGTCGCCTCTTCCTTCCCGGCATCCCCTCGGGGCATCCCTTCCTCCTCCTCCTTTGGTGCCTCCCTCTATCCGACCGCTCTAAAAAAAACGCGACCGTCCGTGGGACTCGGTCGAGATCGAGGCGTCCCTTAAAGGATTCGGGTGAGCGTCGGACGCCCCTTCAAAAAATGGCCACGGGAATCTCCCACCCTCCCCTCCACCCCCTCGGTGGTCTTCTCGCTGGCGAATATTTCGACGGCAGGGCTGGGCATTTTTATTCACCAAAAAACCCTCAGTCATATTGGAGCACATATTAGAACCGATGGTCTTATTTAATTCCTTAAGGTAGTCCGAGCGAGATATTTCCTTGTCATAATAGAGACCATATTCGAATTATACGTTTTAATTTCACCACCTGTAGGACACATCTGTTAAATATTGCATTATTAATGGTGCAATATGATAGTTTCATATGACAGAAATTGTAAGTAATTAAATGAAAATACCTAAATAAGTCTTTAAATTGACGCATTTCTTTCGCGCGGTGCGTTTGAAACTCCTTCAAAACGGAAGGTTTTTTTGTGATACCCAAGAACCTACTGTGGTGACAATATGATTAATTTGCTAGTATAGTTGAGAAAACATACAAACTACACACTGTCAGTTTTTTTACGACATCTAAGTGTTAGAAATTCCTCATTTAGTAAATAATGTCTCTCTGGAGTGCATACTCGTACCATTTCCAATGCTAAGGGGCTGGTATATTTTGACAAATATCTCCGAAAGTAATGTGGTAAGGGATAGAATTGTTGGTGTCCTAGGATAGGTGAGATATTTTTCTTTAAAATGAGACCAAATTCATTGATTTCTAAGTAAACTGATTTTTCGCTCAAACTACTATAGGTGGTATCTTGGAGGAAAGGACACTGAAGCGTCCGTCGCGAAACCCTTTCCGCCGAAATTCTCCCTCGACTATGATGGCTATCGCATCTGTCGGGCTATTAAGAGATATGGACTCCATTCCTATTCTTGTTGCATGAATTATTCACGGTGAATATCAGCACATAAACTTTATATTTTAATTTGGTGTATTCTGCTATGAAAGTATTTGTAGGAAATTTATACTAAGCAGAAATGGCGTTCAGCAACTAATGAGACGATACAAACGACGATTACCTTCGGTTAATTTGGTCAAAAAAAGCTTTTACAAAGTTTGATGTGTTTTTCAGTTGCGTAATGTAGAGACCAGGACACTATGTGTATGTAAACTGGGTCGGGAGAAGAGGGGACGGTTCCGTCTCATCCAACCCAGGACAAACAAAATACAAGTTATGGTAATAATAATAATAATAACTAAAGAGGTGAATAAGAATATAATCGGGGACTTTAATATGAGGCTGTAGAGAAGTTTGTTTACATTGAGTGGCGTATGGACTGAAGGACGACGGGACAACAGAATGGTAAACAAGGAACTGTGGAACAAATTACGCGAAGAAAAAGATGGACATGATGCTGGGAAATCAGGAGACAGAGTAGATAGATGAAACGGACAACCAATGGAAACTGTGATGAATGAGTGAAATGGATAATTTGGGATGAGCCGGAAAGGTTAAGAAAGGGAATGGCTACTCAGGTGGATAGATGTGAGACAGTTAGTGAGTCAACCCGGCGGAAGAAGTCGTGATGAAGTAGGTACCTACCCATGGTCGCGGATTACCCATGGTGGCATATAGAAATACACTTTTATCCATAGAAATCCATAAAAAAACCTCATCTTAATTATTTGGCCGCTAAAGAATGATAGCACCTGAACAAAAACTCATTTTTTTATAACATTGTAAATCAACAGCTTCAGCCTTAGTGGTATGGGTGGCGAAACAAATTCTGCCATCTTCGTTATCGTTGCAATAATAAAGAAAAAGCTTTAGCCTGAGATATATAAAATCTTTTTTCTACATAATGTTCTAAATAGAGAACAGTTTTAATTTTTTGGGGGAAAATCTATTTTTTTAAACTTATAACCCTTAGGCATGTATTCTTTTTGGAGGTTTGTGATTATAAACGTCTTAACTTCGCAGCCAAAAGTATTATATTTGTTAGACACTGAGTTTGTGCACTGATAAATTTACGTGTCACCACTCATATAATCAGGCGAATGTATTTTTGATGCGTTTTGTTTTTGCGTGAGTGTGAATATATGCACATACGTAAGAGATCAAAGGAAGGACGGAAAAATTACGTCAGCTTCAAGTCCCGCGCCTCGGCTCCGTTTAACAATCCGTTGGCCCTGATGAGGAAAGGCTACTTTTGTTGCGATGCGACACTTCATCTACATCTGCATACTACCCCGCGAGCAGCCGCATGGGCGTGTGGCAGGGGGTGGTAGGTCACCAGCCGTGTAAAGATGCAAAACTTTTGGAGGTGAAATGGTGACATGCCCAATGAGGGTGTATTTGGAGGAGCTCAGTTTTTATTGTGGTCGCTTAATGTTCACGGAAAGATCGAGATTTTGTACCTATCTGTTCGGTAGTGTATCTCTCTTATTTTATCGCACCTGTCAGACCTAGAAATGTAGTGAGGCGTCATGATAATATTCTCTGTGTCGCTCTGAAACACCCCAGTTCTGGATATCTCAAGCAGCCTAAGCCGTGCAGCCTCCGAGTCTCTAGGGGCTCCCACCTTAATCCCTCTAACAGTTGTGAGACACTATATGTTCGTTTGTAGCAGTTTTTAACGAAGCGTGCTGCTTTCCTTTGTATTTTGTTAATTTTTTGGTTAAATATTTATGACCAGGGTCCCAAATGCTCGCGGCGTATTCGAGGTGTGGCCTAACCAGTGCGAAGTAGCATCTCTCTTTTACTTTTTCATCCGAAGACCTTCCTATTACACGCTTAACAAAACCTAGTTTCTTCAATGCTGTGCCGCATATGTTTTGTGTGTGTGTTCCAAACTTGACGCAGGGACGCGATGTCACAGTGACTCATTGTCAACTGACGAGGTTTCTCATTGAATGGATGTGGAGTACAATTCGCTGGATGCCTCGGGAGAAACTGCCATTTGTTTTGTTTGGTTCGTATCGTTTACTCCATTTTTTAAGTGTTCTTGTGGCGAATCCTCATGGGATACTGCCCGGACAGCATTTTTGGAGCCCCACACCACCATACTCCTAATTTTCATGGCTGCACCTCAATTATGGCTAAGAGAAAGCTTTTTTTTGCTGTGGGTTCCTTGTCAAAGTAATAATGGCCCTCTCCTTTCTTCCCTCCTCGGCCCGTGTGTTCTGGAGTGGAAGCTGCGAGCAGCCGCATATGGTTCGGCCCTTTGATTACATCGTCGAGAAATAGCCAAAGTTTAACCACCGGCTGAGGGTGATCGCTATTTATGAGCGCAGACCGTAATTTTCGGACGGGGCGAGTGGCACTTCTTATCGGATGTAAGAAGGTGACCATCACGAGGACGATTTAATGAGAAAAACTCGAGGAGGCGTGCCGGTCGAATATAATTCTCGTGGTGTGGCATTAAGGGAGGAGGGCGCGGGAGCATCTGGGGTGAGTGGTGGGGAGTGCTGGGGGGATGCTGTAGGGTGGTCGTGCCTTGTCCATTTGAGCGGCCAGATTTCTTTCGTCTCGCACGCACGTCCGCTTCCATGGTGACTGTTTTTTTCCCCAAGGCAGCCTTAGTTATGCGGGCCTCTCCAAACTATGATTTCAACCTCGTGCATCAGTGACCGCTTTAGGACATCTTTATCTCCTCTTCTTTATTTATTCCCGCCAGAATTCTACCGTAGACTTCTTCAAACTTGTACTATCCGTATCCATGACGGTGCGAATAAAATAACTCGCTCGTTAAATCAACACACTTACTACGCTAATTCATGATCACAGATGTAAAAGGGGATCGGGTTGGTGTGGTGGTGGCTGAAGTACTCGCCTACCACACGGGCGGTCAGGGTTCAAATCCCCGCAGAGGAGGATGTTTCCCTACCCGATCCCTACTTGAGTTTCTTGTGGAGGACACTTCAAGTACAGTACTCCGTCCGTCGGATGAGACGTTAAACCGTGGTCCCCTTGGCGCCTTTCGTTAAGAGCAGGCTAATGCCGACGCCGGTTTTCTATCCACCCTTCCTCCCTTACCTATCCCCTATGGCGCAAAGCCTTCCAAGCAAAACCTTCGCTGTTGGTCGCCTCCCCAAATATCCAATCCACAGATGTAAAAGAAGAGAGTTAGAAAACGTCGGCGGATGTGACGCCTGCATTACAGGAGTGGAGAGATTACTACTGAGTTATTTTTTCCGCACCACCATGGATGCGGAATAATTCCACAAATTAACGCTTGAATTGCTTTCATGCCCGTACTTCCTTCTTCAACGACATTTTATCGGTGTTGCGTCGGTTTGTAAAACTTACATTCCATCTGGAGGTAGATTTTTCGGGTTTCCATCCGAAACATGTCGGAGATAACTCCTTTGACTCGGATGGAAACCCGAGAAATCTACCTCCATAGCATTCACCGGGAAAGCTGGAAATCTTTCATTACATTGCATTTCCTAAACGTTCCCACAGCTGATATTGACCGAAGTTCTAATGAAGGCTTCCGCGGGGATTAGATGGAGGTTGATTCCTTCTTTTCGGGATTTCCGCCGCGTTGGTTCATGTTGAGGACTGATATTGGCGGAACATGGGGTCGTTGTCAACCCGAGTTTGTGAAAAGAAAACAAAACCTTGGAGAATATAATCGCTTCTTTGTGGCGTGATTTTCTCCAATCTTTAGACATAAAAAGTAAAAGAACTTGATGAAAAAACGAACTGAGTGAATTGTTTGAAGAGAAACTACTAATTGCGAAAATATTCGGGTGGTGTCAAGAAGATAGGAGAAGAAATAAGAAAACAGAAAGAGTAGAAAAACGCGGACCGAACGTGTCAGAAATGTCCAGTGAAAATTTAAGTGTAATTCAAATTAAAGTCCATATTCAAATTGTCTTATTATTAACACTACTGCGAAATTAAATTTCTTTGTGATAAATAAAGATAGGCAAGCATTTAGCGAGTACCTACCCTTGTAAATTAAATTCCTCTGCACTCAAGTTCGAGCTAACGAGCATTTGAGGAGGGATTCGGAAGAAGCCTGAATATTGATTTTCAATAAAGCCTTACACACGGTTTCATATGAATGATTCATGCACTTCTTCATCTGACATTTACGATAACATTCCATCAGACTCTAAGTGCTATGAGGGAAAAAAACATTGTAAGACAAATATGGTGAGAGTTCACAGCCAAATGACTACAAGTAAGTTCCATTTACGCAATTTCATTGCTAGTTCCCGACTCCTTGATAGGACTTGACTTGATAGGAACACACAAACTACACGCTGTTAGTTTTCTACGACATCTAAGTGTTAAAAATACCTCATTTTGTAAATAATGTCTCTAAGGAGTGCATGCACGTACCGTTTCCCATGTAAAAGGGCTGGTATTTTTTGGCAAATAACTCGGAAAGTAATGTGGTAAGGGGTAGAATTTTTTGTGTCATTGGATAGGTGAGATATTTTTCTTTGAAATTAGACCAAATTCATTGATTTCTCAGTAAAATGATATTTCGCTCGGACTACCTTAAGAAATCGATGTGATTCCCGTGTGCGTCGAGCTGTTCACGCGGTGAGCCACCTTTACCCGCGGTGTGAGCGCCCATTTCTGTCTGTTCATTCCTCCCCCCATCTCGCGTCAAAAGAGCCCGATCTGGGGTCCCCCCCTTCCCTCTCACCCCTGCTTTATGCCAGGTGCCACCTGCCACCCCCCCTGCCCCTTCCCCATCCACCCACCCACCCACCCTGGGTCGCCCCCGCCTCGGCTACGCATTTGTCCCGAGAGAGATCTTTTACGCTTGTCATCGCGTTTTTAGTATCTGCCCTCGCATTACGTATCCATGATGTAGACGTAGTCATAGGAAGTTATGCACGGTAGAAATTGGATATTGATAGCCTCGTTTACAGTAGCGTACACATTATGATAGTCAGAGCGAAATATCAGTTTACTTAGAAATCAATGAATTTGGTCTCATTTTAAAGAACAATATCTCACCTATCCAATGACACCAAAAATTCTACCCCCCACCTCATTACTTTTGGAGATATTTGTCAAAATACACCAGCCCTTTAACATTGGAAATGGTACAAGTATGCACTCCAGAGAGACATTATTTACTAAATGAGATATTTATAACAATAAGATGTCGTAAAAAAACTGACAGTGTGTAGTTTGTATGTTTTCTCAACTATACTTGCAAATTAATCATATTGTCACCACAGTAGGTTCTTGGGTATCACAAAAAACCTTCCGTTTTGAAGGAATTTTAAACGCACCGCGCGCAAAGGATGAGTCCAGTTAAAGACTTGTTTCGATATTTTCATTTGATTACTTACAATATCTGTCACAAAAAACTATATTATTACGCCAATAATAATGCAATATTTAACTGATGTGTCCTACAGCTGGTGAAATTAAAACGTGTAATTCGAATATGGTCTCTATTATGACAGAGGGAACTATCTCGCTCGGACTACCTTAATTAGCTCTCTCTCTCTCTCTCTCTCTCTCTCTCTCTCCCTCTCTCTCTCTCTAATTCAGCTGAAAAACACATTAATGTTTTTCCAGGGTAGGAGAAGAAGTGAAATTCACGATACTCAATCTTAGGGATTTCCGCGATAATTATCTCAAAACGTATTGAATGCGGAAGGTATAAAAATTTGTCGTTATCATTCTCTGTTTGCAGCACTCGGGTCAACACAGATTCCTAAAGTTAGGGACACGTTAATCTGCCTTTGTCTGATTTCGAAATTACTTTTTTTTTATTTTTCTACTATTGTCGATAGTGTATCTTTGATGTTTCATAAAATTTCGTTCTTTTTAAATGTCATTATGCAATGTGATTTTGACTGTTAATGTTGCTTGTGTATAGGTATACATTAACTATATCCCGTAATTCTGCGATACGAGCGCTCTGGCCTTAAACCATCTTTCCGGCCGGATATAACTCCAGCAAAGTGATATTTAGCAGAAAAATACGACGCTTATTGGCTTATTAGGATTTTTTTTAGAGAGATAGGTCTTTTCGCATAAAATTCTATTTGTTCACTTCACTGCAAAGAAAAGGATTTCATCTTCATGATGATACCAAATACTCAGCCAACGTAATACATAAGTGACAACGTTCCGATGGCCAAGTCGTCCAACGTCTTCCGAGCAGAATGTCGTGACTTCCTTGCTTCATCTACATCTACAATTATGTCATACCCGGCAAGACACCCAAAGGGTGTGTGGCAGGGGGTGCTTCCACACCAGGCATGCATGAATTACAGGGCAGAACACCGAAACTACATTGAAACCAGCGTACCTCACATGCAACGCATCAATTAAAAATATCTACTAACCAAGAAACATTCCATCGTCTATCGTTCCAACATGCAAGCGCTACAAAGACTGCTACTACTACAGATTCAAAATATCATGCATAAATAAGAACATTAATATTTACACCATGCATAAATAAGAACGTAGAAATGATAAAGAGAAAGATCTACAATCTAGCTAATTCCACAATTCGCACTATTCATGACGACGATAACAGCTGTTATGGTCCCGAATGGTACGCGGAAAAAATTCGGGACCAAAACCGAAATATATAGGCCAGGCAGCCGAGTCAGGAGGCTCCTGATTGTTCAGAATGTTTCCCGCCTTTTTCTGACCTCTCGAATCCTGCTGAGCACCGGTCTCCACGCGGTGCTTGAATTGTACCCCGCGTCTCTGTTGAAATTTTTATCCTCCAGCCTCATTTCAACAGCTTCTTTCGTGAGCCTCTCCCAGAATTGGTTGGCGCGGCAAAGAATCTTTGCATTGTCCCGCTAGATGGCGTGGTCGTTAGTGGTGCTGTGTTCAGCCACGGCAGATTTCTCCGGCTGTACGAGCCTTAAATGCCTGTTATGCTCCTTAATTCTGGTCGCGATGGTCCTCCCAGTCTCTCCCACTTAAGCCAAATCAAATTCGCGTAGAATGCAATAAATTTCAGGGGTAAGGACGTCACAGGAGTGTAGGAGGGAGCTTCCTGACATGCCTGCCTGGCCTGTATATTTCGGAACTAAGGAAGTCACGACATTTCTGCCCTGAAGACGCTGGACGACTCGGCCATCGAAACGTCGGCACTCATCTGGTGGACAGCCCGGATAGAGCTACTTAACATCTCACGCTGGGAAAGCCACAGATCTTACTCAGCCACTCAACTAATTTTCGAGATGTTTGTCTATACCGAGGATATTGCCGTTTTTAATGGATTATGAAATAACTTATCACAGGAATAAGATTAAGGAAATAGACTGCAGAACCGATAGATTTAAGATGTCATTTTTTCCACGTGCAATAAGGGACCATCATAGTTGTGATAGATCAGTTCTAGGACTAGGTTAAATAGGTTTTTTCAGTAGTGCTAAATATCTTAACATGAATTCTTGATACTAACCTCGCATGCAATCTCCGGCATGATATACTCCTGCATGTCTTAGTGCCTTGTAGTGCCCTTTATTTGTCGCATTAATAATACTATCCATTAGTTATATCTCGAGTGGTGTACTGCATGGTACCATGTTGTTCTACGTATCACTCTCCTGGTTTCTGGTCTGACTGCGTACCGTTGCCCTTACTGCTTTTGGCCTGCGCCTGGCATTCGGAGGAACGTGAGTGGTTCTGATTTGAACTGGGATGAGTGCTGCATGATTGGTGTGGAATCACCCCGTGCCACACACCCTAGTGGTGGCTTGCACGGTATTTCGTAGATGTAGATGTTAATGAAGGTTTTGCGCTATGGAGATTGAGTAAAATTAGATAAATCTTCAGGCTTAACTTTGCGGAAATGCGCAAACGTCCTCTTCATGTATTATTACCTCCTACCTATTCCCACTGACACAAACCAATTTATATTACAATATTCTGCACCTGCTTTTTATAGCATATTTAACGAAAAATGGAATATGATTCCTATAACGACAGGGGAAAAATATCACTTGAACTACCTTAGGGTCGTTTTAGACGCGGCAGCATTGCAGGAGTGGCGAATGAGTGCAGTGGCAATCTATTGGGTGTTCTTTGAGGGATGTTTGTGTGATAAGACTGTTGGTTGGTGGCAATTGACGCTCACCGAGCTTTTGAGTGTTGACGTGCGCAAGATAACTGGAGGTATCCGGTGCGGTGAATGCCGGAAGGTTGGCAGCCGTGGAGTTGTGAACCACTTCGAGAGGCGAGAGTGTTTTGTCGGCGGGCGAGAAAGGATGCTGCGTTGTCATGGCGGCGGTCAAGACGTCACCCCCGGGGGCTATTTGGGGGCCTTCGTTATATTCGCGGTCTCCGGGGACGGAAGGAGAATGCTGTGTTGGGCTCGGAGGAAGGAAAGGATTTTACGTAATCTTGGTGTTGAGGGCGGCTCTACACACTCAACTCTATCGGCTGACTTGCAACCGCGCAAGTCGAAACCGATATGTAATTAATTACTTAATACGTGCCCGTTCGAAGGAACTTCTTCCATTATTAGAATGTCTGACACATTTCAGGTAAAATGTGTTCTAGAGGTTTCGCCGGTGTTGCCAAAATCTTGCGTTTGGTCCGTGAACATCCTTGGATATCCCTCGACCGGATAATTCGGCCTTGGGAATCTATAGGGTAGTACAAGCACAGTTCTCTAAGGAAGTCACTCTCGATGTTAAGTCGTGTTTAGTATCCATTAGCAAAATTAAGACTAAGAAAAGATGACGAATGTACCCATATGTAAATATGTCGAGACCCATCACAAACCGATAACCAACTTTCCATGGCATTCATATGACTTATTTTACGAGCTGTAATTGATTCAATAATAAATCGAAGTTATGCCTAAGGGTGCCTCATTTAACCCCTAAACCTCTCATATAAAGTCGCATCGTTTATTTTTGTCATAAATGGCTGATTAACATTGTATGAGGAATTCTTTTGTGTGAGAAGCACTGGTTTGAGAGATTTTTATCTGTGATTTAGAGGAAGTAGGGTCTCACGGACGTAAATGAATTTTTATTGGAATTGCCAATCGATTTGAGTACGCTTGGATGTACATGTATATGTGTACTGGCACTGGAATCTGTATATTAGTCCTCATAAATTCTGCACCTTCCACTTCATACATTTCTCTCTCCAGTTTTTTTTATTCACCCTCTCACCCCATCGCCCAAATATTCGCATCCCTCACCCTTGCTCTTCCCATTGTCCCAAACTCTGTCACAGCATCCTCTCGGTCCATTCACTTACGAAGCCTCATCTTACTCCCTTCCTCGCCCTCTACGCCCGCCACTTTCACGCTCTTATTCTCTTCTTTTATTCGTGAATCATATATAATTATCTAAGTTCTAAGGTTAGCAGTAAATTAAGGTCTTTTACGGGCCATACAGTTATCTACCGTGAAATAAGCGAAGACGCGGACTTTGAAGTTCTGTCATCGGACCTTTACAACGTTCATTCGTGGTGCCAGGAGTTAGAATTAAATGTCAGCAAATGCACCACAGTTCACTTCTTGCGAAAGTCATCACACAAATGCCATACCGAGGGGTACGCAACTTAAAAAAAAAGTGTACACCGCATTTCCATTTCAGCCATTTCTATTAATTTCCAACCATTTCCATCCACTTCTGTCCATTTCCGACCATTTCTATCCATTTCTGTCCATTACTATCCATTTCTGTCCATTTCTATCCATTTCTGTCCATTTCTATCCATTTCTGTCCATTTCGCGGCCATTTCTCAACAAGCGTATACCATTTCTCAGAGTTGCATACCCCTCGTGCCATATCTATACTGTGGGTGGAGTAAACATAAAATCTTCAGCTACAGTTAAATATCTTGGAATTACCTTAACTTCAAATATATCCTGGGGAGCACATATAAGAAATATATGCGGCACAGTATTAATGAAACTAGGTTTTGTAAAGCGTGTAATAGGAAGATCCTCGGATGAAGAAGTTAAAGAGAGATCCTACTTCGCTCTGGTTAGGCCATACCTCGAATACGCCGCAAGCATTTGGGACCCTGGTTATCAATATTTAACCGAAAACATAAATGTAAAACAAAGAAAAGCTGCTCGCATCGTTAAAAACTGATACGAGCGAACATATAGTGCCTCACAACTTTTAGAGAGATTAAAGTGGGAACCCCTAGAGACTCGGAGGATACACGCTAGGTTAGCTTGCTTGAGAAACTGGTGTGTTTCAGAGCAACACAGAGAATATTATCTTGCCGCCTCACTACATTTCTAGGTCTGACAGGTGCGATAAAATGAGAGAGTAACATTTCCAAAGAGATAGGTACAAAAACTCGTTCTTTCCGCGCACAATAAGCGACCGCAGTAAAAACGAGCTCCACTAAATACACTCCCATAATACATGTCACCATTTCACCTTCCAAAACCTTACATCTTTACACGGTTGGTGACCATACCACCCCCTGCCACACGCCCATGCGACGGCTCGCAGGGTAGTATGTAGATGTAGATCACACATTCTCCTAAAAAAAACTCTTCCAAAACCCCTGTGACCTATTATCATTCCCTCTTCCCTCACTGTCCTGGGTTCTGACTCGCTTTATCATACCTTTGCTGCTCTTCTCGCTCGCTCGCTAAGCGACGGAAAGGAAATATGTATTTATCCAGCCCGGAAGGCGGAAATGACCGCGATTCCTTATAAAGCTGAATGCTGATATAAAAAATAGCACGTCAGTAATGGCTGGAAAATCACCGTCCCATTACATGTACCATCTCTCTTCTCTCATCTACATCTACGACATACCGTGCAAGCCACCACTTGGGTGAGTGGCACGGGGTGATTCTACATCAGGCGTGCAGCACTCATCCCAGTTCATACCAGAACCGCGCGCGTTACCCCTAATGCCAGGCGCAGGCCAAAGCAGTCAGGACAAGAGTGCGCAGTCAGACCACTAACTAGGAGAGTGATACGAAGAAGAACGTGCTACCATGCAGCACACTACTCAAGATACAACTACTGGTTAGTATTATTAATGCGACAAATAAAGGGCATTATAAGGTACTAAGACATGCAGGAGTATATCATGCCGGAGATTGCATGCGAGGTATCTACAATTCATGTTAAGATATTTACCACTGGCCCAAAAACCTATTTGACCTAGTCAGTGCCCTAGAACTAATCTATCACAACTATGATGGTCCCTTATTGTACGTGGATATAATGACATCTTAAAAATATCGGTTCTGCAGTCGATTTTATTAATCTTATTCCTGTGATCGTTGTCCCCTCGGGAAACAGCGGGAAATGTTTTAAATGAACTATTTTCTGTTAATTCTAGTGAGAGTAAATATTTAAAAAATTATTTCAAGAAATATGGAGGAAAACCCTTAAAAAATCGATAATTCATGAAAATGTGCGTAAAACCTAATTTTTTGTCAGGTTAGAGTAGTAAGCCTCAACTTTGCGCAATAATCTTGTGCGTACTTCCTAGTCAGAGCAAAAGATTAGGTTTGGCACCCCTCGGGAAACGACTTGAGTAAAAAGCCTTTTTTCGAACCATCCTAATGCTGATATAAGAAATGGGACGTCAGTAATGGCTGCAAAATCACCGTCCAATTCCCCGTATCATCTCTCATCTCTTCTTGTCCCCTCGGGAAACAGCGGATGGGAGAAACCAGAGCGGGGTTCGAACCCGGCGACGTCGAATGTCCGAGCCTGCGCGAGAACAGCGTAAGTGATGGAAGGGGACGCGGAGCACGATGGATGAGGGCAAACGTGACATATTTCTCGTTTCCCCCTCTTTTAATATACTCTCGACGCCGGAGAATGGATGGAGAGGGAGTCGGAATGGATTTTATAAGAGAGGGTTCTATAAGCAGGGAGGGGGGGGCACCTTCCCTTCCCTCCCTCCCTCCCCTCCTCGCGTCGCCCCGGGAAACGAAGAGGAATGGCCGGAGACAACACTCAATTCGCCCCCCATCCTCTTCCCCATTCCCCCCCCCACCTTCCCCTCCTCCCGTGGCCCGACCGACACAGCGAGGGATGAGAGGGAGGACCACTTTTCCTGCGCGGGGAGCGATCTCATATGCCATCGGTCGGGATGACCTTGGAGGCGATTCTGTCCGGGGAGGTGGTGGGGGGGGGGGGGGGGAGGAGTGGAGTAGAGGGGGGAACGGGAGAGGAGGCCAACCCTCTCTGAAGGTGATGAATGCATACGTCCCCCTCCCCCACTCTCCGTCTTTTTCCAATCACACGACCACGTATATATACGTCGGAGGTGGAGTTGATTGGCAGGTGGGCAGCGAGGCAGCAGTAGGGGTGGGGTTAGTTATCGTGGGGCGATTTGTGTGTCCGGGGGGCGCTGGCTGGATTCGTCGCCGGCCCTGCCTCGGTCAAGGCGGGACAAGCGACTTCTCGGAATTCCACGAGTCAAATCTCTTAATGCTAAAATATGGCGACGATTTAAGTGCCATCGGACGCGATCTATTATTTTTCTCTTCCGGAGAATATATGTTTACGAATAAATCGAAGGTGGAAACGGCGCGCTGACTGATGCGTAACGTTTCCCATTGCGACTTTGGCGATTTGTTTGGCGACAAAGCGGATGCCATTTATCGGTATGAGCGCAGTGGTAGCGAGCTATTGACTATCGATACTTAGAGAATACAATTTCGTACTTTTCCACAGAATTTTATTTTGTGTGGTACAACGCGTTTCACTGACTTGCGGCATCATCTGGTAAGTCGGTGGAACGCGTCGTACCACACAAAATAAAATTCTGTGGAAAAGCACGAAATTGTATTCTCTAAATATGGATACTATTAACTTCCGCGAAGGGAAGACTGAAACTATAGAGCTATTGACTAGCTTTTTCGATGTGGTTTTAACTGTGGCTTCACAAATAAGAAGAGTTAAGCAGCCGACAAACGCTGATAAATACACTGCGTTACGAGGGAGAACTCACTTTTGTCGTGGAAAAGCTCAAACGAATACATAAATTTATTGTTTATGAAAGTTGTGGGAGCAACCTAGTGAGCTGTATAGAATCTTGAAGAGGTTTACGTCCCCGCCACATTAACGTGCTAGGTGCTGCGTACGTGTATGATTTAAGTGATGTCCATACTATATGAACGAATAGAGTATAGGGAGAAATATATAAGCGAGGAAGGCTTAAAAATTAACATGCCGCGCAAAATGCACGCATTTAGTGAAATGCAAGAACACATTGCTTTTCATTCTCTTCAATCAGTTCCATAATAGCCGCTAAGTTTCCTAGCACATTTTAGGCGAGTACTGGAAAACTCACAACATGAGATAAATCTCTGAGTCAAGATGAAAATAATGCTCTGATGATTCTAGCTACGCCAACGGTATTTCCTGGAAACTACCTACTCGCCTGTGATTCGTAGTTGATTGCGAGAATCGGGTAGAAAATAGGGAAAGCGGTTATATTTATTCCATGATCATAGATACTCATATATTTTCTTTACTGTTTAAATAGCTTAGACACATTCGCTGAACACAGTTGTGCCTTTTACACGACACGATTCTGAATTCGCTGAATTTGCATCGATTTACATTTACGTGTGAAACGGCTTTTAGTCGTGGGAAAAGGAGTATTTGCAATTTATTGACTCACATTTGTGTCCATGAGAATTTGAACTAGTTGGCCAAATCTCTCCGATTCTGCTTTCCGACATGATCTCGTTGAGCCTCTCAACTTTCTCGCAAGAATTCACGGTCCCTGCATTGGATATTTAAATTACCAACCAGGTTTTCCTAAGCAATAAAGGTTTTTGGAGATGAACGCTTATTAGCCGGATAGCTGTAAAGGAAACAATAAAGGAAGTATGTGAATGCGTTGTTTCATGAATATAGATCGTGCATCACAAAATGTTTTGCTAATGAGTGACTACAACGCGAATTGTCAACTTTATTTTAAGCTTCTACATCTACATCTACGTGATACCCTGCGAGCCACCACGAGGGTGTGTGGCAGGGGGTGAATATCACCAAACATGCACTATTGATATGCAAGTAGGATTATTAAGGGAGATATGCTAGAAAATAGGGTAACATGGAGCTAGATGGTTAGTATCTACATAATAAGGAAGGGATTATAGGTTGTTATTACATGCATCATGCACTACAGACTGCTCTAACTATATTTCACCTACCTATCCCTTTGCTACGCTGCCTATTGTTCTCTCTTATAGTACGAGGGAAAAATGACATTTTAAATCTATCGGTACGAAAATCTATCTCTCTAATCTTGTTAATATGATCAAACCTAGCATAATACGCATGGGTTCTCAATATATATCTAACGTCATCTGTGAACAACTCTGTTTCGAATTTACTTAAAAGGTTTAACCTAAATTTTAACATGCGTTCTGATAGTAATTCCCATCCTAGTTCTTCTATTAAGCTCGTAACACTTATACAATTATCATAACGGCCTTTAACAAACCTATCAGATCTCCTTTGCACGCGCTCTAATTCTTTAATCATACCTTCCTCGTACGGATCCCATATACTAGCGGCATATTCTAAATGAGGCCTGACAAGTGTAAAATAGCTTCTTTCTCGTACTCTCTCATCGCATTTGCCTAGAACCCTTTTTACGAATCCTAATCTACGGTTTGCTACACTAGTTATTTCCCTGATGTGTTTCCCCCATGACACGTCTTCAGTGACGGTGACGCCTAAGTATTTAATTGAATCTACGTTACATATTTTGTTTTCTTTGATGTAATAATTACTCCGGGGAGAGCCATTCTTTTTCCAAAAATTCACAATCGCGCATTTCTCACGCGCATTTCTCGCGCGGCTTATCAGAACCGACACGATCATAAGACTACAACAGCCAGACTTGGTCTTTCTACGGCTTTCTTAAACGCAATCTGTACTTGCGTGCAATCGCAGTCTTAAAACAACGACTGTAGAATAAATTCTCTCGTTTAAACTAATCGAAATCCGTTCAGTTATTGTTTTTGTGAATTCAGAGGAAATTGATGAAATTATTTTCAGAGCCCACCGATGAGGGAAGGAATAGTGAAGTGACAACCATCTCTCTTGACCCGTACCTGTTAACTCATTTATCACTTGGCCAATTTACTAAGTGGTACCTTGTAGTACTAGTGACTGCCGATATTTGGCCTCCTAGTTGATCCGTTTTTAAGGCCACGAAATGGTTGGTAAAGTCCACAAAATATGAATATCAATGAGTGGAGTTATTAGTGAGTCACAGTGGTGAGCTTGTTTGAATAGGTGATCACCGTTTTGTGTTCATCATATCGTGATGTACCGAAAATTGCCAAGTATTATTCTGATTAATTTAGTTTTTAAGAATTTTAAAAGTACTTTACATTGCCAAATAAAATATCGTTGAAATCAAGGAAACTTGAGCTCTACGGCCACACGTAGAATTGACAAAATAGGGTGAGAATATTTCTCCAATGGCCGTAACTATTGGCACCACTCGTCAAAAGATAGAACAAAAATATTTACTGTGTGGGTTTGACGGTAGCGTCAGTGACCAACCACAGCCTCTCAATCAGAATACCCTCGTGAAGGTTTACGGGAACGTTAATTCCTCGCCAGTGACCATTCACAGACACACACACACTCAACTCAATTGGGATCCTTCACAGGGCTTTATATGGACCCCGTTAAGGATGCCTGAGTTATGATCACAAACACACAAAGCAATCACTATCACAAGTACTCACAAAATCACTCACTCACACAATCAACAGGGCCCAACGTCTGGGAGAATCAGGCTCGAGATGAGCTTGGTCAAAGGAATGAAACAGGAAAAAGACGAGGGTGTGCGTCGTATACGCGTATTTCGGCCACAAGGTGGCCCACTTCAGCGAACTGAAGGGAAAAGACACTAACAACACTAGGTTGATAGTGATATATTCTCACCCTATTTTGTCAACAATGTCGTTGGATTGTATACTAAACACGAATGGAAATCGCAACCATTAGCAATCCCTGTTATTTGAAATAATGCTCCAATGTCGATAATACTGCGCGATTCTCCTCTGTCAAGCACGTCGACCGTCACGGAATGCATGAGAAATGTATTTCGTGCGAGCCCTAACGAGCCGCCATGTGTTTTACTCTGGGGCTATATTACGACCCCCTCGTAATGGTAAATTTTAAAGCGAAATCTATGTCCCACTAATGACTCGAATCTCTTTGGGACACAAATTTAAAACAAGAACGCATTAGAACCGAGCCCGAGACCGCTTCCGCTGGGTCCCAAAGGGAGTGTGTGGGTCCTTCGTATACCTGACCGTGACCTGAGAATAGGTGCTATTTTGGGAAGAGGGCCTTAATATTATGAGAGTCTCTTTTCTGTCCTCCCCCCAACTCCTCCCTCATCCATCCCTTCATCCCTCCCCCCCCCCACCCCACCCCTGTGATCCCGATGCGCAAGAACAGCAACAAGAGAGGAAATCTCTCTCTCTCTCAGAACTCCAATCGCGACCTCTTCCCCGGAATGAATGGCCCTCCGCGCGCCATCTTAAATCATCATCATCCTCACTCCCGCCGTCCGTCCGGCAATTCATTTCCTCGGCAACTTTTTTTTTTTTAAATTCTCGGGACCTTCCGAGCGTCACAGTTATTAAATGACGACGCCGTTGACAGAAACGAAAATGAAACATAGGCCCCGAAATAATTGACCGGGACCCAAGGCTGGGAGTATAGGGATAACCTCACGTTCGGTGCACGCTGCCAAACCAGCTCACGTTTTCGTGGCAAAGGGATGCCATCTCTAATTTTCTCATGAGATTTCTTGGAAAATTCTGGGTATTTTACCGCCCAAGTTTTCAAGGCT
The DNA here is from genome assembly GCA_963169105.1 of Ceriagrion tenellum. Lineage (NCBI taxonomy): Eukaryota > Metazoa > Arthropoda > Insecta > Odonata > Coenagrionidae > Ceriagrion > Ceriagrion tenellum. Next base: position 135,738,678 of record OY720641.1, on the reverse strand, counting down.
TTTTTCATTAGTTTGGCAGAAACTTTCCCTTACCAACGGAGTATTTTCGTAACATCGATGAAGGAGGTGCCTTTTCGTGTACTTGATACATTTAGCCTTGTAATTACTCCACGTATTAGCCTGGAAAAGCGGCACCTACCTTCTGATTTCCGTAGCAAAGGTCTCCCATTTCCACTATTAATGTTATGATTTTGTCCTTCTTCTATTCGGCACTACATCCGTCGGTGGGCCTCCTTGGCTTCCTCCGCGATCCGCCTGCACTTCACTCTGCCTCGCTCCTTGAATGAATGAGCAAGACTAGGGACAGAATGCACACCATGGCCATTTTAGTGATTGAAATGAGTAGTATGTAAGGAAGGAAATGAAATCCTAATGAAGAATCCGCAATGATGCAGAAAGCTAATTTTATTTTCCGACTGACAAGTGTTGACGATGAGTGAAATTGTAGCGTTTTCGCGTCCTATCTGTTGGGTGCTGAGCTGTGATTCCGTGGGAAATCAAGAATTTTATGAGTGGAATAAAAGATTCTTCTTCTCCTCTCTTCAAAGATTTCTTTAGAGTAGTATCTCATATTCTGCGAGTATATTTACCTAATATTATCAGAGCAGTCAAAACTGCCAAAAATCTATCAAATAGGAACTTTACATGTTTCTGTCGTTTGTGTATTTCAGTGTTTTTTACTCCGAAGTAGTGCGGTTTTCGTGACGGTACCTATCTCGTTGGGATCGCTCGGGGAGTGAGAAATGAGTCCAAAAGTGAACCAGAGGGTAATACTAGGCCCATCAATGGATGGGAATCGCTTTCAGACCGTCGATTGAAAATTTGACTCAATCTTTTAAGTAAATTCAATGCCGATTTATTTTCAGAAGATGTTATCAATATCTTGCGAGCTCTTACATACTAGGATAGATCAGATCATGAGAGTTAAATAAGGGAAATAGATTGTAGAACAGAAAGGCTTAAAATGTCGTTTTTCCCTCGATCGATAAGAGACCATAATGGCTGCGTTTGGACATTGATGCTTCCAAATCTGCCGATTAGTGCTAGCACCATGTTTTGCATGCTCCCTGCATGACTCTTTGTGTCACGTTTGCATAGTTACGTAATAGATAATTTTAGTATTTTCTGTAGCATTTGGGGCATCGGGTTGGTGTGGTGGCTAGAGTACTCGCTAACCACACGGGCGGCCAGGGTTCAAATCCCTGCAGAAGCGGAACCCGATTCTGCAGAGGAACCCGATCTGCGATCTGAGAGGATCTGCGACTGCAGAGGAACCCGATCCCTACTTGAGTGTCATGTGGAGGGCACTTCAAGTGGAGTACTCCGTCCGTCGGACGAGACGTTAAGCCGTGGTCCCCTTGGCGCCTTTCGTTAAGAGCAGGCTAATGCCGACGCCGGGTTTCTATCCACCCTTCCTCCCTTACCTATCCCCTACTACGCAAATGACCTTAGCCGTCGGTCGCCTCCCTAATAAAACCAATCCAATCCTGTAGCATTCGTAGCATACTCATCATGTGGTGCATATTGGTGAAAGTAAATTTCTTCACTGTAGCTCATGTTGGTGATACGTCATCACCCGGCAAACACCTTTGCGGTGGCTTGCAGGGTACTAAGTAAATGTAGATGAATGTGTACTCCTTGCATGCGCTTTTCTCCTATTTTGTGAGAAACAAAAGAGGGACGCCCTGACGAGCGTATTCTTAAGGCGGCGGAAGGCGTCCTTTGGCGAGGATGGACCGAGTGGATGAGGATTGGAAGGAGGATTGGAAGGAGGATTGGAAGGAGGATGGGAAGGAGGATGGGAGGAATATTGTGGAGTCCCTCTTTCTACACGTTGACGGATGAAGGGGAAGGGGCGTGTGGCAGAGGGTGTGAGGAGATGAGTTAGCGCGACATGGGTTTTCTGATTTATCGCCTTCGGGAGTGAAGAGGGGCGAATGGGGGCGGGGGTTGGGTTGGGGGGCAAGAGCTGCCCCGGTCACTCTCTCTCTCTCCCGCCCCTTTGGCGATGAGAAGGGAGATGGGGAGTGCGTGGCGGTTTGAGGGGTCGGGAGAGGATAGACAATGGACATGGGTGGAGGAAGATGAGTGGTTGGCGCGGGGCGAGGGGAGTGAGAGAAGTCCAAGAGAAGGACGACAGCCGATTACGAGGGCGGTGCTTGTGTTGGCCATCGCGAGAGGAGGAGGCTCGGGAAGAGGAATGGTGTGAGTGGGAGTGCGGCCCGCCACAGACACGCCGGACCTACTGGTGTACCACTGTTGCTTCCCTCCATCACCCCCCCCCCCTCAGCCCCTGGCCGGCGCCTATTCAGTCTGTGGACTATAGGCATGTATACGTGCCTACTAACTCAAAGTTTTATTGGGTGTGAGTCTAAACCTGACGAAATAAATGATTCTTTTGAGTAAACTGAAGAATATATAACGGTCAATTAGTTCGGGAGGATGAGTTCGGCAGAAAAGTTCGACATTTAAGGTAGTCCGAGCGAGATAGTTCCCTAGTCATAATATAGATCATATTCCAATTATACGTTTTAATTTTACCAGCTGTAGGGACACATCAGTTAAATATTGCATTATTAGTGGTGCAGTAATGTGGTTTTATATGACAGAAATTGTAGGTAAGTAAATGAAAATATTTAAATGTCTTTAACTTGACTCATTTTTTCGCGCGGTACGTCTGAAACCCCTTCAAAACGGAAGGTTTATTTATGATCCCGAAGAATTTACCGCGGTGACAATATGATAAATTTTCACAAATAGGTGATAAAACACACAAACTACAAGTATTTTTACGACATCTAAGTGTAGGAAATTCCTCATTTTTTAAATAAGATCTCTCTGGAGGGCAAACACGTACCGTTCCCCATGTAAAAGGACTGGTATTTGTTAGCAAATATCTCCGAAAGTATTACAGTAAGGGGTTGAATTTTTGGTGCCATTGGATTGATGAGATATTTTTCTTTCAAAAGAGACCTAATTCATTGATTTCAAAGTAAAATGATACTTCGCTCTAGCTACCTTAAAAGTCAGTCGAGGGAATAATCTCGTTGAACAGTAGTATTATGAGCGTGAGAGAAGTGCTACTTTTCAAGTCCGTATTATTTTTCTATGATTTTGGCTTTTCTTCGCTCTTACATGAAGAGAGAAATTAACTGAATTGAGGGGTGATAGGATGGTATCTGCATTAAAATAAACCTCTAAAGTGAGACTAGCGAGACGTGCGTCGTAGAAAGAAATAGTTTGCAATTAATCTAGATGAGACGAAGGTTCTGATATTCTTGATAAGAAAGAGAAAAAGCCTGATTAGCAGGGTTGAAGTGCATTTGAATTGATTCATCCCCTCCCATCTCATGTACGTTAGAAAGAAAGCAGCTTGAGAGGGGCATAACATAAGAAGGACCGGAGTTTCATGAAGTTAAATGAAATCAATGACACATTCCTTGTGTAACGGTTTGGAGTCTTCAAAACCAGGGTCTTCAAAACCTTGAGAACGTTGTTTCCTGTGGTTGGTGTCGTTGCTAATTGATGTGAGGGATTTGATGTGAATGTGTAGAGAAGAGTGTCGCAAAATACATTATCTTTGCCCTCAACTTGGAAGCTATATTTGGCTACCAATCTATTGAGGGAGCATTAAATTCTAATTAGACTAACAAGATTACTTTCGCTATTATAGTGTACGAAATGCTTCACCTGTCTTTACAACTCCAAAACTGAGCTTATTCTTGTATGGAGGGGCCTATAATATGCGCATATAACAAGTGTTTTTGACGACCATTTAATGGAACGCCATACACTTTTTAAGACATTATCTACAAATATTTTGTCTTCGTGAGTAATATGCATACCTCCTCCTGTCCTTGGCATTTCATCTCTTCTCTATGTTATGTATGATTAGGGAAATATATCTATCGGCAGGCGCTATTTCATTCGACAACCGACTTACAGATCCTATCACCACATCATCGTCCGAGCTTAAAATGGGACGATGGAAATCAGTGACTCTATTTTGTATACTGCGGTATTTGACGACCACTATGGAAATTGACTCCCTTGGATACAACTTACTGGTCCTTTCGTATATAGAGTTATTTTGGTTATAAATAGCAGCTGTTACTCAGGTACTGGAGCCGCGGTTTCTATTCCTTTCGAATGCTAAGCTTTTGTGACAATGAAAAATGCTCTTATTTCTACCACTATTTACGTAAACCCCTGTGCGATAGAATCAAATGACATTGTTAACTCCACTTATGGGAATTTAGTCTGAAGATGACCCAATCAGTCGAAACGTGGGTCGTGGCAATGAATTCTCACATCTACATCTACTTCATACCATAAGCCACCCAAAGGGTGTGTGGCAGGGGGTGCTTTCACACCAGGCATGCATGAATTATACGGCACCGAACACCGAAACTACATTGAAACCAGCGTACCACACATGCAACGCGCCAATTAAAAATCTACTAACCAAGAAACATTCCATCGTCAATCGACTACTACAGATTCAAAATGTCATGCATAAATAAGAACGTCAATATTTACATCATGCAGACCTACCGTAGAAAAGAGCTTAGAAAATATAAATAAATAGGTCTACAGAATAGCTAATGTCACTATTTGCACTATTCATGACGACGATCACAGCTGTTATGGTCCCGAACGGTACGCTCACAAGTTGAGTTGTTTTATTCTTCCGTAATGGATACTTCCATTACGTCAAGCCTACAATCGTCTCCTTTTTCAACCACTTTATTTTATAACCTACTACATGAACTTCTCTCTGCCTTGTTATCTACCCTGAAAAAGACGTACCACGCTCAAACCTTGAGGCCTTGGCCGTGCCATGGACTTGGACAGAGCGGTTCAGAGATTTCCGACACGGTCTCATTGCCGGTCGAAGCTCAACTGAGGAGTCTCCGATGTCCGAAGAACGAAGCAACGAAGACTCCATCGGATCCAAATCGTGATCGATCCCCTCTTTTCGAGGAGAACTGTAGTGTTCGGTAACAGTATGAGAACTCCCTGGGGACGATTCACTGGAAGACTTTGAGGAACGGGTGTGAGTGAATGTGGATGAGGTGAAGTCGACTGAAAATAAGTCGAAGAGGGCTGGGGAAGAAAACACCGCAATGGAGGGAACGTGGTAGGCGTGGTGGATGGATCCGGTTGGCATTTGGGAGATGTAAAGGGCCGCGATGGACTGTTGGGTAAGCGACGAACAGGAATGAATATGAGGGCCATTTTAGATGTCATAGCAGGAGGTATACGGGCTGGAGAGTGAATATAGTGCGAGGCACTGGGTTATTTTAACTGATGTGCGGCATTTACAAATAGTGACTTAGTGAATCGGAGCCAACGTAATAATTAGGCATTTCTCATCGTCGTTGGCGCGGCGCCCGAGTACAAATGTGTTCATCTACATCTACATCCACGAAATACGGTGCAAGCCACCACTATGGTGTGTGGCACGGGGTGAATGCACACCAGGCATGCAGCACTCATTCCAGTTCATACCAGAACCGCGCGCGTTCCCCCGAATGCCAGGCGCAGGCCAAAGCAGTCAGGACAATGATACGCAGTCAGACCACAAACCAGGAGAGTGATACGTAGAAGAACGTGCTACCATGCAGTACACCTCTCAAGCTACTGGTTAGTGTTATTAATGTGCCAAATAAATAGCACTACAAGGTACTAAGACACACAGGAGTATATCATGCCGGAGATTGCATCAGAGGTTAGTATCTACAATTCATGTTAAGATATTTAGAACTACTGAAAAAACCTATTCAACCTATTCAGCATCCTAGAACTGATCTCTCACAACTATTGTGGTCCCTTATTGTACGTGGAAAAAAATGACATCTTAAGTCTATTGGACTATTCTGCAGTCTATTTCCTTAATCTTATTCCTGTGGTCGTTCCTACCATAATAGTTTGGTTGTAGCAAAATATTTTCAACGTCGGGTAAAAAATAGTCTACATCAAACTTTCGTAAAAGATTTAACCTATATTTTTTTTTCGTCGCCGTCCTAGGAATTTCAGTCATTAGCTCTTGGATCAATTCCTCACGTAATCCCCACAGTTCATCACCATTCGGCTGGAAATAATTTGCTGTGTTCCTTTTGTTCCATCGAACCATTAATTTATTAGTGAGGCGCTTGGTAATGATATATTTATTCGTGATTTAATTGTTGCCTTGCCATTCAGCATTGATAGGTTTGTCGTTGAGTGACTATGGGAATGCATTTAGTTTGGCGAGGAGCAAAGCCCTGTAGGAGGAAGAATCAATTCCTTAAACTCCGTCAAGTGAAGCGAATCGCTGGTAGATGCCCAGAATCAGAAGTCGACGGAGGGCGCATCGAATCAAATGCGTTCAACTCCCGTGACGTGAGGAATCGACTGTGTGAGCAGCGGATTCCGACTTGAATATTTGACGAGGCTGTGTCTGCACCAGGTCTCGGAGCTTCCCGCAGATTCGATATGAGTTGAGCGATTCAAATGAATCGGTTGCCCGTCCATTTGAAGCTAGTTGGCTTGCGGTGCTCTTTGTAATTCATTCAAATACATTAAGTTATCTTGTATTATATTCATTGAAGGAATAAATCAATAATCTGGAAGAAAAAAGTTGACGAAACCTTTGTACACTTTACTGAACCATCACCTCAAGGTGATTAACGTCGTTAACATTTCAAGCCAAATTACAAACCCGCCGAAGGACAGTAAACAGTCGGTGAATCGTCATAGACCGAGCTTCTACTGACAAAATATCTGAATAAAGGTGGATTCATGTATAGCATACGAATACTAACGAACAGGCGTTAATGGTCCATTTTTCCCGGGTCTGCCACGATTGTCCATGTCGGCTCAGACAGCACTCCGGACGGTGTTGCAGTGAACGCCTTCAGATCAGAGTGTCACGTCACTCCTGATCTGAAGACGCTGACATCCAAGTGATCGATATTAAATCCGTTCAGTATGCCCTGCCGTTCAACTCCGGAAAATCTGGCTCTGAAAAACTACTCTAAGATTGTGTCCGCCTTCACTGAGAGCATATGGATGCGAAAGTAAACTCTGAATTTTCATCTACATCTACGTCATACCCTGCAAGCTACCCAAAGGGTGTGTGGAAGGGGGTGCTTCCACACCAGGCATGCATGAATTATGCGGCAGAACACCGAAACTACATTGAAACCAGCGCACCACACATTCAACGCGCCAATTAAAAATCTAATAACCAAGAAACATTCTATCGTCAATCGTTCCAATATGCAAGGGGTACAAGGACTACGACTACAGATCCAAAATATCATGCATAAATTAGAACATCAATATTTACATCATGCATAAGTAAGAACGCAGAGAATATAAAGAGAAAGATCTACAGTATAGCTAATGTCACTATTTGCACTGTTCATGACGACGATCACAGCTGTTATGGTCGCGAATGGTTCGCGGAAAAAAGACATTTTATACCTATCGGTTCTACAATCTATCTCTCTAATTTTATTGGCGCGATCTAATCTGCCGTAGTACGAGGGGGTTAAGAGTATGTTTAATTTTAAGTTTAAGTGTAATGTTAATTTTCAATTTAAATGATTAACAACGTGGACGAATTAATGTAATAATGAAAGTACACCATCACCGTAAACTGTGCGACGCAAAGAAAAAATATTAAATAAAGAAGGCGCATGATTATTGAAGAGCCAAACAATGAGGCATCCCATGTTGTGTATGGATATCTCATTCGCTTTCGGATTGAATTTGAATAGGAATCTCCTTTTAAGAAGTGGTCGAGAGAAGGTCGTATTCAAATAATCGATTTCCCTAGCGAATCGAATCGAAATCGCCAGTGCGTGACAGAAAGAAGGGGAGTGGATAAGAAAGAGGGAAGGGGTAGGGGGTCGCAGGATGAGACACTCTCTTTACAGCCTCCTCTGTTGTTGCTGAGGCGGGTCCCTCTCAGCCACCCCCGCCCCGGGGAAGGAAAGGTCCCTCCTGGTGTGGGGCATGGAGGGAGGCAGTCGTGATGCGAAGAGAAGGGGGCGGGAATGTGCCGACGTCACGATGGGCGGCTGGGGGCAGAGTGGGTGGCTGTGGGGGCAAGGGGGCAAGGGGGGGCAAGCGCCCCTGCGTCTCCTTCATAATGGACTCACTCCCTTCCTCTTCTTATTCTCCGCCGCGAGAGACGGCGACGAAGACACCCGACGGCAGCTCGCTTCTTTCCCTTCCTCCTCTCGCCAATCGCCTCCTATCCTCCGAGAACACCGCAGCACTCCACGAGAACACTCTCATGTGGTGTGTTCCCTCTCTCACGAAACGACTACGCAAGAGAACCGACCTTGTAAAAGTGACGACTGTCTACCTGGGCCGCCTCTCTCCATCCACCTTATTCCTCCCTCCACCTCCTCCACCTCCTCCTGTCATCCTCTTTCTCCTCATCTTCCTCCTCCTCCTCCATCCACCTTATTCCTCCTTCCTACCCCCTCCCCCTCCTCACCCCCACCCCCCGTCCACTCTGCCTCCTCACCTGGGTCCCCCGCACAGGCGCTCTACCCGACCATTATCCGCTCACCCCACACTCGTATCCAGAACTCATTTTCTCGACCGCAGAACGACTTGTCGAACTGCTGCCGCCCTCCCCCTTCCCCCACCCGAAGGAAGGGACTCCAATAACCACCCTCCCCTTTTCCCCCCTCCCCATTCATCCCCTCCTCCCTAACTCCCCCACCCCCTTCCGTGTGACCAAGTCACGTCGGGAGGCGAACGGAGCGATTGGTTATATCGTCAGGAATGCAGGACGTAGGTTATACCTGTGTGTGTAGTCCCTCTCCAGCACTCCACGATCATCTTTTCGATTCTCTTAATTTCGACTCTTCGTGCGAAAAGAAAATACGCGGAAACGGCGCATTGAGTTCGTGAAAATAAAACGATGTGGAGGTGGCAAAAGGATTAGTTGTATCGATCAGTATCGTTCATGTTGTCCATTTCATTATTATATTTTGTTGCTCATACCCTTGTACACATCTACATCTACAAAACATCTACAAAATACCGTGCAAGCCTACACTAGGGTGTGTGGCACGGGGTGAATGCACACCAGGCATGCAGCACTCATTCCAGTTCATACCAGAACCGCGCGCGTTCCCCCGAATGCGAGGCGTAGGCCAAAGAAGTCACTACAACGGTACGCAGTCATACCACAAACCAGGAGAGTGATATTATATATTTCTCCCTTCGATTGAATAGAGGTTTATCGCATGTGTCCAGGCTTTGCTGCCAACGGTTCATTACGAAACAGCATCTAAACTACTCTGAAAACCTCATAACGTGTCAAATTTTTCCCAGAAATACTGCCGAGCAGAGAGAAAGCTGTTCGCTATTTTCGGAGATTATGTAACCTTCTGCCATAACTACTTTGTTTGCCCGATGCCCAGCAAAGCGTCGTACGGGTTTCCTACGAATTAGAAGACATTTTTCATGATTACTTATTCTATTAGGAAATGCAGACCAATCCTGGGATTGTAACCAGAGAAGAAGAAGAAGATATTTATGCATCGCCATTTATAAAAAACACACACACACAATGCCTTCTTTTCGATGCAACTCGTGCATTCATTCTCAAGGTCATCATCCGTGGTCAATATTGGCTACGCCGGGTCTCGAAGACCCGTGGGCAAGATGCTCGTACCGACTTGGATAAATTTGGGTCAGACGGGTTGGCGGGGTTTTATATATGGTGGCATCCAAGGGACCACTCCATGCCGAGACATGATTCGTTTCCAGCGTGCCCCAGGATACTCCACAGGCGGTCAAAGTCCCCCCTGGGGTGGGAGGGGGGGCACAAGTTTCATTTCGTGGGGCCCTGGCCTTCGTCTCCGCCCCTCCGAGCCACGGAGCCAAGTCATTAGCTGCGAGGGCCCGAGCATTGTTCTTCTCTCCCGTCGGATGCGCCTCAGCCTCCTCTACTGTCGAAGGAGCCTCCTATTAACGTGTGAATATTGGTGTGTCGCAGAAATATTTCCCGTTTCATCCCAAAAGTATAAATATTTAAGGCAGTCCGAGCGAGATAGTTCCCTAATCATAATAGAGACAATATTCGAATTATCCCTTTTAATTTCACCAGCTGTAGGACACATCAATTAAATATTGCATCATTAATGGTGCAATCATATAGTTTTATATGACAGAAATTGTTGGTAATCCAATGAAAATATCTGAATAAGTCTTTAACTTGACTCATTTTTTTCACGCGGTACGTTTGGAACTCCTTCAAAACGGAAGATTTATTGTGATCTCGAAGAATTTACTGCGGTGACAATATGATTATTTTTCAAAAATAGTTGAGAAAACATACAAACTACACACTGTCAGTTTTTTTACGACGTCTAAGTGTCATAAATACCTAATTTTGTTAAGAATGTCTCTTTGGAGTGCATACACGTACCATTTCCCATATAAAAGGGCTGGTATATTTTGGCAAATATCTCCGAAAGTAATGTGGTAAGGGGTATAACTTTTGACGTCATTGGATAGGTGAGATATTTGTCTTTAAAATGAGATCAAATTCTTTGATATCTACGTAAAATGATTTTTCGCTCAAATTACCTTAAATCTTTACATCCCCGGAAAATTAGAAGCATGAGTTCGTTAATTTAGCTCGACCAAACATGGCAGACATTCGAAGGGCGTTCTATTGGCAGGACTCAAAGCGGGGGTACTGGAGTAACAGGTGAACGAGCCTGATCCATGGGCGAGGTGCTTTTACATTTAAACAAGATTTCACACCTCAATGTCTCCAGCCTGGCACATGCGCCTTCGGTGGGTACAGCGTGAACTAGACGGGGAGCGGGAGTTTCCCAGAGTGGACATGTGCGTGCATGAACATTTGAAATGTCAAAGTTCTCTCCATTCCTCAAGTCACGAATAATACGTGTGTTAAACGTGGCTGTGTGTCCACTTGGAGTTGATAATCCAGGGAGATGGTTAAAGAGTTTTGGCTAAAAAAGGTAAAGTTCTTATATCTTTCAAATAAAAGAAGAAAGAAGAAAGAATAAAGGAGATGGAGCAAAGGAAGGTTAAATTCATTGGTCACGTTCTTCGACATAATAATTTTGTAGAAAATACAATGGAGGGAAAGGTGCTCAGCAAGAGAAGCAGAGGCAGGCCAAGAAAGACGTTCCTAGATGATGTACGAAGTACGTTGGGATTAAACACATATTCTGATTTGAAGACAGCTGCAGTACTCGGGGGCACATGGCTGCAGGGACAAGGCTTAGCCCCTACAATTTGATGATGGTCTTTGATATTTTCCCACAAGAGGCGCATGTGTTGCGAGAACTTTTGTTGTCGAGTGCGATGCCATCGCTCCGTCAATTCTTCGTCTTGGAAAAGGATGTGAAGATTTAGATGGTGCAAAAAATTTCTTCAAAAATAAAAATTGTTAAATCTGAAAAAAGTACACCACCTGTCAAATTGTATCTTATATGTTAGAAGAGCAGCAAGAATGGAAGTGCGTCCAATGACAAAGGAAGCGAGTGACGTTTACGAAGAGACTTCTGGGGCCTTCTTTAGTATACTTCAGTCAATAAGCATGTTATTAAGATCTCCATAAATGAAAATGAAAAACTGTGTAATATTCCACCAATTTATTTCATGGTACAACTAGTTTCGTCGCAGCGGCGACATCTTCAGGTACCTTGGAAAAGTACCTGAAGATGTCGCCGCTGCGACGAAACTAGTTGTACCACAAAATAAATTGGTGGAATATTACAAAGTTTTTCATTTTCATTTACGAAATGAACTTCCACAAAGTTAAGCCTGAGACGATAAACATCTCCATATCTATGAAATAGAAATTTTAAGTAAAAGAAGGAGCGTGTGCCAGAATCCATAGCATCACATTCCTCCCCTCGTCTTGCATCTCCGTCCATCTTTTCATCCCGAATATATTCAAGACGATGCCACTGTCAAGACGTTCAATTGCACATCCCTCCGTAATTGCAACCACTTTGGACTCTTTGGTGTTGACTTGTGATGGTAGGTGTCCTGATAGTCCGAGCTAATGTCAAGGGATGTGTTTTTCAATGTCGACGTGGACGTGGATAGAGTCAGTGAAATAGGGATTCGAAGTGATTTGGAATACGTACACTCTTTTCCTCGCGACATTCACGACTGGTTTAGACTACTGAGAACAAGCTTCCCAACCATTAAGATAGATCGCGATAGCATTAATCTGGAACTTATTAGTCCATTTCGCCGAGGTCTACAAGGCTAAATACTGGTGTCCTAACACTCACTGCCACACGCTTTCGTGACCCCTCTCAGGGTGTAGTGTGGATGTAGATGGACATACAGAGATGAGAGAGCCTACCGCCCATGACCTGGCGAGATGGGCCCGGAAAATATATATATGTGATGCTTCCCTTTCTCCCTCCCTATCCCTTGTCTCTCCGTGATGACATGCCGGAGTTGTGTGGACCAGAGAACGGGGGTGGGGGAAGTGGGAGGGGGTGGGGACAAGAAGGGGAGGAGTAGGGCGGCGAGAGGGCGGGGAGGAGGCGTGTCAGGCCGGGAAAAGAAAATTCTTCAAGGGCGGCTGGCTGCCTTTTGTTATTCCTCCGCTCTCTTCACCAAGGGCCCCCGGGTGACACTTTGAAATGGGATTTTTCTGGGCCCTGTCCTGGGAGTTAAGAGGCGCGACCCTCCCCTTGGCAATTGGGCTCTCGAGTCGTCCGGCGCCGCCAGACAACGGCGCACGGACCTCATTTGTTTCGCTTCTCTCTCCCTCGTTCTTTCTCACGACTCTTCCCGGTCATCATTGGCCGAGTTATCGAAGCAACAATGAGTCGAAGGAACCAAATCCATTGGTATACCTTGTTACGTTCAAGCTCGTCATACGGAAATAGACCTTTGCATGCAATGGGACTAAATACCAAAACATTTCTACATTATTTTCTGAAAAATAGAGCTTTTCTCCATCTTCTTCTTCTCTGGTTACAATCCTAGCATTAGTCTGCAACAGTCTTCCACTTCATCCGATCTTGGGCAAATCTTTTCACGATTGGCAACCTAGTTCCTTCATCAACTGTCCCATATAGTCCAGTCTAGGTCTGCCCCTCTGGTTTTTTCCCTCTACTGTACCTTCTAGTATGGTCTTAACCTAGCTTTCGTGTCGGATAATATGACCAATTCAGGTGTTCCTTCTCTTATTCAGCATTTTGAGTAGACACCGTCTTTCCCCTATCCTCTTAAACACAACCTCGTTCGTGACTCTTGCCACCCAGGGTATTTTCAGCATTTTCCTACTAAAAAGAGCACACTTCAAATCCATCTGATAAAATAAAATTGAATTTTTATTCGGCATGTCAGTACGAGGTATCATATACAAATCTTATCTTGATATTTTCATTGCAGGAGTGCCGTTTAACTACGAGTAGTGCCTATACTCTGCGGATTGGTTTATTTCCACTTCTCTACTTGAGGGCGGCGACCCATCCTCCAGTTGATTCTATTAATTTTATTATTGTTCTTCGAATGCGATATTCCCGCATAATTTCCGGCATGCTTCGTTCCTTTTTCGTGGCGTCCAGAATTCCTATCGCCTTCCCTCCCTCATATTATTCACTCCTCGTTATTCTTTCAATGACTGCTTTCGAGCCTCTTCTTTAGTTACTACTCATCGACTCCCGCCCTTGTAAAACGGACAGTGTAAAATATCCTGGTGATCCCGGTCTGAAGGTCGTAGCTGAGTCATAATTTTGAGCTCTTGACTTAGAAAATGGTGCAAATATTTCGGGGGAATCGGTTCTGGAGATGAACCTGTTTCAAAACTTTTTTGTTTTAGGTAGACGGATGAAGCGAGTGGCGTGTAATTTTAAAAGTGGTCTGAAAAATGCGTTCGCTATAACTTCTCGCAGCCTCACACATGTTGCATTGATAAAGAAGTCTGTCGACAGGGATCTTATCGCATTATTATGTAATTGTGCTGAACAAAATCAATATATAACAAAAATGCTTGCCAATAATTAGCTTAGGAACCAATAAACCTTTTTATATATGCAATTGGATGGAAGATCTCTAGGTCTGACAGAAGCGTTAAATTAGGAGAGATACATTGCCGAACAGATAGGCATACAATTTGTTCTTTCGGCGCACAATAAACGACGGAAATCGAAAAGTCGCGAAGGGAAAATTTTCAGATATCAATCTTTAAACTCCTGAGACTGACTTTCGAAATAGGTCGGGTGTACAACAAGCACGTTTAAGTATGGCAAAACATTTATAATTGCACAAAAACATTACATTACATTGGTATTTTTGGTACACATTATAATTTATCCGTAGTAATCATTTATGCATGTACAAATTGAGAAAATTATATGGAGTTTTATCTGTGTTAATTCACCTGTATCAAAAGTATGGTCATTGTATATACGCCAAAAGTAGCAGCTCCAGATGGTGCCAAAGGTTTTAGAACCCTTAGTGTTTCATCAAAAAGAGCAGCGATTAGTTCTTCCGCGTACAATAGTAATGACGGAAAGAAAAGGGCCTCTCATGTAAACCATTGTTCTATCTTTTGTTGACGCGCTCTCGGGCGGCATTTGTTTGCCGAGTGACGAAGGGCCCTCTGGATTCTCTTTCAGTCTCCCCGTGCTTCGAATATCTCCCCACAGAGGGGGGGGATCCTCTCCGCTCGCTTGTTTTCGCATCGCAACTCACAAGAGGGGGGCGAGAGAGAAAGAGAGGCCTGTGTCCTTTGTCTACATTTTTGACCCCCAACCACTTCCAGCGCCTTTCCGCCCAACCACCCCCTGCCACCACCCTCGCAATGCCCTGGCTCGCCTGGCGCACCACACTTTGTCACCCGGCCCCCGGTGACTCGCCCCGAGGCGGCCAAAGTCCTTTGAAGTCCCCCCACACCACACCACACCCTCCTCCTCCCCCTCCTCACGGAGTCGAAAAGCCGCAAAGACACCTTCCAGAGGAGGCGTTCCATGGAGGACGGGGATGTCCCACAGAGACACAAGTGCACAGCATTCTTTCCCGCTTCCCCCCGTCATGTCCCGTCACTTCGTAACCGCTGGCATTTTATGTGACGCTCGAGTCTCGTAACATAAAAAACATCATCATCATCTTCGGAGGTTTTTCGCCGATTACGGGCTCGGGTCAGATTCTGCCACACTCCTTTCGCTGTTTCCGGTGCACCTGTAGCTTTTTTTCTTCACCCGCTCTACCCTCCCTCCGCTTCCTCAACATTCTTATCTCGTCAACTCTTCACGCTCCCCAGTTGTTTTTCGGGGGCGTTCAAACTACCAGCTATTTGATTCCCGTTTTCCCTCCCATTCCCCAAAAATAATTGTGATTTCGCACAACCCCATTCCAGTTAAGGATGAGTCGAATCCAAATGTCGATTCTCGATTCCACCGATTCTCAGGATTAGAATCGGTATCGAGAATCGATCGCCTAAAGTCGATTCCGATTCCATCGATTCCAGATACAGTAGAGCGCCAATAATCCGGTCGTCAAAATTTCGGACCGTCGATAATCCTGATTCGCATACGGCGAAAAATAAGTTAATGTGAATAAAATACAGTACGTATTTGTCAAAAGCGTTGATGAAAGACCTATTGCAATGTTCTTCATTATAATATTGCGAAATAAGTTCATATTATTAATGGTTTTATTTATCTGATCTAATTATTTAACTACGGTACTAAAGTGAATTACTGTATTTATGGTTTTTGGCAACATTTCTTTGTTTAAGGAATCAAAGGGCCTTTTTTTAGTTCTGTTAGAAAATCCGGACTTTTTGATAATCCGGACTTTTTGATAATCCGGACTGGGTCCGGCAACAATTGATCGGGATTATCGACGTTCTACTGTAGATAAATATTCAAATCAAATTTCATTTTTCACATCATATTTGTCTCAGTAATTTTAGGTGTAGGCTATCAATTTGTTCTTTATATGTTCTGCCTCAATAAGCTGAGGATATATTTGCTATTTGTTAACAAATATACTTTTTGAGCGACTTAATTGTCTTTGTTATTTTATTTCAGCCAATACTTGAATTTAAGTTATAGTCGTACGCTACTGGTATATCAATATCCCACCTATTAATAGGAATAAGAATCGATGAAATCGGAATCGAGAATCGGAAATCGATTCGAAAGAATCGGAATCGAAAAAAAGTGGAATCGACTCATCCCTAATTCCAGTGTACATGGATGTGATCACTTTTGTAGTTTTCATTCTGTAGAATAATGAGAACACTTTCTTTTGTTATCCCCTCTACGCAGCTTACATAGTTGTGCTCAGAGTGCACAAGTGATTCGCCGTAAAATGTAATTGCTTCAACGACGCATGAATTATGACTGAGTTTTCGTTGCCGGCGGATAGAAGTCGGCAGATATCATAAAATTACCAATTCTATCGAAACCGAATCTCGCTCAGTTCATCCCATCCTGATTCATTAATTCCCGACCGTAGTTTTGACACATGATGTCCTTGACAATGACGTCCTTTGTCGACACCATGGGCGGAATAATTAAACCAAATCGAGATTTTAATTCAAGAATCGCTTTCACTCGAAGTTATACCCGAAACTTTCACTTGTGTATCTGATTTGCAGTGCTACGTAATACCTGTCTTATTATATGGAGTGGAAACTTGGACGAATAAGAAAACATCAATGAAAAGACTGAAAGCAACTGAAATGTGGTTCTTAAGACGGCTTCTCAAAATTTTCAATGATCAAGAGAGTTTCAACACTGAGGTCCTGCGAAGAGCAGGCCTCAGTTCGTTCACCGAGGAAGTTAATTGAGAGGATGAAAAATCTCACACCTTGGGCACATTCTGAGAGGGAAAAAGTACGAAGTCCTCATTCTGATCTTGGAAGGGAGAGTTGAAGGGAAGCGCCCAAGAGGGAGAAGAAAAATTTATGGATACAAAACATCAAAGAGTGGACAGTGATTAGAGATACCGCTGGGGATCTGTTTCAAGAGGCAAGAGAGCGATGTTTGAGCAGCCAACGCACTGAATAGTGTTCGGCATCGAGAAGAAGAAGATGTAATTTGTTTATTTTCATTCCTCCCTGATTTGACTGATATTGGAACAATAATGCACCGCGTTCCAGATGCAAATTTGGTTCCTCATTCCTCTGTAGCCCTCCTCCCCTTCCCAAGGGTAGAAATGCCGGTCAACGGCGGGCGGTCCTTTGAAGGCCAGAGACTCGAAGGCTGACGGGACGAAGGCACCACTTCGCCGGTCATCGCATTTCTCCTTCGTCACTCCACAACCGATGGCATTTATTCGACGCCCCACTCTCGATGGATAATTTAACGTCCACATCCTCAGAGACAACCTGCCGATTGTGTCCAGTCAGTCTGAGAAATGTGGAATAGGTCAGTCTTTAACGGACTCTATTCCACATTTCTCGCTGTTCCATTATCATTCCGTTTTTCGCTACACTCCGCAGCATTTGTCAGATAATTATGCTTGCCATTTATCTGTCGATACATCGTTAATGTTCACCCTCCCTCACTCCGCTATCACTCTTACCCATAATCCTTTCTTTCACTTTACTCTTGCATCACAACTACTCTGATGTCATCTTTCTACCGCCGCTTCCTAAGTTTTCCATCTTTTTCAGCGTTCATTTGTTCCTCAAACTAAGATACACTCTTCCACTATTCCCCGCTCTACGAAGCTTACGCCATAATTAATCACAGAAATGGCAATTTTCCACTAGAAAAGGTTTTAATACGACCATGGTTTCGATGATGGTGCGGGTGCAGATGGACCTGATGAGGATGCAGTGCATCGAAACCATGGTCGTATTAAAACTTTATCTAGTGGATAATTGCCATTTCTGTGATTCATTATGCTGAACTTCCAACATATCATGCCTGAAACTTCTCTTTTTGTAAGCTTACGCCATGTTTTTCTCTGTTATATCATCCCAAACACATTTTGTTGGGTTTTACTTTTCCTCCATATGGTCTGAAATCAGGTCTGTATAGTTCAATGCTTCTCATTCCAGTTAAGCTTTTCATTCCTCTGTCTTTAACTTTGGATCCTCTCTCCCTTCCTCGTCTCTCCACCGCAAGAGGCAAAAGAGACACCGTCCTCTGGCCACCGGGAAGGCAGGTCCTTGGAAGGTCGGGACGATGATGATGATCCCCAAAAGGGAAGTACACCGCTTCCCTCGCAAACTCTCCCTTCTCTCAATGACCGCTGATATTTATGAGGCGGGTGAGTCTCGTAAAGTAATACACAACATCATTATTCGTTAGTCTACAGATAAAAAATCTACCGATCTAGGGGCAGTCCCTGCTCCTCCCCATTGCGCATTATTAAGTAGTGGCATTTCACCTCACGTCACACTTCGCTTACATTCCTGTTTATTTTCCTTCCAGTGTGCTCAGTATGGCTATTCTTTCCTTTTCATCTTCGACGGCTTACTGAAATGTTCTTCACCATCGCACTTGTGCCTTCCATCACCTCTTGGAATCGTGTTTAATTACCGGGTTGTCCTTATTTTTTCCATCATTTTCTTCAGTACCAACTTTATTTAGCTCATGTTTGATGTGCAATTTTTCTACCTTATCCTATTCAGGTGATTCATCCTCTATATTTATCTCTCCTTATGTCGTCACTACGAAACCATTCGAAACCAGATGAGATACACAAATTAATCACTTTTTTCACTCTGACTACACCTATCTATCTCAACTATCAAAGTTGCCACTCTTCCTTGCTCTCTTTCCAACAGGGGACACCGCAACTGCAACAATCCCGACTCCCTCGATAAATTCCTCACTAACTCACACCTATCCCTTCTCCGGCGAGGCCATCCCGAATCACTTCTTGAGAAAAAATCCTAAAGCATTCCTATCACCCCATTTCACCTCCTAGTACTAATAATTTTAATCTGTCCGTCTGCATCGCCTACTTCCCGGGCGTGGATTACGTCAAACGTATCCTCAAAAGCCTTTTTCCCGTCCTCTCCGACAACGTCACTACCACCCAAATATTCCCCAAATGACCCTCTCTCACCTTCCGACGCCTCCCAATCATTCCAGCATCCTCAAACCCTCTCTCTCTCTCAATCCAAATCCTCTCATTTCTCTAACATTTTTTTCCATTTACCCTGCGGTCACCCCAATTGCAAGACGTGATCCCCCTCCTTGTTTCCAAACCGCCCTCCCCTCCCCCATTCCACGCCCTTCCCCTCCCCTCATTATTCCCTCCCACATGCACCACACCCTATGTGGTGTACATTCTTTCATGCAATATCTGTGATGCATTCTATGTTGGATTGACTTCCGGACCTCAAAATCTCCGTTTAAGGTAGTCCGAGCGAGTTAGTTCCCTAGTCATAATAGAGACCATATTCGAATTATACCTTTTAATTTCAACATCTGTATGACGCATCAATTAAATATTGCATTATTAATGGTGCAATATAATACTTCCACACGGCTGAAGTTTTAATAAATTAAATAAAAATATCTCTAAGTCTTTAACTTGACTCATTTTTTCGCGTGGTACGTTTAACACTCCTTCAAAACGGAAGGTTTTTTGTGATTCTGAAGAATTTACAGCCGTCATAATATGACTTATATTCAATAATTGTCGAGAAAACACAAACTACACGCTGTTAGTTTTTTACGACATCTGAGTGTAAGAAATACCTCATTTTGTAAATAAGGTCTCTCTGGAGTGCATACACGTACCATTTCCCATGTAAAAGAGCTGGTATTTTTTGCAAATATCTCCGAAAGTATTATAGTTAGGGGTTGAATTTTTGGTGTCATTAGAAGGGTGAGGTATTTCTCTTTAAAATGAAACCAAATTCATTGATTTCTAAGTAAAATTATATTTCGCTCAAACTACCTTAAACGGCCACATATCCTCTTGCAACCCCTCCTCACTTCATGCCTCTCTCCCTTATCCCCACCCACGCCTCCTCCTCCCACACCCTTAAGTTAGATAAACGTTTCAACGTGGGCATCCTAGCCTCCCTCCCCCCCACTGACTCCTCAATAGATGTGAAAAATATAGAGCACGCTTGCATTCTGCTCCTTGACGCACTCTCCTTTCTGGGAATCAACAGAGTACTCTAAATCATGTGCCCAACCATTCCTCTACCCTTCTATTCCCCTCCCCCTGCCCCCACTTCCCCTCCTTTCTCTTATCCCGTTCAAACCTTCTGGCAGCAGGAAGGATCACATCTACATCTCCGTCATACCCTGCAAGCCACCCAAAGGGTATGTGGCAGGGGGTGCTTCCACATCAGGCATGCATGAATTATACGGCAGAACACCGAAGCTACATTGAAATCAGGGTATCACACATTCAACGCGCCCATTAAAATCTACTTACCAAGAAACGGCAATCGTTCCAACATGCAAGGGATACAAATACTACGACTACAGATTCAAATTGTCATGCATAAATAAGGACATCAATACTTACACCATGCATAAATAAGAACGCAGAGAACATAAAGAGAAAGATCTACAGTCTAGCTAATGTCACTATTCGCACTATTCATAGGATATGCCACAGGAAGGCAGACCAAAAATACAGCATCACAAACGAAAAATATATATCCTTATATGTATCAATTCTTTCGTATATCGTTCCCGAGCAGTCGTATAGTGACAAAAAGTCGATTGCTGATGAAATCAGGTGATTGAGGGAATGTGCCAGCATTGGTCCTTGCACCGGAAATGCACCCTGCGGGACATTCCTTTACTCATTGTGAGAGTTAGGAACGTGGCCTCTCTGGGAACGGGTTGCGTAGCGACCTAAGAATGAAGGTTGAGTTGTCTGACATGGCTAATGGCCTGACTAGACAGTGGCCAGCCAGAGCAATCGGTCACTGAGAGCAGAAGCGAAGGCATTGACGGCTGCTGTCGCTTTTGTCTCTCGTAAAGACGACGACTGCGGGTCGTGACTTTCAAGATTACGAGGACCTTCGCCACGGCCGGCCAACGCAACGGTTGGCCGCCGTCTATGAATCGGAATTTTCCGTTTTGCTTCCTCGATTTACTCAACGTGCCTTGTATTTCTTTCAAATGGACCATATAGGTATCGGTCTCGATTCTAAAATTTTCTCAGTGATTGGCCGAAATCGATAATGCTCATCATATTTTCCGATGAAAATTGCTGAAAGGAGATAATGTTTAGCAATAAAATTCCAGTTCCGGGTGAAGATATTTCTGGTGAAAGCCTGGCATTCAGATAATTTCAACCATATACGTTTAATTATGCCAAATTGTTTAGAGACACTCATCGAAAATTTATGGTTATTTTTAAAGAATAAATTCCCAACGTAACCGAACCGTCTTTAACCGAAACGACTCTAAATGATATGTCCTTATAATTTCTTCTACAATTTTGTTCATTATCTTTCCGTCTCTGTCGTCAATTTTTGCCATTATATATCTCGATCATTCCCGATTGAGGTTATCACCCGATAGGAAGTTGTACTCTGGCGTGGGACCACTTACTTTTCAACAGACTCATCATCAGCATCATCATCATTTTGATTCTGTCCTTGGAGAGGTTTCAACGGCACTGCCACCACAGCATTCTGTCCTCGGCCTCTCTCTTCATAGCTCCTTCCTTTTTTGATGTCTATCAGCATTACCTTCTACCTATTACTCTCTTTCGTTCTATTTTCCCTTCCATAATTAATTTCCGAACACTAAAACCCTCATTAAAATAAGCCCAATCCAATTAGTCTTCCTCTTTTTAATTTCTCACAAGATACTCCTTTCATCTCCAATCCTCCTCAGCATCTCATCATTCCCAACTCTATCTTTCCACCAAATTCTCTCCATTCGTCGCCACAGCCACATCTCAAAGCTTTCCAAGTACTTTTTTTCTCTCTCCTTCAAGGTCCATGTTTCGCATCCGTACAGTACAATACTCCATATGAAGCATATCACGGATATTTTTCTTATATCTGTTCTGATATTCCTCGATGTCACCAGTTCCTTAATCTTGCTAAGTGTTACTTTTCCTCGCGCAATTCTACTTTTAACTTCCTCTGTACAATCAACAGACTAACTGATCGCAATATATTAAGCAAATGCACACGCGATATTAAGTCATAAAATAATGCTTCAGATCGTCTAAAGGAATTAAAAACCAAGCAAGCAATGGGAACTTCCTCAAAGCGAATACAAAATACTTGAAGCCCTCGTTTAATTCTTTTAATGGCGCCAGTTCTCGGGGCACCGCATTGGGATGGGATGGGCGGTCCGCTTTACCCAGTGTGTGTGAGCGACGTGTACAGGTGTAAACAGAGACACGGCGAAGTCCGCAAGGATGAAGTGTTCGAGTGAGAGGAGAGGATGGGAGGGAAGAGGGATGATCTCCGTTGCTTGCTTTGCGCCGGCGATCGCGTGGACCGCAAAACGGGAATTCCAGAACAGCGGTTCTTTAAGTCTGCACTGGTCGGCTGGTGGGTCGACGGTAGGTGGAGGGGGAGGCATACGGAGGCGGGAGAGTGGGGGCGTTGGGTCGGGGGCGTTGGGGGCAATCCCACCCGTGTGCCTCTCTGCCTCCGCGGCTGCGACGACGCCAAGACTTCTCATTGCGTATTCATCCGCCTCGCGCAGAGATCGCAACATGGAGCCAGGGATTGGGTGCGCGTTGGGAGGGTTGGTGGGTGGGTTGGTGGGTGGAGGGGGAGAGGGAGGGGAAGGGGACGTGAGAGGGGGGGGTTTGAGAAGGCTGTGTATCCATGTGCGAGCTCTCTTGCGATTTATCTCCTATAAGGGGCACGGAAACGGGATAAGTACGAACGAAAAAATGTACATTTAATTATTAATGCATTCTACGCATTCTAACTGGCCAAAAATAAAAAAGGCATTTAAAAAGGTTTGAAAAAATGTTCTTTACTCGTCATTGAGATATTTTACTATACCAGCCCGCCAACTCAATTATTCATCACACATCCTTGCTAATAGTATTTACTTCATGATTATTCTTCGTAATTGTCATCCAAAACTACCTGCCTGCAGCAAACGCCTGCACCTAAACTCCAACAGTGAAAATATAACCATGGATCTGATTACCGAATTGCCTAGTGCCTTGTAGTGCTATTTAATTGTCGCATTAATGATACAAACCTGTAGTTGTACCTAGAGTAGTGTATTGAATGGTAGCATGTTCCTCTACGTAGCACTCTCCTAGTTTCTGGTCTGAATGCGCGCTGATGTCCTGACTGCTTTTGTCTGCGCCTGGCATTCGGGGGAACGTGCGCGGTTCTGATTTAAACTGGGTTGAGTGCTGCATGCCTGGCGTGGAATCACCCCGTGCCACACACGCTAGTGGTGGCCTGCACGGTATTTCGTAGATGTAGATAGATGTAGAATGATCGCAAGTACTTGGTCTACTTTACCCGCACATGTCTACTGTTTAATGTTCCGAGGGGAGCAGGAGGCAGTGCCTTTCGCACCGCCATCCGCTTTTCTCCGACATGAATGAATGCATGTTGTAACAATCAGGTGCCCAGACTTCAATTTTTAGGGATCCGGTTGGTTTGATCGGTGGAGGACTGGCTTCAAATCGCTGGGGCTCCGAATCGAATGCCGGAAGTGCTGGAGATTTTTCAGTGGTACTCGATCCCTGGGCGGATGCCGTTTGGAAAGTGCAATACTCAGGCCGTCGGATCGTATGTTTAAGTTCCTTTAGTGTCTGTGGTTATGAGATTGATGTTGATATAGACCACACCTTTCTCTCCACCCTTTCTCTGGTCCCAAAATACTCTTAACCCCTATCGAAATCTCCTCATGGCAAAAATGACATCGCTTGTCGGTCGCTTCCCAAAAATCCAAACAAACAAACTTAAATAACAGTAATAATTCGAGTGTTTCGAGCCGTTATTTTACCTGATAGTAAACATTAAAAACATTGGTTTTAGCAAATTATATTTTATTGATCTATTTAAATTAAAATACGTCACTTTATTCAAACTGTCATTGTTTTTGTGTGGGTCATAAGGGAAATTATTTTGCAAAAGAGTCGAGGAACTTTTCAATTTTTTCCTCGTGGCGATATTCGGTCCTTACTGACTACTTTTCTCTTTTGCCATGTATCTGATGTAAATATGTACTTGATCATTAGCTCTTTCTAGTAAATGGGCAAAGCTGTTATTTTTTAGATAGTTTTGTAATTGTCGTATGCAAAGGCTAGGTAACGGAATTGTTCAACCACCACTTATTACCACCATCCCTCTTTATCCACCACCTATCTCGCCTCTCACACAAATTTACCTTCAGTCAATTTTTTAACCCCTTCCTCTTAATCATCACCTTACCACCTCTTATGTGTTACCACACCCAACACCTCCCTAATCTCCGCTCTTTTTTTTATTTCCGTCTGACGAGCGAGGTAAAGTATTCGCCCTGCGTGGGAGATGTAATGCCCCTTGGATATTGAACAAGAGGATGAAGCCGATCGCAGCTGTAAGCATTTAAAAAGGTGGAGTGCTCTAAGTGTACTTGTTTAACAATAGTGTCAAACGTATGATAAATATTACGCTTGTTTCAGCCTGCAGGCAGGACGTTGATCACGAGAGACTTCACGAGTCCTTACAGTCTCCTTTTTCTGATCTAATAATTTTGACATTCAAAATTTGTCTATCACCTAATGAATTTCCAGATTTCCAGAAGTATTTGGAGGATCGTAAATTTCCCAGGAATTCCAAGGTCAAAAAATGTATCTTTCTATGAGTTGATTTAGTTAAATAAACGGCACATTTTAACTGCAATTAATGTCTTCGTGATTATGCAGTCATAATGTTGATGAACGTGTAATATATCGAATTGATGGTGAATTTGATTCATCCATTATGAATATGCATTGAGTTAAAATTTCGGGCCTTCGTTTTTTTCTGTTAGTTGATGGAATGGTTAGGTATGGAGACGGCAGTAAAATAAATTGAGAATGCTCGCTGATCTCCGCTCCTTTCGCTTTGGCATTCCCCTTAATCCCGGAATCGTCAATTGAATCAACGTGCCGGCCGGCCCTGCCTGCAGTGCCGCCCCTACCTCTGCTTCGCGCGTTTGCATTTGAACTCGTGTAGTCACGATCAAGTGTGAGCTAGCGAGCACCTAGGCGACCGTTGCCTCCTCTGGTGGCGTAAAAAGACGACGCCTCATCCCCCAATGCCGCCTTTGATCCACTCGCTCCTTCGCACCAGGCACCACACGCTCTCTCTCTCCCTCCTCTCCTCCGCCCTCCTCCTCCCTAACCCTTTCCTCCCCCTCCTCCCCGCCCGTCGAGAGCACCCAACATTTCTCCACCCTCCGAATACAAACACGTATACAGAGCCACTCTTTCCTTCTTGAATTATGGACACTTAATTACACAAGCCCTTCTGGCTTCCATCTCCTCCGCCCCAGCCTCCCCCCCTTTTCTCCATCCCTCCCTATTCTTCCTTTCCTCCCCCTCCCTCCCTCCTCCCTCCTCTCCCTTAAATCCAACCCCTCCTTCCCCTCGCTGACCCCTACATCCGTTGATATGCCCTGCTCCTCATCCTCACCCCCCCCCCCCGTTTTATTTTTTCTCCACCTCGCCCACCCTGGCCACTTGAAACTGCCGTCTTCTATTCGCTGGGAACAAGAGCTCAGTCATAACTCTTGTGTCGTTGCAGCACTCACATCTGACGGTGAATCACTACTGCACCCACAGTAGGTAAAACAACCCCTTGCTGAATTTTAAGCAATCACGGTGCAGCGTGCGGAGTGATTATTAATAATAAGACGTCTTTATTGGGGCGAGATTGAGACTAAAGCAATTCCTTCTTCCATCTAACCCTCCATCAGATAAATACAGGAAATAAGTGCGAAGAAAGATATGTACATTTGTGGGAAAAACGTAAGGAAGAGAATATCCTTGACGAAAAAATCCACTGCAGGAAAACACCCACACACGAAGGGGAGTGTGACAAACCTGCGAAAACCTACAGACAGATTAAGCTAATGTAACACAAAACAGAAAAAATCCATGAAATACACATGAATGATAATAATAATGAAAAGGGTAATTTATGCATAACTACAAAGTTAAAAATAACTAAATAAGTAATCAGAGAATAATAATAAATAAGTTATAAGAAAGTAAAAATAAATAAATAATAATATTAATACTTATAATAATATTAATAGGGGTATTCAAATATGACCATTGTGTTTATTAGTTATCTACGAGATCAAACCGAGCCAAGTGGGACGCAAACTCACAAAGAAGCTAATTTAAGCGTCAAAAATATCGCGTAATGCAATTCCTCTCCCACTCGAAGTCATTGTGTTTTTCAGAGAAAATCGAGAAGGAAGGAGTGAATCGTTGTGTTCCCACACGGTAATGCCGCCGTAGGAAATGCATGAAATCTTGTTTCTTCAATCAACGTTTAGTTTCAACGTACACGCCGGTGTACTCATGTCTCTGCCTCGACTTCGTGTTCCGTGAATTTGGAATTTTTAAATGCCGGATAAGTGCAATACGCTCACCGCCCTAGTTTTCATTTTCTCAAGTTGCGAATGAAAAAAATGACTGCACTTGAGTATACTTCAGGAGAATGAAATTCTACTCTAAAGAGAATTGCTCAATGTGCCATTTTGCCTCCAATTTCTGACTATTTAGAAGGATGGTGAGGTTCGCAGCCAATATTTTCTTATCGTATATTCGTCAATTTTTGGCCGGGGAACAATTCCTCGCTCCGGGGACAAGTGTTTTCATTTCCACTAAGAGTGGCATTAAATCGCCGTCATGGATTCATTTTTATTCAGCGCATCTTTTCGCGAAAGCCAATCGTCATTATGCCGAGTGCTTGGTACAAGTAAGAAAAAGGTGGCAAATTATTACGAGAGTAAATATCGCGCGTTCTGTTTAAGACAGAATGCCGTGGATTGGCATGGAAGGGGCCTTAAGGTAGTTTGAGCGGAAAATTACTTTCCTTAGAAATCAATGAATTTGGCCACGTTTTAAAGAAATATAGCTCACCCTTCTGATGACACCAAATACTCAACCCCTTCCCACATTACTTTTGGAGATGTTTGTCAAAAAATACCAGCCCTTTTACGTGGGAAATGGTACGTGTATGCACTACAGAGAGACATCATTTACGAAATGAGCTATTTCTAACACTTAGATGTCGGAAAAAAATGATATCGTGTAGTTTTTATGTTTTCTCAACTATTTTTGAAAGTTAATCATATTGTTACCGCAGTAAATTCTTCGGGATCACAAAAATATTTCCGTTTTAAAGGAGTTTCAAACGCACCGCGTGAAAAAAATGAGTCAATTTAAAGACTTATTGAGTTATTTTCATTTAATTACTTAGTTTCTGTCAAATAAAACTATATTATTGCGCCATTACCAATGCAATATTTAATTGATGTGTCCTACAGGTGGTGAAATTAAAACGTATAATTCGAATATGGTCTCTATTATGACTATGGGAACTATCTCGCTCGGACTACCTTGAAGTGCATGGATGGATATGGGAGTAATCCTCGCGGACCCGTTGGTATTCCGCGTCTTTCGCCCTTCATTTGTTTCGTCGCGATGCGGGAGGGGCGAGAGGGGGTGGGTGAGAGAGAAAGAGAGATGGAAGGAGAGGGCAGCCATTCTCCAGCTGCATGGGAGTCGAGTGTGTTTGCGTCTCCGCTGTGTGCTTGAGGGGGCGGGAGGGGTTCGGCGTGAATCTCTGCGTTTTCTCCATCGCTGCCCGTTCCCTCGCGGCCAGGGAGGAGTGGAGGGGGTAGGCGGGGGGCTACGGACGGCTTCCCTACCCCCCACCCATTTTCTCCCTACTTCTCCTCACCTGCCCAGTAGGAATACGAAAACATTCGCGGCATAAAATGCGCGAGAGAGCGACGGCGCTTTGAATAAGTAAATCCGCAGAACCCGGAGAGAGGGGCGGAGGAGGAGTTTCGGGCTCCACCCGCTCGCGGCAGCACCTCCGCCTTCTCTCTCTCTTCCTCGGAACAAAACTTTAGATTTTTTCCCTCTTCTCCTCCTTTCCCTTCCCCCCCTCCCACTACCACTAACCACGCACACATACAAACACACACTACGACCTCTCTCTCTCTTTCTCTCTCTCATCTTCTCCCTCGGGAGTGCGCCCTCCTCTGCGCTTTTGTTTCCCACTGCTGGCGCCGCACCCAACCGCGGTGGCCCGGCGGGGAAACACCCCCCCAACCTCCCCCTGCTACACCCACTGATTCCTTTCGTTTCGTCTCGGGCAGCTTCATCGCCCCTCCCCGCCCCCATTCTCGCCCCCCGTTCCTGCCCCCGTTCCCGCCTCCCCCCCTCCGCCACCAATCTGCTGCACCTCCACCGCGCCCATTTGCGAACCCTGCACTCCGAGACCAAAAGCACCACTCTTCTCCTCTTTCCCGCTCGCCTCGGTGCCCCGTCGAGGATTCTCCTGCTGCTGTCCGCCTTTCGGTGCATTCGGTGCACTCGTCGATCAATTCAAATGAGAGTGCTGATGAATGACTGTGATCATGGTTGTTGAGGGGGTTATACTATTGCTCATGCGCTTCTCAAAACTCGCGGACAATTTCACTTGTACAAGATTTGCGGGGTGCAGAGGAAACTTGTGGATTAAATGGAGAAGAGGCAATGGAGGAGGTTAAGGTGGGAGTTAAGAACTGAACAAGGTTAAGGTAGTTTGAACGAAATATCATTTTACCTAGAAATCAATGAATTTTGTCTCGTTTTAAAGAAGAATATATCACCCTTCCATTGACACTAAAAATTAAACCCCTTACCACATTACTTTCGGAGATACATACATACCCATCTCGCCGTTCCCCTCCGGGGTAGGCACAGTCAAAATGTTTCACTCATTAATACATAATTGTACACCTAACTCTGCTTCAATTATTTCCTCCATACTGACCTATCCTTGCAAATCTCTTTTGCCTCATATTTTCAAAAAAAATACAAAAATACATGGGAAATGGTTCGTGTTTGCACTCCAGAGAGACATTATTTACAAAATGAGGTCTTTCTAACACTTAGATCGCGTCAAAAAATCAACAGTGTGTAGTTTTTGTGTTTTCTCAACTATTTTTGAAAATTAATCATATTGTCACCGCAGTAAATTCTTTGGGATCACAAAAACCTTCCGTTTTGAACGAGTTTCAAACGTACCGCGTGAAAAAAATGAGTCAAATTAAAGACTTATTTAGATATTTTCATTGGATTACTTAGAATTTCAGTCGTATAATAGTATATGATTTCACCATTAACCCTTCCTTGTCCAAAGGGATATCTCAACTACCCTAAGCCTTGTTTTTGAAATATTAGTCAGCACGATGGATTAGATTACGAAGATGGCATTAGGTACTTGTTTCTAATACTAAAATTCATACGAGCATACTATTTGAAGTGTATTTGAAAGTAAATTTTCAAAATATTTTGTATTTAACTTCTGGGGTAGCTAGACTACCCCTCTTGAGTTAATTAGGCTCACATTTGAGTTTCATTTTTTTCATTTATGGCCTTACCTTGGTCTGATTTGAGCTTCTAAAACTGCGCAATACGTGTATGACTTTATATTGAATTAAACGTTGAATCTTAATTACAAGACTTATGATTATATGCATGTAAAACTGTATAACGCCAATAATATCGTAACTTATTTTCATTTTTTAAGCTTTGAGTTAGGGATAACACATTGGGGTACCTGAATTACCCCATTGGGCGATGGAAGATTAGAAATACTTTGGGCATGGAAGGGTTAATAATGCAATATTTAAATCGTGTGTCTCACAGCTGGTGAAGTTAAAACGTTTAGTTCGAATATGGTCTCGATAATGATTAGGGATCTATCTCGCTCGCACTGCCTTAAAAGAGAGGAAGAGGGACGAAGGGTTGCTCCAGGGCGTGAAAGAGGGGAGGATATCTATTGAGTTAGCGGGGGTGGCGGGGGGGGGAAAGAGAATCGATTTTATGGAAGGAATGAAGTGTTTTCATTGGCATTGTCCTTGGAATTTCGGCATTTGACGTACGCTTAGGTGAAGAAAGAAACTTTTTGAGTCAATATGGGCCTCCATTCACAAATATCCCGGCAATTATTACTGATTTCTACTTAAACTTTCCATTTGTGGTAAACATTTCTGCTTTGAAAAAATGTACTGCTTTTTAAATTATGCTTCATGTTAAAACATATTTGCTTGAAATATTGTACGGTTGCAAACTTAGTTTTTTTTTCAAATTACGATGACATATGGCTCGTGTTGTACTGCAGGTATGTTTTGTGGCCCGACTAATCCTAGAATGTTACATAACATGTAAAATAAGAAGTATGTCGCTGAACTCCTCCTAAACGGCTCGACCGATTTTGCGCGTGAAATTTTTTGCGTGTGATTGAGTGGGTCCCTGGATGGTTTAGATTAACAATTATACCCGGTAGGTGACGCTGGGATCGGGTTCTAGGAATTTTTTTTTTTTACGAATTTTTTATTTTTTATTTTCGAAAGATTTTTCGCATATCAGAACATATAACCCCAAAATTTCAACCCCCCACTCTCTCCCCCAATACTTTTTAAAATGAAAAAATCATAAGTTTATGAATAATTGACCGTCAAAACCTTCTGAGAATTTCATGAATAATTGTCCATCTGAGAATAATTTATAGTTATGTTTCTGTACCATAGGTGGCTCTGATGTCGAATTCTGTGGTATTTGACGTACTCATCAATACATGAGCAAGTCGTCGCACTTGCGTCGTAGATTGGCGTTGTTTTCACATTTCAATTTATGTCCGCTGTGTTTCCATATTCCATGTATCACAATTGCTTGCATATTGAGTGTATTAGTCATCGGCAAAAATATTGAAATAACGTTTTAAATTATAAATAAAGTGCAGTTAAACACATACATTGTGCAAATGGACTCAATGTCAAATATCACTTAATATACAGTTCATCCTAAATTCGAATATCGAAAAAACTTTTGCTGAACTCGCTAATAGCAAACGTCTGGGCAGGACAACGTCTGTCGAGTCCGCTAGTTGTCGATAAATTAATGTTGGTACTTAAAGTAGAATGATCACACGTTAGGTGGAAGCGAAGAGCAGGAACACGTCATTCTCATCGAAATAGCGAGTCGTTCATATTTCGGAGGGAGGTCACACTCGAGTCGGGAGGGAAAGGGAGGGGGGCGAGGGGGTGTGGGGGAAGGGGGGGGAGTGGGAGGGGGTGGCGAGGCGAAGAGAGAGAGAGATAGCACCTGTTCTGAGAGAGAGAGAGAGAGAGAGAGAGAGAGAGAGAGAGAGAGCCGAAGAATTGATTCAATGAGGCGGCATCAGGGTTTTTAATTGGCGAGGGTGATTCAGAGAAGCTGGTGGGTTGAGAGAGAGAGGCGTGAGTCAGTTGGCAGCCTCAATTGAGGCGCGAGGCGACTCATCCCAAGAGGAGACAACTGCTCTCTATCCGACGAGGGAATCTCCTCCCGTCCCATTTCGAGCCATCATTCCCAATTGACTTCCTCTCCAAAGTGGAGATTACGACCCACGAGGAAGATCAGCGAAGAAGTCGCCGATTACGTCGCTGCGACAGAATTTGACGCTTTCTTTCCAATTTTACTGCTGAATAATTGCGTATCTTCAGCAGTTCCAAAATTAAGGTTTCATTTAATGAGAACAATTGGGAGAGGTAACCTCGAGTAATTTTTTATTTGTACCTCCTCCGAAAGTATGACCAAGTACAGATGCATGGGTCTTTTAAATGAATTTCTTTTTGCATTGCAAATAATAATCACCGGTCGTTGTTCAGAGTTCAACCGAGTTCCTCAAATGGAAGTAATAATTGAAAAGTTTCTTTTGATATTTAAGACAAACATCACTTTACGTTTTGTCATTCAAAACGTCAAACTCCATGTCTTTTCCTGCATTTAGTCAATGTCTGTTAATGTTTCCCGTATAGTCTTTTTCGATGGAACGACGCAGAACGCGTCGGACGCAAACCCTGCAGACCGGAGGCAGAGACGGAGTTCTCTGGATAGCAGAAATTTTACCAATCAGACACGAGAAACCGATCAAGGTTGACCTCGCTTCATGCTTCCCTAAATCTTTTTATGAATGCTAATTTAAGTTAATACAGTTCAAGCGAGATAGTTCCCTAATCAGAATAGAGACCATATTCGAATTACACGTTTTAATTTCACCAGTTGTAGGACATATGAATTAAATATTGTATTATTAATGGTGCAATAAAATAGTTTTATATGGCCGAAATTGTAAATCAACAAATAAAAATATCTAAATAAGTCTTTAACTTGACTTATTTTTTTCGCGCATTGCGTTTGAAACTCCTTCAAAACGGAAGGTTTTTCATGATACCGAAGTACTTACTGCGGTGATTTGTTATGTGATTATATGATTTATTTTCAAAAGTAGTCGAGAAAACATACAAACTTCACGGTGTTAGTTTTTTGACGAGATCGAAGTGTTAAAAATACCTTATTTTGTAAATAATGTCTCTTTGGGGTGCATACACGTATATTTTCACATGTAAAAGGGCGGATATTTTTTGGTAAATATCTCGGAAGGTAATGCGGTGAGGGGTTCAATTTTTTATGTCAATGGAAGGGTGAGAAATTTTTCTTCAAATGAGACGAAATACATTGATTTCTAGGTAAAATGATATTTCGCTCAAACTACCTTAAGCAGAGAGAGAAGATCTTTCCAAGTGCAAATTAGCAAAATGTTCCATGCGGGACTTGGTGGAAGCTGTCAATACTTTACTACAAAACACTTTAAAATGTTCACAGTTACATGGAGCAATACGTTTCACCCGCTGTGTGGCTTAATCATATGCAAAGTTCTTCACTTTGGTTCGTGAATGAAGGGTCCAAAACCAAAGGGTGGGGGAGGGGGGCGGAGGGGAAGGAGAGGGAGGTGATTGGAGTGGGTGGGGTAGTCGGAACGGGGCAAATTCAAGGGTTATGATTGGATGAGAGGAGGCATGAGATGAGGCGATCGAAGGGATTTGCTCACCCTAAGGAGGCGCATCGGTCTGGGGGCCCTAATATGTCTACATCTACATAATACCCCGTGAGCCACCGCTTTGGCGTGTGGCAGGGGGTGTTAGGTCACCAGCCGTGTTAAGGTGTAAGTTTTTGGAGATGAAATGGTGACATGTATTATAGGAGTGCATTTAGTGGAGTTCAATTTTTATTGTGATCGCTTATTGTGCGCGCAAAGAACGAGTATTTGTACATATCTGTTCGGCAGTGTATCTCTCTTATTTTATCGCATCTGTCAGACCTAGAGATGTAGTGAGGAGTCATGATAATATGCTCTATGTCGCTCTGAAAAATATCAGTTATGAATTTATCAAGCAGCCTAAGCCTAGCGTGTGGCCTCCGAGTCTCTAGGGGCTCCCACCTTAATCCCTCTAAAAGTTGTGAGACACTATATGTAAGCTCGTAGCAGTTTTTAACGAAGCGCGTTGCTTTCCTTTGTATTTTATCATTTTTTTTGGTTTAATCTATTTGACCAGGGTCCTAAATGCTCGCGGTGTATTCGAGGTATGGCCTAACCAGAGCGATATTAACCGAGCCTAATCGAAGACCCTTGCACAGAAATTATACCACATAGTAAGTAAAACGCGTTGTGCCACGCGTCGAATTAATCTGTGCCATATTAGGAAGTGTTTTATTCGACATGGATTCCGAAAAGCGGATTTTTCTCGAGCGGTTGTTTCGGCGCAAGCGGGAATTGACTCCTCCGTTGTCAACCGATCGCTCATCACCCGTTCGCTGCCACCCTTCAACAACTGTCAACAGAATCCTCACTGTGGTTGGTCGCCACCTCACCCCCTCCCCCCCATCACATGTCTTGTCCGACGCCGCCGCATCCCCGACACCGCTGCACCCGACCTCTTCACGACGACCTCATGTGCACTTGCCAATGAGGGAGGGTCAATGAGGCACTCTATCGATCTCTGCAACAAATCTCTTCCGATCTGGCTGAGACAGCGATCTTGTCACGGTGTAATATTCACGAGCAATTGTATGCGAGTAAATATTACACGAGTGATTAATAGCATAGATTAAGTACATATAGAGTGGCAAAGAGATTGGGGGGATTCGGATATGAGTTTTTAAATAATACTTTGGCCGATAGATTGAACAGGTGTATCGAAGTTGCACGACAAGCCATTACAAATGAGCTTTGGCACTCGGCCACTTCATTTAGTGTCGCATAACTCACATGATGGTCTTATGATGATTTCGGTGCCTGGATGTTTAATAATCGACCCATAGCAACAAAAACAAATCTTATTGAGTCGTCGAGACCAAATTAAACATGTATTTTAATGTGTCTTCAATGAGTATCGTCTATAATGAATCGAATTCACGTCAATATGATAAGACACGCGATTACCAAACACGGAGTCAACTGTTTACCGATGTATCATAGCAACGACAAAACAATTGATACTCAATAAAAAGCACACAAGAGCCATGGCAAATCCACCTCTGTATGTTGATGCAAAATCACTGAGTACCACTAGCGCCTCCAAGTGGCCTTCTCCGTAAGCCAAAATTCTTCCTTCCCTAAGGTGGTGGCACCTGAGAAATTCTTCACAATGCTCTCAAAAATTTACGTCCAGTTTTTAGCATTGTTTGCCTCTCTATCTATACGAACTCTATGATAATTCCAACGTTACGATTCGATATTGATACTTGTCCTCATTGACGATTATTATTATTATTGCAATCGAATCGGCGATTTCTGGAGCATCTTCATTTC
This sequence comes from Ceriagrion tenellum, assembly GCA_963169105.1. NCBI lineage: Eukaryota > Metazoa > Arthropoda > Insecta > Odonata > Coenagrionidae > Ceriagrion > Ceriagrion tenellum. The sequence continues at coordinate 135,703,886 of OY720641.1, read as the reverse complement.
GGCAAAGGGTGTTGTCAATGCGGCGATGACCTCTTTAGACACGGCGTTGGAAGACAGGACTCCGTACAAATTCGTGTAATTTGTCGCGTACAGGTTTTTAATCGGCACTTAATGGAGGCAAAATATTTTCCTCCGTGTTCACTTCGCGAAGCTCGTGTGATTTATACGTCTAAATGAAATTCAATCCCACGAGTATTGAGTGATTCCGAACGTAAGCTTTCCATATCTTCTGAATGATAAGCGTGTTATAAAGACTATTCAATAAACCTTTAAGCGTTTTCTTATTTATTCGACCGCGGTCTGGCATAATGCTCATCATTGTCGAGACAGTTGCAGAATTCACGGTCGACCAAATTCAAGTGTGGAAGCACCATACTGTTCTTCTTGTACAGAGCTGAAATTGCTCGAAGTTCAGGCGGAGCCATTTGAATATAAAAGTTAAAAAGCGTTTTTTTTAATCATTGATCACAGACAATAGCTTAAGACAAAGCGCATGGTAGTCATATGTTTATTTCGCTTATTTCACTTTCAAGGGAATAAATCGACAGCAACTCTCTCTGAGAATCGGACTGCGTCGTCCGCGAAAAGACGAATTTTATTCGTAACGACGATGGTGATATCACTAATATACAAATGGAATAATAAGGGACCAATGACACTTCCCTGGGGTACACCGGATGTGACTTTAACTGTATCTGAACTATGATGTAGATGTATATCTTAACAAGAATTGTAGATACTAACCTCTGATGCAATATCCGGCATGATGTACTCCTGCATGTCTTAGTACCTTGTAGTGCTTTTTATTTGTCGCGTTAATAATGCTAACCAGTAGTTATATCTTGTGTAGTGTACTGCATGGTAGCATTTTCTTCTACCTATCACTCTCCTGGTTTGTGGTCTGACTGCGTACAATTGCCCTGACTGCTTTTGGCCTGCGCCTGGCATTCGGGGGAATGCGCGCGGTTCTGATTGAACTGGGAAGAGTGCTGCATGCCGGGTGTGGAATCACCCCGTGCCACACACCCTATAGTGCCTTGCACGGTATTTCGTAGATGTTGAGGTAGATTTCTATCGCTCACATTTGCAGCGTCGTAGACCATCGGAGAAAAGACTGCGGTTCAAGAATATTTGCCCTCACACAGTCAAAGAGACACAATTGGGGAACTATGGACACAATAGACATGGTGAGATGCAAGAGCCTCCTCCAGTGGGAGCACCACGAAGGCACTTGGAAGGAGGCCGATGGCGTCACACCCTTCGACAGAGGGTGGGGGACCTTATTCGTTCCTTCCCCACCCCACGCCACTGTCTTCGCCGCGCAATCCGGTTCATCGCGCGGTCGCCACTTTAGCGCTCCGGCGCCGCGCCGCTGGTGGCGCTCTGTGCGTGAAGTGGGCGCGCAGATGAAGATGAATGGGCTTTGGGGCTCGCGCCGCTGCGCGTCAATTGGGTGACCACGTGCGCCCTAAGAGAGGGAGGAGGAGGTCACGGGATGACCTCCTCCCACGTGCCGGTTGAGAGACTTTTCGTGACGGTGAGTCATGATGTGAGTGCATTCGCTCACTCCATCCCTCTTGGCGAAATTGGCCGATGGGGCCGCCACTACCGAGTCATTGAAATGCGCGCGACTTCCTTCGATTGAGGTAGTGCGAGCGAGATAGTTCCCCCTAATCGTAATAGAGACCATATTCGAATTATACCTTTTTATGTCACCAGCTGTGAGACACACGAATTAATTATTGCATTACAAATGGTGCAATAATATAAGTTTACATTACAGAAATTGTAAGTAACAAATGAAAATATCCAAGTAAGTCTTTACTTGACTCATTTTTTTCACGCAGTACGTTTGAAACTCCACCAAAACGGAAGGTTTATTGTGATCCCGAAGAATCCACTGCGGTGAAAATATGATTAATTTTCAAAAATAGTTGAGAAAACACACCAACTACACACTGTTGAATTTTTGACGAGATCTAAGTGTAGGAAATGCCTCATTTTTAATACAAGGTCTCTCTGGAGTACATACACGTACAATTTCCCATGTAAAAGGGATCGTATTTTCTGGAAAATGTCTCCGAAAGTAATGTGGTAAGGCGTTGAACTTTTGTTGTCAATGAATGGGTGGTATATTTTTCTTTAAAATGGGACCAAATTCATTGATTTCTAGGTAAAATGATATTTCGCTCAAACTGCCTCAAATAGTGAAATACAGTATTCCAAATGTCCGCGATGCATCCACGGACGCCTCACTATCTTCACCTCACCGTTTGTAGTCCCTCCCATCGCTGACTTAAAAATCGAACTTAAAACTCATTAATAAAACCACTAATTCTGTCCTTGACATTCCCGAACTCACTTCATTCATCAACGTTAGAGTGCCTTCGCGTCCTACCAGAGCTAACTCATTACCCCACATCAACACAACTCCAAGATTATTAATCCGTTAAACGGTGATTGAACGCTCTCTCTTCTTCCGTCTCTCTCCTCTTTCATACATTCACTTCCCACTGATGTCGATCCCTTTTCTCCATCGCGATTGAAAATACAGCCGAATTATCCACAACACATCTTTTCCAAAATTAACAGCAAATTAAGGCAGTAATAAACAATTACAAAGGCTTCTTCATCACATCTTCGTTAAGTTCTTTTATATTGCTTATGCTTGTAAGTCTCTTAGAATTTTTAATATTGCACTGAAAATAGGCCAAGTGCAATGTAAATTTACAATTGGAAATGAGGAAGAATTATTGCACAAAAAATTCACAAAATACAAATAAAAGCACGCTTCGTTAAAAAATGCTAAGAACGAACATATATTGTTACACAACTGTTTGAGGGATTAAGGTGGGAGCCCCTAGAGACTCGGAGGCTGCACGCTAGGCTTAGGCTGCATGATTAATTCAGAACTGGTGTGTATCAGAGCGACACAGAGAATATTATCATGACGCCTCACGACATTTCTAAGTCTGCCAGATGCGATAAAACAAGAGAGATACTCTACCGAACAGATAGGTACAAAAACTCGTTCTTTCCGCGCACAATAAGCGAACACAATAAAAACTAGGAATGAGTCGATTCTACTTTTTTTCGATTTCGATTCCGATTCTTTCGAATCGATTCCCGATTCTCGATTCCGATTTCATCGATTCTTATTCCTATTAATATGTGGGATATTGATATGCCAGTTGCGTACGACTATTATTTAAAGTCAAGTATTGGTTGAAATAAAGTAACAAAGACAATTAAGTCTCTTAAAAAATATATTTATTAACAAATATCAAATATATCCTCAGCTAATTGAGGTAGATAAAAAGTACATATTGCTAGCCTACACCCAAAATTACTGAGATAAATATGAAGTGATAAACGAAATTTGATATGAATATTTATTTATCTGGTATCGATGGAACCGGAATCAACTTTAGGCGATCGATTCTCGGTACCGATTCTAATCCTGAGAATCGGTGGAATCGAGAATCGACATTTGAATTCGACTCATCCTTAATAAAATCTGTGCTCCTCCGAATACACTCTCATAGGACATGTCGCGCGTTAAAGAAATATTTTATCGCCACTAACAGCCAGAGTTAAGAAACTTGTTTTCAGGCATTTGGATTAGGTCGTTCTTCATGGATTTTCTAAGCGCGAAAGTTAGTTCTCCACCCCCGAAATGGTTAATTTCAGTGGACGAGATGCCGACGTATTGTGGACATATGCCTAAGTGGTGTGGGTCTATATGGGGCCCTCACAAAGTAGGACTAGTTTCAGGTGTAGGTCGAATACGGCGAAGGGCAGCAAGAACAGTGAAAAATTGTTACGAAAAACATAGTAGTGTTACTGAGTTGTTGAGGGAATTAGGGTGGTAACCTCTATCTGATCGAGGGGAAAAATGCAGATGAAATCTTTTACGACAGTTTGATGTAAACTATTTTTGCCGGACGTTCAACTTATTTTTCTAAAGCCAAAGTGTTACTGCAGAAACAATCACAGAAATACGATTAAGTAATGAACTATACACCAGAACCGATAGATTTTGAATGTCATTTTTTGCCTACTAAAATAAGGGGCCATAATAGTTGCAATAGGTCTGTTTTAGGATACTTTTACAATCACTGGGCAACGAAGGTTTTGCACTTGTGCTCAAAATCTTAACATCATTATTAATAACAAACCTCGCATGAAATTTCCGCCATTATATGGCTTTGCATGATTCAGCACCTTATATTACTATTATCAGTCGCATCAATAATACTAACCAGAAGTTGTATCTTAAATAGTGGTATAAAACATGGAGGCGCGTTCCCCTACGTAGCCCTCTAGCACTGTTGTCCTGTCTGCTTTTGGCCTGCGCCTGGCATCCGGGCGAACATGCGCGGTTCAGATTTCATCTGGGATGAGTGCTGCACGCCTGGTGTGGAATCACCCCGTGCCATACACCCTATTGGAGGCTTGCACGGTATTTCGTAGATATAGATGTAGATGTCACCATTTCACCTCCAAAACTTTTACATCTTTACCCGGCTGGTGACCTACCACCCCCTGCCACACGCCCATGCGGCGGCTCGTGGGGTAGTATGTAGATGTAGATGTATTGTAAGCGCTGCGAAAGGGATTATTTTTGGCCTTCGAGTCCGATGGAGAGAAGCTGGAGGTGAATGTCGAATCCTCACATCCTCTTCTCTTCCTTCCCTCTCTCTATCTCTCTCTGGACCCCTCGCAAACTCTCTCATCCCTCCCCTCACCCCTTCTTCTTATTCTCCCCACCCTCTTCCTCAGTTCATACTTGCTGCTTCGCCCGGGGCGGGAGGAGGAATGGCGGGGAGGCCGGAAAGTTGCCCTCCCTCCCTTCCTGCTCCTTCTTCATCCGGCCCTAATCCCTCACGGGAGATGCTACTTGCCCTACCTCCCCGTCTCCTCATTCCCACGTCTCTGGGCAACCCTTCCGCATCCTCCTTCCCTCCTTCCTCTCCTCACCCACCCACTACTCATCCCCCTCCCCCCTCCTAATCCAACTACCCCCCACACAAACTCCCGGACAAACCCTTAACCGCCCACGATTCCCCCACACCCTGGCAAGAAAAACCCTCCTACGTGCCCTGTCCCCAAACTTCTCCAGAGAGAGAGGGTTCAAGAGAGGGGTTGAGTCAGCCTTTGTGTGTTCCGTATTTACTCTCGACTTAACCACCATCCACACCCACCCCCACCGTCCATCCATCCCTCCTGAATCAAAGGTCATTCCTCGCGACGTTTCCGTCCACATCTCTCGTCGCATGACCCGCAACTATCGCATGTCTTGGCAACGAGTCCCGAATGAGGCACCATTGTCGCCTAAGTGTCTGACTCAGGCTAGATCATCCTAAGTGTTGAGGTATTCTTGCAACGAGATGGTTGCATTGCATTTTCACGTGGAAGGTATATAATCTACATCTACGTCATACCACCGTACGTACCACACATGCAACGCGCCCATTAAAAATCTACTATCCAAGAAACATTCCATCGTCAATCGTTCCAACATGCAAGGGATACGAAGACTACTACTACAGATTCAAAATATCATGCATAAATAAGAACATCAATATTTACATCATGCAGAAATAAGAACGTAGAGAATATAAAGAGAAAGATCTACAGTCTAGCTAATGTCACTATTCGCACTATTCTTGACGACGATCACAGCTGTTATGGACCCGAATGGTACGCGGAAAAATTTGGCTTTTTTATACCTATCGGTTCTACAATCTCTCTCTCTAATTTTATTGGCGCGATCTAATCTGCCGTAGTAAGAGGGGGTTAATATTATGTTTTTTACGTGGTCAGAGATATGTTTTTCCTGAAATTTAGCTAAGAGGTTAAGCCTATAATTTAATCTACGCTGTGGTAGCAATTCCCATCCCAATTCCTCTAACAATCCAGACACACTAGTAAACTTAGTAAACTTATCTTAGCATCGCTTTACAATCCTAGATTTTCTTCGATGCACGCGATCTAATTCCGATATCAACCCCTCTTCATAAGGATCCCATACACTGGCAGCATATTCCAAATGAGGCCTAACAATTGAAAAATAACAACGTTCTTTCACTTTCTCAATCTCAATAATCCAGGGTGGTATATTATGGAAAGGATGTGAACTGGAACATTTCACACTTTTTCTTTTCCCCGAATCTGCTAGTTCGCTTAGAAACTGGGCGCTCTAAAGAAATGATCGTGAAACGAAATGCACGACCAATGAAAGGCATTTTCTGAACCCTTGACGAATGATAATTGGGACTCGTAGTAAAGACTCTGGAAAATAAAAAAAGGAGTTGTTTACGGTACGGTTCGTTGTATGAGTGAGGAATCTGGAATTTTGGGAGAGGAATCAGAATAATAATGTTGGTAGCATGTGGTGGAAGTGGGAAGGGGATGAGCGCATCCAGAGGCACTTGATTTTTATGATGATGCGTTGAGTGGAAGGAAAATGATCAATTATGCTTCACCAACGAGGATATCACCACCGATCAAAGTTGGAAGAAATGATATAAGATCTGATGCTTTCCCGGCGCACGAGTTTCTCAAAGTGACTTCAGAAAATCTCAAGCAGTTTTACATTTTCTGCCGTCCCTTGGAAGTGGCACGGGTGTGGAGACGATGGCGTGCTCCACCCCGTGAGAGGCTTTTGAGTGAGCGGGCATCATAGTCGGTGTGGACGCGGATGTGAGACGAGGGGGATGGACTGAAGAGAGGAGCCATTGAAGTGACGATCTTATGGCGAAGGGTGGTAACCCTTTTACTGGAACAAAAGGAAACGATGCAAAACTATGAAACTTTCTACTCCACGTCCTCAGAAAACAACCATGTTCAATTCAGGTTTATTTTTTCAATGATTCTTATCGGGTAACTCCTCTCCGGCCATATTTATACGATATTTCCAAATATCTCTTGGTATCCTTTTGGCGATCGAAAACTGTTTTCTTAATTTAAACAACTATCAATATTCATTGAGGGTTGTTGAACACGTCTCCCTAAATATAAACAATAATTCGTGGAAATTATGACTAAAGTAGCCTCGCATTTTGGTGTGTGGTTTCTACTTCTGCTGTTAAACTCTTGCCATTCTTGGCACTCATTAATGTAATTGTAGGTCCGTATGTTTCCAGGATATAAATGAGAAATATGCCAGAGTTGTAAGCTATGCCCAAACCGTGCTGCTATAATATAACTCTCACGTTGTTAGCAACCTTTGTTTTCGCTAGAGTTGACCTTATGTGATCCGCCAGCAACCAAATCGATGTTTTAAAAATCATAACGTTGTACAACAATCTCCGTGGAGAGAATTGCTTTGCCAAATCCGCTTTGATCACCTTTGTGTAGAAGATACGCAAATCGGAGTTAGAGGAGCATTTAAAAGTTGCCTCCTACACATAGCTCGTATCCCTTGTGTAATTAGTGATCTATTCTTTCAATGTAATTAGCGAGGCAGTTGAGATATTTGTGTCAAGGAAATCACCTATCCTGCTGATAAAAATGATTCCGGTAAATTTCCTTCTCTGAGCAATCTGTCGTTTTCAGCCATGCTCTGATGCTCAGGACATGGTAAATATTTTATATCAAGTAGCATTATTCCCCCGGGTGATAAATGAATGTGGGTTAGATGCATGACTGTGCCTACCCTGGATGGGAACGGCGTGATTGGTATGTATGCATGTATGTAGTATGATTCGAATAATAAATAAATATCGGTCGACCGGTTATTTATGAGAAGTCAAACCACTATTGAACCTTTTGCTCGTTGAGGATGGAGAAGTCGCTCCATTTGAATCGATCTCCTCGTAGAACTGAAGCTGTGATCGGTAATCTACGCATCCTACCATGATTCGAACCTGGGTCTTCGAGATATCACCTCTCTACACACAATGATGCATTGATCTTCCCCCAAACTTTCCTCCCGGATCCTATCCCCTCTTTTTTTCCCTGCCGAATGATTTCCTCTGCGGCTCTACACACCGAGGGGAGGTAAAATGTGATCCCTGAAGCTGTCGAGCGCAGCAAGAGTAATCCATCTGATGCGAGCACCGCGGCGACGGCGTATAATAATCGAAGACCTCTATCCTCGACGAATGAACGTCGGCTGGATATATTACGATGAAGACAGATTTAACGTCGTCCCTAGCTCCAGCGCCCGCCGTCAGTGGGACGCCAGCCCTAGCAGCCACCCAAAGGGGGTCCACCTCCGCCGGCCCAGGGCCGATTAAGGCCTTCTTCCTTTCTTATGCTTCTCCCTGATGTGTGGATCCTTGGCAATAGGGAAGAGCCAAGCTCGTCCGAACCCCGTGGCGGTCAATTCTACTAGAGGAGGAGAATGATAGGGGGAGGGTTGGCTTTTCGGACCTCTCTCTCCCACCGCCTCCTCCACCGGGGGGTCATAACCCACCCCCGTCGCTCGACAGGGGGTGGGGAAGGGGACCCGGGCGGAAAAGGGGCCTTTGCGTCTTGTGAGGACGACCCTCCGAGCGCCGCGATTTGTCTTGCACATGGCTCCTCTTCTGTGTGTCTGTCCTCTCGCCGGCGTCTCTACCCCTCCCTCCCCTTGTCCCCCCTCCCCCACCGCTCGCTCGCCTTCCCCTCCCCTCCGTCCCCCGGGGGGGCACTAACCATTAGGCGGCCGTCAACAGATGACGCCGGTTGACCGTGGCGAGTGAGTCAGTGGGACCGGCCGAAAGGGACCCCCGTCCGTCGCTGGGACTGCGCCGACCGCTGAGAGAGTGTGGGGACTTGAACGAGCGAACGCCCCGAGCCGAGCCGAGGAGACGCCGACCTTTCGTCCCTCGGCGTGGAGCGCCCGCATTCGCCGCGACCGGCAAAAAAGGAGGACGCGATTTCACGGAGTCGCTCATCATCATCGTCCCGGGCGTCCTCAATGTGAACGTATGTAAACGAACGACCCCCTCCCTCCCCCCACCAAGATCCTTTGGACTCGCCGCCGTGCAATCCGTATTTTCAGTCCATTGGATTCTCGATTCCCCTGCGATTGGAGACGTAAACTTCTATACTTGCCATGTTCAAGTTGACGCGAGATTCCTAGATTTCAAGAAAGCGATAAGGTACTTCACGTTAAGTTACTCTCAAAACTAGATACATATGGAATAGATAAAAACATTATTAGTTGGATTAATCAATTCTTACATGGGCGGGAGCAAATGGTTGTATAGATGGTATCATGTCAAACACAGTTAGCGTTACATCGGGTGTTCCTCAGGGAAGTGTCATAAATGATATTAACAACGTCGTTAAAAGTAAGCTTAGGCTCTTCGCAGACGACGCGGTTGTGCATACGGATATTACCAATTCCGAATCGACCTATTTGCTATTCATGCTTGGTGCGAAAAGTGGCAGATGGAACTGAACATAGAAAAGAGTGTAGTAGTCAGCTTTTGGAAAAAGAAAAATAGGCCAGGTGGGACTTACAGAATTAATAATACGGAAATAATTAACGCCGAGTCTGTAAAGTACTTTGGGGTCACAATTACTCACAACATATCTTGGGGAAAACATATTCGGGAAATATGTGGTCAAGGACACAGGAAGCTGGGATTTATCAAGATAATACTCGGAAGATGTGATGAGAAAGTGAAAGAACATTGTTATTTTTCAATCGTTTGGCCTCATCTGGAATATGCTGCCAGTGTATGGGTATGGGTTGATATCGGAATTAGATCGCGTGCAGCGAAGTGGATCTAGGTTTGTAAAACGATGCTACGATAAGTTTACTAGTGTGTCTGGATTGTGAGAAGAATTAGGATGGGAATTGCTACCACAGCGTAGATTAAATAATAGACTTAACCTCTTAACTTCATTTCAGGAAAAACATTTCTCTGACGACGTAAAAAACATACTATTACCCCCTAGCACTACGGCAGATTAGATCGCGCCAATAAAATTAGAGAGATAGATTGTAGAACCGATAGGTATAAAACAGCCATTTTTTTCCGCGTACCATTCGGGTCCATAACAGCTGTGATCGTCGTCAAGAATAGTGCGAATAGTGACATTAGCTAGACTGTAAATCTTTCTCTTTATATTCTCTACGTTCTTATTTCTGCATGATATAAATATTAATGTTCTTATTTATGCATGATATTTTGAATCTGTAGTAGTAGTCTTTGTATCCCTTGCATGTTGGAACAATTGACGATGGAATGTTTCTTGGTTAGTAGATATTTAATCGGCGCGTTGCATGTGTGGTACGCTGGTTTCAATGTAGTTTCGGTGTTCTGCGATATAATTCATGAATGCCTGGTGTGGAAGCACCCCCTGCTACACACCCTTTGGGTGGCTTACAGGGTATGACTTAGATGTAGATGTCAACAAACGACCCCCAAGATCCTTTTGACTCGCCGCCATGCAATCCGTCTTTTCAGTCCATTGGATTCTCGATTCCCCAGCGATTGGAGAGACGTAAACTTCTTTCCTTGCCCAAGTTGGATCCACGAATGCTTGCAGTGCTAGCGCCAATGCAGAGTTCACCTGAATATGTTTATTTCCACTTGCAAAATATAGGAGGGGAGGAGGAAATAGCGATAAAAGAAAGAAACAAAAACAGTTTCACTTTATGTGATGAGCGTGTTTGGGGCGTATGTAATTTGAGTCTTTGGGTTTATCTGGTCATTTATTTGCGCGAGATTTGTTTTACGGACGTCAGGAAACGCACTCAAATCCGCAGTAATTCTATCAAAATTAACATAACGATCGACCATATGTTACCTAGTAATAATGTACTAATACATTAGAAATGACTCTATTTTTGCTCTTTGGTTGTCATTGTCTAGATTCATCAGGAGATTGTTGTCGCTGTAATGTATTGTAATCACTGTATTACGAGTAATTCAAACGTGAAACTATGACTCGAATGTGATGCAAGGCAACTTGCAATGTGATGTGGTGGATGAAATGCTGCTTTGACGCAGTTTTTATTGTGTGATTTTGTACGTGTCTTAGTCAAAGGCAAGACTTCGTGAGTTAATGCGATGTTGTTGAAGGACCCAGCGTGACTACTGACTGATGATTACATGTGTTGTGGCGACTGTGGTTATGATTTGAAGTTTCCCATCGCCACCAGTCGACATCAGTTAGTGTAATTCATGGGTTTCAATGCATGTCGCCTTTGCTGAAGCTGGTCGTTAGTTTTCCGATTAGCATTCATGATAATTAGTGGATTGATTGCGATGTTCGTTTGTGAAGATTTCAGAAATGATGCGGATCCATATGTTACGCCGGTGTAAGCCTAAGTGGTTCTCGTGAACGAGGTTTGTCCAAATTAGAAGTGCCATTGGAAGACGCAGAGTGAATGACTAACGAAATCTTCGGAAACAAGTGCGTTTTTCTAATTTTTGAGCATCCGATGCGTACTCGTTACTGCATTTGGCTGTTCTCAATGAGCAGTTTAATTCAGTGCTTTTTGGGTTTTGGGAGGAGTTTGCAAATATTTTTGCGGTAGGATATTGTAATGTTTGCAGTTTTATGCTCGATGTTTTTCCAGTCGAAACGTCTGTTGTTTAGATTCTGGTCGAAGTGGGACGAAGCGAGTTCTATGCTTATTCGGTCCGCTGAAAGCATAAATATCTAAAGAGCGAGAAATTTCAAATCTTTCTCGTGGAATCATTTGACAATGTGACCTTTGTTCTGATCTCCTCGCTCTGGCTTTGCTCTCCGAAGAAGTTCATTTCGCGCAAAGTGGTATCGAACGATATGCTTCCTTTAAACCGACATGTGCTCATAAATTCCCTTTTACATCAGGAAGGCTCTGAAAATGGAGAACAGAACGGTTATGATTTGGCAAATCGTATAATTTTGTGTGTGTCATATGAAATCACTTGCAAAATGATCGAAATAGGAAGCAGTGCCTTTAAAAACAAGTACTTCCGCATTACCTTGAACAAAAAATGCCTGAGCAAAATCCGGTGTTACTTTATGAGGGGCTATTTTATTGTTCATTCTTTTCACAAATTTACTGTCTAGCAAAGTCATTCCTGCTGGATGCGCCTAAAACTACACGCTAATATGCTGTGCAGGTGTATTAGTCCCGGAAACGCAATGTTCATGGTGTATCATCGGCTTAGTTAATTTTTGCATACATTTATTTATCGGTGAATCCTAATTGCGGTCGGTTGAATCAATTTTCGGTGAATCTATTATTTATGACCATGAGGTAACTGGAAAATTTCCAAAGAGCTTTGTTTTATAAAATCAAATTGGAGTATTGAATCTCATTTTGAGTTTGACGATTAGTTTTGAACGCAATTTTCAGTTTGAATGTTACTATGTGCTGAGTGCCGTTGATAATCAGTCCCGTTTTATGTGAATGTATATCTTTGCATTATATACAAATGCATCGTATTCCCCTTGTATTGATTGAATATACAAGCTTCTAAGTCTTTTTGTAGCTAAAATTTACATTATTGGTTTAATCGGGTGCCATGCCACTCGACAAGAATTCTAAGTTGAGTTTTCCCAACAAACTTCATTGAAATGTAGTTAACGAAATTTTCATTCCTGGCATTTTGGTTTCAAATCGGTGTGTTCGTTTCCTCGTGTCCATATTTTATAAATGATAAGCATAAAACACAAGTTGAAAAATGCCGCTTTCTAAGACATCTGATCAATTGAAAGCATGAATGAATGGTCAAATCGTGCCCACCGGTTTTAATAAATTTACTCAATGAATATATAGTTATTCTTTCCATATAGTTAGCGTCTGCACTTTCTTTGACCCCTCGTTTCGGACAAAATACCTCAAAAGGGAACATCGCATCAAGGAGGCCGTCGTCCTGCTTTCAATTGTTGCATTAATCGCACGACTTCTTTTAAAACTTGAATGTCTAGGTGGAGGACTTTTCAACGGACGAGTTTGCACCTGAGGCACCGATTTTCTGACAAAGGGAACGCATGGAAAGGGAAGAAGAGAGGCCGCTCAAAAGGACAGCGTGCTGAAATAGCCTGAGTTCAACCTCTGATGATATCGTTCAAAAATTCCTCAAAAAAGTTCAAAAGTCTTCGTATGTATTTCAACATTAATATTGTATTTTGAAATAGCATTTAAGTTCGTGACAAATTTAATTGTCATATCGGTTTTCAATTATACTTAAATCTCCAAAACATTTTGAGGCATCTTTATTATTTAGAATGGATTAATGACCTTGGTAAATTTCTGGCTTAAGGTCACCACTCTCTTGAGCGTATGTTATTACGGACCATTGCAGTCCTGAAAGTAGATGTATTGCTGTAGCTAGAGTTTGCATCGAACACTTTCACTCGGCCACAAGTAACCCAGTAGCCTCCCTCCATGGGAGCCTTCTTTAAGAGATTTGATATTTGAGGAAATTTGAAGGGAGCGAGGGGTGAGAATTTCGTACCAATGATTCGCTTGGAATTTCAATCTCGTTTCAATGGACCATGAACGCCGCGATCAGAGAGGCGTTCCGTCCACCCGTAGCCCAACTCTCGCATCCGAATGGCCGAATGCGGACGGCCGGTCATTTTCCGTCTGGTGGTCCTTCAACGATTCGGACATGCGAGCGCCATTGCCTCTTGACTTCTTTCGCTCCTCCTGGACTGCTCCTCCCACCTGACGGCCGAACACGCAACTACCACGGGATTTGCCCTCCTCGTTTGCCGCAAACTCCTCGGAAGAGAGAGAGAGAGCCCTCTTCCTCCCTCTCCCTCCCTTTCCCTCCCCTTCCCTCCCTCTCTCTCTCTCCTCGCCCCTCCAAACGTTGCTACCCTCTTTAAGGTAGTCCGAGCGAGATAGTTCCCTAGTCATAATAGAGACCATATTCGAATTATGCGTTTTAATTTCAACAGCGATAGGACACATCAATTAAATATTGCATTATTATTGGTGTAATAATATAGTTTTATATGACAGAAATTGTAGGTAAGTAAATAAGTTTTAAACTTGACTCATTTTTTTCACGCGGTGCGTTTGAAACTCCTTCAAAACGGAAGGTCAATTGTGATCCCGAAGAATTTACTGCGGTGACAATATGATTAATTTTCAAAAAATAGTTGAGGAAACGTACAAATTACATACTGTCAGTTTTTTTACATCTAAGTGTTAGAAATACCTCATTTAGTAAATAATGTCTCTCTGGAGTGAATGCACGGACCATTTCCTATGTAAACGGCTGGTATTTTTTTGGCAAATATCTCCGAAAGTAAGGGGTTGAGTTTGTTGTGTCATTAGCAGGGTGATATATTTTTCTTTAAAATTAGACCAAATTAATTTATTTCTAAGTAAAATGATATTTCGCTCAAACTACCTTAATACCATCTCAAAGGGCTGCAACTCATGACGTCCGTCGATCGTGATTGAACTGTTTTGGTAGTGCTAGTCTCGGCCGTCATACTCCAGACAGGCGTGCACGTCACAGATGGCAGTCACCTCTGACCGCGTGACTGCCATTTGACCGCGCAACGTCTTCGGGTCGACCTCTCCCGCGTGGACTCTCCTCTCTTGTCTTATAGCGATCGATCGGAAATAGGTCATCACATCCTGCCACTGCACACGCATTACACTTCCGTGGCATAAAGGATCAGACGGCTGTGTTTTGGGTCGGATTTTGAGTTACCTGGGCGAACAAAATCTGCAGATTTTTTTATTTTTCCGTGAATCCATGCAGGACACTACTCAAGATACAAGTACTGGTTAGTATTACTGATGCGACAGATAAATAGCACTATAAGGTACTAAGACATGCAGGAGTATATCATGCCAGATGTTGCATGCGAGGTTAGTATTTACAATTCATGTTTCGATTTTTAGCACTACTGAAAAAAAACCTATTTAACCTATTCAGTATCCTAGAACTGATCTATCACAACTATTATGGTCCCTTATTGTACGTGGAAAAAATGACATCTTAAATCTATCGGTTCTGCAATCTATTTCCTTAATCTTATTCCTGTGATCGTTCCTATCATAATAGTTAGGCTCTTGCAAAATACATTTAACGTCCGGCAAAAAATAGTCTACGTCAAACTTTCTTAAAAGATTTAACCTATATTTATTCCTTCGATCGGATAGAGTTCCCACCCTAATTCCATCCACAATTTTGTAACATTACTATGTTTATCATAACAATTCTTAACAAATCTAGCAGCCCTCCGCTGTATTCGATCTATATCTGAAACTAGTCCTACTTCATAATGGTCCCATATACTAGCGGCGTACTCCAAGTGGGGTCTCACGAAAGAAAAGTAACATCACTCCTTTACTTTCTCGACACATTTTCCTAGTATTCTTTTAATGAATCATTATTTACGATTTAATCCAAATTGCTAAGTGTCGCACCATTCGTTTATAGCATCAAGGTCTTTCTTCAACGCAATTCTATTGGACTTTGTGCTAATATCCCTGTAGGCACAATGCTGCGTCGTCCGCGTCAAGTCAAAATTTTACTCGTAACGACGGTGGTGATATCATTAATACGCTAAAGGAATAATAAAGGCTCAATGATACTTCCCTGGGGTACACCGGATGTGACTTTAATTGTATCTGAACTAACGCCATCTAGAACTACCCTCTGTTCGCGGTTACTTAAGAAATCTTCAATCCAGCATATGATATGATGGATGCATCCTATTCCATAGGATTGTAGTTTAACGAGTAATTTTTAATGCGGAACTTTATCGAGAGCTTTTTGAAATCTAAAAATATCTCGTCCACCTGGATGAGCCTTTCTCCGGTGGAAAGAACAACGTGAAAAAAAAGGGCTAGCTGAGTTTCGCAGGACCTGCCTTTTCGGAATCCATGTTGGTTTTGAATTAACATGTTCTGACTATCTAAATACCTCATAATTGTACTAAGCGATTATGTGTTCCATTATTTTGCACGATATTGACGTGAGGGAGATAGGTCTATAGTTATTAGGATCTTCCTTATCGCCGCACTTAAAGATAGGAGTAACGTTTGCGATTTTCCAATCGTAAGGTACACGATGTTCTGCTAGAGATTTGTCATATATAATTTTCGGGCGGGAATTTCATCGGGACCAGGTGATTTCTTGGGGATAATGGATTATATCAAACATTTATTTCATTCACAACGGCGAAAAAATTGAGGGTGTCCACTAATCGCTTTACTACGAGTCCTCGTGGCGGCTCGTGGGGTATGTGTATGCAATGATCGTCAATATGTTTGTCGAGGATTGTATAGCATTCACATCATCAAAGGTACGTTTATGGTGACTCCATTACCTGGCTTGTAAAATTCGTCCTAATCGAAGACGGAGCCCAGCGATGCTTCTCGTCCAAGTATTGCTTGGGTTTCGCCTTTCTTTAACTTTCCTGACCGAACAGCAGCGAAGTGACTGTCACGGGCCGCCAGGAAGAGTTTACGGACGGATGTGCGACAGCTTGGTGTTATTCTTTTGCCCTCCTCACCCGCTAGAGAGAAGCACTCGGCTTCGTCAACTCGCGCTTCACTTCAACGTAGGGCTGGAAAAGCATAAACAGGGGAAGTCTCCATCATTCCGGAGAGGCCTTCATCCCCTACCACTGCGTCCTTTTTCCAGTGCCACGCCCCCCTCCCCTAGTGTCCCCCGCCCTCCCCTACGAGGGTCACGCTGAAGAGGGTAATTATTGTCATTTGGTGCGGGTGTCGGCTCTCTCCGAGGCCCATTGTCACTCAGTCGCCTGACACTTGACAGGGGACGGGTGAGAGAGGTGCGGGTGGGGAAGAACGCCTTGTCGCGCACACCCGTCAAACCTTTACCCCCCCCCTTCTCGCCCACCTCCTCCTACCCCAACTGCACTGGTCGTTTCGCTTCCTAAGTGACTTCCTAATTTACTCTGCCCTTCCTTGGGATTTTAGGGGAAAGGGAAGAGCGTAATTGAATGGGGAAATGCTTACAGTTTTAGAGTCTGAGGTTTCTAGTATCCATGGCGCGAATCAAAATTAAATTGGAGGTAAGATTCCGTTGTCTCGGGCGTGACTTCGTGGAATTTGCTCAACATTGTAAATAAAAAGTATTACTTAGTTATTCCACATAGATTTATTGACAGAACGACCTAGGTTTCGATGAAGCTCGTCATCATCAGGTGATCACCTCATCACGAGCTTCGTCGAAACCTAGGTCGTTCTGTCAATAAATCCATGTGGAATAACTAAGTAATACTTTTCATTTACATTGGAGGAAAAAAATAACAGAAAGTTGAAGAAATAAAAGAAAGACATGTATTATAGGAGTGTATTACAGTGGAGCTCAATTTTTATTGTGGTCGCTTATTGTTCGCGGAAAGAACGAGTTTTTGTACCTATCTGTTCGGCAGAGTATCTCTCTAATTTTATCGCACCTGTCAGACCTAGAGATGTAGTGAGGCGTCATGATAATATTCTCTATGTCGCTCTGAAAAATATCAGTTCTGAATTTATCAAGCAAACTAAGGCTAGCGTGTAGCCTCCGAGTCTAAAGGGGCTCCCACCGTAATTCCTCTAAACGTTTTGAGACTTCTGTCTCTGACAGGTGCTGACAGACTGACAATACGGTATAGTAATTTCTGAATAATGAAAGAAATTTTGTAATGTCCCCTTAGTTTTTTATTAGTACTACGCGTTTCAACGATAACGTCATCATCAGGTACAAAAATTCGATTTCCGTCTTTTGTATCTCTTTGTCGTCATCTCACCGCCTTTTCTTTCTGTTCTTACTCTCTTTTAGCGATTTCTATTCATCTCGTTCCATTTCTAAGATTAATATGTATTCCCCCCTCCATATTCAATCCTCTAATTCGGATAATCTTTTTCCACAGACAAAGCCTTGCTTCCATGCAAAGCTACATTTGTGTATTTTTTTAAGATGGCGTGTATTACTCTCAGTTAGGAATGCAGCATAAATGGGTCGTCACTCGCCGGCAAGAATTCAGATGGGGATCGGGTTGGTGTGGTTGGCTCGAGTACTCGGATACCACACGGGCGGCCGGGGTTCAGATCCCTGCAGAGGAGGATGTTTTTCAGAGGAAACCCTATCCCTGCTTGAGTCTCTTGTGGAGGACACTTCAAGTACAGTACTCCGTCTGTCGAATTAGACGTTAAGCCGTGGTCCCCGTGGCACCTTCCTTTAAGAGCGGGCCAATGCCGACGCCGGGTTTCTATCCACCCTTCCTCCCTTACCTATCCCCTATGGCACCAATGACCTTAGCTGTCGGTCGCCTCCCCAAATACCCAATCCAATCCAAGAATGCAGATCTCTCATTGTACGCGAAGGTTGTGTTGATATGGTGACTGGAGTACTGCTTTCCATATCCGAGGGCTTGGGTTAAAACTCCGGGGATTATACGGTGCAATCCCGATTCCTGCTCGGATTTTTATTGAAGGACACTTCCAATGTGAGGGCGTCTTTTATTATGTCCTCGCCGATTCCGGATCCCGCCTCTTTACACCCCTCCCCCGCCGTATCAAACTCTCCATCCCTTCCGTTTCCCGAACGCTCGGCGAAAATGACCTCGTGCGCGAAAAAACGCAGACCCTCGATGTTAGCATATGCTGATGACATCCTTCACCCTCATTTCTATAAATTACAATTAATGGAGACCCGTGTCAATTGGAGATCGCGTAAATGATCGCTTCGTTCGACTATCGACGTTTATACGTACCTACATCTATCTACATAGTGCCCAGCAAACCATCTGGAGGGTGTGTGAATTTTCATTAACCCTCTGAGTACGGCATGGGCACCCTGAGTGTTCCAGATTTCACTATAGGGGGCCTAGTGAAAGTTTCCTAGTGAAATCTGGAACATTCACGGTACTATTGACGTGATATCACGTCATCAGCACCAGATTAACACAGCGCCACAATAAATTTTACCACATAAGTAATCATCTCCTGCTTAACTTTGTGGAAGTGAGTAATATCCATGAAACAAAGTTGCTTTCATCATGGAAATTTTACCACTATTGCAGCATCAGGAGAAACTCATGCAAGTACTCGTCAGGAGGTGCCGTTTCACCAAAATGCACCACACAGTGCATGGACTCACTCATTTCACCCGTGGTACCTTCTAACGGAAACCTTTTGCAATCTTACTCGTTACAGCGCTCGACAAGCTTGGATTCCGCCACCTGTACCACCAGAACATCCCGATTGGCGGAGGCGGTAGTGGAGGTGCACCAGGGACCCTGATGAGCCCGCACCACGGCGTCGAAGCGGTGCAGCCCAACGTGGCCTTCGACATAGCGAGTCTGGTGCTCTACGGCTGCCAGGCGCTGCCCATTCGCCTCAAGATCCTCTTGGACCGGCTCTTCTCCGTTCTGCAACAGGAGGAAGTGCTCCAAGTGCTGCACGGCTTCGGCTGGACGCACGAGGACTACGCGCGTGGATACGTGCTCACGGTATGTCACACGGGGCAAATGAATCCCCCCCCTCCCTCCCCCCGGCACCAATTCGCTTCTAGGTCGACGTTTGAGGCGCTTCGTGGGCATTAGGTGCTAAATGTATCTTGTCTTGACAATAATAAATGATGAGGCTTAAGGAATTAGTCGGGGGATGGGGTGTAAAAATGAGGCATTTTTTGTAACTATAGGGTCCCACTCGTTTTCATGACTTAACTTTTATTTTGAAAATAATCAGCTATTCATATTTACCTATGGAATATGTATTTTAACTCTTGTTACGGGAAAGTAAAATTCTACATATATAAGTTTGTCCGAGCGAGATAGTTTACTGGTCATAATAGAGACCATATTCGAATTATAAATCTCACCAGCTGTAGGACACATCAATTAAATAAAGCATTATAAATGGTGCAGTAATATAGTTTTATATGACAGAAATTTTAAGTAAATGAAAATATCTAAATAAGTCTTTGACTTGACTCATTTTTTTCACGCGGGGCGTTTGAAACTCCTTTAAAACGGAAGGTTTTTTGTGATCCCGAAGAATTTACTGCGGTGACAATATGCTTAATTTTCAAAAATAGTTGAGAAAACATACAAACTACACGCTGTTAGCTTTTTTACGACATCTAAGTGTTAGAAATGCCTCATTTTGTAAATGTCTCTCTGGAGTGCATACACGTATCATTTCCCATGTAAAAGGGCTGGTATTCCCTGGCAAATATCTCGGAAAATAGTGTGGTAAGGGGTAGAATTTTTGGTGTTATTGGAAAGGTGAGATATTTTTCTGTAAAATGAGACCAAATTCATTGATTCATGAGTAAAATGATTTATCGCTCGGACTACCTTAATTTCAATCACTAAGTTTGAACCATGATGTAATCGGCAATAATAATTAGAATTACTTCATTCAGCCATTTGACGTTCGAATTTCTCACCGTTTGCTGTCATCACTGTTCCCCTATATATTTTCATGCCTCATTGCTAACTGAAAATAGATTAAAAGACAATGTGGCACTAGTGATCGCCTCTGCCTACCAGCTGCCGGTGGATAACTCTGTGGCTCCTTGCGATGGGGAAAGGGAGTGATGACGCCAGAAGGGAGTGCTAATCTTGCCTTTCTTAGCAACGCAATAATACTCGTAGTTGGTGTAATATATTCCTTGGATGGTGGAAGATCGCCGCTGTCCCTTTGATGTGGGGCCCAGGGTGTAGACGTTCTACAGGGTCGCTCCCATCCCCAAACCCCACCCCCTGCCATCGCCCCCGACCCGCCGTCGTCTGCAGGAATTCCGCTCCGGAAAATGAAAACGGGCGATGGTCGCATTAAAAATGTGGCGAGGTTTTTAATGAAATTTTTTTCCGAAATTCTTGGCCGCCTCCACAGCTTTCCTCCTGTGTTTCTGAGTACAAAATATGGAATATAATACCGTTGTGGGCTTTTAATATAACGCGAAGGGGCGACGTTGATTGCAATGTTTACGAGGCTTGAGACTGCCGCACATTCTGGAGAAAATATTCCGTTCGCAACACGCTTTTCAATGCGAGTAATTTTTTTCTTTCAATCAATTGCACGAGGATCGCAAAACGCCTCTCACATTCACGTCAAGGCGACTTTTAATTTCTTTCCAACTTCTCTCGCGGATGAGTGTTTTTGGCTCATCGTAGCCAAGTCTATTTTTACGTCTTACTTCTTTGAATACGAGGGCCTTTCTACTCAATTCTTATAACATCTCTTGATAGAATTATTGGTGGACTATTGTGAGGTTCATTTTTATTCTTTTAAGATTCCCGTGGACTTTGCGCTTTTAATTACGGTGCGAATTCCGGTGATTAGATTCCAAAATTTAAAAATTTATTTTTTGAGGAGAGGTGAATTGTAGGTAAGTATCCGGTCTTTGAACGAATCAAGGAAGTCGCGACTCCATTATTATTTCCATTTGCGATGAGAGTATAGCATTGGCACTTCATCCCCACTAAGTGTCAAGTATTACGAGTTTAAATATGTTTTTTTTTAAATTAGGAAACTTGCTTTCAGAGATATCTCACATTTGTTGAAGAAAAATCCAATTCAGAGCAACAATTCACATGCTCTTGTACAACCTGTCTTTATTGGCGTCTGTGTTCTGTGAAATAGCATCCACACATGACGAACGAATGCTGTCTCTGAAGTAAAACATTTATTTTCTCAATTTCGCTGCCTGAAGTTGTATTGGTTTATGGGCGCGTTTAATTAGATCAGTCACACTTGTCTCGTTTTAGCAATAATTACCCGCGTGGAAAATGTTTTTCGCGGAGTTCCGACCGGTCGTGAGTGCCGCTCGTAGGTTTCTGGTTCGTAAAAAAAAATATATCTGAAGGATTGAATATTCAAGAACATTATTTTTATTGCTTTAATTTACTTGTTGAACTTGAATAGGAAAAAATTGCACGTTGACCAAATGACGAGAAACCTAACTGAGCAGGCACCGTCCTGATTCGACACGTTACAATGTTTTGAGGGAAAATCGTCTCCCTTATAACGCAATGCTAAGCGCTCTCCTTGTTTGACTCTGTCTCGTCCCAACTGAATTGGGTCTGCGTTTTACATCCCTATTCTTCCTCCACCCTCGTTCCTTGAGATGTTTATTTCCTTCACCTCTCTATCTGGTCGTCGGCCTTCCTCTTTTCCCTGCCACACTTAATTTGGCAGTCCTCTTCCCAACATAATCACCATCTTTTCTTTCAACATACCCAAACCATCTCAATCTATACTCTTACTCTTTTTTACGAGAAGGTTCCACCTTTACTGATCCTCTGATTAATAATTTTGAATCCCATCCATTCTCGTCACTTCACTCATCTACCTCATCATCCCTTTCGCGTGCCCTTGTGATTGGCCATGACCTACCACCATACGCTATTGCAGGTCTCACCATTTCCATGAGCACCATGCCATGCATCTCACCTTTTTGTCACACAGTATCCCACTTAAGTGTGGTGGCTTAAGGCAGCGAAACATGGACAGTCAAAAAGAAAGATGAAAAGTACTTAGAAAGTTTCGAAATGCGTTAGTGGAGAAAAATGCTTAAGGTGAAGTGGACGGATAGAATGAGAAATGAGGAATTACTAATGACAATAGGAGAAGAAAGAAAACTGCTAAAGGGAAATAAAAAAGAGGAAGACAGCTTGGATGGGACATATATTACGCCAAAATTGTCTTTTTAGAAGAATTATTGAAGGAAAAATAGAAGGAAAGCAAGGAAGGGGAAGAAGAAGAATGGGAATGCTCGATGACATAAAAAATGGCCGAAGTTACTGGCAAATGAAAGAAGATGCTCAGGACCGACTGCAATGGAGGGCATCCAGTTGATACCTGTCAGAAGACAGATTCCACTGAGAAGAAGAAGACTCCGCTAATCTTACTCCTCTTTTCCTCCGTCCAATCTGGATTCTGCGTTGCATTTCTGCCTCGAACACGTTGTCTCTCTCTCTCTCTGCTATCGAACCAAGGTATTTTAACTAAAACACCGCTGGTAAAGTTTCCCGTAGAAGCTTCTATCTCGGTCCTTCCCTTCTAATAAAATCCATATCCTCTGTCTAAGACCTGCTAATCCTAATTCCTCTGTCCTTCTACACCCTCTTCCATTCTTTTAGTATTTCTTCAAATGTTTCTCTAAGTGTTTTACTGATCACACTGTCGTCAGCAAACAGCGTGCTCCATGGTGCCTGATTCTTTTCTCTGTTACGATTACTTCCATCACCAGGTAGAAGAGATAGGGCTTAAATTCTCTAAGTTGTCGTGTTCAGACGAGCCATAGATTTCATCGGAAATCATATGTTTTTTTTCAGTGCTCAACCGCGATGAACGTGCGTGAAAAATTTATCACTTTATGCTGTTTAGAACTTAGGATATTATATGTAGAATGCGTATATATCTTATATATCGAGGGAAAACATAAATCCCTGATGAATCCTTTGGTCTCCTTCTCGCTAGACGTGTCGACGAAGGCGATGTTAAAATCCCGCAGCCAGTGAGGCACGATGGTAGCAAACTCATTCTGGGAATTCCCCTTTTTGGAACCGCGAAATTCGCATTTTTCTTCGTAATCCAATTGGTCGACCGCACGCGGAACATATACTCTCCGCTGCTCGCACGACACCGCCAGAACCGAATTACAGAAAAGGGTCGAGGAGAAAATATGATATGCATCACACACGGGGTTGCGTCCCTTTCCTTCCTCCTTGGAGTGGAATGGGGGGGGATGTTGCCCCCCCACCCCTCCCCGCATTAACTATTCCTGCATCCGTCATGAACTCAAGAGCGGATGGAGAGGCGGTACAAGTGGGAGGAGGTGGTCGCTTGGTCGCCAGGGTTGTTTCGGTCAGGGATCGCCCGCGGAACTCGTTACTCGTATACTTCGGTGAGGGGGCAAAGATGGGGGCGGGGGAGGTGGAGGCGGGGGTGGGGGTGGTACGGGGGTGGCTGGGTCGTGCGCGTCATCATCTCATCCCTTTCCCTCCCGAAAAACCCCTTTTAACCCGCTTGTCCGTTGTTTAGGCCAGCGCGCGGAAACCGAGCCAAGCAGAAGGGTCTTCTCCTCCACAACGTCCCCCTCTAGGGTCCCCCGGGGACGGCCTAGGGCAAGGGGCAGGGCCGGCCGGCCACTGTCTAATTGAATCAGCCATTAAGGGGGAGCCCCTGAGCCGGAGGATGGCCGAGGGGGGAGCGCCAGGGCCGGCCCTGTAGTGTAGGGTTTTCGCGAAGGGGTTTCCTCTATCCCTTGGTTGGTTGGTCTCTTGAGGGGTTGGATGGAAAGAGGGGGTGGGGTGAATTTAAAAGGGGTAAGGAGTTCGGATTACCTGCCCTCTCTCCTTCTTCCAACCACTGCCCCTGCCTCTTGCGCGGGATGCAGGGGCGCCAACCCTTTGGATACATACCGGAGGCGACTGGAGCAGTCACATGAAAATAAAATTCGCTGTCTCGAGGGAATAGCGACGTGGCCCTAACTTACTTCATTCAAATGTTCTCGCCAATTGAGAAATTTTCCCTGCAAAGTTTTTGGCGCCTGGTCTTAATAATAGCGTTAGGAAATCTTTTGCGAAAACGTTTGTATGGAGCACACTGTTATATGGCTGTGAAAGCTGGACATTGAGAAAGATGGAAAAGTCGCGGTTGGAAGCAATGGAAATGTGGATATGGAGGAGGATGATAGAAACAAGATGGACTGACGGAAAGAACAATGGAGAGGTACTTAGGGAAATAAAAGAAGAAAGAGGACCGATGAAAGAGATGGAGCGAAGGAAGGTTAAATTCATTGGTCATGTTCTTCGACATAATAATTTTTTGAGAAAATACAATGGAGGGAAAGGTGCTCGGCAAGAGAAGCAGAGGAAGGCCAAGAAAGAAGTTCCTAGATGATGCACGAAGTACGTTGGGATTAAAAACATATGCTGATTTGAAGAGAGCTGCAGTACACAGGGACACATGGCTGCAGAGACGAGGCTTAGCCCTTAGAATATGATGATGATGAATCTTAATACTTCTTTTAATCTCTCGTTACATTTATCTTTTTCTGATTCTAAATCAAACTTACCAATGGTGATCTGTTGGTCCTCATGATGAAAGTGAACAGTTAAATTACATTCTTAAGTCAACAAAAGCAATTTATGAGTAAAATTGTTGCTAAAAAGTACCTTGCCTTTAGAAATATCTTCAAGGATATCATTTATGGTTCTATTGATAAATTTGTCACCGATCTGTGGAGCAATGTCTTCTTTCAGGTTCAAATAGTTATTTTTTATCTTATAATGAATGTATCTTATTGTGTATCCTGTATGGATGTTTACATGGAAAACTTAATTCGTTAAAAATATAAAATTATACCAAATATAACCACGAAAGCCATAGAAATCGCTAATACATAATCAACTGGTGCATAGGCTCTTCCACCCTTGCACCATTTCCTTCCTCAGGGTTGGCTAAGTCAAGCAATTTAAGAGTCCGTCCGAGAATATAGCAAACCGTAGGTAGTCGAAACATACTGATTTGACTAATAAAAAGGGTACCGCGAGTGTTCCAGCCTTTACTAGGGAACTTTCACTGGGCCCCCTAGTGGACACTCTCGGTACCCATGACGTAATATTACGTCATACCGCACTCAAAGGGTTAAGAAATGAAAGCTTTACTTTTGAATGTTTAAGCAATGTTTTCACTATTGAATCGTGTTAACAAAGGTCAACATTGTTGATTCTTCGGTCACGTGATTCCCTTCCAGACCGCTGTTGTGCGTGTTCACAAGATGGCTGCGTTCCTTACTGTCTACTGCGCTAGTATCTTGGATACACTATATTCGTGGTCGTTGGCCCTGGATATTTCGCTTCATTTTAATCATTACGTCCATTACGTCCTATTCTTACAAACCGATTACGCTTCTCTTACTCTCGTGAATCACCTGTATGTATTCTTATTTTTTAAATACATACATATCCAAATCCTGTTCCACTCGACGTGGGTCTAGGAGTTCACTTAATCCTCGCCATTGCCCTCTCTATCGTTCCATAGCTCTTGTCGGACAATTTCATCCCAATGGTATCCACTCACCCTCTTGCCTCCTCCACGTCCCTACTCACTCCGTCAATCCAACGTTTCCTCGGCCTTCCTCTCTGGCTTTTACACCTTCCTCCACTATTGTGTCCAGCATTACTATTTTGACACTCTTGTGCCTTCCATTCTTTTTAACATGTCCATCTAATCCTAATGTCTACTATTTTTTGTTTAATCCCTACTTTTTATATTTAATTGCTCCCTTATGTTGGTATTTCTCACTCTGTCTGGTTTGGTTTTCCCAAGCATTCACCTCAGAAACTTCATTTCTCCTGCTGTTACCCTACTCAACAGTCTTTCCGTCATGGTTCTGTCATGGTTGCTTTTTTTAAATAAATTCATCCAAAATATTTCAAAGGAATTTTTTTGTCTCCCATGAGAGTAGTCCAATGCTCGGCCAAGTCGGCCTATAGGTGCACGCATTTTACTGCACGGCCGGTTTATAAATAAACCACAGTGCCGCCACCGGTGGAAAAGGAAAAATCTAAATCTGCATCTACATACTACCACGCGAGCCGCCGCTTGGGCGTGTGGCAGGGGGTGGTAGGTCACCAGCCGTGTAAAGAGGTAAAATTTTTGGAGGTGAAATGGTGACATGTACTATGGGAGTGTATTTGGAGGAGCTCAGTTTTTATTTTGGTCGCTTATTGTGCGCGGAAAGAACGAGTGTTTGTACCTATCTGTTCGGAAGTGTATCTCTCTTATTTTATCGCATCTGTCAGACCTAGAGATGTAGTGAGGCGCCATGATAATATTCTCTGTGTCGCTCTGAAACACACCAGTTCTGAATATCTCAAGCAGCCTGAGCCTAGCGTGCAGCCTCCGAGTCTCTAGGGGCTCCCATCTTAATCCCTCAAACAGTTATGTAACTACATGTTCGTTCGTAGAAGGTTTTAACGAAGCGTGCTGCTTTTCTTTGTATTATGTTAATGTTTGTGGGAAAATCTTAATGACCAGGGTCCCTGATGAAATGATCTCATCCTCACGCCTATTTTTGTAATTTTTCTTCGGGAGAGATGTAAGATTTAACCCCGGACTAATGTTTGACTGGTGATGCCTCAGGTAACGGTTGGAAATAGGTAAGAGTGTATAGTTGCCCTTGTTTGGCAGCGCCCTCTCCCTGGTTTATTGCTCGGAATCAAAATTTCAGCAGGTGGCCGAAATATATTGTCCAGCCCAGTAACATGTCCCTCGAGGAAGCACGGCAAATGACTTACGTGTGCTTTCCTGCGAAACAAACAAGGAATTTTCATTCCTTCCCGTCTCTTCCTCCCACCCAATCATTCTCTCTTGTCGGGCCCTCCTCCAACCCCCTCCTCCCCACTTTCTCGAGCCCTGAGGGGGCGGGGGGCAGTCGTGTGATACGGCCTCGTTCTCCAACCCTTGCTAACCCTTCGCCCCAACCCCATGGGCTCCTTCCACGTTGGAGAAAAGGGGGAAAGGGGTGTTCCTTCGTTCTCTGCGTACAACCCCTGGTCCCCCATTTTACCCCTCACCAGGCCTCCCCCTCTATCTATTCGCCCCCATCCCCTCCGTCCGACCGCCAAATCGCTCCCTCTCGGCCGTTCCCTGGACTGGAAAGGTGATCCGCCATCATGCTTGGACGACATCGTTCGAGATATCCTTCAGCATTTGCGATGTCATTTTTAAACTATATATATATATATAAAGTTTGCCAGAGAGAGGCAGACGCGAAACACAGAAAAACAGAAAAAAATGAACACACTTACAGAGTTTCTTAATATTTCGGTGCCACTAGCACCTTGTTCACAAGAGCGAAGAAGAAGAGTCTTCTTCGCTCTTGTGAACAAGGTGCTGGTGGCACCGAAATATTAAGAAACTCTGTGTGTTCATTTTTTTCTGTTTTTCTGTGTTTAGCATCTGCCTCTCTCTGGCAAACTTTTTATATATTCGTCACGTGAGTGATCCTAAGTGTAGTTAAATATATATATATATATATATATATATATATATATATATATATATATATATATATATATATATATATATACTATCGCCATAGTGTAAGTATATATAGAGTGGCAAAGCAATGCTAAAAAAACTGGACATACATTTTTAAGAGCTTTGGGAAGAATTTTTCATGTGTCACCACCTTAGGGAAGGAAGAATTTTGGCTTACGGAGAAGGCCACTTGGAGGCGCTAGTGGTACTCGGTGATTTTGCATCAACATACAGAGGTGGATTTACTATAGCTGTTGTGTGCTTTTCATCGAGTATCAATTGTTTTGTCGTAGCTATGAAACATCGATAAACAGTTAACTCCGTGTTTGGTAATCGCGTGTCTTATCATACGGACGATAATTCTATTCATTATAGACGATACTCATTGAAGGCACATTAAAATACATGTTTAATTTGGTCTCTACGACTCAATAAGATATGTTTTCGTTGCTACGGGTCAATTAGTAAACATCCAGTCACCGAAATCATCATAAGAGCATTATGTGAGTTATGCGACCCTTAATGAAGTGGCCGTGTGCCTAAGCTCATTTGTTATGGCATGTCGTGCATCTTCGATACACCTGTTCCGTTTATCAGCCAAAGCATTATTTAAAAACTCTTATTCGAATCTCCCTATCTCTTTGCCACTCTATATCTTGATTAGAAATGGGTGCCTCGTTTGCTTCAGCAGCCATAACAGACGACAATAGACGATTGAATCAAAAAGCGTCTATGCGACATCTATCAGTTAGTTGTACTACTAGCTGTAAACAAGCGGGCAGTTTTTCCCTTCTAAATGATGCAAAATAATTTAAAGTAGAAGGGGGAATTGGTGGTTGTTTCTTTTTTTTGGGTTTTCCGCCGCCGCCGTTTGTGTCATGTTGAGGACAGCCGGCGAAATATTGTCCTCAACATTAACCGACGCGGCGGAAAACCCGAAAAAAAGGAATCAACCTCCATCTAAGCCCCGCGGAAGCCTTCATCAGAGAAGGGGGAATTCTTGTCGCCTAGCCGCTTGTTGATTCGATCGTCTATTGTCGTCTGTTATGGCTGCCGAAGCAAAAGAGGTACCCATTCCTAATCAAGATAAGTACCGCATTTATCATATTTTAATTGTTGTCGCAGCCCTCTCGTCCATATCTAGTATTGTTAAGAATGTGAAATAAGTGATAAATCCTAAATTTGGTGACCATCGGACAAAATCTGGCCATTCGATGCAGTCCGACGGTAACCTTTTTGTTCTCACGTCCCTGGTTCCGATTCCCAATTTCCAGGGGAATTCCTATTTGCCTCGCAAAACCGCCAGCTGGCAGAGACGTCGTCGCCTTCGGACTAATTGCACCCATGAAAAAGCCAAATGAAACGTTTTGCTCGGGTCAACGTGAGTCCCGGAATATTTTGAAAATTTTTCCCCAGCCGCGAAAACGAATCATCCGAATTGGTCGGAGCAGATGAGTTAGTTGGCGGCATCGACGGTGGCTTTCCCAGGGCCGGCCATGGTCGTAGAGGGGGGGGGGGGAGGTTTTGAGGGGCGAAGTGGAAGCGATTCCGGTCCGACTTAAGTGGCCAGGCCAGTGGGTATGAGAGGAAGGTAGGTATGCCCCCCCATCAGTGCAGTCAGCTCCGTCCTCCTCCCCAGAGTGGAAGGGGGCAAAGCTTTCTCGTGTTCGGGGCTTTTGGAGGCGGGTCGTCCGTGGCGCATTCTCTCGGCCAAAGGTCTAATTAAATCGGGGCGGGGCGGTGGGGGGGGGGGAGTCTCTGACGTTTGCCTTCTCTTCGTTTCCGGCGCTCTGGCATAGCGATCCCATTTCCCAGTGTGTGGTGTGTGTGTGTGCTGCGGCACGGTGATAGACGTGAAATTACACCCTCGTTGCCCCAAGCGGGGGGCAGAGGGGGGCAAAGGGGGGCGGTGAAGAGGGAGGGTCCCTGGTGTCGACCGTGTGTTTCGTCGGGTGGGACGGAAAGACTAGGGATAGTCGTAGCCTGGAATTAACGCATTATATTATTATCACCGTTTTGTGGAATAGACCCTCCCACCCCATACCAGTCCTCATTCTCTCTCACGTAACCTCGGGTGAGAAAGACAATGAGTTCCCCGTAACAATCCTAAGCGGTCGGGAGAGAACATTTTCTTCGACCGCCTGCTTCACCAGTGAGGTCCCTCATTCCTATGTTATCTCAAGCTGGATAGGAGCCTGATAGTGCCATTTCCCGCGATGTTAATTTCAGTGCTGCTATCAAAGATATTTTTGTGGCGTAATAAAGTCGCATGGGGTCGGATGGATCGAATTGAGTAAAGAATCTGACAGCGGGTGACAACGTCAATCGTGAGGCCTGCTTAAGGTAGTCCGAGCGAGATACTTCCCTAGTCATAATAGTGACCATATTCGAATTATATGTTTTAATTCCACCAGCTGTAAGACACATCAATTAAATATTGCATTATAAATGGTGAAATTATATAGTTTTATATGACAGAAATTGTAAGTAATTAAATGCAAATGTCTAAATAAGTAAGTCTTTCACTTGATTCATTTTTTTCGCGCGGTGCGTTTGAAACTCCTTCAAAACGGAAGGTTTTTTGTGATACCCAAGAACCTACTATTAAACCTACTACTAAAACCTACTACTACTACCCAAGAACCTACTACTAAAATATGATTTATTTTCAAATACTGTTGAGAAAACATATAAACTACACGCTGTTAGTTTTTTTGCGACATCAAAGTGTTAGAAATAACTCATTTTGTAAATAATATCTCTCTGGAGTGCATAAACGTACCATTTCCCATGTCAAAGGGCTGGTATTTTTTGGCAAATATCTCGGAAAGTAATGTGGTGAGGGGTTAAATTGTTGGTGTCATTAGAAATGTGAGTTATTTTTCTGTAAAATGACACCAAATTCATTGATTTCTAAGAAAACTGATATTTCGATCAGACTACCTTAAACTAAATATGTGAAATGAATGAGTTTTTTGGTAATTGAGGGGTTTAAACAGTGCCGCGGGATTAATGTGAATCGACGAATGAGTAATTGGAATACCCCTTAAATGACTGTGGACCGAAATGGGAAATAATTCTCCAACAAGCGCAGTCAAGAGTTTAATATGGTGCGCCTAATTAGCGAAATGTAGCACTCAGCATCAAAAGCGGGCCTCTAAAATCGGAGAATATAATGATGATCCATAGTTCCAATTTATTAATGATCTATTATCTGATTTTCTTACTCATCACGCTCTCATTGTCGTGGGTCACAACCAACCGACGACCATGTCGATGCATATGTGAATCATCTGACAAACTTAAAGCTCCAAATTATCCTCCTGCATGGAATATGCTGATATCAGTTACCCACTCCAAGGCGGATGGTTTGTGCACCCTCTGCCGTATTTCGCCTTCAATTAGTAGGTACACCCCCCTCCCCTCACCCTCCTCGGCCCCTGTATACCGTCCGTCCACGAGTCCACCCTTAAGAATCCTCTCGTTCCGACTTTTTGGCCTTTCCGGTTCGTGCCGTGGTCGTTCTTACCGTTTTAGGAAGGCGCCAAACCTTGTGGAAAGGAACCTTAGGAGCCGTTTCAGATGTGTGTGTGTGTGTGTGTGTGTGTGTGTGTGTGTGTGTGTGTGTGTGTGTGTGTGTGTGTGTGTGTGTGTGTGTGTGTGTGTGTGTGTGTGGTTTAATGGAGATAATTTTGGAATTAGATGGAAGAGAGAGTTTCCTTGTGAAGGTCGTGGGAGAGACGTTATGCGACCTCAATTACAGGGGTGGGAACCTTGGGATATCATGAGGATCGCCGCTCGACCCGAGACGGACACCCCAACGTTTTATTAGATGGAAGTCCCTTAATTGAGGGCGTTTTGTTGATGGAGGAGGAATACGCTGCCGCTGTCATCTGGCGAGAACGTTCAGAAATGATTTTTTTCAACGGACGAAGTAGCGTGATATTCATCTCCCTTTCGTGCTCCTGATTGGGGTGTCTGAAAACGTTGAGAACGCCACTTTGAATATGAGATAATCAGCCGCCTGATACAGTGCTGTGGATGCTTTGCTAACGCTACCACCGCGCTCTGGAATGTATCCTTAAAGTAGTCCGAGCGAGATAGTTCCCTTATCATAATATACAGATAATATTCGATATATACGTTTTGATTTCACCAACTTAAAAACACACGAATTAAATGTTGCATTATAAATGGTGCAATAAAATAGTTTAACATGACAGAAATTGTAATCAATCAAATGAAAATATCTAAATAAGTCTTTAAATTGACTCTTTTTTTCGCGCGGTGCGTTTGAAACTCCTTCAAAAGGGAAGGTTTTTTTTGTGATCCCGAAGAATTTACTGCGGTGACAATATGCTTAATTTTCAAAAATAGTTGAGAAAACATACAAACTACACGCTGTTAGTTTTTTTACGACATCTGAGTGTTAGAAATGCCTCATTTTTTAAATAATGTCTCATTGGAGTGCATACACGTACCATTTCCCATGTAAAAGGGCTGGTATTTTTTGCCAAATATCTCGGAAAGTGATGCGGTAGGGGGTAGAATTTTTCATTTTAATGGAAGGGTGATATATTTTTCTTTAAACTGAGACCAAATTCATTGATTTATAGGTAAAATAATATTTCGCTCCAACTACCTAAATCCAATACTTTTTCCTTTCCTGGGTGGCGCGTTAAGAAGAAGTGGGAAAAATGGAAGCTCGGTACTGTACATCGAAGACATTGGAGACTCCATAATTTGAGCAGATGGTATGAACTGAGCTTACAATTTGTCTTTTACGCATTATCTTTTGAAAAGTAATGTCAAAGTATTTAAGGGGCAAAATAGATGAAAAAATATTCTGATCTACAGTGTCTCTTCTATCTTAAGAACGAATTCCGCCTCAAAAACATCAAATGTGCTCTTATAATTTGAAACACTAACACGGCCCAGCGGTTTCGTTCTATTTCCCTTTGATTTTCCATTAAAATGAACATATTACTTCCAATTTTATGAGATGAAAAATGACACATTGTTTCCATTGTACGAAGAAGGAGGTATTTCCAGTCTTAATGAATTTTTATGCTCGTAAATAGTTAAGCTATGTGGAGATATATACTTCGGAAAATGGAATTTTGACAGAGTAATTTCGTAGGAGCAGTTTGTTTTCAGTAGAAGTGTTTATTATAACCCGATTAAACCGTCGCAAGCCCATGGAAAGGAGAAATCCGGCAGTCGCTGCCTGCGCATCATTCAGACAATGAGAAGGTCGCGGGTCGTACAACGCCGGGCAGCTTGACAGTTGAGTATAGCTTCGGGCTCGTGCTCTTTTGAGAAAGTGTAGTTTTTAAGTACTATTCTACCGGTAAAGGTACGTTTTTGAATGTCACAGAATCTCCTCCCGGTCTTTTACACATTCAGGGGCCTATCTCCATCTAATATATCCTTTTTCGCCTCTGCATTAGATCTGCCCTTCTTCATCCCTTCCATGAAACATATTCTCTTTCTTCCCCTTCCCCGCTTGCCCAACATCCTTCCCTCTATCACACTCTTCAGCAACCCATCACCCTTTATTACAGCATCCTTCAGTCATCTACCCTGCCTTTCCCGGATTTGATTCAGAAGTTTCCTTTCCTCTCCCACCATCTTAAGCACTTCCTCGTTAGTCTCACTTTCCATCCACATCACCTTCTGCATCCTTCTCCACACCCATCCACGCTCCTACGCCATACTACGCTACGCTCCATATCAAGCTCTTCACCAGCCTCTTGTTCACAACCTTACCCAACGTCCCCGTCATCAGCTCCCTTCTATTGCTAAAGGCCTCCTTAGCTAGCGCTATTCTCTTCCTTATGTCTTTGCTACTATGGCCGTTTTCCTCTGGCGTGCTACCTAAGTAATTAAAAGGCTCTACTTGTTCAAGTTTGCATCCTCCTACTTTAATGACCAGCCTCGCTTTCTTTATCTTAGAGAATCTCATTACTTTTGATTTCTCATGATTTATCTTCATTCCGAATATCCCGCACTGCATTTGTAAAGCATCTACCAAAGCTTGCAGTCCCTTCGAAGTACAACTATCCAACGCCTGATCTTCCCCGTCCTTTTTTCCTCTTTCAACGCTTCCAAATTCCGCCTTTTCATCCTCCTACTTTTTTAACGCTTTTTGAACCTGATCTCACAATTCATCATCACTAATTTATGATACGAGTCTGCGTCAACCCCCGGATAGCTCCGCTCTAAAATTCGCTCTAAAAATGGACTCAAGAGGACAACAGCCCTAGTCTCACAACGCAATGATGCATAGTTACCGAGAAGAAGTTGGCTTATAAATCGAACAGG
This sequence comes from Ceriagrion tenellum, assembly GCA_963169105.1. Taxonomy (NCBI): domain Eukaryota; kingdom Metazoa; phylum Arthropoda; class Insecta; order Odonata; family Coenagrionidae; genus Ceriagrion; species Ceriagrion tenellum. Next base: position 135,669,634 of record OY720641.1, on the reverse strand, counting down.
AAACCAATAATTACTTAAGTTAAAAACTTGAATCTACGCTGGCGTTATTATAAAGCTGTAGTTTCAAATTTTTGCTATTGCCAAATGTTTCGTAGTCAGTCATCAGACGCTTCAGCACGTCGGTGTACCGCAATAAAAGGGGCTTTTTCTACTCAAACGCCAAATTCAAGTCCAAAATTTGTTTTATAAAATTAAATACGCAGGCATTGAGTTGAAACAAAAGTATTCAAATGATGATGTGCACCTCGTAAAAATTCAGTATCATTCCTCCCCACCCCTCCCCCACCCCCCCAAATCACTCTCTCGTAGCCTCCCTACACAATCTTCTCTCTAATCTCTCCCTTCCCTTTCACTTCGTCTCCTCCTCCCCAATCCCCCCACTTCACTTTCAACTCCCCTCCTCGCCTTCTGTGAGTCATTTAGGCTTAAGGTAGTTTGGGCGATATGTCATTCATTTCACCTCGAAATCAATGAAGTTGGTCTCATTTTAAAAAGAAATATCATACGGATGGATGAGGAGATAAAGAGACGTGCGAATGTTGGAAGGAGAGTGGTAGGTAGCATGTGGAGCATATCAAGGAATGAGTGCCTGTCTAAGGAAGCGAAGATTGCCGTGTACAAAAGTGTACTTCTCACCCACTTTGCTATATGGTAGTGAAACATGGGTATGTCGGGAAAGACATTTGAGTAGACTAAACGTCGTGGGTATGAATTATGTGAGGAGTATTTGCGGCAAAAATAGGATGGATAGGGTGAGGAATGAGTGGGTAATAAATGATTGTGGGTTAGATGCTCCAGTAATGGACGTGTATGAAAGGAGTGTGCTTCGTTGGTTTGGCCATGTTGAGAGAATGGATTAGAGTCGAATAACGAAACAGATATATAAGAGTGAAATGAATGGTGCGAGAGGTAGAGGTAGGCCGAGAAAGTTGTGGTTGAATGTGGTTGAGGAAATTCTTAGGAGGAGGAATATTAGGAGTTTTTAAAACAGGAGGGCGTGTATGAAGCAGTGTATGGGGGTAAATGAAGCAAAAGGGGTTTGCAAGGATAGGTCAGTATGGAGGAAATTATTGAAGCAGAGTTAGGTATACAAATATGTATTTATGAGTGAAACTTAGTGGCTCTGCCTACTCCGGAAGGAAATGGCGTGATTAGTACGTATGTATGTATGTAATATCATACTCTTTCAAGGGTACCAAAATACCAGTCCCTACCGAAATACTTTCCAAGATCTTTGACAAAATGTGCCAGCTCTTTAACATGGGAAATGGAACGTGTATGCACTTCAGAGAGGCCTTATTTAAAATATGAGTATGTCTATTACACCAAGATATCGTCAAAAGAATGTCAGTATGTAGTGCGTATGTTTTCTCCACTATTTTTGTTAGTAAATCATATCGTTACCGCAGTAATTTTTCAGAACTGTAAAAAATCCCTCCTTATTTTATTATTTTTAAACGTACCTCGTGAAAAAATGAGTGAAAGTAAATACTTGTCCACATATCTCTATTTAATGGCTCATGGGTGGCGGGACGGTCGGGGGTAGCGTGGTTGCGGTAACCACCCCCACTTCGGAGCGACCCTGCTGACGCCCGTCCTTCCTACAAAGCAAGCCGCCGTCCACCGAGAAGAAGGAGAATATCAAAGGGACTGCAGATAAGATGGAAAAAAATGATGGAACTGATATAAAGAAAACAATGATGACTGACAAATTATAAGAGATGACGATGAGAGCATAAGATAAAAAGCCCTTACAGTACCCTTTCATCATAATAATAAATTTCTATTTAATTGCTAATAATTTCAGTAGAATTAAAGTGTATTATTTCACCATTAATAATGCATAATATTAAATATCTGCTTCCTACAGCCGCTGAAATTAAACCGTATTATTCGAATGTGGTATCCATTATGACAAGTGGGAACTATATAGCTCGGACTGCCTTAAACTTGAGTCCTCTAGATTTTGACACGGATGCATGGTGCTACTGCCTCAGGCGGGCACTCTGCATCTCTTCTCTTAAGGATTTACAACGAGGTCGCAGTCTATTCGGTGCGATACAACCCCGGAAGTTGAAATCGGTTGCGCCGTCTCTTGCGCAATTTCAAGGCGCAGACCATTCCAGCCAAGGAGAGGCGAATTAAAAGTGAGTGGAGGGGGGGAGGAGCAGGGGAAAGAAAGGAGGGAGAGATAGGAACAACGAGAGAGAGAGAGAGAGAAAGAGACAGGGGAAAAAAACTGTTTCTCGAAAAATGCACGGTACACTTGCGTGCCAGGCAGGTGATTAATATCGCCCATCGCGACATCTTTCCCTGCAACCCCATCTGGAGGCGTCGTTCGCCTTGAGAAGAGTGGAAACGGGACGACTGGCAGCGGGTGACATCCTACTTGTCCAAGCACATGTGTCGTCAATTTCCGTCAGAGAGAGATTTTCCCGACCGACACTCCACTGCCTAGCGCTGAACAGCGTTCCTCCCCCGGTTGAGGTAGTCCGAGCGAGGTAGTTCCCTAGTCATAATAGAGACCATATTCGAATTATACGTTTTAATTACACCAGCTGTAGGACACATCAATTAAATATTGCATTATTAGTGGTGCAATTATATAGTTTTATATGACAGATATTGTAAGTAATAAAATGAAAATATCTAAATAAGTCTTTAAATTGACTCTTTTTTTTCGCTGTGCGTTTGAAACTCCTACAAAACGGAAGGTTTTTTTTATGATATCCAAGAACCTACTGCGGTGACAATATGATTAATTTTCATGTATAGTTGATAAAACATACAGACTACGGACTGTTAGTTTTCTAACGACACCTAAGTGTTAGAAATACCTCATTTTGTAAATAATGTCTCTCTGGAGTGCATACTCGTACCATTTCCCATGTAAAAGGGCCGGTGTTTTTTGGAAAATATCTCGGAAAGTAATGAGGTAAGGGGTAGAATTTCTTTTGTTATTGGATTGGTGAGATATTTTTCTTTAAAATAAGACCAAATTCATTGATTTCTATATAAAATGATATTTCGCTCGGACTACCTTAAGTCACAATTTCGTGAGTTCCCCATCGTTCGTTTCGTGAGTGGCCCATGTCTCATACCAGTCAGCTGCGCAGCGCCAGGGACTTTTGCTGGAGTGCGCGGAGAGGCGCGCGTCGGCGATCGTTTTACTTCGACCATGTGTCCGTGGATCGGCGAGCGTCTCCGTCAACCCGACAGAGGCGCTGCGGACGGTAGGGTTTCCAGCACCTCGCCCCGTTCCTCCCCGACACACTTCCCCCACTCCTGTCCTCGCGTGAGCCTTGGTCCTCCCATAGGCCGCACATCGCGTGAATCCCCTAAACCCCCCCAACCCCTTCTCCCTCCATTCTACCCCCCTCCCCCACCACGGACACGAAAAAGGGTTGATCGCACGGACTTATACCTTCCTATGGAAATTATAGACGGCGCAGCGGTCGGAAGGGAAAGACGGAGATATTTTTCCGCGGGAAGTCGCCGAACGATTTGTGTTTTTTTGGGTGGGAGGCAGATTTACATAACATAGCCCCTCCCCCTTTCGTACCCGTATCTCACGGGGCGTGAGAGGTGGAGGTGTAAGCAGAGGACGGAGGAAGGGCCACTGTGTGTCTTATACCCCACCGCTCCTCCAAATATACCTACTTCCTCCTCCGTTTTAGCACGATAGCTTATTCAAACGGGAGTGGTCATCGATGTCCGTTAATGTAACTCGCCTTTGAAGTGGAATTTCGCACTCGAATGACTGGCGTACATCTACATCTACACCAACGAAATACCGTGCAAGCCACCACTAGGATTTGTGGCACGGGGTGATTCCACACCGGGCATGCAGCACTCATCCCGGTTCATACCAGAACCGCGCGCGTTACCCCGAATGCCAGGCGCAGGCCAAAGCAGTCAGGACAACAGTGCGCAGTCAGACCACAAACTAGGAGAGTGATACGAAGAAGAACATGCTACCATGCAGCATACTACTCAAGATATAACTGCTCGTTAGTATTATAAATGTGACAAATAAATAGCACTACAAGGTACTAAGACATGCAGGAGTACATCATGCCGGAGATTGCATACGAGATTAGTATCTACAATTCATGTTAAGATATTTAGCTCTACTGAAAAAACCTTATTAACCTAGTCAGTATCCTAGAATCTATCTAGATCTATCACAACTATTATGGTTCCTTATTGTACGTGGAAAAAATGACATCTTGAATCGATGAGGTTTAGATTAGGCTGGAACTGATTTTGTTGGGAAAATGAGCTAACGGGGATGCGAAGAACTCATCCGTGATTCGAGTCGAGTTTACAACTGTCAAATGTGCAGGAACATGTCAAGAAACCACCTGGAATGGCGCTAATTTCAATAGTGTTACATCTAATAGTTGTTTTCCACCATTTAGCTACTTTGATTCTGACAAGTTGGCGGAAGCAGAAATGCAGAATGTCATAGACGGCTGAATTGTGGGGAAACTAAATTAATTTGATATTGTGTATTTGCCAGACGTGTCTTTCAATTCTGATAACTTGACGCACGCATTTTTTCTCTTCCATTTCTGAGCAGAAATTAGTATAGACTCTTCATGGCCAGTTAATCGATAGGCAATTGGTTCACAGCGGTCCCATATCACTTGCTGTTCGGGCAACGGCCTGCTTCGATGAAAACGCTCCGGTTCCCGTAAATCACCGTAGGTAAACGTTGCTGAGTTCTTATATACGGTTTCGCCTGATGTTTAGTGTACCCTAGTCAGCGAGTGGCAGCCAGCAAGAGAAAATTAGCTTTGCTTCAGAAGCATTTTATCTGAAGTATTAGTCCAATTTTAAACGTTTGATTTACTTCACCCTGATAGTGTTGCCTTTATACATTAAGCGTGCTTTCAAACATGTAGGAATCCTGATGAAAATAAATAAACTTTTTATAATCCACACAAAAATGTCTAATACTCCGACCCGGGTTTCATCTACACTTCGTAGACGTCATCATCAAGGGTGAAAAATTACAAATAGCAAGCTCTTATATATGGGAAATTTGGGGGGGGGGAGTGGTATAGGCGGGGAAGGAGTGATACATGGGGTGGGGGATGTGGAAGGAGGGCAGGGAGTTAAGAGAATGCTGGTCAGGAAGAACTAATTGTTATTGTCTAGGACAGGGTTCTTTGGGAAGAGGGAAACTATTCAAAGTTTATTTATTTTCATCACAATGCAGTTCCACGAAGTCACGCCTGAAGCAGTTCAGTTTATGTATGCATCCCTTGGTTCTCCTGATATTTATTTTCATTTTCTTGCCCTCTGTTATATATCCAAGGAATACGTACTTATTATCTCAGGCTGTATGCTATCCCTATCCTCTTTGGAGTTCTACTCTCTGATCCATTTCTTTACTCGTCCGTGTTACTTTTCATTCAATAATTTATATTCCAGTTGATGCTCGGCTGCCGCCCGGAGCTCCGAATTACAAAGACGTCCCTACGTCTTGTGACTCTTTAAATGGATAAAATGAGTCTAAAATTTGACGTAATTATCAACGAACAATGCCTTTAGTCAGAAAAATACGAAAAGTGTGACTTGTGCGCTGTCAGTTGGAATACAACGGATAGTTGAATAATGAACGACGATAAAAGGTCACGTAGTCCGATATCAATATAGGATCTCTTTATTCGATCATTGTTCTCAGTTTCTTCGGCTATCATAGCGCTCATCGTCCTTGTGGTCAATCCATCGTACGTGACAGAATTACGTGCACGTGATTTCGCGCAGCGATATCACGTCGCGGCTTCTTTTCGGTCAAACTCGATGGTGCCTGCTCGGCCTATAGAGCTTGAGTGTAACCGTAGAGTAAGTATATACTATAGAGTGGCAAAGCAATGCTAAAAATTGGACATCAATTTTTGAGAGCTTTTGGAAGAATTTATCAGGTGCCACCACCCTAGGGAAAGAAGAATTTTGGCTTACGGAGAAGACCACTTGGAGTGGTACTCGGTGATTTTGCATCAACATACAGAGGTGGATTTACCATGGCTGTTGCGTGCTTTTAATCGAGTACCAATTGTTTTGTCGTTGCTATGATACATCGGTAAACAGTTGACTCCGAGTTTGGTAATCGCGTCTCTTATCATATTGACGTGAATTCGATTCATTATAGATGATGCTCATTGAAGGCACATTAAAATACATGTTTAATTTGGTCTCGGCGACTCAATAACATTGTTTCCGTTGCTATGGGTGGATTAGTAAACATCCAGGCACCGAAATTATCGTAAGAACATCATGTGAGTTATGCAACACTAAATGAAGTGGCCGTGTGCCAAAGCTCATTAGTTTTGGCTTGTCATTTAACTTCGATACACCCGTTACATATATCGGCCAGAGTATTATTTTAAAACTCATATCCGAATCACCCTATCTCTATGCCACTCTATATATGTATGTACTTACTCTATGGTGTAACAGGTGCCCGCAGGGTGGAGGCGGAGGCATTTAAAGTATGCTCGAAAAAGATCGTGGTGGTTGTCATAGGGGGCGAATCTGCCCCGTTTATGGCGGGGCGACCAATTGTTGAGACGGTAATGGCCGTGTGAGGAGGACCCTCGGAGGTCTTGGGGATAATGTTGGGGTGCGAGATGGGCGGGGAAGGGTTGCACGGCTGCGCGCCGTTCGGGATTCGTAGGGCACACTTGCCGTGCATCGGAAGAGTGGTCGAGATTAAAAAAAAATGACCAATTTGAAAGAAAAATAGTCACGGAGGGAAGAACTGCGGAGGTGGTGTCGGGCAGACAGGGAAGCTCGGAGGTTGAAAGTGAGGGCCCAATTACAGCGGATGGCCAAGCGGGGAGAGGAAGGAAGGAAGGAGCATAATCTTTTTTCACCTGACGCGTCTCCTGGATGAGGAGTAGGGGGCCATAATGGAAAGATGGTCGTGGAGACGAGAGAGCTCTCTCAGTGTTTCGCCGCGAACAATGCAGTAGTCTAAGGAATTCCCCTTGGATGCAAATCGGGATATCTCCTGCCCGCCTGGGGAATAATGGGGTGCAGCCGTCGGTGGCAAAAATATCTCCCGTCCGTTTTATGGCGACGTGGAAGGAGTGAGTGAGGGGTAAAAGGGTCCCTCCTCGGACTTAATGATACCACCTCTGAAGCCTTCCTCTGAAGAGGTCTTTTAAGTGCCGCTTTTTTACTCCCGGGAAATGCGAACCTTGGTTTTGACGAGTGCAGCCGACGCCCAATAGCTCTCGTGTCAAAGAGCGGCTTTCAGAGCGGTGCAATCTGTCGCGAAGAGCACTGCATTGAGAATTGACTGAATAGCAAATTGCAGGCCTTGTGCTCCGAGAAACAAAGATATTTAGTGAAGCTTTAGGTAACCTATAAGGCGAACCTGTGTTTAGTTTGCCATCAATTTGAAACACAACCATACAATGTTACATATAGAATTTAAAAATATATACCAGCATTTCAAAATAATTCCTTTTAACAAGTATATTTACGAAAATAAATAATTTTATTTAGCAAAATATATCTTCGTTTTTTTCTTTGGTAAATAGCCAGTTTTTAACATTTTTCAAAAAAAGTCGTAGTAAATTTTATCTTTAATACTCCACGCCATTGCGGGTATTTACATCTACATACTACCCCGCGAGCCGCCGCATGGGCGTGTGGCAGGGAGTGATAGGTCACCAGCTGTGTAAAGATGAAAAGTTTTGGAGGTGAAATGGTGACATGTATTATGGGAGTGTATTTGGAGGAACTCAGTTTTTATTGTGGTCGCTTATTGTGCGCGGAAAGAACGAGTTTTGTACCTGTCTGTTCGGCAGAGTATCTCTCTAATTTAGCTCGCATCTGTCAGACCTAGAAATTTAGTGAGGCGTCATGATAATATTCTCTGTATCGCTCTGGAACACACCTGTTCTGAATATCTCCTGCAGCCTAAGCCTAGCGTGCGTCCTCCGAGTCTCTAGGGGCTCCCACCTTAATCCCTCTAAAAGTTGTGTAACAATATATGTTCGTTCGTGGCAGTTTGTAACGAAGCGTGCTGCTTTTCTTGGTATTTTGTTAATTTTGTTGTTCAGTCTTTATGACCAGGGCCCCAAATGCTCACATTATATACATAAATCACAGCGTATTCGAGGTGTGACCTAACCATAGCGAAGTACCATCTCTCTTTTCCTTTTTCATCCGAGGACCTTCCTAGTATACGCTTAGCAAAACCTAGTTTCTTTAATGCTGTGCCGTATATGTTTTGTATGTGTGTTCCCCACGATATATCAGATGTTAAGGTAATTCCAAGATATTTTACTGTAGCTGAAGATTTTATGTTTCCTCCACCCACGGTATGGCATTTTATGGGTATAGTGGAGTGTGACTCCTATAAATGCTCCGCTGTCAATGAAAGGTACTGGAAAAGGAAAAATTATTTTGAACGCAAAATTAAATTTAAAGTGCAAAAATAGGTTTCACATAATGCTGAATTTCCGAGTCATTCGCATACTTATATCAACTTGGTCCAGCGTATCATCAAACGAACGTCCTCCGACGTCATCACGATAAATTACTGATAGTTTTTCTTTCATTGTAGTGGCGACAAAAGAATTTTATTTTGCTCTGATATTGAAGGACTGAAGTGAATTTATCGGTCGTTTGTTGAGATTTTGATGTAAAACTTCATTCGTCTCACGCTCCGCAACCTTCACCTCCACCAATGAATAAGTCAGTGTCACGAATTCTCACGAGTGTATTGCGCCTATTGTTTATGTCCGACCGGAATTTTACTTATAGTTATTATTCGCACAAATTTGGAGGCCGTTTACGACTGTGGAATGCGAAATGAAAGATTGGCTCGAAAGGTGCATTCGATCAATCTTTCGCCGTGAGTAATGAAGTCGCATTGTTATCACAGCCGCACCTAGATGTACACTCGATTTCGGGAATGATACAGTTCTTTAACTACTCAAAATTAAGATTTGTGCCTATTTTCACGCCACAATACATTCAAATATAAACAAATTAGTTATGTAACTATTGATTTTATAAAATATTTCATGCCTACATTCATATTTCTGAAGCACTTGGTTTCAATGAGCTCTTTCAACAAACAGGGCTGCTTCTATTTCCATAATATCGGTGAATAAAATGTTTGAAGTTCAAGTATGATAAATTGGATTTTTCGTATAATTTCACCATGAGCAATATGGTTTACACTACTTGAGGATTTAACTTGTATTCTGTTGTACGTTATCCCCAATTAGGATCCACACGGCGCAGTGCTGGACCGATGGAACATGTGTAGCCGCGAAGAGGAGCCTCTGGTGCTTCAGCAGTTCCTCAGGTTCGGCGAGACGAGGGCGATCACACAGCAACTCCTGTCCCAGGAGTCGGCGGACTTCTTCCTGCACGCTTTGCCCCCTTCGGGGACCTCTCTGAGGGCCCTGCCACCGCCCCCGCCCAGAATCGACTCAGACATAAAGAAGTTCATCGAGAGGACGGGGTCTTCGCGGGCCAAGGAGGACCACGCCTCCTCTTCCTCGCCTGCTGCTACAGCCACGGCCTCCTCGGGTCCTCCGCCTACCTCACATCCCTCGACCCAGCACCCTACGCCGCAGCATCCCGCCATGGGCCACGTGGCCGGAGCGGCGGCCTTGCACCACGCGCACCAGCTGCACCAGCGACATCAGCACCAGACGTCCTCGTCTCGACCCCCTTCGCCCTCCGCCCCGCCGCCTCACCACGTGCACCACGCGACGGATCACCACCACCCGCACCACCACGCCCACTTCCTCCCCCACGTTCAGCACCAGCTGCACCAGCAGACGGGCAGCCAGCCCAACAGGCCACCCGTGCCCCCGACGGCCACTTTGTCGTCTTCTAACACGCCACTCCTGCCCCCTCCTCCGGTGTCCTTCGCGAAGATTCCCCCATCCGTCAACGGGCCCGCTTCTAACGTCTCCCCCGCCACACCGACCAGTCCTTTGAGCGCATCACCCCTCAACCGCCTCCAGAGTATGCAACCGTTCGACTTCCGGAAGGAACGTGGGGTCGGAGGGGGGAACTGTCCTCCCGGGGGCAGCCCCGAACCCGTGGTTCCCCACTCTCCGGTGGGGCAGCAGCCGCCTCCGCCACCTCCACCGCCCCCGGTGCGGCGAAGGCCATCGGTCGCCTCTGACTCGGGACTGAACCTCAGCGTCCAAAGCAGCGGAGCCAGTCCCACCAGGTGCGGCCTTTCGCAACAGCAAATGCACTATGGACCCGGAGGCCCTAACGCCCCCGGGGGCTTCAAGTCGGACGTGAGCGGAAGTGAGTACGGCGGCTCGGACGACGAGAACTCCGTGAGTGCGCTCAATTTGAGTCGCGACCGCCCGGAGCCGATCGTCGACGACCGGAGGAGGTCGACCTCCGCGTCGTCTCACCATCACGCCCGCAAAGCGACCACGCCGGTCAAGAGGCAGTGGACACCTCTGAATCTGGGCACGCAGCTCATTAACCCGTCCACCGGGAAGAAACGGGTGCAGTGCAACGTTTGTCTCAAGACTTTCTGCGACAAGGGTGCTCTCAAGATTCACTTCTCGGCCGTGCACCTCAGGGAGATGCACCGGTGCACGGTTGAGGGGTGCAATATGATGTTCAGCTCCCGCAGGAGCAGGAACAGGCACAGCGCCAACCCGAATCCGAAGCTGCACTCGCCGCACCTACGAAGGAAGATATCACCTCACGACGGGCGCTCATCGCAGCCGCACCCGCTATTGATGGCCCCTCCGCATCACCACCAATCGCTCGGGGGCCTCCCTGCCGCAGCCGCCGCTCTCAGCCCGGCCCTGGCCGGCCTCGGGGCCGCGGCCGGCCCTTTTAACGCCATGGCTGCCGCGGCGGCCGCCGCCTTCCCTCTCCTGGCAACACCCCCTCCCGGGGAACTCCAGAGGGCGTCCGACCACCACCAATCCGCCGCGGCCACCGGCCAACACCACCAGGCCAACTCGCTCCTGCAGCGACCATGCGGTCCGCCCGCTTCCGTCACTTCCTCTTCCGCTTCATCGCCCTCCTCAGACCTCAAGTACAGCCTGGACCTGAGCGTCCATCGATACGGGGACGGTAGAAGGGGCGGCGGTGGAGTTCCAGGCGATGTCACCAGGGCCCGCCTGGGAAGCAGCTCGTCTTCATCGGACGTCGAAGACGATCTGGACGACGACTTGGAAGACGAGGACGAGATGGAAGCGTTCTCTTCACACGATGACGAAGACGATGACGACGTCCGGATATATCTGGGCAGCAGTCGCTCCCGGAGGCGCAGGCGACATGGAGACAGACGGACGGCTTCCGAAGCTTCGGACGGTGGGGTGGACGATGCGATGCAGCCGGTGGCCCTCGAGGAGGAGGCCCGAGAGGACGTCAGGGGTAAGCACGAGGCGGTTGAGGAGGCGTCGGACGAGAGGTCCAAGCGGGAGTCGGAAGAGGGCCTTGACCTCACGGGGTCACCGGACAGCAAGCGTTTCAAAGCGTCCGAGTGTCCGACGGCAGGAGGCGAGGGTGTGGGGGGCTGCAGCCCTCTGAGGCTGACGCAGGCCAAGGAGGAGGAGCAGAGGGGTGCGGAGGCTGTGGAATTGGGCCCACAAGGGCCCTCGCTCCTTCAGTCGGGTCCCGAGAACGGCCTGACTGTGCCGGTGACCACCGCTTCGCCGTCGTCTTCTTCGTCGAAGGCGGGCGTGCGCAAGCGGAAGAGCAGAAACCCCACTCGCTGCGCCCAGCCGCTCCCGGAGGACAAGCCTTCGAGTATGCTGGTCATGTCCTCCTCGGAGGACGACGCCGACGGCGCTATGGCGACGGCCGCGTCGACGGAGGCGCGTGCCACGCCCCCTGGCGACCGGGAGGACGACGCCTCCCTGGCGGCGACGCAAGAAGACTGCGAACCCGAGTGCCTCAAAGGTGTGTACGTACTCAGAGCTGTTCATTCTCAAAGCGCGCTTTCTTAATTCGGAGGACTATGGAAGTTCTAGAAGTACATTTGATGTCTCGTGCGTGCCTCCCGGATAATAAAAGCAGAATGAATAGAGTTAAACTATCTTATGTTTAGCGCCACTTTTTGTTGTCCAAGCAGCTTCAATGTTTTATTTTCAATTGTCCATTATATAGTTTAACCAGAATTTATTGACAATTTTTCATTAATTTGTTTACCGTCTTCATTTGGTGAACAATGGCTTAATGGCAGCCGAAATATTCTTACGTATAGCTTGAATGACCCCTTTGTGTGTGGCGAATAAAAACAAGAGTGGCTGAACGAAAGCTAAACCAGTGTTAAAACTGGAGCCACGCCATGAGTCATAAACAGAGCATGATATATGGATAATTAGTATTAGATCATTATAGTAAGATCGATAAGAGGTTGACTGCGATAAAGCATATCTAGGTATTTTTAATTGGCCTCACTTATTTGCAATGTTTCCTTTGTGAAGCATTTTCTCCTGTTATATCTGACTCCTCCTGGAAGAAATCATTTCAATTTTTTCTTAGAGAGCTAATTAAATGTAGTGTGGTGGTAAAGAAATCAAAGATCACTTGTGTTTTCTATCGTTTTCTAAAGTCCAAGTTATCTAAAAAAAATTATCTAAAGACCGGTATCAAACCCTGAAATATTTTTAAACCTATTGCTCGCAAAATATGCATGGAGGATAGCCTTCTCTGACTGAATTTGAGCTGTTAAACTGATATAATCAGTTTTCAGATGCTGAAAAGGTCATTTTATTTTTAACTTTGCAATGAAATGCATGTTAATTTCAAATTAATCCACTACTATTTATAATATAGGGATGAGATATTGCAAACACTCTTCATCTAACCTATGTATGAAATAGACCTTATCAAACTGACTTGTCTATTCCGTTGTCTCGGGCGTGACTTCGTGGAATTTGCTTAACATTGTAAATGAAAAGTATAACTTAATTATTTCACATAGATTTATTAGCAAGACGACCTAGGTTTCGACAATCAGGTGATGATGACGAGCTTCGCCGAAACCTAGGATGTCCTGTCAATAAATCTGTGGAGAATAACTAAGTTATACTTTTCATTTACAATGACTAGTCTAATTGGTCTAAAACCATTTCAATAGACATATTTAATGAAACATACCACCAAGTTAACAAAGATACTGTTTTAGTTAAAACTATTTCATCTCAGAGTCCTGACTTATCCTTATCGACGTTTATCTTCCTTTTCTCAAAGTGGAACCAAAGACGGAGGCGGAGGATGAAAGCAAGCGTGTAGATATCAATGATGTGGAGGCGGAGCAGCAGCAGCAGCAGGAGGATGGGGGTGCGGCGATGGCTGTTGCGGCTCCGGCGGAGAAAGCCGCTAGTCCGGCGGCGGAAGATGACGAGGACATCTCGGCAGCCGGACAGACGATTGACCTCTCCAAGAACGGATGCTCGGAAGAAAAAAAAAGTCCGACAAGTGAACGAGGGGCGGCAGCGGGAGGGGAGCAGACGGTTGCCCGGACGACGGAAGACCCTCAAAGGGCCCCCGAAGCGGACTGCCCCTCGAACGGTGGGGCCCAAAGCGAAGGAGACGATGAGTCTCTCGATTCCTCTCACGCTCTGCGACAATTGGAGAACCTCTCCCACGGTCACTTCGGAGATAGGGACTCGTGCAGGGGCCCTAATGCCCCCTTTCCCGCCGCCGCCACTGGGGGCCCCTCCTCCAACCACCCCTTCAACCTAGGCCTCGTCCCCGGCCCAAACAGTCCCCCTAGTCCCTCGAGCGACCGCGGGGACCGTGGTGACGCTGAGTCGCTCTCGAACCCTGACTCTCCGTCGGGAGACAGTAGCCAACAGGGCCTGGCCCACTTCAGGGACTCTTCCGGGTTCATGGGCGTGGTCGACGTGCCCATCGACAAGGAGAACCCGAGGCGATGTCCAGTTTGCGGGAAGATATTCCAGAACCACTTCGGCGTGAAGACTCACTACCAGAACGTCCACCTCAAGCTCATGCACAAGTGCACCGTGGACGGTTGCAACGCCGCCTTCCCGTCCAAAAGGAGTCGGGACAGGCACAGCGCCAACCTCAATCTCCACCGTAAGCTGCTGTCGACCTCGTCTTCGGACAAATCCATGTTCGGAGACAAATCTCCGTTCGCTTCCCTGGCGGCCAACCCGGCACTCCACGGGGAATTCCTCGCTCGGCTTTACGCCGACACCCAGGCCCTACCGCTCAATCTGGAGGCCTTCAAGAACCACCTCCCGGCCGCTGGGGCGGTCCCCTCGGGTATCGGCGGACTCGCTGAGCACCTGATGGTGAACGGCGACCGGCTGGGCCCCGGAGGCCTACCACCACCACCCCTACTCCTGCCTTCCCTGGGTTTTGCCGGGTTCGGGGGCCTGGACCATTTCGGTGCGGCTCTGGCGGCCGGGATAAACGGGGGCCGCGGAGGCCCTAACTCTTCGGCTTCCTCAGGTTCGCCCTCGCCACCCATCCCACTGTCACTCCTCAGACATCCCCTGGGGTCGGATGCACCTCAGACGGGTCCAGTCGGAACCACCACCCTCCCGGCGAACGCCTACTATTGCCTGGAGGAGGACGATCCCACGCCGGAAGTGGACGGTGGCCTTAGGTGTCGCTTCTGCCACAAGCACTACCCGGACGGTGCATCTCTCAAAGAGCACTACGAGAGGCACCATCTGCCAGAGATGTTCGGTTGCACTGTTGAAGGGTGCGGCAAAATGTTCAGCTCGAGACACAGAAGGAACCAGCACAGCCAAGACGAGGCCGCGCACTCGGCGGCAGCCAGGGCCGGCAACGGGTCGCCTTCTCCGCCCCCAGAGTGCTCGTGACACATTGCCCCCCCTGCCCGGATTTCTCCGCGGTTCGGTCTGGGATGGTGGTGAACTAGCCACGAAGGGAGAAAGAAGTGTTCCAAATAGATGCGCAGCAGGAGATCACCTTAGGCTTCATCTCGCTCGTCTAGAATGAAACCTTTCTCTGGACGCTCAAGACATCGCGCTGTGCCAACTGGAGAATGCTTCGGAAAGACTCGTTGGCCCCCTTTTGCCTCCTTTTGGCGAAGATACGAGAGAAATCCCAAGTCTGTTCTGGCTCCCCATCCCCCATAAGTCGGTGTGTGCAGCCACATGATTGAGTCAGCATGGCTCAGCATACTGCAACGCGAAGATTAGATCGCGGTGTTAGACATTGAACAGGAGTTAGCTATCATGTAGCTAGTTATTAGATCCTTATCGACAAAGTGGTTTCCAGAAGTGGGAATTGGACCTGCTGCCGGTGGAGTCACGTGTTTGTGCAATAGTGAAGGAGACGAAGTGTGATTAATTCACGGAATCATTAATTATTTAGAAATCAGTATGAAATTATTGAGCGGAATGCTATTTCAGTATTGCCTCGCTCGGGGCGCATTGTTTGTAAAATGAAAGGTCAAAACACCCTTTAACTGGTTATATGCTATTTATATTCGCAATGAATTGTCGGCTGACGAGCAGCACCCATCTGCTTTCGTTGGATTCATTCATTCTCGCCACTCTTCATAATGATTCGATATCTACTTCCTGCGCCGGTGATGTATTTATTTAAGTGCTTGTCATTGATATTATTTCATGGCCATCCAAATATTTATACCTGTGTTCCTTCACAGCATAATTATCAACTCTGTAATTTTACACAGAAGGTAATTTTTAAGTTATATAATTTCGCTGAGAGTCTCTCTGTCAGGTGAAGTTGAGTGAACTTCGTTTTTTTCCCCTCACGTTTTTGTTGGCTGATGAATGTTACATTGTTTACTACACTTCGTGATCAGATCTTCGAGGCAACGAGCCGATATTTTTTGTTTCCACCCGTCGCCTGTAAAGTCCTCGAAAAGTATTACTATAGTTATTTAGTCCTGTTAAAGCGAGAGTATCAGATTTTTGCATGTCTATTATGTTTTAAAACTCCCAAGGAGTGTGTAGTAAGACGGTTATTTGAGCACTTCTTGATATTTTTGAGAATTCACTCTTGCCTAGCCGAGGAATTATTTCGCATGTTCCCTCACTATCTTTGTTTTAGTTTCGCTCAGAGTCCTCTTTTTATCGACCAGATGTTGGCAGCGCGGTAAGACATCGAATCTAAAAAAAACAGTACGTTTTTTAAAAGAACTAGCAAGTGACGATGAGGTTAGCTGAATCATTCATAGTATTCAATGTAAATTTGTTTCCTGGGAAAAGTTTGTTTTGTATTGCTTTTTTTCTTGAAAAAAATGAGCCACGAGAATCGTCCCAGTCTTAAGAGTTTTGTGTAACAAGTTCCCTCTTTTCCAATCCATATTTGCCTTTTCCTCGACCTAACCTCAAGTTGTTGTGTAAAAAAATTAAAAATCTTTTTAAAAATATTCAATCGAAGAGACTTCGATGAACTTTCTCCTATGGCATCAGTGGATGATGATTCATTTTTTTTTACTTTGTAAATATTGAAAAGGAAAAAGTTTTATATCTAAGAAAGTGATTGTTCAGTATTCAGCACAAAGCATTGGCGTTGGTCGATGACATAAGCACACTTTACGGGTCGGTTGTTCATTCATTACTAAAAAAAAGGAAAATTGCTCGCGAATGTACTAAAGGAGGTGTATAAAGTAGGGCGAGAGTGGAATGCCTTCGGATTGAAATGGACGAAGGTGACCTCGCCGCTGCCCGTCTTCTCCCCTGAACGATTGTGGTGCCGCCACGGGTCAAGGTTGCGAACCAGCGCTATAGGCCGGGGCGCCACCCCGTTTCCTATAGTGCTGCCCTCGTGTGTTTTCAAGGCGGCGCTATAGACATAGAGGGCAGGGCAGGCCGCCCCGGGCCCAAGAACCGCACGCCTCGGCGTCTGTTATCCCGGCCCTGGAGTTTAATTGCTCGGGAAGATCGAGGCCGTTGTAAAAGGATAAAAATTTTGGCAGGGGAAGATGGAAAATAATTTAAAAAATAATCCATCGCACGAATGGGTCCTTCCAGAGAGATTAGGTAGATTTTTTATTATTACGGAGTAAATATAATCGAAGGTTGTCGAATTAAAACATTACTGTTGTGTATACCAAAAGTGTGTATCCTCCTTCCAGTTCTCCCATAATTATCTCCAGCCCCTGTCCTCTTTCTGCGGCTCTTTGTCCTCCTCCTCACCTGCAATTCTATCTATCTCTCTATCACTCTCCCTCTCCTCGCCCCTCCTCCTCAAACCCTTCCCCCATTCGAGATGGCGGTGTGACTCGCCCGAGAGACGACAGAACTCGCCTCCTCTCGCCCCAAATGCAGTGGAGGGACGACATCGGCGGGCTTGGCAGCGTGCACTTCGCAACAATCGCCTGGCGAGGAGCGTCAGCCATTTGCCCACGACCTGACCCACCCTCACATCCCTCCCCACTCCACCCTCCCTAACGCCCTCAAGGAGGATAATGATTCACCTTCGACCTTCCTCTGACCATATCTTTATCTCAATCCTGTAAAAAAAAATTTGAAAACCCTTTTCTCGCCATGATGGACTGCAATCATGGAATGTGCTGTGAAGCGTAGCTTAGATGTCATTGTAAATAAAAATGACACTCCCAGAAGTTAACATTTTGTTTTTTTTCCTCAAATAACACACCTTTCCAAAGCCGTGATTCTTCAAAATTATTTTATTATAGTTAATAACCAGTAATCAGTTGCCCTACGATAGTAAAGAGTGGATTCTAAAATGGTACACGCAGTGAATCACTCGGATGGAGAACGGATGATTTTTTAATCGTAATCAAGAATATTCGGATAGTTTTGCTGATGATCGTTAGAAAATTCGTGTTCTCCGAGTTTACGCCGGCGAAAATGTCTTCAAATTAAAACTGGTCACATGATATACTTTGCTCTCAAGTCACGCTCTGTCAAGTGTGACCTAGGACACATTTTCAAAGCAGTGCTTAAATGAAGGCTGGCTGGATATTAATTGCGAGATCAACGCTTAGCACCAGCCATTTCTGATGGCAGTCATTGAATTTTTGACGGTGATACTTGGAAAGATGACACGTCTATGCCCAAGTTCGGGTAATGAAAAGGAAATAACGTCAATGAACTCAAAACATAATTCCAAATGTACACAAGTGCGCGAGAAATATTCTCTATGAAAAACTCTAGCTTGGCACGCACTTTGTCCTTAACTTCCTCGTACGCGATCTCAATCCCGATTTTATTGAAGTAACTTTTTTCTACAGTTTGCGTTGTCTGCCGTTACTTGGTGCAAACGATTCATTATAATATCAAAGAATACACCTGATTTTTCCACAATTTTTCCTCCACTACTTAGGTTTCGACACACTCAGGTCATTTCGACACGCAGGAGTCACCTGATGATGGCCTGAGAGTCGAAAACAAGGTAATGGAGGAAAAATAAAAATTGTGGACAAATCAAGTGTATTCTTTGATATTATCACTTTTTTTCCATGAAAAAACTTTCAACCCCGCTGTCAATGTGAAAAAAATCATGGCAAAACGTTCGAAATCGCTCGATCCTAGATTCAAATGACACCTGATTTACTTGGAGCTGTTCAAAAACGTTGAGAATTATGAAATTTATGAACGATAATTTGATGTCATTTTATGAACTGAATTTGCATTTAGTATGCAACTCTTCGAATTGTAGGTAATCTTACGCTTTTCCAACTTGTCTCATCGTCAATATCTCGCAGTTCAAGTCTGCCTGACGTGAAGCGGCAATTCAAGAGCGCGAAGAAAGGCTCTCGAAAAAAAGGGCGTGTATTGCGTAAACAAGGAGAAACTCCAGCTGTGTGCCATGCGCTCGATAGACGGAAACTGAACACACGAGTTGACGTCTCATCGTATGGGCAGTGCATTCTAATTGAGATTCCTAGAGCGACAAAAGAACCACATGAGGCGTCTTTAACACGAGCGTCCGGATTCCCAAGCAATCCCCCACGGAGTGAGAAACCTATTCTTACTTTCCTTGCAATCCGCCTTCAGCGTTCGGGCGCGCACAGCCAGGCCTTATATTCGATTCGAACTCTCTCCTAACTCTCGTCTCCTAACACGGGATAAATTCGGCTGTCAGTTGTTCTTTCGAATTTTTCGTAGGATCGCGCTAGTGTCGCGTAGCATCCCATCGGAAACGGGAGTAATACTAGGCAGTTCGCCGTAGGACACGAAGAAGTGGAGGTCGGCGTGCGATTCCTGTAAGTCATCCTACTCCTAAGTGTGATCGCCATTACATCGATCGTCATCGGTCAAGGTAAGTGCCTTCCCTTTCACCCTCTTCTCATCCTATACATGCCCTTTTCATTTTTTGATTTTTTCATTCCTATATTATAAATTAGATTTTTTGTTGCGTGCACCTAGCCCGTTAAGGTCTGTCTCCGTCGTCAATAATACTAGAGAATTGAAAGCTCGGAAAGTGCACTTATATAGCCCCCACAAATACTCCTGCTCAGTTTGAGGCGGAGGTATTGGTGGAGTGAGTCAATGAAGGACGAAGCAGAAGAAAGATAGAGAGGGGGAACCAGAATAGGCACTTCGCGAAAAAACGGCGACGCTCTCACTTGCAAGGCAAGCGGTCAAAATCACCCAACGTCATCACTCTACCTGGGATCCTACCATGACATGTTTATCGTGGGACGAGTCCAAACGGGGCGATTGGTGAGTTGTACTATTTCTCCAAACACTTGATTCTGCAGAAATCAAAAACGTTTTCCGAATGACTCTCCTTGGCACTAAACAGCCTCCTTCCTCCGCCGCTTCGCAGTGTTTTGACTTCCTAATTCCCATCCGCTCCCGACCCGTGTTGCCATGCGACGAGAATGCCGTGCATTCGACATACAAACGAATGACAAATGACGAGAGCGATGCGAGGCTCAGTGAGCTGCACCGGAGCGAAGGGTCTATGGTCACTGCCGACCAGATTCAGGAGGAGAGCTTCCAGAAACGAAGTCAAATGTACCTCTTATGAGTTCCGTTTACATTTTTTTTACTTTGTAAGCTGTATTCATCTACATGGCGTCAGCGTATCTTCCGTAGTGATCAGTAAAGCGAGTTTGGTGTGCCCACGTTTGAGGTTTACAACAACTTAAATGTGAAAAAAATATATTCTAAAGAGGACTGATGACGTTCTCTATAATTCGCCATGAAATTGGTTCGAGGTTAACGAGGGTAAAATTATACTTTAGAGGGTAATTTTTTGTGGTAACAATTCCTAAATTCCACTTTCATCCTCCAAGGAAAGGAATACGTGTCCCAACGTAAAAGTACGTACGAATTCATTTTTCCGCCTCATCAAATATTTTTGGTAATAGATACCATTTAAAGGGGCTTAAAGTTGTACATATATTTTCGTTGTATTGTCGTATCGTGAGTCTCTCTTTTTCAAGCCTTTTTAACTTATCAAAGTTGACTCTTTTTATTCATTGCTTTCGATTACTGTTCCTCTTGATCATCCGAGTGGTTTTTGGGTGAATGATTCATTAAGACCTCTTGTTGTCTAAATGTCGTGTGTATCTGATGCTCTTAAAATTCGCTTTGGCACCATCGGCGTTGAATTCCAGTAAGCAGTAAGTAACCAATTAAGCCGAAGTATCCGAGTAAGAGACCAATCGACCACTCAGTTGGCGTGTATGTATAGCGTGTACGTTTTCATGATCGCGTTTCAGACGTAGAGACGCGAAAGCGAGATCCTCAGCCAATCAGAAGCCCGGATTTCTTCGCGTGAGTTAGTGTGTGTTCGCGTAGAGTCGCGTCGCCCGAGTTGAAATACTTTCAACTTTCGACGCGTGGAACGCGCAGAATGACAAACATGGCTGCCCGGCGAAGTGTAGGTTCCATGGATGAAATGGTCATCTCCGATATTCAAGAGAAGTGCACGTTCCTGTACAATTATAAGGACTATCGATACAGGGATAGAATCCTAAGGAAGAAGGCGTGGAGGGAAAAGTGGGTCCACTGAATCCATTACTCGGGTTACGAGTAAATAGGTGACTCGGATGAAAAATTTGTATTGAAGCAGTTGTAGAAATCATACATTTAGGGAGATGATTCGACGGAGCCAATCTTAAAATGAATTTTGAAACGTTGCGTCTGGCTTCAACTTCTTTGTTTTACCAAGTAGCTAAAAAATTGGCCTTAGTGAGACATCAGTGAACTAAAATGTGTAGGAAATCTTCAGTCGCCCCGACCGACCGACCGCGTATACAATCAGTCTTGTTCCTTAGTTTTCAAAGCACATGTATGCATCACAAATACCCTCGTCCACTCGTTAAATTTCCGTGTGTACGGAATGAATGCCAGTCGTTAGAATTTTTATCTCGCTTACTCTTTACAAGTCCACACGTGGAACTGAATGGAAAAACAAAGCACCGATGTGAGAAATTTCAAACGAGGAAGAGTATCTGACGTTAATGGGAATTCGATGCGGTTTGTTTCCGGGTCTATGTGAAGAGATACGCAACTATCCTTTGTAAGTTATGCATGGCGTTAGGATGCTCTTTGGGCTGTTAACTATATGTGTGATATGCGACTCATGTCATGGCTTTTAAATGTCTCCGGTTTCCATCGCTCTGTTCCATTTTATTTTTCATGGACTTATGGCCAGTTGCAGGAACGACACGTATGTATTCCATACAGTTATGGGACCCATAAGCCATGGCAACCATTCAATAAGTGCTGCAGAAAGATTCGATAAATTTATTGGTTTCATAAATGGCTTCATAACTTATGGAATCGAGTTATGAGCTTCATAAGAAGCCAAGATGGCGGACGCGCGTTGAATCGCTTGGAGTATTAATTATTTGATAAAATAGATGTTTTGAGCCAAATGGTCTGATTTTTTACTCTGACTGATTAATTATTATGTGCATTAGCATTACGCATAGGATAAACCACTGTAAATTCTATCCAACGAAGGAAGATTAGATAAAACATTCGAAGCAATTAACTATTGGTAGGTTGATTAGTCACAAAAACCGGTAGATTTTTTTCCTGCAACCAGAATATTTTTATGAGATCTATACATTCATGGATCCCTTAACTATTGATTCCATAACTCACTGTTCTTGCAACCGACCATTAGAAGTCCTGGTATTTGACTGAAGAATAGTCAAGACTCAATCCTGCCATTAGATCGAGTTTCCTGCGTTCTCTTCGTCGTCCCTGACGAATATCATTGTTCTTGTACGATAGAGCCCCAAGAAATATCAATCGCCTGCATGCTTCCTCATTATAGCCTGGTAAACCGCTGAATCCTTCGCAGAGAGAAAAATGTTATCTACTCGCAGCGCAATGTTTTCACGAGGAAAGGCAGTGTTACAGATTCCCGATTTTTACTGAAATGTCTATGTTAATCTTATGATTTCGGTTCGGGCAACGCTGCTCAGCTGTCCGGTCGTCAGCGCCACTGTCAGGTGCTTAGACGGCAGGCGAGGCAGACCAGTCTACTTAGAACGCTCGACGCAGAAGGTTGCGAACAGTGTGTCCAAAGCAAGATGGCCACGACCGTACTTACGAAAAGGCGTCGACTTTGGTCACCAAAATCACTTTGTTACCATTGTTTCCTTTATTGTAAAGACCAACAGTGAATACAGTGGTAGATGAATTTTGTTGATACGAAATTCTTTTCTTTTGAAATCGCCCTAAACCACCAATTCATCGAAATTTTCAAGCGCCAACCGATATACTGGCTCCATTTGCAGAGTGGCAGAATCGGCGTGCACAATTTCAAAAATATAGTTGAACTAATTTGTAAAGTTCGTCACATTCTTTATTTAGAACTAGCGGAAGGTGCCCGTCGTTGAAATTCCATGGATGTGATAAACATTGAACTTATCTTACAAGAAAACCACAAAGAATTTTAGTAGACACGCTGACCGTTTTCCAGGCGCACGTAGAGATGAGTGACTGTTGGTCCTCTTTCATGCCAAGGGAAACCCAAAAACGGGCCAAGCAGACTCATTACTACTTGAATAGCACCAAGGTTCATAGACGGTCACTTCGTCCCTCCGGTTCTCTTTTGGCCGTCTACTGAGTGATTTAACAGCTTGATCGCTTCCCTCGTGTACATACATATATATTTACATTCAATGACTCAATTGAGTTGCGATATTGAACGTTGATATGTGCGTCGAGTATCTTAATCAGGATCGGAGGGTAGGGCACAATCCAGCGGTTGACAACGTCAAAAGGAGCTTTTGCAGCAGCTGTCATGTTTATTTGACCTGTGAATCCTCCGTCACCCGGACCGCGCCTTCGGTGTAAAGGGTAGCCATATCATAGGTTTCAGTCACTAAATCAGAAATCTGTGGTGATTCTTAGTGCAATTGCCGATTTTCATGCACGGATGTCCTTCATTGTGCAGAATTTCCCCCTTCTTCTTTCGGGTAAGTAGCATGTAGTGACGTCATTATAATTTCCGCCATCTTAAAACAAATTGAAGTTTCGAAACACATGGGTCTATATTTGAACCAGATTTATAGCTGATTACTCGTCCGTAGGTTGGGGTAGAATGAAATTTGTGCTGTTCTTAGCGTAACCGTAGAAACACCACGGGGAGATGACCGACTTAGTTTCCCATTTTTCATGATCTAATTCTTTTTTGTTTTTCTGTTTCTTTTTATTTTTTTCGTTTAATGTTTGTAAATACTGATCATCACTAAATCATCTGAATCAACTCATTGGAAAATACACTTATACACTATATCTGCAGCTTTTCCCACAGGAGTGTTGATAAAAAGGTTGTTGCCGCTTGAATCGCGGGAGCAAGCCACGTTAAGTTGCCGATACGCGAAACAGTTGCTTTCCAAGTGAAGGCCAGCCTCTTGAAGAGTCTGCCCTCGTGACTTTTTTATTGTCATAGAAATCAGATATGTCAAGCCCGGAAACCGGGGAAATGACGCTGGGAAGCGTATCTTGCAGCATCCTGCTCCTTTTGCTCGTACCGCTCTTCAGGAGTTTCATTAGATCGCTGGTGGGCATGCCTTTGAGCATCCAAGTCTAATCTTTGTCGTTTTTCTAGTTAGGGCTCATTTTCTCGCAAAGAAGACATTTAGAAGATTTTTATCGAAAGGTGACACTTTTTTTCTATTAGGCATGTTGATGGTTTTTTTTTTAAGTCCAAGGAGGGGAAAAACAGCGGCGAGTTAGAGTATCGAATAGGCACCTCGATGATTAAGTAAATGTAAATTGACTCCAGTTTAACACTCTTAAACATATATAAATAACTCGTAGCGTTTATGATGTGGGAATTGGTCTAAAAAACAGTTCGCAATCGTAATGAGAGGCAGACAGTTCCACTAAATGTAATACATCTGAGTATTAAACGATAATAAACAACGCTGTGTTTGTTGTAGCAACAGAGGCATTAATACAATTAATACTATTCGCTGCACGAAAGTATCTTGCAAATTTATTTTTATGTGTAGGGAATTTAATTCCTTTATATGTGTCGTTCACTAAGGAAGTGTTCTCTCTCATATGCATGCTGTGCCCCTCTGAGAGCAACTTTGAGAATTGACGTTGAAAGGCATTATTCTTGTTGTAAATATGAATTGAAGTTATCGATTATCCCCCGAAGCAATCTATCATGGGGCCCTTGGGACTCTGGGCCCTTCACATACTAATTTTCTTTCTACGTGCTCTCATGGGCCTGCAAGAGAACGTGATATTTCATTGCTGGAGACGTGAATATCCTTTGAAAATCAATTCTCTGGCTGTCAAGGATATATGCTATTGTTATATCAATCCATTGAAAGAATTAATTCCAGAGAAAAATAAGAGATTTTTCAGCTAAAAACATGATTTTCAGACAAATACGAAGAGTAAAAGAAAATCAATTGAAAGAATTAGAAACTTCATTTATTGAGCCATCCGATAAAGAAAATCCCAGCCCTCTATCTTGAGTGAAAGCACTTTTAAAAAGCAAAAAATGAAATTCTGCACCGAAGCCAATGCTCAGCATGAACCAACAGGGAGGTCTTAAGGGGCCCTGAGGGATTTTTAAAATAGCTTATTTTACGACCAGATATATTTTCTATATACATTCCGAATTTCAGTTCAATCGGCTCAGTTGTTTTTGCGTGGTGGAGCAACATACAGACTGACTAACAGAAGCACAGACACCATAGCATTTTTATATATTAGTAAAAGTTTAGTTTTTTCTCCATCCAGACCACTACTAATATCGGTATGGCGAGAAAAGATGGGCGTACACGTGCTTCACGAATACACACTCTTAGATGGAGTTACATCGAGTCCAGAGGATGACACGGGGTGTTGAAACCATGGTCGAGTTGAGGTGTGTTAAATAGTGTGGTATAAAAACCAAGTATCTATTATTATGAGTGATATCATAAATGTCCACCCGGTGAAGCCGGAAACTATGACTAATAACTATAATTGGCTTTCATTTGCCTGTGATTGTTTTCATTTCCTATAATTTTGCGAACCAAAATTGCATTCAATCAAAGAGTCCACTTCTGGAGCATTCAACCGGCATTTATTAATCAGCCACTCATTCTAACGCCATTCGACCTACTTTTCCAACAAACACCTAGAAGGTACTCCATTTCATCTGCATGTAGTTCATTCTTATTGGGGTTGGGTACCTCGTGACAAAATCTTTTTGTAGACTGTCGACTTTTTCACTGCTACGATGGATTGGTGGCAGATAAAAAACTACGGTTTTCACGTTTCGCTGTGAATATGCAGCTATGTCGCAAATAATCTCTTTTATGTGTGATTCCTACCTTATTTAAGCGATAAATGCTGTTATTAAATCTTAATCAACCATTTTAAACCATCCTATAGATTTCAATCAATTTCCATGTAAATCAAGTCCCTGTTTACGAAAT
Organism: Ceriagrion tenellum; assembly: GCA_963169105.1. Classification (NCBI taxonomy): domain Eukaryota; kingdom Metazoa; phylum Arthropoda; class Insecta; order Odonata; family Coenagrionidae; genus Ceriagrion; species Ceriagrion tenellum. The sequence continues at coordinate 135,643,806 of OY720641.1, read as the reverse complement.
GTTTCTCACTACTAATGTCTCTCACTACAAAGCACAATTAGAGTGCAAACTTTTCTGAAGTTTTTATGAATATTCTAAGACCCTTTGAGCTTGAGCACAACTGCAAGGAGTTACCGTACACCTCCGCAAGTACTAAATTCATGGAGGAACTCGGCAAGATGCTACCAACTTTTGATAGCATTGATCAGCATTTTAGATGCATGGCCCATATACTTAACCTAGCAGTACAAGATCTTTTAAGAATGTTGTCTCCGGAGGACGGGGTTTCAGAAGACCATCTTCTATTAATTGACAGTGATGATGAAGACTTCGAGTTTGAAGAAGAGAATATAACTTCAATTGCCAAAATAAGACCTTTTGTTTTTTAAATAAAAAAGTAAGCTGTTACGAAATGACTTCCGTAGCACTTGTGAAGCTGCAGGGGAACCATCACTGAACCCTGTCATTGATTCACTATTTATATTAATGACCTAAGTTCTCGAGTTAGCAGTAAATTAAGATTATTTGCCGACGATACAGTTATCTACCGTGAAAAAAGTGAAGACGGGGACTTTGAAGCTCTATCACCGGACAATAACAACGGTCATTCTTGGTGCCAGGAGTGGGAGATAGAATTGAATATCAGCAAATGCACTACGGATCACTTCTTGCGAAAGTCGTCTCACAAAAGCCATGGCTACACCGTGGGTGGAGGAAACACAAAATCTTCAGATACAGTAATATTTCTTGGAATTACCTTCACTTCAGATGTATAGTGGGTGACACACATGAGAAAAATATGCGGCACAGCATTAAAGAAACTAGGTTTTATAAAATGTATAATAGGAAGATCCTCGGATGGAAAAGTAAAAGAGAAATGCTACTTCGCTCTGGTTAGGCCACATCTCGAATACGCCGCGAGCATTTGGGATCCTGGTCATAAATATTTAACCAAAAAAATTAACAAAATACAAAGGAAAGCAGCGCGCTTCGTTTAAAACTGCTACGAGCGTACATAGAGTGTCTCACAACTTTTAGAAGGATTAAGGTGGGAGCCCCTAGAGACTCGGAGGCTACACGATAGGCTTAGGATGCTTGAGATATTCAGAACTGGTGTGTATCAGAGCGCCACAGAAGCTATTATCATGGCGCCTCACAACAATTCTAGGCCTGACAGAAGTGATAAAATAAGAGAGGTCTTATATCCGTTTGCTGGGGCCGCACCAAATGTTACCTGCTCTCGAGGCCCCGTGTAAGGGTCGACCCTCATTTAGCTGTACCCGAACTTAGAATTCGAGCCTCGGCGTCGATCCCCCACCTCGGGTGGATAATATAATCTACTGACCAGTCGCAATATAGTTTATAACTTTTGAAAGTTAACAACAAATCCGAATATCTTCCACGGGGCCTCAAGAAATTTTATGCGGCGCCAGCAAACGGATTCAAGCCAACTGAGCTCCACTAAATACACTCCCATAATATACGTCACCATTTCACCTCCCAAAACCTTACATCTTTACGCGGCTGGTGAGCAAACAACCCATACCATACGCCCATGTGGCGGCTCACAGGGTAATATGTAGATGTAGATGTGCCGATTAGGTGGAATTCAACAGACGATATGATTGGAACAGTTTTTAACGGGAAGAGGTATTTCAATCCTATGCGGTAGTATTAGTGACCCAAAACGCCTCAAATCAGTAGATCGAAATGGGTACTGCATGAAAATGCTCACTAAGTCTTAAAAAAAGCATTAAAGCTCTGATTGATAAATTAGGAAGAGAAAATTGCGTTAACCTTCCACTCGCTACCATTATATTTATCTTGTTGGATAAGCTAGAAAAAATGGTGGGAATACTGGACGACAAGCGTGGAAGAAATGAAGGGGATGAAAAACTGTTGCTTGCCTGTCAAGTGGCTCGGGACAAAATGTTAAAACACCTCCGCCTGACGAGCTGGATTTATTGTGCGGCATTACTATTAAATCCTTGTCATAAATGTAAAACTTTATCCAGTTACCATGGGGAAAGAGAAGCAGGATTGGTCTCTATTGAAGTGTGAAGAAATGTTCAAAGTCTATCGTGATAAGTATTCCACTCGAATTTAGCCCGCTCAGCCAATGCATCAAGAGAATCTTGAGAGGTCTGCTTTGGTGTAAAGTGATGAGGACGACCCGCTAGATGTATGTTCTCTGTATAAGCAGGCACGACTCAGAACTGAGAGGTGTGTTCTTTCGACTAAACTTTTCCCTTTTTTGCCCCTTATCGATTAAGTTCACTTACCTCAACTATTTTGGCCATACTGACCAGAAAAATTAAATTAATGTCTAAACTTTTATTTGATTTTGATTGACTTTTCAATAGAGTTTTCGCCCCTTTTTTGTTATCAGTTAATGATTTTTCTACGTTAACCCATATTAGTCAGTCATTCCAGTATGAAGAATGGAAGAAAGAACCTGAAGACTATCTTCAAAGGCCGAGATCCCCTAGTAATGTAAAGGTATTGACTTGGTGGAATGCAAATGAACAAAATTCTCCAGTGGTGGAAAAAATGGCGACTGGAGACTTCCTAAGCATTCCCGCTAAATCTGTTCCAGTGGAAAGGTTGTTCTCACGGGCAACATTGACAATGAGAAATTATAGAAACCGCTTGAACCACTAATCTGCCAGAAGTTTACTCTGTGTGAACTCGTAGGTGACGTTTAATTTGGCCAGTCAAATAAAAATACTCATCTTAAAATAACTATTTTAAACTTGAAAATTATTTAGACTACTATTTGAAGAAAATATTTTCATTCCTACTTTAATTATTTACCAATCACATTATTTTTACAGTCATATAATTTAACAATCATTGCATTTCTCTGCACTAATGTTGTGACTGTATAGCCATTTTTCACCGATTTTTTTGTTTCATATTTCTAGTTTATTCCTAGAGTATCAATATAATCTATGATTGATGTGTTCGGTGCCCAATTTAATATATATTTAAAATTCATATAAATGTCATTTCTATTTCGATTGTACCGATTCAGCGATTACGTACGCAAAGGAAACTGGGCTTTTTGTGGTACTTTGTTTTGGAGAAAACGAGACGAGAGTCTCGTCCGAGACTCGAGACCGAGACGAGACTGGGATTCACGAGACTCGAGACGATACCCGAGTTCATAAAACGAGGCTGAGACGAGATTGGCTCAAGTCTCGTCTCGCGGCAACGCTAATGACCCGAAATTTAAAGTGTTCTCAGAAGTACCGCTTAAGTCAAGTCCCAAATTAAAACGCTGTATTCTTTGTCTTCTCCTTAAAATAAATCAGAGAACTCTAGTCCATTCATTACGAGTATGAATAAGACTTTGATTAGCCAACGCAAAGCATTGAGTCCGCATTGCGATCACCCGAAGCAACGCACTTTCAGACCCAAACCAAAGTGATGAGTTCACGTCTCTTTATTGGCACTGACCGTGTCCCAGCCTGAATGCATCCACTCCGTTGCTTTGTTCACTTATTAACGCAGGCTGAACATTCTCTAAGACAAACGTCCCTTTTCCCCTTAAGCGAAGACTCAAAACATGCAGAGTAGTCAATGATCGGGGGATTTGAGAATGGCAAAGGGGAACAGCTCATGTCATTCCCATTTAAAATACTTGTGATGGAATAAATTTGTATTGAGAGACTAGAAGTGTGGTCGGGAAGTTCATTCCGGTAAGGAGGGTCCGAAACGAGGAGGCACCTTTTATATGAGGGAAGAGCTTTTTATATGAGAGAAGAGAACCAGGTTTTGTACCAGATGATGACGATGTATTCGTTGAAACGCGTTGTACTTATAAAAAACTAAGTGGACATTACAAAATTTCTTTCATTATTCAGAAATACGAGTATGTTCCACAGCACTTCGCCAGACACCGCTGAGTCTAAGAGCGAAGAACTTCTTATACTAATTTGTTTGGCTTTTTGGACTCATTCCTGCAATTTTGCTACGAAAACACAAAAGTTTGCTCGAGTTCTATGAGCATTACAAGGCCATATTCAAGAAAGTTTGTGCATTTGATGCTATAAATAGGAGTGAAAGAAAATCGCTCAAATTCGTTGAACATGCAGCAGAAGGCCGAAACCGACAACACCCCTCCTCCTGCCGAGAGCTTCAAAGCGGAAGCCATTCTGCCAGCAATATCCGATAACGCTATTCATCGCCACTCCACCCTCTTCCATTTGCCTCCTATTAACGCGGCTGGTGTCACAACACCCCCCGCCACACGCCTCTACTGCGGCTCGCAGGGTAACATGTAGCTGTAGGTGTTCCAGTAATGTCACTTAAGAGATCGACCGTCATTGGGAAATCGATCTATGGGTGACGATGTCTTTAATTCCCTGTTTATAAACTTACCCGCTGAGGACGCTCCCTCTCCGGAAATGCTTCCGTAAAGCCTCAATTCCATAAAAATATGACGGACTTAGTTTTTTTATTATTTTCAACCCTCACGTTTGCCCACCATCCGCACCTGTCGAGATATTGTTAGGGACGAGCCTCGTGAGACAGTTGACAATCGCCCAGTGTTTGCTAAGTCGCCCGTCTCTCCCTCATTTGTCGGTTTATGGCGTCAATGCCGACAGCGCCCCCCCGTGGCTGCAAACTCGACTTCAAGCACCGTTAACACTGGCCGGTGTCGTTTCGTTTTCAGCGTCACAGAGAGGTGTCTTTGATTGGACATTGCTGGGCGGCAGCGTCCGCCTGTCAGCCCTCAGTGAACTGTTTGTGCACACGGCGACACCAAGGGTGACAGAGCTCCGTTCATAAAATGCCCGCCTCTAGGAATCAGGGAAGGGGGTAAATGTTCACCGAAGTTGCGCCAAATTAAGTGCTATGAAATATTTAGAAACCGCCTTCTGTATATCAGGCTTACAGGAGCACGATAAACAGACAGGACTCCAATGTTTTAATTAGGGATGGGTCGATTCCACTTTTTTTCGATTCCGATTCCATCGATTCTTATTCCTATTAATAGGTGGGATATTGATATACCAGTAGCGTACGACTATTACTTAAATTCAAGTATTGGCTGTAATAAATTAACAAAGACAATTAAGTCGCTCTAAAAAGTATATTTATTAACAAATAGAAAATATATCCTCAGCTTATTGAGGTAGATAAAAAGCACAAATTGATAGCCTACACCCAAAATAACTGAGACAAATATGATGTGATAAATGAAATTTGATTTGAATATTTATCTATCTAGAATCGATGGAATCGGAATCGACTTTAGGCGATCGATTCTCGATACCGATTCTAATCCTGAGAATCGGTGGAATCGAGGATCGACATTTGGATTCGACTCATCCTTAGTTTTGATGGAGAAACTAGAATACCCATTGAAACATGCTGATAGCTCTGGATTGCATGTGAAAAAACTCTTGCGATGGCAGATTTACAAATCAAACTACATTCCAGCCGACTCAAATGTTTCTCCATAAAAATTATAAAGCATATGTCCAACTCAAACACAGTTGGAAAAAGAATTCGATGTGCTAAGAAACGGAGAGGGTTTTAAGCAGTCGCATCGAGAATGTGAATCCATTTGTGAACTATGGTGTCCTAAAGACCGTTGTACTGTTGGCTCTTAATTCCACAGTTCGTGGTACAGAAATTGCAAGTACGCAGGCAAGGAATTGAAGCGGTGGCTATTTTCCCATCTGTCGTTTATGTATTGGCACATGCATTCTTGCAATTCAACGCATTGCACGACGCAATTTGCAACTTAATACCGAATATACATCAGATTGCGCAATTTAGTTCCTCGTGGAGAACGACCATTTCACATAACATTTCGTTCGAACAAAATCCTCCCACGTGACCTCCCAGATTCCAACAAATCCCGCAATGGACAATCGAATATTACCATGAACTTCACCTACTCCCCAAATCACTCCTTCTTATTCGATGTCTCATTCACGAAAATGTCTGTATCATCAACGTCTCCTCTTCTCAAGGAAGCTGATGAAATGATTGAGATAGAGAAATTTAAAAATACGCAGTGATTTTGAATATTTTCAATCGGTACCCATCTCACGAAAATTTAGGATGTAACAAATTTTTGAGAAATCTGTGATTTTTTCCTTCTTAATATAATCGTGATTTTGATGCGTTTAATTCATGATCAAGGTAGACCGAGCGAAATATCATTTTACCAAGAAATCAATGAATTTGGTCTCAATTTAAAGAAAAATATCTCACCCTTCTAACGACACCGAAAATTCAACCCCTTGCCACACTACTCTCCGAGATATTTGCCAATAAAAATACAAACAGCCCTTTTATTTCATTGGGAAATGGTACGTGTACTGTGCACTCCGGAGAGACATTACTTAATTAAATGAGGCATTCCCTACAATTAGATCTCGTCAAAAAATCAACAGTGTGTTGTTTGTGTGTTTTCTCAGCTATTTTTGAAAATTAATCATACCTATACATAGTCACCGCAGTAAATTCTTCGGAATCAAAATAAACCTTCTCCTTTGAAGGAGTTTCTCTGCGCGAAAAAATGAGTCAGGTCAAAGACTCATTTAGATATGTTCATTTTAATTACTTACAATCTCTGTCATATAAAACTATAATATGTCACCATTAATACTGCAATATTTAATTGATGTGTCTCTCACAGTTGGTGAAATTAAAACGTATAATTCGAATATAGTCTCTATTTTGATTAGGGAACTATCTCGCTCGCACTTACTCAAAGTGCATTTCGACGACAATAATGACGAACGATCGATTTTTCAGCAAATGCAAAGTAAATCGATTCCTGGAAAACTTAACGCTGAGCGTTTATCCGTCGGAAGTGGATGTCTGAGGGAAGAATGGTCGATTTGAAAGGAGCCATAGTGACGTTGGCTTACGGGTGAAGGGGGGGGGGGAGGGTTCACTTCCGGCTGCATGCCCGCGCGAAACAAAGAGGGCGTGGGGGCGGCGAAGGGCTGATTGGGGGCCTTTGAAGGGCCTCCCGAACGTGCATTCGCGTGACATATACACACATATATTTATTTAAGTTCTGGGGCATTCTGTCCCCTGGAATATTTACGGAGCATAAAACAAACAATGATCAACAGTCTCATTTGTACTGATAATTTAACAGCAGAGGGTTGCCAAGTCATTGTTTTAACATTAGTAGTAAACAGAAGCAGAAGCCCCGGCTGTTAATAGTTGAACACATTTAAGTGATTACAAAGACAAAAAAAACGAACAAACAAAAATGAGGCCTTATGATATACAAATATTGAATACTTATAAGTAATATATATAAAAATAAATTAACTGATTCACTCATCTGAGTTAAGTCATACGTAGGATGCATTTTATATTTCATCGATTTGCATGGTGGTTTATAATTACATTATATGTGTGTACAGGCGATTCTTCAACAAATTTATATTCATTGATGCCCTAATTTCTTACGGTAAAGGCATTCCATAGCCAACATAGATGTTACATAAAAAGATCTACCGTACACAGTAGTACAGAAATTTGGGATTAACAATAGTTCTATGTTTCTCGTCAATCTTTTCCGCGTATTATTGTTAAAAATAATTATATAATACAAGTATATGGGACACTTTGTCTTAATTAGTTTGTACATAAATAAATTTATTTGATATTCCCGTTGCTTATCTACCTTCAACCACCTGAGTGTGTCAAAGTATGGCGTGACCATGAATATATATTACAGATTGTGATCTCGTCGCCAAAAACTGTTGTCTAGAATTCCGTAAACAAACAACTTTTTGGAAAGTGGTGATGCCTAGTGATGAAAGACGGAAGTTCAAATGTAAATACAGTCGACATATTGTAAATAAACACGTATTACCGGTTTTATCATGATTATACATGGATTTTACTTACAATTAATCGTAATGCAGTGGATAAAAAATGTAGTACTACACGCGGGACGTAATTATACACTTTTTTAAATATCGTCCGATCTACAGATAAATTTAATTCCTCTCCAAATTTAATTACACACATGCACAATTGACTTCTTAGCACTTCGTGGATATCATCGCTATACGGAAATTTAATAATAATGCGAATTGACTTCATGAGTATTCCCAATGGCCATCATTGCAGTGTAAGTAAAGAGGAATGCACTTACCGCCGCCTTGAACAGATTCTTATTTTTCAATCCTTGCTTTTGCAGCCTGGTACGAAGCAATTTCTGATTATACAAGGCATTCTAAATTCTTTATTTAAGCCGAACGGGCTTAATGCATTCAAATTAGAATCATAGTCTGGCAAACATCGTCGTCGGCACACGATGGACGTTTCATAAACCTCTAATACATTTCCTGTAATAGAGATTTCCTCTCTAGGATTTACAAGGTAACTTTTAGATCACAAAAATAGCAATATATTATTATAAGCATCAAGTAATTCATATTTCCTCGACCGTTATTGAATTACCACCGCAATCTCACTATTACCACCGCAGTCTCACGTTAGCAACAATTAACTACGTCTATTTACAATAACAACTGAAAAGACTCTAATCAAAGTAGCGCCAAGGGCTGGGTGAACTAAAATGGAAATTTAAGCAACGTAGCCTAGGCAATAATTTCAAACATCCGAATCCATAATATATATTCATGGGCGTGAAAGTCACAGTCCGCGCGGGGAGAATGGCCGTTCGATGATCTGAGCAGAGAGAGTTTCTTGAGTAGACGACTACATTCTTCTCCATACTCTGACTTTCCGTCTCGACGCGTCCGTCTCTCCATCGAGATCATTTCTCTCCCAATGGTGATCGCAGCGCCATCGTAATTAAAGTTTACATTCCATTCATCGAGAACCATCTGGGGAGGGCACCCAATTGTAACAAAAGAATCCGATGGTTTTATCCCTTTGGTGGAACGGTGATATCCCAGGAATAAAAAAAACACTTTGCTAGCAAAATGACAGAAATTGGAATAGTTTGTATTACTGAGATCAAAACGGAGAGAGCTGCTTTGATCTCAGAGAGCCAACAGAGATTACAGAAGCTCCTAGATAAGTTTTGTGAATCGACGGATAGAATGTAATTGAAGGTAAATGCGTGCAAGACTAAAGTAGTAGTTTTTGATAAGGAGAATGGGGAGAATAACTGTGTGATGAGGGCGAATGGTTAAGTAACTAAACAAGTGGATGATTTTGTGTACTTAGGTAAGATGCTTGCGAAAGATGGACGGATAGATGATGAGATAAAGAGACGTGCGAATGTTGGAAGGAAAGTGGTTGGTAGCATGTGGAGCATATCAAGGAATGAGTGCCTCTCTAAGGAAGCGAAAATTGCCATGTAAAAAAGTATACTTCTCCCCACTTTGTTGCATGGTAGTGAAACATGGGTATGTCAGGATAGACATAAGGGTAGACTAAACGCTGTGGGTATGAGTTATCTGATGAGTGTTTGCGGCTAAAGTAGGATGGATAGGGTCAGGAATGAGTGGGTCATGGATGAGTGTGGGTTAGATGCTCCAGTAATGGACATGTATTTCAAAGTTTTCCAAAAAATCTAATTTGGCACCTTTGTCCCCAAAATGTAACGCATTCAGATTGAAATTAGAAACATGATCATTATCCATTAAATGTTTTTCACATAGACTAACAATCAAGATTAATAATCATGTTTACAATCTAGTTTACTCACAATCAAGTTTTGAAATAAGGGCATGTCACAAGTTGTACAAGGAGAAGATGGTAAACGAAGTTGTTCCTATGAACTCACCTCTTTTGTCTCTAAGAGTTCCCCATCCTCCTCCTACCGAATTATGTTTTCAAAATACTGACCTTGCTTCCTCCCGGTAAGCTTGCATATATTCAACCTTACTTCCCTCCCCAACCTCTTTTCCTAATTCCCCCCCCTGCTCCTCCTCCTCTGTCTCAGGGTATAAATGTGTGAGACTAGTGGCCTCGTCGTTTAGTAGTAACCTCTTGAAAATGACGCTATTGCGTTGAAACCGGTTGAGGATAATGAAGCGCGTGGAAAAGGACAAAGTAATTTAATTCCAAACCATGGCAAAATTCCACAAAGTAAGCCCGTTGACGATTAATTTTAGATCCAAAAACAAACTGATCATTTCCCAGGACATCTCGAACCCACGACTTCTCGTTTGCCATTCCGGTCCGTATCCGAACTGACCGCGACCAACCAATGGTCTCCTGATTCACGGAGAATACAAGTTGCCCCCTTTAAGGTAGTCCGAGCGAGATAGTTCCCTAGTCATAATAGAGACTATATTCGAATTATACGTTTTGATTTCACCAGCTGTAGGACACATCAATAAAATATTGCATTATTAGTGGAGCAATAATATAGTTTTATATGACGGAAATTGTAAGTAATTAAATGAAAATATCTAAAAAAAGGTTTTAACTTGACTCAATTTTTTTTCACGGTGCGTTTGAAACTCCTACAAAACGGAAGGTATTTTTGTGATATCCAAGAACCTACTGCGGTCCAATTATGATTTTTTTTCAAATATAGTTGAAAAACATACAAACTACACGCTGTTAGTTTTTTTACGTCATCTAAGTGTTGGAAATGCCTCATTTTTTTAATAATGTCTCCCTGAAGTGCATACACGTACCATTACCAATTTAAACGGGCTGGTATTTTTTGACAAATATCTCGGAAAGTAGTGTGATAAGGGGTTGAATATTTGATGTAATTATAAGGGTGAGATATTTTTCTTTAAAATGAGACCAGATTCATTGATTTCTAAATAAAACGATTTTTCGCCAGAACTACCTTAAATCCAAAAACAGACTGATGATTTCCCTGGACATCTCGAACCCATGACTTCTCGTTTGCCATTCCGGTCCGTATCCGAACTGACCGCGACCGGCCAATAGTCTCCTGATTGACCATGGCAACGAGGAAAACTTATGTTCCTCCCTATATTTTTGGTCTGGCTGTGCCGTGATATGATACGGATAAATGATCGCAGTTTCCTCTTCCCCAATCTGAAGACGGAGCGCGGGGCGATGTCTGCACAGATATTCCCTCTGCCTTCCCCACCCTCCCCCTTTCAACCCTCCCCCCCTTACCTCCCAAGGCATTCATCATCCCCCATGTCCTCCTCCGCCGATACCAATTTCAGCCACTCCGTTCCTCGAGAGCAGTTTCACCCCCGTAATTGCCTCGCCCCCCCCGGCCGTATCAACCCTCTAATATTTCAGGGGTGGCAGGGCGAGTGGCAGTGGGGGCGAGAGGACAAATGGACTGCCGTCCCCGGCCCGACACCGTACGCCACCCCCGATTCTAAACCCCTTGACAAAGCGAACCCGTCCCCCCACACTTCAGCTTGGGGGGCAGTCTTCTTCTTGGGTTCATTCGAGGTCTGAAGGTACGAGAGGTGGCGAAAAAGACGGGCCTTTACCAGCCAGCATGTCCCCTTTGCAAGCCTCATATCGGCGCTAATTGCAAACAGACTAAGGGTTACCTTTCCAGGGTGATATTTTTGCAAAATATACTGATTCTCAATTTATCATAAATGATAATTTAAGTGAGCGAAATGCTTCATATGGAGTATTGTACAGTACGGATGCGAAACAGGGACCTTTGAAGGAGAGAGAAGAAAAGTACTTGGAAAGCTTTGAGATGTGGCTGTGGTGACGAATGGAGAGAATTGTGTGGAAAGATAGGGTATTGGGAATGACGAGATGCTGAGGAGGATTGGAGAAGAAAGGAGTATTTTGAAAGAAATTAAAAAGAGGAAGACTAATTGGATTGGGCATATTTTAATGAGGATTTTAGTGTTCGGAAATTAATTATGGAAGGGAAAATAGAAGGGAAGAGAGTAAGAGGTAGAAGGTAATGCTGACAGACATCAAAAAAGGAAGGAGCTATGAAGAGAGAGGCCGAGGACAGAATGCTGTGGAGGCAGCACCGTTGAAACCTGTCCTAGAACAGAATCACAATGATGAATGATGATGAATTTAAGTAATGCGCAGCGAGAGAATTCATTCTTCAACGCCAACGATTTTTCCCACAATACGTTTTCTATCAACTTCCCTCGGTGAGATTCACCAGTTTTTGGAGAGCAGTTTTTGATGGTTCCGATGTTCAGAAAATAGTATCGAAAAAGGAGTAAAGGACCTCAAGTCTTACGATGACCTGCGTCCAGCCTGCGACAGAGGACGAGCAGTTATCCCGAGGTTAAATACTTTTGTTTTAATTTTATAACTATGGATAGAATTCTGGCATGAGATTGTGAGGTTCGCTAATGAACATTAATTTTGACTTGATCGTAGATGTCACTCGTACGTATCATAGTCGCCATATAAGAAACTCAGATTATTTTTCTGTCACCCATCAGTTCCCCTGCCATAACCCGATTTCTTACTGCCAGCCTTAGCTCTTTTTTCCAGAGCCAGGAGTAATAGCGGATTTGTAAAAATTCAAAGACAACGAAGTAAATACGGGTTGCTTACATAACACAAGATGAGGGATTTAATAGCAAGTTTCGCATTTATCCCGCATCAATTTTTTTCCGAATATTCGATCGTTTAACTCTCTCGTCTCTCGTAAAGTAGTCCGAGCGAAATATCATTTTACTTATAAATCAATGAATTTGGACTCATTTTCAAGAAAAATATCACTCTTCTAATGACATCCAAAATTCAATCCCTTACCGCAGTGCTTTCGGAGATATTTGCCAAAATATACCAGCCCTTTTGCATGGGAAATGGTACGTGTATGCACTCCAGAGAGACTCTATTTACAAAATGAGGTCTTTATAACACTTAGATGTCGTAAAAAAACTAACAGCCTGTAGTTTGTATGTTTTCTCAACTATTTTTAAAAATAAATCGTATTGTTACCACAATAGGTTATTCGGTATTAAAAAAAACTTTCCGTTTTGAAGGAGTTTCAAACGCACCGCGTGAAAAAAGTGAGTCAAGTTAAAGACTTATTTATATATTTTCATTTAATTACTTACAATTCCCGTCATATAAAACTATATTATTGCTCCACTAATAATGCAATATTTAATTGATGTGTCCTACAGCTGGTGAAATCAAAACGTATAATTCGAATATAGTCTCCATTATGACAATGGGAACTATCTCGCTCGGACTACCTTAAAGGGGGCAACTTGTATTCTCCGTGCATGCCTTCCTCGCCTCGGAGTCTGAGTCCGAAGTGTTACCGTCATGGTCTCTCTCTCTCCAATGCCGTGCGCAGGGAAGAAATGGTGCACATCGTTGTCGTGAAGTCTCACAAGCGTTATAGGAAAATCTAACGAAGGTATGAATCCGACGGAAATTTGACATGGCATTGCCATTAAGTATGCCTTCTTCCCATGCCAACTCTTTTGGTTTGATTCGAGTATTAATGAGGACGGCGTTCGGCAATTGAGATTATTTGCGTCATTAAGGAAAGGTGAGCAAGGTTTAGCTGAGCCATCTCTTCCAGCCTCGTCGGTTTATGGTTATCCTTCACTTAGGTAAGACTCTAATCATGAATGGAATTAATTGATGATTTGAGAGAAACCCGGCGTCAACACGGAAACGGAAATGTCGACGGTGGTCTAGTCTTTATGAAAGGTGCCAAGAGGCATTCAATCACGTCTAATGCAACGGGCGGAGTGCGATACCTTGTAATATTATTTCAATTCCACCGAAGAAGCACCCGCAGTCCACCCTTTTCTATTTCCCCCCAATAGGTATGCCTCCGGCGTCCGGGCCTTGAGAAACACATTCCGGTCATTCACCAATGACTTCATCTTTTTTCCACTCCGTCTTTTCTATTCTCTTTCTATACTTATCTGTTGCCCTTCCCATTCACACCTCTCGGTCATCCTCTGCCTTCCCTTCCATCTTTACTCTTCCTCGAGTACTTTCTTTCTTGGGCATTCTCTTTTGGCCCATTGTGCTTAGGTGTCCATGCCTTCTTAGCTTGTTTCTTTCGATCTTTTCCATTATGGGCTCCTCCTGGAGTTTCTCTCTAATCCTTGAGCATCTCTCCTTGTTCCTCTTGGTCTTATTTCCTGTTCTCCTCAAAAATTTCAATTCTGCTCCGACTATTCTAATTTCGTAAGTGGTTGTCTTCGGCCAACTTTCGGAGCTAAATGTTAGGACATAAAATACAATTTTATTTCTCTATTTTTTTCTATTTCTCCTTTTCTCATTAATGCTATAGCTATCATATTATAAAATAGGTCTCAAAATTAATGTAAATAAAACTAATATGGAAATGTCCACAGCGGAGTACCGAAGAGAACCATGCGACATGACAATTGACGGAGACACCTTCCAGGGTGTAAGTAACATTAATTACCTTGGCATGCTACTAACCAGTGACAATAACCTAAAAAGATGCATCCAGGACCGAATTGAGGCCGGAAACAGAGCCTACTTTGTAAATATAAAATTATTCAGGAATAGATTAATAAGTAGAACTCTGAAGATGAAACTTAACATGACACTAGTGCGGCCAGTGGCGACATGTGTGTCAGAAACCTGGACAATGACTCTGGCAGACGAGAGAACACTCAGTACCTCTGAAAGACAGATCCTCCGTAGATTATATGGGCCAGTATGCGACCAAGGAGAATGGAGGATAAGGTATAATGAAGAAATAGATCAGTTGATTGCAGGGAAAAATATAGTAAGGTTCACTTATGTCCCAGAGGATACGCTGGTTGGGTCACATAGAGAGAGAGAATGCCAAGGGGAGGAAATCCCAAAACGCATGCTCAAAGGAAGGCTGTACAAAAGAGGAAGACCTCCTAAAAATAGACGGATGGATCAAGTGCAGTGTGCGACCTTATTAAGATGGCAATTCGTGGATGGCGAGACAGCACCTCCGACCGGAATGACTGGAGGGCAACGGTGTACTAGGCCCACATAGGGCTGTAGAGCCACTAACATAAGAAGAAGCTATATTTATTTGATATTGTTAACTGCCGGCAAGTTTCATTCTATGCTGCATTTCTTGGAAGCGCTCACAATTCCAATGAATACATATCCGCCACCACCGAGACTTGAACTCACGTGATTGAGAGGAGAAACCAGAATTCTTTTCCATAAGTCCAGAGTGGGTTGGAGGATGAGGTCGCTGCGCATCTGGGAAGGCATTGCCTAAGGGAACGAATCGACGTCCAAGTGGCGAACGGGGTGGAAATAATTTATCGAGGGCCGGTATCAACCCCTTGTACCCGAAGTCTTCGGAGACTCCGTACAGCGATCGGTGGAGCGGAATCGTTTTATAATTTTCATTCGACCCCGGCCACACCGGAAAGAGAGAGAGAGGGAGAGATAAAGAGAGAGAGAGATTCCTCGGGATTTCGAGTTCTTTCACCGTATTAATGGACACACAAAACTCTCGTACCAATGCTGGCAGAGTTTCTGTCGAGAACTTTCGTGGGAACAAAAGGCAAGTGGACTCAGGGACCAATAGGAGGGGGAGAGAGAGAGAAAAGGAAAGAGTGAGAGAAAGAGTAATGCAGTGTGTATCGTTTCGTTCGCCCGCTTCCAAACCATTTCGGAAATCGACTCCCAAAGTCAATCGCTTAACGAACAATGCGACTGAGGATATGCACACACTTGACCGACGAAGGCCTATGTAAACGCACACAATCGCACTCACACGCATAACTCACGCAGAATATGTTCCCCTTCCGTCGTTTTTTCGAGTTTGCCGGTCCTTTTATGCAATCAGTGCCACATATATATTTGTTTATAATTAAACAGAGGCGGAGTAACAAGAGGAAGGAAATGGAAATAAAAAAATAACAAGCCTTTCATAAAGCGAGGTGAGGCGAGAGAATTTTTTCCTCCACCGTCGAGATGAAAAAAAATAAAAGAGCAGGGAATCGGCAACGCTCTCCAGGAAACAATTGAAGGGAGGGTGGCGGCCGTCCGACGTAAGACAAAGAATTGGGAGGGGGTGGTGGAGGGGGGTTGATCTGGACAGCTCACGTCCCCGTTCACCCACCCCCCCACGGAAATAAAAACAGAGGAAACGAGAAGGGGTGGGGGGTTGAATGAAAGGCATGGAACATTAATATGGAGGTATGGAGGATGGGCGCAAGAGAGAGAGAGAGAGAGGGGGGGATTTTGATTCGCTTACCTCGTCCCCCATCCAATTCCCTTAGACGGCGACGAAGGCCGGGGATTGGATAGCCCAAGGGGATCCTGTTCCTCTCCATAGTCCTGTTTCCACGGCCTATGCCCTCTTCTTTTTGGGTCCATACAGTTAATTAAGGAGGCTAATGAGATTATTTAACTTTGAGAATAGATTTTAATTTTGCTTTGAGGAAACGATGAAAAACGAAGCAGCAACATTGTAAATCCTTTGCCATATGCTTACCATCATCGTGGCTTTCGCCTGAGCACTCGCCTCACCGTTGCTACGCATTTGAGGCAGTTATCATGGCACTAGACATGAATGTATATTTCCACTTTTAGTTCGCCCTGTCCTTGGCGCCACTTCGAAAAAAGTCTTTTCAGTTGCTATTGTAAATAGACGTAGTTAAATGTTGCTAACGTGGGACTGTGGTGAATATTCAATAACAATATGAATTACTTGATGCTTTCAACAATATCTTGCTATTTTTGTGGACTTAAAGTTACTTTGTAAATGCTAGAAAGGAAATATCTATAACAGAAAATGTGTAAGAAGTTTATGAAATGTCCATTGTGTGCCGACGAAGATGTTTGCCAGACTCTGGTTCTAATTTTAATGCATTAAGTCCTTTCGGCTAAAATAAAGAATTTAGAATTCCTTGTTTAAACAGAACTTGCTTCGTACAAGGTTGCAAAACAAGTTATGCGTCTACGAGGACCCAAAATAGGAGACTTATATTGAGAAATAACAATCTGTTTAAGGCGGCGGTAAGTGCATTCCTCTTTACTTACACTGCAATGATGGCCATTGGGAATACTCATGAAGTCAATTCGCATTATTATTAAATTTCCGTATAGCGATGATATCCACGAAGTGCTAAGAAGTCAATTGTGCATTTGTGTAATTAAATTTGGAGAGGAATTAAATTTATCTGTAGATCGGACGATATTTAAAAAAGTGTATAATTACGTCCCGCGTGTAGTACTACATTTTTTATCCACTGCATTACGATTAATTGTAAGTAAAACCCATGTATATTCATAGTAAAACCGTTAAGACGTGTTTATTTACAATATGTCGACTGTATTTACATTTGAACTTCCGTCTTTCATCACTAGGCTTTTCCAAAAAGTTGTTTGTTTACGGAATTCCAGACAACAGTTTTTGGCGACGAGATAAAAATCCATAATGTATATTCATGGCACTAAGCATGTGAGGACTAAGATATAGATTGACGGACCCTATGTCACTTGTTTCTTATGGTACGTTCTCACCGATCAGCCGGTGATCGTCTCGCATTGTCCCCGCTCCGCTCTCCCCCCTGAGAAATCCTAGCAATCTAAATCCATTCTGCTCGCTCGGCAGAGTGTACCACTTCCACCGTCTAATCCACGCATCCCTGTCCCCTACGCATCCCTGAGAATACGGCATGGAATGATACATGGTGAAAACTAAATGATAAACAAGCATATTTTATTTTGAGCAAGCCGAGGAGCTGGGAGGGCTAAAGCCTGAATAACACGTTACTTGACCTTGTACATGTCCGAGGATGCTAGCTAGCATACTAGGAGTTGTGCAAGGTCAAGTATCGTGTGATTACAGACCAAGCATACTGGAAATCCTGCGTGATCGCTAGCATACTAGCTGGTATCCTTGTCTTCGTAATTGGTGCGGTACTAGTTTGATACTTGCTTCTAGTAGGACCTAGTAACCGCCGACCAATCACCTTTGCTCTTTGCAATGCGGTCGTCAATTTTTTATGTCAGCTCCTCCATAGTTCCTCGTGACAATTACAATTTCCCGCGGTCAAATAAACAACTCAAACCTCACAATAATACACAATGGCTGGGGCACCTGATGAAATTTAAGATTGAGGAGCTGCAGCGGCTAAAAGCCGTCATCTTCGTTCGAAATCATCCATTTCGGTCGTCAAACTCCTTCCGCGACTGTACTAGATCAAAGATCTTCTAAACAGACCCTGTGCAAGTTCAAGTATCGTGCGATAGCTCCGAGGAAAGTTTCAAGCATGCCAGGTTTCGCACTAGAAATCCAGTACTCGCTAGCATCCTCGGACTTGTACAAGGTCAAGTATCGTGTGATTCAGGCTTAAGATTGGTTGCCTTTTCAGGGTGATATTTTCCAAAATATCCTGAATCTCAATTTGTCATACGTGATAATTTAAGTAATGCGCCGCGAGAGAATTCATTTTTCAGCGCCAACGATTTTTCCCAACTTTCCCAATTGTCCATCAACTTCTCCCCTCGGTGAGATTCACCAGTTTTAGGAGAACAGTATTTGATGGCTCCGCTTTTAAAAAAATTGTGTCGAAAAAAGGGTAAAGGTTCTTAAGTCTTACGATGACCTGCGTCCAGCCTGTGGCAGAGGACGAAGCCTGGCAATTTTCCTAGTGATGCATGGGACAAAGATACCGTCTCTAGGCCATGATTACACGCTTAAAATGATATTTAGGAAAGAATGATCTCGTTGATAACATAACTAAATACCAAATTTAAAAGAACGACACCAAGTGTGTTCACTCGTTGCTTCTGTCAACTCCTTTTAGTCATAACCTTGGAGTGCATTTTAATGTCACTGTCGACCAGCTTTCTGTTGTTTTCGATTAAATTCCCAACAATAAAATGTGTCCACGCCAAACTTCGTACAAAGAATGCATACCAATCACGCCGTTATCTTCCGGGGTAGGCAGAGTCATTAAGTTTCACTCCAAAATACATATTTGCACACTAAACTCTGCTTCAATAATTTCTTCCGTACTGATCTATCCTAGCTAATCTCTTTTGCATCATTTACCCCCATACACTGCTTCATACACGCCCTCCTGTTTTTAAGACTCCTAATATTCCTCCTCCTAAGAATTTCCTCGACCACATTCAACCACAACTTTCTCGGCCTACCTCTGCCTCATTCTACTCTTATATATCTGATTCGATATTCGACTCTCATCCATTCTCTCAACATGGCCAAACCAGCGAAACACACTCCTTTCATACATATCTCTACTGGAGCATCTAACCCACATACATTTATTACCCACTCATTCCTCATCCTATCCATCCTACTTTTGCCACAAACACTCCTCAGATTGGAATTTTCCATCCACGTGGCGCTAAAAAGGTTTTTGAATTGTTAAATTCTAGTATTTACAGTCTAGTATTATTTAGTCGAAATAAACAATGGAACCTCGTGCGAATTCTTCCTCCCTCTTTGGCCACACAATCACTGCAGATCGCCCTCATTTCACTTCGTTTTTAAACGCGTACTCGTTACATTCTATGAGCCCGTTGTCACCCAGTCATCGGACATGTTTAACGTGCGAAGAATCTACACAATCAGTTGTCCTTGCTTGTTTTGTTAAGTTTGGTGGCCAGATGTTGGTCCTAGGGCGAATTCCGGGCCAATATCCTCCCGTACCAGTGAAAGTTATTCCAGTGAATACCCTGAAGAGGCGACAGCCTAAAGCGGGGTCCACACCGTTTTTTTTTGTTTCTGTTATTTTTGTATTTGTTTGGTGTGGAAATAAACATCAGTTGACTTGACTACAGAATCGTAGTGAAATACGCATCGGAAGGCGCCGCAACCGTAGCAACCGCAAATGGAAAATATTTCTAATGAAATTCACGGCGTGGAAATTTGCTAAACCCGTAAAATGAGTTGAAGAATTGATAATAAATGAGGGAAGGGTGTTTCAAGGGTGGAGTGGCGATAAAAATGTTTTTGCATTGTTAAAAAGGTCTATTATTTACAAAATCACTGCGAAATTAACAATGGAATCTTTTGCGACTTCATGGCGACAATTCTCCCTCTTTGTCCACACAATCGCTGCAGACCGCCCTCATTTCACTTAATATTTTAACTCGTACTCGTGACATTCTACGAGTCCGTTGTCACCCAGTCGTCAGACACGTATAATGGGCGAGAAATTTACAGAATCCTAGTGAAATACGTATCGGGAGGCGCTACAACCGTTGCAACTACAAATGGGAAATTATCTTAAATCAAGGAAACTTGAGCTCTACGGGACCGTAGAATTAACAAAATAGGGTGAGAATATTTCTCCAATGGCCGTAACTATTGGCACCACTCGTCAGAAGATAGAACAAGAAAATATTTACTGTGTTGGTTTGACGGTAGCGTCAGTGACCAACCACAGCCTCTCAACCAGAATACCCTTGTGAAGGTTTACGGGAACGTTAATTCCTCGCCAGTGACCATTCACAGACACACACACACTCAAACCAATTGGGATCCTTCACAGGGCTTTATATGGACCCCGTTGAGGAAGCCTGAGTTATGATCACAAACACACAGAGCAATCACTCTCACGAGCACTCACAAACACACTCACTCACACAATCAACAGGGCCCAGAATCCGGGAGAATCAGCCTCGAGATGAGCTTGGTCAAAGGAACGAAACAGGAAAAAGACGAGGGTGTTCGTCGTATGCGCGTATTTCGGCCACAAGGTGGCCCTCTTCAGCGAACTGAAGGGAAAAGACACTAACAACACAAGGTTGATAGGAAAAAATTGCGAGGACTGACGTTCTATAAATACGAAAATTGAACGAATTGGAAAATTATCTAATAAAATTCACGGCGTGGAAATTTGGAAAAACCCGGAAAATGAGTCGAAAAAATTGATAATAAATGAGCGGAGGGTGTGTGAAGGGTGCTCAGGGGAGGGGAGCCTTCCCCCACCCCCTGTTGACGTCATCATCTCCCCTCCACCCTTATTCCACTCGACCGCCCCCTTTGCGTATATCCCCACCCCCTTCACCCCCTCCAAACCGCGGGGGTGGGTTTGCCGTCCATTTGAGTCCATCGGCGCAAGACGCGACGGCCGGCCCAACCCCGAACTCAAATCACCGTGAAATCCCCCGATGGATGGAGATGGAGGAGTAAAGGGGGGAGGGAGTGAATGGGGTGGGTGGGGGTGGCGAAATACGGGCACGGCGCGCCGAACTCGGAATGAAATGCGAATGTGGATCAGGTGGGGGAAGGGGGAGGGCGTAGTGGGAGTGGAGGGGGAAGGATACATAGGGCTTATAAGGAGAGTGAAAAGGGACAGCGAGGTCGATAAACGGAAGGAGGAGGAGAGGTTGAAACGCAGTAAGTATATAAATATATATATTTACTGTTTACTGTTTTATATTACCATAGAGTAAGTATATATAGAGAGGCAAATCAATGCTAAAAACTGGACATACATTTGTGAGAGCTTTGGGAAGAATTTCTCAGGTGCCACCACCTTAGGGAAGGAAGAATTTTGGCTTACGGAGAAGGCCACTTGGAGGCGCTAGTGGTACTCGGTGATTCTGCTTCAACATACAGGGGTGGATTTACCATGCTGTTGTGTGCTTTTAATCGAGTATCAATTGTTTTGTCGTTGCTATGATACATCGGTAAACAGTTGACTCCGTTTTTGGTAATCGCGTGTCTCATCATACTGACGTGAATTCGATTCATTATAGACGATGCTCATTAATGCACATTAAAATACATATTAAATTTGGTCTCTACGACTCAATGAGATTTGTTTTCGTTGCCATGGGTCGATTAGTAAACATCATGTGAGTAATGGGACACAAACTGAAGTGGTCGTGTGCGAAAGCTCATTTGTTACGGCTTGTCATGTAACTTCGATACACCTGTTCCATCTATCGGCCAAAGTATTATTTAAAAACTCACATCCGAATCTCCCTATCTCTTTACCACTCTATATATGTAGATACTTTATGGTATTATCTAGCTTCACAGCCTTCATCATTGTCTTTACGTCCCAAGTCCCTATTTTTTCTGCTGCTTTCCTCTTTCTTCTTCCTCTCTCCCTTGTTATCCTTATGTATCCGCCGAGGAAAATTTTGTTCATGCACGACCACCGCGAAAGCCTTACATCCCAAACCACTGGACACGACACTCACCAGAAGTTAACCAGGATTCAAATCATAAATAAATGCATTTTATATTCACGGCAGTTTAATAGGCTGGGCTCCCCACCCCCTATCCGCCGGAGGCATTTTTGATATTTGGAAACTATCACGTGACCTATACTTCGTCTGCCTCTCTCACCCCTCCGACCTGTGTGCGGTGGGCGGCCTTAACAGGTGTTCGGCTGCCATTTCACCTCCTTGGTGGGCATGAAGTCCATCCACAGCGTCAAGTTTCCAAGTCAAAAGGGAACGATATATGTGGATGGACGGAAAATCGATTGGCTTGGATGAAATTTAGTCAAAATATTTCATATTATGTTTGCTGCGAGTACATCGTATGGATGATCTAAAACCTTTGAACTGTATCGCCTCTACACCTCTACATAATACCCTGCGAGCCGATGCATGGGCGTGAGGCAGGGGGTGTTAGGTCACCAGCCGTGTTAAGGTGTAAGTTAATTTGGAGATGAAATTGTGATGTATGTTAGAATGTGATGATGGGTGAAGGTGCAAAGATGCTTCATAGTCTGTGCATGGTGGTCTACCTTTATCCGACGTAATGTCACGTGTTGTCACGTCACGGATGTTCACGGAATGCGCACCATGCACTACCCAGTGGGGATTCACCGTAGAGAGTTGACACAAAACTTGGCGTTACCTTGATTTCTCATCTTTAAGCAAGGAGAAGATGAGATGCAGGTTGATGAGTATGTACGCACAGACGATGAGCCCAAGCTTGCGATTTCAACTACTCAACTTTCACATTGTGTTTACTAACTTATGCTCCACTCTTGCACCTCTGATTTTGATATATACACATTAAAATACATTGGTTTTGTATTAAAACATTTAAAGACGGATAAATGTCATATTTGTTGTCTCGTTTTCCACCTTAAATTTATGTTTACTTCTTATTTTTAGACATTAGCATGGTCACTTGGTATCAAATGGTACCAAAGCCCTGCTAGAGATTTAGATCTTGCAAAGGATGTTTATTTTACATGTCTTTTGGTCCACCTCCGTCCGAGGCAGTGCATACTGCATAGGCATGTAAAGCTTTGATGAATCCATCAATCGTCGACTATAGTTTTTCGGTCAACATTTAAAATTACTTCACATTCAGAAATTTTGAAAAAAGTAACAAAGACAATAGTACTCAGGCGTGCGTCACTCGCAAGATGTGGACAGTTCGAAGGAAAACATGAAATAATCTTCGACCTCCACATCCATTTGGAGGCGTGCCCGCGTTCCTTTGGCATTTCAGCCCGTACGTCCTACATACACCAATCAAGGAATGTGCTATCACCAATCAAGGAATGAGCAAGGAAAGGGAAGGAAAGGCAATGTCGTAGTCCCCTTGGTCTGTTCAAAGAATATGCTAACACTGTTCTCGCTGTACATGCGTGAAGTTGGTGAAGCGAGGAACAACCTTTGCAGGTCTTATCCACGTCCAGTCTACATTAAGGCAACACTGCATAGACTTTGAATAATTACTTCAAACTTAATCCTGCACAAACTTTCCCCACTGGGTCTAGGCTTAAAAAAGGTGCAGGCTGAATTCTCAAGATCTACTATTCCTCTAGTCATGTTGAATTTTTTTTTTAACCTGCATGCCGAGGTTTCCCACAGTTACATTTACAAGCGCATTTTTAGGGATAATTCGAGAAAGACTTTAGCTGCATGAATTAATGTATACAAATTATATCATACGTGCAAAGCTAGATGGACGTACTAAGGATCGAGGAGCAGCGTATCGAAAAATGTGCTCAAAGAGGTTTGTCACAACGGAGGTAATGCGAAATTGGAAAAGGACCCGGTTTCCCAAGGCGTGTCCTTTTCGTATGTTTTGGCAAATTTTGAGCGGGCCATACAAATGTCCGAGTCTCGGCAGTGACAAGGTTTCGCCGCGATATTTTTCAGAGAGGGTCATTCGAAAGTTGGTATTTGTTTGGGGGCTGCGACGTCACAGCCCAGCACTGCATTTAACACTGTATACTGGAAACAAATGTTCGAAACCATGAGGAGATTAGGAATAGACTTCAGAGACAGAAGGCTTGTATTTCAACTTATACCAGAACCAGAGCACCCCAATCATAATAAATGGAAATGAAAAAGAAGCAATGATCAGGATAGAAGTAATGCAAGGACGTCCACTTTCACCATAATTGTAAAATATATATATTGAAGAGGCTATGAAAACTATGGAGGAGAAAACAAAAAGGTATCCAAATCAATGGAAGAAGAATTCACTGCATTAGGTTTGCTGATGATATTGTGACCCTGGCAGAATCAGCAAAAGATATGAATAGAATGCTCCGAATCTTCTCCACAGTTTTTGCGAAATGGTAATTGAAAATAAATGTGAAGAAAACCAAAACTATGACAGTATCTAGACACGAAAACGAACCTAATGTACATATAATGATCGGGGGATCGATAGTAAAACAGATTGAAGAGTTCAGCTACCTTGGGAGCATAATTTCAAGAGATAACAGAAGCACCTCTGCAGTAAAAAGAAGGATAGCCTTGGCAAAGAAGGCATATATAAATAAAAAACATATTCTAGGAAATAGCCACATTAAAGTAGAAACAAGGAAATCTTTTGCGAAAACGTTTGTATGGAGCACACTGTTATATGACTGTGAAAGCTGGACATTGAGAAAGATGGAAAAGTCGCGGTTGGAAGCAATGGAAATGTGGATATGGAGGAGGATGACAGAAACAAGATGGACTGACGGAAAGAGCAATGAAGAGGTGCCGAGGGAAATAAAAGAAGAAAGAAGACTGATATAAGAGATGGAGCGAAGGGAGGTTAAATTCATTGGCCATGTTCTTCGACATAATGATTTTTTAGACAATACAATGGAGGGAAAGGCGCTCGGCAAGAGTAGCAGAGGAAGGCCAAGAAAGAAGTTCCCAGATGATGTAAGAAGTACGTTGGGATTAAAAACATATGCTGATTTGAAGGGAGCTGCAGTACACAGCCCTGCTAAAAAATTCTGCATAGTTTCCTTATAAATACTTTACAGAATTTCTTAAAACGTTCCGTAGATATTCCTTAAAGTATTGTAGCTCCATTTTACGGGATTCCCCACGACGTTCTGCGGAATACCTTAGGATCTTCTGCAAAATACCTTAGGACTCTCTGCAAAATTCCTTAGAACGTTCTGTGGAATTCCCTACGACTCTCCATATAGGTCCTTAGAAATAGAACTGGGTCAACGGAAACCTCACATATTTACGTGGAGTTGCGGAAGTTCTACAGAACAGCTTGTATGGAGTTATTATGCTCAGCAGAAAATACCTCTACAGAACATATGTTCTGTAGAGTCAGGCTCTCATGTTCCGTACAGATCCTTAGAAAATGAAATAGTTCTGAAGAAAAAGAGTCAATTTCTGTAGAATTCCTTACGTTCTACAGAACAGCTTCTAAGAAATTTTTTAGCAGGGAGGGACACATGGCTGCTGAGACAAGGCTTAGCCTTTAGAAGATGATGATGACGTCACATCCACAGATTTTCCGATGTTCGATCGTGTCGAGTCCTTATTGAATGAGATGGCAGGAAGGGAGCAAAGCAAAGCTCTCTCTTTCTCTCTACGCGTCCCGTGAAGACCGGCAGAAGGAGAGTGAGAGAGATAGGGAGATAGAGAGAGGGAGTAGTGAGTGTTCTGATGCGTAGCGATGCCTTCAGGGGTTCGTCTGCTCTCGTGGCTGTGAATACACATCCCTCGTACCCATAATTCTAAAGATAACTGGCGTCCAAGCTTAGTAAAGCTTGGACGCTGCTCTCTTTTCAGGTTTTTATTCTTCAGCAGCATGTCAATGGCTTCCTAATACAACCAGTCCCAGTTCCAGATATCTTTGCCAATCTCTTTGTCGTCATAAAATGCCATAATATGGCATTAGGTTCTAAAATTGCTCAGCCTGTTCTCTACAGTTGCTGATGTTTATGTTCATCCGACTACACTTTCGTTCCTTTGGGATATAATCGATACTTCGTAAGTTATAGCTTTATCTGACTGCTATGGTCCGTAGAGGACAAGTTGAATATGCAATATTGTTTTCCGTTAAAGAGGCAAGTAGAGAATACTGTTTTATCTCTGGTAATACTGGTGCAATACCTTTGTAATATGATAAATATTCTGAGTGTCTCAATATGAAACAGCTGTGAATAACTTGCTCTAATCATAATTCATTTCTCTCAGTAGCTAATTTTTCAACTGCTGTGTCGTCAATGAGTACGTAATTTGTTAAAAGTATTTAAATTGCACCATAAGTTACAGGAACATGTCACAAAAGGTAGGAACAAAACTCTGTCTCTCCGCGTCCCATGAAGACTGGCAGGAGGAGAGTGAGGGAGATTAGAATAGAATAATCATTTATTTTACTCTGGGACAGGCCCCCTTTGAGCATGAATACAATAAAATAATAGAATAATATAGCAGCGAGGTAATAAACAAATTAAATATTATTTAGTTCAAATAAAAAAATAAATAGAGCTTAATAACATACAATGTATAAAGAAAAAGGCAAAAACAGCTAAACTCATTGAAAAACATTGACTGTACATATTATACAGCTGAACTTAGAGATAAGTATAAACACAATCAATACGTAGATATATGATACAAGATAAAAAACATAAACAGACCATGAGGGAAAAAAACAATTTTTGCCTAATAACAAAATATAAAAAAATTGGCAATGCGAATTAAAATAAAATTTTTCACTCGATGGGACTCCCTGCTAAAAATTCTGTATAGTTTCCTTGTAAATACTTTACAGAATTTCTAAAAAAGTTCCGTAGATATTCCTTAAAGTATTGAAACGCCATTTTTAGGAATTCCTTACGACGTTCTGCAGAATACCTTAGGATTTTCTACAGAATACCTTAGGAAGTTCTGCAGAATTCCTTAGGAAATTCTACAGAAGCCCTTTGACGCTCTGTAGCACTCCTTACAAGCTCAAGGAAACCTCATATATTTCCGTAGAGTTTCTGAAGTTCTAAAGAACAGCTTGTATGGAGTTATTTTGCTCTGCAGAAAATAACTCTACGGAACATTTGTTCTGTAGAGTCAGGCTCTCATGTTCCGTACAGATCCTTAGAAAAGGAACTTAGCTATGCAGAAAAAAGACACGAAAAAATATATTAATAATTATAGTGACTGTTACTATAAATTTTTATTAATTACATAAATTCATTCTCAATATGATTACAGGTATAGTCCTGCTAAGCCTATGGCTTGTCAGCAGGTGCTGTTATTAATTAAGAAATATATTCACAACATTGATCTGTCAAAAACATTTAAAAAATGCTAAAAACCAAAAATATAATGAAATCATATAAATTACTCAAAAGACGCAATAAAATCATTAATTCAAATAGCAAAAGTACAAATGTTTTTTTAATGAAACAAATGTATACAAGATTTTTAAAAAAGTACGAATTTTTATCAAAACACAACATTTATCCATCAGAAATCATTTAAAATATCGACGAAAAACATAAAAAGTAATTGAAACATAAATATTCACAAAACACAATTCAAACTTTACTGTTAAATCATAACTACCTCAATATATGTACAATTTTTCAAAATAAACAAATGCACAACATTGATTATTTAGAAGACGTTTTAAAATTATAAATGAAACAGATTTAACAGAATACCATATTAAGTCAACTGCATTACTTTTGATACAATTGACCATTGATTCACTTCTTTCTTTAATGATAACATTTTGTCAGTTTCTCGAATTGGCTGTGGCAATTTATTGAATATCTTTGGAACAATGTACATTAATAAGCTCTTGCCGTGGTTGTTGTAGTATTTTGGAACAGAATATTTTCCAATGAAGCGGAGTCGAATATCATGATTTACATTTCTTTGTATTTTGAACTTGTTTTGAAAGAAATTGTCACATATTATGACGTACTGAAAAAGTTCAGTTATGGGTAATAAACCTAGTTTAATATGTGTTTGATACATTCGATTCAGTTACATCCAGACAGGATACTATTTTATTTTGAATTTTAATTATCTCATTAAAAAACTTCGGTACGTTGTACCCCAGATTGTTAGTCCAAATCGCATGATAGCTTCTGCTAAACCTTGGTGAAGCAATTTTTTCACCTCAGTTGGTAATACATATTTCAAGAGTGATAGTTGAAAGAGAATGCATTGAAGCTTTCCACACAAATAATTCAAATGTAATCTGAATTTGTATTTTTCGTCTAAAATTATACCTAAATATTTTTTAATGATCAACCTGGGAAATTACAAAACATGAATGTAAGCGACAGCTAACGCTTGTTTTGAAGCCCTGAGCGGAATGCAAACATAAGTGGGAGTGAAGAGTTAGATTTATAAGTCTTCTTTTTTATTTTACACTGAGAATTGTATTTGATTTTACCAATGCTTTTGGTCTTGTTAATCACGCCAAACTTCTCCACAAGATGAAAAACCTTAACTTTTCCTGTTCCTCACTTAACTGGTTTTACTCCTATCTAAAAGATCGTCAACAGGCAGTCAAGGACGAATATGGGAATACATTGCAATGGACCACTGTCCATTGCGGAGTCCCGCAAGGCTCAGTTCTTGGTCCTCTCCTATTTTCCCTTTATGTCCTTGATTTGCCGAAGTGTATTATAAATTGTAAATACCTATTATATGCTGACGACCTACAGATTTATTATCACTGCCATTTGCATGAGCTGAATGATGCTGTTTTCAAAGTCAATCAGGATGTTCAAGCCATCAATTCTTGGGCTGTAAACAATAACTTTGTGCTTAACCCCAGAAAAACAAAGTCAATGTTACTCGGTACCTCAAAACTACTAAAACATGTTGACCTTGATGTTTTGCCAAAGATTATTGTTGGTGATGTGGAAATATCTTATGCAAACTCCGTTAAAAATCTTGGGGTCATATTGATGCCAAATTTGTCTTGGCAAAACCATGTTCAAGCCATCAGCAATAAGATTAACATGATCCTGTTTCAGCTAAAATCTCATAAAAACCTTTTGCCCTCTCATACCCGCAAGCAACTTGTATCCTCGCTAATATTCCCCCATATTGACTACTGCTGTCTTGTTTATCATGACCTAACTGATGAGATTAATACTATGATTCAACGGCAATTAAATATGTGTGTCAGGTTCATTTATGATCTTAAAAAAGATGATCATATATCTCCTCATTTTTCAAAGTTAGAATGGCTTAAAGTTAAAACAAGGAGGGAATTCATGCTTGCCTCCTTTTTATATAAACTTTTTAATTGTCAACAGCCTGAATACATCATGCAATTTTTTCAGTCTAAAGAGAAAAATCGAAATGTTGCAACTCGATTGTCACCAGGTTTTTTAATTGTACCACTACACCGAACCACTACATTTAATAAATCCTTTTCTGTTTTAGGGACAAGGTTATGGAATAGTATTCCTGCATTAATCAAAAACTCTAGTTCACTGTTGGCTTTCAAAAACATATTATTTAATAAAATGCTATTGCAGGATAAAATTTAATTTACTAATATGCCTCTGTATTAATTTCACCAATATACTTGTATTTTTTTTGTTACCACTATTATATCATTTGTTGCATGTTTCCAATTTTTCTGTGTAATCGAGCTCTGATACTAATGTTCATCTTTTGTATGTTCTTAGTGGACCAAGTGGTCCAAGAACAATAAACATTTCTTTATCTTTATCTTTACATTCCGGATACCTCACCAAGAGCTGTTTATAACACGCATTTATTGAAGAAAATGATTAAAAATGTAGTAAATGTATCTATTCAGTGGCTGGTTATATGACGAGTTTTTCCGTATAAGCAGATACACTAAAATGAAATGTAATTCGACAGTTTTTTTGTTGGCTAATTTGAAATATTATTCAAATTTCTGTATAATTCCTTAAGTTCTACAGAACAGCTTCTAAGGAATTTTTGAGCGGGGGGGGGGGAAAGGATGTAGGGAGAGAGGGAGTAGTGAGTGTTTTGATGCGTATAGCGATGCCTTCAGATGATCGTCTGCTGTGGATCGCCGCTCGCGGGAGAAGAGAGGAGGGAGATGAGTGAAAAGAGGCGAGGGAGGACGTGTGTGAGTGGGTGGTCGGTGTGCTGCTGGCTGAGAGGCGGATGGGCGAAAGTAAAGCAGCTTAAGGAATCCGAATGTCCGCGCTTGAAGGGGGAAGAAGATCCGTATGCAAAGGCGTAGGGCAGGGGGAGGCTTCACTCTCCTTCCGGAATTCGTATTCTTATGGCGGCAAGGAAATAGAGTGAGTGGATGGGTCGGATAGCGCAGGCAAAGGGAAGAGGGTGCGAGTCGGTGAGAGAGAGAGAGAGAAAAGAGGTGGTTTTATTTTCGGGGAAATGGAAGCTTTTACGTTATTCATTCCGCTAGGGAAATGGGGTTTAGGGGGCGAGGGATGCGTTGGCCAAAGTCCGAGAGACCCTCTGCCCATAATCTCCACCCGCCCGCATTCGACCCCTGAACCCCCTAAGGATATACGCGACTTGGCGGCCTTGTAAAGGCACTCTTTGGCGAGCGGAGAGTATCTCTCGCTGCAGTTCGAGAGCACTTGCGCGGTGACACTGAATGTACGAACCATGAACCATGTATACATTACTAGCTGACCCGTGCGAATATTTCGCACATTATGCAGCTTCTTCCTGTTTCTTCCTTCTTTCTTCCTGTTCTTCTACCTGTTTCTTCCCATGGATAATTATATGTTATTTATGTTTGTGTTAAATATACATAACGTAAACTTAAACGGTAAACGGCCACACATCGCATGTACAATGTAAACAATCTAACTAAACGATGTGTTAATAGATGGCGCTTCCTACAGTCTTTTAAGCACGTAACCATAGCCAACATATTAGTTGATTATATTGTCACCAGATGGCACTGTATAATTTTTTAACAAAAACTTTAATTTTATATTTTTTAACAAAATCTTCAATTATAAATTTTTCAACAAAAACTTTTATTTTAAATTTTAGAACAAAATCTTTAATTTTAAACCATTTGTCTATTTTCTGTCAATAGCGGGGAACATAGGCTCTAAAACGATGTTTGAATCATTAATTTTGATGAAGAATTATGGGAGTTATGGCGTTGCGACAAAAAAACACTTTTGAGAAATAATATATGTGATAGATTGTTATCTCGTCGCCAAAAACTGTTGTCTAATATTCCGTAAACAAACGAATTTTTGGAATGCGGTGCCGCCTAGTGATTAAAGAAAAGTGATTAAAGAATGTATGTTCAAATGAAAATACAGTCGATAGTTTGTAAATAAAAACGTCTAACTGGTTTTACTTACAAGTAATCATAATGCAGTGGATAAAAAATGCAGTAATACACGCGGGACGTAATTATACGCTTTTTTAATATCGTTTTGATGTGGTATCTTCATGAGTATTCCCAATAGCCATCATTGCAGTGTTGGTAAAAAGGAATGGACTTACCGCCGCCTTGAACAGATTCTTATTTTTCAATCCAAGTCTCCTATTTAGGGCCCTCGTAGACGCATACCCTGTTTTGCAGCCTGGTACGAAGAAAGTTCAGTTTAAACAAGGCATTCTCAATTTTTATTTAAGCCGAATGGGCTCAATTCATTCAAATTAGAATCAGAGTCTGGCAAACATCGTCGTCGGCACACGATGGACATTTCATAAACTTCTTACACATTTTCTGTTATAGATATTTCCTTTCTAGCATTTACAAAGTAACTTTAAGTCCACAAGAATAGCAAGATATTGTTGAAAGCATCAAGTAATTCATATTGTTATTGAATATTCACCACAGTCCCACGTTAGCAACATTTAACTACGTCAATTTACAATAGCAACTGAGAAGACTCTAATCGAAGTGACGCCAAGGACTGGGTGAACTAAAAGTGGAAATTTAGGCAACACGTAGCCTAGGCTACGATTCGAAACATCTAAATCCATAATATATATTCATGGTACAAACGCTGAGCATTAGGAGAGCTCTTATGAGGATCAGACGGATATCCGGGCATGGTAAAGTTTGATACTCAAGGATGACGCCAACAGTGAGATAATTACTAGAACTATTACTAACATCCGAGAAGGCATCATTCATGAAGTATACACCAACTTGATTATATGTTGAAAAAATACTCCTTCAATTAGAAGGAGACTAGGCAATCATCAAGTTCGATAGTTTTTCATGCATGTACTTTTTTATATGAGTAAAGTGTCATTAGCAAAAATATTCTAAAAATTCGTTTGTTTGAAAAAGGTTCAAAGGAGAAATCAACAAGTGAACCACTCAATTTTACAACTTTTTATCAGTTGAAGGAAATTCTCCTGAGTTTCGTTAAGATCGAATATTTTTCCCCTCTAGTACATATGTAATCGATTCCTCAGAGTGAAATTTGTTGAATTTATTTTCACGTTCAAGTTCACCGAGATGGTTTCCCCGTGACCATTTGCGACATATTCTTGTAACTTATGGTGCAGTATAAATACTTCAAACAAGTTACGCACTCATTGACGACATGGTGGTAGAAAAATTTGCTGCTGAGAGAAATGGATATATGTTTAATGTGGAATTATAAGTGTGAATTTTGCGCGTGATTCAGTAGACTCAATTGATTATATCATGATTAGTAAATTATTCATGTGTTTCCAACCAGATAATGAGTCCAGGAACCGACGTTTTGATGAATGTGATCTTCAGAGGGGGTTGGTGCCAGGACTACATTTCGATGTATCGTGATATATGGTTCAATGATGTCAGCACATTTATGATTGGCTTTTGAGAGGAGAGTCTTTAGCGACAAAAATAAATTTCCCTCGTTCCTTTAATTCTGTGGCTAACTGGCTTCCAAGCTTGGTAAAGCTTGGAAGCTGGAAGCTGTTTCTTTTCAAGTTTTTATTCTTCAGCAGCATATCAATGGCTTCCTCATACAATCAGTCCCAGTTTCAGCTAGCTTTTCCAATCTCTTTGGCGTCATCATCATCATTGCGATTCTGTCCTTGGACAGGCATGAAGAGATGAAGAGAGAGAGGCCCATGTCCTGCAGGACAGTGTTCTGTCTCTCTCTTCATCTCTTCATAGCTCCTTCCTTTTTTGATGTCTGTCAGCATTGCCTCCTTCCTCTTACTCTCTTCCCTTCTATTTTCCCTTCCGTAATTAATTTCCAAACACTAAAATCCTCATTAAAATATGCCAAATCCATTTAGTCTTCCCCTTTTGAATTTCTCTCAAGATACTCCTTTCCTCTCCAAACCTCCTCAGCACCTCATCATTCCCAACTCTAATATTTCCACCCAATTCTCTCCATTCGTCGCCACACCCACATCTCAAAGCTTTCTAAGTACTTTTCTTCTCTCTTCTTCAAGGTCCATGTTTCGCATCCGTACAGTACAATACTTCATACGAAGCATTTCACGAATCTTTTTCTTATATCTGTCCTGACATTCCTCGATGTCACCAGTTCCTTAATCTTGCTAAGTGCTACTTTTCCTCGCGCAATTCTACTTTTAATTTCCCCTGTACAATCGCCGTTCTGAGTAACTATACTTCCCAGGTACTTGAAGGCGTCGTAAAATGCCATAATATGGTATTAGGTTCTAAAATTGCTCAGCCTGTGCTCTACAGATGCTGATGTTTATGTTCATTCAACTACACTTTCGTTCCTTTGGGATATAATCGACACTTCGTAAGATGTAGCTTTATCTGACTGCTATGGTCCCTAGAGGACAAGTTGAATATGCAATATTGTTTTCCGTTAAAGAGGCAAGTAGAGAATACTGTTTTATATCTGGTAATACTGGTGCTATACCTTTGTAATATGATAAATATTCTGAGTGTCTCAATATGAAACAGCTATGAATAACTTTCTCTGATCATATAAATTTCATTTTTCAACGTCATCGGTTTCGCTGCTGAGCAATAATATCCCGTGGCAAAGAGGCTAGACGTATGTTCACCCAATGATGTTGCATCGCAGAAAAACTTATGCCTTGAAAATTTAAACATATATTAATGCACTCATTAATTCATAGGTCTTTCTTAATTTTCTCATTTCGCCTGAAAATGTCGCCCTCGAACAGCGTGATTCTTGACGTGGCAAGAGCAATTTTTTCATCCAAAGATTAGCGAGAAACTTTGCATAAGCGTTCTCATTAATGATATTTATAGATAAAAGTGGAAAAATTCCATCATAAGGATTCGGACTTTTTAGGGATTTGATTCTATTTTAAGACGTATCATTGTGGCACGTGCACTGTTTATTTCATTTCAATTTGATTTCATATTTACGGATTTTCTTCTCAACACGAAAACATATATTAATTATTATTATGACTGTTAATATAAATATTGGGGTATCACGCAGAACATAACGATGAAAACAACATATTACATTACTATTCCGTCTACATTTCGGATACCTCACCGACAGCTGTTTGTAACGCGCATTTATTGAAGAAAATGATTTAAAATGTAGTAAATGTATCAATTCAGTGGCTGATTATGTGCCGATTTTCGCCGTATAAGCAGATACACTTAAATGAAATGTAACCTGACAGTTTTTTGGTTGACTGTTTGAGAGATTATTAAAATTGTGCCTTCAATGGCCTACGACTGCGCCAGCCGCCGCATGAATGGAATGTGACCATTATCCATTTTGCGTACATCTTCGCAATAGCGTGTTTAAAATAGAGCTGTGTCAATCATGAGTGATTCGTTCATTTGCATTTGCATTTTCATATCATTCATTGGCATGAACCAAATGAATTTAATCACGTCATCCGTTCAAATCGTTCACAATGAATCAAATCAAGTTATTCTCGTTCATGGGTCGAGTGGGGTGGTTTGTGAAGAATCACACGATTCATGAGTGATCGAGAACAACTTGATTTGGTTCAAATTGAACCAAAACACGCTGTTCATGAGTGGAGAGCAACGTGATTGGGACGAACCACATACCAAATATTCCAAAGTCTTTTGGTCGCATATAGAATTTACTGATAAAAACTGAGGAATAATTCTATAGAGGAAATCATATTAAGTTGATTGATTATAGCACCGGACACAACCATTTCACCCGAACATCGCAAGTACATGAGTTTCTTAATATATATAGTCTCCAATCGCCGAGGAAGTATGGGCGAGTTTTTAGGCTCACAACTCCAAGCATCATGGTTGAAGCTGTTCTATATTAGGATAGGCACTTTCAGGTTCCTCAAGTCTCTACAAGTCAATTTCGACGAATATACTAAATAAATCTGAAAAGCTGATTTCATATCACGCACTATCTCCATGTAAGTAGCTTCCCGACAGTAGGAATTGGTTGGATTTGATTTTTGATTCTTCGCAGTGAAATAATTCATCGTCGTTAACTCACTCATCGCAGTCATTTGGTTCTTCAATGGTTCATTTCGTTCAATAATAATGATTTAAAAAAACGAGTCATTGACATGAACCAAATCCCTTGAATCGAATCTTCGAAATGAACGGAAATTCCCAATTCTAGTTTAAAACGTGCAGTGATTATCCTGTCTCCGTAAGGCTCGATTTCGATTCGTTTTTTTTTTCACCCAACTAGGATCCGCTCCTTCGACCCGTGGAGCGTCGGATCCGACCGAGTGCGGCGGCGTCTGAAGCGATTCGGTCGGGGAAGTGCTCTGCTCGCGCACCTCCGTCGGGTCACCCGAGGTGCACGAGGGCGTCCGCCAGGCGGCGTGCCAGCGGCTCTTATTCTGAAGGGCACCGCGGAACGCGCTGACGTGGAAATCCCTCCTCCATTCATTCCATCCATTCGGAAAGTCAAATCAAGGTAATGGAATCCGTTATTCTACGAGTTTCTCCCTTTTTTTACGCATGCACATCGTCTCCACAAAGCATATGCCAACCCCGAATGCGAATGGCCGGCCCTTTGCATATCCTCCTCTTCTGCCCCTCCTCTTATGCCGCCGCCTACGCCGGCCCTGGGTTTAAAAGAGATTGGCCTCAGCTCTCACCGACTACTCGCTCTTTCTTTTTCGTTCGAATTAAGGGATGGGAAAATCCGCATCGCGCCAGTGTTTTGTTAAGGAGATAAGGAAAGCGGATCGCCCTTTTCCTCCCTCCACCCTCGCGCCCTCTAACCCCTGGCTTTTATATATTTCCCCTCTTTTCTTTTTATTCGACGCGGCCGAGAGCCACTCTGCTTTCTGCCTTCTCGCTTCAACTGATCTCAGAAAGCCGCCTCCTCGTAGCTCTCCCTTCTTTGCATGGACACACTCTCTATCGACGTAAAATCCACAAAATCCCCCAACCTCCTTCAACCCCCACCCGACAACTGCTTGCTTAACTACGGCAAACAACTAAGGAATCAACCTTTATGTTCCAAAGTACTCGCTGGTCTCGCCGGTTGTGTGATGTCTGTTCCCATTCCCAACTGTCTGTCGTCGTTAACGTAAAGAGGTTATTGCGCAGCGGAGAAGTGCTCTCTTCTCGCAACAACATCACACAGCTACCCAATAAATGCGAACGAAGAACTTATTTTCGAGTGGTGGTTTTCACTCTTGGGGATTTTATAAGGGATTTTTTCAACTAAGGGTGCAAGAATTAGTTATATCATAGAGTAAGTATATATATATATATATAGAGTAGCAAAGAGATAGGGAGATTCGGATGTGAGTTTTTAAATAATACTTTGGCCGATAGATGGAACAGGTGTATCGAAGTTACATGACAAGCCGTAACAAATGAGCTTTCGCACACGACCACTTCATTTTGTGTCGCATTACTCACATGATGTTTACTAATCGACCCATGGCAACGAAAACAAATCTCATTGAGTCGTAGAGACCAAATTTAATATGTATTTTAATGTGCATTAATGAGCATCGTCTATAATGAATCGAATTCACGTCAGTATGATGAGACACGCGATTACCAAACACGGAGTCAACTGTTTACCGATGTATCATAGCAACGACAAAACAATTGATACTCGATTAAAAGCACACAACAGCATGGTAAATCCACCCCTGTATGTTGATGCAGAATCACCGAGTACCACTAGCGCCTCCAAGTGGCCTTCTCCGTAAGCCAAAATTCTTCCTTCCCTAAGGTGGTGGCACCTGAGAAATTCTTCCCAAAGCTCTCACAAATGTATGTCTAGTTTTTAGCATTGCTTTACCTCTCTATATATACTTACTCTATGGTTATACTTATCTTACTAAAGCTGTAAAGATTTGATTTATTATTACGCCAAAGCACTTATTCATGACTTGAGTTTGATCATATTAAATTTATGTAATACTAGCAGAAATACCAGCTGATTCTCAACGGAAGAGATAATATTAAGAAATATAATTGGAGTTATATTTCCACGAAAGAGAATCTAACTTCCCATTTATAATCTTAATGTTATTACTGCGTGCAAACTGCCCGCTTATGAGCCCTTTCGCTGAATTTGTTCTTTTGCAAACAGCAAGTATTATAAACAACAGTTTTTTTTGTGCGATTGTCATATCAAATTATTAGTTTAAAATAAAATTCGTGTGATAATAATAAAGATGATATTTACGTATAGTTCTAATGGGATTATTTTTACACGTTCGGAGTCGAATTAGACAGACAGACAAACAACGTTCATGAGGACACTGGAATTTCCAGTGATAGTGGTCTCATTACATAATCAGCAAAGCAAAGAACTAAACGGAGGCATTTCTCCTAAATATTTTTACACACCTGTTCATATTTTCATACTTAATCATTTTTAGCATTTATTAATTTTCCAGAGTGATCCCGCGTCAAGCCCGACGGAATCTGAATTGTTGTAAAGAATGATCTTCTCCTTAAACCTTTGAGTGCGGCATGGCGTGATATGACGTCATGGTTGCCTTTACGCTGGTG
The DNA here is from genome assembly GCA_963169105.1 of Ceriagrion tenellum. Classification (NCBI taxonomy): domain Eukaryota; kingdom Metazoa; phylum Arthropoda; class Insecta; order Odonata; family Coenagrionidae; genus Ceriagrion; species Ceriagrion tenellum. Next base: position 135,605,894 of record OY720641.1, on the reverse strand, counting down.
CTCATGACGTGATATCACGTCATGGTTGGTACCCTTGCGAGTGTTCCAGCTTCCAATAGGATTCCTAATAGTGAAAGTTCTCCAGTGAAAGCTGGAACACTCACAGTACCCTTGACGCGATATAACGTCATCACCAGCAGCGTAAACACAACCAATGACGTGATATCACGTCATGCCGCACTCAAACGTTTAATGATGTATTTTGTATCGAGCATATTTTCTGAGTTTCGTAACTTTTTTGGGAATGATAAAATATTCAATTCTCTAGAGTAGTTATTGATATTATTATTATTAAAAATTCCACTCGGGCGTATTCGTGTAAACCGTATTTTTTACGACTCATAATTATGTTGAAAACCTGAATGCCAGATATTTCGATGATGTCGTCCGTAATCCCATGTGGGATACTCACCACCAACAAAATATCTCTTTTTATCCTGCTTGTTCGAATGTATTTCAACTGAAAATGTCTCCATCTAAGAAACGATCCATAAAAACTCAGGAACCCACCAACTCGTAAGCAAGACGGAATTTTATTTAATAATTACAAATATGCTTCTGATTTCCTTTTATATGCATGATATATTAATGCGCAAAATTTGCAAGGCTCGTAATTAGTGAATCTAGGACATTGACGGGTCAGTATTGATAGTCATAAAATTTTCTAGTTTAGAAACCTTTTTAATAATATTCCTGTTCGGACATGTTCGAATTGAATCCACCATTAATCGAATATTCTACGGCTCGTTCGGACGTCAAAAACCTGATAACGCGAATTTCCTGCAATTCAGTTAACCCTTTCCAGCCCAGTGGGTCCATATAGACCAATACACATAGCTGGTGTTTTCCAGACGTTCACGAAAGACCACTGGTTCCAATTGGCACCATTATGCTTCTAGTACCATAGCCCTCCAATTGGTGGCACCTTAATTCGGACTTTGCTCAAATGCAGCAGTGCGATATTGTGTTTCCAACTACACGTGCTCTGCTCCCCGTGGCCTGTGTTTTGCTTGCTTCTCTGCAGTGAATCCAAGGTACACTCTAGAATTTTCTAAATTGAAAACATATCTTCTTTTAACATAAGCCTTTTAGTTCATGAATCACGATTTAGCATTTAAATTCATAAGTTAATCAAAGTGCTGAGTGGTTACCCGTATTGGATCCCATATGGACCCAGTGGGAGATAGTGACCTGCCCACACACTCAGCACGTCGACATTTATACAGTATAAAATATGTATAAATAGACTGGTGTGCAAGTATTATTGGTAAATTAATAAAAATGAACAAATTTACAGATGCCCAGATTATCAAGAGATGAAATTAGAAATATTTTACTCAAAGGCGATGTCTCTGGTGACGGTGACCTACATGAGTTTTCAGATGATGAAGAACTTGAAATTCGTGTCGTGGAATTCGGGCAAGGCGGAATTGAGAACTCTGCTACTGTGTGAGTGAAAATCCTTCCTCTATTCTCTTCTTATGGAACATGCTTTTGAACCTGATTTGGATAATATCACTGAAATACCACTGTAAGTGCTCCAAATGACGACTGATCCATCTGATCTGGATGTTGTTCCATTAGCACAAAGGTTGTATATGACACAGAATAAAAAATCGAAGGCAGTAGTAAAATGGAAATGTAGTGATCTTGATTTATCCAACGTTAATACAGAATGTAGCGTTGTTTTCTCAGAACCTCCTGAAGAATTGTCTCCAGTGGAATACTTCAAAATATTTTTTTCTGATGATATGATAGCAAATATCGCAAATGGGACATTTGTATACAGTACACAGCAAACAGACAATAGCATCATCACAAATTCTTCTGAAATAGAGCACTGTTTTGGTTTCGATATCAAGAGTGGAGTAATAAATGTCCCATCCTATCGCTTTCAATGGACTCAACTCAGCAGGATCAAGAATATTGCAGAGGTAATGTCAAGAAACAGATTCGACAAATTCGTTGCTTCATACATTTTGTGTATTATTCCATGAATAACCAAAACTGCTGTACATGTTATAGTCTATGTCCCAGGTTCCCATTGGGTCCATATGGACCCACCAACAAATCTCAACCAAACAACAAAAATTAATGGATAAATCGATTTATTAATGCTGTTAGGTGAGTGCTGAAGTTAAAGTTAGTGCTAGGTTAACACTTAAAAATGAAAAAGAAAATGTTTTATTCTATAAGGCTTTAATTTGGGCTGGAAAGGCTTTAAGTTGAGATATTAATAACTATAAGTCTACAATGTATAATCTCAATTCGTCTGTATTCCCATGTTGGAATCTAGAACACCAACAAAATACTGGTGATATAACAATAATGAGTTTCATAGGCTATTAGTCCTTATTTTTGCTAAATTGTATCTCACGCGAGGTAATTTAGAAGTTTCTTACGCTAAAATATTACGTCGACTACCGGTTTGTCGCAACTTTCTCAATGACACGGCACTGTACCGCTTGTTACGAACAGATTTGTCGTAAATGTATTTACTTCCATACTTAATTTTACTTATTTCATGCTAAAAATAATGAAAAAACAAATCTTAATGTAAATGGTAACGTGTTGCGATTAGTAATTAATGCTTTTCTGCAGGCCCTGTATGTTTTTACAGCTTAATTTACTCCCGGTCCTCTTTGCCGTTTGATTTAGAATCCATTATCGGTTCCATGTATACGAAGGAAGCAAAAGTCCCAATACTTCTTGAAGGATAAGATTTTTTTCTTCTTAGGCAGTTTGCGTAGGTTAAATTAAAAGCGGATCTGAAGATTGAAGGAGGATGGGGAAAAGTGTTTTTTTTTAGTGTTGTAAAATTGTATTTTTCGTATTTGGCAATTTATTATCAATGTTCTTTTGTTTGGAGAAGCGATGTTCATTTTGTTTTTTCTACATGTCATAACCGGCAAAAACGAGATCGACGAGACAGTTTGAAATAAACTGTTGCAAGAGGTGCTAACATTTAACAGGTTATGGGCCCATTAGACTATGCAATAGTGACTACTTGCAAGTGTGGTACGCTGGTTTCAATTTAATTTCGGTGTTCTGCCGTATAATTCATGCATGCCTGGTGTGGGAGCACCTCCTGCCACACACCCTTTGGGTGGCTTGCAGGGTATGACGTATATTATGTAGATGTAGATGAATAGTTTTCTCGGAAGTAAAGTTCTACTGAAAGTAGAGATGCACAATGGCGGAGGAGAGGATTCCGCTGTTTGATGGAACTACCCACGACAGTTGGCGGTTTCGCATACTGATACGTTGCTGGTCGAAAAAGAATTGCTTGACTGCATTGAGGAACGGTTTACTCAGCAAGTTGCCAGTGCTAAGGCATTTACAGAAGAAAGAGCAGCAATCGACGCAGCAAACGCCAAAAGAGTAAACTACGAGATAAGAAGGCAGAAGGTCAAAAGGTTGTGCGGTTTATACCGGACAGCCATCTTGAGTGTGCACAAGGAAAAGACACTGCATACGACATTTGGCATGCATTGGGGAGCACCTTTCAGCGTCGGACGGTAGCAAGTCGGCTGCGAGTATAAAGCAGAACTTTCGCGGACGATCACTCTGTTATTATTTCTCTGTTGTTTACCTCCATCTCAAGTCTAAGTCAGAAGTGTTTCATTTCTTTTTTAAATATGAGACCATTGCTACCGCACACACTTCAATTGTAAATATAGCAGATTCCGTCGTGATAATGGTAGGGAATATATTTCCCAAGGTAGGTATGCAAAACCATTTACAGATTCGTAGAATTCAGTTAGAGTTTACAGAATGTTACACCCCTCAGCAGGCAAAGACGTCTGATACAACAGTCGACGCGATGAAATATCATTTTGTGAAATTTGATGGGAAGATACGCGAGTTGAAAGCGGCTGGTGCCAGGTTGGAAGAAATAGATGTAGTCTCTCATCTGATTCTGACAATGCCAGACAAATATCGAATAGTATCGCAGTAACGGCGATAGAGACAATACCCCAAGAAAATCAGTCCCTGTCCATCACGAAGAGTCGTCTTCCAGGTGAAGGGGTTAAGCAAGATAACTCGAGGAATATAGAAAATAGCAGAGTCACAATTTGGAAAGGAAATGTGCAATTGCTCACAGGAATGAAGTGTTATACAAGTTAGATGTTGTGAATAAATTGAGTAACAGTGCCTGTGTAGCAGTATAAAATGCGGAATTGTGACACTAAAGAATGGGCCACATTCGTACTAATGGGTTGGAAAAACTCACAAGGCTTGCAGATGGGATAGAACTCAATCCAAAAGAAATGCCAAAGATATGTAACTTTTTTGTGTTCGGAAAACAAAGTAAGTTGCCTCATAACAATCAAAGAGGAAGAGCTACCAAACATCTTCAATAGATACATAGTGATCTCATAAGGTCAGCAAGTCACGTTTCATAAGAAGGAATGAAATATGTGTTAACTTTAGTGGATGATCACTCTGTTGTTATTTTTCTGTTGTTTACCTTCTTAAGGTAGTTCGAGTGAGATAGTTCCCTAGTCATAATAGAGACCATATTCGAACTATACGTTTCAATTTCACCAGCTGTATGACACATGGATTAAATATTGCATTATTAATGGTGCAATAATATATTTTTACATGACAGAAATTGTGAGTAATTTAGTGAAAATATCTAACTAGGTCTTTAACTTGACTCATTTTTTTCGCGCGGTACATTTGACACTCCTTCAAAAAGGAAGGTATTTTTGTGATACCCAAGAACCTACTGTGGTGACAATATGATTAATTTTCAAATATAGTTGATACAACATACAAACTGCACGTTTTTAGTTTTTTTACGACATCTAAGTGTTAGAAATTCCTCATTTTGTAATTATTATCTATCTGGAGTGCATACACGTACCATTTCTCATGTAAAAGGGCTGGTATTTGTTGGCAAATATCTCGCCAAGTAATGAGGTAAGGGGTAGAAGTTTTGGTGTCATTGGATAGGTGAGAAATTGTTCTTTAAAATGAGATCAAAATCATTTATTTCTAAGCAAAATGATATTTCGCTCAAACTACCTAAAGTCTTAAGTCAGAAGTGTTTCATTTCTTTTTTCAAATATGAGGCCATTGCTACCGCACACTTTAACTGTAAAATTAGCAGATTCCGTCGTGATAATGGTAGGGATTATATTTCCCAAGGTAGGTATGCAGAACCATTTTCAGAGTCGTGGAATTCAGTTAGAATTTACAGTATGTTACACCCCTCAGCAGAATGGTGTTGCCGAAAGAATGAATAGAACGATATTGAAAAAGGCTCGCTGTATGTTATTAGCTTCAGAATTGTCAAAGAGACAGGAGAGAGGGAATCTTAACAGCTGCAACAGTAGGTATTCCTGCTGAGGTTTTGTATGGAAACAAACCAAATTTGCACAAATTAAGAGTGTTTGGAAGTCTAGCCTTCCTCAAAATTCCTAAGGATATTGTGAAATGAAAGTTTGACTCTTGCTTGAGACAATGCGTAATGGTAGGATATTGTGCAAATGGCTATTGACTATGGAGTCAGGAGGAGCAGAAAGTTATGATCGGCAGAGATGTTATATATGATGAAATTAAGTTCATAAACCATACTAGTGAATTTAATGTTCAGCATACTTGTGAATCTATTGATAATATAGAGTATAAGTCTGATGACATGTTTAATGTAGATGAAAAAAGGGCTCTGGCTGAGAAAAATGGACTATTATGTTTGAAAAAAGGAGTTATTTTTCTCAGCAGAAAATAACTCTACAGAACATATACTCTGCTGAATCAGGCTCCCATGTTCCGTACAGATCCTTTGAAAAGGAACTAGCTCTGAAGAAAAAGAGTCAATTTCTGTAGAATTCCTTACGTTCTACAGATCAGTTTCTAAGGAAGTTTTGAGCGGGATTGAGAGGTGCCAATGGGGAGGAGGATGGTGCACAATAAGAAAGGAATATAGTGTTCGCATGCAAAAGCGAGGTCTCGCCTCTTCGCGAGCCTTTCTCGCTGCGACCGTAGCGCCCCCACGTGAGGCCCCCACGAGATAATAACGCGGTGGGTTCCGTCCCCACCCCTTTTCCTTCCCTGCCCCGGAAGGAAGACCAGAAGAGGGGTGAAGTCAACGGTGGGGGGGGGGGGAGGAGAGGAGAAGAAAGGGGTCCTTATCGATTCGGAGACGACGCCGCCGGCGCTACGATATGGCGCCCGCCACTAAACCAACCCCCACCGCTCTCGTGTCCCACGGATACTGCCGACTCGAGGTCATACTTATTCATGACGAATATAATTAGCCACGGCCGCCAAAGCTATAACCGCTCCCTCCTTGTCGCTTCCCTCCTTCCCACTGTTATTATTTACGACGCGCAAGATAGCGCAGGAAAGGAGTCTAAAGGGAAGGAATGAGGGGAGGAAGGAGAGAGATAGAGAGGTCCTTATTTCTCTTTCCTCTTTGTGTCTTCCTCTCCCCCTACCCCTCCTCCACCTCCCCTCTCCTTCCCCTCTCCTCCCCCTCCCTCCCTCCCCTCCTTCCGCGCCGTCGAGATAGCGTCAAACGAGTCCTCTGCTCTGGTGACTCCCGACGAGTGAAAGGGGGCGGGGGGCGTGGCGGAGTAGACCACACACACACATTGCCACTCCCCCCACCCTCCCACCAACCCCCCCATCCCTTTCTCTCTGTTTCTTCTTCTTTTCCAACCTCTCCCTCTTCTCATGTCCACATAGTTGTTTCGCACGTTTGTCATTGCAACTATTGAAAATCGAAGTTGTTTTGATTGTAACTAATTGAAAAATCGTAAGTGGACTATTATGTTTGAATAAACTGTCAATTTGTATATTTGTTAATTGAAACTGTTTGTGTTGATAATTGTAAGTGTTTTGATTGCTGTAACTGTTAATTTGAACCATGAATCACATTTTATTTAGGATTTCTGACCGCTGAAGTGGGTTCTCAGACCACTGCGCGCCTCCTAGTGCTGTTTCCTCGCTCGTCTTACCCTCCTCCTCGGTTCTACGGTGCAGGATCAGTGCGCCTGCTCTAATCCCTTGCCGATCGGCATCGGTGTTCAGTCCAGACTAGATCTGTGCGCCGATGGAAAAACTATCGGCGGCGGAAGCCCCACAGTGGGCTGAAATCGAAAAAAGCTGGCCAAAATTCAAAAAGTGAATTTTTCAGTCTGAAAGTTGAAACTTGGCACAGTGACTCTCCTACTAATGATGCATATGATGTGTGATTCATTTTACATAACTCTTCCGCATTAACATTATAAAAGGGTTTAAATTTGAACAAATTTTTCAAAAAAATCCAGAAATGAGATTTCGCTGAAAATCTCCAACATGATGAGTCAACCAAACCTTTTGTAGGAGATAATTGAAATAGAATTTGATATTCTTTTAAAGAACAAACTTAATTCTTTGGTATGTTGAAATTTTGAATGATCTCGAGGGATATTTACCCTTTAAATAGGACAAAATGGCGGACCATATTTTTACTAATTTTCTGGCTTTAGGTAGAAAAATATTTAAGAGGGACACGGAGAAACCGTAAGTAACTTACATCTTGGTATTCACTAAAGCTTTTAGAATGCGAATCCGTTGAGAAAGTCTGTGGCAGTCCGCGGCGCCGAAAATAAACTCGGTTTTTCGATCGCGCGGCGGGGTCCAGGCAGGATAGCGCGCCAGCTAATCGGAATACAGTGACGTGGCGAGTATCATCACACGATATCCAGCCATGAACTTAACTATGGCAATTTTCTAACTGTATATGATGTAAAGGATCGCTAAAGATGCTATGATAGTAGTTTTAAAAGGCAATCCATTCTATTTGACATGGTCCGATAGCCCTAGTTGTCTCTCTTTCCGAATACATTCAAGGAGCTAAACCAGGCACTTCACGCTAACATTTAAGGCTGTGAACAATAATTTCTCTTCCATAATCCGGAACAGTTGAAACTGATGTCACGATTTGGGAGGCTGTGTGGCATAGCATGGCTTGGAGATCAACTTCGCACACTTCTTCCGTAATTGAAACTCCTTCGGGGTAAGCAGCATTTTTAGCTAGTCTTATGCGCTCATAGCTCGGATATAATTTGAGGTCATTTCTTTCGGCAATCTTGCAAAGACCTTTGTATTGTTCTTTGGTTAACTGTATTGAAATAAGCATAGCCAGAGCCTCCTCGTCTGACATAATCGTCTGGGAAACCTCAGTTTTTTCGCCCCTATTGCAAACACCCACTGGGTGGCACGGAGGAGTTGGTGGAGGGGGTAAGAATGGTTGTGCGACACCAGGTTCTAGCCGATGGGAAATAATATGCATGTTCAATGGGCTCTGCATATTTCCCACAGAAGCCGAACTAATTGTTCACAGCCTTAAATGTTAGCGTGAAGTGCCTGGTTTAGCTCCTTGAATGTATTCGGAAAGAGAGACAACTAGGGCTATCGGACCATGTCAAATAGAATGGATTGCCTTTTAAAACTACTATCATAGCATCTTTAGCGATCCTTTACATCATATACAGTTAGAAAATTGCCATAGTTAAGTTCATGGCTGGATATCGTGTGATGATACTCGCCACGTCACTGTATTCCGATTAGCTGGCGCGCTATCCTGCCTGGACCCCGCCGCGCGATCGAAAAACCGAGTTTATTTTCGGCGCCGCGGACTGCCACAGACTTTCTCAACGGATTCGCATTCTAAAAGCTTTAGTGAATACCAAGATGTAAGTTACTTACGGTTTCTCCGTGTCCCTCTTAAATATTTTTCTACCTAAAGCCAGAAAATTAGTAAAAATATGGTCCGCCATTTTGTCCTATTTAAAGGGTAAATATCCCTCGAGATCATTCAAAATTTCAACATACCAAAGAATTAAGTTTGTTCTTTAAAAGAATATCAAATTCTATTTCAATTATCTCCTACAAAAGGTTTGGTTGACTCATCATGTTGGAGATTTTCAGCGAAATCTCATTTCTGGATTTTTTTGAAAAATTTGTTCAAATTTAAACCCTTTTATAATGTTAATGCGGAAGAGTTATGTAAAATGAATCACACATCATATGCATCATTAGTAGGAGAGTCACTGTGCCAAGTTTCAACTTCCAGACTGAAAAATTCACTTTTTGAATTTTGGCCAGCTTTTTTCGATTTCAGCCCACTGTGCGCCGGCTGGGAATGCATACTCAATGTCATTAAACGTATCGCCTCACGGAATGGCTAAAAAGAGGAACTTTATTGAAAATTTGTTATTAAGTCATTTACGCAAAAAATCCAGATCGCGTTTCACTCTCCTCACCCCCATTCCTCAGGACAAACCTAGGAGATGGTGCAAGCTTTTAGAACTGTCATCAACCAACTAAGTTACAAACTTAGCCGAGTGCTGCCTAAGGACAATTTCAAACGATGCTTTTATAATCCTGTGACTATCGGTAAACTCCTTTTTAACTCTAAAGATCCCTATGACAATTTGGAGAGAAGCGGGGAGTACTCCCTGAAGTGTGATTCTCCCAGATGCAATTGTTTTTACATCAGTCAAACTGGCCGCAAATTTAAAACAAGAATTTCCGAGCATTTACATTTTTTTAAACCATGACTACAGCTCTGTGTTTACTAAGCATCTGTTTGACCACAGTCACAATTTTAATCCCAATATTTTATATTTTTGTGACAAAGGTGCCAAATTGGATTTTTTTTAGAAAATTTTGAGATTGTTTTAGCTTTTAAAAAATCTAGTCATAGGGATTTAAATGATTTTATTCCGGACAAATTGTCGCCCCTTTTACTGTGCCTCTCCCTTCCTCTTTTAACTCTTGACGCTGTTGGTTTTACATTTCCCTTGTCCTCGCTTTGTTAACTCAAAGGAGGGACTCCGCCTCTCTATTAATATCCTCCCCCCCTTCCTCCCAACCTCCTCCTTACTTCCTTCCCCGTGTGGTACCCTGTACATATATCAAGCCACCACTTCTGTACGCTGTATTTTGCCTCTCATGATGATGCGTATACATTGAAACCGGTTAGGCTTGTTCACTAGTAATAAAACAGAGTGGAATATTACAAAGTTATTATTATTATTATATAATATCCATCGGTAAGTGTAACTTACAGATTGCTGACACACAAACAATTTCGATCCCCACAGAAGTCCAATAAAAGTAATGGTACGGTGGTCCGATTTCGACAAAGTGCAGTTATGACCCGGAGTCTACTTTATTCTCTTGTTTGTTCCAACAACAAATTTTTCAACGACGCGTAGCTCTCTAGTGCCGTGTACATAATCGGCGTCCCTGGAACTATGGCTGACCTTTTCCCTACACATCAACTGTCATTGATTCGTGAAGTGCTGCCAGTGTTATATCATAACCACATACTATATAGAACGGTGCACCGCAAATATTCAAAAGCAAATGAAAAAGTTTTAAATATTTTTTCCTACCTCGTAAAACCCAACAAACATTTGTGAAAAAAATCTAACGATCCCTGCACTTGCGGTCAGCGTGGCAAGAATCTGGCATATTTAGCGCGCTGACATCTTCAACAATTATTGAACTGACTCGGAAGGAAAATTAAAAGAGAGATGCTACTTCGCTCTGGTTAGACCACACCTCGAATACACCGCGAGTATTTGGGATCATAATTTGGGATTTGGGTCATGAAGATTTAGCAAAAAAAATTAACAAAATACAAAGAAAAGCAGCACGCTTTGTTAAAAACTGCTACGAACGATCATATAGTATTACACAACTGTTAGAGGGATTAAGGTGGGAGTCCCTAGAGACTCGGAGGCTACACGCTAGGCTTAGGTCGCGTGAGAAACTGGTGTGATTCAGAGCGACACAGAGAATATTATCATGACGCCTCACGACATTTCTAGGTCTGACAGATGCGATAAAATAAGAGAGATTCTCTGCCGAACAGATAGGTACAAAAACTCGTTCTTTCCGCGCACAATAAGCGTCCACAATAGAAACTAAGCTCCTCCAAATACACTCTCATAGGACATGTCACCAGTTCACCTCCAAAACGTTTAAATCTTTACACGGCTGGTGACCTACCACCCCCTGCCACACGCCCAAGCGGCGGCTCGCGGGGCAGTATGTAGATGTAGACTCTGCACCTGCTTGTATTTCTAACACCAGTGAAACTGTCACGGGCACATAAACTTTGCGTTCTCTTTCATTTCCAATCAATCACTTACCTCGTTATTCTGCCAGTCTCCTCAGGTTTCCTTTATTCTCTGACCGGAAGATAATTGATGCAGCATGGTCTCGGTGTCAGCCTGCTCCTTCTCAATTTCCGAAAGGAAATTATAAATACTTGGGTGCGCTTTTCCTACAACGGTCGCAAAACCCTTAGGGCTACCTCTTGGAAAGATGAATTGTATATGAGAAAATGTACACCTCTACTGGATGTTTTGAATTTTCCTGGTATGTCTCCCAAGTCTGCTATCGTATGTGGTGCGGCTGGAAGGTCCCTTAAACGCTGCCTCTGTATCATTTTACTAATGTTGGCTCTGTAAGGAAGTTGAGACAGAACTCCAGCTGGAATATTTTGAAGGGTTCTCATAATTTGTGCTGGTGAAGTTCCTTGATGTTCTTCTGCTTTTCGCTTTATGGAGACGATTACTTTCAAAGCACTAACTGCTTCTCTATCTGGAGCATGCGAGTGTCCAGAGGATTACTTTTTAATTTGTACTCCAGGACCACCAGCTGTAGTTGTGTTCACTCGAGCGTTGCATGCGGGATAATCACGACATCTCCAATAAACAATATTTCTGCCCTTATTTTGTCGTAAATACAGAAAACCGTCAATGTGTAAATATACGCGATTATCTTTCACAATAATTTTGGCCATGGTAATGGTATAAACAAACAAACTGTAATCAATTAAATATATCAAAGGAAGATACACAGAGAAAAAACATTTTATATAATTTGGGAGTTTCGTATTTTAGGTGATATAATGTATTGGAGTTTTGTATTTTAGGAAAAAAGAAATTATCGGAAGTTTTGGATTGGGGGAAATATTTTGGGAGTTATGACCCCCTACCCCTGCACCGCAGTTTGGACTTAATCATTTCACAAAGCATCAATCTTCATTTTATTTGCCACCCTTTCCTCCGAATACATTTTAAGCAACTTCTGAAATAAAACAGTACTTTCATATTCACCCACACATCATCCAACCCTATAGAGGGCATATTCATTCCTGTTCTCTGCTTCGAAGACACGGTAATCTCAAACATGCATCGATACCGTTCTACCCTCGTTACCTGACTACTCTTCCGGTTTGACTCGCATTCATCTTTTGATCCCACCACACACTCAGATATCTCCGCGCATCCATTATAGTATATGAATGAATTTCCTTATGGATTGACCATTTTCTCAAGATAAGCACAGATCCGCTATAGAGACCACATTATTGTGAGATATCAAACATACGCCACCCATCATTGCTCCTGTATTTCTTACCAACTCTTTCAATCTCTTATCATACAAACAGAATCTCACACTCTCATCATCGCTTCTTTGCCTTGCACACAAATGAATTTGCTTCTGCACACCGTTGTACGATTCGATGATCAAGTCGCATTTGTTGGCGGAAGAGGAACGATTCCTTTTTCAATTACAACGTCGACTTGTTCGTCCGAAACGAACAACAATGTTTTGTCTTTTTTAAGTATTTCTGTGTTATATGTTTTTCAGTGATATTGCATGCCAATGGCCGTAACTTTCAGTTCCACACTGAGCCAAAATGTCACTTAAATATTCTTATGTATAGTGTTCGCCATTTTATCCAGTGATAGAACCGTCATGGGACAAAGACACAAAGAGGGCTTCCCAGTTCCTAATCACGCCCGGGGAAAGCGCTGAAAATACCGATGGGCAGAATCCTCAGTCAACCATTCAACCGGATTCTCGATCCAAGATGCTATAAATATGATTTCATTCTTTGTCGAGAAGAAAAACTTAAATCGTTAAATCATCACATTGTATCCATTGAATCCATTGAATTCGACCATCTAATGGTAACACTTTCGTATCAAAACAAACGTTTTAATGCAGCAACCTTCATATTGCTTCCAGAGCACAACAAATTTCCTTAAGGTAGTCCGAGCGAGATACATAGTTCCCCTAGTCATAATAGAGACCATATTCGAATTATACGTTTTAATTTCACCAGCTGTAGGACACATCAATAAAATACTGTATTATTAATGGTGCAATAATATAGTTTTACATGACAGAAATTGTAAGTAATTAAATGAAAATATCTAAATAAGTCTTTAACTTGACTCATTTTTTTCACGCGGTACATTTGAAACTCCTTCAAAAAGGCTGCACGTTTTTAGTTATTTACGACATGTAAGTGTTAGAAATGCCTCATTTTGTAAATAATGTCTCTCTGGAGTGCATACACGTACCATATCCCTTGTAAAAGGGCTGGTATTTTTTAGCAAATATCTCGGAAAGTAATGAGATAAGGGGTTAAATTTTGTTGTCATTAGAAGGTTGAGATATTTTTCTTTAAAATGAGACCAAATTCAATGAATTCTAAGCAAAATGATATTTCGCTCGGACTACCTTAAGAGTAACCATAAAATACGAAATCTAGCTATTTTTCAAATATGAATTCCAAATCCCTGTTTTTGACTTGCGAATCGAGATTCCGCTCAGATGATTCATTATCCTCACTGTCCCCGTCGTCTTCATTAGTCGCTCCTTCTTCAGCTATCATCTTCAGTGATGTGAAGTTCACAGTTCATGCAATAAGCTCCCAACCTGTTGCGTGCCTATTTCAGAGGTGCACTGGAGTATCACCTTCGCCTCAAGAGAATGAAATATTTAAGAGATCAAAATAATCAAAAATGCCTTGAATACTCTCGCCAAACGATGAAGCAGCTACCATAGAACTTGGATGCAGAAAGAATTCTGTCGAAACTCTAAAGCTTCTATTTAATGTAGTTTGAGCGAAAAATCATTTTACTTAGAAATCAATGAATTTGGTCTCATTTTAAAGAAAAATATCTCTCCTATCCAATGGCACCAAAAATTCTACCCCTTACCACATTACTCTCGGAGATATTTGCCAAAAAATACCAGTCCTTTTACGTGGGAAACGTGTATGGTACGTTTATGCACTCCAGAGAGACATTATTTACAAAATATTTTTTCTAACTTCTAGATGTCTTAAAAAACTAACAGCGTGTAGTTTGTATCTATGTTTTCTCAACTATTTTTTTAAAATTAATCATATTGTCACCGCAGTAGGTTCTTGGATATCACAAAAATACCTGCAATATTCCCCCATTAATAATCCAATATTTAATTGATGTGTCCTACAGCTGGAGAAACTAAAATGTATAATTCGAATATGGTCTCTATTATGATTAGGGAACTGTCTCGTTCACACTCCCTTAACCACTTTTCCGCAGACAGCAGTGAGTCACCTTTGTGTTGAGAGATGAAGCAACGTACTGCTTAGGAGGGTGAGTTTGAAAGCGTAAGGCGATGAAGGAATTAACATTGAAAGAGTAGATAATGGAGCATTCTTGCACCGGCACAAGAATTTGTCCCGAAAATCTAATAATGATGGCAACAACACTTATTTATCCTTTTGTTGACTGCCGCTCGCGGTGGCGCCGTTGTGTCTGGCGTCGAATTGAAACTCTCTGAAGCGTGTCTACCCCTAGCACTATTACTTTTCCGCGGATGTTCCCTCGAATGGGGGAACCGCAGACACGGAGGGAACCACCGACGAGACTTCACACGATTCCGAAAGAGCTAACGAGATTACACCCAAGACGAACGCCAGCATCCGAGCACCACCCGGGTTGTCATAGCGACTCGAGAATCCCCTTCTTTAAAAGCCCGCTGCACACGGCCGCGAGGCCCGTTGTTGTCGGCAACTTAGCTTCTTAAGAGTCTTCTTTCTTCCCTCGAGGAAACGGATCCGACCAGTTGCTTATCGAAATGGACCTTTTTTTCCTTCTTCTTTTGTGATCACTGAGGTCAGCTGAACACGGTGGCCGAGGGCGGGGCGGACATAAGGAAGAGAAAAGGGTATTTTCCGCCCAATTGGCGGTGAGTGCTGTTGTCCAGCCGAGCGCCCTCTTTAGGGTTCGACCGGCTGCCCTCGCCCGTCGCCGAAATTGGGACCCTTCCTTCCCACAGACACTCGCCGGTCACTTCGATTGTGAGTCAAGTAAGTTGAATTTGCAGCAATTCTAATGCAAAAAGTTCCATCCAACGATGTAAATAATTATAACACGAAGAAATCGCACTCCAATTTTAATTTCTCAGCTCGGGAAAAACTCCTGAATCAAATCAGTCAAATCAAAATATGTTTATTTCCGATCAAAATATAGAGAAAGAAGAAAGAAATAAATAAAAAATGATACAACAACGCTTGACCGGTCCCCGTTATAGGCTACTGCCTCTTGAGGGTTTGGTTAATTAGTCTTTGGCTTCATGTGGTAAGCATTTGTGGGAAATGTCGGCCCGGCATTTGCCCTAGGGACGACGGGAAACCCACTAAAACCGCCGCACAGTGGTCTGAGAACCCACTTTAGCGGTCAAAAATCGATTTTCTCAAAATGTGGAATTTACATCTTAGATGTTCTTATGATAAAGAGAAATGATCAATTCATTATAAACTAAATGAAATTTCATGCCTTGATGACCCATGCCCGACTAGTACAGACAGACATTTGAGGGATCAGCGCCACCGCTTAAAAATCAATTTCTTGCGCTCGAAAGTGAAGCAAAATATAACTCGATTTAGGCGTTTTTCCACCATAAAATTAGATGATTCACTCATTTTGAAATCTTTACTATAATTTTAATCTGCCAAATCGTCTTTTCTTGTCGTATTTAAGTAACTACGGCAAGATATTCTCAAATGGTGTTACGCCACGCACTTTAGCGGCATCAATTAGACTTTTAATAAAAAATTCTTACATTATCTTGTGATGAGACAATACACTAGGGCTAGTGAAGTGCTTTGTCTAAAGGAAGAAACAAGAGTTTATGTGCTTTTATGCGTCGTTTTTTAAGCTATTGGCACTTTTATCCCGAAGCGCGGGCAGCGGTTTCATGTAAACCAGCAATATGAAACATTTACACACCTAGAAATGTTTGAGAAAAAATTATTGAGGACGGAGATTTTGTGGAATCGACTATCTAGAGAATCAATGGATGGTTGAACTCGCTTTTAATCCTTCATCGCCAATATTATGCTCGAGCTCATCACATTGGCTGCAAAATAGAGATTAAGACTCAAATTGGTATTGCTATTGAGACAAATTTAATTTTGCTGTGGACTGATCAAATTTCATTCAAAGGAGACCACTTCAACACTTCACTTCCTGTAGTACTCCTCTTCAGCTCATCTTACTTCCTACGAATCCTTCGCTTCATTTAAATATGTTCTTCTCACCACTCATTTTCCACGCTTCGTATCTTCTAGTCATATATCGCCATCGTCAATACTCCATCTCCTTCTTCTATGTCTACATCTACTTATGACCCTGCAAGCCACCACAAGGGTCTTTGGCAGGGGGTGACTTATCACAACACGAACTACAGTGAAGAAGTTTACTTTCACCAACAAGCGCAACACTATCGGTATACTACAAATGCTACAGGAACTAATAAAATAATCCACACTATAACTATGAAAACGTGACAAATGAGTCATTCAAGGAACATGCGAAACATGGTCTTAACACTACTCGGCAGATTCAGAATCATGTATTAGGGGGCATATGAATTAATCAGCTACACTATCTTTCAACTAACCTACTTCAAAGTCTTAACGCAGTAAATATGGTCTCTTATTGATCGCGGGAAAAATGACCTTATAAACCTTTCTGCTCTAAAAACTATTTCCCTTATTTTATTCCCATGATCTGATCTACCGTAGTATGCTGGAAATCGGAAGAAAAATCGGTTTTAAATTTACATAAAAGATTAATGACCGGTTTCACCAACCTTCGTTAGACAGTTAACGAATCGTTAGGTAGCTGTAACGCCGCGTTACATAAAAATATGATATCACCAACGCACGTTAAACTTAACGCTCCGTTAAACTTCTCGTTGAACGTCCGTTGAAAAACTAACGAGGCGTTAATTGAATCCATCATAGCGGCTGACAATTTCGATGCCGAACTTTTGTACTTGAAAGTGTTACAAAATATTGAGGAAAGACATCCACGGCAGGGACAGGTGGTCGCTGATCACTTTCATGAGCTGGACGAAAGCAAATTTCGTGAAAGATACCGACTGAGCAAGAGTGTAGTGCTGAAAATACTTGACGAAATAGAGGATGGTTTACAATATACAACAGATCGCAACAATCCTCTAACACCGATGCAACAATTATCAGTGGCACTCAGGTTATATGCAACTGGATGTTTTCAAATAGTGGAAGGAGATTTAATCGGGGTGTCTAAAGCAACTGAATGCAGATGTGTTAAGAAAGTGTCAAATGCTCTTGCTGCTCTTCGGCCTCAGTACATTGGGTTTCCAACAGGTGATGAAATACCGAAGGTGGTACACGATTTTAATCGCGTAAGTCAATTTCCAGGTGTTCACGGATGCATAGATTGCACACATATTCCGATACAATGTCCAGGATGGAATATTGGTGAGCGATTTCGGAACAGAAAAGGCTACATGTCCCTAAATGTGCAAACAATATGATGCAACTCTACTAATTAGAGATATTGTTTCACGGTGGCCAGTTTCAGTACATGACAGTGCTATCTTTCAAAATTGCGAAAGAAGAATGTTTTTTGAAACGGGTAGAATACCACCAGGATATCTCCTTTTAGGGGATAATGGATAATCTTTAAAAACTTACCTAGTGACGCCACTTTTGAATCCTACTGATCCGCCGCAACATAATTTTAATAACGCCCATATCCGGACAAGAAATAGTGTAGAACACCAGTATGGTGTGTGGAAAAAACGCTTTTCTGTCCTAAGCCATGGACTGAGGACAGATTTGGAGACCACAATGGATGTCATTGTGGCAACTGCTGTTCGGCACAACATTGCAATACAAAAGAGAGAGGAAGAACCACCTTAAGATAGTGTTTTACATCAGTTTCTTCAAAATAGAAGGATTGCTAACCCCCAATTTATGAGGTATGATGTTGTCCTAGCTATTAACATGCAGCCAAATGTAGGAACTGCAGAAATAGTAAAGAATTGTATAATTGAGGATCATTTCAAATAGTGAGTACATATGTTTAATTGCATATTACTTATCTGAGACCGACGATGCTTACTGTACTTAGCTAGGCAGTGATAAAAAATAATTACATTTTATGAGGTAATTATCCAATATCAATTGATTTCAGGTTCAAAAGTAGTCTGCAAGGTTAATATATCCTAAACTTAAGGAAACACTTCAACACACAACAACAACAACAACAACACAACAAACTTCTAATTGAGTTTCGCAAGATATTTCTTTCCAGAATCCGTGTTAAGCTTTTATCAGCAAGTTCTACGTAGGTATCTAGGTGTTTTATGACAGAGGTAACAATTAAATGTTCAAGAGCTTTGCACGAGATCGATGTCAGGGATATCGGTCTGTAATTCGATGGCTGTTCCTTATTACCACTTTTGAATATGGGAGTTAACATTGGAAATTTTCCAGTCTTTGGGTACTATGTGTTCCTTGATTGATTTCAAAATACTATTTGCAAGTAGGGGGCTGTATCTGAAATTAGTTCTCTATAATACACGCTGGAAGGAGTTTCTTCACCACCTTCGACCTGAAGACGGTAGCAGGATGGCTACCAAAACCGTTGTCGGCCAATGTCAACGTATGCGGTTGGAAAACCCGAAAACAATGAGCAATAATTAATTGAAAATTTCTAAATAAGTCTTTAACCTGTCTAATTGTTTTGCGCGGTGCGTTTGAACCTCCTTCAAAACGGAAGGTATTTTGTGATTCCCAAGAACCTACTGCGGTGATAATGTGATTAATTTTCAAATATAGTTGAGAAAACATACAAACTACACGCTGTTAGTTTTTGCGACATCTAAGTGTTAGAAATACCTCATTTTGTAAATAATGTCTCTCTGCACGTACCATATCCCTTGTAAAAGGGCTGGCAAATATCTCGGAAAATATCTCGGAAAATAATGTGGCAAGGGGTTGAATTTTTGGTGTCATTAGAAGGGGGATATATTTTTATTAAAAATGAGATCAAATTCATTGATTTCTAGGTGAAATGATATTTCGCTCGGACTACCTTTAAGTCAGCTTGAGAGCGTCAATCAATCACATAAAGAAAACTTCAGGGAAGCAAAAATTTTGATATGTTACGGAATTCGCGAGAGCTAATCCAAGTTATACTTAAAAGGTTAAAATGTATCGTTAGAGAAACATACATTTGATTGTTTTCGTTACAGGGTTGGTTATTAAAAGGGATGGTGGCGCAATGGCGTGCTAGGGGGGAAAAGTGGCACTATAAAAAATACATCGGTGACGAGATATTGATGATGCGATGGACGCGATGAAACAAAGAAAGCTCAAACTAAGCCCCGCTGCCGACTGCCAGTTGACTCTTAAAATTCACGTACGGGATTAATTATCAAACCCAGAGCTGTACGTACTAACGTAGTAGTAGTGAGTATTTCCGATCCGATGACGAACTCCGTCAGACCACACGACGTCTACCCATAAAGGGGGAGCGAGTGGACACCCTATCCCATGAATTTGGGAAATGGGCTTCGCCGGTTCTCAACAAATGTGTGGGAAGTCTTCGTGCAAGCCAGACTGGCGGTGACTTGTCCAACGTTGTTGGGATAACCCAACAGTTACGAGGACTAGGTGGAGGCTGGGGTCCATTGTCGTCCTTTGGATGGCAATCCGCCCCATGGTGTCGGCCTCCTAGTGGCTGCGTTTTCGCTAACCCTTCCCATTCCTTTACCCTCTCTCCACCCACTCCAATACCACTACGTACCCGTCCCGGTGATAAGCGAGACCTTCAGACCGGGGGGTAGGTTTTTAACCCGCGGGGTGACCCTGAAACGCCTGAATTAGTTAATAATTGAGTTAGTACGTAAGTTACCTGGCTGCCCTGCATAGCCTTAACGTTTCTGCTATTTAATATTAGCAAACGACATTTTTCTTTTTTTAATTCAACAATCTCAGAAATTAATAAAAAATGAAATGCAACTGATTGAATAGGCTATCTCAGGAGCACCGTGGAATTTCTATGGTCGTTAGCTGACAGTTCCTCATATAATTCTTGTGATATAATTCTAAATACTAGTTAGCTGGCAGAAACATCCTTGGCACAGTGTTGGGTGAATTCTAAGAAAGAACCCGAAGTGAAAATGATGAAGAGGAGTGAAAAAAGACGCATGAAGCCTTGCATTATTCCCTTCTCACTTTGATGCCAGAAAATATTTTTCGCAAAACAAAGCGGAGCTTCTACAAAAAGGACATTATTGCTGGCATTATGAACAATACCTTTAGACGTTTTTGCAGCATTGGCCATTTTCTTTCAAATTGGGTGTTTTTCCTCCTTGCCTAACGAAAAATCATTTAGGCCTCATCATCAAAATAATGTCAAATCATCCCATATTTATGCAAAATTCTTATAGTTTAAACCGCAAAAATGTTAGCATATATCGGCACTGTCCTTGAAGGATTGCATTTGTTAGCGTTTCTAATTTGCGTACACACTCATTTGACGAAAGAACTCGCAACTTCTCAAAAATCGCTGCCACTGCCATCGACTGCTGCTTAGAGATATAATGTCGCAAATCATGTTATAACGCACTTAAGCCGAGAAAACATTTCCAATACAATGCTAACAAAAACACGTGAATTCCAGGAAACTGTTAGGAAGATCCGTCTAATATGAGGATTATCTCGCTGAAGGCAGTGCGAGCGAGATTGTTGACTAATCATAACAGAGACCATATTCGATATATACGTTTCAATTCCATCAGCTCTGAGACGCACGAATTAAATGTTGCATTAATAATGGTGCAATAATATACTATTATTCGACAGAAATTGTAAGTAATCAAATGAAAATATTTAAATAAGTATTTTACTTGACTCATTTTTTTCATGCGGTACGTTTGAAACTCCATCAAAACGGAAGATTTATTGTTATACCGAAGATGCTGCTGCGATGTTTTTTTACAGCGAATTTACTGCGATGACAATATGATTAATTTTCAATAATAGTTGAAAAAAAACACAAAATACACACTGTTGATTTTTTTACAAGATCTAAGTGTAGGGAATGCCTCATTTTTAATATAAGGTCTCTCTGGAGTGCATACATTGCAGTGCTTTTCCATATAAAATGGTATTTTTGGCAAATATCTCGGAAAGTAATAGGGTAAAAGGTTGAATTTTTTGTCTATGGAATGGTGATATATTTTTCTTAAAAATGAGACCAAATTCATGGATTTCTAGGTTAAATGTATTTTGCTCAAACTACCTTAAAAAGTAACAACGACATCAAAAATGAAAAGGTGATTTTTTTTCTTCCCCTGGCTTTTTATTTTGGTACAAAATATTTCGACTCATCGGTGTCATCATCAGGTACAAAGATTCAAAACTTTTCCAGAGGAATCATGACTGTTAGTGGTTGAAGGTAGGAGGGGAAATAGGGGGCGGAAATGAGGGGAAAACAAGGGGAGAGGTAAGGGAGGAGGGTAGGAATGGGGAAAAAGACCCGGGAGGTGGACATGTAATGCCCCGTTTACATTAATAGGGTTAGAATGCTAGTTAATTCGGCGGCTTAACTAACTTGCATTCACACGGCATTATTTAACCATGCTGGCAAGTCTCAGATAACAGAAATGGACAAAAATGGATGCAGAAAAGAGGCCAAAATAAGAAAAGGAGTAAGACAAGGATGCCCTCTATCACCCTATCTATTTAACATATTCATAGAAGAAGCAATTGAAAGAATAAAAGAAAGACCAAGGGAATTGAAGTGAATGGGAAAAGCATCCACAGTAGGTATCCGCTTTGCGGATGATATAGCAGTAACTGCCGACTCCGAAAAGGACATGAATAATATGATCCATACACTCTCCAAAATCTTAGAGGAGTATAAGTTAAATATAAACAAGAAGAAGACCAAAATAATGGTAATAAGCAAGAGGAAGGAAAATGCCATAACGAATATTAAATAAGGAAATGAAATTCTAGAACAGGTTGACTCCTTCTGCTACCTAGGGAGTATTATAAACAATGATAATACATATGATACTGAGATTAGGAGAAGCTAAAACTTGCCTAGCTAAAAGCTAATAGCCTTGGCTAAACAAGCGTTCCAAAACAAGAAGAGCTTATTACTTAATACCCACATCAGTTTTGAGACTCGGAAAAAGTACATAAAAATATTTGTTAGGAGCGTTTTGTTATATGGATGCGAAACTTGGACAATCAGGAAAATGGACAATAATCAGACTTGAAGCAATGGAAATGTGGGCCTGGAGAAAATTATCAAAAACAAGGTGGGAAATGGAAAAAGCAATCAACCGGTGCTAGAAGAAGTAAATGAAAACGTATGCCTTTTAAAAACAATTGGACAAAGGAGAGCAAAACTGATTGGACATGTAATTAGGAATCATCAGTTCCTGACCAATATATTGGAAGGCAAAGTGGTGGGGAAGAAAACAAGAGGTCGACCCAGGACAGCATACTTAAAGAGCGTTGCACGCGAGATGGGAATTACATCTGACGCCCAGCTGAAAGAAACAGCAAAGAACAGGGACACGTGGCTGTTACGACAAGGCACTGCCTTTAGAGCATGATGATGAACATGCTGGCGGCCTCTGGTGGATAGTCAAGAAGGTGATGTAGCCCACAGGCCAACAAACATCGCAAGTCGCGTTTCATTTGTTTCCTGGGATATGTTCAGCTTTATTCACGGAACTTGTATGGGCGAGATAAAGGATTGAATACGAAAATTCTTCACATGGTTAGACTTCTAATTCATTAGTATTTAAATATACACATATCATATCATGTCTAAACATCACTTTATGCATCGAAAGTTTAAAATTGAGAGAGTAAATTTCTTCAATGGAAGGACGTCTCACTATGCTATACTTTACCATGAAGATACCCCGAGAATATTACGTTATTATGTCTTTTGCTCTCTTTTATGATAGACAGAAACAATTCAAGATGTGATCTTGATATTCAATATTTGTAAATAACTTCCATTCCGAGTCCTTGCCTCAATGTATGCAACGGAATTAAGGACTTTTTCTGACAAGTTCTGCCCGTGACCCGCCCTCGATTGCGCTTTTGAGGTAAATTTTGAACTTAATATACGGTTCATTATTCAGTCATGCATTAAAATACATCAAACAACGTGGCACGGATGCGTGGATACGGAATATGACAATAGAAACTCTCTTGATACATTGTACTCGTGAAGTAAAAGCTGCAAGTGGACTGGATAACTTGACTACTATTCTAACTAACCTGCGTGTAGACGGGTTAATATTGATGGTAACCAGCGCCAACTCTAGTAACTCCAGCGCGGTTAAAAAGTTGGCTAGGGTCAGCGCCAACCTGCGTTCACACGGCGAACTTTTTCTAGGGTTAAGAGTTAAGAGACCTGGTTAAATGCTAGTAATGTAAACAGGGCATAAGCGGGGGTGGGTGGGGAGAGGGGGAGAGGTTAGAAGGGGTGGGTCGACTATGTTGTGTATGTACATTTGAGTCTCGAGGGTTAGGAATTAAGGGATGGCGGTCGGTGGGAGGGTGTCAGGGGGTGGGGGGTGGGAGAGGCTTCCGGGGCTTCTCTTCTTTTCAGGGCATATTCCTTCTGATTACCAACTCCCCCTTCTTGTCCATCCTCTTTCCTTTTTCTTTTCGGAGTGTATTCTTCGATACGAAGTTGCTGGTGTGGTTCTTTTCCCACAGGTGTTTAGCGAAATGGGACTGGGAGAGGTTGCATTTTAGGATATCATGTTCTTCATCTCTGTCCGGAAAGTGAAGTGTCGCCCGTCTGGCCAACATACGCAGCACTGCAGTCGTTGCACTGTAATTTATACAGCCCAACATTTTCTGCTGATTCACCTTTGTCTTATTTAGGGATTTTTTTTAAGATTGTCATTACGACAGAGCGGTATCCTGAGACGGTCCTCTGGGATGAGGTTGCATATTTTTTCTGAGATTATTCCGTAATATGGCGATTTGCACTGCCAAACTCTTTCCCTCTCCGTTTTGACTGGAGTGAAGAGCATATGCTGTGCTCTGGTGGAGCGTTTTCTAAGAAACTGTGCTTCGTCTGTAATGCTCTTGTCCTAACCATTTGAAGTGGCTCTTGATTTTAACAGTTTACAATTCCTGATTAAAAGTTTCTTTAAAGAGAGGAATATCCATTAGTCTTTAAAATAGTAGGTGAAAAGTGGACAGCTTTTCCGATATGCGATGACGGTAGTCTGAGGGGACGATTTGGTCGGTGGTGGGTTTTTGGCGGAAAATTACAAAATCAAATTTCACAACTATATTTTGAAGCTGTCACTTCCTGGAATTTTTATTCACCCTCTTTTTCTTTCTCAGAATAAATTGTATTTCTTTGCACTTCATATTCAGTATTGTTAGAAAATTGTTTGTTTGCCTCTCCGTGCCTGTCCATACTGCAAAAACATCATCCACGTAATGGAACCAGCAATAAATATTCTTAGTTTTCACTTAGCTACGACTGCACAATTTTTCACTAAAGTCGTCCATAAACAGTTCGACTAAGAGTGGCGATTGAACTTTTGCTAATCTTCAGTATGCTTGTAATATTCACTAATGAATTTAAAGTAACTCTTGTCTACGCACACTTTCAATAATGACACAAAATCACCGATGAAGGTCGCTTCCGTCCCCTGTACTTTCCAAAACTTTGTTCGCCACATTCCGTCGCTTCCAATGCTGGGATACCTCTAAAAAGGTTCTCCACTAATAGGTATTTAGAGAAGATGTTTTCTTTGGGAGTCAATCACAGAAATCTTTCTGTTAGTCGCTCATTGACACATTGACATGAGATTTTTAACTCCCTAAATTGACAATTCAACAGGACCACTGATTTTCTCGATGGAGCTGTAACATTAGAGATGACCGGGCATACAGGGATAGTGGTTACTGAGAAGAAATGCGAAGACAAGACAGGTGAAAACTCTAATATAGAGCGTGGCGCTGTGCGTGTCGGAGACATTGCGAAGGGAGGATGTACGTAGACTTGAAGCGTTTAAGACATGGGTGTGGGGAAGGACTGAGAGGGTGGGCTGGGTGGTAAGAAGGATGAACGAGGAGGCATTGGTTAATGGTTGGAGAGGAGATGAAGCTGGTGGCGAAGGCTCGGAGGAGGCAGAATAGATGATTGGAGGACTTTCTGAAAAGATAGGGAATGCTGAAGAGTCCTGTTATGCACCACAGTTCACTTCCTGCAAAAGTCACACAAAAAAGAAAAACATCAAAAATACCTATACTGTGGGTGGAGCAAACGTAAAGTCTTCAGATACAGTAAAATATCTTGGAATTACCTTAACTTCTGATATATCGAGGGGATTACACATACAGAACATATGTGGCGCAGCATTAAAGAAACTAGGTTTTGTTAAACGTGTAATAGGAAGGTCCTCGGATGAAAAAGTAAAAGAGAGATACTACTTCGCTCTGGTTAGGCCACACCTCGAATACGCCGCGAGCATTTTGGACCATGGTCAAATAGATTTAACGAAAAACATTAATAAAATACAAAGGAAACCAGCGCGCTTCGTTAAAAACTTCTACGAGCGTACATATAGTGTCTCACCACTTTTAGAGGGATTAAGGTGGGAGCCCCTAGAGACTCGGAGGCTACACGCTAGGCTTAGGTTTTTGATAAATTCATAACTGATATTTTTCAGAGCGACACAGAGAATATTATCATGACTCCTCACTACATCTCTAGGTCTGACAGATGCGATAAAATAAGATAGATACACTGCCGAACAGATAGGTACAAAAACTCGTTCTTTCCGCGCACAATAAGCGACCACAATAAAAGTTGAGCTCCACTAAATAGACTCCAATAATACATGTCACCATTCCATTTCCAAAAACTTACACCTTAGCACGGCTGGTGACATAACATCCCCTGCCACACGCACATGCGGCTCGCAGGGTATTATGTAGATACGCTGAATATAGGGGAGAATAATGGGGAGACGTGGAGGAGGAGAAGGAAGAGTATTGGAATTCTGGACGAATTAAAAAGAGGAAGACGATAAGAGAATTTTATGAGCGGTCTAATCACGTACAGGAGGGAAAGCTGAACAATATGCCATATATTCGGAAGTATGAATAAGTACTGCCCCAAAAACTAACCTACCAATCAGCCGGTAGAATACTGAAATTAGATGAACTCCAAATTCAATTTATGAAAACATTGGCGTGGAAACCATATATTTATAATGATAGATTGTAGTTAACATCAGGTAGAGGATAAGTGTTTCCATAATTATCCAAAATATGGGTATTTAGCCATTTGTGTCTGTAACTGTGGAACTATCCTAAGCTGCTTCTATCAAAGCGAATGCACACACATGGACGCAGATGTTCCCATCACCCATGGACGACGCATTTCTGCATCTGCATCTACGAAATGCCATGCAAGCCACCACTAGGCTGTGTGGAGACGGGGTGATTCCATACCAGTCATGCAATAATTATCTTTTACAGGTTATTCTTGGCACTACTTCCGAGCTTCCGAGCTCTCGGCTTTACTTACTCGGCGATTTGTTGTCTGATCCAGGTGCTTTGTTTTTCTTGAGGTCTTCTACTGCTCTATCGAATTCATTCCTCGGCATGAATGGGCCCCGATCTTCACCGTCAACCTCACTTTCTCTGTTATTAGGTTTTCTTTCAGCGGCGTCGACCCTTGGTAGAATTTAGAATGTATTTCTTCCATCTATTTCCAATGTGTTTATTCTCTATCAGTATATTCCCGTTCGCATCTCTGATGTAGTTGCTTCCCGTTTTCTTCTATCCGAAGTGTTTCTTCATTACATTGTATGCCGTTTTGGTGTTTCCCTTCTTAATGTTTTCGTTGACTTCCTCGCACCAGCTTTCGATCCAATCCTCCCTAACCTTCTTGCATTTTCAATTAACTTGGTTCCTTTCCTTTTCCTTTGTTTCTGGAGTTTTTGTATTTTCTTCTTTCTTCTATTAATTTTATAATCTCCGTCGTTATCCATGACTTCTTCCGTCTTACTCACCGGTTGCTTCTCTGCTACTTCTGCGATTGTCTTCTTCAGTCATCCGTTTTTCTTTGATTACCATTTTATCCTCATGTTCTAGTTTCTTGTCGATGGTTACACGCACGCTCCTTCAGCTGGTTAAAAAAATTGTTTTCTGGTTATCTTTCAGAATCATCCCATCCTCAATCAGTTACCAGATGAAAAATATTCACTTTCATGTGTCTTGTAACAAAGTGTACCAATATGGAGGTTAAGAGAGAAGCCGTAAGAAGCGCTTCCATTTTATGGAGTGCTTCGTATTTCTTTTCGCTGGGTCGACTGTATGATTCCTCCACTTTTAGTCCCTCTTTTGAAAATTTTCCGTTTTTTTTCAATGGGGGACGGAGGATCGGAAATATACAAAAAGAAGTCCCGCAACAAAGTTTCTTACCTCACCCATGCAAAATTAGAAAACTCAAGAAATCCCCTCAGAGACACATGAACCCCTTAAGGCGTTCGGTCCACAAGAGGGGGGGGGCACAGGGTCTTAAAACGTCATCGAGGCTTTGACGCAGGGGCGCCCAGATCGCCAGGAAGGACTCCTTACCCTTCACTCTACCCGCCCCCCGTGAGTTTAATCACTGGAAAAGTTTTGGACCGCTTAAGGAAGAGACACGAAACGGAGTGCTCTGTGGCCATTGTCCCGTCGTCAAGGAGATTGCGAGGAAACCCACACAGAGAACAGCGGGGACCGAACGAGCACATACAATGCAAGGACAAACGCTCCCTCTTGTCCGCTTCGGATGGCCATGGTTTTTCGGGTGCAGTGGCCTTCATCTCGGCAGCGAGGAAGAATGAAAAGATGATTTCTCGGGGGTCGCATATGAGAGCATTTGATGCTCATTGTGCTCTGCTCACTGGGATGCAGAGTTCCATATTTGCGGCTTCCGACAAGGGAAGCCGACACCCTCCACCCCCACCGGCGCTTCTCTGCACATCGGCTGTCACCCGACGTCTTCGTCATATCCGATCGGGCGAAAAGGGCCCCTCAGCGAGGATTAGTCGAGTGGGTGGGGGAGGGGACGGGGTCATCGGAGGGCGAAGGGAGGGGTCAAGGGAGGGAGGAGATGCGGATGGCTCTCCGGAAGAAATATTGGCAATGGGGAGCGATCTCTCCCTGGGAGGGAGAAACAGAGACGGATGGCTGTTCGGATCACATCTCGAAGAAACTCATCCGTCAAGAGCGGAGATCTCGTTCGGGGGAAACGAAGAAGCGCGTGAGTTGGCTTGGAGACCCAAGCAACGGTCTTCGCTCACCGCGGGATTTCACATTCATAATCGAAGACCAATGTTCACATAAATTTTAAGACTACGCAGAATTGCTTCGTGGTGATACTTGCTTGCTTCATGTCCATTTTTTTAAAATCCTGGCTTGTTAAGGTAGTCCGAGCGAGATAGTTCCCTAGTCATAATATAGACCATATTCGAATTATACGTTTTCATTTCACCAGCTGTAGGACACATAAATTGCATTATTAATAGTACTATAACATAGTTTTATATGACAGAAATTGTAAGTAATTACATAAAAATATCTAAATAAGCCTTTAATTTGACTCATTTTTTCCTCGCGGTGCGTTTGAAACTCCTTCAAAACGGAAGGTTTTTTGTGATCCCGAAGAACCTACCGGGGTTACAATATGATTAACTTGCAAATATAGCTGAAAAAGCATACAAACTACACGATGTCAGTTTTTTGCGGTATCTAAGTGTTAAAAATACCTCATTTTGTAAATAATGTCTCTCTGGAGTGCATGCACGTACCATTACCCATGTAAAAGGGCTGGTATTTTTTCTCAAATATAATCGAAAGTAATGAGATAAGGGTTTGAATTTTTGGTGTCATTAGAAGGGTGAGATATTTTTCTGTAAAATGAGACCAAATTTATTGATTTCTAAGTAAAATGATATTTCGCTCGGACTTCCTTAAAAAGCTATTGAAGCAGTAGTTTTTATTCCTTACATTGGGGATATAGATCGTGTTCGCCGTCTCAGGCTGAATTCAATCCACCTTCTCCGCGTTTTTTGACTCGCTAAATGCATGCCTCTTTCTTGGAGTAAAATAATCTCCTTATGGCATTGGCCTGTGTTTTTCCGTGGCTTACGATTTAATGTCATGACATTCTTAGTCGAGAATTTTGGAGAGGTCTTACCAAATTATGACGAAAACAAAAGAATGGTGAGAATCGCCAGAGAAGGAATTCTGAGGGAGGTTGTTCGATGAATGTGCCCTGAAATGAAATTTAAAACTTATTTCGTTCCCTGTGAAATACGAAAAGTTAAAGAGGTTATAACTGGCATGGGAAATGAACGGAAAGAATTATCGAAGATGGCCGAAGTTGGAATTTACGAAATAAATTTTGAGGGACTTTAAATTGAATAATAACAAAGAAAAATGTTGTTAACTGGTAGGAGAGCGAAGTAAAAAACTGACTTATTCAGACTAATGACCGGTAATGGTGATGTTCTTTGATAAAATGTATTATTCTCATTTCCTCGATGTGAGAGATTACAAAACTCTATTTACCTTACTTAAGCTACCCAATGACACGTAGCATCAAGCAAAGAATAAGTACTTTCTCTTTGGACCATTTTCTCCATTTCCTGTCAACACCATGCCGTGAAATCCCTTTAAAATATGATGAGCGCACCAACAGGAATTTTTAATATTAAATAATTGAGCCATAACTAGTGAAATATACTCGAATATTGTTACATATATATGATAATCAACAGTATGGACCAATTTTCTAATGCGGGAATATTACAAAATTTACAATAACACATTCCATTTTCACTAGGAACACATAATTAATAAAACTTAGATTTTAAAGCGAGTGTCTCATAGTCATGAATCGACCCTGCTAGTTAGGACCGCAACAAACATTCAATAAACGAAACGGGCTTGAATTCCCTGCTAAAAAATTTCTGTATAGTTTCCTTGTAAAAACTTCTACAGAATTTCTTAAAAAGTTGTACATATTCCTTAAAGTATTGAAACCCCATTTTACGGAATTCCCTACGACGTTCTGCAGTTTCCCTACGTCCTTGGGACGTTCTCTAGAATTCCCCACGTCTCTCCATATTATAGGTCTTCAGAAAAGGAACTGGGTCAACGGAAACCTCACATATTTCCGTAGAGTTGCTGAAGTCCTACGGAACACCTTGTAAGGAGTTATTTTGCTCTGCAGAAAATAAGTCAGGCTCTCATGTTCCATACAGATCCTTAGAAAAGGAACTAGCTCTGAAGAAAAAGAGTAAATTTCTGTAGAATTCCTTACGTTCTACAGAACAGCTTCTAAGGAATTTTTTAGCCCGGTTAGATTATTTATATCGTCAAATTGAGCCGAGAATTAGAGATGGCAAAAGTATGAAAGGTGACTTTTTTGAAAAACAGAGAGTGTGACTCCCCCCCACCTCCCCAGTGATACCCGTATTTATTTATCACCCCAGTGATACCCAGTGACGTTATCTATTTATTTATTATTGTTACTAGAGACATATATTTAGTGTTGAACAATTTCAGTGTTTTATAGTTTATGCCTGTTGTTACCTGATCAGTGATCACCAGTGACATAGTTTATTCATTTATTTATTTATTTATTACCAGAGACATATATATTTATACAAAGACATATTCAGTGTTAACTTTTTAAAATATTTACGGTTTGTTGTTTCCTTTTGTGTTTGTTTTGTTAAGTTTGTGGCCTGGCGATGGTTTTAGCGGGTTTCACACCGCCCTAGGGCGAATGCCGGGCCAACATCTTCCCGCACCTGTGTAATTTTCCAGTGAAATCCCTGAAGAGGCGACAGCCTAAAGCGGGGTTCACACCGTTGTTTTTGTTTTTTGTTATTCTGTATTGTTTGGTGTGTAAATAAACATATTTTGACTTTTTACTTGACTAACTGCCGCTAGTGCTAAAAAAAATATTATGCTGTAAAAGAGAGGTTATATAAATGTGTTTGTGGATGTCGTGAATATGTATGCCAGAGTAAATTCAAGCCAGTTAGAGGAAGCTTTTGAGAGAATGTGGAATGAATAAGCGGTTATTGAATGCTATGAAAGAGATATACGTACAATCATTTTCATGACGCACATTATTTGCTTCAATTAGGGTCTCGTGTGAGGGAATGAGAATAGGGGCTAAGGCGATTGATTTTTAATAAAACAAAGTGTATAATATGTCCGTTTCAGGCATTCTTGGATAATTGCGTGAGAGAAGAATGTAGCGGTAATGTAGCTGTTCCAATTAGGTAGGTATGCTAATAGGGCGCGACCTCTGCCGTCACCCTTTTGCTGTGT
This sequence comes from Ceriagrion tenellum, assembly GCA_963169105.1. Classification (NCBI taxonomy): domain Eukaryota; kingdom Metazoa; phylum Arthropoda; class Insecta; order Odonata; family Coenagrionidae; genus Ceriagrion; species Ceriagrion tenellum. Next base: position 135,574,342 of record OY720641.1, on the reverse strand, counting down.
GAGATCCCACCGACATCGTATGGGGGCCAATGATGTGATCTGTGAAGCAGCAGAGATAATAGAATCGATTAAAAATGCCTGAAAGTAGAATTCATTTGTCTTAGAAACTGAAAACTACGAATATATAAACGACCAAAACCCTCAGTGATGAAATTATGTACCCAACTGTGGGTACTTTAGTTAGAGAATAGTTCATCATCCTCCTCGGCGCGAGTTTCAAGAGGAGAAGAATGATTCTATTACTATAGAATATAATAAGAGCTCATTGCGCATCGCTGCTTGGACTGCTCGCTTCGCTCGTGTGCCCAAAACCGCCCGAATACGCCATTCGCAACTATAGCGCACTCGCTGAACACACAATGTTTTACCGTTAGCGTGTATAAGACGTACGATGGGATTATAAGGTGTCCCAACAAGTGGAGTGGCGCCACAATCACTCTATGTGGAAATTTAGCTGCTTCTCTCGTGGCGTATTATTCTTAGGTCTCGCCGCGACGAGGGAAATACAAACACAGGCGGTAGGCTCATAGTTCCAATCGGGGACGGTCATCCGCGTGCCATGAGCGTTTTCCCGCTGGACACGAGGACGTGAGCACATTGGATGACTTTGTATGCATTTGAAATATCACCTTGAGCTCTCTCGAGAGGTGGAGACAAGGCTCGAGGAAAATTTGCGAGAAATAAAGAATAAGGGAAGGAAAGCAAGCACTGTGGGAACAAAAGAGAGTTTAACAGGACGTTTCATATATGCTTATTTGCATGCCCATCTAATGCGCCCCTGCCCCCAAGATGCACTGCGCGAAAAGCGATCGGGGCACGCCGGCGGTCGTCACGAACTTCGACTATGAGCCTACCAGATTATTGTGTTTGAATTTCCCTCGTCGTGGGCGAGGTCTTGGAATAATATGCCACAAGAGAGGAAGTCAAATTTCCTCCTTGAGCAATAGTGGCGCCGCTACATTTGATGGGAAACTTAATAATCCCATAGTACATGAAAATCTTGGGAGAATGTATAAATATTTTGTGTCATTCATTAAATTTCCTAAATGTTTTTGTATTTAAAGTTTGTTTATGTAATAGTTAGAGCACTCAGAGCTGGAAGAATATGTTCATAATTTGTTTTTGTTTGAGAGCACACATAAGTTTGGGCTTTTAACAGTTGTCATAAAGTATCCGTGAAGATGAGTTGAGTTATTCTATGTTAGATGCAATTGTTGTATTAAATAGCTCACTGCAAAATAGGAGATAAGAAATATTTAAACAAATATTACTAATTTTAGGAGTTAATATAAGCCGTAAAACGCCCGGGGTTATCTTTTTTGTCAAATCTTATTTATCGTCCATAGCCATTGCTCGGGTTGCCTAAGAAAATGCTAATGTTGAAATCTGGGAACAATTGATTGATTGGCTTCAATTATACCCAATGCTGTCATTCTTTTTAATTCTAACTTAAGCCTACTATGAAGTGCATGTGGAATTTTCCTTGGTGAGCACTAAATGGGGTTGGCATTATCTTTCAACTCTAAATTAATAGCTACAGTTATTCTACCTAAACCTCTATCAAATAATTCATTAAATTCACCATCTACTGTATTCACCTGCCTAATAATTCCCAAGTCAACACTACTCTCCAACGCTAATAAATGTGCAAACTTAAATTTTACCACGTAGTGTACGCTAAAGACCATTCCTTATCATTGTATCCACATTTGATATTACAAACTCCAATAACAGGCACAATATTTTGGGTCAAAAATGTTAGTTTTACTGCTATCGGTTTTAACTCATAACTACCTGAATTTATCACATTAACGAATTAGTGGACATTGTGTTGACTTGTGATCCTGTAAAAATAAAACAGTATCTTGGTGGTATGCTTCAATAGGCATATTATTTTAACTTTCACTTAACCACTTTCTTTCCATTTACCCATCTACAAGACAGTTCCCGAATTTATTATGCACCTGAAGATGATACTTATGTATTGAAACCCGGGTCGTGTGTCTTTTATGTGTTTTTTGTGGTTAAGTAAAAGTTATAATAAATATGTCTTGTGACCCTGTGTCAATTTTGAAATTTTATTTGTGATCTTTTACGTTTATCTTTAAATACCATTAATGGACAAGCACTCACGGGACTAGCAAAAGGATTTCAGACGTAATCATCTGTATCAGATTCACTTTGATTGCTATCCTCTTTTATAGTGTTCATTATCGTATCTACACATTTTAGAACAAGGATTTTGGCTACCACATTTTTAGCATTAGCATTAAAAATCTGGGCAATGGCCATAGTCGTGATTTTTACCACATTTACTGCAGGTTCTTCTATTTCCCGAAGGCTTCAATTTGGTGCCAGGGTCCTTTTTCGGGCCGTAAATATTTTCTAGGGACTCCCACCTTAATCCCCCTAACACTTGTGTAACACTATATGAACGTTCGTTGCAGTTTTTAACGAAGCGCGCTGCTTCCTTTGTATTTTATCATTTTTTTGGATAAATCTATTTGGCCAGGGTCCCAAATGCTCCCGGCGTATTCGAGATGTGGCCTAACCAGAGCGAAGTAGCATCTCTCTTTGACTTTTTCATCTGAGGACCTTCCTATTACACGCTTAAGAAAACCTAGTTTCTTTAATGCTCTGCGGCATATGTTTTGTAGGTGTATTTTACGATATATCTGAAGTTAAGGTAATTCCAAGATATTTTACTGTAGGAATCTGAAGATTTTATGTTTACTCCACCAACGGTGTATGTATGGCTTTTAAGTGATGACTTACGCAGGAAGTGAACTGTGGTGCATTTACTAATATTTAGGTCTAAACCCCACTCCTGGCACCGCGAATGAATGTTGTTAAGGTTAAATGACAGAACGTCAAAGTCCGCGTCTTCGCTTATTTCACAGTAGATTACTGTATCGTCTGCAAATAATCTTAATTTACTGCTAATTCGAGAACTTAGGTCAGTAATAAAAATAATGCATAAAAGAGGGCCAATCACGCTTCCTTGTGGAACACCGGATGTGACTTCGACCATTGCAGAGCTAAAACCATCAATAATTCCTTCCAATATTCCAACAATATTGTTCCAAAGTGTGTGGTTACTTCGAAGTTACAAAGTTACTTCAAAGGAATTTCTACAAATCTCTTTTTTTTCTCCCACTTTTCCGTTGTTTTCATCGTTGATTTTGTCTTTATCATTTCCATAACTTCGCCACAATTTCACTGATTTCGCATTGCATTGCGCCCCGCCGCAATAACGTCACTTCCATTTCTCTTCGTTCGGCTCCTGCTATCGCCCATTGTGACTGCCATGATTCCAAGCATGCCTCTGGCACAAACATTACCGACGGTTGTCTTAAATTGAGCCTGTTTTCATTAGTCGCAGAGCACTCCAACCCCTCCCAGCTGCTCTGCTATGCCGTCGACAAGGGACGACCACCAACGCGGGCGACAGGCGGCACTTGTCTTCTGCCGTCCTGAAAACACCCGCCTCGACACGGGTCCTTCCTGGGTGGTCCCCTGTCCCTGGACTCGGACGCCCGACATCTTCGATGGGCCGTGAGAGAGTCGGAAGGCCCCCGGGAGCTCATGCACGCGCCGCGGACCTGGGGCCAAATTACCGAATTAGCGCGTTGGACCCTTGTGGACCCGGCCTACCGCTCCTGCAAGTCGATCGGTGGCAGCGGCCTTTATCACTCTCCCTCCAGGAACGCTAAAGGAAAAATATGGACGTGATCGAGCTAGGTATATGAATCGGGCATCATCCTAGGGAAGTTGGGAAATGGAATCGCATGGAAGGAAGGTCATGACGAGTGACTATTAGTACGGCGTACCCCGGGAAAGGATGTAGACCATATCTTGTGAAGACGGCGGCAGTTCAATGCTTTATTCTAATGGCTCATAGTGCAGATATTTAAGGTGAAACGGAGATGAATATCATGCATAATATACCCATCACGCTATTCCCTTTCGGGACAGGGCAAGTAATAGAATTAGGGTAGTCCGAGCGAGATAGTTCCCTAGTCATAATAGAGACCATATACGAATTATACATAAACGCAGAATACTTATTTTTCGTTGAGTGAGCAACAGGCTAAAATTATTTCGTGTTCGTAAAATTCAATAATTATTTGCTTGATTTTTAAGCATAAGAAGAGACCCAGAATGGTATACATCTCGTACGTGTGGCATTAGAGTTTGCACTTATTATTTATAATTGGGTATTTGCCATGAAATGCAACATATTGGTATTCTGATTCTGTTACTTTAACTTATTCCATCGGTGAAGAGTATTCTCACCGTATGGTATTAATGTCGTTTGTAGAAGCTAAAGAAAGTTGAAGGATACGAATGTTCCCGAGCACGCTCCTAAAACAACCGAATGACCTGTGGCGTCATTTTTGCTGTTTCCATACAGGCCTAAACGTTTTCGCATACTTACGGTGAAATCAATCATTTCAAAATTCATTAAGGATATTTTCCTGTTATTTGATATGCCTTAACAATGACATACAGGGATATAGACTGTGCATGTGCCACAATGTTCAATAACATCGGGAAAAATATCGAATATAAAATTAATTCAGCTTTCAAACTACGAAAAATGAACTATGAGTGCTTTGTTTCATTGGATTTCTCTCTTAACATCATGTCGTAAGTCCGAAATAAATATTCAAGATTTTTTCGCTGAAACACAATCATCGCAAATACTCATTTATTTCCTCAGTCAAATATTAATCCAATATTTTTGAGTTGTTTTAATTTATGACAGACCGAGGTCTAAGGAGATATTTAGCGAAAAAGAATATAACGGATGAAATTATCCTAAATCATACATTCAAAATGTACTATCTGCTTTTTCTCAATGCATTTCTATCTTAACATCATGTCGTTAGTCCGAAAAAAATATTCAAATTTTCTCGCAGAAATAAATTCATCGCATATATTCATTTAAATTATCAGTTAAACATATTTCTCAGATTTCTATCCTTGTGTTCATGTATGGCAGTTAAATTATCTTATGCTACCTTTAGCGAGGCATGCTATCTTTAGCGAGAAGTTAATGATAATTAGGAAACATATACTGATTCTAACATCTCATTCTTACTTTCAAGTTGTACTTTCAGCTTTGTTTCATCGGATCTCCATCTTAAGTTCATATCGTAAGTCCGAAATAAATATTCAAGAATTTTTCGCAGAAGTTCAATCATCGCAAATATTCATTTAATTATATGTGAAACATATTTCTAAGATTTCTTCTGCTTTTTTCATTTTTTGCAGTTGAATGTAATAGGAGAATTAGCGAAAAATAAACTTTAATTAAGGAAATATCCTAATTCTCTCATCTCATTCTTATTTTCAAACTGTACTTACTGCTATGTTTCATTGGATTTCTATCTTAACATCATGTCGTTAGTCCGAAATAAATATTTATATTTTCTCGCCGAAACACAATCATCGCAAATGCTGTTTTAAATTATCAGTTAAACATATTTCTAAGATTTCTTTTGTTGTGTTCATTTTTGGCAGATGAATTTAATGCGATATTAGGTGAAAAATTAATGTCTCTAAAGAAATATACTAATTCATACATCTCATTCATGTATTCAAAGTGTACCCTCTTCGTTAGATGTTTCATTGGATTTCTCTCTTAACATCATGTCGTAAGTTCGAAAATAATATGCAAGATTTTCTCGTAGAAACACAATTATCGCAAATAATCATTTGAATTATATGTGAAACATATAACGACAAGAAGGACAACGACATGATGTTAAGAGAGATAAAAATGAACCAAAGCACTAAGTACAATTTGATATTTAAAGGAGATGTAAAAATCATATTATCACATAAGTAACATTAATTTTTCGCTAAATATCGCATTAAATTCATCTGCCAAAAATGAAAACTGCAAAAGAAATCTTAGAAATATATTTAACTGATTATTTGATTAGTATTTGCGATAATTGTCTTCCCGCGAGAAAATCTTCAATATTTATTTCGGACTAACGACATAACTTTTAAATGGAAATCAAAGCAGTTCGTACATATTGAATTATGAATGAGATGTAAGAATTAGGATAATTCCTTAGCAATATTGATTTTTCGCTAATTATCACAATTAATTCACCTGCCAAAATGAACACAATAAAATAAATCTTAGAAATAGGTTTAACCGAGCAATTAAATGAGTTTTTCCGATAATTCTCCTCCCGCGAGAAAATATTTTATTTTTATTTCGGACCAACGATATAAGGTTTAAATGGAAATCCAATAAAACAAAGCAGAGAGTGAAAATAAGCGTGAGATGTTAGAATATGGACATTTTCTTGATTACATTAACTTTTTGCCTAAGATCGCATCAAATTCACCTGCCAATAATGAACACAACAAAAGAAAACTTAGAAATATGTTTAACTGATAATTTAAATGAGTAGTTGCGATGAATGTCTTTCTGCGAGAAAAACTTGATTATTTATTTCGGACTAACGACATGAAATTAAGATGGAAATCCAATTAAACAAAGCAGTTAGTACAATTTGAAAATACGAATGAGGTGTAAGAATTAGTATATTTTCTTATTAACATTCCTTTTTTGCTAAAGATAGCATTAAATTCACCTGCACAAAAATGTAGACATCAAAAGAAATCTAAGAAATGTTTAATTTTTTATGTAAATGAGTATTTACGATGGTTGTGTTTCTGCGAGGATATCTTGAATATATATTTCGGACTAGCGACATGAAGTTAAGATGGAAATCCAATGAAACATAGCAGTATGTACAATTTAATAAATAAGAAGGAGATGTAAAATCTAGGATATTTCCATTAATTTAATTCTAACATTAATTTTTCTTTAAAGATGGCATTAAGTTGACCTGCACAAATAACATGAACACAACAAAAGAAATCTTAGAAATATGTTTATGAGGGAACAAAGAGGTGCATATGACTATAAAAATTGTGATAATGCTTTACTTGTCAGTTAGAAAGATAATAGTGTTGTCACCGTTGCAACAAACTATGAAAACTTTTCCATTGGTTCCACTAAACGATGATCAAGAGAGAAAAAGTGCAAGATTTCGTTGCCCTTCGAAGCTTCCTCCATCTTACGATCGAGGGATGGGGGGAGTAGAAAAAATGGAGCAGTTTATTGTTTCATACGGGTCCAGAATAAGGCAGAAAAAATTGTGTTGAGACCAGTTTTTGCCGATTTTTTCGATGATGCAGTTGTGAATGCGCGGCTTCTTTATCCAAAAATAACTGAGCAGAAAACGGAATCACTTTAACTTTTCGACGGTAACTTGCCTTGATAATAAAGAAAAAATTTGGTGAACCATCTTACCAATGCAAATGTACACCAATTTCCATTAACTCTGTAATATTTGATGGCCTGAACGATTGGCCACTGTTTCATAATACCGAAAGACGTTGCGCCGTCTGTAAAGGCAAAGCGAAATTCATTGGCACTGAATGCAAAGTTGGGATTCACTCAAAATGTCTTTTTGAAGATCACGTACAATAGTAAAATAAATCATGAATTAAATTGATATACTATTTTATTATTGTCTTTAAATATAAATGCACTAACAAAATTGTTTTTAATTTATTAAATACATTTGAAAATTTTCTAAAGCAATGTACAATAATCACCTACACGAACAACCCAGTGCATAGCGTCCGATATATCGGACGGGCTGTATTTTTTAACTAAAATTTAATAATAATTAAAAATTTCATACATTAGTTTAAATGAACCCTAAAGGCCAGAAAATTAATTTTTCTGTAAATCTTTAATAAAAATAACTATTTGCACTAATGGGTTAAATGAATGTGGCTTGTTGGTGTAACATGCTAACATACGGACAGTTGGGAGGTCGTGGTTCGAATCATTGTAAAGCCTTATGATGTTCTCATGGCAAATTTCATTCCTTGTTGAATCTTATCATAATTTTGATCCGGAATATCTGTCGCGTAATTTGGTTAAAGTTAATATAGCTAAATGAAACAAATGGATTCATCCCGTACCTGATGAAATATTGCTCTTTTAGGTTGATATTTTTCCAATTAATTTTTTAATTTTTTACGGCGAAAAATTTTTACATTTCTATTTCATTTCAACCAATATTGGGCTAATACTACTTTCTATTTAACAGTACATAGAATCAATGGAATATTAAACTACTCTATTTATTTATTTTACAATCAAATGGAACATTTTCAATCATTTCCAATATATTTGAATTTTAAAAAAACCATTGGGCATTTCTAAATGATTTCCAACCTTTAAATCAATTCCTGTGTGAAAAAACAAATATATATGCTAACGTCTGATAAAATATATTAATTGTTTGGGAAATGATTTTCTAGACATGCAAAAATTAACTCTAGTATGTGAAATTATTGAATAATATTTGGTGCTTCGAAGTGATTCTTCCTGAGTATTTCAAAGCCTGTGAGAGAAAACGAAAATATGCGCTTAAGTTAGCAAAAGGTTTATTTTAATCTGGAGACAAATCATTATGTAAATCAAAATTGATTGATTACATATCTGGAAAATTAGATGATCATTTGAATTTTCTAAATGATTTGCCATCTTTAATTCAATTCCTGTGAAAAAAACAAATATATATTCTAACGGCTGAAATATGATTATTATTATTTCAGGAAAAGACATTCTAGACATGCAAAAATTGAATTTAGTACCTGGAATTTAATAATGATTTTTGGCGTTTCGAAGTGATTTTCCCAGAGTATTTCAAAGCCTGCGATAGACAACGTTCATATGCGTTTATGTTAGCAAAACGTTGATTTTAACCCGGAAAAAAGTCATTATGTAAATGCAAATGGATTGATTATATATCAAGAATTCCAAATGAACGTTGGGCTTTTCTAAATGATTTCCCATCTTTAATATATTTCCCATGAGAAAAAAGAAATATTTATGCTAACGTCTGATAATGATTATTATATGTTTGGGAAAAGACATTCTAGACAGACAAAAATTGATTTTAGTATCTGGAATTAACTCATAATAATTGGCGTTTCAAAGTGATTTTCCCTGAGTATTTCAAAGCCATAAACGTTTTGTAACGTATGCGCATATTTTCGTATAATATATATTTTTCAGACGTGACCACATAAATTCGTTTTTCCTCACAGGAATTGAGTTAAAGATGGGAAGTCGTTTATAAAAGCCAAATGTTCAATTGAAATTCCAGATGATTAATCAATCAATTTGCATTTACAGCAATGACTTTTCTCCAGATTAAAATAAACGTTATGTAACGTAAGCGCGTATTTATATTTTCTCTCACAGGCATTCAAACACTCTGGGAAAATAACTTCAAAAGGCCAATTGTAATTATTTTATTCCAAGCACAAAAATCAAATTTTGCGTGTCTAGAATGTCTTTTCCCAAGCCAATGTCTTTTCCCAAACGCCAATTACAATAAGTTAATTTCAGATACTAAAATTAATTTTTGTATGTATAGAATGTCTTTTCCCAAACAATTAATAATAATTTCCAGGCTTCAAAATTTTTTAACTTTAAATAAACTTGATTTAACATATTTAATTCAATTCATGTGAGGAAGAACGAAGTAATGTCCTGATGTCTCAAAAATGATAATTATTTGTTTGGGAAACGCATTATAGACAAGCAAAATTTGATTTTAGTACCTGGAATAAAATTGTAATATTTGGCGTTTTGAAGTGATTTTCCCTGAGTATTTCAAAGCCTATTAGAGAAAAATAAAATATTCGCTTACGTTACAAAACCGTTTATTTTAATCTGGAGAAAAGTCATTCCAGTAAAAAGAAATTTATTGATTATTAATCTGGAATTTAAGTGAACATTGGGCTTTTAAAAATGATTTCCCATCTCTAATAACATTCCTGTTAGAAAAATCGAAAAAGTGTGCTAACGTCTGAAAATTGCACATTATTTGTTTGGGAAAACACATTCTAGACATGCAAACATTGATTTTAATAAATGGATTAGAATTATAATACTATTTGACGTTTCTGAGTAAGTAATCCCCGAGTAATTCAATGCCCTCTAAAGAAAACGAAAATATGCTCTGACGTTACAAAATGTTTATTTTAATCTGGAGAAAAGTCATTCCTGTAAATGGAAATTGAGTGACTAACAATCTTGAATTTCAAGTGAACTTTCGGCTTTTGTAAAAAACATTCCATCTTTAATGCAATTCCTGTAAGGAAAAACGATTAAATATGTTCATGTCTGAAAAATATAATTTATTTGTTTGGGAAAATACATTCTTAACACGTAAAAATTGATTTTAATACCTGGAATTAAATAATTATAATTGGCGTTTCGAAGTGATTTACCTTGATTATTTCAGTACCTGTGAAGGTAAACAAAAATATGTCATTCCTGTGAATGCAAATTGAGTGATTAACAATCTGGAATTTCAAACAAACAATGGGCTTTTTTAAATAGCATCCGATGTCTAATTCAATTCCTGTGAATAAAAACGAATAGATATGCTCAAGTCTGAAAAATATATATAATTTATTTCGGAAAGGTTATTCTATACATGCAAAAATTGATTTTAGTACCTGGAATTAATAAATAATATTTGCCGTTTCGAAGTGATTTTCCTTGATTATTTCCGTTCCTGTGAGAGCAAACAAAAATATGCGCTTCGTTACAAAATGTTTATTCTAATCTGGAGAAAAGTCATTCCTGTAAATGCAAATTTAGTGATTGACAATCTGGAATTTTTAAACAAACATTGGGCTTTTATAAATAGCATCCCATCTTTAATTCCATTCCTCTAAAGAAAAATGAAAAGATATTCTGAAGTATGAAAAATATATATTATTTGTTTCCGAAAAGTTATTTTATACATGCAAGAAATGATTTAAGTACTTGGAATCAAAGAATTATATTTGGCGTTTCGAAGTGATTTTCCTTGATTATTTCCGTGCCTGTGAGAGCAAACAAAAATATGCGCTTCGTTAAAAAACTTTTATTCTAATCTGGAGAAAAGTCATTCCTGTAAATGCAAATCGAGTGATTAATAATCTGGAAATTAAAATGAATATTGGGCTTTTATAAATAACAATCCATCTTTAATTCAGTGACTGCGAGGAAAAACGAGCAGATATGCTCAAGAGTCAAAAATATATATTATTGGTTTTAGAAATCTCATTCTAGAAATGCAAAAAGTGATTTTAGTACCTGGAAATAAATAAAAATAATTGGCGTTTCAAAGTGATTTTCCTTGATTATTTCAGTGCCTTTGAGAGTAAACGAAAATATGCGCTTACGTTACAAAACGTCTATTATAATCTGGGGAAATTCATTCCTGTAAATTCAAATCGAGTGACTACTAATCTGGAATTTCAAATAAACATTGGGCTTTTATAAATAACATCCCATCATTAATTCAATTCCTGTTAGGAAAAAGGAATAGATATGCTCAAGTCTGAATAATATATATTGGCTCCGGAAATGTCATTCTAGACATGCAAAAATTGATTTTAATACCTGGAATTAATTCAAATTAATTGGCTTTTTGAAGTTATTTTTCTTGAATATTTCAGTGCGTGTGAGAGCAAACGAAAAAATGCGCTTATGCAACAAAACGTCAATTCTCATCTGGAGAAAAGTCGTTCTTGTAAATGCAAATCGAGTGACTAATAATCTGGAATTTCAGAAGAACATTGGGCTTTATAAATAACCTCCCATCTTTCATTCAATTCCAGTCAGGGAAAACGAATAGATATGCTAGAGTCTGAAAATATATATAATTAATTTTGGGAAATTCTTTCTAGACATGAAAAAATTGATTTTAATACCTGGAATTAATTCAAATTAATTGGCTTTTTGAAGTTATTTTCCTTGAATATTTCAGTGCGTGTGAGAGCAAACGAAAAAATGCGCTTACGTTACAAAACGTCAATTCTAATCTGGAGAAAAGTCATTCCTGTAAATGCAAATCGAGTGACTAATAATCTGGAATTTCAAATGAACATTGGGCTTTTATAAATAACATCCCATCTTTAATTCAATTCATGTGAGGAAACACGAATAGTTATGTTCAAGTTTGAAAAATAAATCTTTTTTGTTCCGGAAAAGTCATTCTAGACACGCAAAAATTGACTTTAGTATCTGGAATTAAATAATAATATTTTTCGTTTCAAAGTGATTGTCCTTATTTTTTCAGTGACTGTGAGAATAAACTAAAATATGTGCTTACGTTACAAATCGTTTATTCTAATCTGAAGAAAAGTCATTCTTGTGAATGCAAATTATGGGAATAATAGTCTGGAATTTGAAATGAACATTGGGCTTATATAAATAACATCCCATCTTTAATTCATGTGAGGAAACACGAATTGTTATGCTTAAGTTTGAAAAATAAATGTTTTTTGTTTCGGAAAAGTCATTCCAGACATGCAAAAATTGATTTTAGTACGTGGAATTAAATAGTAATATTTGGCGTTTTGAAGTGATTTTCCTTATTTTTTCAGTTCCTGTGAGAATAAACTAAAGAATGTGCTTACGTTATAAAATGTTTATTCTAATCTGGAGAATAGTCATTCCTGTGAATAAATATGTGTAAACATTAGGTTTCGAAGTTTTGTAACGTAGCGCATGATTTAGTTTATTCTCAAAGACACTGAAATAATCAAGGAAATTCAATTCGAAACGCCAAATATTATTATTTAATTCCAGGTACTAAAATCAATTTTTGCATGTCTAGAATGACTTTTCCGGAACAAAAAATATTTATTTTTCAGTCTTGAGCATAAGGATTCGTGTTTCCACACATGAATTGAATTAAAGATGGATGTTGTTTCTAAAAGCCCAATGTTCATTTGAAATTCCAGATTATTAGTCCCATAATATGCATTCACAGGAATGACTTTTCTCCAGATTAGAATGAACGTTTTCTAACGTAAGCACATATTTTAGTTTATTCTCACAGGCACTGAAAAAATAAGGAAAATCACATCGAAACGAAAAATATTTTTATTTAATTCCAGGTAATAAAATCAATTTTTGCATGTCTGGAATGACTTATCCGGAACAAAAATGATTTATTTTTTAAAATTGAGCATAACTATTCGTGTTTCCTGACATGAAAAGAGTTAAAGATGGGATGTTATTTATAATAGCCCAATGTTCATTTGAAATTCCAGATTATTAATCCCATAATTTGCATTCACAGCAATGACTTTTCTCCAGATTAGAATGAATGTTTTGTAACGTAGCGCATGTTTTAGTTTATTCTCACAGAGAATGAAATAATCAAGGAAAATCACTTCAAAACGAAAAATATTATTATTTAATTCCAAGTACTAAAATCAATTTTGGCATGTCTAGAATACTTTTCTGAAACAAAAAAGATTTTTTTTTCAGACTGGAGTATAACAATTCGTGTTTACTCACATGAATTGAATTAAAGATGGATGTTATTTATAAAAGCTCAATGTTCATTTGAAATTCCAGATTATAAATCCCATAATTTGCATTCACAGGAATGATTTTTCTTCAGATTAGAATAAACGTTTTCTAACGTAAGCACATATTTTAGTTTATTCTCTCAGGCACAGAAAAAATAAGGAAAATGACATCGAAACGAAAAATATTTTTATTTAATTCCAGGTAATAAAATCAATTTTTGCATGTCTGGAATGACTTATCCGGAACAAAAATGATTAATTTTTTAAATTGAGCATAACTATTCGTGTTTTCTGACATGAAAAGAATTAAAGATGGGATGTTATTTATAAAAGCCCAATGTTCATTTGAAATTCCAGATTATTAATCCCATAATTTGCATTCACAGGAATGACTTTTCTCCAGATTAGAATGAACGTTTTGTAACGTAAGCGCATATTTTAGTTTATTCCCAGTGGGGAAAGTTTGTGCAGAATTAAGTTTGAAGTAATTCAAAGTCCGTGCAGCGTTGCATTAATGTAGAATGGACGTGCATAAGACGTGCATAGGATGTTCTTCGGTTCATCAACTTTGCCCATGTACAACGTGAACAGTCTTAGCACATTCATTGAACATCCATAGGGGACTAGGACAATGATAGTTGTTTTAGCACATTGTTTGAATGATATCTGTTGGACTCATGTCCTGAAATGCTAACTGAGTGCGGAACATGCCTTCTAATGCATCTTTGCACCTTCATACTGAAGGATCTGGTCAGGGATAGAGCACGATGCAGATTCAAAGAACGTCCTTTGCACTACTGCAGGAGAATGTTCTTTGCACTTGGATAGTGCGCCATTTGATACTTCTTTGGACGTTCATGAAGAACATTCTTTGCACCAAAGACGCTGCACTAAATAATGTTCTTTGAATGTCCTTTGCACCAACTTTTCCCCACTGGGTTCTCACAGACACTGAAATAATCAAGGAAAATCACTTCCAAACAAAAAATATTATTATTTAATTCCACGTACTAAAATCAATTTTTGCATGTCTGGAATGACTTTTCCGAAACAAGAAACATTTATTTTTCAGACTTGAGCATAATTATTCGTGTTTCCTCACATGAATGGAATTAAATAAGGGGTAGTTATATATAAAAGCCCAATAGTCATTTGAAATTCGAGATTATTAATCCCATAATTTGCATTCGCAGGAACGACTTTTCTCCAGATTAGAATGAACGTTTTGTAACGTAAGCGCATATTTTAATTTATTATCAAATACACTGAAATAATCAAGGAAATTCAATTCGAAACGCCAAATATTATTATTTAATTCCAGGTACTAAAATCAATTTGTGAATGTCTGGAATGTCTTTTCCGGAACAAAAAACATTTATTTTTCAGACTTGAGCATAAGTATTCGTGTTTCCTCACATGAATTGAATTAAATAGGGGTAGTTATTTTTAAAAGACCAATGTTCATTTGAAATTCCATATTATTAATTCCATAATTTGATTCACAAGAATGACTATTCTTCAGATTAGAATAAATGTTTTGTAACGTAAGCGCATATTTTAGTTTATTCTAAAGGGCATAGATATTATAAAGGAAAGTGACTTCGAAACGCCAAATATTATTATTTAATTCCAGAAACTAAAATCAATTTTTCCATGTCTAGAATGTCTTTTCCTGGAACAAAAAACATTTATTTTTCAGACTTGAGCATCACTATTCGTGTTTCCTCACATGAATTAATTTAAATAAGGGGTAGTTATTTATAAAAGCCCAATGTTCATTTGAAATTCAAGATTAATAATCCCATAATTTGCATTCACAGGAATGACTTTTCTCCAGATTAGAATAAACGTTTTGTATTGTAAGCGCAAATTTAAGTTTATTCTCACAGGCACTGAAAAAATAAGTATAATCACTTCAAAACGAAAAATTTTATTATTTAATACCAGGTAATAAAATCATTTTTTGCATGTCTAGAATTATTTTTCCGGAACCAAAAATATTTATTTTTCAAACTTGAGCATAACTATTCGTGTTTCCTCACATGAATTGAATTAAATAAGGGGTAGTTATTTATCAAAGCCCAATATTCATTTGAAATTCCAGATTATTAATCCAATAATTTGCATTCACAGGAATACTTTTCCCCAGATTAGAATGAACGTTTTGTATCGTAAGTGCATGTTTTAGTTTATTCTCACACTCACTGAAATAATCAACGAAAATCACTTCGAAATGCCAAATATTATTATTTAATTCCAACTACTAAAATAAATTTTTGCATGTCTGGAATGACTTTTCCGAAACAAAAAATATTTATTTTTCAAACTTGAGCATAACTATTCGTGTTTCCTCATATGAATTGAATTAAAGATTGGATGTTATTTATAAAAGACAAATGTTCATTTGAAATTCCAGATTATTAATCCCATAATTTACATTCACAGGAATGACTTTTCTCCAGATTAGAATGAACGATTTGTAACGTAAGCGCATGTTAAAATTTATAATCAAAGACACTGAATTAATCAAGGAAATACACTTCGAAACGCCAAATATTATTATTTTATTCCAGGTACTAAAATCAATTTTTGAATGTCTGGAATGACTTTTCCGGAACAAGAAAGATGAATTTTTCAGACTTGAACATAACTATTCGTGTTTCCTAACATGAATTGAATTAAAGATGGGATGTTATTTTTAAAAGCCCAATGTTTATTTAAAATTCCAGATTATTAATCCCATAATTTGCATTCACAAGAATGACTTTTCTCCAGATGAGAATGAACGTTTTGTAACGTAAGCGCATGTTTTAGTTTATTCTCACACTCACTGAAATAATCAAGGAAATTCAATTCGAAACGCCAAATATTCTTATTTAATTCCAGGTACTAAAATCAATTTTTGAATGTCTGGAATGACTTTTCCGGAAAATTTATAATTTTAGAATTTAGAGAATAATTTATTTCACTTGTGCATAACTATTCGTGTTTCCTCACATGAATTGATTTAAATATGGGATGTTATTTATAAAAGCCCAATGTTCATTTGAAATTCCCGATTATTAATCCCATAAATTGCATTCACAGGAAAGACTTTTTGCCAGATTGGAATAAACGTTTAGTAACGTAAGCGCATGTTTTAGTTAATTCTCACAAACACTGAAATAATCAACGAAAATCACTTCGAAACGCCAAATATTATTATTTAATTCCAGGTACTAAAATCAATTTTTGCATGTCTGGAATGACTTTTCCGATAAAAAAATATTTATTTTTCAAACTTGAGCATAACTATTCGTGTTTCCTCACATGAATTGAATTAAAGATTGGATGTTATTTATGAAACCCAAATGTTCATTTGAAATTCCATATTGTTAATCCTATAATTTGATTCAAAGGAATGACTATTCTTCAGATTAGAATAAACGTTTTGTAACATAAGCACATATTTTAGTTTATTCTCACAGGCACTGAAATAATAGGGGAAAATCACTTTGAATAGCCAAATGTTATTATTTTATTCCAGGTACTAAATTCAGTTTTTTCATGTCTGGAATTACTTTTCCTAAAAAAAAAAGGTTTATTTTTTAGACTTGAGCATAACTATTCGTGTTTCCTCACATGAATTGAATTAAAGATGGGATGTTATTTATAAAAGTCAAATGTTCATTTGAAATTCCAGATTCCTAATCCCATAATTTGCATTCACAAGAATGACTTTTCTTCAGATTAGAATAAACGTTTTTTAACGTTAGCGCATATTTTAGTTTATTCTCACAGGCACTGAAATATTCAACGAAAATCACTTCGAAACGCCAAATATAATTATTAAATTCCACGTACTAAAATCAATTTTTGCAAGTCTAGAATGTCTTTTCCGGAAAAAAATATAATTATTTTTCAGACTTGAGCATCACTATTCGTGTTTCCTGACATGAATTGAATTAAAGATGGGATGTTATTTATAAAAGCCCAATGTTCATTTGAAATTCTAGATTATTAATCCCATAATTTGCATTCACAGGAATGACTTTTCTTCAGATTAGAATAAACGTTTTTTAACGTTAGCGCATATTTTAGTTTATTCTCAAAGACTGAAATATTCAACGAAAATCGCTTCGAACCGCCAAATATTATTATTTAATTCCAGGTACTAAAATCAATTTTTGCAAGTCTAAAATGACTTCTCCGGAAAATAAAAAAAATATTTATTTTTCAAGGCTGAGCATAACTATTAGTGTTTCATGACATGAATTGAATTAAAGATAGGATGTTATTTATAAAAGCCCAATGTTCATTTTAAATTCTAGATTATTAATCCCATAATTTGCATTCCCAGGAATGACTTTTCTCGAGATTAGAATGAACGTTTTGTAACGTAAGCTCATGTTTTAGTTTATTCTCAAAGACTGAAATATTCAACGAAAATCGCTTCGAAACGCCAAATATTATTATTTAATTCCAGGTACTAAAATCAATTTTTGCATGTCCGGAATGACTTTTCCGGAACAAAAAATATTTATTTTTCAGACTTGAGCATAACTATACGTGTTTCCTCACATGAATTGAATTAAAGATGTGATGTATTTATAAATGCCCAATGTTCATTTGAAATTCCAGACTATTAATCCCATAATTTGCATTCACAGGAATGACTTTTCTTCAGATTAAAATAAACGTTTTGTAACGTAAGCACATATTTTAGTTAATTCTCACAGGCACTGAAAAACTAAGGACAATCACTTCGAAACGAAATATATTACTATTTAATTCCAGATACTAAAGTCAATTTTTGCGTGTCTAGAATAACTTTTCCGGAACAAAAAATATTTATTTTTCAGACTTGAGAAAAATTATTCATGTTTCCTCACATAAATTGAAATAAAAATGGGATGTTATTTATAAAAGCCAAATGTTCATTTGAAATTACATATTATTAATCCCATAATTTGCATTCACAGAATAGACTTTTCTTTACATTAAAATGAACGTTTTGTAACGTAAGCTCATGTTTTAGTTTATTCTCAAAGACTCTGAAATATTCAACGAAAATCACTTCGAAACGCTAAATATTATTATTTAATTCCAGGTACTAAAATTAATTTTTGTATGTCTAGAATGACTTTTCCGAAACAAAAAATATTTATTTTTCAGACTTGAGCATAACAATTCGTATTTCCTCACATGAATTGAATTAAAGATGGGATGTTATTTATAAAAGCTCAATGTTCATTTGAAATTCCAGATTATAAATCCCATAATTTGCATTCACAGGAATGATTTTTCTTCAGATTAGAATAAACGTTTTCTAACGTAAGCACATATTTTAGTTTATTCTCTCAGGCACTGAAAAAATAAGGAAAATCACATCGAAACGAAAAATATTTTTATTTAATTCCAGGTAATAAAATCAATTTTTGCATGTCTGGAATGACTTATCCGGAACAAAAATGATTAATTTTTTAAATTGAGCATAACTATTCGTGTTTTCTGACATGAAAAGAATTAAAGATGGGATGTTATTTATAAAAGCCCAATGTTCATTTGAAATTCCAGATTATTAATCCCATAATTTGCATTCACAGGAATGACTTTTCTCCAGATTAGAATGAACGTTTTGTAACGTAAGCGCATATTTTAGTTTATTCCCAGTGGGGAAAGTTTGTGCAGAATTAAGTTTGAAGTAATTCAAAGTCCGTGCAGCGTTGCATTAATGTAGAATGGACGTGCATAAGACGTGCATAGGATGTTCTTCGGTTCATCAACTTTGCCCATGTACAACGTGAACAGTCTTAGCACATTCATTGAACATCCATAGGGGACTAGGACAATGATAGTTGTTTTAGCACATTGTTTGAATGATATCTGTTGGACTCATGTCCTGAAATGCTAACTGAGTGCGGAACATGCCTTCTAATGCATCTTTGCACCTTCATACTGAAGGATCTGGTCAGGGATAGAGCACGATGCAGATTCAAAGAACGTCCTTTGCACTACTGCAGGAGAATGTTCTTTGCACTTGGATAGTGCGCCATTTGATACTTCTTTGGACGTTCATGAAGAACATTCTTTGCACCAAAGACGCTGCACTAAATAATGTTCTTTGAATGTCCTTTGCACCAACTTTTCCCCACTGGGTTCTCACAGACACTGAAATAATCAAGGAAAATCACTTCCAAACAAAAAATATTATTATTTAATTCCACGTACTAAAATCAATTTTTGCATGTCTGGAATGACTTTTCCGAAACAAGAAACATTTATTTTTCAGACTTGAGCATAATTATTCGTGTTTCCTCACATGAATGGAATTAAATAAGGGGTAGTTATATATAAAAGCCCAATAGTCATTTGAAATTCGAGATTATTAATCCCATAATTTGCATTCGCAGGAACGACTTTTCTCCAGATTAGAATGAACGTTTTGTAACGTAAGCGCATATTTTAATTTATTATCAAATACACTGAAATAATCAAGGAAATTCAATTCGAAACGCCAAATATTATTATTTAATTCCAGGTACTAAAATCAATTTGTGAATGTCTGGAATGTCTTTTCCGGAACAAAAAACATTTATTTTTCAGACTTGAGCATAAGTATTCGTGTTTCCTCACATGAATTGAATTAAATAGGGGTAGTTATTTTTAAAAGACCAATGTTCATTTGAAATTCCATATTATTAATTCCATAATTTGATTCACAAGAATGACTATTCTTCAGATTAGAATAAATGTTTTGTAACGTAAGCGCATATTTTAGTTTATTCTAAAGGGCATAGATATTATAAAGGAAAGTGACTTCGAAACGCCAAATATTATTATTTAATTCCAGAAACTAAAATCAATTTTTCCATGTCTAGAATGTCTTTTCCTGGAACAAAAAACATTTATTTTTCAGACTTGAGCATCACTATTCGTGTTTCCTCACATGAATTAATTTAAATAAGGGGTAGTTATTTATAAAAGCCCAATGTTCATTTGAAATTCAAGATTAATAATCCCATAATTTGCATTCACAGGAATGACTTTTCTCCAGATTAGAATAAACGTTTTGTATTGTAAGCGCAAATTTAAGTTTATTCTCACAGGCACTGAAAAAATAAGTATAATCACTTCAAAACGAAAAATTTTATTATTTAATACCAGGTAATAAAATCATTTTTTGCATGTCTAGAATTATTTTTCCGGAACCAAAAATATTTATTTTTCAAACTTGAGCATAACTATTCGTGTTTCCTCACATGAATTGAATTAAATAAGGGGTAGTTATTTATCAAAGCCCAATATTCATTTGAAATTCCAGATTATTAATCCAATAATTTGCATTCACAGGAATACTTTTCCCCAGATTAGAATGAACGTTTTGTATCGTAAGTGCATGTTTTAGTTTATTCTCACACTCACTGAAATAATCAACGAAAATCACTTCGAAATGCCAAATATTATTATTTAATTCCAACTACTAAAATAAATTTTTGCATGTCTGGAATGACTTTTCCGAAACAAAAAATATTTATTTTTCAAACTTGAGCATAACTATTCGTGTTTCCTCATATGAA
This sequence comes from Ceriagrion tenellum, assembly GCA_963169105.1. Lineage (NCBI taxonomy): Eukaryota > Metazoa > Arthropoda > Insecta > Odonata > Coenagrionidae > Ceriagrion > Ceriagrion tenellum. The sequence goes on along the minus strand of OY720641.1, from coordinate 135,553,346 downwards.
TTGAATTAAAGATTGGATGTTATTTATAAAAGACAAATGTTCATTTGAAATTCCAGATTATTAATCCCATAATTTACATTCACAGGAATGACTTTTCTCCAGATTAGAATGAACGATTTGTAACGTAAGCGCATGTTAAAATTTATAATCAAAGACACTGAATTAATCAAGGAAATACACTTCGAAACGCCAAATATTATTATTTTATTCCAGGTACTAAAATCAATTTTTGAATGTCTGGAATGACTTTTCCGGAACAAGAAAGATGAATTTTTCAGACTTGAACATAACTATTCGTGTTTCCTAACATGAATTGAATTAAAGATGGGATGTTATTTTTAAAAGCCCAATGTTTATTTAAAATTCCAGATTATTAATCCCATAATTTGCATTCACAAGAATGACTTTTCTCCAGATGAGAATGAACGTTTTGTAACGTAAGCGCATGTTTTAGTTTATTCTCACACTCACTGAAATAATCAAGGAAATTCAATTCGAAACGCCAAATATTCTTATTTAATTCCAGGTACTAAAATCAATTTTTGAATGTCTGGAATGACTTTTCCGGAAAATTTATAATTTTAGAATTTAGAGAATAATTTATTTCACTTGTGCATAACTATTCGTGTTTCCTCACATGAATTGATTTAAATATGGGATGTTATTTATAAAAGCCCAATGTTCATTTGAAATTCCCGATTATTAATCCCATAAATTGCATTCACAGGAAAGACTTTTTGCCAGATTGGAATAAACGTTTAGTAACGTAAGCGCATGTTTTAGTTAATTCTCACAAACACTGAAATAATCAACGAAAATCACTTCGAAACGCCAAATATTATTATTTAATTCCAGGTACTAAAATCAATTTTTGCATGTCTGGAATGACTTTTCCGATAAAAAAATATTTATTTTTCAAACTTGAGCATAACTATTCGTGTTTCCTCACATGAATTGAATTAAAGATTGGATGATATTTATGAAACCCAAATGTTCATTTGAAATTCCATATTGTTAATCCTATAATTTGATTCAAAGGAATGACTATTCTTCAGATTAGAATAAACGTTTTGTAACATAAGCACATATTTTAGTTTATTCTCACAGGCACTGAAATAATAGGGGAAAATCACTTTGAATAGCCAAATGTTATTATTTTATTCCAGGTACTAAATTCAGTTTTTTCATGTCTGGAATTACTTTTCCTAAAAAAAAAAGGTTTATTTTTTAGACTTGAGCATAACTATTAGTGTTTCCTCACATGAATTGAATTAAAGATGGGATGTTATTTATAAAAGCCCAATGTTCATTTGAAATTCCAGATTATTAATTCCATAATTTGCAATCACAGAAATGACTTTTCTGCAGATTAGAATGAATGTTTTGTAACGTAAGCGCATGTTTTAGTTTATTCTCACAGACTCTGAAATATTCAACTAAAATCGCTTCGAAACGCCAAATATTATTATTTAATTCCAGGTACTAAAAACAACTTTTGCATGTCTAGAATAACCTTTCCGGAACAAAAAATATTTGTTTTTCAGACATTGAGCATAATTATACGTGTTTCCTCACATGAATTGAATTAAAGATGGGATGTCATTTATAAAAGCCCAATGTACATTTGAAATTCCAGATTATTAATTCCATAATTTGCAATCACAGAAATGACTTTTCTGCAGATTAGAATGAATGTTTTGTAACGTAAGCGCATGTTTTAGTTTATTCTCACAGACTCTGAAATATTCAACTGAAATCGCTTCGAAACGCCAAATATTATTATTTAATTCCAGGTACTAAAAACAATTTTTGCATGTCTGGAATGACTTTTCCGGAACAAAAAATATTTGTTTTTCGGACATTGAGCATAATTATTCGAGTTTCTTCACATGAATTGAATTATAGATGGGATGTTATTTATAAAAGCCCAGTGTTCATTTGAAATTCCAGACTATTCATGCCATAATTTGCATTCACAGGAATGACTTTTCTTCAGATTAGAATAAACGTTTTGTAACGTAAGCACATATTATTGTTTATTCTCACTGGCACGAACATAACTATTCGTGTTTCCTGACATGAATTGAATTAAAGATGGGATGTTATTTATAAAAGCTTAATGTTCATTTGAAATTCAAGATTATTAATCCTATAATTTACATTCACAGGAATGACTTTTCTCCAGATTAGAAGAAACGTTTTGTAACGTAAGCACATATTTTAGTTTATTCTCACAGGCGCTGAAAAAATAAGGAAAATCACTTCGAAACAAAAAATATTATTATGTAATTCCACGTACTAAAATCAATTTTTGCATGTCTAGAATGACATTTCCGGAACAAAAAATATTTATTTTTCAGACTCGAGCATAAATATTCGTGTTTCCTCACATGAATTGAATTAAAGGTGGGATGTTATTTATAAAAGCCTAATGTTCATTTGAAATTCCAGATTATTAATTTCATAATTTGAATTCACAGGAATGATTTTTCTCCACATTAGAATAAACGTTTGTTAACGTAAGCGCATATTTTAGTTTATTCTCACACGCATTAAAAAAATTAGGAAAATCACTACGAAACGCATTATATTATTATTTATTTCCAGGTACTAAAATCAATTTTTGCATGTCTAGAATGACTTTTTGGGAAAAAAAATATATTTTTTTCAGACTTGAGCATAACTATTCGTGTTTCCTTACATGAATTGAATTAAAGATGGGATGTTATTTATAAAAGCCCAATGTTTATTTGAAATTCAAGATTATTAATCCCATAATATGCATTCAAAGGAATGACTATTCTCGAGATTAGAATAAACGTTTTTTTACATAAGCGCTTATTTTAGTTTATTCCCAAAGGCACTGAAAAAATAAGTATAATATCTTCGAAACGAAAAATATTATTATTTAATTCCTGATACTAAAATCAGTTTTTGCAAGTCTAGAATGACTTTTCCGGAACAAAAAATAATTATTTTTCAGACTTGAGCATAAATATTCGTGTTTCCTTCCAAGAATTGAATTAAAGATGGGATGTTATTTATAAAAGGCCAATGTTCATTTGAAATTCCAGATTATTAATCGTATACTTTGCATTCACATAATTACATTTCTCCAGATTAGAATAAACGTTTTATAACGTGAGAACATATTTTAGTTCTTTCTCACTGGCACTGAAATAATCTAGGAAAATCACTTCGAAACGCCAAATATTATTATTTAATTCCAGGTATTAAAATATTTTTGGATGTCTAGAATGTTATTTCCGGAACAAAAAATATTTATTTTTTAGACTTGAGCATAACTATTGGTGTTTCCTCACATAAATTGAAATACAGATGGGATGTTATTTTTTAAAGCCCAATGTTCATTTGAAATTCCAGGTTATTAGTCCCAAAATCTGCATTTACAGGAATGACTTTTCTCGAAATTAGAGAAAACGTATTGTAACTTAAGCACATATTTTAGTTTATTCTCACAGGCACTAAAATAATAAAGGAAAATCATTTTGAAACGCCAAATAATACTATTTAATTCCACGTACTAAAATCAATTTTTGCATGTCTAGAATGAGTTTTCCGGAACAAAAAATATTTATTTTCAGACATGAGCATAATTATTCGTGTTTCCTCACATGAATTGAATTAAAGATGGGATGTTATTTATAAAAGCACAATGTTCATTTGAAATTCCAGATTATTAATCCCATATTTTGCATTCACAGGAATGACTTTTCTACAGATTAGAATAAACGTTTCTTAACGTAAACGTTTATTTTAGTTTATTCTCACAGGCACTAAAGAAATGAGGTAAATCACTTTTAAACGCCAAATTATATTATTTAATTCCAAGTTCTAAAATCAATATTTGCATGTCTGGAATGACTTTTCCAGAACAAAAAATATTTATTTCTCAGACTTCAGCATAACTTTTCGTGTTCCCTCACATGAAATGTATTAAAGATGGGATGTTATTTATAAAAGGCTAATGTTAATTTGAAATTCCAGATTATTACTCCCATAATTTGAATTAACAGGAATGACTTATCTCCAGATTGGAAAAAACGTCTTGTAACGTAAGAAAATATTTTATATTATTCTCAAAGGCACCGAAAAATTAAGGAAAAAATCTTCGAAAGGATATATTAATATTATATTACAGGTACTAAAATCAATTTTTGCATGTCTAGAATGACTTTTTGAGAACGAAAAATTATTATTTTTCAGACTTCAGCATAAATATTCGTGTTTCCACACATGATTTGATTTAAGATGGGATGTTATTTCTAAAAGCCCAATGTTCACTTTAAATTCCATATTATTAATCCCATAAATTGCATTCACAAGAATGACTTTTCTCCAGATTAGAATAAACGTTTTGTAACGTAAGCACATATTGTAGTTTATTCTCACAGGCACTGAAAAATTAATGAAAATCACTTCGAAACTACAATATTATTATTTAATTCCATGTACTAAAATCAATTTTTGCATGTCTAGAATGACTTTTCAAGAACAAAAAATTATTATTTTTCATACTTCAGCAAAACTATTCGTGGTTCATTACATGATTTGAATTAAAGATGGGATGTAATTTATAAAAGCCCAATGTTCATTTGAAATTCCGGATTAATTATCCCATAATTTGCATTCACAGGAATGACTTTTCTACAGATTGGAATAAACGTTTTGTAACTTAAGCACATATTTTAGTTTATTCTCAAAGCACTGAAATAATAATGAAAATCACTTCGAAACGACAATATTATTATTTAATTCCAGGTACTAAAATCAATTTTTGCATGTCTAGAATGACTTTTCCGGAACAAAAAATATTTGTTTTTCAGACTTGAGCATAACTATTCATGTTTCCTCACGTGAATTGAATTACAGATGGGATGTTATTTATAAAAGCCCAATGTTCATTTGAAATTCCAGATTATTAATCCCATAATTTGCATTCACAGGAATGACTTTTCTCCAGATTAGAATTAATGTTTTGTAACGTAAGCACATATTTTATATTATTCTCACAGGCACTGAAAAAATAATGAAAATCACTTCGAAACGACAATATTATTATTTAATTCCAGGTACTAAAATCAATTTTTGCATCTCTAGAATGACTTTTCCGGAACAAAAAATATTTATTTTTCAGCCTTTGAGCATAACTATTAGTGTTTCCTCACATGAATTGAATTGAAGATGGGAAGTTATTTATGAAAGCCCAATGTTCATTTGAAGTTCCAGATTATTAATCCCATTATTTGCATTCACAGAAATGACATTTCACCAGATTAGAATAAACGTTTTGTAACTTAAGCACATATTTTAGTTTATTCTCAAAGCACTAAAATAATCAAGGAAAATCACTCTGAAACGCTAAATATTATTATTTAAATCCAAGTACTAAAATCAACTTTTGCATGTCTAGAATGACCTTTCCGGAACAAAAAATATTTGTTTTTCAGACTTGAGCATAACTATTCATTTTCCTCACGTGAATTGAATTACAGATGGGATGTTATTTATAAAAGCCCAATGTTCATTAGAATTTTCAGATTATTTATCCCATTATTTGCATTCACAGGAATGACTTTTCTCCAGATTAGAATAAACGTTTTGTAAAGTAAGCATATATTTTAGTTTATTCTCACAGGACTGAAATAATCAAGAAAAATCACTTCGAAACGCCAAATATTATTAAACAATTCCAGGTACTAAATTCAATTTTTGCATGTCTAGAATGACTTTTCCAGAACAAAAAATTAACAATTTTCAGACTTCAGCATAACTATTCGTGTTTTCTCACATGAAATGAATTAAAGGTGAGATGTTATTTACAAAAGCCAAATGTTCATTTGAAATTCCAGATTATTAATCCCATTATTTGCATTCACAGAAATGACATTTCACCAGATTAGAATAAACGTTTTGTAACTTAAGCACATATTTTAGTTTATTCTCAAAGCACTGAAATAATCAAGGAAAATCACATCGAAACGCTAAATATTATTATTTAAATCCAGGTACTAAAATCAACTTTTGCATATCTAGAATGACCTTTCCGGAACAAAAAATATTTGTTTTTCAGACTTGAGCATAACTATTCATGTTTCCTCACGTGAGTTGAATTATAGATGGGATGTTATTTATAAAAGCCCAATGTTCATTAGAATTTCCAGATTATTTATCCCATAATTTGCATTCACAGGAATGACTTTTCTCCAGATTAGAATAAACGTTTTGTAAAGAATGCATATATTTTAGTTTATTCTCACAGGACTGAAATAATCAAGGAAAATCACTCTGAAATGCCAAATATTATTATTTAATTCTAGGTACTAAAATCAATTTTTGCAAGTCTAGAATGATTTTTCCAGAACAAAAAATATTTTTTTTCAGACTTGAGCATAACTATTCGTGTTTCCTCACATGAATTGAATTAAAGATGGGATGATATTTATAAAAGCCCAATGTTCATTTTAAATTCCAGATTATTAATCCCATAATTTGCATTCACAGGAATGACATTTCACCAGATTAGAATAAACGTTTTGTAACGTAAGCACATATTTTAGTTTATTCTCACATGCACTGAAATAATCAAGAGAAATCACTTCGAAACGCCATATATAATTATTTAATTCCAGCTACTAAAATCAATTTTTGCATGTCTAGAATGAATTTTATGGAACAAAAAATATTTGTTTTTCAGACTTGAGCATAACTATTCGTGTTTCCTCAAATGAATTGAATTAAAGATGGGATGTTTTTTTTAAAGCCTATAGTTCATTTGAAATTCTAGATTATTATTCTCATTATTTGCATTCACAGGAATGACTTTTCTCCAGGTTAGAATAAACGTTTTGTAACGTAAGCACATATTTTAGTTTATTCTCAAGACATTGAAATAATCAAGGAAAATCACTTCAAAACGCCAAAAATTATTCTTTAATTCCACGTACTGAAATCATTTTTTGCATGTCTACAATGACTTTTCCGAAATTAATAATATATATTTTTCAGACTTCAGCATAACTATTCGTGTTTTCTCACATGAATTGAATTAAAGATGGGATGTTATTTATAAAAGCCCAATGTTCATTTGAAATTCCAGATTATTAATCCCATAATTTGCATTCACAAAATTAGGAAAATCACTTCGAAACGACAATATTATTATTTAATTCCAGGTACTAAATTCAATTTTTGCATGTCGGGAATGACTTTTCCGGAAAAAAAAACATTTATTTTTCAGACTTGAGCAAAACTATTCGTTTTTCCTCACATGAATTGAATTAAAGATGGGATGTTATTTTTAAAAACCCAATGTTCATTTGAAATTTCAGATTATTAATCCCATAATTTGCATTCACAGGAATGACTTTTCTCCAGATTAGAATGAACGTTTTGTAACGTAGCGCATGTTTTAGTTTATTCTTACAGACACTGAAATTATCAAGGAAATTTAAATCGAGACGCCAAATATTATTAATTAATTCCAGGTACTACAATCAATTTTGGCATGTCTGGAATGACTTTTTCGGAAAAAAAAAGATTTATTATTCAGACATGAGCATAACTATACGTGTTTCCTCACATGAATTGAATTAAAGATGGGATGTTATTTTTAAAAACCCTGAGTTCATTTGAAATTTTTTTTGAATGATTTTTCCAGAACAAAAAATTATTGTTTTTCAGACTTGAGCATAACTATTTGTGTTTCCACACATGAATTCAATTAAAGATGGTATGTTATTTTTAAAAACCCCATGTTCATTTGAAATTCCAGATTATTAATCCCATAATTTGCATTAACACGAATGACTTTCCTCCAGATTAGAATGAACGTTTTGTAACTTAAGCACATATTTTAGTTTATTCTCAAGACATTGAAATAATCATGGAAAATCACTTCGAAAAGCATAATATTATTATTTAATTCCAGGTACTAAAATCAATTTTTGCATGTCTAGAATGACATTTCCAGCACAAAAAATATTTATTTTTCAGACTTGAGCATAACTATTCGTGTTTCCTCACAAGAATTGAATTAAAGATGGGATGTTATTTTTAAAAACGCCATGTTCATTTGAAATTCCAGATTATTAATCCCATAATTTGCATTCACAAAAATGACTTTTCTCCAGATTAGAATAAACGTTTTTTAACGTAAACACATATTTTAGTTTATTCTCACAGGACTGAAATAATCAAGGAAAATCACTTCGAAACGCCAAGTATTATTATTTTATTCCAGGTACTAAATTCAATTTTTTCATTCTAGAATGACTTTTCCGAAACAAAAAATTAATATTTTTCAGACTTCAGCATAACTATTCGTGTTTCCTCACATGAATTGAATTAAAGATGGGATGTTATTTATAAAATCCCAATTATCATTTGAAATTCCAGATTATTAATCCCATAATTTGCATTCACAGGAATGACTTTTCTCCAGATTGGAATAATCGTTTTGTAACTTATGCACATATTTTAAATTATTCTCACAGGACTGAAATAATCAAAAAAAATCTATTCGAAACGCTAAAAATTATTCTTTAATTCCACGTACTAAAATCAATTTTTGCATGTTTAGAATGACTTTTCCAGAATAAAAAATTATTATTTTTCAGACTTCAGCAAAACTATTCGTGTTTCCTCACATGAATAGAATTAAAGATGGGATGTAATTTATAAAATCCCAATTATCATTTGAAATTCCAGATTATTAATCCCATAATTTGCATTCACAGGAATGACTTTTCTCCAGATTAGAATAAACGTTCTGTAACATAAGCACATATTTTAAATTATTCTCACAGGCACTGAAATAATCTAGGAAAATATATCAAAACGCCAAATATTATTATTTAATTCCAGGTATTAAAATCAATTTTTGCATGTCTACAATGACTTTTCCGAAATTAAAAAATTTTTTATTTTTCAGTTTTTAGCATAACTATTCGTGTTTCCTCACATGAATTGAATTACAGATGAAATGTTATTTATAAAAGCCCAATGTTTATTTGAAATTCCAGATTATTAATCTCATAATTTGCATTCACAGGAATGACATTTCACCAGATTAGAATAAACGTTTTGTAACTTAAGCACATATTTTAGTTTATTATCAAAGCACTTAAATAATCAAGGAAAATCACATCGAAACGCCAAATATTATTATTTAATTCTAGGTACTAAAATCAATTTTTGCATATCTAGAATGATTTTTCCAGAACAAAAAATATTTGTTTTTCAGACTTGAGCATAACTATTCGTGTTTCCTCACATGAATTGAATTAAAGATGGGATGTTATTTATAAAAGCCCAATGTTCATTTGAAATTCCAGATTATTAATCCCATAATTTGCATTCACAGGAATGACTTTTCTCGAGATAAGAATAAACGTTTTTTAACGTAAACACATATTTTAGTTCATTCTCACAGGCACTGAAATAATCTAGGAAAATCACATCGAAACGCCAAATATTATTATTTAATTCCAGGTATTAAAATATTTTTGGATGTCTAGAATGTTATTTCCGGAACAAAAAATATTTATTTTTCAGACTTGAGCATAACTATTGGTGTTTCCTCACATAAATTGAAATACAGATGGGATGTTATTTTTTAAAACCCAATGTTCATTTGCAATTCCAGATTATTAATCCCATAATTTGCATTCACATGAATGACTTTTCTCGAGATTAGAATAAACGTTTTGTAACATAAGCACCTATTTTAGTTTATTCTGACAGGCACTGAAATAATCTAGGAAAATCACTTCGAAAAGCATAATATAAAATCTATTCGAAACGCTAAAAATTATTCTTTAATTCCACGTACTAAAATCAATTTTTGCATGTTTAGAATGACTTTTCCAGAATAAAAAATTATTATTTTTCAGACTTCAGCAAAACTATTCGTGTTTTCTCACATGAATTGAATTAAAGATGGGATGTTATTTATAAAAGCCCAATGTTCATTTGAAATTCCAGATTATTAATCCCATAATTTGCATTCACAAAATTAGGAAAATCACTTCGAAACGACAATATTATTATTTAATTCCAGGTACGAAAACCAATTTTTGCATGTCTAGAATGACTTTTCCGGAACAAAAAATATTTATTTTTTAGACTTGAGCATAACTTTTCGTGTCTCCTCACATGAATTAAATTAAAGAGGGGATGTTATTTATAAAAGCCCAATGTTCATTTGAAATTCCAGATTATTTATCCCACAATTTGCTTTTACAGGAATGACTTTTCTCCAGATTAGAATTAACGTTTTGTAAATTAAGCACATATTTTAGAGTATTCTCAAGGCACTGAAATAAACATGAAAAATCACTTCGAAACGCCAAATATAATAATTTAATTCCAGATACTAAAATCAATTTTTGCATGTCTACAAAGACCTTTCCGGAAAAAAAAAAACATTTATTTTTCAGACTTTAGCATAACTATTCGTGTTTCCTCACATGAATTGAATTACTAATGGGATGTAATTTTTAAAAGCCCAATGTTCATTTGAAATTCCAGATTATTAATCCCATAATTTGCATTCACAGGAATGACTTTTCTCCAGTCTAGAATAAACGTTTTTTAACGTAAGCACATTTTTTAGTTTATTCTCAAGACATTGAAATAATCAAGGAAAATCACTTCAAAACGCCAAAATTTATTCTTTGATTCTACGTACTGAAATCATTTTTTGCATGTCTACAATGACTTTAACGAAACAAAAAATTTTTATTTTTCAGACTTGAGCATAACTATTCGTGTTTCCTCATATAAATTGAATTAAAGATGGGATGTTATTTATAAAAGCCCAAAGTACATTTGAATTTCCAAATTATTAATCCCATAATTTGCATTTACAGGAATGACTTTTCTCCAGATTAGAAAAACGTGTTGTAACGTAAGCACATATTTTAGTTTTATCCCACAGGTACTAAAATAATCAAGGAAAATCCCTTAAAATCGCCAAATATTATTATTTAATTAAAGTACTAAAACCAATTTTTGCATGTCTAGAATGACTTTTCCGGAACAAAAAATATTTGTTTTTCAGAATTGAGCATAACTATTCGTGTTTCCTCACATGAATTGAATTAAAGATGGGATGTTATTTTTAAAAACCCAAAGTTCATTCGAAATTCCAGATTATTAATCCCATAATTTGCATTCACAGGAATGACTTTTCTCCAGATTGGAAGAAACGATTTGTAACTTAAGCATATATTTTAGTTTATTCTCAAGGCACTGAAATAATCAAGGAAAATCAATTCTAAACGCCAAATATTATTATTTAATTCCAGGAACTAAAATTAATTTTTGCATGTCTAGAATGATATTTTAGAACAAAAAATATTTGTTTTTCAGACATGAGCATAACTATTCGCGTTTCCTCACATGAATTGAATTAAAGATGGGATGTTATTTGTAAAATGTTCATGTTCATTTGAAATTCCAGATTATTAATCCCATAATTTGCATTCACAGGAATGACTTTTCACCAGATTGGTATAAACGTTTTGTAACGTAAGCACATATTTTATATTATTCTCACAGGCACTGAAATAATTAAGGAAAATCTCTTCGAAACGCCAAATATTATTATTTAATTCCAGGTACTAAAATCAATTTTTGCATGTCTGGAATGACTTTTCCGGAAAAAAAAATATTTATTTTTCAGACTTGAGCATAACTATACGTGTTTCCTCACATGAATTGAATTAAAGATGTGATGTATTTATAAATGCCCAATGTTCATTTGAAATTCCAGACAATTAATTCCATAATTTGCATTCACAGGAATGACTTTTCTTCAGATTAAAATAAACGTTTTGTAACGTAAGCACATATTTTAGTTAATTCTCACAGGCACTGAAAAACTAAGGACAATCACTTCGAAACGAAATATATTACTATTTAATTCCAGATACTAAAGTCAATTTTTGCGTGTCTAGAATAACTTTTCCGGAACAAAAAATATTTATTTTTCAGACTTGAGAAAAATTATTCATGTTTCCTCACATAAATTGAAATAAAAATGGGATGTTATTTATAAAAGCCCAATGTTCATTTGAAATTACATATTATTAATCCCATAATTTGCATTCACAGGATAGACTTTTCTTTACATTAAAATGAACGTTTTGTAACGTAAGCTCATGTTTTAGTTTATTCTCAAAGACTCTGAAATATTCAACGAAAATCACTTCGAAACGCTAAATATTATTATTTAATTCCAGGTACTAAAATTAATTTTTGTATGTCTAGAATGACTTTTCCGAAACAAAAAATATTTATTTTTCAGACTTGAGCATAACAATTCGTATTTCCTCACATGAATTGAATTAAAGATGGGATGTTATTTATAAAAGCCCAATGTTCATATTAAATTCTAGATTATTAATCCGATAATTTGCATTCACAGGAATGACTTTTTTACAGATTAAAATGAACGTTTTGTATCGTAGCGCATGTTTTAGTTTATTCTTATAGACACTGAAATTGATGAGGAAATTCAATTCGAAACGCCAAGTATTATTATTTAATTCCAGGTACTAAAATCACTTTTTGCATGTCTGGAATGACTTTTCCGGAACAAAAAAGATTTATTTTTTACACTTCAGCATAACTATTCGTGTTTCCTCACATGAAATGAATTAAAGATGGGATGTATTTATAAAAGCCCAATGTTCATTTGAAATTCTAGATTATTAATCCAATAATTTGCATTCATAGGAATGACTTTTTTCCAGATTAAAATAAATGTTTTGTAACGTAATCACATATATTAGTTTATTCTCACAGGCACTGAAATAAAAAAGGAAAATCACTTCGAAACGCCAAATAATATTATATAATTCCAGATATTAAAATCAATTTTTGCATGTCTAGAATGACTTTTCCGGAAAAAAATATTTATTTTTCAGACTTGAGCAAAACAATTAGTGTTTCTTCACATGAATTGAATTAAAGATGGGATGTTATTTATAAAAGCCCAGTGTTCATTTGAAATTCCAGATTATTAATCCCATAATTTGCATTCACAGGAATGACATTTCTTCAGATTAGAATAAACGTTTTGTAACGTAAGCACATATTATAGTTTATTCTCATTGACACGAACATAACTATTCGTGTTTCCTGACATGAATTGAATTAAAGATGGGATGTTATTTATAAAAGCTTAATGTTCATTTTAAATTCAAGATTATTAATCCTATAATTTACATTCACAGGAATGACTTTTCTCCAGATTAGAAGAAACGTTTTGTAACGTAAGCACATATTGTAGTTTATTCTCACAGGCACTGAAAAAATAAGGAAAATCACTTCGAAACAAAAAATATTATTATGTAATTCCACGTACTAAAATCAATTTTTGCATGTTTATAATGACTTTTTGGGAAAAAAATATATTTTTTTCAGACTTGAGCATAACTATTCGTGTTTCCTTACATGAATTGAATTAAAGATGGGATGTTATTTATAAAAGCCCAATGTTCATTTGAAATTCAAGATTATTAATCCCATAATTTGCATTCAAAGGAATGACTATTCTCGAGATTAGAATAAACGTTTCTTTACATAAGCGCTTATTTTAGTTTATTCCCAAAGGCACTGAAAAAATAAGTATAATATCTTCGAAACGAAAAATATAATTATATAATTCCTGATACTAAAATCAGTTTTTGCAAGTCTAGAATGACTTTTCCGGAACAAAAAATAATTATTTTTCAGACTTGAGCATAAATATTCGTGTTTCCTTCCAAGAATTGAATTAAAGATGGGATGTTATTTATAAAAGGCCAATGTTCATTTGAAATTCCAGATTATTAAACGTATAATTTGCATTCACATAAATACTTTTCTCCAGATTAGAATAAACGTTTTATAACAGGAGAACATATTTTAGTTCTTTCTCACAGGCACTGAAATAATCAAGGAAAATCACTTAAAAACGAAAAATATTATTATTTTATTGAAGGTACTAAAATCAATTTACATGTCTGGAATGACTTTTTCGGAAAAAAAAGATTAATTATTTATGAATGAGCATAACTATACGTGTTTCCTCACATGAATTGAATTAAAGATGGGTTGTTATTTATAAAAGCCCAATGTTCATTTGAAATTCCGGATTATAAATCCCATAATTTGCATTCACAGGAATGACTTTTCTCCAGATTAGAATGAACGTTTTGTAACGTAGCGCATGTTTTAGTTTATTCTCAAAGACACTGAAATTATCAAGGAAATTTAAATCGAGACGCCAAATATTATTATTTAATTCCAGGTACTACAATCAATTTTGGCATGTCTGGAATGACTTTTTCGGAAAAAAAAAGATTTATTATTCAGACATGAGCATAACTATACGTGTTTCCTCACATGAATTGAATTAAAGATGGGATGTTATTTATAAAAGCCCAATGTTCATTTGAAATTCCGGATTATAAATCCCATAATTTGCATTCACAGGAATGACTTTTCTCCAGATTAGAATAAACGTTTTATAACGTGATAATATTTTAGCTTCCTCTCACAGGCACTGAAATAATCAACTAAAATCACTTCAAAACGAAAAATACTATTATTTAATTCCAGGTACTAAAATCAATTTTTTCATGTCTAGAATGACTTTGCCGGAAAGAAAAATATTTGTTTTTCAGACTTGAAGTATTCGTGTTTCCTCACATGAATTGAATTAAAGATGGGATGTTATTTATAAAACCCCAATGTTCATTTGAAATTCCGGATTATAAATCCCATAATTTGCATTCACAGGAATGACTTTTCTCCAGATTAGAATGAACGTTTTGTAACGCAGCGCATGTTTTAGTTTATTCTCACAGACACTGAAATTATCAAGGAAATTTAAATCGAGACGCCAAATGTTATTATTTTATTCCAGGTACTAAATTCAGTTTTTTCATGTCTGGAATTACTTTTCCTAAAAAAAAAAGGTTTATTTTTTGGACTTGAGCATAACTATACGTGTTTCCTCACATGAATTGAATTAAAGATGGGATGTTATTTATAAAAGCCCAATGTTCATTTGAAATTCCAGATTATTAATCCCATAATTTGCATTCACAGGAATGACTTTTCTCCAGTTTAAAATAAACGTTTTGTAACGTAAGCGCATATTTTAGTTTATTCTCACAGGCATTGAAATAATCAAGGGAAATCGCTTCGAATTGGCAAATATTATTATTTAATTCTAGGTAATAAAATCAATTTTTGCATGTCTAAAAAGACTGTTCCGGAACAAAAAATATTTATTTTTCAAACTTGAGCATAATTATTCGTGTTTCCTCATATGAATTGAATTAAAGATGGGATGTTATTTATAAAAGCCCAATGTTTATTTGAAATTCTAGATTATTATTCTCATTATTTGAATTCACAGGAATGACTTTTCTCCAGATTAGAATAATCGTTTTGTAACGTAAGAACATATTTTATATTTTTCTCACAGGACTGAAATAATCAAGAGAAATCACTTCGAAACGCCGAATATTATTATTTAATTCCAGGTACTAAAATCAATTTTTGCATGTCTAGAATGACATTTCCAGCACAAAAAATATTAATTTTTCAGACTTGAGCATAACTATTCGTGTTTCCTCACATGAATTGAATTAAAGGTGGGATGATATTTATAAAAGCCCAATGTTCATTTTAAATTCCAGATTATTAATCCCATAATTTGCATTCACAGGAATGACATTTCACCAGATTAGAATAAACGTTTTGTAACGTAAGCACATTTTTTAGTTTATTCTCACATGCACTGAAATAATCAAGAGAAATCACTTCGAAACGCCAAATATAATTATTTAATTCCAGGTACTAAAATCAATTTTTGCATGTCTAGAATGACTTTTATGGAATAAAAAATATTTGTTTTTCAGACTTGAGCATAACTATTCGTGTTTCTACACATGAATTCAATTAAAGATGGTATGTTATTTTTAAAAACCCAAAGATCATTTGAAATTCCAGATTATTAATCCCATAATTTGCATTCACAGGAATGACTTTTCTCCAGATTAGAAAAAACGTTTTGTAACGTAAGCACATATTTTAGTTTATTCTCACATGCACTGAAATAATCAAGAGAAATCACTTCGAAACGCCAAATATAATTATTTAATTCCAGGTACTAAAATCAATTTTTGCATGTCTAGAATGACTTTTATGGAACAAAAAATATTTGTTTTTCAGACTTGAGCATAACTATTCGTGTTTCCTCACATGAATTGAATTAAAGATGGGATGTTATTTTTTAAAGCCCAATGTTCATTTGAAATTCCAGATCATTATTCTCAGTATATGAATTCACAGGAATGACATTTCTCCAGATTAGAATGAACGTTTTGTAACGTATGCGCATATTTTAATTTATTCTCAAGGCACTGAAATAATCAAGGAAAATCACTTCAAAACGCCAAAATTTATTCTTTAATTCCACGTACTGAAATCATTTTTTTGGATGTCTACTATGACTTTTCCGAAACAAAAAATTTTTATTTTTCAGACTTGAGCATAACCATTCGTGTTTCCTCACATGAATTGAATTAAAGATGGGATGTAATTTATAAAATCCCAATTATCATTTGAAATTCTAGATTATTATTCTCATTATTTGCATTCACAGGAATGACTTTTCTCCAGATTAGAATAACGTTTTTTAACGTAAACACATATTTTAGTTTATTCTCACAGGACTGAAATAATCAAGGAAAATCACTTCGAAACGCCAAATATTATTATTTAATTCCAGGTACTAAAATCAATTTTTGCATATCTAGAATGATTTTTCCAGAACAAAAAATATTTGTTTTTCAGACTTGCGCATAACTATTCTTGTTTCCTCACATGAATTGAATTAAAGATGGGATGTTATTTTTAAAAACCCAAAGTTCATTTTAAATTCCAGATTATTAATCGCATAATTTGCATTCACAGGAATGACTTTTCTCCAGATTGGAATAAACGTTTTGTAACTTAAGCACTTATTTTAGCTTATTCTCAAAGCACTGAAATAATCTAGGAAAATCACGTCGAAACGCCAAATATTATTATTTAATTCCAGGTATTAAAATATTTTTGGATGTCTAGAATGTTATTTCCGGAACAAAAAACATTTATTTTTCAGACTTGAGCATAACTATTCGTGTTTCCAAACATGAATTGAATTAAAGATGGGATGTTATTTTTAAAAACCCAAAGTTCATTTTAAATTCCAGATTATTAATCCCATAATTTGCATTCACAGGAATGACTTTTCTCCAGATTGGAATAAACGTTTTGTAACTTAAGCACATATTTTAGCTTATTCTCAAAGCACTGAAATAATCAAGGAAAATCACCTCAAAACGCTAAATATTAATATTTAATTCCAGGTACTAAAATCAACTTTTGCATGTCTAGAATGACCTTTCCGGAACAAAAAATATTTGTTTTTGAACTTGAGCATAACTATTCGTGTTTCCTTACATGAATTGAATTACAGATGGGATGTTATTTATAAAAGCCCAATGTTCATTTTAAATTCCAGATTATTAATCCCATAATTTGCATTCAAAGGAATGACTTTTCTCCAGATTAGAATAAACGTTTTGTAACGTAAGCACATATTTTTGTTTATTCTCAAGGGACTGAAATAATCAAGGAAAATCACTTCGGAACGCCAAATTTTATTATTAAATTTCAGGTACTAAAATCAATTTTTGCATGTCTAGAATGACTTTCCCGGAACAAAAAATACTTATTTTGCAGACTTGAGTATAATATACGTTTTCCTCACATGAATTGAATTAAAGATGGGATGTTTTTTATGAAAGCCCAATGTTCATTTTAAATTCCAGATTATTAATCCCATAATTTGCATTCACAGGAATGACATTCCACCAGATATTTTATTTTATTCTCAAAGCACTGAAATAATCAAGGAAAATCACTTCGAAACGCTTAAAATTATTCTTTAATTCCACGTACTAAAATCAATTTTTGCATGTCTACAATGACTTTTCCGAAATAAAAAAATTTTTATTTTTCAGACTTTAGCATAACTATTTGTTTTTCCTCACATGAATTGAATTACAGATGGGATGTTATTTATAAAAGCCCAATGTTCATTCGAAATTCCAGATTATGAATCCCATAATTTGCATTCACAGGATTGACTTTTCTTCAGATTAGAATAAACGTTTTGTAACGTAAGCACATATTTTAGTTTTTTCTCACAGGCACTGAAAAAATAAGGAAAATCACTTCGAAACGACAATATTATTATTTAATTCCAGGTACTAAAATCAAGTTTTGCATGTCTGGAATGACTTTTCCGGGACAAAAAATATTTGTTTTTCAGACTTGAGCATAACTATTCGTGTTTCCTCACATGAATTGAATTAAAGATGGGATGTTATTTATAAAAGCCCAATGTTCATTTGAAATTCCAGATTATTAATCCCATAATTTGCATTCACAGGAATGACATTTCACCAGATTAGAACAAACGTTTTGTAACTTAAGCACATATTTTGGTTTATTCTCAAAGCACTGAAATAATCAAGGAAAATCACCTCAAAACGCTAAATATTAATATTTAATTCCAGGTACTAAAATCAACTTCTGTATGTCTAGAATGACCTTTCCGGAACAAAAAACATGTATTTTTCAGACTTGAGCATAACTATTCTTGTTTCCTCACATGAATTGAATTAAAGATGGTATGATAAATATAAAATCCCAATGTTCATTTCAATTCCAGTTTATTAATCTCATAATTTGCATTCACAGGAATGACTTTTCTCCAGATTGTAACAAACGATTTGTAATGTAAGCACATATTTTAGTTTATTCTCACAGGCAATGAAATAATCAACGAAAAATCACTTCTAAACGCCATATATTATTATTTAATTCCTGGTACTAAAATCAATTTCTGCATGTCTAGAAAGACTTTTCCGGAACAAAAAATATTAATTTTTTAGACTTGAGAATAAATTTTCCTGTTTCCTCACATGAATTGAATTACTAATGAGATGTTATTTTTTAAAACCCAATGTACATTTGAAATTCCAGATTATTAATCCCATAATTTGCATTCAAAGGAATGACTTTTCTCCAGATTAGAATAAACGTTTTGTAAATTAAGCACATATTTTAGACTATTCTCAAGGCACTGAAATAATCAAGAGAAATCACTTCGAAACGCCAAATATAATAATTTAATTCCAGATACTAAAATCAATTTTTGCATGTCTACAAAGAACTTTCCGGAACAAAAAACATGTATTTTCCAGACTTGAGCATAACAATTCGTGTTTCCTCAAATGAATTGAATTAAAGATGAGATGATATTTATAAAAGCCCAATGTTCATTTCAATTCCAGTTTATTAATCTCATAATTTGCATTCACAGGAATGACTTTTCTCCAGATTAGAATAAACGTTTTGTAACGTAAGCACATATTTTAGTTTATTCTCACAGGCACTGAAATAATCAAAGAAAAATCACTTCTAAACGCCATATATTTTTATTTAATTCCTGGTACTAAAGTCAATTTCTGCATGTCTAGACAGACTTTTCCGGAACAAAAATATTTGTTTTTCAGACTTGAGCATAACTATTCGTGTTTCCTCACATAAATTGAATTAAAGATGGGATGTTATTTTTAAAAGCCCAATGTTCATTTGAAATTCCAGATTATTAATCCCATAATTTGCATTCAGGGGAATGACTTTTCTCCAGATTAGAATAAACGTTTTGTAACGTAAGCACATATTTAAGGTTATTCTCACAGGCACTGAAATATTCTAGGAAAATCACTTCGAAACGCCAAATATTATTATTTAATTCCAGGTACTAAAATCAATTTTTGTATGTCTAGAATGACTTTTCCGGAACAAAAATATTTATTTTTCAGACTTGAGCATAACTATTCGTGTTTCCTCACATGAATTCAATTAAAGATGGGATGTTATTTATAAAAGGCCAATGTTCATTTGAATTTCCAGATTATTAATCCCATAATTTGCATTCACAGGAATGACTTTTCTCCAGATTAGAATAAACGTTTTTTAACGTAAACACATATTTTAGTTTATTCTCACAGGCACTGAAATAATCAAGGAAAATCACTTCGAAACTCCATATATTATTATTTAATTCCAGGTACTAAAATCAATTTTTGTATATCTAGAATGACATTTCCGAAAAAAAAAATATTTATTTTTCAGACTTGAGCATAACTATTCGTGTTTCCTCACATGATTTCAATTAAAGATGGGATGTTATTTATAAAATCCCAATGTTCATTTGAAATTCCAGATAATTATCCCATAATTTGCATTTACAGGAATGACTTTTCTCCAGATTAGAATAAACGTTATGTAACGTAAGCACATATTTTAGTTTATTCTCACAGGACTGAAATAATCAAGGAAAATCACTTCGAAACGCCAAATATTATTATTTAATTCCAGGTACTAAATTCAATTTTTGCATGTTTAAAATGACTTTTCCGGAACAAAAAATATTTATTCTTCAAACTTGAGCATAACTATTCGTGTTTCCTCGCATGAATTGAATTAAAGATGGGATGTTATTTATAAAAGCCCAATGTTCATTTGAAATTCCATATTATTAATCCCATAATTTGCATTCACAGGAATGACTTTTCTCCAGATTAGAATAAACGTTTTGTAACGTAAGCACATATTTTAGTTTATTCTCAAGCCATTGAAATAATCAAGGAAAATCACTTCAACACGCCAAAAATTATTCTTTAATTCCACGTACTGAAATCATTTTTTTTATGTCTACAATGACTTTTCCGAAACAAAAAATTTTTATTTATCAGACTTGAGCATAACTATTCGTGTTTCCTCACATGAATTGAATTACTAATGGGATGTTATTTATAAAAGCCCAATGTTCATTTGAAATTCCATATTATTAATCCCATAATTTGCATTCACAGGAATGACTTTACTCCAGATTAGAATAAACGTTTTGTAACGTAAGGACATATTTTAGTTTATTCTCACATGCACTGAAATAATCAAGGAAAAATCACTTCGAAACGCCATATATTATAATTTAATTCCAGGTACCTAAATCAATTTCTGCATGTCTAGAAAGACTTTTCCGGAACAAAAAATATTTGTTTTTCAGACTTGAGCATAACTATTCGTGTTTCCTCACATGAATTGAATTAAAGATGAGATGTTATTTTTTAAAGCCCAATGTTCATTTGAAATTCCAGATCATTATTCTCAGTATTTGCATTCAATGGAATGACTTTTCTCCATATTAGAATAAACGTTTTGTAACTTAAGCACATATTTTAGAGTATTCTCAAGGCACTGAAATAATGAAGGAAAATCACTTTGAAACGCCAAAAAGTATTCTTTAATTCAACGTACTAGAATCAATTTTTGCATGTCTACAATGACTTGTCAGAAATAAAAAAATTTTTATTTTTCAGACTTTAGCATAACTATTCGTGTTTCCTCACATGAATTGAATTACTAATGGGATGTTATTTTTAAAAACCCAATGTTCATTTGAAATTCCAGATTATTAATCCCATAATTTGCATTCACAGGAATGACTTTTCACCAGATTAGAATAAACGTTTTGTAACGTAAGCACGTATTTTAGTTTATTCTCACAGGACTGAAAAAATAAGAAAACTCACTTCGAAACGCCAAATATAATTATTTAATTCCTAGTACTAAAATCAATTTTTGCATGTTTAAAATGACTTTTCCGGAACAAAAAATATATATTTATTTTTCAGAATTGATCATAACTATTCGTGTTTCCTCACATGAATTGAATTAAAGATGGAATGTTGTTTTTAAAAGGCCAATGTTCATTTGAAATTCCAGATTATTAATCCCATAATTTGCATTCACAGGAATAACTTTTCTCCAGATTAGAATAAACGTTTTGTAACGTAAGCACATATTTTAGTTTATTCTCAAGACATTGAAATAATCAAGGAAAATCACTTCAAAACGCCAAAAATTATTCTTTAATTCCACGTACTGAAATCATTTTTTGCATGTCTACAATGACTTTTCCGAAACAAAAAAATTTTATTTATCAGACTTGAGCATAACTATTCGTGTTTCCTCACATGAATTGAATTACTAATGGGATGTTATTTATAAAAGCCCAATGTTCATTTGAAATTCCAGATTATTAATCCCATAATTTGCATTCACAGGAATGACTTTTCACCAAATTAGAATAAACGTTTTGTTACGTAAGTGCATATTTAAGTTTTTTCTCACAGGCACTGAAAAAATAAGAAAACTCACTTCGAAACGCCAAATATAATTATTTAATTCCTAGTACTAAAATCAATTTTTGCATGTTTAAAATGACTTTTCCGGAACAAAAAATATATATTTATTTTTCAGAATTGATCATAACTATTCGTGTTTCCTCACATGAATTGAATTAAAGATGGAATGTTGTTTTTAAAAGGCCAATGTTCATTTGAAATTCCAGATTATTAATCCCATCATTTGCATTCACAGGAATGACTTTTCTCCAGTTTAAAATAAACGTTTTGTAACGTAAGCGCATATTTAAGTTTATTCTCACAGGCACTGAAAAAATAAGAAAATTCACTTCGAAACGCCAAATATTGTTATTTAATTCCAGGTACTAAAATCAAATTTTGCATGTCTAGAATGAATTTTCCGGAACAAAAAATATATATTTTTCAGATTTGAGAATAACTATTCGTGTTTCCTCACATGAATTGAATTAAAGATGATATGTTATTTATAAAAGCCCAATGTTCATTTGAAATTCCAGATTAATAATCCCATAATTTGCATTCACAGGAATGACTTTTCTCCAGATTAGAATGAACGATTTGTAACTTAAGCATATATTTTAGTTAATTCTCAAGTGACTGAAATAATCAAGGAAAATCAATTCTAAACGCCAAATATTATTATTCAATTCCAGGAACTAAAATCAATTTTTGCATGTCTACAAAGACCTTTCCGGAAAAAAAAACATTTATTTTTCAGACTTGAGCAAAACTATTCGTGTTTCCTCACATGAATTGAATTAAAGATGGGATGTTATTTGTAAAATGTTCATGTTCATTTGAAATTCCAGATTATTAATCCCATAATTTGCATTCACAGGAATGACTTTTCACCAGATTGTAATAAACGTTTTGTAACGTAAGCACATATATTATATTATTCTCACAGGCACTGAAATAATTAAGGAAAATCTCTTCGAAACGCCAAATATTATTATTTAATTCCAGGTACTAAAATCAATTACTGCATGTCTAGAGTGACTTTTCCGCAACAAAAAATATTTGTTTTTCAGACTTCAGCATAACTATTCGTGTTTTCTCACATGAATTGAATTAAAGATGGGATGTTATTTATAAAAGCCCAATGTTCATTCGAAATTCCAGATTATTAATCCCATCATTTGCATTCACAGGAATGACTTTTCTACAGATTGTAACAAACGATTTGTAACGTAAGCACATATTTTATATTATTCACACAGGTACTGAAATAATCAAGGAAAATCATATAGAAACACTAAATATTATTATATAATTCCAGGTACTAAAATTAATTTTTGCATGTCTAGAATGACTTTTCCGGAACAAAAAATATTTATTTTTCAGAATTGAGCATAACTATTCGTGTTTCTTCACATGAATTGAATTAAAGATGGGATGTTATTCTTAAAAACCCCATGTTCATTAGAAATTCCAGATTATTAATCCCATAATTTGCATTCACAGGAATGACTTTTCTCCAGTTTAGAATAAACGTTTTGTAACGTAAGCACATATTTTAGTTTATTCTCACAAAACTGAAAAAATCAAGAAAAATCACTTCGAAACGCCAAATATTATTATTTAATTCCAGGTACTAAAATCAATTACTGCATGTCTAGAGTGACTTTTCCGCAACAAAAAATATTTGTTTTTCAGACTTCAGCATAACTATTCGTGTTTCCTCACATGAATTGAATTAAAGATGGGATGTTATTTATAAAAGCCCAATGTTCATTTGAAATTCCAGATTATTGATCCCATAATTTGCTTTCACAGGAATGACTTTTCTCCAGATTAGAATAAAAGTTTTGTAACGTAAGCACATATTTTATATTATTCTCACAGGCACTGAAATAATTAAGGAAAATCTCTTCGAAACGCCAAATATTATTATTTAATTCCAGGTACTTAAATCAATTTCTGCATGTCTAGAGTGACTTTTCAGGAACAAAAAATATTTATTATTCAGACTTGAGCATAAATATTCGTGTTTCCTCACATGAATTGAATTAAAGATGGGATGTTATTTATAAAAGCCCAATGTTCATTTTAAATTCCAGATTATTAATCCCATAATTTGCTTTCACAGGAATGACTTTTCTCCACATTGGAATAAACGTTTTATAACGTAAGCACATATTTTAGTTTATTCTCACAGGCACTGAAATAATCAAGGAAAATCATATAGAAACGCTAAATATTATTATTTAATTCCAGGTACTAAAATCAATTTTTGCATGTCTAGAATGACATTTCGGGAACAAAAAATTTTTATTTTTCAGACTTGAGAATAACTATTCTTGTTTCCTCACATGAATTGAATTAAAGATGGGATGTTATTTTTAAAAACCCCATGTTCATTTGAAATTCCAGATTATTAATCGCATAATTTGCATTCTCAGGAATGACTATCCTCCAGATTAGAATGAACGTTTTGTAACGTAAGCACATATTTTAGTTTATTCTCAAGACATTGAAATAATCATGGAAAATCACTTCGAAAAGCATACTATTATTATTTAATTCGAGGTACTAAAATCATTTTTTTTATGTCTACAATGACTTTTCCGAAACAAAAAATTTTTATTTATCAGACTTGAGCATAACTATTCGTGTTTCCTCACATGAATTGAATTACTAATGGGATGTTATTTATAAAAGCCCAATGTTCATTTGAAATTCCATATTATTAATCCCATAATTTGCATTCACAGGAATGACTTTTCTCCAGTCTAGAATAAACGTTTTGTAACGTAAGCACGTATTTTAGTTTATTCTCACTGGACTGAAATAACCAAGAAAAATCACTTCGAAACGCCAAATATTATTATTTAATTCCAGGTACTAAAATCAATTTTTGCATGTCTACAAAGACCTTTCCGGAAAAAAAAAACATTTATTTTTCAGACTTGAGCAAAACTATTCGTGTTTCCTCACATGAATTGAATTAAAGATTGGATGTTATTTTTAAAAACCCCATGTTTATTTGAAATTCCAGATTATTAATCCCATAATTTACATTCACAGGAATGACTTTTCTCCAGATTAGAATAAACGTTTTGTAACGTAAGCACATATTTTAGTTTATTCTCAAGACATTGAAATAATCAAGGAAAATCACTTCAAAACGCCAAAAATTATTCTTTAATTCCACGTACTGAAATCATTTTTTGCATGTCTACAATGACTTTTCCGAAAATAAAAAATTTTATTTATCAGACTTGAGCATAACTATTCGTGTTTCCTCACATGAATTGAATTACAGATGGGATATTATTTATAAAAGCCAAATGTTCATTTGAAATTCCAGATTATTAATCCCATAATTTGCTTTCACAGGAATGACTTTTCTCCAGATTGGAATAAACGTTTTATAACGTAAGCACATATTTTAGTTTATTCTCACAGGCACTGAAATAATCAAGGAAAATCATATAGAAACGCTAAATATAATTATTTAATTCCAGGTACTAAAATCAATTTTTGCATGTCTAGAATGACATTTCGGGAACAAAAAATTTTTATTTTTCAGACCTGAGAATAACTATTCTTGTTTCCTCACATGAATTGAATTAAAGATGGGATGTTATTTTTAAAAACCCCATGTTCATTTGAAATTCCAGATTATTAATCGCATAATTTGCATTCTCAGGAATGACTTTCCTCCAGATTAGAATGAACGTTTTGTAACGTAAGCACATATTTTAGTTTATTATCAAGACATTGAAATAATCATGGAAAATCACTTCGAAAAGCATAATATTATTATTTAATTCGAGGTACTTAAATCAATTTTTGCATGTCAAGAATGACTTTTCCGGAAAAAAAAATAATTATTTTTCAGAATTTGAGCATAACTATTCTTGTTTCCTCACATGAATTGAATTAAAGATGGGATGTTATTTTTAAAAACCCCATGTTCATTTGAAATTCCAGATTATTAATCGCATAATTTGCATTCACAGGAATGACTTTCCTCCAGATTAGAATGAACGGTTTGTAACGTAAGCACATATTTTAGTTTATTCTCAAGACATTGAAATAATCATGGAAAATCACTTCGAAAAGCATAATATTATTATTTAATTCCAGGTACGAAAACCAATTTTTGCATGTCTAGAATGACTTTTCCGGAACAAAAAATATTTATTTTTCAGACTTGAGAATAACTATTCGTGTTTACTCACATGAATTGAATTAAAGATGGGTTGTTGTTTTTTAATGTTCATTTGAAATTCCAGATTATTAATCCCATAATTTGCATTCACAGGTATGACTTTTCTCCATATTAGAATAAACGTTTTGTAAAGTATGCACATATTTTAGTTTATTCTCACAGGAACTGAAATAATCAAAGAAAATCCCTTCGAAACGCCAAATATTATTATTTAATTCCAGGTACTAAAATCAATTTTTGCATGTCTAGAATGACTTTTCCGGAACAAAAAATATTTGTTTTTCAGACTTTGAGCATAACTTTTCGTGTTTACTCACATGAATTGAATTAAAGATGGGATGTTATTTATAAATGCCCAATGTTCATTTTAAATTCCAGATTATTAATCCCATAATTTGCATTCACAGGAATGACTTTTCTCCAGATTGGAATAAACGTTTTGTAACGTAAGCACATATTTTAGTTTATTCTCACAGGCACTGAAATAATCAAGGAAAATCATATAGAAACTCTAAATATTATTATTTAATTCCAGGTACTAAAATCAATTTTTGCATTTCTAGAATGACATTTCCAGAACAAAAAATTATAATTTTTCAGACTTCAGCATAACTATTCGTGTTTCCTCACATGAATTGAATTAAAGTTGGGATGTTATTTATAAAAGCCCAATGTTCATTTGAAATTCCAGTATATTAATCCCATAATTTGCATTCACAGAAAAGACTTTTTTCCAGATTGGAATAAACGTTTTGTAACGTATGCACATATTTTAGTTTATTCTCACAGGCACTGAAAAAATCAAGGAAAATCCATTCGAAACGCCAAATATTATTATTTAATTCCAGGTACCAAAATCAATTTCTGCATGTCTAGAGTGTCTTTTCCGGAATAAAAAATATTTGTTTTTCAGACTTGAGCATAATTATTCGTGTTTCCTCACATGAATTGAATTAAAGATGGGATGTTATTTATAAAAGCCCAATGTTCATTTTAAATTCCAGATTATTAATCCCATAATTTGCATTCACAGGAATGACTTTTCTCCAGATTGGAATAAACGTTTTGTAAAGAAAGCACATATTTTATTTTATTCTCACAGGCACTGAAATAATCAAGGATAATCATATAGAAACGCTAAATATTATTATTTAATTCCAGGTACTAAAATCAATTTTTCCATTTCTAGAATGACATTTCCGGAACAAAATATTTTTATTTTTCAGACTTGAGCATTACTTTTCCTATTTCCTCACATGAATTGAATTAAAGATGGTATGTTATTTTTAAAAACCCCATGTTCATTTGAAATTCCAGATTAATAATCTCATAATTTACATTCACAGGTATGACGTTTCTCCAGATAAGAAAAAACGTTTTGTAACTTAAGCACATATTTTAGTTTATTCTCACAGGCACTGAAATAATCAAGGAAAATCACTTCGAATCGCCAAATATTATTATTTAATTCCAGGTACTAAAATCAATTTTTTCATATCTAGAAAGACTTTTCCGGAACAAAAAATATTTATTTTTCAGACTTGAGAATAACTATTCTTGTTTCCTCACATGAATTGAATTAAAGATGGGATGTTATTTTTTAAAGCCCAATGTTCATTTGAAATTCCAGATTATTAATCCCATAATTTGCATTCACAGCAATGACTTTTCTCCAGATTAGAATAAACGTTTTGTAACGTATGCATATATTTTAGTTTATTCTCACAGGAACTGAAATAATCAAAGAAAATCCCTTCGAAACGCCAAATATTATTATTTAATTCCAGGTACTAAAATCAAATTTTGCATGTCTAGAATGACTTTTCCGGAACAAAAAATTTTTATTTTTCAGACTTGAGCATAACTATTCGTGTTTCCTCACATGAATTGAATTAAAGATGGGATGTTATTTATAAAAGCCCAATGTTCATTTGAATTTCCAGATTATTGATTTCATAATTTGCATTCACAGGAATGAAATTTCACCAGATTAGAATAATCGATTTGTAACTTAAGCATATATTTTAGTTTAATTTCAAGGCACTGAAATAATCAAGGAAAATCACCTCGAAACGCCAAATATTATTATTTAATTCTAGGTACTAAAATTAATTTTTTCATGTCTAGAATGACTTTTCCGGAACAAAAAATATTTTTTTTTTAGAATTGAGCATAACTATCCGTGTCACCTCACATGAATTGAATTAAAGATTAGATGTTATTTATAAAAGCCCAATGTTCATTTCAAATTCCAGTTTATTAATCTCATAATGTTCATTCACAGGAATGACTTTTCCCCAGATTGGAATAAACGTTTTGTAACGTATGCACATATTATAGTTCATTCCCACAGGTACTGAAAAAATCAAGGAAAATCCCTTCGAAACGCCAAATATTATTATTTAATTCCAGGTACTAAATTCAATTTTTGCATGTCTAGAATGACTTTTCCGGAACAAAAAATATTTATTTTTCAGACTTGAGAATAACTATTCGTGTTTACTCACATGAATTGAATTAAAGATGGGTTGTTATTTTTTAATGTTCATTTGAAATTCCAGATTATTAATCCCATAATTTGCATTCACAGGTATGACTTTTCTCCAGATTAGAATAAACGTTTTGTAAAGTATGCACATATTTTAGTTTATTCTCACAGGAACTGAAATAATCAAAGAAAATCCCTTCGAAACGCCAAATATTATTATTTAATTCCAGGTACTAAAATCAATTTTTGCATGTCTAGAATGACTTTTCCGGAACAAAAAATATTTATTTTTCAGACTTTGAGCATAACTTTTCGTGTTTACTCACATGAATTGAATTAAAGATGGGTTGTTATTTTTTAATGTTCATTTGAAATTCCAGATTATTAATCCCATAATTTGCATTCACAGGTATGACTTTTCTCCAGATTAGAATAAACGTTTTGTAAAGTATGCACATATTTTAGTTTATTCTCACAGGACTGAAATAATCGGGAAAAATCACTTCGAAACGCCAAATATTATTATTTAATTCCAGGTACTAAATTCAATTTTTGCATATCTAGAATGACCTTTGAGGAACAAAAAATATTTATTTTCAGACTAAAAAATAACTATTCATGTTTCCTCACATGAATTGAATTAAAGGTGGGATGTTATTTTTAAAAACCCCATGTTCATTTGAAATTCCATATTATTAATCCCATAATTTGCATTCACAGGAATGACTATTCTCCAGATTAGAATAAACGTTTAACGTAAGCACATATTTAATTTATTCTCACAGGCACTGAAATAATCAAGGAAAATCACTTCGAAAAGCATAATATTAATATTTAATTCCAGGTACTAAAATCAATATTTGCATGTCTAGAATAACTTTTCCGGAACAAAAAATAAATATTTTTCAGCCTTTGAGCATAACTTTTCGTGTTTCCTCACATGAATTAAATTAAAGATGGGATGTTATTTTTAAAAACCCCATGTTCATTTGAAATTCCAGGTTATTGATTTCATAATTTGCATTCACAGGAATGACTTTTCTCCAGTTTAGAAGAAACGTTTTTACCGTAAGCACATATTTTAGTTTATTCTCACAGGAACTGAAATAATCAAAGAAAATCCCTTCGAAACGCCAAATATTATTATTTAATTCCAGGTACTAAAATCAAATTTTGCATGTCTAGAATGACTTTTCCCGAACAAAAAATAATTATTTTTCAGCCTTTAAGCATAACTTTTCGTGTTTCCTCACATGAATTAAATTAAAGATGGGATGTTATTTATAAAAGCCCATTGTTCATTTGAAATTCCAGGTTATTGATTTCATAATTTGCATTCACAGGAATGAAATTTCACCAGATTAGAATAAACGATTTGTAACTTAAGCATATATTTTAGTTTATTCTCAAGGCACTGAAATAATCAAGGAAAATTACTTTTATACGCCAAATATTATAATTTAATTCCAGGTACTAAAATCAATTTTTGCATGTCTAGAATGATTTTTATAGAGCAAAAAATATTTGTTTTTCAGACATGAGCATAACAATTCGTGTTTCCTCGCATGAATTGAATTAAAGATGGGATGTTATTTATAAAATGTTCATGTTCATTTGAAATTCCAGATTATTAATCCCATAATTTGCATTCACAGGAATGACTTTTCTCCAGATTGGAATAAACGTTTTGTAACGTAAGCACATATTTTAGTTTATTCTCACAGGCACTGAAATAATCAAGGAAAATCATATAGAAACGCTAAATATTATTATTTAATTCCAGGTACTAAAATCAATTTCTGTTAGTCTGTAGTGACTTTTCCGGAACAAAATATATTTGTTTTTCAGACTTGAGCATAACTATTCGTGTTTCCTCACATGAATTGAATTAAAGATGGGATGTTATTTATAAATGCCCAATGTTCATTTTAAATTCCAGATTATTAATCCCATAATTTGCATTCACAGGAATGACTTTTCTCCAGATTGGAATAAACGTTTTGTAACGTAAACACATATTTTAGTTTATTCTCACAGGCACTGAAATAATCAAGGAAAATCATATAGAAACTCTAAATATTATTATTTAATTCCAGGTACTAAAATCAATTTTTGCATTTCTAGAATGACATTTCCAGAACAAAAAATTATAATTTTTCAGACTTCAGCATAACTATTCGTGTTTCCTCACATGAATTGAATTAAAGTTGGGATGTTATTTATAAAAGCCCAATGTTCATTTGAAATTCCAGTATATTAATCCCATAATTTGCATTCACAGAAAAGACTTTTTTCCAGATTGGAATAAACGTTTTGTAACGTATGCACATATTTTAGTTTATTCTCACAGGCACTGAAAAAATCAAGGAAAATCCATTCGAAACGCCAAATATTATTATTTAATTCCAGGTACCAAAATCCATTTCTGCATGTCTAGAGTGTCTTTTCCGGAACAAAAAATATTTGTTTTTCAGACTTGAGCATAAGTATTCGTGTTTCCTCACATGAATTGAATTAAAGATGGGATGTTATTTATAAAAGCCCAATGTTCATTTTAAATTCCAGATTATTAATCCCATAATTTGCATTCACAGGAATGACTTTTCTCCAGATTGGAATAAACGTTTTGTAACGAAAGCACATATTTTATTTTATTCTCACAGGCACTGAAATAATCAAGGAAAATCATATAGAAACGCTAAATATTATTATTTAATTCCAGGTACTAAAATCAATTTTTCCATTTCTAGAATGACATTTCCGGAACAAAATATTTTTATTTTTCAGACTTGAGCATTACTTTTCCTATTTCCTCACATGAATTGAATTAAAGATAGTATGTTATTTTTAAAAACCCCATGTTCATTTGAAATTCCAGATTAATAATCTCATAATTTACATTCACAGGTATGACGTTTCTCCAGATAAGAAAAAACGTTTTGTAACTTAAGCACATATTTTAGTTTATTCTCACAGGCACTGAAATAATCAAGGAAAATCACTTCGAATCGCCAAATATTATTATTTAATTCCAGGTACTAAAATCAATTTTTGCATATCTAGAATGACTTTTCCGGAACAAAAAATATTTATTTTTCAGAATTGAGCATAACTATTCGTTTTTCCTCACATGAATTGAATTAAAGATGGGATGTTATTCATAAAAGCCCAATGTACTATTGAATTTCCAGATTATTAATCCCATAAATGCATTTACAGGAATGACTTTTCTCCAGATTGGAATAAACGTTTTTTAACTTAAGCACGTATTTTAGTTTATTCTCACAGGCACTGAAATAATCAAGGAAAATCATATAGAAACGCTAAATATTATTATTTAATTCCAGGTACTAAAATTAATTTTTGCATGACTAGAATGGCTTTTCCGGATCAAAAAACATTTATTTTTCAGACTTGAGCATAACTATCCGTGTCTCCTCACATGAATTGAATTAAAGATGGGATGTTATTTATAAAAGCCCAATGTTCATTTCAAATTCCAGTTTATTAATCTCATAATGTTCATTCACAGGAATGACTTTCCCCCAGATTGGAATAAACGTTTTGTAAAATATGCACATATTTTAGTTTATTCTTACAGGAACTGAAATAATCAAAGAAAATCCCTTCGAAACGCCAAATATTATTATTTAATTCCAGGTCTAAAATCAAATTTTGCATGTCTAGAATGACTTTTCCGGAAAAAAAAATTTTTATTTTTCAGACTAGAGCATAACTTTTCGTGTTTCCTCACATGAATTAAATTAAAGATGGGATGTTATTTATAAAAGCCTAATGTTCAGTAGAAATTCCAGGTTATTGATTTAATAATTTGCATTCACAGGAATGAAATTTCACCAGATTAGAATAAACGATTTGTAACTTAAGCATATATTTTAGTTTATTCTCAAGGCACTGAAATAATCAAGGAAAATCACCTCGAAACGCCAAATATTATTATTTAATTCTAGGTACTAAAATTAATTTTTTCATGTCTAGAATGACTTTTCCGGAAAAAAAATATTTTTTTTTCAGAATTGAGCATAACTATTCGTGTTTCCTCACATGAATTGAATTAAAGTTGGGATGTTATTTTTAAAAACCCCATGTTCATTTGAAATTCCAGATTATTAATCCCATAATTTGCATTCACAGGAATGACTTTTCTCCAGATTAGAATAAACGTTTTGTAGCGTAAGCACATATTTTAGTTTTTTCTCACAGGCACTGAAAAAATAAGGAAAATCACTTCGAATCGACATTATTATTATTATATTCCAGGTACAAAAATCAAGTTTTGCATGTCTTGAATGACTTTTCCGGAACAAAAAATATTTGTTTTTCAGACTTGAGCATATTTATTCGTGTTTCCTCCCATGAGATGAATTAAAGATGGGATGTTATTTTTAAAAACCCCATGTTCATTTGAAATTCCAGATTATTAATCCCATAATTTGCATTCACAGGAATGACTTTTCTCCAGTTTAGAATAAACGTTTTGTAACGTAAGCACATATTTTAGTTCATTCTCATAGGACTGAAATAATCAAGGAAAATCACATCGAAACGCCAAATATTTTTATTTAATTCCAGGTACTAAAATTAATTTTTGCATGTCTAGAATGACATTTCCAGAACAAAAAATTATCATTTTTCAGACTTCAGCATAACTATTCGTGTTTCCTCACATGAATTGAATTAAAGATGGGATGTTATTTATAAAAGCCCAATGTTCATTTGAAATTCCAGATTATTAATCCCATAATTTGCATTCACAGGAATGACTTTTCTCAGGATTAGAATAAACGTTTTGTAACATAAGCACATATTTTAGTTTATTCTCATAGGCACTGAAATAATCAAGGAAAATCACATCGAAACGCCAAATATTATTATTTAATTCCAGGTACTAAAATTAATTTTTGCATGTCTAGAATGACATTTCCGGAACAAAAAATATTTATTTTTCAGACTTGAGCATAACTATTCGTGTTTCCTCATATGAATTTAATTAAAGATGGGATGTTAATTATATAAGTCCAATGTTCTTTTGAAATTCCAGATTATTAATCCCATAATTTGCATTCACAGGTATGACTTTTCTCCAGATTAGAATAAACGTTTTGTAACGTATGCACATATTTTAGTTTATTCTCACAGGCATTGAAATAATCAAGGAGAATCCATTCAAAACGCCAAATATTATTATTTAATTCCAGGTACTAAAATCAATTTTTGCATGTCTAGAATGACTTTTCCGGAACAAAAAATATTTATTTTTCAGACTTGAGCATAACTATTCGTGTTTCCTCATATGAATTTAATTAAAGATGGGATGTTATTTTTAAAAACCCAGAGTTCATTTGAAATTCCAGTTTATTAATCTCATAATGTTCATTCACAGGAATGACTTTTCCCCAGATTGGAATGAACGTTTTGTAACGTATGCACATATTTTAGTTTATTCCCACAGGCACTGAAAAAATCAAGCTAAATCCCTTCGAAACGCCAAATATTATTATTTAATTCCAGGTACTAAAATCAATTTTTACATGTCTAGAATGACTTTTCCGGAACAAAAAATATTTATTTTTCAGACTTAAGCATAACTAATCGTGTTTCCTCACATGAACTGAATTAAAGATGGATTGTTATTTATAAAAGTCCAATGTTCTTTTGAAATTCAAGGTTATTAATCCCATAATTTGCATTCACAGGAATATCTTTTCTCCAGATTAGAATAAACGTTTTGTAACGTATGCACATATTTTAGTTTATTCACACAGGCACTGAAATAATCAAGGAAAATCACTTCGAAACGCCAAATATTATTATTTAATTCCAGGTACTAAAATCAATTTTTGCATGTCTGGATGACATTTATGGGACAAAAAATATTTATTTTTCAGACTTGAGCATAACTATTCGTGTTTCCTCACATGAACTGAATTAAAGATGGGATGTTATTTATAAAAGCCCAATGTTCATTTGAAATTCCAGATTATTAATCCCATAATTTGCATTCACAGGAATGACATTTCTCCAGTTTAGAATAAACGTTGTGTAACGTAAGCAAATATTTTAGTTTATTCTCACAGGACTGAAATAATCAAGAAAAATCACTTCGAAACGCCAAATATTATTAAATAATTCCAGGTACTAAATTCAATTTTTGCATGTCTGGAATGACTTTTCCAGAACAAAAAATTAACATTTTTCAGAATTCAGCATAACTATTCGTGTTTCCTCACATGAATTGAATTAAATATGGGATGTTATTTATAAAAGCCCAATGTGCATTTGAAATTCCAGATTATTAATCCCATAATTTGATATCACAGGAATGACTTTTCTCCAGATTAGAATAAACGTTTTGTAACGTATGCACATATTTTAGTTTATTCTCACAGGCACTGAAATAATCAAGGAGAATCCATTCAAAACGCCAAATATTATTATTTAATTCCAGGTACTAAAATCAATTTTTGCATGTCTAGAATGACTTTTCCGGAACAAAAAATATTTATTTTTCAGACTTAAGCATAACTATTCGTGTTTCCTCACATGAACTTAGTTAAAGATGGATTGTTATTTATAAAAGCCCAATGTTCTTTTGAAATCCAAGGTTATTAATCCCATAATTTGCATTCACAGGAATATCTTTTCTCCAGATTAGAATAAACGTTTTGTAACGTATGTACATATTTTAGTTTATTCACACAGGCACTGAAATAATCAAGGAAAATTACTTCGAAACGCCAAATATTATTACTTAATTCCAGGTACTAAAATCAAATTTTGTATGTCCACTAAGACCTTTCGGGATCAAAAAACATTTATTTTTCAGACTTGAGCATAACTATCCATGTCTCCTCACATGAATTGAATTAAAGATGGGATGTTATTTATAAAAGCCCAATGTTCATTTCAAATTCCAGTTTATTAATCTCATATAGTTCATTCACAGGTATGACTTTTCCCCAGATTGGAATAAACGTTTTGTAACGTATGCACATATTTTAGTTTATTCCCACAGGCACTGAAAAAATCAAGCAAAATCCCTTCGAAACGCCAAATATTATTATTTAATTCCAGGTACTAAAATCAATTTTTGCATGTCTGGAAAGACATTTAAGGGACAAAAAATATTTATTTTTCAGACTTGAGCATAACTATTCGTGTTTCCTCACATGAACTGAATTAAAGATGGGATGTAATTTATAAAAGCCCAATGTTCTTTTGAAATTCCAGATTATTAATCACATAATTTGCATTCACAGGAATGACCTTTCTCCAGATTTAAAAAAACGGTTTGTAACGTCAGCACATATATTAGTTTAATCTCACAGGCACTGAAAAAATCAAGGAAAGTCACTTCGGAACGCCAAATATTTTTATTCAATTCCAGGTACTTAAATCAATTTTTGCATGTCAAGAAATATTATGCCGGAAGAAAAAATATTTATTTTTAGACTTCAGCATAACTATTCGTGTTTCCTCACATGAATTGAATTATAGATGGGATGTTATTTTTGAAATCCCAATGTTCATTTGAAATTTTAGATAATTTAACCCCATAGTTTGCATTCACAAGAATGACCTTTCTCCAGATTAGAATATACGTTTTGTAACGTAAGCACATATTTAAGATTATTCTCAAAGCACTTAAATAATCAAGGAAAATCACTTCGATACGCCAAATATTATTATTTAATTCAAGGTACTAAAATCATTTTTTGCATGTCTAGAATGACTTTTCCGGACCAAAAAATATTAGTTTTTCAGACTTGAGCAATACTATTTGTGTTTCCTCACATGAATTAAATTAACGATGGGATGTTATTTTTAAAAACCCAATGTTCATTTGAAATTCCAGATTATTAATCCCATAATTTGCATTCACAGGTATGACTTTTCTCCAGATTAGAATAAACGTTTTGTAACGTCATCACATATTTTAGTTAATTCTCACAGGCACTGAATTAATCAAAGAAAATCACTTCGAAACGCCAAATACTATTATTTAATTCCAGGTACTTAAACAAATTTTGTAGGTCTAGAATGACTTTTCTGGAAAAAAAATATTTATTTTTATAGAATTGAGCAAAACTATTTGTGTTTCCTCATATGAACATAATTAAAGATGGGTTGTTATTTATAAAGGCCCAATGTTAATTTGAAAATCCAGATTATTAATCCCACAATTTGCATTCACAGGAATGACTTCTCTCCTGATTAGAATGAATGTTTTGTAACGTAAGCACATATTTTAGTTAATTCTCACAGGCACTGAATTAATCAAGGAAAATCACTTCGAAACGCCAAATACTATTATTTAATTCCAGGTACTTAAACAAATTTTTGCATGTCTAGAATGACTTTTTTGGAACAAAACATATTTTTTTTTCAGACTTAAGCATAACTATTCGTGTTTCCTCACATGAACTGAATTAAAGATGGATTGTCATTTATTAAAGCCCAATGTTCTTTTGAAATTCCAGCTAATTTAACCCCATAATTTGCATTCACAGGAATGACTTTTCTCCAGATTACAATAAACGTTTTGTAGCGTATGCACTTATTTTAGTTCATTCGCACAGGCACTGAAATAATCAAGGAAAATTACTTCCAAACGCCAAATATTATTATTTAATTCCAGGTACTAAAATCAAATTTTTTATGTCTAGAATGACTTTTCCGGAAAAAAAAACCTTTATTTTTCAGACTTGAGCATAACTACTCGTGTTTCCCCACATGAATAGAATTAAAGATGGGATGTTATTTTTAAAACACCAATGTTCATTTTAAATTCCAGATAATTAATCCCATAATTTGTATTCACAGGAATGACTTCTCTCCAGATTAGAAAAACTTTTTGTAACGTATCCACATATTTTAGTTTATTCTCACAGGCACTGTAATAATTAGGGAAAATCCCTTCGAATCGCCGATTATTATTATTTAATTCCAGGTTCTAAAATCAATTTTTGCATGTCTAGAATGGCTTTTCCGGAATAAAAAATATTTTTTTTTCAGACTTGAACCATTCGTGTTTCCTCACATGGATTGAAATAAAGATGGGATGTTATTTATTAAAGCCAAATGTTCATTTTAAATTCCAGATTATTAATCCCATAATTTGCATTCACAGGAATGACTTTTCTCCAGATTAGAATAAACGTTTTGTAATGTATGCACATATTTTAGTTTATTTTCACAGGCACTGAAATAATCAAGGAAAATCACTTCGGAACGCCAAATTTTATTATTAAATTTCAGGTACTAAAATAATTTTTTGCATGTCTAGAATGACTTTTCCGGAACAAGAAAAAACTTATTTTGCAGACTTGAGCATTATATTCGTTTTTCCTCACATGAATTGAATTAAAGATGGGATGATATTTATAATAGCCCAATGTTCTTTTGAAATTCCAGATTATTACTGCCATAATTTGCATTCACAGGAATGTCTTTTCACCAGATTAGAATGAACGTTTTGTAACGTATTCACATATTTTAGTTTATTCACACAGGCACTGATATCATCAAGGAAAATCACTTCGAATCGCCAAATATTATTATTTAATTCCAGGTAATAAAATCATATTTTGCATGTCGAGAATGACTGTTTCGGAACAAAAAATATTTATTTTACAAACTTGAGCATAACTATTCGTGCTTCCTCACATGAATTGAATTAAAGATGGGATGTTATTTATAAAAACCCCATGTTCATTTGAAATTCCAGATTATTAATCCCATAATTTGCATTCACAGGAATGACATTTCTACAGTTTAGAATAAACGTTGTGTAACGTAAGCATATATTTTAGTTTATTCTCACAGGACTGAAATAATCAAGAAAAATCACTTCGAAACGCCAAATATTATTAAACAATTCCAGGTACTAAATTCAATTTTTGCATGTCTAGAATGACTTTTCCAGAACAAAAAATTAACATTTTTCAGACTTCAGCATAACTATTCGTGTTTCCTCACATGAATTGAATTAAATATGGGATGTTATTTATAAAAGCCCAATGTGCATTTGAAATTCCAGATTATTAATCCCATAATTTGATATCACAGGAATGACTTTTCTGCAGATTAGAATAAACGTTCTGTAACGTAAGCGCATATTTTAGTTTATTTTCTCAGGCACTGAAATAATCAAGGAAAATCACTTCGGAACGCCAAATTTTATTATTAAATTTCAGGTACTAAAATCAATTTTTGCATGTCTAGAATGACTTTCCCGGAACAAAAAATACTTATTTTGCAGACTTGAGCATAATATACGTGTTTCCTCACATGAATTGAATTAAAGATGGGATGATATTTATAATAGCCCAATGTTCTTTTGAAATTCCAGATTATTATTCCCATAATTTGCATTCACAGGAATGTCTTTTCTCCAGATTAGAATGAACGTTTTGTAACGTATTCACATATTTTAGTTTATTCACACAGGCACTGATATCATCAAGGAAAATCACTTCGAATCGCCAAATATTATTATTTAATTCCAGATAATAAAATCATATTTTGCATGTCGAGAATGACTATTTCGGAACAAAAAATAATTATTTTACAAACTTGAGCATAACTATTCGTGTTTCCTCACATGAATTGAATTAAAGATGGGATGTTATTTTTGAAAACCCAGAGTTTATTTGAAATTCCAGATAATTAATCTTATAATTTGCATTCACAGGAATGACTTTTCTCCAGATTAGAATAAACGTTTTGTAACGTATGCACATAGTTTAGTTTATTCTCACAGGCACTGAAATAATCAAGGAAAATCCCTTCGAAACGCCAAATATTATTATTTAATTCCAGGTACTAAATTCAATTTTTGCATGTCTAGAATGACTTTTCCAGAACAAAAAGTTAACATTTTTCAGACTTCAGCATAACTATTCGTGTTTCCTCACATGAATTGAATTAAAGATGGGATGTTATTTTTAAAAACCCAAAGTTCATTTGAAATTCCAGATAATTTAACCCCATAATTTGCATTCACAGGAGTGACTTTTCTCCTGATTAGAATGAACGTTTTGTAACGTATTCACATATTTTAGTTTATTCTCACAGGCACTGAAAAAATCAAGGAAAATCCATTCGAAACGCCAAATATTATTATTTAATTCCAGGTAATAAAATCAATTTTTGCATGTCTAGAATGACTTTTCCGGAACAAAAAATACTTATTTTGCAGACTTGAGCATAACTATTCGAGTTTCCTCACATGAATTGAATTAAAGATGGGATGTTATTTTTAAAACCCCAATGTTCATTTGAAATTCCAGATTATTAATCCCATAATTTGCATTCACAGGAATGACTTTTTTCCAGATTAGAATAAACGTTTTGTAACGTAAGAAATATTTTAGTTTATTCTCACATGCACTGAAATAATCAAGGAAAATCAATTCGAAACGGCAAATATTATTATTTAATTCCAGGTAATAAAATCAATTTTTGCATGTCTAGAATGACTGTTCCGGAACAGAAAATATTTATTTTTCAAACTTGAGCATAACTATTCGTGTTTCCTCACATGAATTTAATTAAAGATAGAATGTTGTTTATAAAAGCCCAATGTTCATTTGATATTCCAGATTATTAATCCCATAATTTGCATTCAAAGGAATGACCCTTATATAGATTTAAATAAACGGTTTGTTACGTCAGCACATATTTTAGTTTATTCTCACAGGCACTGAAATAATCAAGGAAAATCAATTCGAAACGGCAAATATTATTATTTAATTCCAGGTAATAAAATCAATTTTTGCATGTCTAGAATGACTTTTCCGGAAAAAAAAATATTTATTTTTCAGACTTGAGCATAACTATTCGTGTTTCCTCACATTAATTGAATTACAGATGGGATGTTATTTATAAAAGCCCAATGTTCATTTTAAATTCCAGATTATTAATCCCATAATTTGCATTCACAGGAATGACTTTTCTTCAGATTAGAATAAACGTTTTGTAACGTTAGCACGTATTTTAGTTTATTCTCCTAGGCACTGAAAAAATAAGAAAATTCACTTCGAAACGCCAAATAAAATTATTTAAATCCAGGTAATAAAATCACATTTTGCATGTCTAGATTGACTTTTCCGGAACAAAAAATACTTATGTTGCAGACTTCAGCATAACCATTCGTGATTCCTCACATGAACTGAATTAAAGATGGGATGTAAGTTATAAAAGCCCAATGTTCATTTGAAATTCCAGATTATTAATCCCATAAATGACATTCACAGGAATGTCTTTTCTCCAGATTAGAATGAACGTTTTGTAACGTATTCACATATTTTAGTTTATTCACACAGGCACTGATATAATCAAGGAAAATCCCTTCGAATCGCCAAATATTATTATTAAATTCCAGGTACTAAAATCAATTTTTGCATGTCTAGAATGACTTTTCCGGAATAAAAAATATTTGTTTTTCAGACTTGAACTATTCGTGTTTCCTCACATGAATTGAAATAAAGATGGGATGTTATTTATGAAAGCCAAATGTTCATTTTAAATTCCAGATTATTAATCCCATAATTTGCATTCACAGGAATGACTTTTCTCCAGATTAGAATAAACGTTTTGTAACGTAAGCACATATTTAAGATTATTCTCACTGGCACTGAAATAATCAAAAAAATCACTTCGAAACGCCAAATATTATTATTTAATTCCAGGTAGTAAAATCATTTTTTGCATGTCTAGAATTACTTTTCCGGACCAGAAAATATTAGTTTTTCAGACTTGAGCATAACTATTCGTGTTTCCTCACATGAATTGAATTTAAGATGGGATGCTATTTATTAAAGCCCAATATTCTTTTGAAATTCCAGGTTATTAATCCCATAATTTGCATTCACAGGAATGTCTTTTCTCCAGATTAGAATAAACGTTTTGTAACGTATGCACATATTGTAGTTTATTCACACAGGCACTTAAATAATAATAATAATAAAATATAATAATATTAATAATAAAATAATATAATTTGTAAATGAAAATTCAAAAAACCGCAATAATTAACACGTGCTCCATAGCACGAAGATTTTTAAATGAACATTAAAATAGTACTTGAGCCTAATCCCTTTGGTGCCTTGCACCCGGGATAGGTGAATGTTTCCCAGCCCTTAAAAAGGCTGAGAAGTGAAGAATTCAAATAATAATAATAATAATATTTATTAGCTCTAGGAAAGAATTCCTTTGGAGCAGGCATAATTAATTACAACTCAGGCAAAAGAAAAAAAAATAATAACAATCTCATAGGAAACATGTCACTATGTACAAAAATCACAATCACAGCACTTGTCTGCAACAAATATTACAATTCCATACTTAAACATTATAGCAATCACAAAGGTAGCATATTTATGAATTAAATCCAAGATATTTGACAAAATATTAACTATCACTAAGATAATAAGACAGCAAGCATTTTTTAAATCTTTCTGTTGACTTAATATTTTTCAGCGCTTGCGGAATCGAATTCCATACAATGCACGAATTTACATAAAAAGAGTTATGATACATAGACGTTCTGTGGCAGGGTACAATTAATTTGTTATTATTTCTGGTGTTTTTTGTTTTTTCGACCAAATTATCTTTATATGGCTGATAAATGTAAGAAGGAGTTTCAGTTTTTAATAATTTGTGCATAAACACACCCATTTGCAGTTTTCTTCTTTGTTCAATTTTAATAATTTTTAATTCATAGTAATACGGTGCGATATGCTCAGTAAATGCAACATCACACACATACCGTATTACACAGTTTTGTATTTTTTGCAGTTTGGATATCTGAGATTTTGAAATATTGGACATTACCAACGAACAGTAATCAATATGAGGGATAAGTAAGGTTTTAGCTAATTTGAGTCTCAGTGGCAAAGACATCAGGTTACGAAAACTTTTCAGTTTGTACAGGTTTTTAATGACTTTATTAGAAATATGTGCTATGTGTTCATCCCAGGTTAGCGTTTTATTTACAATAACACCTAAATCATTAATTTTGTCAGTGTATTCTATTTCTAAGTTTTGAACTTGAATCTTGGAGAGTAATTCAATGTTTACAGATTTAAGGGATTTTGCGCTACCAATTATTATGCTCTTAGTCTTCTGAGAATTTAAGTTCAACAAATTATCAGACGCCCATTTACATATAGAAGATACATCTCGATTGACTAGTGCGATAGCATTTGATATATCGTTGCGATCGCAGTCGATGTAGATCTGCAAGTCATCAGCGTATAAATGGTACTTGCAATGGTGTATGTTATTAGGGAGATCTTGAATGTATATGACAAATAGTAATGGGCCGAGTATTGATCCTTGGGGGACACCACGTTTGACGGGAAGTGATTCAGAACGTAGATTATTCTTCCGATCATTCACCGCTTGAAAGCGTTGGGTCAAGTACGAGCGGAACCATTGCAACACAGAGTTAGATAATTTTAAGTTGGATAGTCGCCTTAAGAGTATATTGTGGTTTACACAGTCAAATGCTTTGCTAAAGTCAAAGAGAACCAGTATTGTTATTTTCTGCTTATCCATTGAAAGTCGTATATCATCTGTTACTTTTATTAGAGCAGTTTGAGTACTATACCCTTTGCGAAAACCTGATTGAAAGTTATTAAGAAAATTGTTTTTAGACAGATGTTCTATCATACAATTGTGCACAAATCGTTCAAGAGGTTTTGACAAAGCGCATAATATTGCAATAGGTCGGTAGTCAGACATTTCTACAGGGTTGGGCTTCTTTTTAATAGGTTGGATGAGAGCAGATTTCCATAATGATGGGAAGTTAGAGTAGTCTAACGAGCAATTATAAATTGAAAGCATCATTGGAAGAGCTAGATAAAGGATCTTTTTAACTAACTGAATACTGATTTCATCTGCTCCTGTGGAATTAGAAGTTACCATTGAAGTATATTTTAATAGTAAGTCTGGAGTAAAATGAGGGAAATAAAGATTTTCAGCGCTGAATTCTTTGTCGGCGTTAATAACAATATCGAGAATTTCTTCACCGTCCATAATATCAGACGAGGGGGAGGTATTTAGAAAAAAGTTATTTAGTTCGCACAGGGGAAAGTTAATGTTGGTTGGTTCATTGCGAGTGTTACCAAGGCCTAGCCTTTTAATTTCTTGCCAAATAGAACGTGCATCACGCTTATCTGATAAACAGGAATGAAAATAGGCAACTTTTGCGTCATATTGCATTTGCTTCACCTTGTTTCGAATGGCTTTATACTCACTGTATTTCAGAACAGACCGTGTTCGTCGGAAATGCCTACGTATAGAGTCTCTTTGACTCATGGCATTTTTAATATCTTGAGTGAGCCAGGGAGCAGGGTTACGCTTTATCTTGATTTTTTTTAAGGGAGCGTGCTTGTTAAAAAGGTAGGTAAGGTAAGAATTGAACAAGGTCACTTTTTCGTCAACATCGTGCGTAAAATAGAAGTCCTCCCAGGAAAGGTCATTCCAGTCCATTTCGAATCTGGCGTGGTTCAATTTAGACAAATCACGGTAACAGATTTCAGGTGGTTTGTACGAAGGTGTCTTGAAAGTATAGTTCACATATACCAGATCATGCTCTGATAAAAAGTTGACAGGTTCTTGGCCAAATTCAACTATTTTACATTCATCGTCAACAATTATTAGGTCAAGCAATGTATGACTTGATTC
The DNA here is from genome assembly GCA_963169105.1 of Ceriagrion tenellum. Lineage (NCBI taxonomy): Eukaryota > Metazoa > Arthropoda > Insecta > Odonata > Coenagrionidae > Ceriagrion > Ceriagrion tenellum. The sequence continues at coordinate 135,508,591 of OY720641.1, read as the reverse complement.
CAAGAAATGTGTTGCTTGAAAAGAAGGCAGATGAAGATTATAACTAAACAGTAAATTCTTAAGATAAATGCTTTTATATGTGTCTTTGAGCATATCAATGTTAAAATCACCTAAAATAATAATATTTTTATACAAAGGTATGTATTTACATATTAAGGTTTCAAAATCATCGCATACATAGCTGATATTTGGCGGTCTATACATAACAACAAACAATAGTTTGCCATTTACATGGGAGACATCAATGAAAACAAAATAATGCTTCCGATGAATTCCACCGGAAAGTTCAAGAACTTTACACTTTAAACTTTACACTTTAATAATGAAGAAAAATCACTTCGAAACGCCAAATATTATTATTTAATTCCAGGTACTAAAATCAATTATTGCATGTCTCGAATGACTTTCCCGGAACAAAAAAGTATTTATTTTTGAGACTTGAGCATAACTACTCGTGTTTCCTCACAAGAATTGAATTAAAGATGGGATGTTATTTTTAAAACCGCAATGTTCATTTCAAATTCCTGATAATTTAACCCCATAATTTGCATTCACAGGAATGACTTTTTTCCAGATTAGAATAAACGTTTTTTTACGTAAGAAATATTTTAGATTATTATCACATGCACTGAAATAATCAAGTAAAAACACTTCGAAACACCAAATATTATTATTTAATTCCAGGTACTAAAATCAATTTTTCCATTCTAGAATGACTTATCCGGAACAAAAAATATTTTTTTTTCAGACTTGAGCATAAATATTCGTGTTTCCTCACATGAATTGAATTAAAGATGGGATGTTATTTATAAAAGCCCAATGTACATTTGAATTTCCAGATTATTATTCCCATAAATGCATTCACAGGAATGACTTTTCTCCAGATTGGAATAAACGTTTTGTAACGTAAGCACATATTTAAGATTATTATCACTGGCACTGAAATAATCAACAAAATCACTTCGAAACGCCAAATATTATTATTTAATTCCAGGTACTAAAATCATTTTTTGCATGTCTAGAATGACTTTTCCGGACCAAAAAATATTAGTTTTTCAGACTTGAGCATAAATATTCGTGTTTCCTTACATGAATTGAATTAAACATGGGATGTTATTTATAAAAGCCCAATGTACATTTGAATTTCCAGATTATTAATCCCATAATTTGCATTCACAGGAATGACTTTTCTCCAGATTAAAAAAACGTGATGTAACGTAAGCACATATTTTAGTTTATACTCACAGGCACTGAAATAATCAGGGAAAATCACTTCGAAACGCCAAATATTATTATTTAATTCCAGGTAATAAAATAATTTTTTACATGTTTAGAATGGCTTTTCCGGGCAAAAAATATTTATTTTTCAGATTTTGAGCATAACTATTCGTGTTTCCTCACATGAATTGAATTAAACATGGGATGTTATTTATAAAAGCCCATTGTTCATTTGAAATTCCAGATTATTAATCCCATAATTTGCATTCACAGGAATGACTTTTCTCGAGATTAGAATAAACGTTTTGTAACTCAAGGATATATTTTAATTTATTCTCACAGGCACTGAAATAATCAAGGAAAATCATTTCGAAACGCCAAATATTATTATTTAATTCCAGGTACTAAAATCAATTTTTGCATGTCTAGAATGACTTTTCCGGAACAATAAAGATTTATTTTTCAGACTTGAGCATAACTATTCGTGTTTCCTCACGTGAATTGAATTAAACATGGGATGTTATTTATAAAAGCCCATTGTTCATTTGAAATTCCAGATTATTAATCCCATAATTTGCATTCACAGGAATGACTTTTCTCCAGATTAGAAAAACGTTTTGTAACGTTAGCACATATTTTAGTTTATTCTCACAGGCACTGAAATAATCAAGGAAAATCCCTTCGAATCGCCAAATATTTTTATTTAATTCCAGGTACTAAAACCAATTTTTGCTAGTTTAAAATTACTTTTCCGGAACAAAAAATATTTATTTTTCAGACTTGAGCATAACTACTCGTGTTTCCTCACATGAATAGAATTAAAGATGGGATGTTATTTTAAAACCCCAATGTTCATTTGAAACTCCAGATAATTTAACCCCATAATTTGCATTCACAGGAATGACTTTTCTCCAGATTAGAATAAACAATTTGTAACGTAAGCACATTAAAGAGTATTCTCACTGGCACTGAAATAATCAAGGAAAATCACTTCGAAACGCCAAATATTATTATTTAATTCCAGGTACTAAAATCATTTTTTGCATGTCTAGAATGACTTTTCCGGCCAAAAAAATATTAGTTTTTCAGACTTGAGCATAACTATTCGTGTTTCCTCATATAAATTGAATTAAAGATGGGATGTTATTTATAAAAGCCCAAAGTACATTTGAATTTCCAAATTATTAATCCCATAATTTGCATTCACAGGAATGACTTTTCTCCAGATTAGAAAAACGTGTTGTAACGTAAGCACATATTTTAGTTTTATCCCACAGGTACTAAAATAATCAAGGAAAATCCCTTAAAATCGCCAAATATTATTATTTAATTAAAGTACTAAAACCAATTTTTGCATGTCTAGAATGACTTTTCCGGAACAAAAAATATTTGTTTTTCAGAATTGAGCATAACTATTCGTGTTTCCTCACATGAATTGAATTAAACATGGGATGTTATTTATAAAAGCCCAATGTTCATTTGAAATTCCAGATTTTTAATCCCATAATTTGCATTCACAGGAAGGAATTTTCTCGAGATTAGAATAAACTTTTTGTAACGTAGGCACATATTTTAGTTTATACTCACAGGCACTGAAATAATCAGGGAAAATCACATCGAAACGCCAAATATTATTATTTAATTCCAGGTACTAAAATCAATTTATGTATGTCTAGAAAGACATTTCCGAAAAAAAAATATTTATTTTTCAGACTTGAACATAACTATTCGTGTTTCCTCACATGAATTAAATTAAAGATGGGATGTTATTTATAAAAGCCCAATGTACATTTGAATTTCCAGATTATTAATCCCATAAATGCATTCACCGGAATGACTTTTCTCCAGATTGGAATAAACGTTTTGTAACGTAAGCACATATTTAAGATTATTATCACTGGCACTGAAATAATCAAAAAAATCACTTCGAAACGCCAAATATTATTATTTAGTTCCAGGTACTAAAATCAATTTATGTATGTCTAGAAAGACATTTCCGAAAAAAAAATATTTATTTTTCAGACTTGAACATAACTATTCGTGTTTCCTCACATGAATTAAATTAAAGATGGGATGTTATTTATAAAAGCCAAATGTTCATTTGAAAGTCCAGATTATTAATCCCATAATTTGCAATCACAGGAGTGACTTTTCTCCAGATTAGAATAAACGTTTTGTAACGTAAGCACACATTTTAATTTATTTTAAGTGGCACTGAAATAATCAAGGAAAATAACATAGGAACGCCAAATATTATTATTCAATTCCAGGTACTAAAATCATTTTTTGCATGTCTAGAAAGATTTTGCCGGAAGAAAAAATATTTATTTTTCAGACTTGAGCATAACTATTCGTGTTTCCTCACATGAATAGAATTAAAGATGGGATGTTATTTTTAAAACCCCAATGTTCATTTGAAATTCCAGATAATTTTACCCCATAATTTGCATTCACAGGAATGACTTTTCTCCAGATTAGAATAAACGTTTTGTAACGTAAGCACATATTTTACTTTATTCTCACAGGCACAGAAAAAAAAATGAAAATCACTTCCAAAGGCCAAATATTATTATTTAATTCCAGGTAATATAATCCATTTTTGCATGTCTAGAATGACTTTTCCGGAACAAAAAAGATATATTTTTCAGACTTGAGCATAACTATTCGTGTTTCCTCACATGAACTGAATTAAAGATGATATGTTATTTATAAAAGCCCAATGTTCATTTGAAATTCCAGATATTTAATCCCATAATTTGCATTCACAGGAGTGACTTTTCTCCAGATTAGAATAAACGTTTTGTAACGTAAGCACATATTTTAGTTTATTCTCACAGGCACTGAAAAACTAAGGAAAATCCCTTCGAATCGCCAAATATTATTATTTAATTCCAGGTACGAACACCAATTTTTGCATGTCTAGAATGACATTTCCGGAACAAAAAATATTTGTTTTTAGACTTGAGCATAAATATTCGTGTTTCCTCACATGAATTGAATTAAAGATGATATGTTATTTTTAAAAACCCCATGCTCATTTGAAATTCCAGATAATTTAACCCAATAATTTGCATTCACAGGAATGACTTTTCTCCAGATTAGAATGAACGTTTTGTAACGTAAGCACACATTTTAATTTATTTTCACAGGCACTGAAATAATCAAGGAAAATCACTTCCAAAGGCCAAATATTATTATTTAATTCCAGGCACTAAACCAATTTTTCCATTCTAGAATGATTTTCCTAAACAAAAAATTATAATTTTTCAGACTTGAGCATAAATATTCGTGTTTCCTCACATGAATTGAATTAAAGAAGGGATGATATTTAAAAAAAAACAATGTTCATTTGAAATTCAAGTTTATTAATCCCATAATTTGCTTCACAGGAATGACTTTTCTCCAGATTGGAATAAACGTTTTGTAACGTAAGCATATATTTTAGGTTATTCTCACAGGCACTGAAATAATCAAGGAAAATCCCTTCGAAACGCATAATATTATTATTTAATTCCAGGTAATAAAATCAATTTTTACATGTCTAGAATGGCTTTTCCGGACAAAAAATATTAGTTTTTCAGACTTTGAGCATAACTATTCGTGTTTCCTCACATGAATTGAATTAAACATGGGATGTTATTTATAAAAGCCCAATGTTCATTTGAAATTCCAAATTATTAATCCCATAATTTACATTCACAGGAAGGAATTTTCTCGAGATTATAATAAACTTTTTGTAACGTAAGCACATATTTTAGTTTATTCTCACAGGCACTGAAATAATCAAGGAAAATCCCCTCGAATCGCCAAATATTATTATTTAATTCCAGGTACTAAAACCAACTTTTGCATGTCCAGAATGACATTTTCGGATCAAAAAATATTTGTTTTTCAGACTTTGAGCATAACTATTCGTGTTTCCTCACATGAGTTGAATTAAAGATGGGGTGTTATTTATAAAAGCCAAATGTTCATTTGAAATTCCAAATTATTAATCCTATAATTTGCATTCACAGGAATGACTTTTCTCCAGATTAGAATGAACGTTTTGTAACGTAAGCACACATTGTAATTTATTTTCACAGGAACTGAAATAATCAAGGAATATCAGTTCGGAACGCCAAATATTATTATTTAATTCCAGGTACTAAAATCAATTTTTGCATGTCTAGAATGACTTTTCCGGAACAAAAAATACTTATTTTGCAGACTTCAGCATAACTATTCGTGTTTCCTCACATAAATTGAATTAAAGATGGGATGTTATTTATAATAGACCAATGTTCTTTTAAAATTCCAGATTATTAATCCCATAATTTGCATTCAAAGGTATGACTTATCTCCAGATAAAAAAACGTTTTGTAACGTAAGCACATATTTTAGTTTATTCTCACAGGCTAGGAAATAATCAAGGAAAAAACCTTCGAAACGCCAAATATTATTATTTAATTCCAGGAACTAAAATCAATTTTTGCATGTCTAGGATGACTTTTGCGGAATAAAAAATATTTATTTTTCAGACTTGAGCATAACTATTCGTGTTTCCTCACATAAATTGAATTAAAGATGGGATGTTATTTTTTAAAGCCCAATGTTCATTTGAAATTCCAGATTAATAATCTCATAATTTACATTCACAGGTATGACGTTTCTCCAGATAAGAAAAAAAGTTTTGTAACTTAAGCAAATATTTTACTTTATTCTTAAGGCACTGAAATAATCAAGGAAAATCCCTTCGAATCGCCAAATATTATTATTTAGTTCCAGGTACTAAAATCAATTTTTGCATGTCTAGAATGACATTTCCGGAACAAAAAATATTTGTCTTTCAGACTTGAGCATAACCATTCGTGTTTCCGCACATGAATTGAATTAAAGATGAGATGTTATTTATAAAAGCCCATGTTCATTTGAAATTCCAGATATTTAATCTCATAATTTGCATTCACAGGAGTGACTTTTCTCCAGATTAGAATAAACGTTTTGTAACGTAAGCACATATTTTGTTTATTCTCACAGGCACTGAAAAAAAAATGAAAATCACTTCAAAACGGCAAATATTATTATTTAATTCCAGGTAATATGATCCATTTTTGCATGTCTAGAATGACTTTTCCGGAACAAAAAAGATTTATTTTTCAGACTTGAGCATAACTATTCGTGTTTCCTCACATGAACTGAATTAAAGATGGGATGTTATTTATAAAAGCCCAATGTTCATTTGAAATTCCAGATTATTAATCCCATAATTTGCATTCACAGGAATGACTTTTCTTCAGATTAGAATAAAGGTTTTGTAACGTAAGCGCATATTTAAGTTTATTCTCAAAGGCACTGAAAAAATAAGAAAATTCACTTCAAAACGCCAAATAAAATTATTTAAATCCACGTACTAAAATCAATTTTTGCATGTTTAAAATGACTTTTCCGGAACAAAAAATATTTATTTTTCAGACTTGAGCATAACTTTTCGTGTTTCCTCACAAGAATTGAATTAAAGATGGGATGTTATTTATAAAAGCCCAATGTTCATTTGAAACTCCAGATATTTAATCACATAATTTGCATTCACAGGAGTGACTTTTCTCCAGATTGGAATAAACGTTTTGTAACGTAAGCACATATTTTAGTTTATTCTCACAGGCACTGAAATAATCAAGAAATATCCCTTCGAATCGCCAAATATTATTAATTAATTCAAGTACTAAGTTCATTTTTTGCATGTCGAGAATTACTCTTCCGGAACAAAAAATATTTGTTTTTCAGAGATGAGCATAACCATTCGTGTTTCCTCACATGAATTGAATTAAAGATGAGATGTTATTTATAAAAGCCCAATGTTCATTTGAAATTCCAGATATTTAATCCCATAATTTGCATTCACAGGAGTGACTTTTCTCCAGATTAGAATAAACGTTTTGTAACGTAAGCACATATTTTAGTTTATTCTCACAGGTTACTGAAATAATCAAGGAAAATCCCTTCGAATCGCCAAATATTATTATTTAATTCCAGGTACGAAAACCAATTTTTGCATGTCTAGAATGACATTTCCGGAACAAAAAATATTTGTTTTTAGACTTTAGAATAACTATTCGTGTTTCCTCACATGAATTGAATTAAGGATGGGATTTTATTTATAAAAGACAAATGTTCATTTAAAATCCAGATTATTAATCCCATAATTTGCATTCACAGGAATGACTTTTCTCCAGATTAGAATGAACATTTTGTAACGTAAGCACACATTTTAATTTATTTTCACAGGCACTGAAATAATCAAGGAAAATCACTTCGAAACGCCAAATACTATTATTTAATTCCAGGTACTATAATCAATTTTTGCATGTCTAGAATGACTTTTCTGGAACAAAAAATATTTATTTTTCAGACTTGAGCATAAATATTCGTGTTTCCTCACATGAATTGAATTAAAGATGATATGTTATTTTTAAAAACCCCATGTTCATTTGAAATTCCAGATAATTTAACCCAATAATTTGCATTCACAGGAATGACTTTTCTCCAGATTAGAATGAACGTTTTGTAACGTAAGCACACATTTTAATTTATTTTCACAGGCACTGAAATAATCAAGGAAAATCACTTCCAAAGGCCAAATATTATTATTTAATTCCAGGCACTAAACCAATTTTTCCATTCTAGATTGATTTTCCTAAACAAAAAATTATTATTTTTCAGACTTGAGCATAAATATTCGTGTTTCCTCACATGAATTGAATTAAAGATGGGATGATATTTAAAAAAAAACAATGTTCATTTGAAATTCAAGTTTATTAATCCCATAATTTGCTTCACAGGAATGACTTTTCTCCAGATTGGAATAAACGTTTTGTAACGTTAGCACATATTTTAGTTTATTCTCACAGGCACTGAAATAATCAAGGAAAATCCCTTCGAATCGACAAATATTATTATTTAATTCCAGGTACTTAAACCAAATTTTGCTAGTTTAAAATGACTTTTCCGGAACAAAAAATATTTATTTTTATAGACTTGAGCATAACTATTCGTGTTTCCTCACATGAATTGAATTAAAGATGGGATGTTATTTATAAAAGCCCAATGTTCATTTGAAATTCCAGATATTTGATCCCATAATTTGCAATCACAGGAGTGACTTTTCTCCAGATTAGAATAAACGTTTTGTAACGTAAGCACATATTTTAGTTTATTCTCACAGGCACTGAAATAATCAAGGAAAATCCCTTCGAATCGCCAAATATTATTATTTAATTCCAGGTACGAAAACCAATTTTTGCATGTCTAGAATGACATTTCCGGAAAAAAAAATATTTCTTTTTAGACTTTAGCATAACTATTCGTGTTTCCTCACATGAATTGAATTAAAGATGGGATTTTATTTATAATAGCCCAATGTTCATTTGAAATTCCAGATAATTAATTCCATTATTTGCATTCACAGGAGTGACTTTTCTCCAGATTAGAATAAACGTTTTGTAACGTAAGCACATATTTTAGTTTATTCTCACAGGCTAGGAAATAATCAAGGAAAAAACCTTCGAAACGCCAAATATTATTATTTAATTCCAGGTACTTAAATCAATTTTTGCATGTCTAGGATGACTTTTGCGGAATAAAACATATTTATTTTTCAGACTTGAGCATAACTATTCGTGTTTCCTCACATGAATTGAATTACAGATGGGGTGTTATTTATAAAAGCCCAATGTTCATTTGAAATGCCAGATTATTAATCCCATAATTTGCATTCACAGGTATGACTTTTCTCCAGATAAAAAAACCTTTTGTAACGTAAGCACATATTTTAGTTTATTCTCACAGGCTAGGAAATTATCAAGGAAAATACCTTCGGAACGCCAAATATTATTATTTAATTCCAGGTACTAAAATCAATTTTTGCATGTCTAGAATGACTTTTACGGAACAAAAATATTTGTTTTTCAGACTTTGAGCATAACTATTCGTGTTTCCTCACATGAGTTGAATTAAAGATGGGGTGTTATTTATAAAAGCCGAATGTTCATTTCAAATTCCAGTTTATTAATCTCATAATGTTCATTCACAGGAATGACTTTTCTTCAGATTAGAATAAACGTTTTGTAACGTAAGCACACATTTTAATTTATTTTCACAGGCACTGAAATAATCAAGGAAAATCACTTGGGAACGCCAAATATTATTATTTAATTCCAGGTACTAAAATCAATTTTTGCATGTCTAGAATGACTTTTACGGAACAAAAATATTTGTTTTTCAGACTTTGAGCATAACTATTCGTGTTTCCTCACATAAGTTGAATTAAAGATGGGGTGGTATTTATAAAAGCCGAATGTTCATTTCAAATTCCAGTTTATTAATCTCATAATGTTCATTCACAGGAATGACTTTTCTTCAGATTAGAATAAACGTTTTGTAACGTAAGCACACATTTTAATTTATTTTCACAGGCACTGAAATAATCAAGGAAAATCACTTGGGAACGCCAAATATTATTATTTAATTCCAGGTACTAAAATCAGTTTTTGCTTGTCTAGAAAGTCTTTTCCGGATAAAAAATAATTATTTTTCAGACTTGAGCATAACTATTCGTGTTTCCTCACATGAATTGAATTAAAGATGGGATGTTATTTTTAAAAGCCCAATGTTCATTTGAAATTCCAGTTTATTAATCTCATAATGTTCATTCACAGGAATGAATTTTCTCCAGATTAGAATAAACGTTTTGTAACGTAGCACATATTTTAGTTTATTCTCACAGGTTACTGAAATAATCAAGGAAAATCCCTTCGAAACGCCAAATATTATTATTTAATTCCAGGTACTAAAATCAATTTTTGCATGTCTAGAATGACTTATCCGGAACAAAAAATATTTATTTTTCAGACTTTGAGCATAACTATTCGTGTTTCCTCACATGAGTTGAATTAAAGATGGGGTGTTATTTATAAAAGCCGAATGTTCATTTCAAATTCCAGTTTATTAATCTCATAATGTTCATTCACAGGAATGACTTTTCTTCAGATTAGAATAAACGTTTTGTAACGTAAGCACACATTTTATTTTATTTTCACAGGCAGTGAAATAATCAAGGAAAATCACATGGGAACGCCAAATATTATTATTTAATTCCAGGTACTAAAATCAATTTTTGCATGTCTAGAATGACTTTTACGGAACAAAAATATTTGTTTTTCAGACTTTGAGCATAACTATTCGTGTTTCCTCACATAAGTTGAATTAAAGATGGGGTGGTATTTATAAAAGCCGAATGTTCATTTCAAATTCCAGTTTATTAATCTCATAATGTTCATTCACAGGAATGACTTTTCTTCAGATTAGAATAAACGTTTTGTAACGTAAGCACACATTTTAATTTATTTTCACAGGCACTGAAATAATCAAGGAAAATCACTTGGGAACGCCAAATATTATTATTTAATTCCAGGTACTAAAATCAGTTTTTGCTTGTCAAGAAAGACTTTTCCGGATAAAAAATAATTATTTTTCAGACTTGAGCATAACTATTCGTGTTTCCTCACATGAATTGAATTAAGGATGGGATTTTATTTATAAAAGACAAATGTTCATTTAAAATCCAGATTATTAATCCCATAATTTGCATTCACAGGTATGACTTTTCTCCAGATAAAAAAACCTTTTGTAACCTAAGCACATATTTTAGTTTATTCTCACAGGCTAGGAAATTATCAAGGAAAATCCCTTCGAATCGCCAAATATTATTATTTAGTTCCAGGTACTAAAATCAATTTTTGCATGTCTAGAATGACATTTCCGGAACAAAAAATATTTGTCTTTCAGACTTGAGCATAACTATTCGTGTTTCCTCACATGAGTTGAATTAAAGATGGGATGTTATTTATAAAAGCCCAATGTTCTTTTGAAATTCCAGATTATTAATCCCATAATTTGCATTCACAGGTATGACTTTTCTCCAGATAAAAAAACCTTTTGTAACGTAAGCACATATTTTAGTTTATTCTCACAGGCTAGGAAATTATCAAGGAAAATACCTTCGGAACGCCAAATATTATTATTTAATTCCAGGTACTAAAATCAATTTTTGCATGTCTAGAATGACTTTTACGGAACAAAAAATATTTATTTTTCAGACTTGAGTATAACTCTTCGTGTTTCCTCACATGAATTGAATTAAAGATGGGGTGTTATTTATAAAAGCCCAATGTTCATTTGAAATTCCAGATTATTAATCCCATAATTTGCATTCACAGGAATGACTTTTCTCCAGATAAAAAAACGTTTTGTAACGTAAGCACATATTTTAGTTAATTCTCACAGGTTACTGAAATAATCAAGGAAAATCCCTTCGAAACGTCAAATATTATTATTTAATTCCAGGTACTAAAATCAATTTTTGCATGTCTAGAATGACTTTTCCGGAACAAAAAATATTCATAGATCAGACGTTAGCATTTTTATTTGTTTTTTCTCACAGGAAATAAATTAAAGATAGGAAATCATTTAGAAAAGCCCAATGATCATTTGAAATTCCTGATATATAATCAATCAATTTGAATTTTCAGAGTGATTTTTCTCTAGATTAAAATAAATGTTTTTACAAACGTTATCGCATATTTTCGTATTTCTCACAGGTTTTGAAATACTCAGGGAAAATTACTTCGAAACACTAAATATTTTTGTTTGATTCCAGGTACTAAAATCAATTTTTGCTTGTCTAGAATGTCTTTTCTCTAAAACATAATTTTATTTTTTCGGAGGTGAGCGCATTTAATCGTTTTCTTTCAAAGGAATTGCATTAAAGATGGAAAATCTTTTAGATAAGCTTAATGTAGTTATTTAAGTCCAGTTATCGTAATAAATAAATATTCATTGATTGAATGATATTTCTCCAGAATTAAATAAATATTTTTATAACGTAAACAAATACAATTGTTTCTTTCACAGGATTTAAGAAACTTAGAGATAATTATTTCAAAAGTCCAATATTGTTATTTAATTCCAGTTGGTTAAATCAGTTTTTGCTCTTCTATAATGTTTTTCTCCAACAAATAATAATCATTTTTCAGACGTGAGCGCATTTTTTCGCTTTTTTCTCACAGGAAATAATGGTAGAAAATTATTTTGAAATTTGGACTTCTTAAGGGGTCATTGAAGTCTGGGGCAGGGGTCATTGATTTCTGGTGCGGACATATACCGCTGGCGCGATCGTACACCTTGATTCGGTAATTGACCTCCTGCGATGTCGGTGGCCTTATTAGGGGTAATTGACCTCTTAAGGGGTCATTGACCTCTGGTTCGGTCATAAACCTTTGGTGGGGTCATTGACCTCTGAAGTTATCCTTTTTGTACGGCTAATTCACCTCTGGTGGGGTTATTGAACTATCTAGTGTGTCATTAACCTCTTTCGGAGTTATTTACTTCTAGTTTTGTCATTGACCTGTGAATGGGTCATGGATCTCCGTTGCGGGTCATTGACCTCTGGTGGGGTCGTTGATCTCTCGTGCGGTCATTGATATCTGAAGGGGTCATTAACCTTTGTTTCGGGTCATTGACTATTGGTGTCGTCATTACCTCAAAATGTGTCATTGACCTTTTTTGGGGTTCTGGGGTCATTGACCTCTGGTGGGGTCGTTGACGTTTGGTGGGGTCATTGTCCTTACGTGTGGTCATTGGCCTCTGGTGGGCTCATTGACCGCTGACGGGGTCATTTTTCTTTTGTGGAGTCATTGACCTCCGGTGGGGTCAATGACCTCTGGTGTGGCAATTGAACTCTGGTGTGGTGATTTACCTCTGGTGCGGTAATTGGCATCTGATAGAGCATATGATCTTGTTGGGTGAATGACCTCTTTTTGGGTCATTGAACTCTGATAGTCATTGACCTTTGATGGGGTTATTGGCCTCTGGAGGGGTTGTTGATCTCTGGCTGAGTAATTGACCTCTAAAGGGGTTATTGACCTATGGTGGGGTCATTGACCTCCGAAAGTCATTATGATCTAGTGAGGTCACCAACCTCTTGTGGGGTCATCGACCTCTCGTGGGGTCATCGACCTATTATGGGATCATTGACCTCTCGTGGTGTCATTGACCTTTTTTCGGGTCAAACACCATTGAGATGTCATTGACCTCTGAGGATGTCGTTGACCTCCGATAGGTCTTTGTCGTCTTTAGGAGTCATTGACCTGTGATGAGGTAATTGACCTCTGCAGGGGGTCATTGACTTCTGGTATGGTCATTGATTCAATAGTAATTGACCTCTGGTTGGGTTATTGACCTCTTGCGTGGTCATTGACCTCTTCAGTGGTCATTGGTCTCAGGTGGGATCGTAGACCTTTGGTGGGGTCATTGAGGCTCTGTGGGGTTTTATTGACCTCTTGTGGGGTCATTGACTAATGGTGAGGTCATTGGACTCTGATGGGTCATTGACATCTTGTGGGGTCATTGACCTCTAGTAGGAACGTTGACCTCTGTTGAGGTTTATTGGCCCCTTGTGTGATCATTGACCTCTGTAGGGGTCATTGACCTCTTGTGGGGTCATTGACCTATGATGGTGTCATTGACCTCTCGATTATTATTTTGTCTTTTCGAAGTGATTTTCACTGCGTTATCCAAATACTGTAACAGAAAACGAAAATTGGCGCCTACGTCTGCAAATTAATTATTTATTTTTGGAGAAATATCATTCTAGCAATGCTTTTATTTATATTTATAACTGGAATTAAATAAGAACATTTTGCTCCAAATAACGTCAACGGGAAAGCTGGATATTTCTAGGTCTCTACTTCTCTTAAACGGATTTTCAACTATCCAACGCCGTTCGACTCCCCAGACAATCAGATCTCTCCGGACTAGATCCCAACGGACATTTAATCAATCAGATACCCATATATTGTTGCAGACAATGCTCTTGTTCCATACGACCCGATGAAGCCGACTGGAATGCCGGCGTAACGGTTGTCCTCAAGAATGGTGCAACGCGAGGATAACCAGAAAAATATAAGTAAACTGGCGACAATCAGTATTTTGAATATATGTATTTTGTCTTACGAGTCTTTTATAGTGTTTAGGTTTATACGCAATGTCTCACAGAACTTTGCCAGACTGATTATTTGAGGAGAAGGTGACGTGTTTAATCTTTCCTTAGTTTTCATTCATTTATGGCCGGTTCCAAGAACCATGAATATACATAATGGTTTCAAATATTTGGAATTTTTGCCTAAATATCCACATTTAGTTCACCCAATTCTTCACGCTGCCTCTAAAATTGTCTTCTCCGTCGTCTCGTAAATGGCCATCATTGATTTTCGTTAACGTCAAATTTTCTAAAAAATTCAGAAATATAACATTAAGCCATTATTTTAAAACAATCAGAGAAAAATAATTTTCGATAAGCCTTTTGTTGTGTACTACTGTTGTTGACTAGTAATAACCTTCACTTCGAGAACAATAACCGAAATCACGCATGACGCCACGGATATACATGCTTACAATATTACCCGACCGAGTCATCGTGCAGAGAGATCATGACTGACCAGCCTAAGTATGCATATTGGTGGCTCCTTGGCCTAGCAACCCTAATGCCTGCCGCAGGAAGAACGCAGCCTAGCACAGGACAGTTTTTGTAACCAATATTTATGAATGGGAGCGCAGAAGAGGCAGAATGGAGGAATTCCTCTGTCGGCCTACGTCCCTTCTGCGGTCGTACAACAGTGTCTTGCGGCCTCTGTCGCTTACGCGGGCCAGGAGTCCAAGGAATCAAAATTTGAAGTCGGTCTAAATTTTACAACAACATTTTTGGATTGACCAAAAATTGCCGAATTCACTGCATAAATTTTTCCCCATGAAAATGTCAGCTTTTCTTATAAATTAAGAAACAAATGAAAAATGAGTTGTTTGACCGGGTCAAAACTTAGAGATTAAAACTGCTTTTTTGATTTTTCACCAAGTAAACAATATTTGTAGAAATTGTGCCCTGAAGTTGGTTTATGAAGAAAATGTTATTAAAATCATATTCATACAAGTTTGTTTGCCTCATTTTAAGAGAAACGCTTTCGAAAACTTTGAGATCGGAAGCCGGAATTTTCATTATGCTGACAAGTCCCGTCCTATGGGAAAAATAGAGGTAATATCAGCAATGGAAATGATCCTTCATATACAAAAACTAAGTTTTTTTGGTACATTTTGAGCCACTTACTACCAATTCTTTTAGAGGGAGAGACTTTTAACTGTGAAGCCGCTGTCCGTTCGGCTACCGCCAGCCATGCGCTTCGCGTCGACCAGACGAGAGCTTTCGGCTGGCTCATCTCAGCAAGCCTCCTTCTGCCTATTTTGACGTAGTAAATATCGCTTTAATTATATTTTTCTTCTCAGAGGGCATATAATATGTAAGAAAAACTCGCCTGAAGTCAGGATTAATGGTGAGGGCACACATGCATTTCGCTCCGGGGCGGTTGAGTCTTCAACTCTCGAGCTTGTGAGCACAAGCTAACTTCATCTATTTTTGTTTTCTTTGATATCTGATGCCACAATAAACCCTAACCTAAATCAAAGATGTTAGAGTGTTCAGCCATCAAAGGAAGTGGAATATTTTACCGCTTACATACGAAATGATTATACTTCTAAGGAATATTTTAAACGGCAATAGAATCATTACATGAATCCAACATTACATCCAACCATCGGCAGGATACTAATATTATATATACACATAATAAATACAGGGAGTGCATTTGTAGGACTACTTTTCTTTGTCTAACCGGTTACCCAAAATCCACTGAACCTGGAATCGTCTAGAGTATTCCTTGCAAACAGTTGGGTTAACACGATGGAAAATCCGGACGTAAACTTCTTGTATACCACCACCCGCGGTGTACTTCCAGTAGGTTCACTATCCCTCCCCATTCCGGATATGCTAGGGTGCTCCATCAACTTGCACGGATTCGGTTTCCCAGGATTCGACGATCCCTAGGTTTCTTGTAAAATAGTGAATATATAAGACATAGAATAATGCACGATGCAATTATAATTATTTTACAAGTTTGTAAATATGTTCACATTTCCAAAATATGAGTGTAATATCTCATTTATCTTCACATTTCCCACCTCTGATATTCCGTCAATTTCATGCGAAATTTGCCGAAGCAACTGTGTTTGAAAATTCGCCGTGTCTTTTACGAAACCCTTTGAATCTCACTGAGTTTTATTCTCCCTTGAGGAAACTAATGAAAGACATTGATTAATATAGTTAAAAGGCATAAAACTCAATCTTTCTTCACCCGAAGTATCGATAATTTTCAGTTTCATTCAAACATTTTATCCGGGCATTTAATGGCCATCCGTTTTTTTTAAACACAGCTCAAAACAGAGGTTTACCTACTCCTCGGCTGGGCTACGTTCATCTTGGGCACACGTCTATTTCAGGCCTCCACCTCTGCGATACAGGGGGCACCCATGCTGGCCTAGGCTGCATTCTTTTTGCGGTCGGCCCCAGGTGCGGCTTGGGAATCGTGTTGGATATGATGGACGCACAATCTACAACGGACCACCTTGATCCCCTCAGTTAGCTCAACAAGGTCAAGGGCATGCTGCTCCTTCTCTCGCCCGTACTTGACTGCATAAGTTGAAAACTCACCATATAAAATATTGCTCACCAAACTTTGTGACGATGTCGTAGAACGCATTCGGTAAACTGTTCCAAAGTAAGACGATGTCTATCTCTTTCGCCTCTCTTCCTTCCACAGTGCACAATTAGTTTGATCGACTGAAGCTTCTCCGCGTCCACAGCGGTCAACTTTAGGGCAGCTAAAAATTCATTTTTTTCGACATCAAAAGTTTCGTCATCAACATCAGGCTTAGCAGCTTCGGGTCCGTAATCAGTATCCGCTGACTTGCTAACAAATAGAGCCCTTCGAACAGTTTTCTTTCGAGCTTGAAGCCTTCTTAGCTTTTTCCGAGCTTCCATTCTCTTCTCCCAGGACTGCATGAATACAGCTTTCGGTGCAGCTTACCCGTATTGCATCATGCCCGTATTGAAAGAAACCACACCACCCATTGCTCGATCTTTATAAAAGCCTCTGCCAGAGAAATTCACTCGCTTTCCCCCAACCAGTTTTGCAACAATGCCAATGAAGTGCTCCGCGCAGTTACTGTTGAGGTCCTGAATTAAACTCCTGCTGTGGCGAGCTATATACCCCACGATTCGATTCAGTTCCTCCATCAGCCCAGCCGCGCGGAGCTCATCCATGATAGATTCTTCAGCATCGCTTCTGGAGCAGAAATATTTTTGGCGGCGGAGTTTGAGTGGTCTCCAAAGATATGTCTTGGGCTGTTTAAAATATCTTCCCTTTATGTCGATATCTTCTCATGAAGGCTTCTGGCTCTGTCGTCTTGTTTGCGGTAGGCAATTGCTTTATTAATTGCAGTCCGTAAGCGTAAAATATTTGAGGAAACTTTTTTCCTAAGGTAGGCAGGTCCATTCCGCTTATCTTTGCTGATTTACCTCAATGTTGTGCAGTAATTTCGCAGAAGGTGGTTTTTACATTCAATTTTTTCAACCAGAGTATAATATACGCTGCTTTCAATATACGCTGCTGTCGCCATCTGTAATCAATATCGTTATTGTATCGGATTCCATACATCTGTTCGCTAGCTCTAAACCCCTCTAAAACTATAGCCGACTCCATACTTGCGGAAGAGGCAGTGTATTCCCAATTTTTGAAGCACACGTGCTCGCTTGCTTTTGTGAGGGATATTTCTGCTCTTCGGCACACCATGCAGAATTTATTTTTGACCCCTACGAAAAGCACCTTTCTAGTACGGTACCCAATGATGGCTGCCAGCAATACAACATGCAAATTTAATTCACCATCTGACTCCCGCGTAACATGAAAATGATAGTGATATGATATCAGAGTGATTTCTTGTACAGTCAATCTTCCAGACAGCGATAATTAGTTCTCCAACTTATTGGCCTGCTATGACCAGTCAACACTGCATCCGCAAGCCATCAGTAATCTAGCTTGTTTGCTGCGGCAATCCTTTGAGAGGCAAGCAAGATGAATTTGCCATCGATGAAGTAGTGTCTCTAATTTTCTGCGGGTATATTACTTTGTAAGTTATCATAGTTTTCCATTCAAAAGTTTGTTATTAGTAATATCTAGTCCTGTTATCCCATAACTAGAAATTAAAATTTTTTAGTGGTAAGTGTTGGCTTTCGTCCCGGCAGCTCTAAATTTTTTTACCCTCTTAGAATTATGCTATTGACACCAAAGTTCGTGCATACATACAGCAAAATCTGCGCATTTATACGTATCTTAAATTATTCAAGTTAGTCATTCTTCAGGGAAATAACCATGTCATAACATCAGCTGAATCTCATCAATGAAGTTATAAGTATGAACCGTAAATAACATGATTAAAAAGTGCACGTACCACAGCTGGAAAAATAAGTATGTATATTCATCAATCGCTTTGTTTAATTATTTCGAAAACAAAATATTTTGGTGTGCTGTTTTGTTTTGCAATGTTTTAAATATCAACGAATTTCGTCCTTGAAGTGAAATGGTGAAGTCACAATGTAACCAATTCCGCGTATTTCAATTCAATATATTATTTGTAGTTAGCGATGCGGAAACATGGAAAGACTAAATAAAAAGACAAATAAGGTGAATAAGTCAAAACACAGGCCACGACCGACCAAAATCCGTCTTGCAGTAGAAGTAGCAGAAAGTAAGGACAATGGAAGAATGATATTTCTAACATTCCCTCGATAATTCTTTTATTGCACTTAAAAATGGCTATGGTTGTTTCAAAACTCTCATACTTCGAATGAACGTTCCTCCAAGGATGAGTGACAAGTTGTGTTTGCCAAGGAGGGATTGAAAGTTCCGAAGATAGACGAAGATATCTGAAGGCGTGATGACACGGCTCACACAGAGCTCGGCTGGTGGCTGTGATGTGTATCACCCCCGAGTCGTCAGCACTAGACTCATCGCTGTGAATATTTCGGTTTGCAAGCGCCGAAATTTCATTATCGTTTAAAAACATCGGTATAACACCTATTTACAGAATTCTTTCACCTTCATATTTCGGTTCTAGATAACGTAAAACTTTCTTTTTTAACATGGGGTAGCTAGACGAAAAAATGGCAACTAGCGCATTCATAGCGTAGAACAATGTCCACAACAACATACGTCCGAACAAACAATAAACCAAAAAAAGACTACAAGCTGAGTAACCTTCTAGAAGATAAGGGAAGAAAGAAATCACTATCGTTACCTTAAATATATCTCGGGACCTGCGTGCTAATGTGTAGCCAAGAGTTTCACTGAAAAGGAAAAAGAGCCAGCGCTCAGCAAGAGAGTCTTCGAAAGACTATACACGATCAAACATGGGGGCCATGGGGAAAAAGTAGTGGCCTATCTATCCCTATAAGGGAGGTTGCCCATTACTCAACAGGAGCAATGAAGGATAGGACACGCAGATAGTCGAGGGGGTAACGACAAAAATAGGAAACACATAACTGATCAGGGGGCACATTTTCGGTGACATGTAAATATCACGGAACGCAAAAGCATGAACAAAAAAATTAAACAACTGAGTCAAGTAAAAAATGAAACAAAGGAGGCGAGGTGTAAAGAACAATGAGAAGAAATGAAAAAACTACGGAATTATAGAGGAGAAGAAATGGTAATGTGTTTCTAGGAAATAAGAAAGATAAAAAGATTGCAAATAATAAAGATGAGATAGGAAAATATTATTAGAAGCAGAAAAGATTTAGATTATGGGGAAAAAATAATTCGGGGCGAAATCTGAGCCAAGGAATATTATACCGCGAGGTGGAAAAAGCATTCAAATATAATAAGGGTGAAAAAGCATCGAGTAGAGTAGAACACAAAAATATTCAGCCGCGTATACACAGAGTGAGACTACCTTGCCATGCCGCCTACAGCGACAGCCTCACCTGATGGTTCGTCTGTTCTATCCTCATGTCGCGAGGCAGGGGTGCGAATCAAGTTCTGCTAGTTAGTGCAAGGAAACTTTTCTTACGTCTTTATCGTGATTAATTATTATTATTACAGTTATCTACCGATTAAGGTAGGTTTGAATGGAAGAGGGTAAAAGTTCATCCTGATTTTACGTGATTTATTTAGGGACCTCAAAATGACTCAGGTACTTAAAGATACAAACGGCGAAACTAACAAACACCACTGGACCTGATTTTCGGCAAATTTAGAAATAAGCTGAAAAGTCACAAAGTATTTTCGGACCAAAAGGTTAAGCGATCAAAGCAGATTTTTTTACTGAGCAAAATTTATTTTAAATGAGTGCTGAACGAAAATAATAATTACAAAATTATTACCATATTTAACATCATTGCGGTGTATTGTGAGGGTCTGAACGGGTTAGCACACCCTCACGGAATGCACAACCCGTACACACCGCGCACTAATCAACCCGGGGCACCTTTGATTGCACTTAAAACCGACTTGGGTTGGCATGCCGATGAGGCAGCCGTCCACTCATGCGAGGCTACCGTGTGTATTTACTTTACGAGAGAGGTATCGCAAGACCGCCTCGCGATATTTGCCTCGCAAGAGGATAATACGTACATGATAGAAGGCGATACTCGCAAAGTGGGTGCAAGACTATCAAAGCGCAGAACAAGAATCTAAAACTTTCGTCATAAAAGCCTCCCTCGACTGGGAGAGAAAGGGTCGACCGTTGAGAGGTGCAAAACCCGGTTCACTCTCGCTCTATTCCCTAGCGGTCGTGGGATCTAGCTGGGTAAAGACCTGCGTTGCATTCGAAACTGTGAAAGCGATAGAAAGGCGTGAACCCTCGTCCGCTCTCGCCAGGAGCAAAACATTCTCGTCACTCCCGAGCCGAGCGAGCAGTCGCGAGCTTCATTAGAATTTTGGACTTCGAGAAGAGCGAACGGTTAGATAGCAACTTACTCCCCATAAGCAAGACGCTGCAATGTCATAAACTGCCCGCTATTAAACGTGCATTCCTCGTGCGCATATTTCAGCAGTCAGATGTCCCATCGCCTATGCAATACACCGCGAGTGACGAGTCCCGCTCGCTCCCGAGACTGGACTACCGAGAGGGAGGGCCCCCAGGAGCGAGAAGCCACGCGTCTCCCGAGACGGGGGACAACGGAGAGAATCATTGCATTCCTCTAGTTGACTGTCGCCAACAGCAAAAATGTCATCGGCCCTTACCGTAAGTCACAACCCACCAGACAAAAACCAAAAGGGGCGTTGCCTGTGCGTTGTGCAAAAGGGGCGTTGAATGTCAGCCGTCGCGCTTGGAGTAGTGGTTCTCTTTTTGCCGCCAGGGCGCAGCAGCTCGAGGTCGTTGTTTAACTCAATTTTTGAGCTTCGATGGCACCAAAAATATTAGAGGTAGGACGTTAATTTTTTCCTAAATAAATATTTGGCAACATTCTCAAGAAACTGACAATATAGGTTTATTAACTTTAGGGTTAATTTTGTTTAAATAATATTGCAAAATAAAAGTTATAAACAATTTTGAAATATAAGTATTGTCAGTGACTAAACAACTGTTTAACCTAAGACTCTCTCTTTACTTTCGTCTTTTTACCCCCTATATGTTTCCTCTTTAATTGTGTTTGTGGCCATTTGGCGAAGTTTTCCATTGTGTATATATATATATATGGACAAAAAATATCTAAGGCCCATTCTCGCCTATTACTATTATGTTTACATGTATAATCATTAAGTTTATTATTATAGATGGTAAATTCGTTGTCAATCTACCTTGTGTTCTCAGTGATTTGGTCTGTCACCCCTTTGGTGACCACACAAATAATTTTCTCTGGGCAGAGATACAAGCATCAAAGACTGGTATTCATTTGTGTCTCAGTGCTAATATTGTTCCTATGTATGGCTATTTAAACCTCAAAAGGTTACTCATTCATCGAGGGAAGCATGCCAGAAACTTTCTGTGATTGTGTCAGTGCTGTGCAATTCTTCTCCAGTTTCCTTTTCCAAAAAATTTCCCCCAGTGGATGTTCCGAATTTTCGGCACAGATTTGGCCATAATTTCGCCGCGGACATTTTCGCTCGCGGACATCGTCGCGAGTCGGACATAATGCGAGATGTTCTAAGTGCGGTAGGGAGATTTCAAAGTGCGCACTGTCGGCGATATTGCGCGACAAGAACAAGGTCCTCTGCTTTTGTAGTGAATTCGCATCTGGCGTCCTCTTTTCGGAACTCTGTGGCAATAGTGCTCCTCTAAGCCGCCGTCTCAACCAATGGCTGGACGAACAGTCCAGCCATTGGTTGAGAACCAATGCAACTATCCCCAACTCCTGCATCGGTCAGCTGACTCCCATCAATTGCCGGCCGCATCGACACAGCGCAGCGCTCGCCCTCTTTTGAACCTGACTATCACCGGGGAAGGACGTATCTGCTTGGTTCCAGTTGTGACTTGTGTTCGTCTTGTATAGACCAAGTTAACGGTATTTAGCCTACGGGCTTGCTTTCTATTGTAATATTTGTGGTTATATAAATGCTGTTACTTGAAGTTAATCAAACTGGCTAAGGTTGTTGTCATTTTTCTCTCGTTTTCCGCTCACCAATCGCAGTCAATTCACTCGCGACGTCAAGTTTCAGTGGCCTGCGTTGCACTAAGTGGAGTTGCTATCGGCGAAATCGACTCATTCTCCGCTTCTTTTGCAACCTTCTGTATCTGAGATTCTAATACTTTTGAAATCTCCTTTACATCGGCAATATCTTTGTTCTGCTTTTCAATGGATCACTTAATGGAAGCAACTTCTACAGACAGCAAAGCATTAGCTTTATCCAATTCCTTCTTGAAATTCTCCGAACTGAAAGCATTTCTTATTTCTGAATTATTTTCTTTCACTGATTCCTTAACAGAAGCAACTTCTGTGGACATCATAGCGTTGGTTTTCACCAGTTTTTTCTTTAACTCCTCCAGATCTATCGTTGACTTTTCCAAAGCATTCATTGACGCCTCGACTCTGTTTGACAATGAGTGTTGGTTATCCTGTTCTTTCCTCGATGTCATGATGGATTGCATTACAGTATCCATCGTGGATTCCGATTCAACCTGTTGATTGAGAGCACCTACATTCGTTGATAACTCAGAACTCAATCTGGTTACATCTGATCTTATAGAGGTAATGGCTTCATAGACAGTAACCAACTCAGCCGTCAAGGTACTCTCCACGAACTCCTTGCTACACGGATCGGATCCGGGTGATCCTGCTGCAGCAATCTTGCATTCCACAGATTTACGGTCGCTTAGGTTCATTCTATCTCCAGCTGATCTCGGGAATTGTAGTATTCTCTCGCGGTTCAAATCGTCTGTGTGCTTTCTGCTCATCCCCTCGGCTAATTGCAGCCGTCCTTTCCTTTCGTGAAATGGTTGGACCCTAAATTGATGGCCATCCGAACCCATCTCAGATTGCCTATCCTAATCGACTGAAGGAGCAGCAATCGCGGCGTCGCTTCGATATCCGACACTTGTTCCAGCAGACTGTCATCGTGCGCCTCAATGACGTCTCTTATGGGCGCATCGTCTTCACGCAGCCCTTCCATTACTTCGAGTGTAACTTGGCTGTTGGCCATCCCTTGCGATGTAAACGAGGTTATTGCAGGGAGAGTTTCAATGGAATAAACTGCTCTGGGATCGCAGAACTTTAATCGACCAATAATCTTCCTCTTCAGTCACGGCTTCCATGACAATTGAAGTCGATCACCTGTTTGAAGTTTGCACCTGTGGACATAAAAAAAGATATCCACCTTTAAAACGAACGTAAACAGGCTGTGAGTCGGCTATAATGTGATGCGATTGACACTTTGATAACATTTGCTAGTGGCAAATGCTCGACTTTGGGACTAATTCTATTTATTGAAATGAAAAGGGGGAATTGGTTAATTGTTAGATGGAAAGAAAATAAAACAGCCAGACGCAGTATGAAGCATAAGGGACGGAGTAAGAAAAGCCATCAAACATCATCAGTGCAGAGATTTTTTCGGCTTTTCATTTGGGAGATGAAGTAGTTGCTGTCGGTTGAATTCATATGCGACTGATTGCTACAGTGCAAATATGTGAGAGATTATGATTTTGTCTCTACCCAGAGAATGTACACAATGCAAAGTCAAATACACCGATACCTGTCAATAAGGCACAAGACTAACACATAGTGGATGCCTCGGAGGAAAGGGAGAGGGAAGGAAATTTTAAAGAAATTTAAGCAGGAAACAAAATATTATGAGACTTAAACCCGGCTAAAAAAGCGATCAATAGTCACTGGAAGGCTTTTGGGGACCAGGAGAAAGGTGAAAGAGTTAACGAATAACACACACACTTTGTGAGCTCTAAAGCCGGTTAATGTAAAAAAAATTAGACGTATCTATTCTGACAGTCTAGTCGTCTAGTTCTCTGGAAGCGTTCACAATTCTTTACTTTACGTACGAGAATGTCCTCCACAATCCTCCAGAAAGTGAACTCTTGAATTTATTTCAGGCCGCTGTCTGATAGTCGAGAATATCTGGTCGCGTGTATGCTACAAAAATCTGCACGAGAAAAGGACGAATCGGTTACTTGACTGGCTAAAGAAGTCAGCTGTAAATCAATGGTCCCGGGTTAAAGAAGTCCAATTGGTCCAGGCCGCCTGGATTATTCACTACGTGGCATTTGCGCAATCATGTGCACTTCGCGTAACTCCGTAAAGCTAATCCGTGGCCAGTCCCGGTAAACTCCAAATCAGTCGGATTGAAAGAAGTTTCGCAGACTAGGACTGAAAGTGTTTGATCGACACGCGAGTAGAATATTCCTGGCGTGCCCGAAGTGACAGGTTTGGATTATCACGCCAGGCATCAATCCATAACTGACCGCATATGGTTTTAACATTCTATGGTTATACCCCTAAAACCGCTCTTCGGTTGAAAATTATGCGTAATTGGTATTGCATTTCAGTGTGAAAGCACTGTCCCTCCAGTCCGTGACGCCGCGAAATTAAACAAAACTAGACGTAGAAATGTACCTTTCTCCCATTTCATAAGATTATTCATTGCAAATCCATTGTGATGCAAAGGAATAGCTACCTAATGCTAATAAAAATGAATGCCGACACACTAAGTATTTTGATGCTAGTAAATTTTAGGTGCATGTTCACCATGTTCCGATGTTTTGAGAGGTTTTATAAAATATTTTACGTTTTCCGTCACATTTTTACATTACACTTTTCCTACTCACTCTCATTATCACTCGAAAAATCAACTTCTTTATGAAAAGACGGCAACAGCAGTATATAAAAGTGTGCTGCAAATAGTTTTGCAGAGTTCTTTTCTGAATTCGAGATTGTGTGATGTTTATTGAAAATAATTGTCACTTCTGTAGTGATAATTGGGCTATATGTATTGCATCTGTCCTGAAGGTGCCCCCGACAACAGGCAATGCCTTAGGGGTCACCTAAAGCTCCTGTCAACTATTTTTGCAAAGTGATTATGTAATCTTGGATCATGTTTAAAGGGGCAATAAAATTATTATTATTATATTAGCTAAAAAAACTCGGGTACCAAATTTCACGAATATTGCAATGTTATTTCTGCCTGTAGGCCACTTTTTCACATATCAGACCACTCGGATATATCGAGACAGACATATCGGATCGGATCGGCGTTGTGTCGTGTCCCACCCATCAAACCCCGCCTCTCTCGGCCACACTCACTTGGCATGGGCAGCGCGCGGGGGACTGCCCACCGGAATGGATCGGCCGCCAGATTGCCTTATGAATCTTTGAAGACATGAGGGCCATTCGGATGGCGGAGAATGGAAGGAGAGGCCGAAGGGAGAGAAGACAGGGTGTGGTTATCATCCATCCCTCACTTCTTCAGTAGTATGCAATAAGAAATCCACTCTCTTCCCTCATCTCTATTCCTCTCTCACTATCTCTCTGCCGCCGCGACAGCGTTCTTTATTTCGCCCCTTCTCCTGTGGCATGATGGACCTCATGCAACTCGCAGCGGATTTCGCCGCTAGCTCGCCGAGATATTCGGGAAGGGAGGGTCAGGGGTGGCGGCGAGGCCCTTGTGCGCTCAGAATTATTTATTTCGTCGGAAAGCACCCGATTCTTGGATCGGATTCGTCAATGAATCCTTGACTGACCCTCATTAAACCTAAAATGATCCTTTCCTGAAGTGCCATTTGCCTCCATTTCCAATTTCCTCCCGTCTAATCGTGCCCCGATGGCCTAATTCCCCATCCGCGCCCCGTAATAAATAAATAGACAAAACAACAAAAATTAGCGTAAAAAAGGGGGAGGGATTTTAATCAGGAAAACAATAAAAATAAACAGAATTGCTGTAAATCAATAATATGGAGTGACGTGACAAATCTTTCCCGTACTTGCCTTGTATTGTATTGCAGCACAGCCTTCGCTCCCCTACTGGAGGCATGAGTGGCCACTCCTGGCCCACATGTCGAACCGACTTCTCCCTCTCTCTGGATGCTCTGGAGTCTCAGACCTTCTCTCTCTTCAAGTCACACAAAAAGAGAGACTTCCTTCCGGAGCGCAACATTGTTGGCGGCGGCAGTCCCGCCGTGACAAGGACGCAGCGAAATGCCACGTCACAGGGGAGGGGGGAAAATTAAACGAAAATAAAGGACGACTCGTCCCATGATCGCGTAAACAGTCACATTTGTGAACTTTCAGGGGTTGAAATCTTTTATACGTATTTTGTCACACATCTTGCCACCTTTTTACTGATTTCAAAACAAATTTCCCCGATTTATACCAGTGGTAGACTGTCAGACTTCCACCCCGAAGGTCGCCATATCGAGTACAAGTGATGGAAAAAATGTGTCACCTCTGGCGGTAGCCAACTTTGAAACGCTGCCCAACTGACCCCAATACTGAGAGGGGCACAGAAATGCCCTAAAAATCTGCTCCCTATATTTTACTTCCCTAGAAAAAGTACCTATTGGAATCAGCGCATAGATTTCTTATTCTGCCTATCTTAAATTAATTACAATCGAGATAAAATCTGAAATTTTACATTCGGATGGAAGGAAGAACGCAGTGTTCAGTATGCATTTTTTCGGTCGTGTTTGTTGTACGCATTTGTTTTTGTTTAAAAATTATATTTTAATTCCAAAATTATGAATTCTTCTCCAATTTCAACATAAGCATATTTCCTAGGCAACATGAGCATTAGCTGCATGAACGAGAAATGCCCCCGGGCCCTTTAGGGTTTGTATTTAATTAAATAATGAATGTTAGCGAGTTTCAGTGAGATATCAGTGGCAGTGTGTATTTCTCCAACGTCTTCTCGTGTGCTTAACGGCTCATACCATTATTATACCAATGTGGAAGAAGCCACAAATAATGGCCTGAGAAGGATTTTATTAATGGACTGAGTCCTTTGCTCATTTTACCTATTATTTAGCGATAAAGAAAGGGTGGTTGGAAGCTCGGTCGGGCCAGCTACCGTCTTAACTGCGTAGATGTTAGAAACCAATGCCTCATTTAAACGCCCATACCAGTTGCGCATCCTGATTAGCCACACTTTAAGATAGCTAGAGGCTCATACAAAAGCAGAACTTGCTTTACAGAAGTCTTCTAAACTAGGCGAAAATGATCGCAAACTAAAAATCATCTGCATTGGGAGCTAAGAGGTAATAGTTATTTCACGAACGTTGGTGACATTTAGCTCATAATATAAAGGCATTATTTCGAATGCTTTCCCAAATAACGTCTAAAAATCGTTTTAAAACGTTTCCAAAGGCCAGAGAAGTCAGGGGGGCGAAGGCGAAATATTTTCGCGATTTATTAAGAAGGTTCGAAAATATGAAGAGCCGATTTTTCGGTTCCGCTTCGTATAATCAAGTTCTAACTGTATCTTCCAACTTCGTATTATCGAGTTGCTATTGTATCGTTAATGTCCTATAGTCTTTACAAGTTTTTCCCTTGCTCTTTTCCAGTATTAAAAGTAGTGCTGTCTTTGTGAAGTCCTCTGGACAAACTCCATCCTCATAGATTTCCTATGCAGTGCATCCTCAATGAAGAGGCACAAATTTTTTTTTCACTTTTTAAAATCACACTTTTCCAAATACTCTTTAGGAAATCAGCACATAGATTATCTATTCCTACCACCCTCATCCTTTTCATGTCATCTCATTGGGCTCTTTCAATTTCACTATCTAGGACAACTGGTCCAATGTCACCTTCTATATCCACATCCAACATACTGGGCCTTACTTCCTTGCCATAACTTCAACTCCTGAATTCCTTCCATCACTCCTGGAGCTCTTTTGGTCCTACAATCAACTTTCCTGTCTTGTCTGTTATCACGGCAATTACCCTTCCCTTTCTTCCACCCATCATTTCCTTTACTCACCAAGAAATGTATCAATTCCTCTATCTTTTTGAATTCTCTCAAGGAATCAATGTTCTTTCCACCATGCATCTCTAGTTCTCTTTATTTCTCTTCAAAGCCTGTTGTTTCCTTCGCTGTATTTTCTCTAGTTTAACTCCTGATTTTGTACTCTTCCAATACCTTCTCTCCTGCTTATCCATTTTCCTTCCTTTCCTTTCTTTGTGACCCATGGTTTCCTCATTTTAGCAGCAATTACTACCCCTACCACTCCTTTCACTGCCACCACTATGTACCTTTTTAAAAACTTCCCCATTTATCTTCTCCTCAGCTCACCTCCCACTCCTTGATTTTATCAGCCTGCTCTAGACACTTCTTTTCCATTACCCCAGACAATACCTCTGTATTCCACTATCGTAACCTCCTACCTTTCCTATCTTTTTGAATTTAACATGACATTTCATCACTATAAAGTTGTGATCCAGTGAACCCAGGGGCTGGATCTGATCAGCCCCTGGGTTGCCCCATGTGAGATTTCAGCACTACTCCCAAATCTGTGTCTAACCATAATATAAACATATTTGGAACCTATCCATGTCCCCCATCTCCTTCCAAGTGTAACTACATTGAGGGTGATGCCCGAACCATGCATTTGTGATGAGTAGATAGTTTCTAACTCTACAGCATTCTCACAATGGTCATTTCTCCTTCCTAACCCTTGATTGTTAACCACCTCACTCCAATCTCCCATTACTATCAGCTGCTTACTCCCAGCCATTCTATGAATTAATTCCTCCACTTGATCACACAACCCCTCACACTCTTTTTCTAAGTGATTAGAGATACCGAGATTATAACTATGTATATTAACTGCATCTGCCTTTAGCTCAACGACTACATATAATCCTATAACTCACCTCTTCTGCACAGACTATTTTTATAACAAGTTTCCTGATTATTACAATTGTGACCCCACCCTGGCTTCCATCCCTTCAGTTGTAAATCAACAATTAGCCATCGCTCCAATAGTTTCAATTACCCCAATACCTTTCCATCTTAGAAAGATCTAAGGCTCGTAGGCTTGGCCAACTTGAAAAATCTGCCGTGGCTGAGCACAGCATATTCAATGGCCATGCCATCTGCTGGGAGAAGACAAAGGTCCTCTGCCACATGGAAAAGTTCTGGGAGAGACTGACGAGGGAAGCGATGGAATAAGAATGCGAAAGAATACCATGAATCGCGATGGTGGCCTTTCCCTCGCCCAGACATGGAAACCGGTGCTGAGATGCATGCGAGAGGATAGGGGAAAAAGGTGGGAACAAGCGGACCAGTCATGAGACACCTGACCATATGCCAAATGGTATATAAGCCAGACCAGTTGACAATGCAAAACATGCCCTTCATTGAAACGTCGGCCCAGATGGAGAGTTTGACCCAGTGGGAAGCCCGAATAACCTTCAACATTTCCATCTTACTTCGCACAAACCTTCATCTACACCCACTTTCTCCCATTTCTAGCTATATATTCTTTAACTTGTAAGCCATTAACATACTCCTAACATTCCACATACCTATTTTAATTGTAGCATTCCTTTTCTGTTTCTCCTCCTCTGCTTCAGCATTCACTTCTACTTCAGAGCAAGCACTTCATGAGGTCAACTTCACTCCCTCCACAGCTGGGCACTACATCATACCCACTGGGACATGTATCAAACTTGCCAGTATTCATCTTCATCATAAAACTGAGAATGATTTCAAGGGTTTTAATTGAGCTACAATTCCATGGCCTTTTCCGGAGTGTTTTTTGGTGATGCCATCACGTTGAGAGGCTTCCCCACTGGGGTCATTCCTTTTTGCAGCATCCTCACCAAGGTAAAGCCTCAGCACAGACTATCATCTGTCTGTCTCCCAACCTTTGACCTCTGTGGCATGGATGGCCCTAACAGGAGCATTGCTCCCACCAGTTCAGCTCTAGGAGTCATCAGAGCATACGTCCATATGCCCATCTAACAATAAGATTGTTTCAGTCCTTGGGAGAGAGCATCACTGTTTAACACACAAATAGTGGTGACTGACTAATTATTAATTTTGTATTTGTGTTGAAGCATGTACTGAATACTTACTGTACAGAGATCCACACAACATTTTTAGTAAGTCAGCAAGCATTGGTTTCACAAAACTTGTAGCACAGAAATTTTCACCCACACCCAAAATGTTGACCTTCTTCTGATCGCTGCAAATAGGATGCCAAATTGAGTTAATGCTTACATAAAATCATTGAACACGACAGAACAAGTTATTATTTGCCAAAATCATATTATTGACAATGAAATTTCAGAGCTGGAAACAACACACTGCAAATGCTTGACTTCCATTTATGTAACGACCGGACCCCGCCTTGACGGCTATGGCTACGATCATCAGTTTCAAGTGGGTCCTTACCCTTGGCGTCGGGAATCAATGACGGCATTTTAATAAATAAAAAAGGTTCTTTACCTTTGGTTCAGTCTCTCTCTCTGTTGATCTCGTAAATGGCGTCGGGGTGGGTAGGAGTGGGATGGCTGGCAATGGACATGGGGTGACCTGGCACGGAATGCTGCATGTCTAAGAGGCGATACCCAGATCAACTGCGCTTACTTCACAGACGGACATGGTGTCCAACAGCGTAACATCTCACTCACTCGACAAAATACTCAAAAGAGAAGAGCCCGTCTGTTCCTGAATATGACGGTTAAATAGTAACGTATGTAGATCTGAATATTTCGTAGCCGTGACATTCATGCGGGGAGAGGGGAGGGCAGCAGACAGGCAAATACGCAGAAAAGCCCCAGAATTTAGAAATCACCCTTCTGCGGGGAGACCACTAGCAATAACAGAAATATGAATTTTATTTGTTCTCTTTTTGAAAGGTCACCTCGTTCCCATACGTTCCCGGCCAGACTGCCAAAAGTCTCCTGCACCTGAGGTGTTTGCGAGCATTCCAATTAATGCAAACACCTCACAGTACTTGGTGCGCCAATTGTTCGGACCACACCAGATGGGTAGACCACCACAATGGGTACTGAGAGTACTATGGGTACAACTACTGAGAGAAGGGCTGTACCCACGCTTTGACCAGAATTGGTCTAAATTGATCCTCCATGGGTCTGGTGGTCCCCGACTCGAGGACGCACTCCGGCAGACTTCAGCGCGTCTACCCGGAAAGGGAGCCAGGGAGACACCTAATCCCAAATCTTTGGGCAACGGGCTCTTCCGGTTCTCAACGATGTGCAGTAGGTTTTTCGCAAAAGCGAGACCGACGGCTACTCATCTCTGTTGTTTGGGTTACCAAACTAATACGAGCACTTCGGGGAGACGGAAGCCCAATTGAGGTCCTTTTGACCTCAATCCGCCTCATTGGTGTCAGCCTCGAAGGGGCTGTTGGTTTCGCTAACCTTCCCCCCTCTTCCTTGCCCCAGACATAAGAGAGAAGCTTGAAGCCAGGGCGGAAGTTGTAATCCTGCGGCGAGAGCTGAAAAACCTGTTCGGACCACAATATGTTGTGACCCAGATATTGATGGTAGAGTTTCCCTCTCTTCAAGATGGAAAGTTGGATTTCTTCTATTCTTAAGCATGCATTCACTAGATTTCTCCTTTGTATGTTATTTGGTAATCTTAGAATAGCCAAAGAGAAACGATCTCAGAAGTATAACCTTACACTTTCCTAGACGTCAATCGTCACCTAGCCAAAAAAATCTGTCTTCGGTTTTCCTATATAAACACACAGAGAGATGAACAGTTAGGCCCAAGCGGGACAGTAAGGCCCAGTCAGATAGTAAGGCCCAGCGGGTCAGTTGGACCCTTTTCGGGTCATAATTCGGCTAAGCCTTGTAGCCGAGAGGAGTCGTGGCACAGGCCCGTGCACCAGTCACCACAGTGCCATCCACCCATGCTTCTACCCTCAACTTCTCTCCTTCCCAAGACGTGTTAATGTTCCTGTTTGGCTATTTGAGACGCACATTTTCGTTTCCTTCATTAAATAATCAAAGGCTTGATTTAAATAAAATTTCATTTTCCTTTCAAAACCTCTGTGATTATTTGATCCTCAACCCCAAGGGCAAGAATCCACAACATAATTAAAAGTGTGTTCGAGTGCTGTCGCACAGGCGGGGCCGATTCACAACATTTATACTCATTTGATCCACTGTTAAGACTCTTTCCAGGACTCATCTATGGTGTAATTCCTCCACCTAAGTGCACCTTATCTCTCATTGCATCCTCCAAGCATCTCTGGCTTCCAATTCAAATTCACCCAACACCTTTCACCCTCAACCACCACTTTCAACATTTCTATCTTCCCAGCACACTTTTATCACTCATTCTCTCTCCCTCAAAAACATTTGTTTGTGGAACATGAGTGTGCTATTTGGGTCTTAATACTCTAAACTAATCAATACTTGCGAGCTTGCTAGTGGTTTTAACCATAAAGACAGGCAATGAGCCATAAGCTCAAGAAAATTCAACTTTATTACAAAAAACACAAAATATGAGAGTACATTCAAGTTACAGAATGATCAATTGAAAAAATAAAGATAGGAACAAGCTCAAAAACTGCCATGGTCTTCAAGCAGAGTGCACCGGTGGGAGCGAAGCCAGGGCTTGCGTCAGCTGCTTAATTTCATTCATCAATTCATCACATCTCTTCAAGTTGGTCGCATGCCTCTGCTCCAAGGCATTCAGCAGTGGGCCCTCCACCACTTCTGCAATGTGGCACAGTGATTTGGTGTACACTGGACAACATAAAAGAGCTACATCAGTCTCTCCATGGACAGTCAATTCATCATAAATGAGCCAACAAAATTGCAATTTTCCACTCAAATAAATTTATTATAACCAAGATTTCAACATATCGCATCTTCTTTCCTAAAATAATGAAGGCAAGTGTCATTGTGTACGTACGCTCTTTACAACTTAAGAGAGAGAAAGGCAAGGAGTGGTTGATGTAAACAAGAGGAGGAAGTGAGGAATTGGTAACGGGCATTAGGCAAGGACTGGTTATAGGCTGTCCAGCAGCTGGGCATTTGAAAATTCCCCGAGATTTCCAGGTTTTCCAGACATAATTTTTATTTTTCCAAGGGAAATATAGATTTTTTTCTCGTTAATTATAAGAGAATTTTCGGTATGTTTTTCGGGTGATTAACACTTTCAACGCGGCGGTAACTTTTTTAAGTTTTGCCGGAGACTGAATTTTTTTTCTTTTGTTTTAGATTGTTTTGGTCTCCTTATGTACGGATTATTCATTAAAAGTTGCAAAAAAATTTTTTTTTAAATTGAAAATTGCAATTTTAAAGTTGACGACGATCGTCGTCCGCAGCCACGGGATAGCACTGACGTGGTGTAATGCGTGGTTGCATACCCGTTCCCATTTTGCGATGACTTTTCCTAGTTGCCGTTTGCGATGTTTTATCTGTAATCTGTCACGTCAATTGAATGTTAATTGAGGCGTAGGTACTGTAAATATACATTAGCAAGAACGTCGATGGCTTTGGAAAATACGAATTTCTTCGTCGTCCATAGAGAATTATATTGCATAACCTTTTTTAATTCAACTTTTTGAATTTCGATTTGAAGGACCCAGCGAAGAAAAAACCTTTAGATTCTAGGCACAGAAGAGAATTTATGACCAAAAGAAATGGAAAATTCAAATTTTTAAATAATTTTATCCACATGAACTTTACGCCCGCACGTTGAAAGCAGCCATCCACCCATCCATCCTCCTGCTGCCCTTACGTGACTCCACCATATCCCATCAGCTCCATTTTCCCCAATATTTTTGTTACTCCGTTCTTTACCTTCCAAAATGAATTCCTACAAAAATGAAGTTGGAAAAACATAATAACTAAGATGTATATTAATGTTTTCATGAACGAAACATTTATTTTATGAAATGGACAATATTACACAAAACACCGCTTTGAATTATATCAGTATGCACACCTAAAAATTTTTACATCAAAATTAAATTTTAGCAATAGTGTAATTAACATTGAAAATAAAAAAGGACTCATTTGGACACTAAAGGAATACTATTTATACCAATATAATACACATCAATAATGCACAAAAAATAAGTACAATTTTTAGACATAACATTATTACATTATACGTGTTGTTAACATTTTCATTATTTCCTACAATTAAGAAAATTACAAAATTACACAAAAATCATGCTAATGTTATATTAATTGAAATACTAATGGTTAAGTCACAATTAAATTTTGAGAATATTGTATTAAAAATTGAAAATCAATACTGCATTAATTTAACTCTTTACCGGGTTAAAATGTATACCCTAATGTACTAAAAATAATTAAATTTCATAAATAATATTTACAGGAATCATGTTAACAATATTTCTCCATCTACTTAAATTAACATTGAATATTTTTGTGATAATCAATGAAGCAGGGCTTGTAACAAAGAGATGGGCATCCCTCACAGGCGGGGCAAAAATATGACGTGTCCTTCCTGAACCCTCTAGATCTACAGTGCGTGCATCGTCGCTGAGGGACACGTTTTCTTTTTTTGTCTACGTCATATGTCTCCGGAAAATGCTCAGACAATCCAAGGAACCTGGAGGTAAGGCTGGGAGAGGAACGAGGAATAGGTTCGGAATAGGTAGGACTAAGAAGTGTTCTAATGACAGACAGGCGGGAATCATGGAGATGAATTTTAGGGTGGGTTTTGCGGAAGAGGAAAAAGCTATTAACCAAAACGAGGTGAAGTATGTGGATGCCCAATTTCTTATACCATCTCAGAGTCTTGCGCTCAATGGGATAATATGACATCATTTGATCGTGATGATCGATGCCACTCATTGACTCGTTGTACCGAGCAATGGCCTCCAGTTTGGAAGTGACGCCACCTCCTCGCCGGCGACGGACATCGACCAAGCCACCCTCAAATTCTGAGCTGATCATCAGTACATCCCGCTTATCCTTCCACTTCATCACACAGACTCCTTCGGAACTGAATACATCCACTACCTCCCCCCGTTTTAGTTTTTTCGCAAGGACGTGAGGTGGATTCCCCTTCCGATTAGATCTAAGAGTTCCCATACAATAGGTACTCCACTCAAGCAAGCGGTGGGCCAAGTCAACACTGTTGTAATAATTATCCATGAAGACTGATCGCCCAGAAACTTATCTTCACTCCATCAATTTCCATACAACATTGTCAACATGTCCCGGACTGCCTACATCAGAATCGGAGGACCCAGTATAAACGAGAAATCTTAAAACTAATCCGGAAGGTTCAGAGAGCATGTAATTTTTTATACCATACCTATGTCGCTTACCTTTCATATAAATACGAAAGATAAGACGACCCCTCCAGAGAACCATGGATTCATCTATGCACAGTCTTTGAGTCGGAGTCACAATATCGTCCATTGTTGCATGAAAAATATCAATCAGGGGCCTTATTTTGTACAGTTGATCAGACAGTTGCGGCTCACCACGACCAAGATTACTCACAAACTGCAGTGCTTGCATGATCGCGACGAACCTGTCCCTGCTAATGCATTTCCTAAAGCAAGGAAAATTGAATAGGGGGTCTATACTCCAATAATCAGAAATTCTACTCAATGGGCATGTGCCCATGTGGAAGAGAACCCCCAAAAACGTCAAAAATTCCACCAATGTGAGCGGCTTCCATTTCGCTATTCTTGCTCTAGGAAATACATTAGCAGAAATTAAAATGTCTGTTCGTCTATTTGTCTCTGTAACTATCTAGTCAACCATGTCATCTGTCATGAGCAGGTCAAAATATTTCCTGGGATCGTCCCCTGGGTCTTGTGTTTTGAGGCCTGGGGTGTCAGTGAAAGGGAATTCTGGGTGGGTTGGTCTTTTGTCCGTCCACGTGTGTGTCCCTGTCACAGTTCTCATCATGAGGGGAGGGGATTGAGGTCTTTCCTGCTGCCCTAGAGGGCCAGAAGAGGAAGGAGAAATATTTTCCCCGCCAACTGAGGGATCACCCACCTTCCCACCTTCATCTTCTTCGTCTGCCAAGGAACCCCACTCCATGTCCCCGAAGGAAGAATCCTCGCTGTCCTCATCCTCCAAGGACAGAAGTTCTGCCAACTCCTCTGAGGACAACACCCTTCGAGAAACGGCACTCTTTTCTTCCACCACAGGGAAGGTTGTGGGAAGAGTTGGGAGTCAGAGAATGGTGGGGCAATAGAGGGGCTTTTCGCACCCTGCTTCCCTTTTTTTGGGACCCCTTTGCCCTGTAATCCCTTCCCTTTCCCATCCATTTGGCTACTCAAACCTCCACGTGTTTTGACCATTCTAAAAGCATAAATGTTTTTAAAAAATACACATTGTTATAGCTGTGAAGTACGTGTTTTTATGTATACAAGAAAAGAAAAACATTGTAAGTAATTAAATCATTGAGTCAAGTTTTCAAAATTACGTACCTTACTGCCAAAGCACGTGGAAATAAAGGACTTGAAAGTTTCTTCAAAATTTTACTTTCTCTTGTTGCTATAAATAGGAGAAAAAGAAACAATATCAGCAGATAAAAGTTGATCCAAATCAATAGCAGTACATGTACTAAATTTACAATAACAATAGACGCAGATGATGGTAAATATTTAGCAAATGTTATAATGCAAATATTTAAGAAAAAACAGCTGAAATACAATATTCCAAGGAATCAGCTATTCAAAATAAAGTAAAAACATTTGTCAATAACATATCCCTGGTATCATTAAATGGAGAAGTATTATTATACAGTCAGGAATGCATTATAATGCTTAGCATTAGCCCACAATAAAATAACGAGAATCTATCCAAACGGAATAAGTTTCACACTTTAGATAATGTATTTTTTTACTATGCAACTACTTAGCTTCACAGTTTTGAAATACAAATATTATGAAGAATTAATGAAATAAACTAAATGTATGCAAAAACATAACAGAAAAAAGAAAAAAAAATCCCTGATGAAATTGAAATCGGGGTACGAGGAAAGAGTGAGGGTTAGAAAGGGGAGGGGGGCCAAAAATTAAAAAAAGAAAAACTTTCAACTTATCATTTGTACCCTGTACGAAAGTATTTTTACGATTAAAAAGAGCTGTTACACATTAAAAGCACAAAAGAAGAGTTAGCATTAACAAAAAAAGTATAACTTACCATGGAAAAGAAACTGCAGCAAGGGCTCTCCTGGGTATGGAAACCTCAGGCTGCTGGACATGCACACGCTCTGAGGGCTATTGAACGACTGACGAGCGAAACGGAAACGCTAAGGGTTGGCGTCTCTCGCATATGGCCTTCAAAAGAGAAAGCGCGCCAGCGCGACGACGATCGTCGTCAGTCAGCGTTGAACGTGTTAAACGTGAGGATTATTTTTAAACTTGCATACTTGGAGGAAAAAAAACTTTCAAATAGTTTGAGAGAAAATCTCATCACCACCCTTTCTTAGATTAAAACATTGTCATGATGGTGCTCAGGAACAAGTTTATATTACAGCCAGACTTTGCTATGAATAGCTTTGATACAAAATGATCAACAACTTAAAAAACTGAAGGAATTGACTTTTTTCCTTATTTTGCTAAATGCGACAACGCAAGGGAAATTTGACTTCGCAACTCGCCGATAAAGGCCACTGATTTACTGACTGTGACCAATAAGAACACAATGTACCTACATAGAAAACATAGTACCTACTTTCGGTGATTTCAGGAATGCAAAATGCGACAACGCAAGGGAAATTTGACTTAGCAAATTGCCAAAAAAGGCACATTGCTTCCGTTGCTGTTTTATACATTGACACCACAGAAAATTCCAGGGTCAATTTGATATTTCCCTAATATTTCCAGTGGAAATAAAATTCCCTGAGATTTCCCGGTCTTCCTGGTTTTCCAGAGTGCTGGACACCCTTGGTTAGCTAAACAACTCCCAACCTTTTCAATGTGTATACTCTTATGCGGCCATTTCCCCTTTATTGTGAGGCAAGTACAGACTCATCTGTCCAGAGTGCTCCTCCGATACTTCTTGTCAAACAGGAGCCAGGATCCAGAATCTTAATTCAATCAAGGGGCATTACTAACCCCACAGACCTTCTTTGCTTCAGAGCGCCATTACTCCTCAACTCAGATATTAGGCCCAACCTCGACACACTATTTGACTAGCCCAATCAGCAGCCAAAAATATTCCCTTGTGGTAAGCTAAGGCTTGATACGCTTCCTCCATTATCCACCTTGCTCCTGCACATGCACCACAGGCAGGGGAATACAGGGTTAGAGGATTTAAATGACCATGTGTACTAAAAAAATGGCACGGTTGATCCAGAAAGATGGCCTCAGAGTACTGTTTGCCTGGATTCCAGAGGCAAAGTGAAATGTTCATAGAGGCCACTCTCTTTTCCATCTGACCCAAAAGGCTGGAGGAAGAGTTAGCGAGGGGAGGGGGATGGGACGCCTCTAACACGCAGTGGGAGACGGAGAGGTCACAGGCCAAACAGGTGGGGCAGAGGGGCCTTCTTCATTCAATTATTTAACTATTTCCAAGTGGATAATTTCAGCAGTTGGTTTCCATGGCCTTCTGAAGTATGAAGACCTGCTTATGGATTCAGTCCACTTGTGCATCTCTGAGCTGACAGTCTCTTCTGCCATACAGCTAGCATCTTCAGGTCGGATCACTGCACGTCAGTTAACCCAGCCCATGACACCCACCGACTTGGATTTTTATGAAATTTTTGCCACATGCTACTATCACCAATTAATTGAGCAGTGTAAAACACTTCATCTCTCACTCTCATACTTTGCAAGATATGAGTGGTCGAAGTTTTATCTGAGATATTGGTAAGTTTGCTCATTAGAGCTGGTAGTGGGATTCAACTTTCAGAGTACAGGGCACTAGGTAAAAATTTCTAGCTCAGCAAAACATATCACCATGAAATTTTTACCTCTTGTCTATCCAAGTAAATAAATTCCATTGAAATATTTTCTATCATCCTTGCCATTTGCCTTGCTATGTTAGCCACTAGATTGTCATTAGTCATTAATTAACCAAGTTTGTGAACTCTAAAAACATTACTTTGTATTTTCACAACTATCACCATAAGGCAGAGCACTAAACTCATCCAAGTTTAT
Source organism: Ceriagrion tenellum (assembly GCA_963169105.1). Lineage (NCBI taxonomy): Eukaryota > Metazoa > Arthropoda > Insecta > Odonata > Coenagrionidae > Ceriagrion > Ceriagrion tenellum. The sequence continues at coordinate 135,468,865 of OY720641.1, read as the reverse complement.
TTTTAATTGGACCTAATTATGTGCTCTAATAGAAAGTGAAATAAAAATGGTGGTGTTTTGACTGTCACTATGACTATTTCAAGATTTACTTTTTTTGTCTTGGTGAATGGGATTTTGGACACATACTGTCCAGATACTAGCCATAACTGTATCCAAATGCATACCTCCATGAGGAAATTTTGAAAAATAATGGTCAGTGAATGAAAGGCCTAACATCGGTTTTAGTGGATGAGACTCTTGTTAAAAGGTTTTTTATAAGAATAATAGTTGGCTTGTGGCAGCTGAGGGGAAAAGAGCCCACATGTTTTGGCAACTGTGAAATGATGCACTTTTTCTGGCATTTACCTATTTTTACAAGTTTTAGCTCATGAAGAATGTGGAATTTACATATATTAAACTCATATTATGCGTTATATGATAAAAAGGTTACTTATATTATACACTTGCATTATAAAACTTATCATTAATCTGTAGTGAAACGTGTCTGACTGTACTGGCATTGCACAAAGCAAGCCTCACTTTCACCAAAGTAGTACATCCTTCCAGAACCCTTGGTGATGGGAGGGATAACAGAGCATATGATACTAGGTACTTATAGGTATGCAGCAGATGTCACCATTAGCCACTTACTTTGATGATAGCTGGAGTATTAATGTTCCCATTCACTGAGAAAGATAATGGTGACATTATGGGCTACTTTGTATTTTCCCTTCCCTGGGATATATTACATACATGGAATCATATGACAAACTTGAGAAGGTAACACAATCCCAACCATTCTGCTTCACCTGTCAGTGTTATACCACCTCCCCAAGGAATATGAGAATAAGAGAGAATTGAGTACATTGCACCTATCAACCTCCATATTTAAAAAATATTACATTGTATCACATTGAGGACATTAGAAATCACAAAAGGCTCTAGGAAAGCACTTTTCGTCTTCTGCCATCACTTCTTGGGAGAAGGTGCTCCATGTGTATCCAAGTTAGTGTTGTACATGTTTGAACAGTGGATTTTTATCAAAAATTATTTATGTTTGCTAAGAGCTACATGAAACTGCACATTGAGGAGCTTATTGGGGAAAAAGATTAGTGGTTTCAGAATGTTACAAACTGAGCAAATTGTTGAACTGTGCAGCATTGGAAAAGAAATTCTGCAAATTGCATCCAAAATGGTGTGTATTAGCAGGATCTCCTGGAACTTATTCTGTACGTATTCCCACAATTCATCAAAATGTCAATCTACTGCTTCAGGCCTGCAATATAGAGGAAACATGCCAGGACCTGATTGGTCATTTAGTGTGTTCTACACATAATAGAGACAGTATTCTGTGACACTGCTCTCAGTGTCCATCACATGAAAATTTGAAAAGCTTTTGCTAAAAAAGTTTGAAGAATGTGACCCTGGAGATGAAGTTTCATACAGTCAGTGGGTTTCCAATGACATTTCACGACTGGTGAACTTCATGGTAACATTTTATGAGTACATATCAACTTTAATTGAATTCTGGAAAAACTGGTGCCCCATTCATTTATTACAAAAGCACAGGCCAACTTCCTTAACCCATTCAATGCAGATGTCATTCATGAATGACATCCGTGCCTAGGCACACGCATGGGTGTCATTTATGAAAGACATGGCCTTCAGTATTTTCCCGTGTGGTTTAACAGAACTATTTAAAGTTCCTTCGGTTGGCGGCCACTTGTCTGCTCTTCAGTTGGTTCCTAGCTTTTGTCTAGTGTGCTTCGTTTCTGGTTACACCAATTTTTCTTTTTTTTCTGCAGATTTTTGGTTTTGGTGTGTTTTTTTCAATACTTTTGGTGAACAAGTTTTTCATTGGAAGTGTTTTGGTCTGTTCTTTTTAGTATAGACGTCTACTTGCAATACTTTTTCTATTGTTCTTATTTGGCCAAGGTTTTTTTGTTTGTTTATGATTTTACTGATTTTGCCATTAGATTTTGTGAGTGTATCTTCCTGGAGAACACTAGACTTCTTTGATCAATAATGTACTTTTCATTTCAATAAAGGTAAGTTGGAACTTATATATTTAAATATCGGTATTCTCTTCTTCTTCACCAAAGTGATTCATAACCAACCATTAATTGCTCTTAATTATTTTAATCATAACACTTTTACTAATATTTTTGTCACTTCTACAGAAAAGGAATGCAGAGGACATATTTCTAAGGAATCCTTTACCAAGGGAGAGTTTTGAGAGGATTGCGGATTATCCATTGAGAGGATTACGGATTGGAAGCCAGTTAGTAGGGAGGATTTCAATATTAAGCATGGGTTGTTTTTTCATATGGGGACAATAAAAATCAACAGAATGTCAGACTACTGGAAAACATCAAGTTTTTCATTATACCAATATTTGGCGAATCGATGGCAAGAGATCATTTTCTCGGCATTTTACAAGCATTACATTTTGCAAAAAAATCCAGTGTAAATGATCCGATGCCTAGAGATCGCCTTTAAAAAATAAGACTCCTTTTAGATGTTTTTAGGGAGGCGATTGAATCTGCTGTCTTCCTGGGATGGGAACTCTCTATAGATGAATTGATGTTACTCTGGAGAGACCGACTAATTTTTCGGCAATACCTGCAGGGTAAGAGCACAGCGTGGTATCATGATGTATCTGCTTTACGAGCCATCTAGCTTAGTCCACCGATCATTAATTTATACAGGCTCTGGGGACAACTAATTAGGCAGACAGGGGCATGTCGATAAAGTGATGAAAAAACTTTTGGAAAATTTTGAAAATCGTAGCCACAGTGTATTCATGAACATTTATCACAATAATTTAGCTTTGGCAAGGGACCTTCTTCTTGACAAAACTTATTGCACGGGTACATTGAGACCCAACAGAATGGGCAATCCCGAAGAGGCTTTTAACCACAAATTGACAAAAGGAGAAGTTTCTTTCCGATATAGTGAGGAGGGAAAATGTGTCTTCCATTGGAATGACAAGCGGGACATTGAAATGATCTCCTTTTTGGAATTTGGAAGTAACTTTGTTGCAACCACCAGACCAGGCAGGGAGAAACCAGAGGCGGTGGTTGCATATAATAAATTCACAGGTGGAGCAGACTATTGCAACCAGCTTCTTTCATATTATACCTGTGAGCATAAAACACTAAAATGGTATAAAAAAGTTGCCAATCACCTTTTATAAATAATGCTAGTCTACAGCTACTTTCTTGTTAACAAATATAGCAGCAAATGGAAAAGTCTATATGAATTCCAACTGAAGCTAAGAGAATATTTATTACTCAAGTGGCTCAGATGCATCAGTGAGAACTTAATCATCAGTGACTGCTCAATCCCACTACTTTGCCCCAACAGAAGTCACGAGTAAGGGAAAGAAGCGTCAAAAAAGATGTCGGGTTTGACATGCGAAGGGTGTAAGGAAAGTGGTGCTAAGTATCTGTCCTGACTGTGAGGGTCAACCAGGGCTTTTTTTACAACCTTGTTTCCAAGAAAACCATAAGAATTTATGAATATTGTTTCATTTATGAATGTTGTTTCATAAATGAATTGTTCATTTATGAAATATGGCAAAAAAGAAGTTAACCAATGTTTTGCATGTGTAATAGTTATCTTGAGTAATGGCCAAATGTAAATGTATTAGAAAAGTAACCTAATGCACGGAAGATGAATATTTTTTCAGCATCCAAAACATTGTGGTGTGAAAAATGCAACATCAAAATTAATGTACAAATAAGTACTTAATAAGACCATGTAAAAGGAAAGAACACATAATGTGGTGGGCATTGCGAATGGGAAAAAAAGCTAAGTGTGTTGAGATTGGGAAAACACAGAAATGGAAAGCTTTTGGGATTTCCAGTGGTGAGGGCTGAGAAAAGGAACGACAGCGTGTGGGCCAGTAGGGATGCCAATGGGTGGGCAAGAAGGGATATGGGGAAGGTGCTTCCGCGGATAGAGCACAATGGTGTGATGCACTTAGCTGCCCATAAAAATATACTGACCGGCATTTGGGGGCAACTGCAGGCTAATGAATATCCGGAGGATATCCCACGTGGCAAAATGCCGCCCGGGGCCAAAAGCCGAGGACATAAGGAATTAAATCACCCTAGTTTGAAGGAATGGAAATACCGCTCAGCAAATGCCCAAGAAATATTTTCGACAGCCAAGTTTTAACATACTATAATTTTTGGAGTTGAATTTTCAGATAAAAAAGGTACGAAATTTGTTAAAAATACCAGTCATCCTCTTAAAAATTATATAAAAATGACTAATGAGTCAGATCAGAAAACATGAACACATTTGGAGGTGGAAATTGAACTAGACAAAAATGTTACAGAAAGGAGGAGAAATCAAAGATATGTTGGATTAGATATTTGGGGAGGCGACCGATGGATAAGGTCATTTGTGCCATAGGGGACAGGTAAGGGAGGAAGGGTGGATAGAAACCAGGTGTCGGCATTAGCCTGCTCTTAACTAAAGGCACCAAGGGGACCACGGTTTAACGTCTCATCCGACAGATAGAGTACTGTACTTGAAGTGCCCTCCACAAGACACTCAAGTAGGGATCAGGTTTCCTCTGAAAAACATTCCTCCTCTGCAGGGATTTGAACCCTGGCCGCCAGTACTCTAGCCAACCACACCAACCCCATCCCCCAAAAATATGTTCATCAATTTTAAATAAATATATACATAAATATGATACCCATAACTAACAAGCCCCTCTTTATTTCATATTTACTGTGGTAAATGAAAATTTATTTGAATTAAAAAATTTGGAACGCCAAAAAATAATATTTTCGTGGAAGATGACAGAGAATGAATGATACTCTATTATAATTAACTCATAACAGTCAGTAAGTAGGCTTGGTCGGCCAAAGCCACGATGGGCAGCGGAAGCTGAATAAGGTTGGCCCATCAAGATACGGACTCAGCGATATGAATTGGACTATCGGTACTTGGAATGTGAGAGGAGTATATGGAAAGGAGCATGAGTTGTTGAATGAAATGAAAGCGAGACAAATGGATGTTTCGTGTGCATGTGAAACTAAGCGCAAGGGGCGGGATGTTGTTACTATAGATGGCGGTGGTCTGGCACAGTGGTCAGGAGTTGACGATAATGTACACAGCAGTAGTTTAGAATGTGTGGTAAACGTCACATTTTTATTTACTTTTTCACTCCATGGTCATGGAGACAAATTAACAATGTAAAAAACAATCTAAAAAAGAATGCTAATGGAATGTACGTTGAATGATTTAATGAAAGATTTTAAGAGATTCAAAGAAAGATTTTAACACAGTCAAGGTGTAGGACTGATTCCTAATGAGAGAGTCAAGTTACTAGTAAGGAAGTACGAGTTAGTATCCCCTGGATTGCTCTGGGTTTGCATGAAAATAAGTATTAGGAGATTTGTGATTGTGGCGTGCTATGCACCAGTGGATGGAGAGAGTGACATTGTGAAAGATGAGGTTTGGGAAAAACTGAGGGAGGTTTTGAATGAATGTGACCCTGGTGAGAGAATAATTGTACTAGGTGACATGAATGGGTGGGTTGGTGTAAGGCGGGATTCATCTGAGAGAGTGGTTGGGCCTTTTGGTGACCCCCAAGTGAATGATAATGGTGAAAACTTGGTGAGTGTGTGCTTGGAAAAAAGATTGTTTGCATCGAATACATGGTTTAAACATAAGAGAATACATATGTATACTTGGCAAAGGGTCGATTGTAATAGCATGATTGATTTCGTTGTGTATAATGAGAGATTTAGGGAGTTAGTATGGGACACTAGAGTGATGGCGGGTGCTGAATGTGGAACAAACCACTATTTGCTACTCCCCAATGTGAATCTGGACAGAAAGTGGGTGCCAAGAAAGAATGTTGTGCGTAAGCAGTTGAGAGTATAAGTGGAGAGGTTGCTGGACGGTGAGGTAAGAATGCAGTATGGTTGCATGCTTGAGAATGCTCTATCCTTGAAGCAGAGAGAATGGGACGAGTATATCAGAAACGAGAATGTGAATGATGCGTGGGAGAGTTTAAAAGGAGTGATTGTAGAAGTTGCTGAAAGTGTATGTCGAAAAGGAGTGGTATGAAGAATGAAAGGTGATGCTTGGTGGAATGAAGAAGTGAAAATTGCAGTCAGGGAAAAGAAAAAGGCGTACAAGAGAAAGATAGCTGCCAAATCTGACGAAGAGCATAATAAGACATGTGAGATTTACAGAAAGAAAAAGAATGAATGCAAAATCATTGTGAAGGAGAGCAAGGAAAGAATGTGTGCGGATGAAGCTAGCAAGATGCAGGGCGATTTTGAAGGCAATAAAAAGCTGTTTCGGAAGTGGGTAAAAAGGGCTAAGATTGGTGAAGGCAGGTGAATGAATGCGGTAAAGAACAAAAGTGGAGAGATCGTGTGGGATGTGAGCAATATCAGGGACTGCTGGAGGGAGTATTTTGAAGAATTACACAATAATGTTGCAGGCGCTGAGGATGAGCATTGCAAAGTAGTGTATGAAAATATGATGATGGACAAGGAGATCAGTGAGAATGCGGTCATAATGGCTGTGAGAGTATTGAAAAATGGGAAGGCAGCAGACGTAGATGGGTCCAGATGGGGATGGGATCCAGTGAAATGTTGAAGTGTGGGTGTAATTTACTCATTTGTTGGCTGTGTGAACTATATAATTTATGCTTACAGGCTTCTGTTGTTGAAGTGGATTGGAAGAATGCTTTCATCATTTCATTGTACAAAGGGAAGGGAGGAAAGACCGAATATAATAATTATCGGGCCATTAGTTTATTGAGCATTCAAGGAAAAGAGGTCAGCAAAATTTTAATCGAAAGAGTGAGGAATATTACTAGTGACAGAATATGGGGTGTGCAGTGTGGGTTTATGCCTGGGAGAGGATGTGGTGACCAGCTTTTCATGCTTCAGAAGGGATAGAAAAATGTATGGGCGTCCGAAAGAAAGTGTATTGTGCATTTGTTGATTTAGAGAAGGCATATGACAGGGTAAATAGAAAGAAGTTGTGGAAGGTTTGTGCCGAATTTTCAGCACAAATTTGGCCATAATTTCGCCGCGGACATTTTCGCTCGCGGACATCACCGTGAGCCGAACATAACGTGAGCTGTTCTAAGTGCGGTAGGGAGATTTCAAAGTGCGCACTGTCGATGATATTGCGTGACAAGAACAAGGTGCCCTACTTTTATATTGAACTCGCATCGGGCGGCCTCTTTTCGGAACTTTGTGGCAAGAGTGATCCTCTACGCCGCCGTCTCAACCAATGGCTGGACGAACAGTTCCCCTACTTCCCCCTTCTCCACTGATCCAGAGCTACCTCCCCTCCTTTTGACTGTGCGATTGACCGGACGATTCATCGCAGCGGCTCTCTCCCCTGCCAGCCACCGAAGTGTGTACCACGTCAGCAGGCATCATTCGTCAAGTTTCGGCAGCTACCCTGTGGGCCTCATTGTCGTGTAATCATAATTGTAATTTAGTATATTAAATATAGTGTGACTGTTGGAAATCATTCCGTATTGGACATTTTGACTCCTTTCCCACTGTGTCAATTCGTTTTTCCGTGACGTTCGTCGCAGGTTTTGAAGGACTATAGAGTGAATGGGCAGTTATTGAATGTTAGGATGGCGATGTATGATAATAGTAAGGCAAGTGTGAGAGTTAATGGCGTTCTGAGTGATTGGTTCGTAATAAAACAGCATAAAGCAAGGATGCGTAAGGTCACCATGGTTGTTTTATGTATTTATGGATAAATGTGTTAGAGATGCATGTAGTGAAAACAACTGTGTTTTGATTGGAAATGTAAATGTGCAAGTTCTACTATATGCGGATGATGTAGTTTTGATCTCAGAGAGCCAAAAGGGATTACAGAAGCTCCTAGATTAGTTTTGTGAATCAACACAGAGATTGGAATTGAGGGTAAATGCGTGCAAGACTAAAGTAATAGTTTCTGATAAGGAGAATAGGGAGAATAACTGTATGATGAGGGCGAGTGGTGAAGTAATTAAACAAGTGGATGATTTTGTGTACTTAGGTAGGATGTTTGTGAAAGATGGACGGATAGATGAGGAGATAAAGAGACGTGCGAATGCTGGATGGAAAGTGGTAGGTAGCATGTGGAGCATATCAAGGAATGAGTGCCTGTCTAAGGAAGCGAAAATTGCCGTGTACAAAAGTGTACTCCTCTCCACTTTGTTGTATGGTCGTGAAATATGGCTATGTCAGGATGGACATAAGAGTAGACTAAACGCCATGGGTATGAGTTATCTGAGGGGTGTTTGCAGCAAAAGTAGGATGAATAGAGTCGGGAATGAGTGGGTAATAAATGAATGTGGGTTAGATGTCCAGTAATGGGCATATATGAAAAAGTGTGCCTCATTGGTTTTGCCATGTTGAGAGAGTGGATGAGAGTCGAATAATGAAACAGATATATAGGAGTGAAATGAATGGTGAGAGAGGTAGAGGTAGGCCAAGAATGTTGTGGTTGAGGAAATTCTTAAGAGGAGGAATGTTAGGAGTCTTAAAAACAGGAGGGTTGGTATGAAGCTGTGAATGGGGGTAAATGAGGCCAAAGAGGTTCGCAAGGATAGGTCAGTATGGAGGAAATTATTGAAGCAGAGTTAGGGGTACAAATATGTATTAATGAGTGAAACGTACTTACTGTGCCTACCCCTGAAGGGAACGACATGATTGGTATGTATGTATGCATGTATTATGACAGAGAAATAGCAGCGAAAGAATGAGGATTGCGGGATGCATAACCACCCATTTTCAGTGAAGTGGATGTCATTCATGAATGACATTTTTTAGCATCGAAAAATGAGGTAAAAAAGACAAATTTTACATATTGGTGGTAAGTAACAATACAATAACAGATATGGTAACGCAAAATACTGACTTCCGACACCAGGACCAATATCTTCATAGAGGCCAGCATTGAATGGGTTTAGCAAATGAAAGAAAATCTTGGACCCCATTAAGCAATTGTTTTCCTTGACTTCAGTGAAAACTACTCATATGTTATCAAAGATGAAGCCAAAGGGTATCATTGGACAAGTCATAGTTATACTCTGCACCCTGTTGTGATTTACACTCAAGATCAACCATTGAAACAGCTATTTGTTTCCAGTTTATGCAATTGCCAGATGATTTGGAGCTTGATGTAACTTTTGTATATGAAAGCCAAAGAGTAATATCTCAGTTCATTATAGAAAATTTTCCATCAGTTAAAAAAGAGAATTATTTTAGTGATGGTTGTGCTGGAAGGTACAAGAACCCGAAAAAATTTTCTCAATCTTTGCAACCGCAACTAGGACTTCTCCTTAATGGCTTCGTGGACTATTTTGCTACAAGCCATGGTCATGGCATTGTTGGTACAGTTAAGCGTTTGGTTGCCCAAGAGAGTCTCCAGAGATGTTCAGGAGACTCTCAAACTCTGTGGAATAAATAATGAACTTTTGCAGGTCTAGAGTTGAAAACATTAAATTCTGGGTGATAAAGAAGGAAGCTATTTCAGAAACCTGTCAACAGCTAGATACAGATTCCTGAAGGCAAAAACAATTCCTTTCCATTCATTCACCATTTTACCCCTGATATCTAAAAACCCCATAGGAGCGAAGAGGATCAGCTCAGATGAAAACTTCTGCATCACTTTCCATTTTGCCAATGACGAACCACCATCAGCAATTACGTCACAAATCTTAACCCTTTCACGCCGAAGCCTCTCGAAGAGAAATGCTTCCCCCGATACAAGTAGCATGAGAATTTTCTGTATTCCTCTCTACGGAGCTCTCTCGTGGCGACGAATCGCTCAGGTGTGCCTTTAGCCCACCTTCGAACCCCAATCAGCGGGACACCTTGCCCTTCCCCTGGGTACCCAACCCGTTCCCACCCTGCCGTCCCTTTTCAGTGGGACTTCCATCCCTTCCCTCTGCACCCATTCTCGACCCACCGTCTCATTAGCAGACCCTTTCACAGCATGTGATTGCAGTCAACTTATTGCATTCAAGTGTTTTTTTTAAAAACAATCACTCATTGCAAACTTGGTAGAAAGTATATTTGAAATGAATTCTTATTGTTTACGCCATAATTTTAAAATTTTGAACCAATTTCTAGTGGTAATTTTACCATTTTAGGATATTTATCTACTTAAGCAATATGATGGGGAAATTTTTTTAGATGAAATTGCAAAATCGCAATGAGAGAAGAACTCAACAAAGGGGAATAAATATTAATGGAGAGGGCCATATTGTCTAGGAAAGAACTCATTATGAAAGTTTTTCTGAGAATTTGAAAGAGGAATCTAGAAATTCATCAAAAACGTCCATGGCAATAATCCAACCATGATTAGCACAGAATGTGAGGAAATAGGAAAAAAGGGTGAGTGGGTGGTCGAGTGTATTGGCTGAAATGAGTGGGGGATGGGTGAGGGGAGTTTCTTTCTAATAACGTCACTAAGAATAGGCCAGTTACTGGAGTGTTCCCAAATCGCAAATGAGTTCGTAGTTATTGTAGGAAATCCTCGAAAAAAGGTATAAGTTAAATTTACAGTCACCTAAAGTCGACAAAATAAAAACTGTGAAAGAATACATTGGGTGTGTCAATTGTTTAAGATGAATTTCCAATAAATAGAAGCCAGCTCTAATCACCTTAAGTTATAAAATTACACCAAGTTGTTACAAATCATTTAATCTTAAGGATAAAATTATGGAGAAAACATGATGGAAACTTGCAATCCAACGAAAAAAAAGACGACTCCGTTAGTATTAGAGCTAGAATTTTGCTTAAAAGTTGCAAATGCTTAGCAAAATACAAGAAATTCTTTGAAATGTTAAAAATTTTGGAATATTCATCATATATTTATTTAGAAAAACCACTACCCAACAAAATTAACGACAATGGACATAAGCTGAGGGAATGGTCACCAATGGGCTTGTGGGTCGAGCGGAATTGCCCAGGAAAAGGTCTTGCCTCCTGCTGGGTTGGGATGCGAAAGGGTAGGAGAATGCCCTTCCCGAATACCTCGGGGGCAGTCACTTTCCCAACCCTCGCGACTGCTATGGTGGACGTTCGTTCTTTTGCGTATGAAAATCCCCGACCACCATAGCTGACGCTCGGCGCAAAAGGGTTAAGAAACTCATACATTGCACTTGCCTATGATGATCACTGATTCTTTGGATTAGTAATATCAAAGCATGAGGAGGAAGGTGATGTGAAAGTAAAATTCATGCACCCTTATTGCCCAGGAAGATCATTTCACTGGCCTTCACAGGAGAAAGAAGAAATCTGCTACATACCTCTAAGTACCTAGTATCATAAGCTCTGTTAGCCCTCCCGTCACGAAGGGTTCTGGAAGGATGTACTACTTTGGTGAAAGTGAGGCTTGCTTTGTGCAATGCCAGTACAGTCAGTACAGACACCTTTCACTACAGATTAAAGGTAAGTTTTATAATGCAAGTGTATAATATAAGTAACCTTTTTATCATATAATGCATAACATGAGTTTAATATATGTAACTTCCACATTCTTCATGAGCTAAACACTTGTAAAAATAGGTAAATGCCAGAAAAAGTGCATTATTTCACAGAAACATTTGGGCTCTTTTCCCCTCAGCTGCCAGGTCAGTCAGGTCATCCGAGTCAGTGAGTGTCAATTCGAAAATTTTCTGGGTGATTTGACATGGAATGACCCAGTCAGAAGTTAAAATGCAAATATGTTTTCTGTCTTCTATTGGGAAAATTGGGAAAATCTGCCATTCCTTGCCCCCGATTAGCCCAACAGTAAACCAAGATTTCCTGGTTGGAAATTCTTTTTTTGTATCATCTCCTCCAGGTTTTGTAGTGGCTGAATCCATCTTCTCTAATGTATTTCTCTAGATATCTCGCTTTATATATAGTACTCTAGCAGCTGAACAGACAAGTTTATTCAACAGACAGTTCTCGGGCAAAAGCAATAAGTCATCAATTCCTAGAATAGAGTCCACACTAACAGTACCAAGCCCAAGTATTGGTTGGGCAACATGGCATGCCCTATCATCCAACCCCCGACAACAGCTCAGTTTACCCTATATCCCCTCCTATTCATTAATGCACAATTTTTATATTAAACCAGAATTCAACATTAACAACAATGTTAAATGTATCATAACTTCCAAGAGAATCCAATGATGTTTAACTGAAAAATAGTTGTTGTATTATAGTAAAACAAGACATTTTGAAAAACACGCACAAATGCTGGTCTTCTAGAAAATGGCAATCAAATAATCCAGGGGCTAAAAGGGCAAATGATTACTCCATTTATGGGATAACACTTCACATATTAGAAAGAAAAAACTAAATTAAGAACCTCTGAGTACAAGGAGGAGGTCGAGAAATAATGCAAAAAGAAATGCAATGGTTGTGGATTCAGGACCCAGAACTGGATGTTATTCTATTCATCAGCAGTTATCATTTAGCCAATTCAAACCAAATATTTTAAATTTCTTTATCCAAAATATGATAAAACAACACTACATTTTTTACGCACAAAAGCTAACCTACAATCTTTGATGCAGCTGAGGTACCTATCTAGGTATTCTGAAATTCCTGAACCCTGGCCCATCCCAAAATAATCCAATAAAAACATGTAAACATCTGGCTCACTAGAATATTGATTATTATAAGCCTCTCTCAGAAAGCTGTATTGTGATGTCCCAAGAGTTATAATGATGATTACCATTCCATATCTGTGAATTTTTTGTAGATGTTCAGAGTTAAATAATTATAGTTTTAAATTGTCCACGAAAATCTCAGCAAAAACCTATGATAATGGGGACCCTGTTGCGAGGCCAGTCTGTGGTTTATAAAACGTTTCATTATACAAAAAATAGTTTTGGACTATATATATCTACACCAGGGGTGGCCAACCTGCGGCCCGCAGGCCTTGAACATTTTTCCTGCCCACGAGATTCATCACATTTTAATACAATAACTTTAGCATAATAATAATAACTCATTATGTTTCAATTTTTCACTCTAAAAAATGTCTATAGTGGGTCTAAATCTAATATGGGGATATATAATTTTATATGCGGCCCGAGGAGTTATGATGCATTTCCAAAGTGGCCCGCAAGATCATTTTGGTTGGCCACCCTGGTGTAAAGGATATAGTTTCAGGGGGTGGAAGTGTATTATGGGAGTGTTTTTTTAAGAAGATACCAGTTTGTGTTCGCTTATTGAGCGTGGGAAGAACGAGTTTCTGTATATCTATCTGTTGGGCCATTTGTCTCTCTTATTTTATCGCCTTTGTCGGACCTAGAAATGTAGTGTGGCATCAAGATGATATTCTCTGTGTCGCTCTGTTCAGAATTCCTGTTCCTGTTCAACACACCTGTTCAGAATATCTGACGCAAACTAAGTCCCTAACTAATCACTCTGAAAGCTGTTTAAAGCTAAATGTTCGCTCGTAGCAATTTATAACGAGGTGCCTACTGTCCTTTAAAAAAGTTGAGTCCGTTGAGTTTAGGATGCTGTATCTTCAAGTAGAGTCAGGATATTTGACTAATGGTTATGTACATATTTATAAAGCTGGCGTCATTGCAGTTACAGCAGTATAACTCAAACCTCTGTCGCATTGCTAGTTTCGTAACTGGCCGAGGTTTACAACTTTTACAACAGCTTGTGTGGAACTCAATATAGAAATAATTTTTTTCTTTAGTATGTTATAAACATATTTGGCTAACTTATAGCAAAATCTTTCATCCTTAAAATAAATATTAAGAGAATGGCGATCACATAAATTCGGGCCGTTGGGTTTTGAGCACCGAAAACGTGGCCTTTATTCAAAACAAATATCGTGAAAGTGTAGATAAGGACAGAAATAATTATTTACACAAATCAGTAAATGAAGAAATTATCATTCTATCGTACGCATTCTATTTCGTTAAAATCGGTTGACCCTACTTGAAGATACAGCGTCCTAAACTCAACGGACTTGACTTTTTTAACGGACATTAGTTTTCCTTTGTATTTTATTTGTTTTTTCGGATGAATCTCTCTGTCCAGGGTCCTTGCGTGTGCTAGAGATCAAGTGCTTGCAACGTAATTGGGGTGTGGCTCAACCAGAGCGAAGTAGCATCTCTCATTTATTTTTTTCATCCGAGGACCTTCCTTCCATGCGATAAATCTGATGAATAATTCTAATTAGCCTCTCTAGTTTTTTTGTCCCCATTCCCCTTTCAAGAGGCCTCTGCGTCGCTCACTCAAGGAGGAAATTCTGCGCTCTCTTGGCGCGTGAATTGCTGAATGAAATCCGCATAACTCCACCTCCCTCCCACCTCCCTCGCCTTAGTTCACTATGCTGTGCTGACGACGGCGTCCTCATTGCTCAGCAAACGATTCTCTTCCGTCTGAAAAGGGGGCGGGAAGGAAGGGGTCAGATTTGCAGTGGTGCGTCGCTGGTTTCCTGGGCAAAGCACGTGCATGTTCAAGACTGCCGGCGCTCTTCTTGAATGGACGGCCGGACAGCATGGCGGACGCCGTATGAACGGAGCTCGCGTTAGGCGAAGTCCTGTTGTGTCGAAGACCATTGTCAATTACGTGCCACTATAGCAATCTCATTATGGTTTATGGCCGTTGAGGTATTGCTGGGTTGGGAGTTGTGTAAAGCTGCACGCTTCATTAAAATCTGCTACGAATGAACATATAGTGTCTCACATTTTAAGAGGGATTAAGGTGGAAGCCCCAAGAGACTCGGAGGCTGCACGCTAGGCTTAGGCTGCTTGATAAAATCAGAACTGGTGTGTTTCAGAGCGACACAGAGAATATTATCATGATGCCTCACTACATCTCTTATGTCCGGCAGAATCCATAAAATAAGAGAGATACTCTGCCGAACATATAGGTACAAAAACTCATTCTTTCCACGCACAATAAGCGACCATAATAAAAATTGAGCACCTCGAAATACACTCTCATAGAACATGTCACCATTTCACCTCCAAAAAAACTTACATCTTTACACGGCTGGTGACCTACCACCCCCTGCCACACGCCCATGTGGCGGCTCGCGGGTTAGTATGTAGATGGACTAGGGTGCTTTCCAATCACAGATTGCTGAGATTAGTGGTCATTGTATGACAATAGGGAGCACGCAAGATCACTTTGAATCGACTAACTACACTGATATGTTTACCAATTGGCAGTACAGTATTAATAAACTTTAAAGAAATAGTCAAACATACGCCTTGATAGATCCAACTCAGAATTTGTATTCTTTTTTTGAAGTAAATGTCATTATTGGGTGATAAATTGAGATATACCTGTTTCTATCAGCACTCCGTCATTCTCCGCCGTCACAAGTTCCCCCTGTGTCGGCTTGCTCACTTGGCGACGCAGTGGAATGCTCGTGAAGTAGTGTTACATTCTTTTTGGCTTAGATGACATCACCAATGCGACTCGCAGCCCTAAATGGATTATTCTATCTCCTACGACCAATCTCAGCGGGAAGAAAAAACAGACGCATTCGGGGACATAGCGAAAGGCATATCGTCTGATCGGGCTATGGCTATCGCGTTCCAAATTAGAAGATATGTGCATCAGTATTTCACTTTAGACACCATAAAAAAGCACTTGTCGTCAGAATTTATCCGTCCCGTCCTACAATCTCATACAGCGATCACGCTATCCTATGAAGTCTCAATATGCAAGGTGGAAATGCCATAAGTTGAAGATCGTCGCGCCACCTCTGTTGAACCATATGCTCTATAAGGCTATGATGGACTCCAGTGCGATATAATTTCATTATTTTTTTCTATATCTCGATCGTTTTCTTCTTTTGATAAAGCGATATCTATCGACTAGAGAAATCGATCAGCATTCCAACTTAGCTTGTAAAATAGCATAAGCTGTTGCATTTTAAGAAATTCACGCACGAAACATTTGTGGCGCTGTATTCACTATGATAGATGGAGTGAATCATGGGAGAGGCCTCAGATGAAACAGTGAAAGAGAGTCATTGCTTAGTTTTGTAACGATCAGCTATGCCTCATCACATACGACCATATCCCGAACTGTGTTAGTGTGTACAATTTAGGCATCCCAATTTAATACTTTCCAGCATTAAACGCCTTTGCTGGCTACGCATCTTCACCTAATGAGGCATAGACATTTTTCTGCGTCCCGAACATGACTCTTCGTCTTCTATTGCAGCACACATTCTGATGACCTCAGAAGTGCGTTCGCAGCTATTGTGTACTTGCTCTGCATCGCCCAAAGGAGCCACAAGACCAGCTTTCATTGTATGAAGGTTTTCTGAATCGCATTCACGAAATTGTTTGCAGTATTAGTATTTATAATAGGAAGGTCCTCTGATGTAAAAGTAAAAGAGAGAGAGATGCTACTTCGCTCTGGTTAGGCCGCACCTCGAATACGCCGCGAGCATTTGGGACCCTGGTCATAAAGATTTGACCCAAAAAAATTAATGAAATACAAAGGAAAGCAGCATGCTTAGTTAAAAACTGCTATGAATGAACATATAGTACTACAAAACCATTAAGAGGGATTTAGGTGGGAGCCCCTAGAGACTCAAGAGGCTGCACACTAGGCTTAGGCTGCTTGATAAAATCAGAACTGATATTTTTCAGAGCAACACAAGAAAATATTATCATGACGCCTCACAACATTTCTAGGTCAGAGAGAAGCAATTAAATAAGAGAGATAAAAAAGTGGCCCGCAAGATCATTTTGGATCGCCACCCCTGAGCTACACACTACCCTGCGAGCTGCCACATGGGTCTGTGGCAGGGGATGAGTGGATGACAGCCGTGTAAGGATGTAAGGGATAAGGTTTGAAGACATTTCGCTCCAACTGCCGTACTTAATTTAACTGCTGGGCGAGTGATTGAGGAATTAAGGTTCGACTCCCAGTCTAAAGTAGTTAATTGAAAAAAATTTTAATCACAGTTTTTTACTAAATTTATGGCTAACCAGGATGCTTCTTGCGCAGGAACCAGGGGCGATCCCAGGGCGGTGGGATAAAGGGGATATATCCCCCGAAAATTTTGGGTTTTACAAAAAAAATTTAACAATTATGTAAATGCAATTATCAAATACAACATTAAACACTCCGATCACTGATCTGAAAAGTATAATAGTTATTATAACGCTCATTATTATAGATATAATGATGTAACAGTTATCGAATACTACAATAGTAATTCTGTAGCTTGAAAGATATTTTAACAATATTGTGACGAGGAGTGGAGTTCCGCAATGGACCCATTTTACTGCCTCTGGGGAAGGTGCGACAAGCGGCTACCCAAAAGAAGGAGAATGTTCTAGAAAAATGTGCCTCGAGGTATAAAAAGGGATGGCAAGGTCGTGAGGGACTGAGTGAGTGTATAACTTAGTTTGCTGGTGAGAGGACGACAATGCCGTGAGATAGAGAGTGGGAGTGGAGCCACAGAAACCAGCCAGGCGAGGATCGAGAGACGTCGCGGAGAGTGGATGCTGTGATTGCAGAGGAGGAGTTCGGGGCAGACGTTGCGGAGGAGGAGTTCGATGCAGACGTCACAGAGAGCGGATGCTGAGATCGCGGAGAGGAGAGAGAGAGTACAAGTTTAGTTTTGCACAAGCAAGCCAATAAAGGCACATTGTTGATAATTTTAGGAGTACCTGTTTTACTTCAAATCCCACCAATCCTTGCGAATTCGCCAAACGTGAAACAATAACTTTAAGTGAGTGCTGTTTAACATATTGGTTCAACTTAGTTAATCATCCATCATGTCAAAACAGAAATCACCAATTGAAGACTTTTTCAAACAAAAACAATCCCTTATCAGTAGCGATCAGTATGGGTCGCTTTCCTGTAGACTCCGTGCCCGATCTTGCCGTAAATTTACTTACACGCATCCTCACACCACCACCAGAACCAAAAGGCAGCCCTCAACTCCACGCTGACTTACAGGGCATTTGCTATTTTTGACACAGAATCACTACCTTCTAAGAAGCAGCACCTGATAACCACTCTAAAGAAGAATGGATACAGCAAAGACATGGTCCTGAAAAGGGCCGCGAAGATGGAGAAACAACCCTAGGACAAACCATCAGACGCGGCAGATAAACCGAAACCTGCAGCCTACACTACAATTACCTACGTGGCTGGGACCACGGACAAAATTGCCCAGCTTTTGAAAAAGTATTATATGGTTACTCACTTTAACTGTGAAAAAAATATGGGTGACATACTTCCGAGACCCAAGGATTGGATCTCTCCTCACTCATACGAAGGAGTATACAAGATTGACAGCAGCTGTGGCATGGCTTACATCGTGCAGACAGGGAGAGCCGTAAAGTGCCGACTACAAGAACACGGACGAGCAATGAGGAACAAGCAATTCCAACTCTCCGCCATGGCAGAACACATCCACTACGAAATGGGACACTCCGTCAAATTGGAAGAGGCCACCGTAATCGCCAGAGAATCTTGGTACTTCCCGAGAATTATTCGGCAGGCTATCGAGATTTCTAAACATCCATTGAATTTTAACCAGGAGGATGGATATCACCACCACAACTCTTGGAAAAGACAGCTCCAATGATTGGACCAATCAGGACAAAGGGAAAAAATTGGTGCCAAAAAGTGAAAGGTCGCCATAGCTATATAAAGGCGTCCAATCTTCGGCATCATCACTTTGATCTGAAGATGCCTGCTGGAACGCAGGCAAAACTGTCGTCTTTAAAAACAACAACGCTGTGAAAAAACCCCAGAAGAATGCTGCCCTTATAAGGATGCCAATGGATAAAATAGCGTTCAGCATAACACCTACAACGCAAAGAGATTATGCATAGAAGGATAAAAAAATAATCGCTTAACTTATTTCCTGGATTAATGTTTTGCCGAATAGTATTATAAGCATGAATCATTGAAGTGAAAAGGAACTTGGTCATGAGTTAATGTTTCTCACTTGAACTTCAATGGGCTGTGAAACTGTTTGGCTTGGACCGAAATAATATTTCTTCCAAATTTCATAAATCCAGCAGGCGACGAGGAAGAAACCACAAATAATGACCACCTGAGAAGGATTTTTACTCGGACTGAGTCCTTTGCTCTTTTTGCCTATTATTGAGCAATAAAAAGGGCGACTGGAAGCTCGGTCGAGCTACCGTCTTAACTGCGTAGATGTTAGAAACATCTGAAAAGTATAATAGTTATTATTATGCTCATTATTATAGATATAATGATGTAACAGTTATCGAATATTATAATAGTCATTCTGTAGCATAAGAATTGATAAGAATTGGATTGGTGAAGTGTCATCATTGCAAGCGAAGGCATGTCCTGAGCGGCAGTTGAAGCATTCGTTCTTTCTCCACGAACCGTGATTGAGGTTCTATTTTCTCCTGTATCATTCTCCATGACCTCCACATAAATATTCCATCATCCAAAAAATATCGCCATTTAGAACCGGAAACTTAGTATACTCAGAGATGATTAAGATATGGAAAATATCTGGATTACACCCAATTTGTCATCATGCAATTATTAATTGGATCAAAATAATATTTCTTCTCGAGTTCGTATATCCAGCAAGCGACGGGAAAGAATCCACATAACCTGTGAAGGATATTTTTAACAGGAGTGAGTCTTTTGCTCATTTTATTTGTGACTGAACGATAAAGAAAGGGTGATTGGAAGCGCGGTCGGGCCAGCTACCTACTTAACTGCGTAGATGTTAGAAACAATGCCCATACCAGTTGCACATCCTGATTAGCCACAGATTAACAAAGCTAAGTCTCATAAAAAATGCAGAACTTGCTTCATATACGTCTATAAAACAGGGCAAAAATTTTGCAAAGAAAATGATATCAAACTAAAAAACATTAGTATAGGGAACTAAGTGGTGATACGCAGTTATTTCACGAATGTTTGTGACATATAGATTATGATTAAAAGGCATTATTCTGAATGCTTTCTCGAATAACGACTATAAATCATTTTAAAATGTTTCCAAAGACCAGAGAAGTCAGAGGGGGGGGTGGGGGGGGGGGAAAGGGGAAATATTTTGAGCGATTTATTAAAAAGGTTCGAAAATACAAAACTCGGAAAATACGAAGTGCTGATTTTTCGGTCCCGCCATATAATGTAATGGTAGTCTCCCCCCAGAAATAAATTCCTGAGATCGCCCCTGGCAGGAACTGATGTGAACAAATCATAAATGACACAAGCTGGGCTTGTGTCAAATACTGATGAATAATATATGCTACTGGCACTGTTATGTCGATGAAGTCCTACATATGTAGTCCGGTACTTTGCACCAACTAGACAATTTTACATTATTCATAAATTCACTTCACTGATCAATTAATTTCATAAAAGAATATGGAGGTTATCACATCAAGTCTAGAAAGACTTAACCATTTGTATTAAAATAGGAAATCAAGAGTTTTCAATAAACCATAAAGCAACATTCACCGATGTCATAATTCCATACAGCTCAAATCATCACCATGGCCACAAAATGAGTATGCTTAAACCGATGGTTAAGGCCAATGGTGGATGGCTAGCGGTGTGTATCTCTCCCGCAAGATGGCGACACGGTAGATGACTATCAGTGCCCCTTTGCTGAACTATGCATCCTAACATATTCCCAATACCCATCTTCCTAGATCTTTCCCCACTGCTGGACCCCCTCCACTGAGAGTGACATGAATCTGTGAATAAAACAGAAGCTCTTAGGGAGAGGGTCTGTGACCAGTGTCACCAGATACTTTTAATACGGAGAGAATTGTAGGTGAGCCCAATAAGGATCATGAGAATTGTTATCAGCAAGACCTTGGCTGATGTTTTCTTTTTGCCTTATTCCTCTTACTTTAGGCTGCAGGAGTGGGTAAAAACAAGACCTAGAGAGATCTAAAAACAAGAAGTGAAGAGGGCTGCAGGTCAAAAATTCACTCTAGACCAGCATGGCTCAAGCAACAGGAGGCACATGCTATTTTTCCTTCTTCTGTGAGTAGATGAAGCCTGTAGTTCAAACTGTATATCTGTCACCATTGTGTTGACACACGCTTATAGTTGAAGTCAGTCCACAATCAACTAGTATGTTTCTTTTATCATGATTCTGAATAGTGATTTGTTCATTACAAAGTTTCTACCAGCAGTCTAAAAAACACAACCGACAGTGTTCCACAATGTTTCATTTCACATGGTGTTGAAGGCACCTCATACACTCAAAAAGATGAGTCCCTCTTCAGAGCAGAGCGAAGAGAGCATCGATCAAATCTAGTTTATCTGATATCTCACAAATCGTGACCAATTGACTAAAAATCTGATTACCTTCCAAGAACTAGTGACCTCAAGCTCTCGCATTTCTTTGCATTAGTAGAGGAAATATTTCACTTTCCAGATAATTCCCGCCATAAATAATAACAATATAATGAATGGTATATGATGATTTAGTAATAATAAAAAAAACCATAAAAAAGTAAACCTCTTTTGACAGTTGATTGACAGTTGCTCCTAGGTGTCCAATGTATTACTATGTCAGTTTTCTAACACCTGTCATAATTTATTAGCTTCTCTGGTAGCGTTATCATTTTGTATTTATTATGTGGATATCACCATTAAATTCTCTTAAATTTTTGCCATTTGTCTTCGACATATTGTTTTTCTTTGTCCTTGCAATCATAAAGCCCCTTTTTACCATCCATGGTCTCGTAGCAGATTGGCAATCCATTCGTCAGTGTATACAAACAAGAGTGTGCAGTCTCTTTGATATCTATGCATGTCTTCGTACTTAGGAATAAAGGTAAAATTGACAATATTTTCCTCCAGAGAGGCTTTTTTTTTCTTGGAGCCTTACTTTTAGAGCGGTAAGTACATGTCCTTCAAAACGTATATCCTTTGGGAAATCCGCAGGGGAGAAAGAATCATCAGCAAGTTGTCTTTGCAGTTTACATTATATTTTCCTGCTCTCTTATCTAGATATCAAAGAGTGTGCATACATTGGTGTTTGGATGCTACTCTAGTTACAGTGCTCCTGTTGAATGTGAATTTTCAAGGCAGGGGAACTGACGATTTTTGGGAGTTTTTTAGTCAACTATTATAACCCTTTTTTTTACCCGTGGGGGAGAAGCAATTATTGTCATGTCATCTTGGAGACATGCGAGTCTTTACGAAAGGTATGCATCAGTGCTTGGAGGCTATCAACTTATTTCTTCACTCTTGTTTGGTTTCCTGTGTACCTATTTTATTTTAGAATCTATCAAGACAGAGAATTTGAAGAGATCCCATCATTATGCGTTTTCCCTTGTTTCATAAATTATCACAGGAATATCAAATGCTGAAATTATGTATACATTTTATGTATTTTTAAAAATAAATTTCTATGCAGATGTATTTTTGATTTTCATTATCGTGAGCGATTTTAAGTTTTATAAATGACTAGGAATTTTGTACTTTTGTGAACGCAGCTAAGGGCTAACTATGGTAATTCTCAATTAAAGATGCAAGCAATCCATGTCTTGAACTAAAAATATGTATTCCGTTATTTTCACTATCAAACTACTGAGTAAGAAGGTAGATGTACTTCCAAAGGAGGAATTTTCTTTTGAAATCTTTGAAATAAATTGCATTCTAATTAATATCAGAGCAATATTTTATAACCAAAAGGAGTAAATAAGTGCAATGTGTACGAAGAGTTTATAAACTGGATAAAATAGTGAAATTATGAGCTTAACAGCAAAGAAGGCTAGATATTCATTTATACCACGTAAAATCAACGACTGGTAGTTACCGAGAATGCATGCAACTTGTACCACACGGTGGCACAGGACGTTCAGGAACGTCCAAAGTTTAAACAGTTATAATTACAAAAAATTGGCTTCAAAAATGAAAGTTTTTTGTAACATGTGTCCTATTGTGTGTCTGTGTGTCCATAATGATGGGAATTGTACAGAATGCCCAACTATCACTGCTGTTTTTCAAAATGGGAGAGCATGTCTCCATATTTTTGAAAAGTTTTTACAAGTAGAAGATTTCATCTGCCACTGAAATTTTTCAATTTTGTGGACGATGAAAGATTTAGTGAAGACTGCCCCAACAAAATACTTTTCAAAACCCTACCAGTCTTGGAGCACATGAAAGAGTGGTTCTCTGCCCTCCACTTCCCAGAAGCAGCAATAGTGGTGGATGAGACTCTACTCTCCGGAGAGGCCTATTGTCGAAGCAATTCATTCCTTCCAAACACAGCTGGTATGAGACAGAGTTGATAAAAATCATGATTTTTTTCAAAAAAATAATTTTTGTTGATTTTTTTTATTTAAATAGGATTTTTTCATTTTTTTGAGTACTCCAGCAAAAACACTTAATTAACTAAAAAATCAATTTTTCTGTACTTCTATAATGATTGTAACGAATACTTTTAACATAACCAATGATTTTTCCTGGAATTTTGATATTTATATGTGGTTGTAGGCATTTCGATTTACTTCATTATTGCATTTAAACCTGTGTCCAAGACTGGTTCAATTGGATTTCATTTAAGCTAAGTATTACTGACAGACACAGATTACCTCTTATATGTCTATTATTGTTTCACTGGAAATAAATTTATTGACAAAACTACTTAAGCAACACATTAGAGGAAAATTGACACTGCAAGAAAAAAGAATATCAAGAATAAGCATGGGCAAAGGAGGCATTTATGAACAGGAAAGAATTGGTGACAGGATCGTGGTATAAGAGAGTAAAAAGCTTTTGAACAACCTGATGTGAAGCCAGAGTTGATAAAAACCATGATTTTTATTTTAAACAACCAAAAATGACGACTTTTTGAAATTAAACTTTGATTTTTTAATTTAAAATGGATTTCATTCATTCCTATAGTCTTTCAAAGATTAAGGTTTATCATAGCGGCCTTTATTTGCTGAGTACTATATTCATGACTTTAATGAACTCTTGAGATGATCACAGATATTTTTCCTGCAATTTTTACGATGATGTAGTAGTAAACATATCAACGCTATGTTCAATTTTTGAATTTATTTCAATATTCCATCAGTGTGCCTATTTCTTCAGTTAAATTACAGGCAGACACATCTATGCCTTACTAATAATTATAATCTAATTAATTAATAATAATGTATGCTAAAATATTAATAATTGTTTCACCAAGAATTAAGTTATTGACAAAACTATTTGGGCAGCATATTGGAGAATAATCGTTTGTGCTAAGAGGTTACATACTCTAAACTTGATACAACAGGGGAAAATCAATCAGGGGAAAAACACTAAGAAAATGTGGATGGCATCAAATTACAATTGATGCCTGCAAAATACTAAATTACTACTGGAAGTAGCAAATGTGCTAGTTTACGTGGTTCTAAAACATTTGACATTTAGAAAAATTCAGCAAGTGCAACTTGGTATGGTGCCTATGCATTGAAGTTTAATCAGAAAACAATCTTTTTTTGATGGATGTAATACACTAGTCACTCTAATCATAGTCCTTCACTGTGAGCCCTGAACCAGAAGTAAGGGATGTACAAGTAATACAATGTATAAGTAATGTGATCTCAGCAGTGAAGAAATCAAGATTTAAATTCAAGGTTACCTCTGGCCCCAACTCCCTATGTAATACGATATGAAGTCTTTACCCCTCCAACACCCAAAAAATACATAATGCAACAGTATCTGATAGTTTCACCAGCATGAAAGGGGACTACTAAAAATACAATGATACACTTCTCCCATTGATCCTCTTCTTGAAAAAATGAAACACTGAAACCCCTTTCTCTCATCCTGAACCACAAAAATGATGAACCCAAACAAAGTTGTATTGCTGAGTGCTCCTATATATTTAGGGACAAATTCACAACACAAGCTTAATCTTGCCACAAGCCTTGAGGGAGCTTATCCTCTGTGCATATGGTACTGAAGATGAGTGGACAAGTTGGCCGAAAAAGAGACCCAGTATGGGAAATGTTTTTAGAAATTGAAGTTAGATCAGGAAAAAAGGCAACATGTAGGAATTGCGGCGTGGAGATGCAAGGACTGGTGGAGAGGATGAAGAAACACATCAGAAAATGCTGTCCAGTAGCTGACAAGGAGTTGCCTGGCCCCAATACAGGAATGGATGAAATGTACAATCAAGGTGAGTTTCAGCTTTTCTAACTGTAATGATTAATGAGATATTTTGAGACAGCAGGGGAGTAGCCTGTATCTGCCCCTATTAGAAACACAAAAGGTTGCCACACCCAAATTTGGGTTGTTGTGAATTCATTGCCAATGAACCTTATTAATTTATTGAATACATTAACATTCTTGTAATATTGGCATTACATAATAATTTTTAAATTATCATTTGGTAATCGTTACTGATCATTGTTTGGGAACACACAGTTTTTTACGCTACCTGGGTGTGTCACTTTGACGTATCATGGTAAACCATAAACTCATCCTTTGAGTGCAATACAGTAAATAAATTATGCAGGCCTCAGGTGGCAGAATAATACCCGCAGAGATATCTTTTTCACTGACGAAAGCATCATAGTAAATAAAAAATCACCACAGTGACTGTATTAATGATCATACATCTAACCTTAGTCTGGGCCCAACATTGCCTAATTTTGGTAATCTTAGGCAAGGCCCTTATATTTGTCAATGTTGCCGGGCCCTAGCCCCAGGGGTCAAATATATTAATGCATAAAACATTAACTGCTGTTAATCAATGGCTGCATGAAATAACTATTTTAAAGGAAACTCATATGTTTAATTTTTTTCTACTGCATGACGATAGTCAAGTACAAAACTACTTTGATAAATTTAAGTTTGAATATATTTAATAATGTAATAGAGATAAGGATACAAAACGAGAAAATGGAAAATAAATTATTTTTAGGGGAGGAGAAAAATTTAAGGGGACATTTCCATACCCACAGCATACTGTGCCACATAATAACTACCTACATAGACTACAGACAGTATTTTCAAGAAATGGAGTAGGTATATCTTTTTCTAATATTTGTGTAGAAACAACATTTGTCAATGATGTGATTTACACTGAATTTTGTTAAAAGTTGTTAACTGCTATTTTCAGTCACGATGACTTCATTTAAATTTAAAAGACTGTATTAAAGTGACACTTTTACAGTGAGTGCGGAAAGGAAAATATTCCTAGTGAATTCTTTTTATTAGTGATTCTTCTTTCTCTGTGTATTGTAAAGAGGAAATATTTTTTGAAAAAGTAATGGCACGTCCGACAACTAATAAGAAAAACAAAACCATTAAATAATTTCATAAATATAGTCTATTGATCACATTTTTCTCATTTAAAGAGCAAATATTTTCAGAATAAAAATATTGTTAGCAACTGTAAATTAACCCTTATCATATTGGATATATGACACAACGAGCCTCTTCAAGCATCTACAAATTTGGCTGGCCATAATTTGAAGAGGTGTAATGGACAACACATTGATAACACGACTGGTGACTCAGCTTCAAAAAAGCAGATGAAAATTATGTCATTTACGGTGAAAACATTGGCTGGAATGAAGCATGACTTAGATATGCAAGTAGCAAAATATTTTTTTGCAACCAATACACCTTTTCGTGCAGTTGAGCATTATGAATTCCGAAGACTTTGCACTCAGCTAAGACCAGGTTATGACCCCCCCTCACGTCTCTCCGTTGATGGAGCACTTTTAGAGGAAATTTTTAATGAAGAGCAAAAAAAGGTGCTTGAGCCACTTGGTGGACAAGTTGTTAACCTAAGCATGGATGGCTGGTCGAACATCCACAACGAGCCAATTGTTTGTCTCACCGTCTTGGGAGAAAGTGGCAGGTCTGTTTTACTTGACTTAGTAGATACGTCAGGTCATCCTCATACTTGGGAGTGTTTGAAACATTTAGCTTCAGCAATGATTGATAAGTGCGAGAAAGAAGTTGGCTGTCACATCAGAAGTGTTGTCACTGACAATGCAGCCAACATGAATAGAATGAGAAAAACTTTGCTAGATGATAACTCGGTAGAGCTTATTACATATGGCTGCTCGGCTCATATGCTAAATTTGTTAAGTCAAGATCTTCATATGAATAATGTATCAGAGCATGTCACATTTGTTTTTAAGCACTTCAGGCACAATCACTTTGCATCATCACAATTTAAATTAGAAACTGGGAAAGCAGCGCCTTGTCTTGTTATTCCCACAGAGGTTCGATGGAACACATTTGCAGATACTCTCGAGTCTTACGTAAAAAAATGGGCAACTTTGATGAAGATTTGTGAAGAAAAAAAGACTAAAACAGATAAGCTGGTTCAAATAAAGGTATCAAACATAGGCATAAAATGCAATGTAGAAGACTTACTTTCAATAATGAAGCCCATTGCCATAGCTTTAGACAAAGTGCAACAAAATAGCTGTACTATAGGGATGTGCGTTGGAGTTTGGAAAGAACTCCAAGACAACCTGGCAAGGCAGCACGTAAATCCCAATGTATTGCTACAACTGAATGAAAGATATTGCCAAGCTATGACTCCTGCACACTACTTGGCTTATCTTTTCAATCCAAAGCAAAAGAAATATAGCTTGACAGAGGAGGAAAAGAATTTGGCCATGGCTTTTGCTGAAGAAGCATATGCAGGAAAGGGATTTATTCCATTAATAGTTAAATATTTGGCCAAGAGTGATCCATTTCAAAAATATACGTTTTCAGATGAGGTTCTCAATAATGTATCTGCATTGCAGTGGTGGAGGTCTCAGGAGAATACCTTGAATGAAGGCCAAGGAAATTCCATCATGAAAATAATTGAACCGCTTTTCATCTGCCCAGCATCATCAGCTGGAGTGGAGAGAGTCTTTTCCACTTTTAACTTAGTTCACTCAAAACTGCGGAATAAATTAGGAAACAATAAAGCTGACAAATTAGTTTTCTTATACAAGCATTTAAATGATAGCCATCCAATGTATGTGTCCTCATCCTTTAGGTACAGAGTTGATAGCAAAATATGATTCATGCATAGTTTTCTTTCGTGTACATATATACTTTTCAATTTAAAAATTAGGGATGGACCGATTTCGATATAAAGTATCGGCCGATATTTATGGTATCGGTAGCATCGGTATTGGCAGTCAAGTCAGTGCTTTTCCGATATTTTCAAATTTCAGATTTTTACCGCCAATATGGCCAATCAAACGAGGTGTCGACTTCTACCGCTAGAGTGCTCTGGTACCAAATGCCATCAGTAAGGTTATCTAATTGTAAGACAGAGACAGTTTCAGAGTGTGTTTCTTTCGAACACCAAAGTTATATTTTTTTAATTACATTAGATAATTAAAAATCAAGAAGTAGGCAAATTAACTTATGACTACATGCTTTTGTTTTTGCGATAAAGCAGTTTTTGCAACTTTCTCTTCCTTATATGGAATCGCGTGTCGAAGTAATGTCGTTTACTTAAGCCACGCAATGCTGACTTCATGGTAGCATGGGAATAATTTGATGAAATGTGATTCTTTGCAATAACAGTCAAGGAAAAAAAGAGTCATGTCCGGTAAAAAACACAGTGAAATTTGGAGATATTTCAAAGAAGTTCAAAGTGATCCTCAATATACTATTTGCACCTTGTGTAACATAAGAGTTTCAAGAGGGGGCAAACATGCGAGGAGTTTTACAACAACTAACATGAGGAAGCATATTGCAGTACACCATGCCCATTCTGGTCCAAGGTAAGCGTAGGCCTAGTCCTACTGTTGAGCCTGAGTTACGACCCGACTCGGCTAAAAAGACACGGTTAGTGCCTACACCAGACGAGGAGGACTGTCTGCCGTTGGATGCACTGCAGCCAAGCTCAAGTGCTACGCCAAGGACTTTAGGATCATCACCTTGCTTTGAGATTGATTCAAGCCTCGATTCTAGTAGTCTTTCAACTCCTGGAAGTGTTAATCTCAAAGCAGAAATCAGTGAGGAAAATACTCCTAAGATGAAGCAGGCTAATTTTTTAGCAAACTACTTTGGCAAAGTTTCTGCATTATACGAGGCTAGGTCTGCATTTCCGAACCAAACTGCATCTTCTTCCACATCAAGTGATGCTTTACTAAGTTCGCATCTTATGCAGCCAACTATAAGTGATATGATCAAGAAGAAAAAACTTTATCATGATCTTCATCCCAGAGCAATTAAAACCATGGAACTGATAGCCAGAATGATTGCAACAGACAATCAACCCTTTACACTAGTGGAAGATAAAGGATTTAGGGATTTAATCAATTACTTAGAACCACGATACACAATACCTGGTCGAAAATATTTTTCAAATGTAGCCATACCAACAATCTACAAGACTACAACAAACTCAGTTCGTGAGCTACTACTTACAGTTGAGCCAAAAACCTTAAGCATTACTACAGATATGTGGTCATCTACTGCTAGTGACAACTACTTGGCCTTGACAGGTCATTTTATAACACCAGATTGTGAACTAAAGCACATTTCTTTGGCTGTTATCCCATTTACTGTGGGAACTCATATAGGAGAAAACATAATTAATTTTCTTCATGATTGTTTTGAAGAATGGAATGTAGTTGACAAAGTAAATGTCATAGTTACAGACAATGGTAGAAACTTTATTTCTGCTATGGAAAAAGGCAAATTTGAACACATTCCATGCCTTGCACATTCTCTGCAATTAGTGGTCAAAGATGGCATATTCCACAATAATGAAATCAATAATCTCCTTAAAAGTTGTAGACGTTTCGTTGGTCATTATAAACACTCCATACAAGCCAATAGGATTTTGAAGAAGTCCCAGAAAGTTCTAGGAGTGCCACAGCATAAGTTAGTGCAGGATGAGCCAACTCGCTGGAACAGTACTCTAGATATGCTTGAAAGATTACTTGAACAACGAAGGGCTATTTCATGTTCCTCTCAAGAGCTAAGTGTTCCAGTTGAACTTACCAATGTACAGTGGTCATGCATACAAACAATTGTTGATATGTTACAGATCTTTAGTGTAGCAACAAAAGCTGTAAGCTTAGAAACAGCAAGTGCATCCAAAGTTATACCAATTGTTAATGGTGTTCGTCAGAGCCTAACAAAGAAAACTGGTAGGTATAATGGCATCAGAAACGATATGTTGGCATCTCTAAATGTTCGGTATGGGTCATGTGAAAGTAATCTTATATATGCAATAAGTAGTATCCTAAATCCTAAACTCAAGAAAGACATCTTTATAGACAAAAACTCTGCAGCTAAGGCTTGTGACTATATTGACACAATGCTGAGAGATGTACAGCAAGATGAAGAACAAGAAATAGTGGCTGAGCAAGTGCCATCAGAAGATGAAGTAATTGAAAAGCAAAGCCCTCTTTGGTCTTTAATCAAAGAGGTAATGGAAGCAAATGGTAAAGAAGAAGAGCCTAAAAATGTTGTCAGTGAACTGTTTTTATACTTACAAGAACCACGAATAAATCCTTCAAAGGATATCCTTGAATATTGGAAAGAATCATCATTTACTAAACTCAATAAACTAGCTCGAAAATATTTAGCTATCCCACCAGCTACTGTTTGTTCAGAGCGTATGTTCAGTACTTCAGGGTTAATATGTGACAAAAAACGAAGTCGGCTGGATCCTGAAAAAGTTCAAATGCTAGTGTTTCTCAACAGAAACTTAAGATAAGGTGAGATTTAAAATTAAGTGTTTAATAGTAGTCAATGAGATTCGGGTATTTGAAATTCCTTTGCAGCCATGTTCAAATATGTGTATTAATTTTGCTTTTTGACCATGACTCAAGACAACATTCATCTGAATTGCCACAATTTAGACTATTTTCGATGAGGTCCTCACTACCCAGGATTACAAGTTCAAGTCCCAGGATTCAATAGGCACCCAAGATCTTTGAAATATATTTTTTCTCCAATGTTTTAAGAGGAGATTGTGTGAAGTTTTGCACAGTAAACTTTGTTACAGTGTTTATGAATAGTTTGATTATGATCCTAAATTGTGTCTTTTAGTTGTGATTTCTTGCATTCATAACTTTTCTTTTATCTAATATTTTTAATACAGTTTTATTGACTATATTTACAGTATGTATAATTTGTCTATTAACTGTGTTGCCATGTATACACTTGTCTTTTATCTTGTATTTGTGCTTTGACTATAGTTTCGTTGACGAGTTCTACATCACCTGACCTGCTGAAGAATGAAAATATCATTATTATTATAACTTTTTCAGTGAATTAAGTGTTTTGCCTGTATAAAAATAGTTGTTTCCATAATCTGGTTTCTTAGTTGGCCGAGCCAGCTTAAAGTGCTTGTGGTGAAATGCTGAGTTTGTATTATACCTAGAATGGCGTAGTATCGGTATAGGGGGGAGGAGAACTGGTATTGGTATCGGAAATTTCTGGTATCGGTCCATCCCTAATTTTAATTGATGATTGCCTTAATGCTGATTGTATTTTCTATTCAAAAACTGAAAACTAAGATTTTTTAAATGTTCAAGCTGCATTTATTCACCTACAGCATCTTTGCTATTTGAGAGCCACCATTAGGATAACTGCCCATTTAATGTATTAACTAAGAAATAAAAATCAAACTTATACACATATGGTTTCCTTTTTTTGACTCTTTAAAAATCAACCATATATATCACATTATGATTTAAATCATGATTTAAATCAAAGTGATTTAAATCAATCTATTTGTTTTAGTGAATGCCAAAAAGGTTGAGTGGATTAGTAAAAGTTACTCCGGGAAGGGCAATATATGAAACTTACAAAAAAGAACCAGCCAGCAGAAATGTGTAAGATATATGATGACTTTGGCAAAAAATTTCACCTCAAAGTAACTCACCTCAGGCACCTCAGGCAGGGAAAATACTGTATAAACGTGTGTAAGAGGCACACCCTTCTTTTTAAGCATCGAAGTTGAAGAAAAATTTTGGAGCTTTTTTTCTCCTATTGCGAGGTTTTGCGGACCTAACTTCAAACTTACGGCCATTATCAAAGCCTTCCGGACAGTCACACCGAGCTCTGATTTTTAATGCCCTTTTCCCCCACCATTTTCCTAATGCACAAGTCGTAGTCGCTGTGAGTATGGGTCTTTTAAACTGAATTTAACTTTTACAAATTATACTTTGCTGTAAGCGAAGAGAAGCGGGAATGCAAACACGTCAAATGCAAAATACCAAAGCGTCAGCCACGTAAAAAACAAACGATAAAGCATAGATATGACATCAAAAGCTGAAAAAATCAAATTTTGAAATAAATTATAACTGTCTATGGAATTTAAAGCATTAATTTTTAAAAAATATAGTCCAACGAAAATCTTCAAGTAAAGACAAAACAAAAAAGTTGCATGATTTCCATAAAAACGGCAGACTTGTGAGATGGGTGTCGCAGTACGGCAGCATGCACATGCATGTCCAGTCACATCCATTGCAAATTTACCCTATGGCAGAAGAGATTATGCAATAACTGGTGTTTGATCCGCATTCCCAATTCGGCCTTAAAGTTGAGCAATTTTTCTTCGTACATTTCGGGAAGGCGTGGAGAAAAAGTCGTCTTTCTTCTAATGGAAAAACCATACCTTCGATGAAAGCGACGTACCCATTCCGCACTTGCCTTATACTCTCTATGGCTTATGTTCATCTCTCATGCAATTTCAAGCACCTTCAAAATGCACATTTCCATCAACACTGTGTAACCTAGTTGTCATCAACCCTTAATGTATTCCAATATCCTTTGTTCAAGGAGGGGATAACTTGCAGATTTTCCCCAAAAAGACCTTCTGTCCCTATCGGTATGGAATAGTGCAACCTTGTCCTGGCATGCATGATCCTGGCACATCATGCTTTTGTCTGGCAGCATGGTTTCTTGCTTCCTCAGCGTCTTTAATAACTTAGTTTAAGTTAAATTAACTAAGTTTTTCAACTACCATAAAAGACGTTCAATGGTATCAGGCTCAACTATGTGGAAGTTGATATTCACAAATGAAAAAACGACTTCATTTTCTTCCACTGATTTATTTTTCTGGTACAACATGTTTTGACACATAGAGGTCATTTTCAAGTACCTTGTAATGACCAAGTACTTGAAAATGACCTCTATGTGTCGAAACATGTTGTACCAGAAAAATAAATCAGTGGAAGAAAACGAAGTCGTTTTTTCATTTGTGACCATAAAAGACCGCAACTTTTTGTCCTAGTTCATTTTGGAACAACACTGACCTATGCTAGCGTACGCACAGATGTTAATATTAATAGAATTCTCAGCACAACTTCGTAAATTGCCAAAGAAGCTGCCGGAGAACAGTATCCTACAAAGCAAACACTGCAAATACTGCTAGAATTGACTGATAGGGTGCTTAGGGCAGGTTCATACTGTTGAGTCACTCAAAGTTGTCCAATGACAGTAAATGAGAGTTGATGTTTGCACTTGTCGCGCGGCCAATCGCTGTCCCCCCAATTGCACCCCACACCCTTGCCTTGTCAAGTTTTAGGCGACTGCATCCCCCCTAAAGAAGCGAGCGAACAATTCCCTCCCCCTTGATGACTCACGCTGAGCACCAAGGTCACTCAGCTGTCCGCAGACTTGAGAGAAAGGCAGGCAGATAAAAACTTCGTGTAAGAGGCACACCCTCATTTTTGGCTGCGATTTCTGGGAAAAAAAGGTGCGCCTCTTACATTAGTTTATACGGTAGCTCCTTCCCATACTCCCTTCCTTACTAGACTGACTGAGAGACACCGTGGACTCGATTCCATTCTCTTAAAAAAGCTTTTCCCACAAAAAGATGTGCGGATCCAAGCAAGACAGTGGAAGGAAAAGAGATTTTGCTGCCCAGACTGTGAGGTGGCTTTCTGCCCGACCACATATTTCAAAGATCACATAAGAACTGAATTATAGAATTATCACACAAGAACTGAATTATAGAAAAAATATTTTTGGATACATATTGGTGATATTTTATGAAAAATAAATGTGTAAAAATGAAAGATACAAACAAAATATGATAAGAAATGTATTCCCTTTACTGCGACTATAAATTTTTATTGATACTGAAAAGAAATTTTTTTCTGCAAATTAAATGTGCTTTTTGGAAAATTCATTCGGCAGCCAAGTGGTTAATAACGACATTCAAACTTAAATCTGCAATTGTATTAAATTTGACCAATTATCGAATACTTGAGAGCTCAGCTCCAGACTGTGTATATACCTAATAGAGAAGTCAGCATTGATGAGTCTTCCCATCTTTTGGAAAGGCAGGCTTTCATAAAAATAGTACTTTCCAAAGATAGCTGCTGGGTTTGAAATTAAAATGTTTGAACTGTGTGATTCCTGTAGATATATTGAGGGACATTTTTAAGTTTTTGTGTCTCTAGGACAAAGGTTGAAGGCAAAATTACAAAGTATACTGACATTTTATCAACAGAAGTTGTTTTGAATTAAAACAAAAAATTATTCGACTCCAGAAATAGGGAACTTGGAGTTTGAGGGTGTCAAAAAGTCCACCTACCTAGGAGTAAGATAAAATTATAATTAATAACATATTATTAAATAAAAATAAGATATCATTAGATAATATATAAATATAGATACCTTATTTTCATTTAATACCCACACCACACTAAAGAGCCATGGACCATGATGAATTTTGGGAATGTTCAGCTATTTGTTATGGTAAGCAAAATATTGCATACAATGTTGTTGCATGCATTTTTACTAAATTGAGTACTGATATAATATATAGTTAGATATCTTCATTTCATTATTTGGTTAATCTATTTTCATTTGGTCAATCTCATTGACCTAAGATGAGATTGACCACCCTTTGGTCAATCTCATTAGAATGAGAATGACCAATGGGTGATGAATGGCAAAAAATCATATTTTGCTGATGAATCTTCCCTTAAATCATCCCTCTTGTCAAGAAAAATAAAATTGAAAAACATAAGACCCTCACATGACCTATTGTCACATGTGGAGTAGAGACGTGGGTCATTTACAAGAATGACAAAGGAGCACTGAAAGAGATTACAAAGGAAATAAGGAGAATTAATGGCAAGGTTTGAGGACAAATATGAATAATCAGAATGAACTGGGAGATAAATGAAATATTTGGAGGTGAAAATACAGTTAGCTTCTCAAAGGCACTGCAGGATGGGCCACATAGACAAAATGGAAAATACAGAATGCCTAAACAATTGCTCAATACCAAGACCGAAAGGGTCAGGAAGAGAGGAAGATCACAGAAATGATGGCTGCAGGATGTTGCAGAAGATCTACATCTACAGTCGCCACGGCGAAAGAAGTCAGATGACAGCTTGAAAAGTGGAAGGGGCCAGGGAGCTCATAACGGGACTCACGTATCCTAGAGCCAATAGCTGAACCCCGTCACCACCCCATCCCCCTACCGACCCTGACGACGTTGTCACATACCTTTCACTTTTCAGTCTCCCTCGAGTCTTCTTTCGTGCGGTTTTCGGTGTCAAGTGCTTCAGTCTTTGGGTGTGTTGTTTGCGTATTATTGCAATTGTAATACTTACGCGATTAATCCATTCGCGCTTTTGGGTGTTCACCGCAGGAGTTTTTTTCTACCTTCGGCCTTCATTCAAGAGAATGAGTGGAAAAAAACGAGGTCGTGGTGCGACATTACGCTCGCGAGCTCGCGAAAGGATCGTGTCCATCTACGAGTATTTTGAAAAAGAAAAGGTCAATGGTGGTCCAATAATTCCTGTTACAAGAGTGATGGATAGAGCTGCCCAAGCCTGTGGGATTAGCTCGAAATCGGTTTCTCGAATCCTAAAAGAAAAATACAGTGATACCAACGGTGAGAAGGAGCCAAGTGAGGTACTGCGGACACCCTCGAAGAAGAGGCCGAGAAGGAGTAGTAAAACTGAGCTGGATAATTTCAGCGAGGAAGTGATCAGGAGGCACATTTATGGGTATTACGAGAGAAAGGAATATCCGACTGTGCCAAAGTTATTGCAGTCTTTGAAGGAAGCAGATCTTTTCGAAGGAGCGCAAACAAGCTTGCAGAATGTGCTGAGCAGGCTTGGTTTCAAGTGGAAAAAGTTTTCAGGGAACAGAAAACTTTTAATGGAAAAAAGTGACATTGTGGCGTGGCGAGGAAAATTCCTCAGGGAAATAAACAAAGTGAACCTTGATGACGTTGTTTGGCTTGATGAAACGTGGGTAAATGCAGGTCATTCAAAGAGTGTCATCTGGACTGATGAAACTGCCAAAGGAACCATGCCAGCCCCGGTGGGAAAAGGCTCCCGTTTAATTCTCCTGCATGCAGGGACATCAGAAGGTTTCATTCAAAATTGCACGCATTTGTTTAAAGCCAGCAACAACTCAGGGGACTATCACCAAGAAATGACCAGTGAGACTTTTAAAAAGTGGTTCATCACCCAGCTTTTGCCTAACATAAAAGAAAAAAGTACCATAATTATGGACAATGCACCATACCATAGTGTCCGTGTAAATAAATCCCCTACGTGCAAGTGGGTCAAGAAAGACATAATCGAATGGCTAAAGGGGAAAAATGTGCCGGAATTGGAGCCGGGAATGAACAAAATGGAACTACTTGCCCTGGCAAAATTTTACCAGCCTCGATTTCCTACGTTTGAAATTGATAGAATAGCCAAGGAAAGTGGTCATCAGATTCTTAGAATCCCCCCATACCATTGCCATTTCAATGCTATAGAGATGATCTGGGCGCAAGTGAAAGGGTATGTTGCGGAAAGAAACAAAACTTTTAAGCTTTACGATGTTTTGATGCTGACGTAGGAGGCAATATTACATGTGACAGGCACTCAGTGGAAAAATGTTGTGCGAAAAGTGTCTTCGATAATAACAGAGGCGATTAAGACTGATGGTGTTGTTGAGAACTGTGTGGAGACTCTAATTATCAACACAAACAGCGGCAGTGACAGCAGTTCCAATCACGAAACCACGGACGACGGATCTGAGTCATCAGGGAGCAAAGAAAATATCTCTCCAAGGAAACGGTAAGTAATCATAACAATATTTTCAAATGTAAATTCACGGAAAACTTCCACTTACAGCTATTTGTTCTCCATTTCAGGTTTGTCCAACGCTCTTCTTCGCCAGAAGAGCTTGAAGGAGTACGTCCCTTGGAGTGATGGCCGGCAAAATTACAAATGTTTTCTTTATATCAACATGGTTTTAAAATATTTTACCCTTTGGCAATAAAAGTCGAGTTAGAGCTATTCGTTTTTTAATTTATTTAATATATATTTCAATAAATTTACTTAATTTGCTAGTTAGCATAATAATTTTTCTCCTTCTTTTCTTCCTGATGAGTGAGATCTTGCCGAGTTTCGAAGTATTAATCAAGGAAGCGAAGTAAAATCAGAGAAGGTGAAAATATATTATCTCTAATTTTCGGTATGTACTCTTGTAATAGTTTCATTGGTTATAAAGATCAAATATCTCAAATTCCGGTAACTCGGCTCCATGCGAGGACAGTAGCCGTAGCGATGGCTCTCTCCCTAAATGACTTGGCAACGGTGCCCCCTCCTCCTCTCTCCGCCCTTCTAGCTGTCATCGGACTTCTTTCGCCGTGGCGACTGTACATAATACCCCGCTAGCCGCATCATGGGCATGTGGCAGGGGGTGTTAGGTCACCAGCCGAGTAAAGGTGTAAGTTTTGGGAGATGAAATGGTGACATGAATTATAGGAGTGTGTTTAGAGGAGCTCAATTTTTATTGTGGTCGCCTATTGTTCACAGAAAGAATAAGTTCTTGTACCTATCTGTTCAGCAATGTATCTCTCTTATTTTATCGCGTCTGTTATTCCTAGAGATGTAGTGAGGAGTCATGATAATATTCTCTATGTCGCTCTGAAAAATATCAGTTCTGAATTTATCAAGCAACCTAAGCCTAGCGTGTAGCCTCCCTAGTCTCTAGGGGCTCCCACCTTAATCCCTCCAAAAGTTGTGGAGACACTATATGTATGCTCATAGCAGTTTTTAACGATGTGAGCTGATTTCCTTTGCATTTTATTAATTTTTTTGGTTAAATTTATTTGACCAGGGTCCCAAATGCTCGCGGCGTATTCGAGGTGTGGCCTAACCAGAGCAAAGTAGCATCTCTCTTTGACTTTTTAATCTGAGGACCTTCCTATTATACGTTTAACAAAACTTAGTTTCTTTAATGCTGCACCACATATGTTTTGTATGAGTAATCCCCACAATATATCAGATTTTAAGGTAATTCCAAGATAGACAGGACAGGATCTGAGGACATAGAAGGTTGCAAGATGGAAGGAGAAGGTAAGATGAAACTGGAATGGAGGCATTTAACAGAGGAAGCCAAGGTCCACACCACACTGTAGAGCCATGGACCATGATGAATTTTTGGAATGTTTAGCTATTTTTTATGGTATGAAAAATATTGCATACCATGTTGTTGCATGCATTTTTACCAAATTGAGTACCTGACAGCATAAGCTTCCAGCAATTTATATAATTGCTCATTCAAAACCCTGTAAGGGAAATCATAGATAAGATAGTCCTAGGACTGATCACCTATCTGCAAAAAGGGTGTCACTTTTCCATTAGGACGAATAGCTTTGTACCAATTAACATCACAATCTGAAACTCTTAGAAAGAGAATACTCATCTCTCTTGTAGACAGTTGAAATCAACATTTACTCCCCTCAGACAACATTATTCCAAGATAGTATTTATCTTCAAAGAATGTTTTAGAACAGCACAAGAAATGATCGAGTATGTGTGTGAATGTCAGGGTAACCTTGGCACCAAGATTTTCACTAAAAAGAAACACCAGTGAACAGAAGTCACTGAGCATCTCACCAGCACTGTTGTGTAGCTGTGCAAGCTGGTTTAGGTGAGGAAGTCTCTTAGTTGCCTGATAGACCTCATCTTCTTCTTGGAGTAGAATTTCTGGGAGCTCCACCATTGACTATTGTGTAGAGGGAGAGAATCAACACATGAGTACAAAGTTAATTTTTCTGGGAAAAATTCATCATAAATAAGATTATAAGAATATTTCATAAAAAATTATTGCAATGAGAATCTTACCTGCAAGCATGGCTGGGAAAGGCAGGAGGTAGGTTCTATCTGCATTGGGATTTCAACTCTGTCCATATAATGATCTGGAGTCATTGAGCCTTCCATATTTCTTGAAGGAGACTGAAAACATGTGACCTGAACCTCCTGCTCCTGTAAGGAAAGGGTTACAATACAAATATATGTATAAATATGTATTTATAAGCCGATAAAAACGTAGTCATTTATGGCACTTATCACTGAATGGCCTCACTCCACAAACACGTAATTTACACATCCATTAACGACCCAAATGAAATTTGTAACAATTGAATTGTATATCAAAGTTTAAAAAAAAATCATAATTTGATCTAGATTCCGCATGTTTTCAACTGCTCTCTTTCATGAAGTATGTAAGTATAGTTTAAAACTTGAAGGGGAGCGTCGGCTGTATTAAGCGTCACCACTTACCTTGGTAATTTTGTCTTCTAAAAACACTGAAAATATAACACCCACAAAACCTTGGTCCATCATTTGGTACATCGCTTGGGTCTGTACATCTAAAGAAATACAAAGGCAACCTTGTATTACTTTTCAAGGCGAAGTTTTCACTTAATACGCGATACCTAAATCTATAAAAACTATGATTTTTATTCACATTACTTAGGGCACCGGCATTTTTAACAACTAACCAACGTGAGATGGCCATACAGTTATATGGGGATGAGAGTGATACCATCCAAGTACTCGCATGGGCTGGCCCAATGTTTTCGCCAACTCCTCAGCTTTGATTGTCGCAGCTGTCAGCTGCTCAGGTGATATTTCAACGCGATCTTTACTCTTATCCGAACGACGAAGCATCACGACGGCAGAGATTTTAGCCTTGGCATCGACATCAATCTAAAATTTAAGCAATTTCAGCAACCTATTACCGACAAAAATTTAAACGGAGTATCGTAGTCATTAATGTAGCTGAAAACAGTGAAATATTGTCTTACACCTCCGAAACCTACCTCTCCGATCAACAGACCCATGACCTCCTCTTTTTCAGTAGACAAAGCATGCTGTAAACAGACGACATAAACGTCGGCTGACATGCAGACACGAGACAACGCCATGTCGATTTAATGTATATAATAAAGTCATTCACGTACTCGAGAAAAAGGAAATATGACTAATTCACTGAAGGTGTACATTGCACCGCGGAAAATTCGAAACCATTTGAATTGCAGTCATTACGTGGCAAAGGACAACATAATTGGAATAGTCACGATTCAATACGACATTCCGGTTTACGCCACTAATTACACTACATGCATACAGTCTTGTGTTATAAAATTGTTTCTCTTCTGATGAATATCACGGCTCCTTAGGAAAATGAAGCAGCAGCAGGAATAATGAATTCGAATTAATGTCCTCGTGGAGCTGTAGGCCGCTATCCGCTAAATACTCATTTCATATTCACTGATTTCATACTCATTTCGGTAGACCAGACATCAGACAAAGTAGTAGACATCTGCGCAATAAGCGCATTTTGGCAGTGTTTTGGCCACGGAGTAGGATAAGGAGTACGATCGGGATAGGGGAAAAGGGGAGGAAAAGAGCCCGGATGGTAAGCAAGGGAAGAGGTTTTCAACTTTCCGATAGAGGCGCTGTAAGTGCATGGAAGTCTCTCTTTCCTGAAGTTAGCGTGGTGGAGAAAGGAGGTGAATTCGGAACTGTGTCGATTTTGACTGCCAAGAGTTTATTTCTTTGATTTAAACATTGAAGATTTAAACATTGAAATGACCAGTACGTGTTTTGTGCCGGGATGTACCAGTGGATACGGGACCACATTAAAATACAACCGGGAACATGGATTGAAGAATGTAAGCCTTTTCAAGGCACCCAAGGTAAGCTTTCTTCCTCTTACATGAGGTAATCATTTTCTTCTTTTCCAAAACAAGTTAACTATATTAACTTGGTAATATATTCGCTTTATGAGTAAACGCGATGAATTGTTTCCCAGGTGTAGGAAACGAATAAAAGTGCGATGAATGTAACACGTGGTGTACAATTGACTACAGGAAACATTCCGGCATTTCTCTTCATTTCTATGAAGTTATCCATCTTATATAGTAATTTTATTTTCTAAGTTTTCTAATTTATGAAAATGTTGATAGTCCTCTCGTTTTATTCATCTTTTTAGTATTTTTCGCATAGTAGCATGTAATAATTACCCTTAATAAAGCCCTGAGTGTGCGTGTTATTGAGTTTCGTGAGGGTCACTGTTTCTCAACATACCCAAGTGGAAGAGTGAATCTTTGCTTTCATTTTGCATCTCCTGTGTGTGATTGCTACTTCTTTTTCTTTTTTTCAGATATTGGATGGTCAAATATATCAGACAGGTTTATTCATGGATCTAGTCATTGGCAGCTCAAGAGGACTCTGTATTTGAAATCCAGTGCACTTTGACTGATATATTTGAAATGACTTTGATTGATTATTATGGAAATGTGAATTATTAAATAAATGTTTTCGCTTGCATATGCATTTTTTGTACGAGGTTATTCTGTCTAACCCCAGTTATCATACGTATTTCCATCAGTTGAATTGCTGTTAATAAGTATGAGATAGTTTTTTTAATCTTGTTAAGATTTTTTTCACTAACCCTTTGTTTGGGTCGTCTTTTCTACCGCGTAATGATCTAATCCAAGTACACCTGACTTTCTGCTCTATGAATTAAATTATGATCGGCGATGCGATCCTTTTTCAGATCCCGATGGATATTAGTGGTTGTCGGTAGCTTTGCATTGTTCTTTGGAGTTCTACGTGAGATATTGCATATTCATCGGGATTGCTCTAACGCATAACCAATTACCGACCTACATAAGGGTAAATCCATTTCAATTCGGATATTAACGTTAGCTCTTCTTTCCGAGCGGATTAATAGGCGGCAGTGTTTGTATATTTGTATCTGTTACTGCTTAATCCCACAGTTTTACATTGTATTCGCATTTATCTGTCCAGTTATTTCAGCTTCTTTGGTGTCCATTATGTTCCTTTAGAGCCAGTGTCGTCCGGGTGGGCGTGGCACATTTGTTATGGGAATGTATTCCTGCGATAGCTGCCTTTTCCTGCATTTACATTCGTAGACATCTTCGGAGTTTGTTTTTCAAGGGTCTATGGTGATTCTACCGAGCGAAAATTTCGTTTCCGCTGGTCTGGTGCATAGAAATCGGTGATATAATTACTATAGGTACAGCACGGCCCAATGCCTTGCTGGGACCGCCCTTCGCACAGTGGCGTCGCGTTGCGGATTTTTTTGGCATCTGTTCCTTGCTGATCCCCCGTCCCAAAATTTCACTATGGCGATCGCCCTCCTATATCCTACTCCGTGGTTTTGGCCAAGAAAAATCGAGTCGGATCCGTCTGATCGAGAAGAGCACGTTAGGTAGCGGTGTTCGGTGCGAAGGTTCTGCGGGTGTGATAGTGCTGGGAATTTTTGGACCATGTCTCTTAAATTGGTGGTTGATTCAACGCACCCTCCTTTAGGTATGCGCGCCAATCATTATTTTGCACGGCGGTGGAACTTTCGTCTTGATTATCGTATTTTCTATGCACTGAAGCCCTAAGTTGGTCTCAGCCTCTTCTCAAGCACCTGCATTCGTTTGACACGATGTTGGTTTCTGCTGGTTCTTAAAGAAACTCATTTTAGAAAGCAGACTAAAGAGGTCAATGGGTTATATTTGGACAGAGGCAACTTTAAAGACACATAGACATTGTAATAAGACGTCATTCTAGCCCCATTGGCTCGTGAAATCAGCGTGCACTAATTGTGTTTAGTGCCAGTTGTAAACAATTTATTTGAGACTTTGCATAATGAGATCCTTTTTTCACGGACCTTTATTTTGGCATGTTAGTAATGTAATCTACCGTATACTTTTCACTCTCTTTCAGGGGGGTTATTAACAGCAGAGCACGTGAAAAAGACCATTCCACACCAAGTGGAGTGGGGGAAGAAAACCTCTCTAATTGTAGACATGGGCGTAAATTTTGATTCTAGCCCATCTATAAGCAGATACTTTGCTTCTCTCGCTCCATCTCTCGATCTTTATGGACAAGATGTGTTCGAGAAAGTTGAGGTAGTTGTCGTATCATGATTTCTCCTGTATAATGATATTTTATGTGGTAACCTCATTGAAAATACTTTCTGTCGATTGTTATGAGAGGAAATACTTATATTGATAGCCTTACAACTATTTTATGTGGCATAGCTGGGCAGTTGCCTTGTTCAGAAGTCGTACGCTTTGCTCATTGTGGGTTCGGGTGTTTAAAGATGTCGAAGGCAGAGCAGGTCTTAAATATATTAAATCATCGAGCTTAACTTCTCTATGATCACAAATCTTGTGTCATTGAGAATTTTTACGAGTTTTGCTCTGCAGCAAGAATTCTAAAACCAGTGATCTAAGCTGTTCGTCCATGTAGTTGGTCTACTAAGTTGTTGGGTCATTACATTTCAGTTCACGCAGGTTATGCCACATTCCGACTCAGATTTTCGTGATATGTTTTCGCTAGGTACTATCATCAAGTTAATTATAATTGTTATCTCTCTTGGTGGCATGGTTTCCAAGATATTTGGAATCTATGTTTTAGAAGATCGCTGATTTCCAATGTTCCAGTTTTCAAGGACTGTGAATAAGGAAATAATTTCTATCTCGGTGACTAATCAGGATATTACGGTAAAATTTTTATCTCATGTCAGTGATACATGTCCAAACTCCAGCAAAATATTTAATTAAACTTTCCTCATTCTGTAAGCCACTGTGAGTGCATTTCTTACATGTTAATCAAGGTTTTTTTTTAAGCTCTAAAGTACTATTTTGTTGAATGAGTATTATTACTCTTTGCCTGTATATATTGTTATTGGAGTGGTAAAATAGTAGTATTTATTTTTTAATTTTAATACTACCCACAGGTAATAACCCATTTACGTTTTCTGTTGTAGTTCTGTAGTTCTCGTATCACTTTCAATTACATTAGAGAGAATTATGATACATTTATAATGATAAATGCAAGTACGATTTCGGTACACAGATTATATGTATATAATAGAATTACAATATGGAACACAGTTTTAGCATAAATAATCATTGCAGTTCAGTTACAAAAATTATTAAATATCAGGCGAGTTTTTTATTCGCTTGATACACGAAATTTTTGTGTTAAAAATATCAACATTATTTGGATCCATATAGATAATAATAATTATACTTTTTATAAACGGGCTTACACCCTGTTTCAAATAAGTACAAAACAAGTGATACATTATTAATACATTTAAGTCATATCATAAATTATACATACCTATAATCAGTTTAAAGGAATAAAATACAAATCCTAAATAACACAGTAATGTTTCATTTTTAAATTTCCCATCAGACATGATTCAAAGTACAGTTTTATTAAAATATTGCTAAGCAGTAATGCTATTTGACACAAACCTCTTAAAGGTCGATAAAGAGGAGTTAAAAAGATCTAAATCAAGATATTACCTAATCTCTGAATTATGGACATTGCAGGAGTAGTTGGTTGAGTGAACGTTAAAAAAAAATTAATGGTGGGATCTAGTGGAATATCTTGGCACTCTGAATTATATGAGACTCAATCATTTTGGGCAATTTTGTTTGCCTCTAAGTATTACATAAAGGGCAACCAAATCTGAAATGTATCTAAAGGGTAAGGTTTTTATGTCAAGAACACTAAGACTACTGTCATAGGAAATGCTGTATATCTCATGTTGAAGCTTAAAATTTATTAGGTTATGTGTAACCAAATACTTGTGTACAACTTTCAAATTTTAAGGACTATTTAATGTATT
The DNA here is from genome assembly GCA_963169105.1 of Ceriagrion tenellum. NCBI lineage: Eukaryota > Metazoa > Arthropoda > Insecta > Odonata > Coenagrionidae > Ceriagrion > Ceriagrion tenellum. The sequence goes on along the minus strand of OY720641.1, from coordinate 135,424,007 downwards.
TCCTGCACAGATAATAGGCTACTTTTCGTGTGATTAAGAAATTTTCCTTTTCTCCCTCTCGAATTCTCCCACCCTAGTTCTATTACCTCCTCATCCCTCCTTTACATCATGTATGTATGTCATTCTTTACATTGAAGCATAAACAATCCTCCCCCCTCTTCTCTTCCGTTAAAAATTCCTTTTCTCCCTCTTGAATTCCCCCACCCCATTTACCCCCTCCCTTGTATATATAGCTGAGACTTGTAAGTTTTATTCACCTTGAAAATGGCACTTTGTGTCAAAACCATGGTCGGTTGTCAATAAATGTTTAGTTTGGAATTTTTACCGTTTCATTGCAATATGGAGGTCTATAATATAATGCATCATTTTCTAAACCAAATTGCCGTCTTCATTTGAATTATTTGAATATTATTTCATTAATTGCCATTTGATTTTCAGTTATTTACCCTTTCGATGTTAACTCAACTGGCTTTTCATTTTATTTTCAAATGAAATCGAAAGAAATCAAAGTTAGTAAGAACTCGAAGGATTTTTAAAAATCAATTTCAAAGTAGCTTCTCAGTTGCTGCCTTTAATTGAATGGCTGATTAGTGAAAATTGCAGCATAACATTGTAACCGAGCTATTAGCATTATCTGTGTCGCCACTGTTGACTTGTTGCTCAATTGATGTGGTGAAGTGTCACTGAAAAGGCAGCAATTTCAAAGTGGTTTTGTTGCTGCCATAAGTTATCCATTTACGTTTGAATGTCAAAGAAGTCACTGTTAAGATTATAAATGGGAAGGAAAGATTCTTTTCTGTATACATTGAACTACCATGTCTATTGTTTCTTACATCTCTTCCATTGAGAATCAATGGGCATTATGGCTAGTAAGCCTTTATCATTAGTTAACATCAGTCCGGTTTCCTTTTTAAAAGCTGGGACAATTAACCGGTTTCCCAGGTGCTAGGAAATACACCAATTGACAAAGATACATACATACCAATCACACCGTTCACTTCCGGGGTAGGTACAGTCACCACGTTTCACTCATAAATACATATTTGTACACCTAACTCTGCTTCAATAATTTCCTCCATACTGACCTATCCTTGCAAACCTCTTTTCCCTCATTTACCCCCATACACTGCTTCATACACTCTCTCCTATTATTCCTCCTCCTAAGACTTTCCTCAATCACAACTTTCTCGGCCTACCTCTACCTCTCGCACCATTCATTTCACTCCTATATATCTGTTTCGTTATTCAATTCTCATCCATTCTCTCAACATGGCCAAACCAATGAAGCACACTCCTTTCATATATGCCCATTACTGGACATCTAACCCACATTCATTCATTACCCACTCATTCCTGACCCTATCCATCCTACTTTTGCTGCTAACACTCCTCAGATAACTCATACCCACGGCTTTTAGTCTAATTTTATGTCTATCCTGACATACCCATGTTTCACTTCCATACAATAAAGTGGAGAGGAGTACCCTTTTGTACACGGCAATCTTCGCTTCCTTAGACAGGCACTCATTCCTTGATGCATTCCCTACTTCCTCCACATGCAACCTACCACTTACCTTCCAGCATTTGCACGTCTCTTTATCTCATCATCTATCCATCCATCTTTCGCAAACAACCTACCTAAGTACACAAAATCATCCACTTGTTTAATTACTTCACCACTCGCCCTCATCATACAGTTATTCTCCCTATTCTCCTTATCAGAAACTACTACTTTAGTCTTGCACGCATTTACCCTCAATTCCAATCTCTGTGTTGATTCACAAAACTAATCTAGGAGCTTCTGTAATCCCTTTTGGCTCTCTGAGATCAAAACTACATCATCCGCATATAGTAGAACTTGCACATTTACATTTCCAATCAAAACACAGTTGTTTTCACTACATGCATCTCTAACACGTTTATCCATAAATACATAAAACAGCCATGGTGACCTTACGCATCCTTGCTTTATGCTGTTTTATTACAAACCAATCACTCAGAACCCCATTAACTTTCACACTCGCCTTACTATTATCATATATCACCATAACATTCAATAACTGCCCATTCACTCCATAATCCTTCTAAACCAAACAAATGCACAATACACTTTCTTTCGGACGCCCATACATTTTTCTTTCACTTGCTGAAGTGCGAAAAGCTGGTCACCACATCCTCTCCCAGGCATAAACCCACGCAGGCATAAAGACACACACAAAGATACATTGAAAATTAAATTCAGCGGATAGCATAGGTTATTGGTGCATGATTTGATAAAAAAAGCAGAAACTTTATCTGGTCCAGGACCCTTATTTGTATCCTAGCCATTCAATGGATTTAGAATTTTTTCCATTGATTTTACAATGTTGTCATAATTGGCATATTTATCATAATTGAACATTTTTACAAGTACTTATTTTGTAAAAAGTGTTTTGCAAAGAAGTTACTAGAAGTCTTGGCATCACTTGCTTCCTCAGTTTCCGAAAACAAGTTAGACAAAATACTATTACTTTTTCGAATTGTATTCGTGTAGTTCTAAAATGATTTGATATTCAATGGTAGAGATATGTACTTGGACTTGGTTAATAGAATTTTTAGAAGAATTTTTGCCATCTTTTTACATTTTGACCTTAACTAGGCAAAGATATTGTAATCACTCAGAGGGTTTGAAATTTAGATTGCTAATCTGACCATTCTTATATTTAGAAGTTAATAATCTACGTCAGCTACTGGAATAGTGGATAATAAAAAATAGTATTTTTATATTATCAAATAATGAACACTATAATGTAATGAACAAAAATTAGTATTTTATTAACAGTTTTAAATTTCCTATTCATGATATAAATGGTTGTAGTCAAGGCCGTATTTTATCTCTTAATCATATCCAGTCAAGTCTAAGTTCTTATGTGTGACAACCAACTTTAGGGCTAAGGTTGGATCCAGACCACTTCTTTGATCCATAATGATTTCAGCTCTGCTACACACCCACATAGCACAAAATATCTACAAAATATCTATAAAATATTGAATACGTCTTTTGCTAATATCTAGAAAACATTTTGTAATAACTTGTAGACATCTTCTAGACATATTGTAGATATCTGAATGTCCGCTTTTCCTATATCTACAAGATATCTTGAGAAGATATTTTCTAAACATTCATATTCAAATTGGACCCACTGGGAAAATTCAGGATAAATGACTTAAGGCCTCGTTGCACGATACATTAACCCGTACGTGTTCATGTACAAGTTCATGAACGAATGCATGAACCGAATAGAACAGGTTCTATTTCCCTGTTCACGCGTTCATGCATTCGTACAAGTTGGTGTGGTTACACGATGAATTTTCGCCTTCATTCACGCATTCATGCATTCGTACATTAACTCGTACGGGTTAATGTATCGTGTAACCAGGGCTTTAGTTATGATATGTTTCGGTTTAACAAAATTTTATTTTTCAACTTTCAGCCTCAGTCTTGACTTAGCATTTCTCAACCAAATTTTTATAATGGATGATATTTCATTATCAGTTGCTTCTGGGTTGTGCTTTCTGACAACATGTGGAAAAAAAGGAAATACCATCATTTAAAAAGTAAATGGCAAGAAATTGTGAAATTTTAGCTTGAATGAAAATAAAACCTCAATTAAACATTTGAAATTACTATTCTGATGCATAAGAGTTTGCTATAACCTTTCTTATCTGCATAAATTTCACATGCAAGAAATATTTTGGGCAATGATGTACAGTTTCTAATCATAAAACAAAATGCATTACCCAGAATTAAGGATGATATTCTCAGAATTTTGGGATCTCATAGCTATTGCGTAGGTCTATTATTTTTTATTGTTTCAAGATGCTGAGGTTTAAACCTGCTGAATAATTAAATAATGAAAAATGAGCGATTTCCTTGTTTAAATCGACCTTCTGGGTTAACTAATAGTTGGATTTTGATCGGGTTACTACCAATTCGTAGAATTTTTTATCTTCTACAACTTTTGTTGGAAAAGTTATTGCCTTAACTTTGTATTCTTCATTGTATCATTTAAAAAACGACTTTTCTTAACTTTAAATTGCTTTCATAAACATTTGCCAGAAGAATTTCCCTTGCTTTTTTGGTGCACATGTGTACAATGACTTCATCTATCCATCCACCAAAAAGCATAGCAGTTACATTTTTTTTAGATTCGGGTGTTTTTTGGCTAATTGCAATAGACATATAATAAGAGTCGTCACTCAAAATAGACATATTCTAGACATCTAGTAGATATTTAAAATATCCAAGACATTGAAGACATGCTGTAGATATCTAGTAGATATTTTGTGCTATGTGGGCAGCCATTCGGATTGTACAGTTTCAGGGAGAACACTCAAATATTTCCTTGCCATCTTGCGTAACCGAGAATACTGCATGTTGATTTTCCAATACAGAAAGAAAATTGTTTTTGGTGGCACCATTGGCTCCTACCTTAGGTATGCTTCCACTTCATTTAAAGCCAAAATTCTGATACCAAATGACCTGCAAGAAGCTCACCAGCAGCAATTTCATGTTCAGTTGCATCAACCAAAAGAGTGTGCCCATGTTCAGCATTAAAAGTCATTCTCTTGCCATTTTCTGCTTATAAATCCAATACAGGTTTTTTCTAAAGGCTTTTTTAAATGTTGAATGTGTTTTATACGGCGTGCCATTCAGGGAAAATGAATTGAACACTGGGCGTAATCTCTTGTGCTGGGATCTATCACAAAAAAAACTTCCATGTATCAGACATTGTGAAAGCCTAGTCGCATCAGCTTTTGTCATTGTAAGGCAAGCATATGATAGCACGAAGGCTTGTTTGAGGACACAATCATTTCATACATGAAGCTGAAAACCCTCTTCCATACTATGTACCAATATCAACCTGGTCAAGTGGGTACTCTTCTCGCCATGCAAAGGGTAATGCAGCCGTCATTCAACTTGAGGTCAGCCACGTCTGTTCTTGAGCAAACGAAGTACTCTAGATGTTTGGGATGACATTTTGTACTGATTCAAACTGAAATGTAATGATGAATTTTATTTCCCTGTTCCTAAGCTGTGTATGAAAAGGGCGGTGATGATGCACCAAAATGAATTCAGTATAGGTCAATTTAGAATGTGATTTTACTGTTGATAGTTTATTTTTGTCATGATCTGTAAAATATAACCACTGAAAGCTTGAATAATTAGGAACATGTATACCGAACAACTTGTATCTTCAGTTCTTGAAAGGACCACCTCCATATTGCTTTGCTTTATGCTTTGTAATGACATGGCAACACTCATGGCCCAGGCTAGTTGGTATGACAATGTTGCATTTGATGTTTCAGCATCATGTCTCCATAGCTGAAAAAGTAATCTTCATGCACTGAAATTCTGACTGCAAAATGCTACTTGTTGCATATGATCTCAATATAATCAACCAACTTTTTCCACTTGTATGGTGAGAAAGCCGGCAGTTTTTTTGTATCAATGAGGAAAAATTAATGTTCTCTTCTAGAATTTCATCAGTGAGAAGGGATAACAAGCAAATCCAAACAACATCGTGAATGTAAAATTTTGCATTTCTCTCTCTCTTGGGACAAATGCAAACGTGCTTGCACGCCACAGATGTTTCAATGTGGGCAAATGAACGTCATTTGTAAATGGTGTAGATTTTTCCATGCATGAAAACAAATGACATATGAATATGGCTTTGGGGTTAAGTGAAATGTTAGCAAGCAAAAGAGGATTCCTAAGTTTAATAGGGACCCCTTTTTGTGGGACATCAGCCGTTCCTTGGCCTGCAGGCAGAGATAATTTTGAATGTCCTTTACCATTCGTCTCAGTGAAAGGCTGCCTCATGCTGTGTGTTTGTGGTCCATTATTTATGGAGTGGATTAACTAAAACTATTTTTATCATGCTGAAAAAATCTAAGCTCCAAATGGCATTCATTGTTGCTTTTGTGCATTTCTGAATTTGAAATGGAAGTCAACCTTTATTATTGAAAGAATTGCAATGAGTTTTCATTTTAAAATATGTTATACCAATAACATTTTAGTTCCGAAGTTCCGCTCAGAAGTATTCAACGCTGAGCTGAATGAGGATTCCTCTTCAGAGCCAATATGTTAATTGTATGTGACAAATATTGTTTTAGAAAATGTCCCGAGTAATTGACATGAAAGTATGGTATGCAAATATACTGCTGGCCATGGGCTGCTCCAGAAATTGAGAGAAGTGTCTGGGGTCCCACTGACTTGTGTTCCAAGACAATTGAGAAGCAAGGGTAACTGGGATTCCGTGTTGTGAGAGAGTTTCATGTGGTGGAAGATGCTCATGGAACTCATGACAAGGGTATAAGTTTTCATTGCACGGGCTGGGTGCGTAAGGAAAAAGGAGATGTAGCATATGATAACATCGAATGTGTTGTGAGTACACCAAAGTCATGGGCTGAGAGAATTGACTGGAAATGACCCTTAGATGTTTTGTGTATAACTAGAAAAACTTACAACATTAAAAAAGTCTAATTAGGTACCAAAATATGTACCTCTATTTTTTTAACCTAACATCACAGGATGCAGGTGTTGGCTCAATTTAAATAATAATTTCATCCAATTATTCCTCTGCCATTGAGTGTTAATAGCTGTGCAACAAAGTAATGTTTTAGTGCCTTAAAAAACTTGATTAACTTACAGCTAATACACTCATGATGGTTCACAGACCAAGGGAAGTTGAGTGAAACGTTTTCCCAATATTTGGACACATTTTACTGACATGTGATAAAATTTTGACAGTAACGGTCTATTAGTCATCAAGCTGTAATGTGTTTCCTTATTCACTGTACTTTAAAACAGGAGCTTTGGAAGTGACCTTCATGCACAATTTTCAAAATCTTCAATTCCTTAAAACTTAGAAACTGCCCCCTAGAGTGGATAAACTTCGCATGGCTCGTTTATTTGATGATAGTTGGCAGTGAAAATTTTTTAAATGAAAATCAGAGTCTGTGGGTAGCAATTTAAAAATTATTGGGTAATTTGATGTTGAATGTTTGACTTGTCATAGCTATGCGCTCAAATGAATGGTAATGGCGCCTTCACTTTGTTTGTTGACAAAGGTAATGAAGAAGAGCTTTGAAATATTATTTGTTTAAGAACCTATTTCTGTAAACTATTTGAGTATTCCCATTGCATCATGGGTGCCTTTCTATCATCTTGTCAACTCAGCATGTATAATTCTAAAACCTGAGTGTTTGGCATATTAACTTCACAACTGATACTTATTGATCCTTGCCATGTGGCTGTTGTGCATTTTAATTTTGGTTCTATTATACCATGTGTTTCTCCATGTTTTCCTCTTGAAGAAGTGTGCATTTACCAATAATATGTGCATGTTGTGAAATTTTTGGTTGATATTGGTGGAACAATTACTTTTACAGATTGATCACTGGCTCACATTCAGTCAAGTGAATTTGGCCTGCCCCAGTGATTTTAATGAAGCCATCTTGTACTTAGACAAGTCTTTAGGACCAGTTACCTTCTTGGTTGGTGGAAAACTGACCATTGCTGACTTTGGCATTTGGGGAACTTTGTATGGTAAGTTAAATTGAATCACATGCCACAAGAGTTTGATAAAATAAAATATAAATGGGGACCATCCAGACATAATAAGATAACTAGAATAGAGGAATCTATTTTAGGTGCCCAATGAAGTTTGCTTAAAGTTGTTGATGACCATTGATTGATTTATCTTTTAATCACTTGGGGAGTCTTGAATAGCCTTATCTAGAATTTTGACAAAAGTTGATATAAAGGTAATCCTGCAATAGCAATATACAAATCGCCTTCCTTTTGGGATTAATCAATCGTAACAATCAAGGCAAAAGGGATATGTGTTTTGGTTAGCTGTAGCTTGGGGTTGTGGAGTCTGTCTTCAAGGAGCCTTGGTAAGTTTGCGTCAGCCGCCTTAACGTGAGTCTTGGAAGTGAAAAAAGTGAAGCATATTTTGGCCATCAGCTTAGTCAAATTTCGGACAACGAGTTTGACACCTTGTGACCGTGATTTTAAATTCTTACCAATGGGCTAATGTCTCAAGCAGGTATGTGGAAACAGCACGTAAAATACCAGAAAATATTGTTCACCTCCAAATGTTATCCTAATTGATGGAGTGTATTTATTGTATGTAACCAACACACATCAATTTTAGTTATTATTCATGAACACATGTGTCACTTTCATTTATCCAATTAGGCTTCCCCCTCCATAATCTGAGCTCCATTGTTCATGTATCAGCTGACATCATTCTTGGTCGTCAGCTCCAGTACTAAAAATCCCATAAATATATTTGTTGAGATACTTGTTATGCTTGTTGGTATGTTTTACCATTTATAGTAGGTTGAAGTGTGTGCATTCATTTTTTTCCTTTAAAGTGAGCAAACCATGGCAAGCACTTCTGCTGAAAGGAACTGCACCCTGTAATGTTTTTCGGTGGTTTAATTATTTGGCATCGTTGGATTTTGTACAAGCTGTTGTTGATTCTTTGCCTGCTGCTCTCAAAATGACCCGAGGAAGTCAAACTGCTACTGCCAAATCAGCCCAAGAAAAACCGTCTAGTCGTGGATCTCAGATCAGTAAGGAGGAGGGAAAATTTGTTGACTTGCCTGGAGCAGAAATCGGGAAAGTCATAGTTAGATTCCCTCCTGAAGCCAGTGGGTAAGTAGCGCATATGTTTTCATAAATGAGAATTTGAGTATTTACCAAATCACTGTTTGGAATATGTGAACTTTTCTTTAACTGTTGTCATAATTTAATTTGTATATCTTAGCATGTTTGATGGCTCCCAAGTAACAATGCCTTTTCAAAACTGCCAAATTTACAAATGTGTCGGAGCTTCTGTTGCTTTCCTGGTGTTAGCACTGTTTCTCTGTTTCTTGAATTTGGTCATTGGATATGTGCTTGTATAAATACGGTCATCTTCTGCTCTATTAATTAGGACAATATAGGAATGCAGTGGGGGAATCTGAAAATCCATGTTAGTATAAGCCCGCCAAGGTATTAGTTGCCAGTTTATGAAGGGATTCATGGAGAGGAATAACAGGGAACAAAAGACATCCCAGAAACTACATTTATTACGTTGCTCGGCGAATACAGGCTCTGCACTCTAAACTAGACCGACCGACCAACTGCCACGTGCACAATGTCTTTCCTATAAGGAAATACAATCCTTTCCCTTTTCAATAAGTTTCCAACTTAGTAGTTCTTAGTATACCCTAATATAAGAACCTGTATACATAAATTCAAAGCGTCTCTAGGACCTAGAGATGGAATTGAAAATTGTGTGAAGTCTCCCTCTCTTCTTGCCCGCATGCCAAATCAAAATCAAGGAAATCATTTATAGGGTGTTTTTACCGTCCCCCTTCAAGTGACATCAAACTTTAGAAAACTGTTTGGACTCGGTACTAAGTGCCCTGGAGCTTGGTAATATCATCCTTGTTGGAGATTTTAACCTGTCGATTTGATGGGACTCTCCAATTTGTGGTCATCCACACAAAGTCCATGACAACGATCATTTTACCAATGCCCTTCAACTATCCCAGTTTTATCTTCACCATACTTGCAATCTGGCAACCCTGGATTTCCTCCTCTCTAATCTTTTTCTTCGGAAGAAGTCATCCTGGGGTCGACTACCGGTACGTGTCCCTGAAAGGGTCATAAAAGACTGTCCCTAAAGTAAAACCAAAAATGAGAAAATTTCCATCCAGGTTCAAGCTCGATACTCTGCGCATTCTTGAAAATAAGAATCACTCCTGGTACCTTACAAATCCTGTCCAAATGAGCATACTCATCTCTCATTCAAGAATTTGCTTCACCACTCAAAAGTTGCTCATTCATCATGATTATGTTGAGTTCACTCAGAACATATCCTCGTCTATTACTATCAACCCAAGAAAATTTTGGTCTTTTGTAAATCGTTGGCATTGTAAACCTAGAATCCCAGAAATAGTTTCTGATGCTAATATTAATGCTGCGGGGGAGAACAGGATGAGCCTCTTTCTCAAACTCTTCTCTGAATGTATGACACCCTTCTCCACCTCATACCTCACCCAAGATCACTTTCTCACGCCCATTACTAATAATTGCTTTTCTGACTTACAAACTGACCCTCTTGAAGTTCTTAATTATCTACATAAAATTCCCCTTCAGCATTCCACTGGCCCTGACAGCCAGAGGCCGATATTTGTTCGTAATTGTGCTGAATACCTCTCAATACCTTTAAGTTTACTTTTAAATTTCTGTTTTTCCCTTGGTACACTTCCATCTCTATGGAAAACTACCAATGTTATCCCAAGACATTAATCCAGCCCAAAAAATGAAGCATCAAACTATCGACCCATCTCTTTACTGCCAGTTCCATTTTCTGTTTGTGAGAAAATAATCCTCAGCCTATTTTTTTTATTTCACATCCCCTCATCTCTCTGATAATCAACATGGTTTTCTTCATTTGACCGCCATTTGTACATGACTACCTTAGCTGTTTTTAATATAATGCTGTAAATTTTATCAATAATAAATCCTTACATTTTTAATTTATACATCGACAATTGTGCCTCCCTAATACCCTCATCCCAAGCTCATACCCTCACACCCTACTTTATGCTGATGACTGTAAACTTTTCAAGAACATTCAAAAACCCTCTGATTGCCATGAACTACTGAATGCCTTGTATCAGACGTCAAATTGGTGCGATGTTTGGAAGCTTAAATTGAATCTGGACAAATGCAGTTTGATGTCTATCTCCCTAAAGAAGGCCCCTCTGGAATTTAATTGTACTGTGACTAATCACTTGCTGAAACATATTTCAACATCTAAGGAGCTTAGTATTCTTACAGACAATAATTGAATTGAATAAGAACAATTGAATTTTTCCCCATAAATACAAATAATCAAGTCTGAAGCAATGTCCCTCTTAGGCCTCCTCTATCGTTTTACCAAAATTAATGACCTCCGAGCACATCGCACTTTCTTTTCTTCCATTATTCTTCCAATTCTTACCTATTCCTGCCCCATCTGGTCTATCGCTCTTCAAACTAATCTTTCATTGCTGAATTGTGTCTGAATTTCTTTGCCAAAATAGTGAAGAATAGATTACCAGTGTCGTAATATGTCCACCAATGCTATTCCATCCTCTCTCTTCATCCCTAATCTCCCTCACTCATAGACTCACAGCAGACTAAAAATTTATTTATAATATTCTAAATTCCGCCATTGACTTCCATGAGTTGCTCTCCTTTATTAATTACTAAGTTCCATCCTGCCCCACCCATTTTTATACTTAACTCCATAAGCCCATTCCCAGACTTTCGATCATTAAGCATTCTCTTTTCTTCCACCTTTTCTCTCTATTGAACTCCCTCCCTTCCCACATTGATCCTTCTGCAGTTTCATCCAAAGCCTTTATAAGCCTTTCTCTTTCGTATCCCTCACCTAAGTAGTTATTCCCTTATTTTTCATTTTTTTATATTTGTAAAATTTCTGCTTGTATATGTCCCTGAGTTTGTGTATTGTTAAATGTCACTATAAAATGGCACCTGTGCTGTATTTGGTTTTCTTTCTTTAAAATATAAAATAAATTGTTTATTTTTATAATCTAATGCTCCAATACTTGCTAATTATTTCTGTGGCTGTTGGTTTGCTGTGTGTCTTGCCCATCAGGTTAATTTTCATGTTTAGTGTAAATATTTTCTTTCTTTTCTAGGTATCTACACATTGGCCATGCCAAAGCAGCATTGTTAAATCAGTATTATCAAGAGGCATTCAAAGGAAAACTAATTATGAGATTTGATGACACAAATCCAGCCAAGGAAAAAGTTGATTTTGAAAAGGTAAGTGCTCTGTGCTATGAAAGGCTTAAGAGAGTTGCTTTTCACGCTTTTAATCTCTTTTCTCTTGATTGGTGACTTCAAATCTCTGTTTTTTATTACTCACTCTCGTTTGTCTCCTTTCTCATTGTTTTCTTTTTGTTCCTTAGTTTCAAAATGTCTTAAATAGGAAATGTTGCATGAAACTTCTCCATATGTTATGGCCTCTATATGTTTTGTCAAAGTTTCTAATTTAGCAAAATTTTGAGTGTGGCTAAGGCTTTTTGGCTAAGACTTATTTGGCATTCTAGTGATACTTCTGTAGACATTCGAAAGTACACATTTTTGATTCTACGCAGGAAAACTGTCAGTCCCTACTGAAAGCCTATTTTAATGCATGATGCTATTCAGAAATATGAAGTGTCGAAAAACATGATTAAGAACTTGAGCCACAGTCCCCTTGAGAATTTGGAATTCGTATTCACTAACCATGGCAAAATTGAAATAACGAAGCTTTTCTTTTTGTAGGCGCTCTGTTGCATAACAAATTAGCAGTGCTGATTATGATGCATCTAATGTGTGAATGATTGTGCATTTTCTCTTTTGTCAACCATTTACTCTCTACAAATGAGTCCACATAACATGTAGTCTGTAATTAATGGGTGCAAAGGCAGCAGAAGTTATCATCTTGTCAATTTGCTATCATATTGTTATTTTTGTGTTAATTGTTAGCCTAATTTCCATGACGTAACAATTCTCTTTGAAACTCACATGTAGCACAACATCCCATACCCACTATTGTGCTCTCGGATTAGTGGCTGACTGGCGACCAAAGTTCTTGTGCATGCTCACTGAAAGAAAAATGGAATAATACAATTATGGGAAGTTGGACAGGGATAACTGTCATAGCCACTATCATAGAAATTGTGTCCCTAATAGAGTGGTTTAACCATGCGTGAGCCCTAATGAAGAAGAGGAACCATTCATGAACTAACCATGAACTTTCCTCCAATTTTCTTTTTTTCTGCCCTGTATATGATACTGGGAGATCTCTTCTTCCAGGACCTCTATTTACTCTCTCCTTATACCTTTCATTCATGCTACGTCAGCACCAAATGTCCCTATCTGCACCCTCTGAGCATGGCCCATTATCCCTCCTCTCTGGTGAAGGCATGCTCATGAGTCATGATACGTTCTCACCCAACTCCCCCGCACTGGTAACCCCCACCTAAAGCATGCCTGGTGACATAACATCTTATCGCAGGGCCCCCTCGCAAGAATACTCTGAGATCTCCCTCCCTACTCCCACCAAAAGCCAAAGTAAATTTTGTTGAACATTTCCGATGACTGAATTTAGTTTTTATAACATTTTGATTCACCAAATACGAGGCAGTCCTGGAACTGGGGTTTTGGTATTTTTGCACTGAGGTTGCAGTGTTATTCGTGTTTAAGTGGTTTTTTGTTTTTCCTTTTCTTTCAGGTTATACTGGAAGACTTAGAACTTCTTCAGATCAAGCCTGACTTGTTTACTCACACATCATCATACTTTGATCTTATGCTTGAATATTGTGAGAAACTTGTAAAAGAACAGAAAGCTTATGTAGACGACACAGATGCTGAGACAATGAAGATTGAGAGGGAGCAGAAGGTAGACTCGAAGAACAGAAACAATTGTGAGTTGGAGTTTAAATGCTTGATTGCTCTGGTACCCTGATGAGAAATGTAATTGTATCTAAGTGTCATTTCAATGCTGTGTGTGGTGGATGCACCTGTGGTTTTCAGCTGCCTTCATGGGGGTTGAAAACTTTGCTCCTTTCTACTCGCTTTAACCCTCACATGAAATTGTGTATGTTGTCATCCAATTGGATTCTTGGTGCTACTGCGACACTGAATTGCCATGAAGTTAAAATTGGCTGTTTTAAATGAAAAATTATTTATTCAATGTGTTGAATTTTCATTAAACATTTAATGAATCTGTTGTATTTCCTAAAAAGTAATTTGGAGCAAAATCAACTTCAGTTTTGATGCATGTATTACATTATACAAATTATATGTGCTTGGGGTGAAAAATCTACACAGAATGGCCAATATTTGCAGGCATTGTTTCTTTAGTTGTGTGAAAGTAACAAATTGTCTGAACATAACTTTAATCCATACAATTCCTTTAATGTGATTGTATACTGAGCTGAGAACAGCACATGTCCTCAAGTCACCTCCTTGGAACCAAACTTGGAATTAATATCCATTATTTGGTGCTTTGTGAGGTAGGATTATTTCCTGCACCCACAGAGCATTTTTCCTCTATTTTAAGTTTTATAGGACCTCGTTGCCCCAATGATCCATGAGTCCCCGTCCACTGATCGTAAGCCTTTCCCTTTTATTGGACACACACTGATGGTGAAGGAGCAGGTACAAGGCCCTTATACCCTTTCTTTTCCTTCCCCATACTTTCACTTATGTTTTGGTGCAAGTTTTTTCTCATCAATCAAGGTGAACTCACCCAAAGTGTTACTATACATATTCGTGAATAATTCAGTTCATTTTATCATCATCATTGTTAGTACTAACAGACAATAGGGAATCATTAAGGAAAAAAGCAATTCTTATTTTGCTTCAAGAGAAAGGAATAATATTTTATTTTATTTTCATCGACGAATGAAAACTGGTGAATACCCTAGGGACAAAAGAATGAAAAGTATTGCCGGTGAGAACTCAAGAGGCTCGCTCATCCTCATTGCTCTCTCAGTCCAGGTCTTAGCCTCTAGGCTACATTCTAGTCAGGTGATTCGGGTCTCCCCGCAAGGTCAGTCTTCCCTCTCAAGGTCAGACTCCCCACAAATTCTAGTCAGTTGTTTCAAAAGAGAGCACCTCATGCTCTGGCTAATTGAACAAAGATCCTTTGTCATAACTGATTGGACGAGTTGTCTCCCAATGCCAACTTTGTGTCCCAACTGAAACTACTGACAAATGACTGGCCATCATTGATGCGTTTTCTATTTCCTCTTATGCCCAATGTGCTTATCCAAGTCAATGCAAAAAAAACTTCCTTAAAAGTACATACTTCCTGTAATGTTTTTTGTGAATATTTTGTAGCATACTTCCAAAAACAAAATTTATGGAGCCAACAGTAAAAATGAACCAATATCTTGAGAAAATAGTCGGGAAGTCGAGAAAGTCTTCCATGTGTCAATATAAAATGCTTTGATCAGGTATTTTAGAATATTACAGCCTTTCCTCAATCCAGAATGGTACAGAAGGTCTTCTCTTGTGCAGAATATTAATTGCTTGCCCAGAAATGCATTTATGGGGTCAACAGGATGTTGCCTTTACACCTAAATTTTGGATAATAGAGTGGAGACCTACCTCACTAATTGAGTGCATTGAAGAAAGTATTTAAGTCTCTCTAAAAGTCAAATAAATGGCATTGAGTTATTTTTAACTGAGTGGATTTGGAGTGAAGACTATTGTTCGGTTGATTTCAATGAGAAATAAAATCAAGACATTGTGACACCATTAAAAGCAAAGCAAAGCAACTAGAAACCATGTGTTATTAGAAAGGTTTGTGTATTGAAACATGATGATAAGTTGCCGAGGGGAAAGAAAATAATTAAATGATAGAATGGAGAACGCTGGATCGGGGATATCTCATCGATGCCCATTTAGGATGACGTTTCTCTTTCACACTATTGTGAATAAAAAGTTTTGAAAATTGTGGAGTGATTTGGATATCACTTTTTAAATATGAAGTATTTCATTAGCTTCTGTGTTTCAGCATACCGAAGTTGGCATATAAGAACACCATTGGATAAATTAGCATTCAGCATAACACCCTTGCCGCAAAGAGATCATGCATAGAAGGATAGAAAAATAATCGCTTAATTTATTTCCTGGATAAATGTTTTACCGAATAGAACTATAAGCATGAATCATCAAAGTGAAAAGGAACTTGGTCATGAGTTAAAGTTTCTTACTTGAGCTTCAATGAGCGGTGAAACCGTTTGGCTTGGAACGAAATAATATTTCTTCCCAAGTTCAGATATGCAACAGCAGATGAGGAAGAAACCACAGATAATGACTTGAGAAGGATTTTATAAATGTACTGAGTCCTTTGCTCATTTTACCTCTGATTGAGCAATAAAAAGGGCATTTGGAAGCATGGCTAGCTACCATCTTAACTGATTAGACGCTCAAAATATCGATAAGAATTGGATTGGTGAAGCGCCGTCATTGGAAGCAAAGGCATTTCCTGGGCAGCAATTGAAGCATTCGTTCATTCTCCACAAACTGTGATCTGAGGTTCTATTTTCTTTGGTGTCATTCTCTTCAACCTCCTCATTAATACTCCATGCGTCCAAAAAAATCTTGCCATTTAGAACCAGAAACTTACTATACTATGCACTGATAAAAATATGGAAAATGTCCGGATCACGCCCAATTCGTCGTCAAGCAATAAGTAATTGGAACGAAATAATATATCTTCTCAAGTTCGTATATCCAGCAGGCGACATTGAAGAAACCACAAATAATGACCAGTGAAGAATTTTTTAAATTGGCCTGAGTCCTTTGCTCATTTTACCTATTATTTAGCGATAAGGAAAGGGTGATTGGAAGCGTAATTGGGCCAGCTACCATCTTAACTGCGAAGATGTTAGAATCAAATGCCTCTTTCACATGCCCATACCAGTTGCACGTCATGATTAGCCTTGGATTAAGAATGCCAGAGTCTCATAGAAAATCCAGAACTTGCTTTACATATGTCTTCTAAACTGGGCAAAACATTTGCAGTGAAAATGATCACCAACTAAAAATCATTCGCATAGAGAGCTTAGAGGTGATAGTTATTTCACGAAAGTTTGTGACCCTTAGCTTATGATAGGAAGGCATTATTTCGAATGCTTTCTCGAATAACGACTATAAATCGTTTTAAAACTTTTCCAAAGACCAGAGAAGTCAGGGGGGGAATGGGGAAATAATTTTTGTGATTTATTAAAAAGGTTCAAAAATACAAAACTTGAAAATACGAAGTGCCGATTTTCCAGTCCCACCAACTTTGTATTATCGAGTTGCTACTGTAGTTATCTAGACGATAGTAGAGTAATTGAAATTAGAGAGGATGGCCATAGAATAACAAAGTTCTTTCTTTGGCTTTTTCAAGATAAGGGAAGCAAAATAAATGCAAAGAATGAGTAAATTTAGAGAAGGGTAAATTTATGAAGAAATTTAACCTGCTTTGATCAACATCTTCCTAAAATGACCTAATAAACTCTATCGGCGGAAAACATGCAATGCAACTTGCAGGGAACTGAAAAGCAGTTTTTTTTCATCTCTTGGGGTAAAAACTGGTTGCTTGAGAACTGCCCAAGGTTGACAAAACTCACACTGGTTGACAAAACTCCTTGAGGGTGACAAAACTAACACTGCCTAAGTCTTATTAAATGGTCATTATGTAGATAGGTGAGCCAATAGACAGCTGATGGCAATCCGAGCCCAGTGGTAGGCTTTGGTAGCCCTAGCTAGGCTCAGGTGAGTCCAGCTTGTGATGTTCCATACATTCAGGAGTTTAGCTCCCTGGAGCCTGAGCCGAGCTGGAATCGTGAGCCAGACTAATATGTGTTTGGGGGTCTTAACAGTTCCTTTCTATTCCAAAGTATAAGTGTTGCTAGTTGTCAACCATCCTGGATTTATCTTGTCGATAAACGTTTCAACTTTGACAATCTCTGTGGTTAATTTTGTCTTCTGCTAGCATGAGAATTTCTTGTATGAAATGAATGAATGAATGAAAATATTATGCATGTTACAAATTGAATTCTTTTAGCCAGCATAATAAGCTATTAACATGCAGGTATCATAAAACATGTCGCATAGCACAAACTGTCAACCCACCACCAGACTATAGGAGCAATGGATGTTGTGACTCATGGACACTAATCTGTGAGCATGTTGCGATACAAAGTACATATTTAGCTATTGTGAACCCTGTGATGTAGAACTGTTTGGCTCAATGTGACGTGAAAAATATTTCTGATATGAGCCAGGCTTTTGAAAAGTGACTGGGACTCCATCAGCACTAAAGCTAGGCATAACCCAGTGAATGCAAGGAATTACTGCATTCTAGTGTTTAGGTGTTCACTTGTCTACTCTTAGATGAGGCTAAAAAATAGCTTAAATAATTTTTTAAAATTATAGTAAAGTAAATAAAAAGCTTGGCGAATGTAAACTGAAGTAAAAACTTAGGTGTGTGTTTCTTCATTATATTTTGATTATTCATGGAGAAAATTGTGATAATGGATACAAAATACAACCATAGTCCTGCGAAAGTAATCACACAAGAGCCATACCTACACCGTGGGTGGAGTAAACATAGTATAAAATCTTCAAATACAGTAAAATATCTTGGAATTACCTTAACTTCAGATATATCGTGGGGAACACACATACACAAAATATATGCGGCACAGCATTATAGAAACTAGGTTTTGTTAAGCGTATAATAGGAAGGTCCTCGGATGACAAAGTAAAATAGAGATGCTACTTTGCTCTGGTTAGGCCACGCCTCGAATACGCTGCGAGCATTTGGGAACCTGGTCATTAAGATTTAACCAATAAAATTAACCAAGTACAAAGAAAAGCAGCACGCTTCGTTAAAAACTGCTACGAATGAACATTTAGTGTTACACAGCTGTTAGAGGGATTAAGGTGGGAGCCCCTAGAGACTCAGAGGCTGCACGCTAGGCTTAGGCTGCTTGATAAATTCAGAACTGATATTTTTCAGAGCAACACGGAGACTATTATCATGATGCCTCACTACATTTCTAGGTCTAACAGATGCAATAAAATAAGAGAGATACTCTGGTTATTCCATTTACTTCTATAGAATCTGCCAAACAGATAGGTACAAAAACTCATTCTTTCCGCACTCAGTAAGCGACCACAGTAGTAATTGAGCTCCACTAAATACCTCCCATAGGCCATGTCACCATTTCACCTCCAAAACTTTTACATCTTTACATGGCTGGTGACCTACCACCCCCTGCCACACGCCCAAGTGTCGGCTTGCAGGGTAGTATGTAGATGTAGATAAATGTGAATCTCCTACTGCATTCAGCAAAGTATGGTATGCGTGAAACCATGGAAAGCATTGCAGGAAGCTGCATTTTGGGAAGTATCATGTGAGTTTCGAATGATGAATCATAATGGAAATTGTTTTTTTTTCCATTTAATGTCAGTGAAAATGTATCATGGGCTTATATTCAGAGGGGGGTAATATTTTGGAAAGTGTGTTAATTTTAATTTCGTGATTGTTTATTTCTCATTGCAGCGGTGGAGGAGAACTTGAGGATGTGGGAGGAGATGAAGAAGGGTACACCAGCTGGGCAGAAGTGCTGCGTGCGAGCCAAAATTGACATGCAGTCAGTGAATGGGTGCATGAGGGACCCAACAATTTACCGCTGCAAGGCTGAGATTCATCCAAGAACAGGAGACAAGTACAAGTAAGTTCCTTATATTTCAGGGCTATATTTTCCCCAGGTCCTTATTTTCCCCAACATTTTATCATTTCTTAGAGAATTATTCTGCTGCCTGCTATCTTGCTGCCTGGCAGGAATATTTCATGTCTTAAATATTTGATCATAAACTTTTAAACCTGCCATTACGTTTGACCGGTTGAATTGGAATGCTGCTGCAGCAATGGCTGATTGATAAATGGTAGTGTGTTATCACTCTAGTATATACAGGGTGGCCAATCACCCAGAAAAAAACATGGGAATCCATTGCTACCAGGAAGGAGTTTGGAGTTTTGTTGAGTGTCCAGGGAAAATGTTGACTGCATTAGTTTTAAGGGGATCAGAGCCATCATGAAGCAATATAGAAATTGCCACTTGAAAAAAATTGGCTGATGCGCTGGCCATTGTGCATTGGTTTTGCAAGCCAAAGGTCCTTGATGTGATTCCCACCCCATGTTGTTTTTTTTCCTGGCAGTTTATAATTCTCCATATTTGTGGGAACTATGAATATCTTCAAACCATCATGCAGTTATTTTATAAGTACTTCGAAAGAAATTATTTGCAGAAAGGTTGCTGTAATTATTTTAAGTTTCCTATCCATTTCATTTAATTCTATAGAAGTATGTCAACATGAACATTTCCCGATGATGTCGCCAATGTGTTCCATATTTGTTGTTCCCAATTAGGTTCTTCACAAACCCATTGTGCCTCAAGAGTGTAACCAATCCATCTGGTTCTTCTTTTTGGTATGGTGTTCCATACGGTTCTTTCCTCTTCTACTCTTCTGAACACTTCATCATTTCTTATTTTATATTCAGCATCCTCCTCCATCACTAGGATTCACAGGTTTCTATTCGTTTCTGGTCAGTTTTTTCAGTGGTCTATGCTTGCGATCCGTAGAGTGCCATGCTCCATGAGAATGTTTTCAAATATTGCTTCCTGGTTTGTTGTCCTGTCTTCTTTGAGCACAGCAGATGTCTTTTTCCCATGAACGCAGTCTTAGCTTGGGCTATTCTCTGCTTGATATCTGTTGTACTCCTTCCATCCCACATGATGGTACTTCCAAGATAGGTGAAGGAATCCACTCCCACGAGTTTCTCGCATCTCTGGGTGTCCTCTACATTCTCGCTTCTCTCTTCCACATATGAGTATTTTAGTCTTCCTCTTATTTATTTTCATGTTGTATTCTTGGAGATCTTGGTCCATTACGTTCAGTGACTTTTGAAGAGTCAAAGGAGTATAAAGTGACCGTATTAATGCTTTCTATTATTCCCGAACCTTACATTAGAGAGGTTGGGATGCAAAATACCTCAGTTAAAATGTCACTGAAATTAGCTAATTGTTATCATTTTTGAACATCTTATGCATCTCAACAACTCATAACTTACTAACCTCAGCATCAGGAATGCTCAACAACAAGAAACAATGTAAAATATAATAATTTCAGAGATGGCAACGAGTGTAATATTTTAAATTAGAACTTTAGGATTATTCATAATGGGAGTAATATGGAATATTTTATTAATTTTCTTTTTAAAGCTGAAAATTATTAATTCCATTAATAATACCACGATTTCAAGATATTCATCAATCATATCTCTGATCTGCTCTGTAATTTGTTTACCATCTACTTCAAATATAAAAATGTGCGCTCTTCACCCACTTGTGTTGGGTAGACTTAGAAAATTTTAGTATTAATCTTCCATTTAAAAGTGAATACCGTTTGAAAATTATTTTATGTAACTTAGGAGTGTCAACTCTTCCCTACCCCTAACCTTCCCCACCTCATCCCTCCACTGGTTAGGGGGTGGTGGAGGAAGAGAGGGATCCCCTTCTCACCCCTGTCCCCTCACCAGTTGGGATTCCCCTGCATGGGTTAGGCGGTCACTCTTGTTGGGCTATAAACCAAAAGCATGAGGGATCCTCCCCGGCGGATAAGCCGAGTGCTAAGGTACAGGGCATGGTCCTTATGATAAGGTTTAGAAGGGTATATGTTGGAAGGGTCATAAAACAAAACAGGATAAAAGTGGCCATGGCATGGATACAAAAGATTTTGAGGACACCATGGTGACTAGTGGTGCAGAGGGTTGGATGTCTTATGCTAAGGATTGAAGAAGCAAGTTCAATAAAGCTGCAATTCATGATTTAGTTCTGGGCACTGGCCTTTGTAAGTTGCATTACAGATTTCAAATATTTGAGGTGCACAATGTCTTCCTTAGTGTTGCCAGCCTTTGGAAGTATGTGCTGCTGCTGTTAGTCCTCAAGAATACCAAATTATAGTGCACAAAAAATTTAACAATACTTTCTTCCACCACTGTACTTTGTGTCAAATGTGAGGAATAAATGTTCATGCATGTTCCCTGTTGCTTTTATCATTTTTTATATGGTGCTGTATCCCTTAATTGTAATGATGTTCATTTATTGCAGGGTGTACCCAACATATGACTTTGCATGCCCAATTGTTGACAGTATTGAGGGGGTGACGCATGCCTTGAGGACAATGGAATACCATGACCGAGATGAGCAGTTTTACTGGTTTATTGATGCTCTTGGTCTTCGAAAGCCTTACATTTGGGAATATAGCCGACTGAACATGACAAACACAGTGCTATCCAAAAGGAAGCTTACTTGGTTTGTTGAGGAAGGATTAGTTGACGGCTGGTAAGACTCACCTCCATTTGCAATCAATTAAGTGTTGAATGTCCTACATCAATGTGCTGGTTTTATTTATTATTGTCATTCATTTCTGTTTCCAGGGATGACCCAAGATTTCCCACGGTTCGAGGTATTTTGCGTCGAGGGATGACGGTTGAAGGCCTTAAACAATTCATTATTGCCCAAGGATCCTCGAGATCAGTAGTTGTCATGGAGTGGGATAAAATTTGGGCATTCAATAAAAAGGTAATCTTTTGTATGATTTATTGTAGACTCTTGTTAGTACAAACCAAGTTCATACGATGTTTTCATTTTTATGAAGCTAAACATTTGTCCCAATCAGAGGAGTAACAAATGTATGGTAAAAGAAGCAATAAATTGATCCGAGAATACAAAAATCTCCAATGTCATTAAATTATGAGCCTTAGTCCAGGTCCTCACTAAAACAAAAAATTCTCAATTACAAATTTGGATGGATAAATAAAGGAAATCTTGCAGACATCCACATTGCTGCATTATAAATCGTAAAGTTTTGCTGTATTGAGAACTACCGTGTAAACAATTGTTACTTTGCATAAGCTATTTAGCTGGGTTGAGGGTGCAGAACTCCCATTGGTTTACTGAACTCAATTGGAACTCTGGAAGTATGAAAGTTCAAGGAGGGGTATAAGGAAAGCGGATAAGGCCTCTTTCCCTTTCACACTTCCGGATTGTCTTATGCTTCTATTTGCCCCTCTGATGTTCACTAACTGAATGTGGCCCCAATTTGTCTGTGTGGTGGGCAAAATGTCTTTCTTCCCCTAAGACAGCAGCAGCTTCGTGCTACCTCTTGCAGTAGGCAGGGCAATCACTTGAGTCTGAGTCAGCATTGTGTTATCAGTGCTTTTTGATGACCTGGCGATACCCTCTGCCCGGGCTAGTAGGAATGACAATGATTTTGATTTTGACAATTTGATGTTTCAGCATCATGTATCCAGAGCTGAAAAAGTATTCTTTGAGCTAAAGGCTACTAGGGCTTTCCACCCAGTCAAACTCTCCATTTTATTCATCAAAATGTTGGCCAAGATGGATAGTTAGACCTGGTGGAAAGCCCGAGTAACCTTTAACACCATTTAACGCCATTTAGCCTTTAACGCCAGGAAAGCCTTAATCTTTATTTTTTGTGCATATTGACATACTGGCCACAAAATCACTTAACATCTTATAATTGCATATAAAGTCCATTTAAATGTGACAATTTTTCTCACCTTTGAGAAAGCTGTCAGTTTTGTCGTTTTAATGAGGAAAATATGCAGCTCGTGAGCTAAGGTATCAAGTCCATTTCCAAAATTTAAAATAATGCTCGATGTGGAGTGTATTTCAGTTATGAATGAGCAAAAATTATTTCTATTTCCCAAAACATTTTTCATATCCACGCATCCAAATGCTTAGCTGCTTGCGTATTGCTACCAACCATTTCGCTTTGGATGCATAAAAATTTTCGCTTGTTTGTTTGTGAAAAATGTGTTTCTTTATAAGATCATAATATTTATTCGTAGTGTAGTATGACTTAAAAATTATTCGAATGATATCAAATTAGCTTCATCATTTTCTAGGGTTAAATTTTGCTGACGATGTCACAGCATACCATCCGTTTAGTTGATAATGGACATTTTTCCTTAACCCCATCTGCACTAACATTCCCATTTGGTCATTAACATCAATAAAATTATTTTTCATATTTCTCAGTGGTCTCAGCACATTTTTACATCAATTTTCTTCTGTAAAAATGAGCTATCTTTGGTTATTATGTACTTGGAAAATAATTTGGCATCATTTACTGACAAGCCAAAGAAAAATATTTCATATGTTAACAAAATTGTGATACTTTCCAAGTATGTGCATATTATGCTGATTGTATGAAATAATGAGAATGCTTCATATAGCAATCAATTTTGGTCTGTAATTATGGGAAAATAAACTGCACGTACACTCATGAATTTTTGTGTGCCGCACAGTTCAGCATTCATTTTCTTCTCCATATACTGTGTCACTCTCGTGGGGAAATTTCGACGATGCCAAATGCATTACATGCCATTGCATCATGAGGTGAAAACAGCTAGTGGGGAAAAAGCAGGTGTATAATCATCGCAGGCATCATATGTACACGTTATAATGAACATACAACATGAATGTTAATATGTACAATATTTATGTATGTCTTCAAGCAAAACCTTGAACACCATCGACCCAGTGAAAATTATAATACATTGAGTGGGAAACGAATAAGGAACATGTACAATGTATGGAAACAGACAATACATGAATATAGCAAATTTTAAAACCTAAGGTTGTTACATTGTCTGGACATTTCGCCAGGTTTCAAAAAAAAAGAAAAACAAAGCTCACCGCTAGATAACTGTAGCAGTAAATAAAAACGACAGAGAAAATGAGTTACAATGAGTTGGAAATGGCTTAGGAATATGTACAATGTATGGAAACAGTTAATACGTGAATAGAGCAAATTTTTAAACCTGAGGTCGTTACATTGTCTGGACATTTTGTGGGGTTTCGATAAAAAAAAAAGTTCTCCGCTAGACAATTGTAGAAGTACTGAAACAAGGCAGCAAAAATAAAACTATATTGAAAGGGAAACGGCCAAGGAATATGTACAGTGTACCGAAAAAGATAATACCTGAGGACAGCAAAAATTTACAATGTGAGGTCGTTACATTGTTTGCAAATTTCGAAAGATTCTAAATTTAAAAAAAGCTCAACGCTCGACGACTGTTGCAGTAATGGAACACGACAGAGAAAATGAGTTACATTGAGTAAAAAAGGCTAAGATATGTATATAATATACGATAGGGTGCCACTACCCGCCAAGTGGTGGGTCCCATTCTTGATTTCTGCACTCTACCCCATCACTTGGGAGTGTCCAGTGTGAATGGGTTAATAATTGACCCTACAACCGGTGCCAAAATGATGATGACTTGAGTCTGGATTCCTGTTAAGAAAAAATTTGCCAACCTACGTAAAAGCAAGGTACATCAATATTAGGAGAACAAGGAATGAGATGTGAGATTGTATGAAGCAATGCATGAATGCAACAGAGTAAAAACAATCATGGAGGGTGCATTATGGAGGATGTGATTTCAAGAGAGCTAGTTTGCCATGCCTTGCACTAATAAGCTATGCCTAGTCCACAAGGGTATGATGTGATGGGTTTGTTGGGAAAAGTAATCTTCCTCAAATATAGTGTGTCTTTATTCCATGACTCTCTGGTTACTATGTATGTCATGGTTTCATGTGGTAATTGCGTGTGTGCATGATTTCAGGTGATAGATCCAGTGGCCCCAAGGTACACTGCCTTGGAGGGCATGACCAAAGCTGTGCAAGTGAGCGTCATTGGGGCCAAGGAGGAAAAACTTGAAGTGGCTCTTCATCCCAAGGACCTCAAAGTGGGAACCAAGGCCATTTGGGTTGGGCCCAAGATCCTGATCGACGAGGCAGATGCCAAGTGCCTCGTCGAAGGCCAGAATGCAACTTTCATCAACTGGGGCAATCTTCTTGTCAAGAAAATCAACAAGTATGTTTTCAATGATGTTATTCAGGGTGGCGATCATCAGGGAAAACCGGGAAAAACTGGAATTGACAGGGAATTTTGAATTTCTGGAAAAGTCAGGGAATTCTCGTAACAGTCAGGGAGAAACTGGAATAGGAATCCTCGTTATTTTTCTATCATTGCGTTTATCAGCCAGTCTTTCCCGCCATTTATTTCCACAAACGGAAACTAACGTCCTCTGCTGACATGCATGGAATAAGTGCCATCAATTCGTGGAGTATTCAGTTGTGAATCTTATTAGTTGTGAATCTTAGTTATTTAGTTTTGAATCAAACGTAAAATGCAGGTATCCCTTATGTATATCCTTATTACGATATTTGCTTAGTTGTATTAAAAATCATGATCACAATGTATTACGCTTACCACAAGGAATCCGAGGCTAAGTTGTTCAGAAAATTTTACCTCACTTTTTTTTATTTTTTATTTCCGAAACTCAGGTCGAGAAGTAGATGTAGTAGAAAATTTAGAAAATTCAAAGCTGCCGTAGAAAATTTAATTCAGCAGAAAAAAATATTCTGATAATTGGTGACCTTTTGGCGATCGGTCAGGGAAATTGGTAAATCCATCAGGAAAAAGTCAGGGAAAGGGCAGGGAATTTGAAAATTGAATATCAGTTGCCACCCTGTTATTGTAATTCTTGTGCCTAAAATACTGGACGTGGTCAATCCATTTTACAGCTTAATTGATGGATAATCTTTTTTGTATTGTACTTAAGGCAAGATGGAGTAATAAAGTCAGTGGATGTGGAACCAAACTTGGATAACAAGGATTACAAGAAAACATTAAAACTCACATGGATTGCTGCAACTGAGGCGGCTCCCCTCATTCCTTGCATTTGTGTCTTTTTTGATCACATCATTAGCAAGCCTGTGTTGGGCAAGGATGAGGACTTCAAGAATTTCATTGGGAAGGACACTAGAGTAAGCTATATTATTAAAATATTTTTAACGAACAAGTCCTAATGAAATGACAGTGTGTCATATTTTCATATATGCCCGGATGCCCTATATGCTGTCAAATGAAATGTGTATCTTGTAGGTAGTGATTTGTTGGCAGAGGAAGTTGAGTCTAAAAACTGCCGACATTTACAGTGTGCATTTCCATGTCTAGATTTGTTTCGTAACTTTTTCAAAATTCCATTTCAGGTTGAGGTTCAAATGCTGGGTGAGCCAGAACTTGCTAATGTGGCAAAATCTCAGATTATTCAGCTGCAGAGGAGGGGGTTCTTCATTTGTGACCAGGCATACGAACCACCTAGGTTATTATCCTATTGGTTGAAATTTAACATTAACATATCCTGATTGAGACCTTGTGATTACTTCTTACATTTCATTTCAGTCGGTACTCTGGTCGTGAAATCCCAATTGTGCTTTTTGCCATACCTGATGGACACACAAAGGAGATGCCTACAGCTGGGCCACCCAAGAAAGAGAAGAGTGTGAAGATCAAGGTTTGTCAATACTAGCGATGGGTTGGGTCAAAAATTTATTGAGTCCAAATCCTGAATTCAAGTGTCCTTTTTGTATTAAACCTTCAATACCAAATCTTGGATCTGAATGCTGCTTCCCCTAAATCATGAATCTGTTCCCAAAGTATAATAAGTAATAGTATTTTGTTAAACAAATTCAAAACCAGTTTTACATTTTCTTGAAAATAAATGGACCCATAAGTAATTCGAGGTTTCTCTTAATCTAAATTCTATTTATTTAGCTTTAAATAGAAATATAACTGAACAGACATTTGTTTCACATTAATATCTGTTTCTTCCTCAGTTAAAAGTGGTAAGAAAGAAAATTAAATTAACACTAGTGCTACTGATTTATTTTTACATACTCTAGTGCATTCTCAACTATTTTCCAATGAGGTGTTAGAAATCCTCCCCATGTTGTTTTTGTTCAATTGTAGGCTTTGCTGTTTTTCTGGCTGAAATTGAAGTTTTTTTAATGCTTTTACACAGCGCTTTATATTGGCTTTGGAGGGCCTACTTAGGGAGTTTAGTGCAAAATAATGCAATAAAAGTTTCGAACTGTGATTCCAGTTAATGTTGATCTAATGGTCATATTTTGAGTGAACTGACCTCATAGTAATAAGGAAAGAACTACCTCTCTACTCTTTCAAATTTTGCACTCTTAACCTACTACATTAGACTCTCATTATTGCTAAGTTCACAGGCCAAAAAATCTGCAGTTTGTGATAACAGGCTTTGTATCAGCTTAGTTTTTTCATATATATCGCTAAAAAAGGTCCCTTGGCATACTTTCCTTGTCTCTTCAATCTTTCGTGAGTTACAGCCTTGCTGTGGAATGATTTTAAGTGTGTATGTAAGTACAATAATAGATTAAGTTTAGTGCAAAGATATGAAATCCAACGCATACATCAATTTTTGGTGTACTGATTTAACATAAGTTTTGATTTCACAGAAGGAAATGTGTGGTCCTGGCCTATTCCTAAAGTATTCTTATGGTATCATTTCTGGATTTTACATTAATGCATGTAACCATTTTAAGTAAGATTGTATCAGTCCCCGGTGGAGGTATTGATTCAATTTTATTGTATTAAACAACAGAACTTGGGGAAACTTCAGCAAAATCGGCCAAATTCTTGCCCATCTTAAACGAAAATCTTCAAATTGATTTTTTAAAGTTTTATTAGTTTAAGGGGTAGCCTTACTACCAAGAAATTCAATGGTAACAAAACAGTATATGACATTTTAATGACATGCATTGTTATTTTACTTTCCCAACTTCCCTTGACCTTGAAAGACCTCCGTAGGCTCCTCATCTGCTATGAGTGATGAGATAATGCTCACTTTAGGGTCCCCTACAAGCAAGCGCGTCCTTGCACCAGAGGACGTAGTTGAGCAGAAGTTGATATACTGTTTTGCTTTGGCAAATGTTAAATAAATTCAATTGAATCACCCAGCCTCATCAAAATAACAGGTAGCGTGATGTGATGAAGATTTTAAATAAATTATCATTATAATTGGTGTTATCATAGACTACCTGCACTCGGGCTACCTTTCACGGCCAGCCCATGCCATAAAAAATTCTACCCTTTTCATGAGTGCCGTGAGCATTCTCCTTCCTGTGGAACTCTCTCGGGACAAGGAATCGCACAGGTCAAGTCAGCAGGACAGCAGATTACTTTCCTCGATCGCTGGGCGATGGGAATCACGACCCTCACAAAGTAGGCTGTGATCAAACAAAGCTGACCATTATATCAAAAGTGGATTTTTTCTGTCTGAAGGTTGAAATTTGGTGTAAGACTCACCTTATATTGGTGCATAAGATGTGTGATTTCATTTTTTTAGTTCTCGTGCATTAACAATATTCAAGGGCTTTTATTTGAACAAGATATGCCTAAAAAGCAAAATTCAGTTTTTGGTGAAAGTATCCAAAATGATGAGCTGAATGGAATAAAATAGGGATGAGTCGATTCCACTTTTTTTCGATTCCAATACTTTCAAATCGATTCCTGATTCCGATTCCATCGATTCTAATTCCTAATAACAGGTGGGATTTTGATATACCAGTAGCGTAAGACTATTACTTAAATTCGAGTATTGCTGAAATAAAATAACAAGGACAATTAAGTCTCTCAAAAAGTATATTTATTAACAAATAGTAAATATATTCTCAGCTTATTGAGGTAGATAAAAAGTACAAATTGATAGCCTACACCCAAAATTACTGAGATAAATATGAAGTGATAAACGAAATTTGGTATGAATATTTATTTATCTGGTATCGATGGAATCGGAATGGACTTAAGGCGATTGATTCCCGATACCGATTCTAATCCAGAGACACCAGTGTTGAAATTCGCTATGAAAAAATCATTTGACTTGACCGGGATTTGAACCCGGATCTCCCAATTGCCTGTCAGGTGTGTTAGCCAGTTACACCACCAAGCCATCTTCCTTCAAGGCGAATTTCGAGGGGGGTTTATGCGAATTAGATGTTCAGGCCTCAAGTTCCCATTAACCTCCCTTGAAATTCGCCTTGAAGGAAGATGGCTTGGTGGTGTAACTGGCTAACACACCTGACAGGCAATTGGGAGATCCGGGTTCGAATCCCGGTCAAGTCAAATGATTTTTTCATAGCGAATTTCAACCCTTGTGTATATGCACCCGTGCGAGTGATTTCGTACCATATCATTTGTTACATGCAATGTTTGGAAACTAATTCTGAGAATTGGTGGAATCAAGAATCGACATTTGGATTCGACTCATCCTTAGTCTCACTGCTTATACCCAGTGTTAAAAAAAATGAAATATTTCTTCAGGAAAAGGCGACTGACGAGGTAGGGAGCCATGGTAAAGATGCAGATGGGCTCAGTTCACAGATTGCCCAGCTGGGGGACAAAGTGAGGAAGTTGAAGAGTGAGAAGGCTTCAAAGGTAAGAGTGTGACTACTGAAAGCATTTAATCCCAGTAAATCTTCTCTTTGATTGTTATCTGTATGCTTTGTGTATTTCATTGCGTGTGAACTCAGTTTGTTCATTATTCCTCTTAAGGATGCAGTTGCTGGAGAAGTGAAGGAATTGCTGAGGCTGAAAGCAGAATATAAGCAGTTAACTGGTAAATGCCTATGAATAGCATGCATTGTTCTGCTTGCTTATATTTTAATTTTGAAGAGTGATTCATATGGTTACAGTAGAGATGGGAAGGATGGTGATTTTCTCAAATTCGAATATAATCAAGTACATCGAATATTAGAATTGCTAATAATTAATTGAATATTTTCAGAAAACTTATTCACTATCTGTATTTGAACAAAGCTCTAAATTTACCTATAATATAATCAAATCCATAAAATAATATACAATAAAGTCATTCCGAACTTACTCTGCCGGGCATTTTATTTGTCGTGGAGCATTAAGAAATATGAGCTAGAAAGCTATTTCAGAACATTTTATTTTTTTATTCTTTCAAAATATTAGGTCATTTGGAATCATTTATTTCATATCTGACTTGTGTGATACAAAGGATATTGTGCTTTTACAACAGAGAGGCATTGGGATTATTGCTAAAATCTTCAGCAGATAACGTAGCAGGCCATTAATTATTCAGCTGAAAATTCTGATATTTGGTACATTTATTATGTTTTGATTTACTGTAAAAATATCAATATGATTTCCAATCTAATGAACAGATCTTGATGCCGAATCATATGCTTTCAATATCATTCACTAGTCATGAAGTAATGCCACAGAGACTCTTCAATATGCAACCACTTGGTAAACATGTCGCACTTTTACATATTTTCGAGTATTTAAAAATTTTGTCTCTTGTCTTTATTTGGATATTTGATGTGCAGTTTATGCACAGACCGCCTTCCATCGCGTCATTTTCAAAGTGGGTTGTGCACCTAGCAGGACATAACGTCTGCCATATCTTTTGTATGTTTGACTGAACAACCAACCAATTTCCAGTATTCAAGTATTTGCAGATGGTATTCACCAATCTCTAGCTTACAGTGAAGATGATGCATGTGATAGTGCTTATTGCCCTTAGTTTACCTAAAATTGAAATGATAATAATGTGTCTGGAATTAGCACCTTGAAATGTTGTTTGTGACAGCAATTAAGTTAAAAAATGTTTTACTTACTTAACTAGTATGTTTTTGTCTTTCCTTGTGTGTAAAATGCTGAATAAGTATTTTACTTGCCCTAAAAAAGTCCAATATAAGTGTGCATTTCTCTTGTCAGACTTGGCTGCATCAGGTGTTGCTTCATAATAGTTGATTGCATTAGTGTCCATGATGAAATGGACTATTTGTAATATTCAAGAAAAATAACATTTAACAATTTAGTGTAGAAATGTACGAAGAGTCCGCTTCATTGTGATTACTGTCTAATTGTACCTGTTAACTGGAGCTATTAATTGCACTCATCTTGACTATAGGAAAAGAGTGGAAACCAATGGAAGAAGTTAAGCAAACAAAACAGGCTTCTAATGCTGAAGCACCTGAGCTAGAATCTGGACTGGATTTGCATGAGATGATAAAAGTTCAAGGAGACAAGGTCAGAAAATTGAAATCGGAAAAAGCTGACAAGGTACGTGAAACTTCAGCACTATATCAAAGCAGTAAGGCCTTTGTAATATTTATGTCAACTTCTTAATATCAATGTTAACTCTCCTGTAAGATTTCAAATTGTGGATCAGTCTGTTTGAATTAGATATGATACACTGCATTAATTGCTCTGTTTAATGACTACATATTGGAAGAAGAATGTCTAATAATAATAATAAATTTATTAATCCCAGGACAATTGTACATGTATAGGACAAGTCAAAAATACACACAGCACATTTTATAGCCAGAAATTCACTAACAGAATATAAGGCATTAGAGAGTATATACCTTCTTAGTATAGCTTTAAATGCTGAGAGGCAGTGCACACCTTTGATATTGGCAGGCAAGTGGCTATAGAATTTGCAACCAACATAGGATGGCCCTTTTGCAAACAAAGAAAGAGTGCGTGACACAGTTCTGAAATCCCTGCTTCTCCTGGTGTTGTACATGTGCACATCATAATTAACTATCAGACCCAAGGTTTGGTGCTGCTCCTTGACATAAACAATAGCATATTAAATGTAAATATGAGGAGTCAAAATGTTAAGCTCTTTAAAAAACTGCCTACAACTGGCATATTTGTTAATACCCATCAAAATTCTGAGTGCCCATGTTTATCTTTCGGAGGCAGTGTTAAATACACTGAGGAAAATGTTCTCTTTTTTGTTTTTTTTTATTTCTAGAAGAATAATTATATTACTCCTGTGTAATATAACCAACCAGAAATGAATTCTATTTAAATGAATAATGCTGTAAACATTACGATTAAACCTGTGTACCACGTACACCTTTTTACCCCGAAATCATAGTTGTAAACAGGGTGCACATATTACACAAAGCCCTTTTCTCTCTGACCATCCCAGGAACCCCTGGGGCAGCTGGCCCCTTGAGGCTCTGGATAGTTCAGTTGGGGGTTTGTGTTGTTTGCTGCTTGCCTTTCAAAGCCATCAGCACCATCATACCCTGTGATTTTTAGAATGGCATGTTCCCCTCAGGTTTTGCATTCACTTAGGGTGTGTGAATTTTTGTTTGGTTATTTTTCAGAATTGGACATAGATGTCTCAATCTCTTTGATCATTTTATGTGGCTTTCACCCAAAAAAATAACTGTGTTATGTTTAGGCATTCTACAAGAACTTGTTCACCATCGCTCATTGTTAAATACAATTTGCAGTAGTTGTATGTATATTCACTGCATTTGTCAAGTCACATGCCACTGATAGCAGATGACTAGTGGACTGAAATCACGGCTGTGCTTGGTGGAGTAAAACCTCAAAATAGAATAACAGTGCATCAGTCTGCACTTAAACGTTAAACATCATAGAGACATGGGGTTAATTTTATTTGTAAGAAAATTGATTACTTTTATCTTTTATATTTTAGGCAACTAAAAATTTTAATTTTACCTTGCCTGTGCATTTATTACCTTTGTACTTATGTTAAAGATAGCACGAACCTGCTAACCACCGCTTAACACTTGCCAAAGAGTTCATGTAGAGTTACATACATTAGCATTGTTTTTCTACTGCAATGTACAAAAAAAGTCCATTTCATCTAGCTACTAAAATTTTTAACCATCTGCCATCTAATATAAAAAATGAACTTTTAAAAACAAACTAAAACATTTTTCACTTGATAAATCTTATTATAATGTGAAGGTCTTTATAGAAGAAAATTTTGGACATGGCATCTGCTGACTGTCTCATATCTTGTGTTATTTAATCTTCTTTGTGTGTTGTCTTACTTTTACTTCTCCTATATTTTGCTGTAGCAACATCCTTGGATGAATAAAGAATCGAATTGAATTTTCTTTTGCAGTCTGCTATTGATTCTGCGGTGAAAGAACTTCTAAATCTCAAAGCAAAGTTTAAGGAAGCTACAGGTAAGCATGTGGTTTTCTTGTTTTAATCTGTGTTATCACACAAGGTTATATATTATTTTATAAAATCCGAAGATTCCTGCAAAATTTGGTGGAATTTTTGCAGAAATAAAATGAGCAATTTTCCACAAAGATATTTATAAGAATTTTCTTTGTGGCAAATTACTTATTTTATATCTGCATTATATTATATTGTACATTTGTATGATTAATATTGGCCAGAGATCCTTTTAAACTGTTACCTAACACCTGGGTGTTCTTCATTCTGTGGATGTTAATGATAATACTGACTCACTCACTGGGAGGGGAATTGAAGGGGGGAGGAAGGTGGAGTAGCGAGGGAAGCTGCAGGTTAGGAGGAGGAGCAGGTGGGTAATGGGGGAAAAAAACATACAATGTTGTTTAAAGTTTGCACTGCAAGTCATTGCTTGGATGGAATAGGAAGTCCAAAGGATTAACAAAACAATGGGAAGAAAGGTGTCTAGGCACTGTGCGGGTATTAGGATGTTGTCCAAATATACGACGGGAAGAACTCATCAACGCCATTGGGGAAACAGGATGGAGTTCTGAGGAAGGGTAAGGAGGGGAAGGGTTACTGGAAGTTTTGGGGGAACTGGTTCACCAGGGATTCACATGCTATGGGAAGGTGATAGACAAAAGGTGGAGGGGGAAGAAAGACGTCAACGTCCAATTTCTTGTTTTTCTCTTGCGACTGTATGACTGCACTAAAGTAGTCATCAGATTTGCTACACACTTTATGGCAGAACAATGCAATATTATTTTCACTTTACTTTGTTTTTCAAAAGGAATTTTTATCGTGGTTCTTTGGTGACAAAAAAATTACAGGCTCTCCCTTTTTAGGGAATGAGATGGGGAAGAGCACTTGCGATGACCTCTGCTTGATCTGTGGAAATATCACTCCAACTCTCTACAAGTAAACTATTGAGCTCTTCATCTTCGCTACATTCTGCAGCCAGTCATATTTCATTGATGCTTAGAATCCCCCTTGACATCATTCAGATCAGGTGCAACCCTTAATAACAATGCATTGGCAAATACTTCTCTTGAGCAAACAATTTCCTGAGCCATGTCATCCGTAATGGGTTGCTACTTGTATAGTTCAAGTGGTGGATATTTTTGGTGAAAAACTCCAGGATACTTAAGTCACCCAGAAATCATTGCAATGGTTCTCTTCCCGCATGTATTTGTGACTTCCATTCAATCAGGGGCAGTCAGTTGAGAACCCCTACCAGGAGTCCACCTATACCATAATCAATCATGGAAATCCATTGCCCATCGTCCATGAAACCACCACTCACCTTCCCCATCCCTCTCACCCCCTTGCTCTCCTCCTCCTCCCGTTGCAAGTAAGCAGTTAACTATCATAACAATTTTCGAATGATTTCTCAAGGAATAGAATTCCTTATGAAATATGGAGTTGCTCACCAGCCAACAGCTTCATTTCCTAATATAAACAAATAATTGCTTTTTATTTAGACCATCTTGTCAGTGCGATAAGCACTAACAATTCAATGGCTATATTTGTATATCTATTAGAACTATGTTTCTCTCTCAATGAATATTTATACCATTTGCAGTAAATCATGTTCAGTTTCATGTTTTAGTTTTCTTTTCCTGTGAAAGCTCTTTGCATTCCACTAAATCATTTACTTAAAAGTAGGGATGAGTCGATTCCACTTATTTTAGATTCTGATTCTTTCAAATCGATTCCCGATTCTCAATTCCGATTCCATCGATTCTTATTCCTAATAACAGGTGGGATATTGATATGCCAGTAGCGTACGACTATTATTTAAATTCAAGTATTGCCTGAAATAGAATAACAAAGACAATCAAGTTGCTCAAAAAGTATGTTTATTAACAAATAGCAAATATATCCTCAACTTATTGAGGGAGATAAAAAGTACAAATTGAAAGCCTACACCCAAAATTACGGAGACAAATATGATTTGATAAATGATATTTGATTTGAATATTTATCCATCTGGAATCGATAGAATCGGAATCGACTTTAGGCGATCAGTTCTCGATACCGATTCTAATCCTGAGAATCGGTGGAATCAAGGATTGACATTTGGATTCAACTCATCCTTAATGAAAAGTAATAGAACTGGGTTGGATTCAAGCGTGGTCTTATTGGTGTGGTAAAGAGAAAATCAACTTCCAAGTAATGAACAGTATGCGTTATTACTTAGATCATAATTAACTTGTGAATGTATTTCTAGATGTATGCATAACAGGAGCGATCAATAAGTAAATCAGTAAGTAAGTTCTATCATAAATTTTATGCTGGTGTAAAAAGGTGTGAACCAAGTTATAAACCTTATTGTATTGTAATCATTTCTTTAAAGTGTAATAATAATAATATAATAATAATAATAATAATTTTTATTAACCTTCAATTATTACAAGGCAAGTCAGTACAAAAATATATTATTGGTGTTGCACATAAAGTTGACATAGATATACATATAGGTGGATTAGAAAGTATTAAAAAATGCCTATAAAGTGAAGGCACTTTTGTCATTTACAAATTCCTTTAATGAGTAGAATGCTTTTTTACATAGAACTCTTTTACCCAAGAATAGAATTTTTTATTATCTTTTATTGTTTTGATAGAATCGGGTACCTTATTAATGTGTTACTGAAATTATTTATTCATATATTTCTCAAATTATTCACCATCCTTTGTATTACACATGGACATTATTTAAAAGAATTTAATTACTTGTAATGAAGAACAATTTTGAATTTCAGGAGTTGAGTGGAAACCAGACATGAAGCCTGTGGCCCAAACTGCACCTACCGAGCCAAAAGTAAATGCAGCTGTTTCTGAGAATGCTATCAATGATGCACACAACAAAATTGTTGAGCAAGGAGACCGAGTGAGAAATCTGAAAGCAGAGAAAGCATCGAAAGTAAGTTGTGGGAGAATATTTGTGAAGTGGTTTGTTTTCAATTCAGATCCCATGCTAGTGAAGTAAGACTTCACTAATTGACCTTCTATTTTGAATTGTCTGCTTTAGAAAGGATGTTAATGATCAATGTATGTTTAAGTGTGCTCCTGAGTGTTTAATGTTGATTTTTCTTTTAGCTATGTTTTTTAAATTTGAATTGGTTTTTAGTGAACCGGTACATATTTTAAGATAAATCTGGCACTTATTTCATTTGTATTTCATTTGCTAGCAGTTGATCAACTTTTATTGAATCCATGGATTCAAGATTTGATTGAATCCTTTCAAAAAGATTTGAATTCTGGTTGTTCATGTGGTACATTCCTGGACAAAAAATTCTTACCACCACGGAGTGAAAAATTTTCTAAGTACCGAGTTGACGCTGATTTGGCAACAGCGCCCCCGCGTGAGAAATAAACCCACGGACCGGAACAAGGACGCCACTGGTGAGGGGAGGGACCCATTGAAGAATGATTTGACTTGCAAAGGGATTTTTTGAACAGGGGATGGGGTGCAGGCTGGCTTTTGGACACCTTTCGTAAGGGGTGGATGAGAGAGAAGGAGAAAGTGTTTTGAGTCAGCTCTTCGAACGTTGGTTGAGCGTAGAATCTTAGGCCAGCTTCATAGGTCGGCGGCGGTGGAAGTGGTGGTACTCAGCCAATGAGGACACTTCTTTAGAAATCATGACTTGAGGCCGATGAGCTGTGCTATGATGGCTAGCGGGGGCCGCAAATATTCAGCCTGGCTGAATGTGGACTGAATTCTGTGGCGGCGGAAGCTGGTCGAGAAGCGGGAAAACCCACTGCCTTTCAAAAATGAATCCTCCTTGGATGATTAGCGAGTCCTTCTGTATCAGTAAAAGATTCTTTAAGCGATGCATATAATGTTTACGATATATTTAAGATGTTAAGAGTATAATTTATTATGGCTTGCGAAAATATGGTCTGGTATCCAACGAAAATAGCCTTCCTTAAGGTTATATAGCATCATTAATCTACTAGCGTTAACCAGAGAGTGACTTAAATCAAGCCAATTGACTATTATTAAGGCAAAATATTTTTTATCCATTCTTGATGCTGCAACCACGGGGAGAAAATTTACAGGTTGTGGCCATTGTTTATTGCATGTTCGGACAGTGGAGCTGATCACGCATAAATGCAGATATGGCATTGCGTAACGAGTTAAGCAACGACCAAATTACCTGTGTCACTCGCTCGAATTTAGACCAAGCACAATGTACAGTAGAATCTCGATCTATCGTTCTCACATTGATCGTTTTCCTGCTTATATTGTTCACCGTCTTTGGTCCCGAATGTAGTTCCATGCTGATAACGTTAATAATTCCCGCATCCATCGTTCCCCGAAGTATCGTTTTCCCGTTTCGATCGTTTCCAAATCACGGTCCCCACATCGCAATTCCCGCATTCATTGTTTGAAAAAGACAAAACCAAAAATTTACTCTGAAGTAAGATTTTGGGATTTTTGCGGCGCACTGCAGCGGGAAAGGAGGGGGAGGGAGTTAGGTGAAGCGCCGCGCAGGACGTATGGGTAGCCCTTGCCGTCCGAGTCCCTTCATATCTTTATGGCCCAAACTCCTTCCTATAGGACAATTGGCATTCCTCCTTTCCTACCCATATGAGTCCCTACCTCACTTGGCAGAAATGGTTTTTCATTTAGGCACCGTGGCCCATCAAAATGATTAATTTTTTTGAAATTCGTGTTCATTTGGTAATGCCAAGCCGAACTCCAACCGCCGATATCGGAATTCCTCATTTCAACCCGATTTCCTGCTAAGTTTTGCCTCTCTGAACTAGATGGTGATAACCTGCTACACCTCTCTTGCTCTATGCCTCGTGGGTTACGCGATTGCTCCAGATAAACAAGAGTACTCTTGGTAGCGTCAAGCTCGCTCCATCTTTAACAGGTGGCACTCCTCCATCAGCGGAGCACAATGGAAAGCGCGAAAAAAGATTACATACTACCCAACCAATTTTAGGCACGCTTCTCACCCTCAAGGATATTTGAAACGAATAAATTTCTATGCATGGATAGGTCGGTGCACGAGCTTGAGGATCATCCAACAACATGATAATGGACCTTGTTTATTTACTTTTATCATCCGAGACACCATTGGGATATGTAATACTAATAAAATATTTTAAACAGTTAGTAGTCAAAGGAAAAATTAGAGATGCACTAAGTATTTTCACTAAATTTAAAAATTCTCCCGCTTTTAAGAGAAATTCCTTTAAGATTCCCCTCTACTGTGAAAAGTTACCATAAAATTCTCGCATTTTCATCTCGTTTTGGCTCGCGGGAAATCTTTTCCCGCATCCATCGTTTTTTTTGCCCATTCCCTTGAAAAACGATAGATCGAGGTTGTAGTGTAATTCTTGAACAGAGTGGCAAGGCTTTTTCTCAACTCATTTCAATAAACATGCATTTCAGATTGAGGCGTTGCATGTTAGCTTGACGAATATTGTTATAGTGAAACTACTGTCATCAAATAAGCAATAATTAATAATTACTTACTTATCTTTAACCAATTCATTCATTAAATCGCACTAATCATTCTCATGAGTCAAAAATGTTGGTTTTTCCGATGACATGTAAATACTGCAGTGTCAATGTTATTGTACACCAACCACCTTTCATTTGTTTTCTTGCCGCCGACCTATGAAGGGTCCACCGCTACCGTCCGCGGCGGAATCCATTGTGATCCCCACTGCCGCCGACCAATGAAGCCGGCCTTAGTATACTATGACTGCTAGAAAGGCGCAAAAACAAAATACATTCTTCAGTTTCCTCCTCGTCAGTTCGTTATCGTTTTAACTGCACCAGTCAGTAAGTGGACAATTGTTTATAAATACTTAGCGATTACACCAAATGGCAGATATTGCATGATGTAACTGTCTCTCTTTGTTAAGAACACATAAATACTCAAGCTAGCCCGTATATTTTATGTAATGACGATTTGCTCCTGACGCATTCCCACCTCCTTAAAATAGACCTCCCCCAACCCAAAACCATCAACCGCCCTGGTCACCTTATCCGTCCTTCACCGTAATAACGCACGATCCTTCCTTTTACTTTGCCTCAATTTCCCCCTCCACTTCATCCTTCCCAACCTTCAACCATGTATTTACCCGGCCACCTGTGATATTTGTTACCTGATGATGGCACGAAGTTGCTAAAACCCGGGTCACACCAGTATTTAGGAAATAATGGGCTGGTTCACCATCAATTTTTATTGCCGAATCTGATATAGTTCTCCAAAATTAAAATAGCTACATTTTTCCGTTTTTTGTTCCATTTCTTACTTTTCGAGTAATCGGCAAAGAAAAATCGATGTTCTCAACCCTTTCTCTGAAAGGGTCTTTGAAAGTTGTTTATGTCACTGGCCGCTCCCTTCCAATGACCCCGGGCGCTACGCAGCATTCCCCTACCCCCTCCATCCAGCAAAGGAATAGGCTAGTGAGACAGAGATGTGAAGACATCTCCTACTTTGTAGAATGAATTTTGTTTTTGCGCCTTTCGTCGTAGTCGTAGTCATAGTATACTAAGATTCTAGGCTCAACCAGTTACATCATGCAGTATCTGTCATTTCGCGTAATTGCTAAGTGTATATAATTAATTGTCCACTTACTGACTGGTGCAGTTAAAACGATAACGAACTGCCGGAGCGGAAACTGAAGAATGTATTTTGTTTTTGTGCCTTTCTAGCAGTCGTAGTATACTACGATTCTAGGCTCAACCAACGTTCGAAGAGCTGACTCAAAACACTTTCTCCTTCTCTCTCATCCACCCCTTATGAAAGGAGTCCGAAACCCAGCCTGCACCACATCCCCTATTCAAGAAATCCCTTCGCAAGTCAAATCATTCTTCAATGGGTCCCTCCCCTCACCAGTGGCGGGTTGAAATGGTCCTCGTTCCGATCCGTGCGTTTATTTCTCCTGCGGGGGTGCAGTTGTCAAATCAGTGTCAACTCGGTACTTAGAAAATTTTTCTCTCCGCAGTGGTAAGAATTCCTTGTCCAGGACTGTACATATACTCAGTTTGGATAAACTGAAAATTACGGTAACACTTTGCTTCAGTATTTTAGCTACTCAAGGTTGTTTTCCTACAAGTGATCAATTGCAAAATGAATCATTGCATTGCGAATATGAACATTGGTGGATAATTTATTGTTACTGACCTTATTAAGGGATAAATTGTTTATCTTTCCCATGGAAAAAGTTAAGTTTTTGCATATTTATATTCAGCACGGTTAAACAAGAGACATATGACAAGAAATTAATTTTTGAAGCCTATTTTTGTAGTTATATTTAAACTTTGGACATTCCTGAACATCCTTTGCTAATGGCAGAACTATTGCTTGGGTTGCATGCATTCTTGGAAATTACCCTTTGTCGATTTTACTTGGCATAATTGGATATCAAGCCTTCCTGGTTGTTTAGCTCTTAATTTCAAGAGTTTATCCAGTTTAAAAACTCCTACACATTTTACTCATTTTATCCTCTCTTTTTCAAAATATTATGATAATCATAAAAAATTAAAGAAATTAAAATTATCTTGAAAGTTTTAGAAGATAACTCCTGTGGAAGCACACCTGCCTTCTTGCTCTGCAGTGTGATTGTGAAAATTACTGAATAATTGTCATATAAGTTCAAGAAATGGATAGCTTGCATCTTAATTGAGAACTAATATGTGGTGTAGCCTTTGCTGGTGGTACTAGCCTTTGCTGCATAGTTATATATACAAAAGTCATACAGTCATTTATAAAATTTTTCAGTCATTCACAAAAATTTAAATAATTAAAATACCAGGCAATGTGTGGTGGTGTTCTAATCTCTCGCTTTCAGTGCGATCAGCACTTTTGATGCTCCGTTTGTCTTGTGTCACCCCATATTGCTCTGGAAAATGTCTTGACAAGCCTGGATATCTGGAGGATGGAATAGGGGTGGGAGCAGAGGGTGAAAGTGAAATGGTAGAATGAAGCAGTTGTGATTGTGGTTTGATGATGGAGATGCGGTAGCCATGGAGATTGCTTTTGGGGTGGCATTTTATGAAGAGGAAGTGGCTGTTAACCAGTAAAAGATGAAAAATTTTACGCCTAATATTTTATACCACTTGTGTAACCACTGACATATGTATATACTGACCACGATTTTGTAGCCACCTTAGAAGCCTAACAGTGAAAAGTTCAACAGAGAAATGAGTAAGTTACTTCTTCAGGGCTGTAAATCATATTTTCATGTTCGAGGCGGCAGTGTGGAGGCAAATGTAACTCAAAAGAATACAACAAAAAACTCTTCAACAAGGCCACTGATCAACGCTTTACCAGTCTCCTTGGTTCAGCTGGTTTTGATTTTGGGATGGCTTCAAAAGGGAAATCTTTTAGTATGGAGGAGAAGAGAAGAATTACAGAGGAGGTTGCTTAAAATCCTCACTTAAAGAGAGGACGTGGCAAAGAAGCTGCTCATGCCAGCCTCTTGAACCCTGAACAGCATATCGTGATGAAAAGGGAAGTAATTTTAAGAGAGGCAGCAACATTGGGTGTGTTATCTAAGAGCCATAAGCACTCAAAAAAGTCTCCATTTGAGTAACTCAGGGTGTCCAGCACCCTGGAAACCCGGGAAGATTGGGAAATCTCAGGGAATTTTATTTTCACTGGAAATATCAGGGAAATCTCAGGGAAATATCAAATTGACTCTGGAATTTTCTGTTGTGTCAATATATAAAACAGCAATGGAACCAATGTGCCTTTTTCAGCAAGTTGCTAAGTCAAATTTCCCTTGCTTTGTCGCATTTTGCATTCCTGTAATCACCGAAAGTAGGTACAATGTTTTCTATTTAGGTACATTGTGTTCTTATTGGTGATACTATCTGTAAATCAGTGGCGTAAAGAACGTGCCTTTTTCGGCAAGTTGCTAAGTCAAATTTCCCTTGCGTGGTCGCATTTAGCAAAATAAGGAAAAAAGTCAATTCCTTCATTATTTTAAGTTGTTGATCATTTTATGCCAATGCTATTCATAGCAAAGTCTGGCTGTAACATAACCTTGTTCCCCGAGCACCAGCATGACAACGTTTAAATGTAAGAAAGGGTGGTGATGTGACTTTCTCTCAAACTATTTTAAAGTTTTGTGTTTATGTTCCTCCAAATATGCAAGTTTAAAAATAATCCTTACGTCAACTCACCCAAAAAACATACCGAACATTCTCTTATAATTAACGAGAAAAAATCAATATTTCCTATGGAAAAATAAAAATTATGTGTGGAAAACCTGGAAATCTCAGGGAATTTTCAAATGCCCAGCTGCTGGACACCATGTTAACTGGAGAGCCACTTATTCACCTGGTTCCAGCAAGCCCAAGCCAGTGATTTGCCTATAAATGGTGTTATAATAAATGAGAGCGCCCATGAAGTAGCTACAAGACTAGGAATCGACTATTCTGCTGGATCCGGTGGATGACTTAGAAGATTCAAAGTTAGGCATGGACTGGTGTTCTAAAGTGGTGAAGGCAGCAGTGTGAGTGAAGAGAGAATGGAATATTGGAAAAGTAATCTAGGGAAGTTAACTGAAGGTTATGAACCAAGAAACATTTTCAATGCTGGTGAAACTGGACTTTTCTATTCCCTGCTAGGCAACAAAACTCTAGCTTTTATAGGTGAACAGTACCATGGTGGTAAACTAAGCAAAGAGAGGTTGACAGTTGTTTTAATTGTGATGGGAGAAAGAAACTGCAATCAGTGGTGACTGGAAGATTTGCAAAGCCATGATACTTTAAGCATGTACGATCATTACCATGCAGGTATTTAAACAACAAAAATGCATGGATTACCACACATTTATTTCAGGACTTTTTGAAATCCCTTGACGCCAAAATGGGATGAGCCAACAGAAAAATTATTCTGTTTGTCGATCGATGTGCTGCGCATTCCCCTGATACACATTTCTTGAGAAACGTGAGGGCGGATCCACTTAATTGATAGTTTCACTTGAAAATGAGCTCATTCTCACTTACGGCAAAAGTAATTAGAAAAGAATAATCCCAGATTTTTTTTTAAAGAAGTAACTGTCCAGCAATATTATAGTGCTCGCAGAGTTTCTGTGCACTTGAGAATTTCTCCAAGTCTAGCCGCCCATGGTAGATGAGCAGCAATTGGCTGCAGGCGTCCAATCCCGTAAACCGGTTCTTAGCTCAGTGCACGCCGCATGCGAATACCATAAGTGGCAACCCAAAAAAATCAGCGAAAACGAACGCCATGCCTCGCCAACGCGAGGGCCTTGAAAATAGAAATACTCTGGACGAGAAACTACTATAGATATCGAGTCAAAACGTGCAGTCATTGCAATAGTCATCGCAGTGAGGTTACAAAGTAATCCTCATTGACGGAGGTCACTGTGGTCACACGATTAATAAACAAAACTTAAATCCTAGTCACCAACA
Organism: Ceriagrion tenellum; assembly: GCA_963169105.1. Classification (NCBI taxonomy): domain Eukaryota; kingdom Metazoa; phylum Arthropoda; class Insecta; order Odonata; family Coenagrionidae; genus Ceriagrion; species Ceriagrion tenellum. The sequence goes on along the minus strand of OY720641.1, from coordinate 135,380,010 downwards.
TTTTGAAAAATACAAATACGAAAATTGCGACTAATTATCATAACAACTAAAATTTTTATCACTGGGAAAGAAACTAGAATACTAATAAACTCTTCTCGGGCTCTGCACCGGAAAACAAGTCATTTTTCGAAATGTTGGCAAACATGAAGCCAATCACCTGGTGCAGAGCCCGAGAAGAGTTTATTAATACTATTCAACAGGAGAAACTGAAATCTTTAAACTAGAATACATCCGTGAACGTAGATCTATGAAGAAAGCCTGTTACTCGACACATGGATACAAAGTGAAAAATAACAGATTCTTATATTATTTAATTATAAAAAACCACAACATACCTCTTACGTTTTTGGTGGTTCATGTCTTAGTTTAAGCTGCAATTTTGTTCCGGGAAGCTAGGTTCTCGCTGATCCAATCCTTGCATTTTTTCTATCTTCATCACTTGATTCAATACCAAGGGGATTAACTACTGTGGGCTCTTCATCACAGACACATTCCTTTTTATAGTCTTCTTCCTGAATATTTTCTGCATGTTCAACCCACTTTTTCCAATCCTCCTTCGTCACAGATGCTAGAGCTTTGTGCGTTAAACGCTCCACATCAACCATTTTAAATGTAGTGTTCCTCTCTGCCACGAACCTCTTGACTTGTACCCATATAATTCAATGGGATTATATTTGCAGTGTTAGGGAGGCAGACGGACCACTAAATGGCCCATTGAAAGGGCTAAATCGTCCAACTGGTATGATGTCATGATATTGTTTCTCACTATGAATTCTTTCACTTTCTCAAGCAGTTCTACTATCACTAAGTGGTTGGTTGTGATGTCACAACCTGGATTGTATTCCCTTCTTCCAGCTGGATGTGTTTGGTATTTTTTCTAAAATTTTGGAGTGGTAGCTCATGTTGTCCATGACAATAATGGATGGCTGGTCCAACCTCCTCAAAAGTTCCTCAAACCACCAAGTAAAACAATCCGCAATCATATCTTTATGGTAGTCAGACAAAGGATCTCTGCTACTGGATCTAAAAACTAGACCCATATCACCAATAAATCCGAACTCACTGGATCCTGCACGAGTCACAATTAATCGACCACCCTTCCCAGTTGGAACATGCACGCCACCTTCTCCCTCGGAATTAACCCAGATGTGACGCTGGCAGTAATTTTGATTTACCCACGTTTCATCTAAATACACTGTTTGTTGGTAAATAGGGTTCACACGGTGGGAGTGCATGATTTTCAGGAATTTTATCCTGCATTCCCTTATATCACATCGCTCCATCAATAGTTTTCTGCCATCATTACCTATCACATACTTAAATCCCTGGCTGTTGAATAACTCCCTAAAAGAATAGTATGATCCATTGTATCCTGTCACTTCTTGGAAAGCAAAGCTCACTCTCTCCACTGTTGGGTAATGTGGTACATATCCAGAAATATTCGACGCACCAAATCCTCATTGAATTTGTCAATTTTACTTATATTGAGAGGTGGCCCTCTCTTCTTCTTTTCTTCCTCCTTCCCCATGTTTTTTCAGCATGGTATAAACATAGGGGGTGGACACGCTACATGCCATTGCTGTTTTTTGACAGCTTCACCGTTTTCATAGTGAAAACATATGGCGTTTACAGCCGCAAATTTACTCCGATGTACTTAACCATGGTTGGGGATGTTGAGGTTATTTTCACTTCCACACAAATCCGCTGAAGATGATCCGTGTGGATATTAATTGACTCAAAGGAACTTATAATGTTTGCTACTCGACACTTTGTCTAAGCACAGTTTTCACGATCTACTACGGAAGTGTCACTGTATCTGGGAGAGTTGCCCTCACCATTTCCTTGCAAAAGTAAAGGTAAACCCTAAATACGCCTGCCCGTAACTCCACAGAAAATTCCTTAGGCATGGTAACATGCGGGAATGACACAGCACCACTGAATACGAGATTCACTTTGAAGGTTTCTACGAACTGGCACCAGCAACGGTTTAGCCATAGCGAGTCTATCGAGGGCCCAGAAAGCTCATTAACAAATTTTGTAGAAACCCCAACATCTCTGGAATAAAGATCTGACCCCATGAGCGAACTTGCTTCCGATACTTGGGTCAGCGTGGATTATCTCCCTTTTGCAGCGCCCTGCCGAGCGCCCCGCAGATTTCCTTTCACTGTCATGCGCGGATATCACAGGGATTCATGCTCACGGCTCTAGGGGATGTGTTACCTGCTAATGAGTTTTTCTCAGAATCTAAATTCTTAGAGCTGCTTGCGATTAAGGAGCAAAGCTATTTCTTAGAAGAAGTTATTTAGATGATGGAACTATGGCTCCAAAAATCACCGATTCAGTCGAATAAGTCTATTTACACATTTTGGACTACCATCATTTTCAGAACGTCGTAGGATTTGGAAATGAGTTAATTTTCATTTTATTGCTCTTTCAACTATTTGGGCATATTTCCTAATAGAGGATTATCCGATAGCCAATTAGAAAGGAGATGAAATACCACTAATGATTTTTCAACTGACTATGGCAGTCAATTAGTCTTAGATGACTTTAAATTATCCTGCAGCGAGTGACAGGCTTTCTTAACTGAATTAAATATGGTTTGATAAATTTTGATATCTTTCCCAGTGATATAAATATTGGTTGTTTTGATAATTAGTCACAATTTTCATATTTGTATTTTTTGAAATGTTGGTTTAAAGTTGGTTGGTTGGCCTAAAGAGGATTTAAGTTTTGTTTATTTATCGTGTGACCACAGTGACCTGCGCCGATGGGGATTACTTTCTAACCCCACTGCGATGACTATTGCAATCACTGCAAGTTTTGATTCGATATCTATAGTAGTTTCTCGTCCAGAGTATTTCTATTCTAAAGGCCCTCGCGTTGGCGAGGCATGGCGTTCGTTTTCGCTATGGATGTGTGAACACCAGATTTTGAACTCGAGTCAAGTTCGAGTCGATCATTGCTAAAAAAATCAAGTTTCGAGTTGAGTCGAGTTTGTCAATGTAACATGTAATGTTTTTTAAGAGAAAATAAAAGTCATTAAAGCCTTATTTAATTCAAGATTAATTTCCTAAGTTTTTAAATCAATTCAACAGATAGAAGAAAATACTTAACTTTGAAATTCAACCAAGCTTGCTTAAGCGTTAAAAATGAAACATATGATACAATGATTTTTATAATAATTTTTTTTATTTATAATGCACAAGAATTATTTATGAATAACAATATCTATATAAAGAAACCATAGCCCATCATTTGCCATTATTTAAAAAGGTGAACATACTTTCACTTTTCTTGGTCACTCAAAACATATAACTTGCACCCTTAAGAAAATAAACTTCCACATTCATGTAGTGCACAGTTACACTTAAAATACAAAACTTGAACTTTAAGTGACACATAAGAAAAGCATTTATTCAATGTAACAAAACCTTTGAGAAATGACAATAAAAGCAAATGAATCTGTGAAACTTAAATTACTAAACTTCCTTTCACATCTAAATATGTGTGACATTGAAATCAAATTATAAATTGTAATGCAGGAAAACAAGTTGCTCCACATGTTCAAGCTGGAGATTCCCTCTTCTTACATATAAGTAATGGTAGCGGGCGTGACTTCATGGAAATCCTTTATAGTAGGAAGGAAGTAGGAAAGAAATTACAACTTGGCTGTTTCCACATGAGGTTTTATTGTTACCGACCATGGTTTCGTTACAGAGTAACATTATCAAGGTAAAACATTTTCAAAAAATGAGCCGTATGTATAGGAAAGTCAAGTGGTGGGAGGGTGTTGAGGACTGGGAGAGTTCAGGTGCTGAGGGGGAGGTTAAGGGGAGGTAAGGGTTAGGTGGCGGTTGGGCTTGGTGCTCGGGTATGCGTCACTCCGTGTGGGGAGGGGAAGGGTTGGATGAGCAAGAAGGAAAGTGGAGGAGGGGGGAGCGAGAGGGATGGAGGTGGTCATTGACGAGGTTTGAATCAGCGTGGCTTAAGATTTCCAACTCCTCCAGGGTGTCTAATCTGCGTCCTTTCTTCTCTACATGTAATATTGTAGGAATGAAGTCACTGTTGTGTCCCATGTTGAGAAGATGCTTGGCAAATTGGGAATTTTCCTTTCCGTGGAGATGACACATCCGGTGCTCTACTACCCTGGTGGAAAAGCTCTTCCCTGTTTGCCCAATGTAAATAGCGTCACATTCAGAACACTTCAAAAGGTATACTCCGCTCATGCGTACCGCGAGATACTTGTGTAACTGGTATTGACAAATAATGTAGTGCAATAACCTGTAGATAAAACGTTCCCCATTGTTTTTCCACCAAAGACAGGGATCTTTTATCCTATCTATAACTGTCTCATCTAAGTATGTAGAAATTTGTTGTTGTACATACTGCGTTATATTTGTCGCAGGTTTACTTTTTGCTAGCTCATCAAACTCTATCCATAGGGAAGAAGAGGCTTGATTTTGACACGACACCATTTCTAAATGTTTGGTAGCAGTTTCACTTTTTTCATTACTTTCCATTTTACTCACACTTTTTCTAGCAATACTGTCGATAGCTAGGGTGGCTTCTTCTTTTGATAGAAATATTGCTTTGAACCTTGGATCAATTATCATTGCCATGGTATTAGTTTGTGAAATCCTATGATCTGGGAAGCGTACCCTAAAACCTTGCATCAAGTTTCTAACAAATGTCAAACTGCTTCCTTTTATACCCTTTGAAATGTGATTTTCTAAAACCCTTTGTATACCACTTATAACCGGGATAACCATTGGTAAGAATCAGCACTCAGTTCCACAGTAGCTTGATGTATGGGCTGGAGTATGTCAACAAAGTTGCTTAACATATACCATTCACTCTGACTGAAATGTTCTATTTTACTGTTTTCAGCTAACTCAGCTGACATTGGTCCTTTCTGCTCTAAAAGTCTTGCAAACATATTATACTCACTGTTCCATCTGGTGTCTATGTCCTGAATAAGTTTATGTACTGGCTTGCCCATACTCTTCTGTAAAATGCTTAATCTCTCCCTTGCTTGAGCACTGTGCCGATAATGACCAACAATTATTCTCCCTTTTCGACAGATTTCACTGAATCCAGATGTGGATTTTTTGGCATCATTTATTGCTAGTTGCATGGTATGGGCTAGACAAGATATTGGTGTCCATTTTGTACCAAATACCGATGCTGTCATGTTTCTTGCATTGTCATTCACTATATAAATTGGAATTGAGGACCTTAAATTCCATTCCTCTAGTATTGATTTTAGCTTTTCAGACAAAGCTATCCCCGTATGCTGACCAGGAAAGTAGGAATTAGCAAGCACATAGCGTTTCATTGAAAAATCTTTTTTCATGAAATGACAAGTTAGAGAAATGTGGCTATCTTGAGCTCGCGACGTCCAAATGTCAGTAGTTAAAGACAATGAATCAAGTGTACTGAATTCTTGTTCTAATTCTAGCCTAATTTCACATTTCCTTTTTTCATACATTTCTGGAATGGTTCTTCTTGAAAAACAGTCCTGGAAGGCATAACATACTTTGGTTCTAGTACCTGGACTACTTCTCTAAAACCTCTATCTTCTACAATCGAGTATGGTTGATAATCAATAGCCATCATCTTCCCAATGCTTGATGTTGTTAACATCGACCTGTGGTGAGAAGCATCCATTTTCAAGGGAATTAAAAATTCTGAGACAGATGTTTGCTGCTTCTTTGATGAATTCTTTTCTTTGGTGCATTTTTCTTCCTTTTCTTTTAAGTATTCAGAGTGCCTTGATGGATGTTTCTGTAAATGACGAATTAGGCTTGTAGTGCTGCCAGTTGGTGTTTTAAACCTTCTTTTGCAAGTATTGTATTCAGAATCGACAGAAGAACATTGTGTGAAATATTTCCAAATAGACAAAACTTTTTCACTCATAATGAAAGGCAAGTTTTGAAGTTGAGTAAAATTTAAAAAATAAATTGTTACAGACAGTTGGAGGACTCATGTGCAGCCTGCAATTAAATGAAACAGTCCGAGGTAGCATTAAACGTATTGGTGAACGAATTGGATGTTTTAATACAGTAAAAAGTAATTGTACGCGAAGTAGAATCCACATTCTTCTATCAAAAACTCAGATACCAACTTTGCCACAGCTATCATTTTACCATATTTTAAACATCAAACAGTTCATTGCATTTTCATCACAAACGATTCCTCACATTTTTAATGAAAACAGACCGATTTGAACACTTTTTCACTGAATCTCGGCGTCATATTCGAAAACTAATTTCAACAGTGAACTTCTTCTTCGCGAACGTTTACCTCTGTAAAATAGTCGAGTGATTACATAGATGCATTTACCTGTGAAAATTACCAAATAGATGTCTGTCAAAACTGCTCAATTTGAACAAGTTGAACATTGTTTGATGCCGATTCGGTGTGGTTGTAACATGTTGTAATAACTGTTAATAACATCTACAGCATAACGGTGACAATTGAAATTCAAACAAAAGATAGCGATTAGTGCGTACTGTAGAAATTCAAATCCATTAACCCCATTACCGTTTGAATCTATCATATAGCAAGGACATGTTTTTGCTCTCCAGTTGAGCTACACAATGATTCAGTTAAGATTTTCTCCCGTTTATAAATATCTGTACATTTTATTATCTGCTTGTAAATGATTCATATTTTTACATAGTACGTAACCAGCTGCTTCTGTGATGTAGTTATAAATTTGGTGAGAAATAAATTCGGTGCATGAAATGGTACTGTCAACGTTAGTAAATAGTACAGAGTTTTTATTGAGGTCTCCATATATTTAACAAATATGAACACTCGCATGAGTACTATTCTGACTAGAAATTACATGCCAATTTACCAGCAACGATCACTGGTACGTGCGTACCAGTTCTTGTTTCTCGTGCCTCAAAATACGAAATATCTCTGTATTCCATTGTTAGAGATGATTCAGTTAACTGTAAATTATTTCCTCTTAGTACTCATTAACGTTTCGGCATGTTATAATACGTGATACGGTTATTAGTAGGCATCATAAGTTAATGGCACAGCACAAAAAATTAGCAGTGCTGCCTTTTGGAAGTAAAAGATTCTCCATTACTGATCTAAGTACATTAACCAATAAAACAGAATTAAATTTGTATAAATCGTCCGCAATAAATATTCACCAACATTAAAAAAATCTAATGATTATAATTAAATTTCCATTTTTTCAACTACTTAAAAACCTATCGACTTGACTTGAGCATTTTAAAAATGCTCGAGCTGAGTCGAGTTCCTTTCTTAAACTCGACTCGACTAGAATTTTGAGCTGCTCGCCCATTCCTAGTTTTCGCCGATTCTTTTGGGTGGCCACTTACAGTATTCGTACATGGTGCGCACTGAGCTAAGAACCAGTTTACGGAATAGGACGCAGGCAGCCAATCGTTGCTCATCTACCATGGGCAGCTAGGCTTGGAGGAACTCTCCAGCACACAGAAACTCTGCGAGCACTGTAGTCTCAGCTATAAGTGTTAAAATTAATATTGAATTAATCATTTGTAGGCAGTTGGTTAATGCATTGTATTTTTTGTTTTGACATGTTCATTTTTTGTTTTTGGTACGTTTTTTGGTACTGCATGAATGACCGTTGAAAATTTCCATTATAGCTCAGGAAATCACCAAATTAATCATATCATATTCAATTTTTTACAGTTGCTCTGGTTCAGCTCCTAATTCTGTAAGGTCTATAAGCTAATTAATAAATTATTTTTCTTAAAATATCATCCACAAATTGTTTATCATATATGATTTTAGAGGTTTTGAGCAAAGTAAAAGAAGGAAGATCGCTCCTAAAGGAAATAAGGAAAAGGAAAGGAAACTGGTTGGGCCATCTGATGATGTGAGGGAAAAGTATAATAACTGTGGCACTTGAGGGTTCAATTGAAGGAAAGAAAAAGAGAGGAAGGAGAAGAATTAAATTGGTGGATCAGGTGAAGAACATCAGCTATGATGAAGCAAAGAAGGAAGCTCGGGGCAGAAGCGGATGGAGACAGCAGTGGTGTACGGGACCTGCCAGCGGGCAGAACACCAGATGATGATGATGATATGATTTTAATTTCATTTTTATGGTTGTTTCCTGGAGCTTCTCAATCTATTTTAGGAAGAGCACATGAAATTGATGATAATTTTTACTATTGTTCTTTACACATTTTAGTGACATTAAATTATCCTTTTTATTCGTGAACAACTGTCCTTGCTCAAATGAATGAATGAATGAATCTAAAGCCTCAAAAAACTGGTAGGTCCTCATTTAGTGTTTAAAATTTCGTCCACCCCCAGAAAAACGTTACATCAGGATTCTACTGTATTTCATTGTGTGCTCTCTTTTTTACTGTGGGTGTATGTTATTCTTTTTTCTTCCTTCAATTATGTTTTAAAATGAAGTCAATATCGATCCATAATTCTTTTTAAGGAGGCCATTGCTGTGGAAGTACAAGAGCTCTTAAGGTTGAAGGTGATATTCAAGGAATTAACAGGTAAGATTCATGCAGTAAGATCCTGCAGAACTCAATGGTTTTCAAACTGACTCTTAGGTCCGACTGGGAAGGATAGGAACTAACTCTTTATTTTATGTAGTTTCTCAATTTTACATATTTTTTTTTGTTTTTATACAGTTGTACTTTGATTGCCTTGGCCAAAATCTTGATTTTGAGTAGTACATATTTGCAATACTATTTATCTGCCGGCAGCAAAAGTATTGAAATCACAAGTCATGCAATTATGTACAGTATTTTCCCACATGTGCAGAAAGTATTGCAATGAATGCTTTCTTGTGGGATATTGATTCAAGGGCATGGCCTTTTTTGGTGACATAGCTTGGTAGGTTATAGCATGTGAAATACCCCTTGGTTGTTTTTTCCAACTTCTGGTGATACTCAAAGATTCTAAATCGGTTGATTTGCTGCATTTCAAGGCACACCGCCATAATAACTATGTAGGTCCATAGTTAGACAGTCATACTCAAAATGTTTAAGGTACTAGGTGATTAGTGAAGTGGCAAAGTGGAGTCATCATTTTACCTCCATATACAGTAGAACCTTTATCTATCGTTCTCTCATTGATCGTTTTCCCGCTTCTATCGTTCGCCGTCTTTGGTCCCGAATGTAGTTCCATGCTGATAACGTTAATAATTCCCGCATCCATCGTTCCCCGAAGTATCGTTTTCCCGTTTCGATCGTTTCCAAATCACGGTCCCCACATTGCAATTCCCGCATTCATTGTTTGAAAAAGACGAAACCAAAAATTTACACTGAAGTAAGATTTTGGGACTTTTGCGGCGCTCCGCAGTGGGAGAGGAGGAGGGGGAGGGAGTTAGGTGACGTGCCGCGCTGGACGGAAGGGTAGCCCTTGCCGTCCGAGTCCCTTCTCATCTTAATGGCCCAAACTCCTTCCTATAGGACAATTGGCATTCCTCCTTTCCTACCCAAACGAGTCCCTACCTCGCTCTTTACCGGCCACATTCCTTCGCCATGAGCTTCTAACCTTTCTTCCTATTTTCCTCTCAATGCTCTCTTACCAGTAGTTGTCATATGCTTGCTCTCGGCACCATATCGAGATCTGATATAACCCATGTGGGTAAATATCAACGGATTTCCTTAGTGTTTGGTATATAATGTAACAGAAAATAACAGACAAACTTCATATAATACTTGTTCTGTAGATTTATGCCGATTAAAAACTAACAAAATTAACTGACGTTCCACTAATGCGCCCCTCAGTTGGTAGGGCTCTTTCCACAGAAAGGGTCGGGAGGGTCACAGGCCTTCCACTGCCCTGCCCCTCCCGGCGGAAAACAGGGTCCCCCAATTACCTGTCTCACCCAATTCTTGTATGTAACCAGTGCATTATTTCAAATGACGTGGGCCACATGGGATTAAACGGGGGAGTGGCTGAGGGAAGGGAGGGAGGTGGGGTTTCTCGTCATGTGACTCTCGCAGAACCAACTAGAGGACTGCGGGCATGGCTTGTAACCTCGGCAATTCAGTCACTCCCTGACCTTCGTCATGGTCACTTCGCGGGCCTCTAGTAAGTGTGGCCAAATCCTACATGCTCTGTGCTCTTTCCTTCTACTATTTTTTCCGTGTTTAGCCAGTCAAAGTAGGTATTTATGTCTATTCATTTTCCTAAATTATTTATTTCTGAGCCTATAGCCGAAACTGTTCAAAATAGGTGTTTTAAGACGGCTGAAGGTAACGCAGGTGTTTCAACCATTAGTTTGTCGTAGTGGAAGTCCTGCGAGCGTGGGCTAAATTCCTTCTCGTCCGTTGTCTGACGTGGGCTTGCATTGCCAGAAATGTTTTTTTTTTGTTTTTTAGGCACCGTGGCCCATCAAAATGATTAATTTTTTTGAAATTCGTGTTCATTTGGTAATGCCAAGCCGAACTCCAACCGCCGATATCGGAATTCCTCATTTCAACCCGATTGCCCGCTAAGTTTTGCCAATCTGAACCAGATGGCGATAACCTGCTACACCTCTCTTGCTCTATGCCTCGTGGGTTACGCGATTGCTCCAGATAAACAAGAGTACACTTGGTAGCGTCAAGCTCGCTCCATCTTTAACGGGTGGCACTCCTCCATCAGCGGAGCACAATGGAAAGCGCGAAAACAGATTACATACTACCCAACCAATTTTAGGCGCGCTTCTCACCCTCAAGGATATTTGAAACGAATAAATTTCTATGCATGGATAGGTCGGTGCGTGGGCTTGAAGATCATCCAATAACATGATAATGGACCTTGTTTATTTACTTTTATCATCCGAGACACCATTGGGATATATAATACTAATAAAATATTTTAAACAGTTAGTAGTCAAAGGAAAAATTAGAGATGCACTAAGTATTTTCATTAAATTTAAAAATTCTCCCGCTTTTAAGAGAAATTCCTTTAAGATACCCCTCTACTGTGAAAAGTTACCATAAAATTCTCGCATTTTCATCTCGTTTTGGCTCCCGGGAAATCTTTTCCCTCATTGTTCGTTTTCCCGCATCCATCTTTTTTTTGTCCATCCCCTTGAAAAACGATAGATCGAGGTTCTACTGTACTGATATTACAAACCTACAATGGTGTAAGAAATTTCAATTTCAGTGAAAGGACTCATTTGTTGCAAACATTTGCTCAAAGTGCGACTCAAAAGTTTATTTATCTCTAGTGCTTTAAAAAATTACCTGAAGGTAAAGTTTGTTTGTTAGATTGAAAATGGTATCCTAAGTGAACCAAGCTGAGATCAAGGATGCTAAGCGATGAGTAGACTAATCTCAAATGAATGTGGCACTGTCTCATACCCTTTTTCCTGACCTGTGGCGGCTGACCTTGACTGCGTTGGTGTGTCTTTCACTTTTTCAGCCAATCACGGTTGAGCGTGATGCCATGAATTAGGAAAGGAATCATCTGTCCCTTTCTAAATGCTGTGGGGTGCCCTTTGGTGTTGGATTGTCTATACTTCGAATAATGCAGAAAAATAGCCGTGCATTTGTGTCTGTGTTCACTTATTTGAAAGAGCTGACAATACTGTTCATCTGCTGGGAGCCAGGTGGAAAAGGAAATTCCTACCAATGGCTGCTCACTTGGTGATGTCACCCCCCTATGAGTTCAGAAAAAGGGTACAAGTCTGTTGTTCCTGCACATTTTATGTTTTATTGATGTGAAAAGATGGTCAACTTGGTATGTCATTGTAGAAAGCATGTGGGAAAACATAAAGGCTTTCCTTGCCGTGTTTATTTATCCTGAAAAAGTTGGTATTAGAGACTGAACCATAACTGGGACTTGTAACCAAAGGCATGATCTCAACCATAAGTAATAAATAGTGGAACCAACCTATTACTTATTTTTTCTTACTCAGTAACCTGATTTCACCTACCAATTGGAAATTCTTTTGAACAGAAGAAGTTAATGATTTACCTTTAGGTGGATCTAGTTTAGCCCAATTTGTGTTGAATGGCAAACCTCCTTTGGACATTAGTGGTGGACAGACTGTTGCAAATGTAAATCAGGAATTGCAGTCCCAACTACTTTGAACAAATTTATTATTTGGTGGTTGTTCTTTGTAGGCAAGGAGTGGAAGCCTGAAAAGGTATTGTCTGCCACTGCAGTCCCTGCATCTCAAGAGAAAACAGCTGTTAACATCAGTACTGGCGCTCAACAAAGAGAAAAATTTAAGAAGACACCCAAGGTACTTAAAAACAATCGTTTGGGTCTGGGCACCCATGTTTCTCTTTTTGCTCATCGTCCTTTTGTTTGCTTCTTATGCGTCATTTCTTCGCGCCCTCTGAAACATTGTCGTAAATTTTTTTGAACCATGTCATGAATTAGTATAGATATGCATTTTTTTTAAGTTTCACATTTCAAGAAATGGGTAAATTATGTGTTCGTATTACATACTGACTTTTGGTCACATTTATGTTGATTTTTTTAAATAGGTTCATCAACCAATGTGTCTGATTATACTGTTGCTAATTTATCACAGAATCAATAACCAATGGAGCTCATTATGTTCGATTTTGAAATCTACTTTTATAATATTGCTGAGTAGTAATATAGCTTGTATTTTTTTATTTCTGCTTCACAGAACATGTTAACTTATTGGCAAACTTGATAGAATTAAACCCGATATTACACCTTTGGTGGTTCGAAAGCTATTTTATTCATTATGATGCATTATGGCACATAAAAAGGAAAGACAAAGAAGTTTCAGGCATTGTTAAATTCTTGTCAATTTAATTAATGGTTTGTGTTGAAATGATTATGAAATGAGATTGAAAGTATGTTTTAAGGCAGGGTCTGTTGAAAACTGTAGTGATCCCTTGTGACAATTCTATCAGTGATTCACTTTAAAATTCAATATCTAATCTATTCAGAACAAATTAACTCATTGGCTTAGTATTTTTTGGGTGATTTCCATACCCAGAATTACGATTTATTTCTTAAAACTTTTTGTAATACTACTAATATTATAAATGTGAAAGTTTGGATGTTTGTTACTCAATCATGCAAAAACTACTGGACCGATTGAGCTGAAATTTGGAATGTAGATAGAAAATATATCTGTAGGTAATATAGGCTATATTAAAAAGCACTCAGGGTCCTCTAAGACCCCCCAAAGGCCCCTCTGGTGGTCCATGCTAATCATTGGGTTCGGTGCAGTGGTTTTATTTTTTGCTTTTTAAAAGTACTTTCTCTCAAGATATTTTTTTATCAGATGGCTGAATAAATGGAAATTTTAATTCTTCCAATTGATTTTCTATTATGTTTCGTATTCATGTGAAAGTTATGTTTTTTGCTGAAAAATCTCACGATTTCTCTGAAATCAACAATATCATATTTCCTTGGCATCCAGAGATTTAGATGCCTCTACCATTTAAATATCATGTTTTCCTGCTGGCCCATGTTAGCATATAGAAAGAAAATCTGTAAAAGAAGGGCCCACAGTCCCAAGAGCACCATGATAGATTGCTTCGAGGGATAATCGATAAATTCTCTGTATATTTACAACAAGTATACTCTTCAATATCTATTCTCAAAGTACCTCTCATGGGGGCACTGAATGCATATGAAAGATCATTACGTAGTAAACGATACAAATCAAGTAATTAAATAGACTATATATGCGCGATAAAATGTGCAAGAATACTTATGCGCAGCGAATAGTAATGCAGGACATCCGTGCACGAAAATTGGCAATTGCTCTAAGAATCACCATAGATTTTTGATGCAGTAACCAAAACCAATGATTATGGCTATCCTTTATGCCGAAGGCGGCGTCCTGGTGACGTAGGTTTCATAGGAAAATAAACATGGCTGCTGCAGCAAATGCTCCTTTTGACGTTGTCAACTGCTGGATTGTACCCTACTCTCCGATCCTGATAAAAATACTCAACGCACATATCAACCTTGAATAACGCAACTCAATTAAGTCATTGAATGCCAATATATGTATGTACACAAGGGAAGCGATCAAGTCGTCATTCACTCAGAAGACGGCTCAAGATAACTATTTAAGTAGTAATGAGTCTGCTTGGCCCATTTTTTGGTTTCCCGAGCATGAAAGAGGATAGTTTTTGTATTTTTTTCAATTACTTGTTGCAACCGTGTTTTAATAAATTGTTGCAACTATTGCAAAAATGTATACTTTTACAACAATGGTTATAATATAATTGAAAAATCATATTTCACAAAAATTATCTCATTTAAAAAGCAAACTTTCCATTTATTCTTGTGAATTTGTTTTATGACGATCTATTGAGTGGTCTTGAAGAAATCTTTTATTGAATTCATGTGTCTTAAATCTGTAAACAAAATTTCTCACATTAGTACTTCAGTTGAAAGCGACCGTAACATGTTGTTATTTTTACCATTTGATGCATTAAATAGTGTTCCGTAAGGTGTGAGTTCCAGTAGTATTGATAAAAACAATAAGTAATAATTTGTTTGTAATAAATTTATAAACCTTTATAGTTTTTTGGTATGATAATCATTGAAACATTCTGGTACACGAATAGCAATATGGCACTGCTCACACTCTCACTATCTTTCAACCTTCTTTCCCTGTGATTTCAAACACATTTCACTTTTCAAGCATGGGACTTGTTGTTTTTCACCATATTTGGTAGTGTACGGGTTGGAAAGTGGACTCATTGTCAGTTGGCAGCTAGAAATGTTGTAGGTGACAGGCCTGATGTTGGAGGCCCTTGCCTTTTGTACTCCGGCAGGGTTACTTTCTCCATAATTTTTTCTGCCAGACTCTCACTAAAGTCATCGAATGGAGCTATTGTGGTATTGGATTTTTATACAACAAATATGAGTTATGGAGCTCCATGTCGATAATGTAAAAAATAACTTCTCGGCAGCCCATGGCACTGCGTGGTATTATTAGAAAAGAAGCTATTTGCTGATCTTATCTATCTTCAGTATTCATTAGCCTGTTATAATCAATGATTACTTCAGGCTTGATGACTGGTTCCCTTATTTTGGCAGAAAGCTTGTTGGTGTAAGTGATTTCAACTCTCTTATGGTACTTTGGTCTTCCTTTTTCCAATGGGAGCAGTAAAAGGGTTAATTTATGGCCAAGTCTGGCGGGGCGGTGAATCGCCGTCTCCTTAAGCCAGTGGGTTAATACATTCATTGCTTTTCAATTTAATTTTTCTCTATCCCAGGTGCCCCATAGTTATGTGTGTTATTATTATCACATAATTATGAAATGCAAAATTAAAGTTATGTAAAAAAATACCACTTACATATTCAACTGTTCACCTCCTCTGTACTCCTGCTACAGAAAACGTGTCGCTATATGCCCTACTGTACAGAAGGTGATAGCATAATGGATTTGAGTGGACCTAAGTGGTGGGTTTTGGTCTCTGGACAATGGACATACATAACCATGAATATGCTCTCTGGGATCTTTTTTTGGTCAAGAGCATAACCTTCTCGTAGCTGCTTAAGAAAGCAATATTTTGACCTTGACATGTAGCATCATTTTTATGTATTTTTCAAATGCTGCGACATCGATTTTATTTTCCCTGAACGTGACCTCAGACAATTGGTTTTTGTTCATTTCAGTAGTCACACTTTATAACAAATCACTCCTAGTGGTAACTCTTCTACCTTTTCATCAACTTGTTTTACCCCTTCTTAACGTGTAGTTTTCTGCCTTTTGTGATTTTCCTTGTATGTTCTCTCTCCTTGGGATGTCTTGCAAATACTTTTATGCATCCCTGAGATGAGCTTGTGGCCATGTTTCTTTGATTTATGTCACTCCACAGTAACTGTTGTGACGTCTTGACCTAAGCAGAATGTATGCAAAATGATTAATTTTGGGGGGGGAAATTTTGAAGGCACCAACCTATGGTGTCATGTTACAAAGTTCAATAATTATTGGTGTATTGTATTATTTATTTGCATTCACTCCTTTATTCATGGCCCTTTTAATATATTGCCTTTTTTTTCACTTGTTCTTGTGTTAACTTATTTTATAACTTATTTTGTCTTGTTATGGTTCGAAGAGTGGTAATCATTTTCCTTAATTATTTTTGGCAGGAAACAGTTTCTGAGGAAGTGAAGGATACTGTGAAAGCCCATTCATGTAAGTAATGCCCATTTATGAATTTTATGCTTTATATTGAATCTTAGGTTATTATGATTAAAATTAATTTGGAAGGACATAGTTACGTATGAAGAAGTATTTAGTATTGTTGAACCTTGTCATAACATGAATGCAAAGGGGCCATTGAATGTGCCTTTACAGTGGTACAGATCATGTTATAGCGAGATTTATTTGCAATTTTTACATCATGGGGTCAAAGTGACCCTGTGCGCCACTATCGTTGCACTTTCTGTCCATGGCATCCAGATGCTATTATTCCTATGTGCAGTTGTTTCAATTAAAATGAATGTTTTTAACTCTTTCCCGCTGAAGTCTCTCAAAGGGAAATGCTTTCCCTGCTACGAGTAGTGTGAGAATTTTCTGTACTCCTCTCTACGGAGCTCTCTTGTGACGACGAAGCACTCAGGTTTGCCTTTTGCCAGTTTTGGAACCCCACTCAGCAGGACACAGTGCCCTTCCCCCGGGCACTCGGCTCGACCCCCCAACCCTTAGCAGCCCCTCTCTCAGCAGGAGGCCGCTGTAAGTTTGTTGCATTAACATTGTTTTTTTAACATAATTCTTTGCTGTATACTTCAAAAACTTATACCTTTCAATGATTTTCTAATGTTATTCTGAGCGTTTTACAATTTTAAACAAAATTCTAGCGTTAATATTAACAAATTTAGAGTTCTATTTAGAGCTCAAACTATTGAGAGTTCCACAAAAGAGCTCCGTTACTATCAACGCTAGAATTTTGTTTGAAATTTGCTAAGACTCAACATATTATTCACATATTAAGTTAAAAATTTTGTAGAATGAAAAAAATAATTGCCTCGAAAAACCATTTCAAATACAATAAATTAACTGCGGATTCATGCAGCAAGGAGGGCTACTAATGAGGCGGAGGGTCGAGTTCACTGGCCGAGGAAAGGGTCTGGGCTGTCCCTAAGCTGGGTCGCAAGGGCATACTGCATTCCTAGGGTTATTGCTGCCGTATCGGTCTCTTCCCTTCCCTCGCGTCAGCTATACCAGACATTAGGTCTTTTGCGTTGGTTTTTCTCCGTTGGCCAGAGCCGACATTTGTTCGTTTGCATAGGAAAATTCACGTTGGATATAGCCGACGCTTGGCGCGAAAGGGTTGATAATTAAATTTATTTATAGAAATGTTTGTCACCATAATATTATGCCATAGTATTCTTTTTTTATAATAAAAAAACTTGTTTCCTTTTGTTCCTGAATATGGTGAGAAATTTCAGTTTCAGGTAATAATATTTTCCACAAAATACTGCTCATATAAAACATTGAAAAGAGTGAAAATATTTTTAGCATAACTCGCTTTTATAATAAAATGTAAAATTGAGAAAAATATGTCATTGAGACTTGTTTAATATTCTATTATGAAAAAGGACATGTAAAACACGTGTCTGCTTTTTCTGTGGTATTTTGGTTCTCTCCGCTGTTTTGATGTATTATACTTGGTCACTTTGCCTCATTATATCCTGTGATACACCAAAGGTCAAGATAGAGTTTGACCTGTAATGGGCAGAGGAGAAGGGGGCAGGAGGGATAAGATGGCTGAGGAAGTGAGCAAAGGGGATCCCATTTTGAGGAAAGTGCCCATTTTGTCAGTTCATACCCATGTAGCCTGCTAAATTGGAATTAAAATTTTTGTATTGACTGATTCTAGGACTATGTACACTAAAACTATGGAAGTGTATATAGGGATTCAGCCAGAGGGCCTATTTAAACAGGGTGTCCACGGACCCTTGAAAACTGGGAATTATTCGGGAATTTTCTGATCTGGGAAATTTCCGTGAATTATTAGGGAATTTCTGGTAAATCCAGGAATTTTTAAAATTACCATTTCAAGGCAGAAAAATCCTTATTTTATATTTTAATTCAACCGCGAAAGCCATAAAATATTATGTTATTTGATAACTGTACATTAGGCCGGCCCTTATTTTTCAGAATTGAGAAAAGTTATGTTTTCCTAGTCTCAAAATGATCCAAATAAGGTTCATATACACGTGCTAAAATTTGGTTACTTTAAAATAACGGGAACCCGTGCCCCAAGGGCCCTGAGTACTGAGGACCTTCAATTGAGTTTTTTGGGGCTAAAAAATCACTATCCTTATGAAAAACGTGAAAGTAAAGCCCTTAAGGGCCGAATTTCTGTTTGTTTTGACTTATCTCTAAGCGTTTACGAGATATGGTCTGTCGTAATGCGATCCACCCTCCAGAGCGCTACCCCGCACCACTTGCTAGACTTCCCCTCCACCCCCTCGGCAAAGTCTTTTCTCCTGCTGGCAAGTTCTAGCCTCTGAAGAAATGTGCATGTTAGAAAGGATTTAATTGACATGACAAAATTTCCAATCAAAAGTGAACAATTTATGTTCACTCTGTCCATGAATTTAAGTACATATTAACCAAAATAAAATATATTTTCAGTGTATTTCTAATCTTCCACTGACAGACCGTATTTGGCAGTTAAAGTGTCTTTGCGCATGTTAGGGGTTGTGCTACGATGAAAATTTACACTTTGTAATAAATTTTGAAAGCTCTCTTCCTTCTTCGTAACTGACTTAATCACCTCGATAACTTTTGGGCTAATAATGTCTAGTCTTCCTCTCTTTTTGGTGATAGGGGATCCAGAAGTTGAAGGCTCCATATCTTCCTCCTCAGAGAATGCACTATCTACTAAGTTGGAGTCTACCATGGTACCTGAAAATATCAGATATTTTACCGTTACATTGATTTTCACCTGCAGTGGGCTGCTTGACTCTCCTTTCCGAAATCAACCACAGTACCTCTCACTCTGAAGGAGATGCATTTAAAAGTGTTTAATAATAGGAAGAATTACCTGAGATTTGACGCGATTCCAAATCCGTCACTCTTCTTTCACGCAAATTTTCTTCCCTCTGCAGCTTCTTCAATAATTTCTGAGCAACCTTTTCTTCCTTCTTGATCATATTGAAATCTATTCCACCAATAACTGCATTTCGTGCTCCTCTTTGATCGCGTAAGAATTTGACTTCTTCAGCCCAAGTTCATTTATCCGAGAGATTAACTGCACTTTCCTCCTCGTGCGTCAAAAACTCAATGGCACCGCTCCTTGCAATGTCAAACAAATCATCAAGTTTTGATACGAAAGATTTTCTTCTCTTCATCTCCACAGTAGTTCCCGCTCTCTCTTTATGCCGTCCCACGTTCCTCCATTCTTTGTGTAATTTTTCTAACTTTTCAATCGCCTTAATTTCCGTAATAACAGGAATTCTCGTTTTGTTCCATAAATGAAACACATTTCTTACGGTTTTTCTCGCACTAAGTCTAATGCATTTCGAACCCCTTAGGTGATAGAAAAAACACACAGTACTTCTCTCACTGTAGGTAACTTTGAGCTAAGCATTTCTTTACTTTCTTTTCCAACCAGTTCAATTTCTGAATATAGTCGTAATTTCATGCCTTTCCTTGTTGGCCTATTCTTAAACTGAACGTCACGTGTATCCATGATAAACTAGTTATTTCACTACTTTTCTCCTTCAATCCTCAAAAACTTAGTACTTCCTATCCTTTGCACACTATGCACAAGAACTAACTCTCTCTCCAGATCGATCTACATCAGTGAACTGACTGCCTCGTTTCTTCTTTATTGGATATTTCTATCTACTGGGGGAGCCCTGGAAGCCCCGCTCATTTCCTTCATTCCTTTGTAATTCACATACACAATTATATCACATACTTATAATATTTTATACATAAAGATCACTTTGAAACAAAGCATGCTGAAGCGGTGCGCGGCCGTATGGCGGCAAAAAAGTAAGGTTAAAGGGGTCGGTACCCAGCACGTAGGACGGCGTTGAAGGGTGAAAAGTGACATTGTAGGCTTTAACAATATTAATCATGTGACAAGAGGAACAACCTGTTCAAGTCTGTACCACTTGAATGTATATCTTGCCAGCAGGAGAAAAGACTTTGCCGAGGGCGGGGAGGGGGTGGAGGGGAAGTCTCTAGCAAGTGGTGCGGGCCGTACTTCAGCAGCGCCGCCCTGGAGGGTGGATCGCATTACGACGGACCATATCTCGTAAACGCTTAGAGATAGGTCAAAACAAACAGAAATTCGGCCCTTAAGGGCTTTAATTTCACGTTTTTCATATAGATAGTGATTTTTCAGCCCCAAAAAACTCAATTGAAGGTCCTTAGTACTCAGGGCCCTTGGGTCACGGGTTCCCGTTAGTTTAAAGTAACCAAATTTTAGCACATGTATATAAACCTTATTTGGATCATTTTGAGACTAGGAAAACATAACTTTTCTCAATTCTGAAAAATAAGGGCCGGCCTACTGTACATGGTGAAATGGACTTAGCGTTGGTATTAATATGTAAGTCGAAGACCCGAACTTGGTTAGGCTCATTGTAACGTCAGCGTCACGTGTCCTTTTACCCTCGTTAACTGCGCATTGGACAATAAGACAGACAAGACAAGTATTAGTCAGTGGCGTATTTTTGGGCAGCCTATTTAAAGTGCCATTTAAGCCACATGCTGTAGTAATGTGTTTAGTTAGAACTATAGAAGGCACTAGAAGGAACATAACTGCAGATAATGGTATTCCATTAGTAGAAGAACTGCTGTCAAAAAAAAACCACTCACCTTTGGAATATAAGGAAGAACAAATAGGAAATACGTATGCCATTAGTGAATGTGAGAACTAGGAAAGAAAAGAGTAGCTCTTTTGTAATCATCAGGGATATGACTCTCATTTCATAAGCCCCCCAAAAAAAATAATAACTTAATTTTAGTCTCGTCAGTGCATCACGATGGGAAAATTGATAGCAGGTCTGAGGAAATGATAATAATTTATATTGGAAATTAAATACAGTAGTGCAATAGTCCTTGTTAAGTACAAAAAAAGTAAAAAATACTCAAAAAAGGAAAACTATAACATGAGATGGCCAGTCAGAGTTCAATACAGATAATAAGTACATCACTCCTCAGAAATTAAAGTTGAGTTTGTCACACTCAAAGAATTCATTAATCGAATAAAGGGGCTTTCCTAGAATCCAGGTATGCACATCAGTTTTAAATTTTGATATGCTCACATGTCTTGCCCTTGGAGGCAATTGATTGAAAAGACATATTTTTACAATATTATAGGGTGTCTGGAAGACCGGGAAATCTCAGGGAATTTTATTTTCACTGGAAATATTAGGGAAAAATCGAATTGACTGGAATTTTCTGTGGTGTCAATATATAAAACAGCTATGGATGCAATGTGCCTTTTAGTGCAAGTTGCTTAGTCAAATTTCCCTTGCGTCGTCGCATTTAGCAAAATAAGGAAAAAAGTCAATTCCTTCAGTTTTTTAAGTTGTTGATCATTTTATATCAATGCTATTCATAGTAAAGTCTGGCTGTAATATAACCTTGTTCCTTAGCACCAGCATGACAATGTTTAAATGTAAGAAAGGGTGGTGAAGTGATTTTTTCTCAAACTATTTTTAAATTTTGTATTAATTTTCCTCCAAATGTACAAGTTTAAAAATAATCCTTACATTTAATCACCCAAAAAGGATACCAAACATTCTCTTATAATTAACGGGAAAAATTCAATATTTTCTCTGGAAAAATGAAAATTATGTCTGGAAATCCTGGAAATCTCAGGGAATTTTCAAATGCCCAGCTGATGGACACCCTGTATTAAATAGGTTCATGTGCGTGCATGCATGTGTTCAGTTTCTGCTTAACACAGGGTACTAATGCATTTAAAACCTTGTTAAAAACGCCAGGACGTTTTTTTTCCGGGCAACACAGCTTTCCGTTTAACTCAGGTTCTGCTTAAGGCAGGTTTCACTGTATTATTGTATATTATTTCACTGATTTGATTATACATTAGGTAAATTTAAATTATAGTAAAGTAAATTAGTAAAAAATTTTAATCTAAATTTGAGCTTTGTGCAAATACAGGTATCGAATAAGTTTTCTGAAAATATTCAACATACCATTAGCAAATCTAGTGTTTAAATATTTTTCGTTTTGAGGTTTTATTACACCTGGATTTGAGAAAATCACTATTCGTCCCATCTCTAATCTCAACATATCATATAGGCTGCTGAAATATCAGCATATTTCTCTTCATGCATATTTTTATAAAGGTAGTTAGTATTTATGCTGGTAAAATAATCAGGATTATATTAAACAAGGTTGCTTCTCTTTGTCTCAATTTATCTTGCAAATAGGTGATACTTGACTGCCCTGGGACTTGATATTCCTTTATCATGGAAGATATTTTCTTACGGCGAATGTATACTCCTGTCCAAAAAAAACTTACCACCTCGAGAGCCAAAAAATTTCTATGTCCCAAGTTGATGCCGATGTGACAACGCCGAACCACACCCCCTTGCGTGGGAGTGCAATAAATGCCTGAGTCTTCCTCGTATTAGGCCACATATTAACGTCGCGATAAGAGATTGAATCGGGTCAAATCAAATGTAGAAATCATTTTTATGGTTACATTTCTGATGGCAACAAGTCGCTGCCTAACAAACGGTAGAGGTTCCATTATCTAGGCATTAATCGCATGTTGTCATCGCTCGGAGGGTTTGAATTGCATTGAATTAGATGCATAATCATTCTATTACACTTAAAGAGTTTTGATTTGAGTTTAATATTTTATACGACACATCGTTGATGTCTGAGACGATAAAAACATGTTAACCACACAGTGTGGCTCTCAAGGAAATCATTTGACAGTATTTCTTTGTCGTACTGGACAAAGTTTTTGTAAATGAGAATAAAGTAGCTTAAAATAGATACAATTATGAATTCACATCAATTTATTTATTTCAAGATCTAATCAGCAATTGAATTTGTCTTGCCAAGTCCCATGAATTGCTTCACGTCTACTTATATGCTTTGAGTAGGGAATTTAGAGGTTATTGGTTGTATCCTCCAAGTCATGTTCAATATTTTAACCCCCCTCGCTGAATTTCAACGGGTACCCACAGCTGATTAAACGTAGACTGAACATACACGACCACCGGTGGTGGAGAGCCCACGCTGGTTGTAATCGCATATTCACCAACTTAACCGTGTGAACAGTAAACACACCAAAACGAAAGAAAGCCTCTTTGCCACCTTCGCTCGTCTTCCTAGAGAGGCCTGCATGAGAATTGCAAGGGAAGGAGGCAGCGACATTGTTTTCAGATTAGAGTGGGGGAGAAGGAGCGGTCTAGTGGTTAGTGGTCGGTCGGGTTCTTTCACCCAAGGTTCGTGACGGCGAGGGTTCCCTCAGGGTATATAAAAGGGTATCAGGTTCAACTTTGTGGGAGCGATATATATCCATTTCAAAATGAAAAACATTCGTAACTTTCCACACAGAATTTTTAATCTTTGCCAACCATAGTTTCAGCACCTAGTGCCATTATCAAGGGGGGGGACCCTCGGGGGACCGAGGTTGGGAGTTCTCAATATTGCCTCTGGCATAACAAAGTGGAATTCTTAGATAAGCAGAGGTGGGAAAATATGCTATACTCCCCAATAATAGTCTTCTGCATTCATCATTACCACCTGCATTGCGTAGAGCCTTTGTCGCGTCCTTACCATTTCCCGAGGGAAACGAGACACGTTGAATTTAGAATTGACATACTATGAGTCATGGAAAAGTCCTAATTAGATGATTTTTATGGAGATATGCTTTAAAAAATGGAATATAAAATTTCCAGATTTTTCTTTGGGGTTTCCTATATCAATGGTAAGGTAACAAAAGGCGGCATTAGCACAGTCTACCGAAGTTCCCAGCAGTGAACGTGAAACGTTGGGGCCGAGTAAGTTTTATAATAGTGTCCCCTAATAAATCAAGCAGCATTGCATAAACGAATCGTGAGAGTTTTATTCATTAGACAAATTGGACTGGATAAGGATTACGCCAACGTTCAACTTGTAGGAATCCTCAGTGGAAAGGATTTCCACCTTGTCGCTGTGATCCTGTCAGAGATGTCAGCCTGATCAACGTTATCTCTATTCAGAGTGCGTTTGTTGGTGTGACGGAAGTCTTTCAGATATAAAAATAAAATGCAATATGTATAACATCAGCTGATAAATACTTTTTAACGTAGCAGTATTCTATCACCTTGAATGGACATATCCTCTCAGCGCCTTCAAGCTGTTGCAAATGAGGTGTGTTGAGGCTTGTTGGTCTTTTGGAATTTGTCAAGGGAGAATCTAATTGATGAAAAACAATATTGAAATATAAATATTATCAGAAAACATCAAAGATAATGGTATATCGGAGTAGAGTGCGCGGCGAACCAAGTTCTTAGTCAACACACACAGATGTTTCGTATTCTTCAATTTATCGATCGCTGCTTCACCCATAGCGATATGAATCCATTGACTTTGTCTAACTTAGCAGATCTGCCCCCTTTCTCCTTCACTAATAAGGAAGCTGAAGTCCATAACAGCCCGAATGATTGGAAATGGCTCAAAAACAACACTTCTCCGACATCCCACTCCCAGCTGAGAAAGAAACCACAGCCCTGTTTAGATCACTTTCAGAATAGTGGAGCCTTTCCACAATCCAGGGTTGTGGGAAGGGCTTTCTTTTGTGCGGAATGTTTATTGCTCTCCCACAAATGTATATATGGGGTCTACAGGATGTTGCCTCAACACAATTGATTTTGATAATGGAGTGGAGGCTGAACTCACTAATTGAGTGAACTGAAAATATTATTTACAGCACTTCATGGTCAAATAAGTGACATTGAGTAATTTTTAACCGTGGGGATTTAGTGTAAAGGCTACGTGTTTGGTTGATTTCAAAGACTTTTGTGAGAAATAAAATGGAGACATCGTAACATCATTACAAACAACATTAAGCAACAAGAAATCACCTGTTATTGGAAAGGTATGACGATTGAATCAGTATGACTTGTTTAAATATAACCAGTATTTATTGAGGTATGTCTAGCCAACCATTTTCATTGGGGAATATATCCTGTTTATAATTACTTTGGATATGAATGTTCTGTTTCGATAAGAAGCCAAAGTAGTTGGTTTCTTTTGCCATACCCTTTTTATAAAGATTACAAAAGGAATGTTACCAATATTCAAAGTGGGTTGGAATATATGGCGGTCAGTCACGTCAGCAACTATTTCATTTTTACTCAATCATCTAGACGATAACAGTGTCATCAAATTTAGGGAGGATGTCCATAGAATAATGAAGTTCTTCCGGTGTCATTGTATGGTTCTGTAAGGTGAATAAAATGCAAAGAATCAGCGAATTTGGTAGCAGGGAAAATTTACGAATGCCTTAATCACATCTTCCTAGAATGGCCATGGCAGATAACGTGCGATGTGAACCCCAGTGGCCAATACTCCGTTTTCCAAATGCAATGTAAACAATATACCCAACCCAAAGACTGTGATAAGTTAAAAAGATGATACTTGAAAGCTGCCCCGGGATATCATTTTGATCGAGTCCCTACCTCTCGACCCAAGTTTTATTTTTAATTATGAATTTGAAGGTTGCAGTGTAACGTATGCCGATGAGACGAAGTTGGACCAAGTGTTAACACTGTGTTGTAAAATGATGCATCTGTCCGAGAAGCAGCGTATTTAATCCCAAGTAATTTCTAACGGGAAACAAAAATCGTGGCAGAGGAAACATTAATGATAGCGGCTACGATCAAAAATTTATTCTTTTACACAAAAATCGAATGCTAGTCCAGGCAATAGATTTTTCTCTTTGAGAATATAGTCAATTCCAGTAGTTAATATCATATTCAGATTCCATTTACGCGTGTAACTGTGTGACATGCGAGTTTAAATAAACACGTAAGTGAACTTCATGAACTTCCATTACACATGACGAAGATGAAGGCTTTCCACATCTTCTAGCAGTCGTCGTCAACGAGTGGTCTTGGTCTCTTGGAGTGACCGAAACGGGCTATTCCCCTTTCATTCTCGCTCACACATGAAGCGCACAGAAGCCTGGGCCCACCTCCCACCATTAAGAATTTCCTTTCGCAGGTCAAACTTCTCCCGTCGAGCATCTTCTCCCTCATTCTCCCACTCCAACTGTGGCAAGGAAGTTCTTCGTCCCTTTCCGTCTGTTTATAGCCTTCCTGTGCAGGGGGCGTCGTTCGACCGTGTTGTCACATCGACGTCAACTCGGGACTTAGAAATTTTTTGGCTCCGAGGTGGTAAGTTTTTTTTGGATAGGAGTATACATTAGGTAAACAGGGGTGATTTTTGGGGCCAATAATCTTAATTTAAAAGAAATGATTTCACTGATATCTCTTAAAATTAATTTTTGACCATGTTCATTAGAATCAAAATTCTGTCAATAACCATTGACATAAGCATGGTTACACATAATATACCTGTACATATATGTATAATCCAAGTGAAATAATATGAATTTGTAATGACATTGTAGATGATAAGAATTGGCTAACAAGATGCTTGGATGCCTTGAAACAAATGGGTGTTGTTTATGTAGGTACCTTATTTAATACAACGTAAACTTACGCTAAAATGAACTACCTTTTAAGCAGTGTGCTTTGAAGTGTTTATTTGAGAAGATATCTATTTGCAGTTGCTTTATTCCAATTTTCTGTCATTGATTCAATTAATTGTGGTATTAAATGGAAATAAAATAATAAAAATCCTGTAAAAGCTGAATATTAGAATGCACATAAGAAATCCAAATAAAACTTACACATTTGTGTAGAGGACAGTATAAAAATAACTCCTCAATTGAAAAATAGAACACATGCCGTTGAAATTCCCTCTAGTTCCCTGCTGGACTTACCTGTCACTGCCCAAAATCTAGGTTTCACTGAAATTTTGACTCATTGGTGGTTTCAGATGACATGATGAAGGTTAACGATGCTCTGCTGCTGACATTTACTCAAAGAACATCCTCGATGATGATGATGAAAGGACTTTTTTGTAAAAAATTCTTTTTACTGTAGTTTTAAATATCTGGAATAAAAAACAATGCTGTGACAATGGAACTTGATTATGACTTTGTTCTAATTCTATGTGAATCATGTCTGTTATGTTGCTCATAATTTTTCATCACTGATTATCTTACACGCAATATCAGTCTTGACTCAATGAAGCCCATACAAATGTACCTGCATTTTGTCTATGGCAAGTAAATACATTCATAAATTCACATATTTTTCATGTTTTTAGGGGAAATGACCCCCCTGAAACTGTCTCATCATGGTCCTGACTCTACTGTCATGGAGTCTGGAGCTTCTCTCTCTAGCAGTGCTGCCCTGGACATTTTAGAGCGAATCAGCCTGCAGGGTGATAAAGTTAGGAAGCTGAAAGCTGACAAGGCATCCAAGGTTGGTCATTTAATTTTCAGTCTTCAAGGTTTTAACGTGCTGCCTTTGTCAGCAACACTGGATGAGATCTGAGACAGCATCAACCCCAGCTCAAATGACCAGTTTTGGGGACTTGCTGTTGCATTGAGTTTTTAGGTGGTACTAGGTCACCACATAAATGTCACATGACAATAGGAAGACTTAAAGAACATGTGTAAACATCATGGTATAACTTGGAGAGCTAAGGTTATTATGCATTATTCACTATTGTCATTGTAATACATTTTTAAATTGTTTCTTTGAAACCAGATTAATATTTAACAATCACCCCGAACATTGCCAGCTCAATTATCCGCTAAATGTGTAGGAGTGTTATCTACCACAGATATATTTGTATATTTGGTAGATACTGACATGAATTTATGACAATGTATGTTTGAAAGTATAAGCTTCTCTTCTTGGGAACAATGTAAAAAATTGGTTCCGTGAGCCACTTGTACTTAGTTTGTGTCTCTGTAGGTTGTTATTTGTGGTTCACATTGCTTGGAATTTGTGAGTTCTCTTTTTTTTAATAATCAGCCCTTTTAGAGTGACTCATTGCATTCATTAGATATCCAAGCCCTGAAAATCAGCATTAGTAGGTCTTGATTGTTCGTTCGTGTATGTGGTTGTGAAAATGTCCCTTTTCTGTGGTGCTCTCCTCAGTCCATCACACAAGAGAGTGCTACAGCATAAGTTTAGAGAAGGTGTGAAGTACTCAGTATCATGAACGAAATTCTTGATTTTATTCAGAAAAATCAGTGGCTTCAGTCATGAAAATTTAAAGCCAGAATTTTTAAAGCCAGAAAAATTTGAAGGCCAGATCATCCAGTCTTGATGTGGTGAAAAACTGAAATAATATTGTTTTCAACCTTTGTGGTACTTTGCTACAGACGAATCTTAATTCATAGTTATCGAATAATGATTCATTAAGTCATGACAAGACAAATGCAAGACAG
Organism: Ceriagrion tenellum; assembly: GCA_963169105.1. Lineage (NCBI taxonomy): Eukaryota > Metazoa > Arthropoda > Insecta > Odonata > Coenagrionidae > Ceriagrion > Ceriagrion tenellum. Next base: position 135,351,556 of record OY720641.1, on the reverse strand, counting down.
GGATGACTTGCATATTGTTGTAGTTAATTATGACTAGGGATAGGCAACTCGATACCTCGATACCATCGATACTTCAGGTATCGAGTATCGAACGATTCCTAGCAAAATTTTGAAAGTATCGAGCCAATGAACTCTATAAAAAAAAACACTTTTCACAATTCAACGACTCTTTTTCTCTTTGGATAATCGCAACTGGCAATTTATTCAGAAATTCTACTTATCGGAATGACAAATTGGTCTTTTTTCAACCGAATTAGCATGGCCGTTGATGATCTGAAATGTTAGTTTCTCCAGAATAATTTAATTACCTCCATGGAAATTAACAAATTGCGGTATGAATATATTAACATTTCATTCGAAATTGTAGTTAATTTTTAATGAAGCTTTGGGAGCAACCGTACTTACATGTACAGCCGCGATGAATCATACATATGTATTGACGATGGCCCTAGCACAGGCATACCTAGCGAAAAACGTGGAAATCAAGACTAAAAAAATTTAATTCAATAACAAAGTCGAGAAACTTCCACACCATCGTATGGAACTAAGCATATCATTTATGTTGAATGAAGATGTGGTCACGATCATACATCTGCTGGAGTTTTATTGCAGACATTTTGAACTGTATAATATATATTTCGATGAAAAAGTATAAGTAGAGTAACAACAACCAGAGAGTAAAAAATATCTCTTTTTATAGTGTTAAATGCGTTATTAAATTAACTTCTGAATTTCCGTGATTAAAACCATTTAAAGTTAAGAATTGGCCAGTTAAAGTGAATTCCGTTGCCAAAAGGCTTGCAGAGCTGCACAATTCGAGGGCTGTAAATGGATGTTGACGTGTTCAAAGCCGCTTACAACAACTGCATTGACCATAAGTACCAAAGATTATAGTTAAGGAATGTAGCGTTAACTATCTCGAAAGCACACTTGTGATTAATATCACTTTATCAAATAGCAATGAATGTGAAAAGAGGTGAAGTGTACGCTGTTGCAGCTGCTGCTGATGTCTCGAATCCCGGTATTTGACCAAGCATTATATTGATCCTTACTTGAAATTGATTTATAACTCGATCGAACTCGGAACTCTCCGGTCGTGGAGTTTGTGAAAACGCATTTAATTCATATCGCTAACTACCCGCTCCAGTATACAAGTTTAAAAGAAGTGCATGCTGTGATCCGGTTTTTATACAGTCAGTGTTTAGTGAAATCATATTGTTAAATTATTTTCTTTATTTAAAAATGAGTGACACAAGAAGTAATGTGTGGAAATATTTCAAAGTGGATGATGCCAACGATTACTATGTGATATGCACCATATGTTTGAAAAAACTGTCTCGAGGTGGAAAATCCCATAACACTACAAACTGGATTAAACACTTAAAAACTGCCCACAAAGAGAAGGTGGGTCATGAACCTACAAGACAAACTTCCAACGGTTTGGGGAATACTGAAGAGTTCAAGTCTGCTGATGTTCCTGCGAAAGGCATCGCCGCCGGCAATGTTGCTCCGGAAGCTGGATCATCCGAAAGATGCCAAAGTAATCTTTCTCAGCCTACTTTGCAACGATTTCAAGACTTAAAGACTAAATATGAACCTGGTGACCAAAGGGAAAAAAAAATCACATGGTTGATTGGAGAGATGGTATGCAAGGACATGCAACCATTCAGTGTCGTAGAAAATGATGGTTTCAAAAACCTTATGGAGTACATCGAACCACATTACACATTGCCTTCAAGAAATACCTTTCATAGATATTAATTCCGGAGTTGTACAAAGAAACTAAGAAAGTAGTGCAAGACTCATTGAAAGAAGCTCAGCATGTTGACGTGATGACAGATTTGTGGACATCAACAGCAAATGGTGATTACTTGGCTTTGACCATCCATTTTACAGACTCATCATTCAAAAATCAGCATATATGCCTTGAAATTGTCCCTTTTCCGGATATAAGCCATACAGCCCATCATATTTCAAAGTTTTTGACTGAAACATTACAGGAATGGGATATTCCATATAAAGTTGTCTCTATTGTCCATGAGAATGCAATAAATATGGAAAGTGCCATGAATATGACAGACTTTCAGCACATATCTTGTCTGGTACATACACTTCAGTTGGTGGTCAAAGACTGAATCATGAAGAACAAAATAATTACAAACTCTTTCACATGCCACCTAGTTGTTGGTCACTTCAAACTTTCTTCAAAGGCTACAAAAATGTTGCTTGCTGCACCAGATGAAGTTGGTTTAAAGAAGCATAATTTAATTCAAGATGAAAAAACCTGATGGAATTCTACCTTGCACATGCTGGAGAGGTTGCTTGAGCATAAGCATGCAATTATTTGGGCATCAACAGACATGAAACATCCTGCTGGGCTTTCCTCAATGCAATGGGACCTCATGAAGGATGTTATTGACATGTTAAAAATATTTGACAAAGCTACATTGACAGTCAGTTCAGTTAATGTCACAACCTCTGAAATGATACCAATTGTTAAAAGTATTGCAAATGAAATACAGTCACGGCATCTTGGTCCTGGATTAAGTGGTTTGAAAAATGACTTAATTGCTTCTTTGAAGCACCGCTTTCAACTGCTGGAGAACTATAAGCTGTTCTGCTTGTCCACTTTATTGGATCCACGTTTAAAAGGCAGTGTATTCACCGATGAACAGAAACTTCAGGCAGCCATAGAAAAACTAACTGCTGAAGCTTCCAGTCTAACATGTGGGAATAGATCAGTTCAGGTAATATATTTTGTATTAAGAGTTCTTCAAATATGTACTCATTTTCAAATCGAATGCTACTTACCAATTATTTGGTACACCTTAGAACCAATCTATATACTTAAATTTTAGAGAAATGCATTTTGATAAATTAAAATATGACTGATTTTCGTAGAATTCATTTTGCATTGGAATTTCTAAGAATAAAATTTGTAATTTAGGACACCCCTTCAACAATTGAAACGCCATTGTAAGGGACATCATCTGGAATGTGCTTATATACCAGAATGATGAAATGAGAAAGAAGTCTTCCTTCGTGTACAATTGAACAGGAAGTAAAGGCTTATCTCCAAGACTCACTGCTGCCACCAAGCTCGGATGTTTTTCTTTTTTGCAAAGAATGCCACACCTACCCTAACCTTCGTAGGTTGGCCAAAAAATATTTGTGCGTTCCTTCAGCCACTGTATTTTCTGAAAGACTATTTTGTTCAACAGGCCTCATTTGTGATCAAAAAAGAAATATATTAAACCCGGAGAGGGTAAAGATGCTAGTTTTTAAAAATAAAAACCTGAAGTAAAAAAATTGATATAAATATATACCTTTTTAAATTATTTTTCCTTTTTTTCCTAATGAGCTTATTCACTTATAAAAGACACTTGAAAAGGAAAAGGGGTCTCTCAATGCTAGTCAAAGTGAATTTAACTGAAATGGAAAGTTACCAAGGTATATTTTTGTATAATTATGATTTATTTGAAGTGTGGACCACAAAAATATTATTATCAGAGCATATTAGTGTTTTAGCACATAATCACATCCATTACTGGATAACTTTTTAAACTATGTACAAAAGGCTCTTTCTTTTTAACATTGGAAATTGTAGCCATCATACTGAAATGATTGTGATGTTCTTTATGATGTTCATATGACGTGTAACTCATTAGAAAGGAGTAAATGTCCTCCATTATCAGAGGGACTGTTTTTTCTTTCAGATAATCTTTTCCAAATCTGTTATTACTGTTTGCTTGAACCCAGTCCTGTAATTTTTCTGTTGACCATATAATTTAGACCAAAATATATTGAAAATTTTCAAAATAATGCATAATGCCTGGTATAGAGTAGTATCGTGAGTACTTGGTGGTATCGTACTCGGTATCGAGTATCGAGAAAAAATGGTATCGACCCATCACTAATTATGACACAGCTTTCATTTAAATTTTTCATCAGAACTTTAATTAAAATTTTCTTTTAGGAAATGATTGCAAATGATGTGAAGACACTGCTCACACTCAAAGAAGACTTCAAGAAGGAAACAGGTAAGCCAGTGCCAACTTAACTTCATATGTTAAGGCTCTTAGACTTTTTTGATTCTAATCATCAAATGATCATAATTCACCATATTTTCATAAAGTCCTTATTAATCTCAATGTAATTTTGATGAACTATCATACAAGTGATTATTTTGGTGGTATATAATAACATTCATTACAGCAGTATAATAACATCAAACAAGCATAAAAATGAAAGGCAAAATATAAAAATGACCATGATCTGTACACCTGAAAATCATGCTTATCACTCTTTGCAAAACATTCCAACAGTCCTCACTAAATCTATTTATGAAATACTTAGTACAAAATGAGTAATGATGAAAGTTAAATAAAAACTTGTTGTTTCCTGTTGAATTTTTCTCAGGATATCCACTGTGATAAATAGCTGAAGTTTCAGATGGGTTTTGTCTCTGGTGTTTGTAGAGATTAATTAATTGAGGTGCAAAAAACAGCAGTCTATTTTTATGAATATATGAAATTATGACCTATAGCAAGCTATGTGGATACACAAAGTGTCAGAGGAAAATCACAGGGCGGATTGCTCGATCGCTATTTATCCATTGCAAAGAGTTGTCGCTCATTCATCATCTTCGGCGACAATACAGCAGACTCTCGTTAGGACGGTCCTTAATAGCACTTTATCCTCATTTGGACGTTCATTTCCTCAGGCCTGTGTCACAGTGCTTGTAAATAATATGGTTAGCAAGTTTAGAGGACCAAACCAAATCTGTCCTAGGAAAATAACCACCTTGTAGGTTAATCAGACGATGGATAAATCTTAAGAGGTTTACTTCTCGTATTAAAAAAGTTCGTTTTCATTTACAACATTATTTTTATTGGCATATTATGGTAAAAAGTGTTTATGAAGTAAGAAAAAAGCAATCTCAAACATTACAATCACCTATTCAGTGCATGAGAATGTCCCCACAAGCAAGGCATTTTATCGCAATATTCGTTTGTTTTATCGCTGTCACATATGAAATCAAAACTGCATGAGCAACAGTGCATGTGATCTTCATCTATGTACTTTGTTATCATGGTGATATTAAATGTGAGAATGTATTGCTTGAAGAACTAGTGCTTAGAAGCAGCCAAGGAAAAGCATATGGTGAAAAGACAAATATCGACAATTGAAAAGCTCAACCTTCTCTGAGTGGTAGATGAAAATCCACATTTAAAGTGACGAAATAGCAGCAAAAATGAAAGTTCCACCATCAACGTTAAACTCCATTATTAAAAATTGGGAAAAAATTGAGAATTCAGCTAAAGGAGGAATGAATCAGAACAGAAAAAGGGTTTGAGGAGGAAAATTCTGTGATTTGGTCCTACTGAAGTGGTTCAAACAAACCATCTAATGGTACAGCTAATGTGCCATTAGATGGTGTATTAGTATGCAAAAAGACCTCGTATTTAGCTGATAAAATGGGTATAAGTGACTTAAATGCTTCATAAGGTTGAGTGTGGAGGTATTTTAAAAATGCCATGGGATAGTTAACAGGTGCATTCGAGGTGAGGCAGCCAGTTTAGACCCTAATGTTTGGGAAACATGGAAATATGTCATTCTCCCAAGCATCATCTAAAACTACAGCCAAAATGGCATTTTAAATGCCGATGAGACGGTCTTATTTTTCAATTTGCTTCCTAATGACACGCTGGCATTTCTGGAGGAGAAGAGTGTCAGGGAGGTAAAATGAATAAGTCTGTCCTCCTATGTTGCAACAAAAGTGGAATGGAAAAATTGATTCTGTTAGTGATTGGGAAATATAAACGCCCCGGATGCTTAAAACATGTTCAAAAATTACCTTGCACATATGATTGCAACTGTAATTTTGTGAAGTATTTCCATTAAACTATGTATTTTTGTTTTCAATATTTGCAGAGAACGCATGGGAAGTTTCATTTTTGTTTTGTAAGAAGCAATCAAGTTTACGCCATTACCCCTGGAAAGAGGATGTTTTTGGGCAAGGAGCTGAATTTGTTTATGCTTTCAAGGCGTTCTGACAATCCTCACAATACTATAATACTTGTTCAAGACAATGTTCATCATGGAAAATTCAAATATAGCATTTTCCATTCAACCATTGTAATGTGCTTCAAGCAATTTTATTTTTGTATCCATGATTTCCACAAATGTTAAGTGTAATTGAGTGAGAAGTGGGCATTTGCGCCGCGGATTTATCTGTCATCCAACCTAATTATTTCATTGAAAGTGTGAAGAGAAAAACATCGCGAGGTGGCTTCACTAATTTTGGCACTGAACTTTGTGGAAGCAGCATCCGTAAACTAAATGTGCTGTTTGGACATTGTCATCATCGTTAATAATTGAGTATGCATCAGCGTTAGGTATTATATTATTTTCTTGGGAGGCAGAATAGGTGAAAAAGAAACAATGTTTACAATAAATAATCCCCAGCTATCTGCGGTATCAGCTAAAATGAGAGGCAGGATAACATTTCCCTGAAAGTTATGCAATCAACTAATCCATATTTGACTTTCCATGGAATGCCTGCTCTGTGTAGCGTGTTTTCCTGGTTACCACGTTCTGAATCTGGGGTCCCTTCAAGAAACTGCTAACGAGAATCCGCTGTAAAATGCAGATATTAAAAAAGACTAAGTGGGAGAATAAGGTTTGACAAACAAAGCTATGTTATGTAGAAAGAGAAAGGAAATGATATTGAAGGCCATAAAAATGAAACAGGTGAATATTTAAAGAGAAGTAATGCAGGAAATGGCTAAAATTTAAAAAAAAATGCAAATGTCCTGTGTAGGGGTAGGAAGTTAAGAATTGATGAAAAAACACTGCTTAATGAAAAATTACTCTAATTATGGAGAACAGCTGAGGCTATGGTGTCATAGGTAGGGTACCTAAATTGTGGTAAATAAAAGTCGTGATCGGCAGTAAATAAACCTGCATAAAACGGTGAAAAAGTGTGGTGAATAGGTGTGAAAATAGGCTGATAGTGGTAAATAAAGTTGTATAAAACATGATTAATATGATAGCCCATAAAAGGCTAAGCATTATAGTTTCTCATAACAGGTGATTTACTTTAAATAATTGTCTTATTAACAGCTGTTAGTGATATTGAATTATTTTCTTATCTCGAAAGCCCCTTGCAATTCCAGGAGAGAAATCTGCAACAATAACATTTTCCGCACTAAAAGTTGGCTTTGAAAGGAAATGACAAGGGCAGAAGAAACTCAATACTAGGAATTAACCAAATTAAATAATGAATATTTTATTTCATTTAGTTTATTAAAAGAAAAAAAAGGTGTCCAGTAATAATAATTTTAAAATTACAAAAAATCCACACTTATTGCTGCTCCATGTATGAAGCCATTATTATTTCAATGCTATCATGAGAATGATAAAACTTAGTGACTTTGTGGAAATATCGTGAAAAAGCAGACGTCTTCAGGTCAAAGTGTTGATGCCGGAGAATGGACGGCTTTATATAGCCCTGGCGACCTTTCACTTTTTGGCGCCAATTTCTTTCCTCTGCCATGATTGGTCTGTTTGTTTAAAGAGTCTTTTCCATGCATTGTGGAGGTGATATCCGGCATCCCGGTTGAAATTCAGAGGGTGTTTGGAAATTTTGATAGCCTCCCGAATGATACTCGGGAAGTATCGAGACTCTCTGGCGATCACGGAGGCCTTCTCCAATTTGACGGAGTGTCCCCGTTCGATATGAATGTGCTCCGCCATGGCGGAGAAGTGGAACTGCTTATTCCTCACCACCCACCCGTGTTCCTGCAGTCGGCACTTTACAGCTCTCCCTGTCTGTCCGATGTAGGCCTTACCACAGCTGCAATCGATCTTGTACACTCCCTCGTGTGAATGAGGAGAGATTTTATCTTTGGGTCTCGGCAGTATGTCACCCGTCTTTTTTACGCAGTTAAAATGAGTAACCACATCATACTTATTCAAAATCTGGGCAATTTAGTCCGTGGTCCCTGCCACTTAAGGAATCTTGGCGTAGGCTGCAGGTTTTGGTTTATCTGCCGCGTCTGATGGTCGGTCCTTGGATTGTTGTTCTATCTTCGCGGTCCTTTTCAGGACCATGTCTTTCCGGTATCCGTTTTTCACGAATAGGCCCACACTAGCAGGTAATATTAATAATTTTGGCCCACTTCCTAAATGACAGCAAATTACTTCAGGGCGGATGTCAATGAAACCGTTGTCATCAAAAACAACATCGCGATGAAATCTCAAGAAAAATGCAGCCCACTACAACTTCTTTATTGCCATATTTAGCACCTATTTCCATAGCCAGACAGTTGCTTTCTTCATTTTGCATCTGAGCAACCTGTTGTCACCCCACCTGCCCCATATTTACTTACTTGATGTACATTTCTACTCTTTGCCAAGTATCCTCATATACAATCATGAAATACTGCATCCCACCATCCCTTTATACTTCCTTCTCTTGTCAGCAGTCACTGCCCACAAATACTGCTCTATATTTAACTCACCTTGTTGCCCAGTACTTTACCATCTATGTATTAGATTCTCCCATCATTTAACTTTCTCCAGCCTTCTGCATATCAACATCTTATTAAACTCCTGTCTGATTTGATCTCCCGAGTACAGATTCTGATCGAATAATCACAAATTTATCCTCCGTATCATAGTTTCTGGAAATATATCCATTTCCATACCTCTTTTTCTTTAATATACATACCGTAATTTTCCGTGTATAGTATGCATTTTTTTCCGCGAAAATTCATCAAAAAAGTAGGATGCGTATTATACATGGTTACCAGCATATGGCATTTTTATTCAGGTCGTAGATCACATTGAAGTAATCTCAGCGCACTTATAAGTATTCGATTTTACAATTTATAATTTAAAAAATGCAGTGAATCAATTTAATTTATTTTTTAAAACAAAAATTAACACACAGTTCCTCGTGTCTTTAACACTGTTAGCACTGAATGCTTCGAATTCAAAATCGCTATCCTCGCTTGATTCGAACAGTTTGTGCAAAACACTGACATCACGCTCGCTGGCAGTATATATTGCGTCGCCTAGAATATCATATTTGTCCTCCTCACCGTCCGCTGAACATTCTTCATCCCTAAGCAAATCGTCGTCGGACGCATGTATTGCTCTCGTGAGGCAGCATTTTTTAAAACCTTGCTTAATCACAGATGAATCGATGGCATCCCAGGACTATTTAATCCAGTGACTTAATAGTGGTAACTCCAGTTTCTTTGACTTTCCTGAAGTTGTCAAAGACTGTGGTCTGAAATAAAGCCACTCATTCAACTCTTTATGCATGTGTGTGTTAAACAGACTGTTGCAAATCACATCCATCACCTCCAACTGGCTTGTCATCCCTCAAGGAATAATTACGAGAATTGTGCCATTCTCATACAATATATTCTTGATGCATGGCATTCGATGGCATCTAAATGCATCTAGAATGAACATATGACGTCTACAAACTGCATCTTTGCACCACATATTTCACAGCCAATCTTTAGTAGAATTTCCATTCGTCCAGCCTTTTTATTTGTGTGTATGAGCACATTCTGCGGCTATAATATTCTTAGGGCGAATTTTTCTTTTAAATGTTACACAGAAATGTAACTTCTTCAATTACAGAGTAACGTGTCTTCTGCTAGTCAATCGGACAGAATTCGAAACGAACGGACATATAGTGAGGCGAATTGAATACAAACATAGGTACTTTTTAGCGACATTGTAGCAATTCTATCATTTATTGACAAATATTTCCATAGACACGCATGTAGGTTCTGGAGGGGAAGAATCTACTACAAATAGATCGTCACATTGAGAAACCAATGGGGTATGCAAGAGCAAGGGGAAAAGCCATTCATAGGCAGGATTACTGCTTGCGCCGTGATCTTTCTGGCGCTGAATGGCACAGCGGACAATGGCGTCGAACGCATAGAATGCTGTTCTCTAAAAGCCAACTGCGTATTATACATGGTGATAAGCAAATTCTTACACTTCGCTCGCCATAATGAGGGTGCGTCTTATAGTGGGTGCGTATTATAATCGGAAAATTACGGTATTTCCTGTATTTTTCACAAGTTGTTGCTACATCCCTACCTCCATAAATATAATACAAGAAATACAAACTTTTAGTCAAAAGGAATTATGGTGTGATGGAATAATTAAATATATAGAGAAAATCCATTTATGATTTAATTGATTTATTAAATGTGCATGAAATGTACGTCAAAAGCAATTAACACTCAAATGAACTGTGCAAGAATATTACTTTAGCTTATGTTATAATGAATAACTTCCATAGTGAAATATGGCTGTGGGATTCAAAAACCCTATCAGTGTATAATATGAGGAAGATCAGTTTTAGGAAGGTTTCAGTTCACAAAATGTTCGTTGCATGTTACTCAAAGTATAATTGTCAAACGAAATTCCCCCAAATTTAATTACACAATTTTATTATGCTGTCCACCTCTAGGAACTTTAAGTAACTTGACTTAGACAATATTCATGAACCTATGAAGAATGAAGGAGAGCATATGGCATCCAACATGGGATGCAGTGCCCTCTTTATGCCAACAGAAAAAACAGTTCCTCATTATATTATGAATAATATTTGACCGTACAAATATAGTTTAATCTGTCAACAAATTAAATTAGACTAATTGTCTAGCAAAGGTTCCAGAGTATATGCAATCATTGATTGATCAAGAGCTCTGAGTTAAATGCATGAAACTTAAGATTGCTGTATATGATACATATGGTACCCATCAGCATAAGTATGTATGAGGCTTCAAGTATATGCATTGAAACAGTTCTGTTTTTTCATCATTCAGCATTGCAAGTGGGGTTGACACTGACAGTCTTAGGCAATTTTGATAAGCATCCAATTTGCATATCAGTGTTGTGTTACTATAGGAAATTCAATTTTCTTTTGGAGGCATCCATGTATTGAAAAAAGGATCATGAAGTACAGTAATGTGGATTCGTTATATTTCAAGGTGACTATCTTATTCAATACTCATTAAATTATGCTAGCATTATTTTACATCACATGTGCATGATATTATATCACATGAACCATGCATTCTCTGTAAAACTACTTAATTGTCACTAAATACTTGTTGCATTGGTCAAAGTCAATGGGAATTATGTAAAACCCCACTAAATTTAACTTACCTCGTTCATCACTATGCATTTCAATGTTTAAGTTAATATGGGTACATCGAATTTTCATTTTGAACTCCATAGCCCTTAATTTTCGCCCACATTATTTTCAGATTATTACTTATTTGAGGTTAAATTATCTGCGACCTTTCCTTCTTGATGACTATTAGATAAAGTTCTTCAAAACTACGAGGTGGTTGAGCTCATGTCCTCCATTTTTTTTTACTAAATGGCTTAACCAACTATATGGGTATGTCTGATTTAACAATGGATGTTGTGACATGAAACAACGTCTCAAAACTGTTTAGCCAAATAGGCATTTGACCAAGCCATTTTTCTGGTTTGCTAGCTGTCTGCCAAATGGCAACAGGTTAACAGCATTCGAGCCATCTGCCCTGAAGTGATTTGCTGTCATTTAGGAAGTGGGCCAAAATTATTAATATTACCTGCTAGTGCGGACCTATTCGTGAAAAACCTAATTCTCCATGACATGGCCACACTTGACTTTTTAACAAAAAGCCAGAGCAAACTTGCCATTGATTTGCTTAAAATATTTTGAATAGTCATGGATTTTATTACAATCCCTTGCTCGTGTAAGTATATTTTCTTATTTTAAATGCTGTGTCTATGATAATCATGCAGAATGATATAGACACCGTTTAAGCTGATAATAAAAGTAATGCCCACTTCATTCTATTTTCAAGAAATTTTGCAAGCGATCTAGCAGACCTTGGAGAAACTTCAAAGAATGATATTAACTATGATTTTTAAGATGGTATTAGATGATATCTCATGGTATTTAGATTGATCAACCAGTCACGTTTGATGTAATTGCTCTTTTCAAATCTATTGTGTGATAATATTACTGTGACATATTTTTTTATGTCACAGTAATATTATCACACAGGAACACAAGGGATACATACAACAGAACATACAAGGGATGGTCAAAATTTATGTTTCATGAATATATTCTTACAAGATTCTCTTGCATTCATTTTAAACATATATCTTAATGCTCTGTTTTGGAGGGTAAACACTCTTTTCATATTGGCTTTTGGTAGAGTTTCCCCATACAATAATACAATACCTGGCCACAGATTCAAAAATTCCATAGTATGCTAGCCTCAAAGTTTCTTCATCACAGTAATTTGCTAGGATCTATAAAATAAATAAAGCAGAACATAGTTTTTTTTACAGATTTTGTCGACATTTAGTTTCTAGTTTAGTTTATTGTCAATTTCCACACCTAAAAAATTGGTGTGGGTGCCTTCCACAACCATTGAATTACCTATCAGTACACTTATGTTATTTTCTTGCTCCCTATTGCTAAACACCATACTGATTGACTTACTCATGTTTAATTTTAAATCATTGTTCAAAAGCCACCGAGTGACTGAATTTGCAGTTGTGTACATCTTGATTTCTAATTCAGTGACACATGGGTTGGATACCAAAAGAGAAGCATCATCTGCATAAAGAACCACATGAGTGTCACCAGCTGTTGGTGCTATAGCTTGGATTATGTCGTTTATATTTATTACAAAAAACAAGAGGCCCAAAGAGAGGACCAAAATTGATCCTTGTGGCACACCATATTTTATTGACTTCATTGATAATTAAATACCTGCTTTTATGATGGCTTTAATCATTTTATCTCTTTGCCATAAATTTTGGTTTTAAAATGGATGGTTATTTTTTTGTGAATCCTGACTAAAAGAAATCAATTATTTTGAGTAATATCTTAACTAGCATTGTTTTGACCATTTCTAGGATTGACTTGGAAACCTGGCATTCAACTGCCAACAAATGGTGTTGCATCCACTCCAGTCACACCAATCAAGAGCGATTCAAAAGATCTGGGGAGTGGCAAGTTGAAGGTTTGTGTCTTACGATACGTTTTTATTTCGGTAAATCCCATTATCATATGGTGTCGATCATAGGACACTGTTAAATTGTTGCCTTTCCATTTACTGTTGCATATTTCTGTATGGTGATATGTGTAGCACTTCTCCTAAATTTTAAGCTTATATGTTTGCCTTAAACTTAAGTCTTTTGGTATTTTAAACTTAACTTTTTAAATGTTTTCTCAAGAATGATGTGGTGTAACTTCTTAAAAAAATATCTCTTAATTTTCCTTAGATAAATGTTTAATGTGACTAGTTTCAATGATTTGTGATGATGCTCAGTATTGTTATAAAACATTCACACAGGTCACATTACTTATTTATCTATGTCTTATTGTCCTTTTGTCATGATCTCATCACATTATTTTGCTGGTAAATTTCTTATGCTGTAATGGCTACAAAAAGTCCTTGAATTAACACTCATCATGTGGCTCTACAATGTGTAAGCACATACTGTTCCCCTGGAAAATTCTAAGTACCCTCAACATTGTTTATAATTTTTTGGCTGTCCTTTTACAATTTTACTATTTGTTGGGTCCTTTTCATAAACCTTAGAAGTTCATCTCTGAATTCCTAAATAAGTAAAAAAAACTCTGATTGTACTGCCTGTAATGAAATGACTCTGATAATGTAATTAAGGCATTTTTGACTGGGGTAGTCTTAGAAAAAGAGTACTATGCATAATTGCAGGTGGAGTCAGATGAATCATCGGGAGCTGTTTCCCTGGAAGCAAAGATCAAGGAACAAGGGGACTTAGTTAGGACCTTGAAGAGCAGCAAGGCCTCAAAGGTACATCCAACCCTCAAGTTTGTTCATTTCTTTAAGTCCATTTAAAATACTAGCTTTCATTTTACAAAGTTTCTTTTTCAAAGATTTTAAGGAGCTATTTTTTGTTGAATGGCTTTGTTTTTTGATGTGTGTATATATTGTATTTTATTGTACAAGTATCAGAATGCCAGTCATCCAGAATGTCATTTAACAGAAAGCAAATTCTCACACTAAGCAGAAAATATGGTTCAGCTGTTCCACCCACATACAGATCTGTGTGACTATACTCTCATAGAGAGTGGCATATAAGCCTACACTTGTGACAGAACTGTTGTTTGCTGTGTGGTTTTCTTCACTCTGTTCACAATTTGTAAACAGATAGTGCTTAGTGTTTCTAATACACTTGAAATATATGAGCCGTTAATAAAAGGTGATAGTGGATAAAGGGCTGAGATTGGGATGATGGAGTTAGAAATGCAACAATATTGGACCTCAAAAATAACAGTGATGCTATGACAAAATGTGTGTGCCTACTGGAGAGTGAATGTGGAAGCCAGTGGAGAAGTAAAAATAAAAATGGTAGAAAACAAGGATTTAGATGCTGTAGTGTATGATTCATGCAGGTACATGGTCAAGTTCAACCAATAAGTGGCCCTTTGATTTGTGTAAAAGCTCTTGAAATTAACAAAAAACTAGGGCATAGTGCTGATTTTAAAGCATTTGCTGATTGGCTTAACGGTTTCATATCTGTGTGTAGGATGAGGGAATGAGACGTTGAGGGGGAAATAGTGTCAGCTCTGAGCGAAGTGGCTGATCAAATCAAAGAATCTCTTAAAAGGTTACTTTGATTAGAAGCGCTACAAAAACAGAAATATCTGCATTGCAGACAAAACTGGCCTATACTGGAAGAAAATGCGACAATACCCCTTGGCTTCTAAGAATAAAATGTCACCACATGGTTTTAAGGCAAGCAAATCCTGCCTCTCTGCTATAGTATGTGGAAATATAACAGGAGTGCATGGGTTACCTTTGCTAATCAAAGGGAAGTATGAAATCTGTGATGCTCCAATGGAATGAAAAATTTGCCACTCGCCTAAAAACACCAGAAGAGTTCATAGATGGGTACAAGCATTTTTATCAAACGGTACAAAACTATTCATCGCAGATGTGATGTGGTGCTGTTCAATTACTGCCAATTAAACATATGCAAGATTTAGTAGCAAGAGAACTAGTCTCAGTACTGGATAAAAAGATCATTTTTGATTTTTTTTCCTTAGTAAAAATGAACGTGTGAAAATAAATGGGTGGGTGTGCTGCCAGTGGGAGCATGCCACGTTGCTGTAACAGGTGTGCAGCTCTCTTCCCTGAGTGTAAGACACATTGTGACTACATAGGGCTACTCATTCTGGAATTTGTGCAACTGGCTTAGTGCTCAAGCTAAAGGAGATAGCATTGTAGGAAGCAGCACCAATTGACTGTGCCAAGTGATCTTATTTTTGCCACAAACCATTCTTCTATTTAATGTGTTGTCTAATATGTCTCTTTTATGCATAGGTATCTTTGAAATGCTTTTATACCAGTTTTAATCAATACAGAGAGTAATTTCATTACTCTTGTCATCGATGCATCTTCTTTAACCAGTATAAACGGTGCTACTGCAATGAGCTTTTCAGGCAGTGTAGTTGTTTTAAGGCATAAGGGTAGATTAACATTCATCCTAGTCTCTGCTGGACCCCTTTATCTTGCAAATTACACTCAATTAGGTCGAAGTAACAGTAACAGAAATCAAACTTCTACGGTTTGAGTTTACTTTTTTGTTCATGTGTGAAATTTTTTCAATCAAAGTCATCAAATGTAGTGGTCATCTTGATTTAATCTTTTCTTTAAGGATTCCATTGACAAGGAGGTGCAAGTACTTCTCGCTCTGAAGGAAGAGTATAAAACTTTAACAGGAAATGCTTATAGTGCTGGAGGTGGTGAACCCAGAAGTAGCAGTAAGAAAGCACAGCAGAAGAAAAGCACCTCCAAGCCTGCTGTGGCTGAAACAGTGGTGGGTTTGTAACATATTGAGTGGATTAATGTAAAGAAATGGGTGGAGCTGTATGGCCCTAGAATAACAAAAGATAAAAATAACACCAAATGGCGGTAAAGTATTGGCGCCTCACGTGGGGAGACACGTTCACTCACCGGGAGTTATTCTGCATCAGGCCTCCACATGAAGACGGACAGCACACATCCCTGTCGTTTTATGTGGGAACTGTTTGGGATGCGGTAGGGATGCACTGACGGGAACACGCCCACATGAAACACGCTAGGGAAGGGGGAGAAAAGATGAGATCCAAGGAGTTTTTATGGGGATCAGGGAGAAATTCACTG
The DNA here is from genome assembly GCA_963169105.1 of Ceriagrion tenellum. Lineage (NCBI taxonomy): Eukaryota > Metazoa > Arthropoda > Insecta > Odonata > Coenagrionidae > Ceriagrion > Ceriagrion tenellum. The sequence continues at coordinate 135,335,309 of OY720641.1, read as the reverse complement.
AGGGGAACACACGCAAAACACTTCAGGCAAGGGCAGGGGTAAACGTGAGGTGCAAAGCGCATATTTCAGCCACAAGGTAGCCATCTTCAGTGCACTGAAGGAAGATGAGTCACTAACTAATTTTATAGTTGAAGTGCTCGGAGGTAACAATCCACCTGTATGTATAGATATTTGTAAACACACAGCGGGGAGGATTGGGAGAGGGGAATGGGACTCTTTTGACCATTGACGGAGGGAGGGGAAGTGATTAACTAACATTTGAACTGGAAAAGGTAATTGGGGGAAGGAGTGTGGGCGATTAGCTGAATGGGATGATTAACGTAAGTGTTATTCTAAGAGTGAGAACAAGTACGAGAATGCGATGGGGCCATTATCACTGTTCATGAGGTTATTTCTATTATTGTGTATGTGGAAGCTTTTGTATGTACTGAGTCGATGGTATGAAGTTTGTTGTAATAAATGCATATCTTGAGAAATTTGGTGGCCCATGTCGTTTAAGTGATTTGCTGCACTGGACTTATCTGGCCTGTTGTATTTGAAATTAGCGATATGCTCCTTGTATCTTGTTAACGTATTTCTCTGTGTCTGTTCAATATGTGCCTTATCACAAAAGTCACAGGTCATTTTTCATTCCTGGCTTGTTTATTGCAGCAATTTTGTCTTTCACGTTTCCCAGCAGGTGTTTCAGATTATTGTTGTTACAGTAAGAGACTTAAGTGTCCATTGTTTAAAATATTTAATCAAACCGTCTCGTAAGTTGAGGATGAAACAGAAGGTTAATGTATTTGGACATATTTCCCTTTTGATGGGTCTGCGTTGAGTCTGCAATAATTTTCTTATACTGATATGTTTTGGCTAAGGTTTGCAGTAACGATTCCTCGATTCCTGAAAGCCATTCTGTTTAGCAATATTTTTAATGTAATTTAATTCTCTCTAAAAATCTGTTTTGCTGAGGGGAATATTTACTAATCTGTGGCCTAATGAATGCAATGCTGATAATTTGTGGCTGGGGTGAACAAAGGAATCATTATGTATGTAGTTTTTTGTGTGTGTGGGTTTTCGTTAAATATTAAAAGATAATTTGCTGCCTGTCCTTGTTAGTAATAGGTTTAGAATTAATAGCTTATCATTGAATTCTTTTTTGCAAGTGAATTTAATTGAAGGGAACAGACTGTTTAGGTTACAAATATGTGTATCAAGTGGACATTTTTGTTGTCAAATATGGAAAAAATGTCGTCTACATACCATAAAAAACCACTTGGAAATAGTTGAGTTTCGCCTTAAAAGTGTCTTCAAAGTGATTCATGAAGACATTTGCTTAAAAGGGGGATAAAGGGTTGCCCATGTTAGTTCCAAATTCCTATTTGTAAAATTTGCTTTGGAAGGTGAAGAAATTTTGGTTCATTACTAATTGGGTGAGTCTGGCATATTTGTCAATGACTTCTCCTTCTATTGTGATTGAAGCTAACCAGTTTTTTAGAACAGTTATAGCGAAGTCAATGGGTATACTGGGGAATAAATTGGATACGTCAAATGAAGCCATTATTTCAAACTCATTGATAGAGTAGTTGCTGATTCTTTGAACGAAATCTCCATTATTTTTAATGGAGTGGGGGCTTAAAAAGTTAAATCCTGAGAGTTGAGCATTGGGCCATTTTGACAAGTAGGTGGGCGAGTCAATGCAGGATACTATTGGTCTCATGGGACAATTTTCCTTGTGGACCTTCAGGGGGCAATAAAGTCTAGGTATAGTGGTGTTCAAATTGTAACAGTTTTGTTTTTGTGTCAATTATGTTGGGACAATCGCTTACGACATATTTCATTTGGGTGATCAATTTATTGATTGGATTCTTGTTATCTCAATGTAAGGTTCGATAGATAACAAGTTACCCACTTTATGGTAGTAATCTTCTTTGTGTAGTATTATGCAGAGATTACCTCAATTAGCTTTCATGTGAAAGCAATTTTCGGATTTGAGAGAAAGAAGCTACTTCTTACTTTTTGCTTGGCATAAAACTACAGGGATGTGTGCTGTCTGTCATGATGTGGAGGCCTGATGCGGGATAACTCCTTGTGAGTGAACGTGTCTCCCCACATGAGCTGCCAATACCTAACAGCCATTTGATGTTATTTTTATCTTTTGAGGATTAATGTACTTGAGGTCTTTTTAAAAACTCCCTTGCCAACAATTAGTCAGGAATTCCAAGACTCTGAAGTTTACTTTTACGTAATGGAAACAAATTTGGAGTATGCACTTGCATTGTTTTTGCCTTCACGTAGCTGATTATGTGCTCTGTTACTACATGAAAATTGGAAGGGTCTAGTTAAAGATTGATATTAGTTCCATGTGGAAGTTTTAGAAAATTTAATGATTTGGAAGCTCTTTTACCATCACTGCGTAACATATATCTTTTATTTCGAGATGAAACACTTGGGGTTTTATCCAACATGTGTTGCAGGTTCTAGTGAATGAAAAACACCGGTTATTCTCTTTGGTTGTAGTTCAAGAGAGCAGAGGTTCTCATTTGCACTTTGAAATATGATTTCTATTGTGGCTGCTGTGGCTTAAAAATGTTAAATCAGTGTACTTATGTATAGTGTGACATATAGGACCGTTTTTGAAATGAATTGGGGGCAAGCTGTTCACCAGTAATACTTTTGATGACTTTAATTGTTGTAAAATCAGGCGATCTCTTGTAAAAGCATGAGATTTCTTTGCAACAAAAATCTGGCTATATTTCCAGAAGCCATGTTAAAAAATAAATGTCATCTTAGGATGCAGTGTTTTACACATTAACAAAAATCGTTTGTTTTCATTACTATTACTCTCATTAATGCAAGAATAAATATGAAGTGTAATTATACTGTATATATTCTTGTATTGGCAGACATTTTAGACCAAGTGTTTTATCTGGAACTTGGGGGATCAGACTACACACGAGACAATCTTTTGATGGCTTGTATCTTAACATGAAAAAAACAAGATTTATTTCTGCCAGTCCACAGTGCAATATACTACTCTTTGAATCAGATGAAGTACAGTAGAACCTCGATCTATCGTTCTCGCATTGATCGTTTTCCCGCATCTATCGTTAGCCGTCTTTGGTCCCAAATGTAGTTCCTTGCTGATAACGTTAATAATTCCCGCATCCATCGTTCCACGAAGTATCGTTTTCCCACTTCGATCGTTTCCAAATCACGGTCCCCACATCGCAATTCCCGCATTCATTGTTTGAAAAAGACGAAACCAAAAATTTACACCGAAGTAAGATTTTGGGATTTTTGCGGCGCTCCGCAGCGGGAAAGAAGGAGGGGGAGGGAGTTTGGCGACGTGCCGCGCAGGACAGACGGGTAGCCCTTGCCGTCCTAGTCCCTTCTCATCTTAATGGCCCTAACTCCTTCCTAGAGGACAATTGGCATTCCTCCTTTCCTACCCAAACGAGTCCCTACCTCGCTCGTTAGCGGCCTCATTCCTTCGCCATGATCTTCTAACCTTTCTTCCTATTATCCTCTCAATGCTCTCTTACCAGCAGTTGTCATACGCTCGCTCTCGGCACCATATTGAGATCTGATATAACCCATGTGGGTAAATATCAACGGATTTCCTTGGTGTTTGGTATCAAATGTAACAGAAAATAATGGACAAACTTCATTTAATACTTGTTCTGTAGATTTATGCCGATTAAAGACTTGAGCAATGAAAGAGAGCAAAGAAAGAATGCGTGCGGATGAAGCTAGCAAGATGCAGAGCGATTTTGAAAGTAATAAAAAGCTGTTTTGGAAGTGGGTAAAAAGGGCAAAGATTGGTGAAGGTAGGGGAATAAATGCGGTAAAGAACTAACTAAAAGAACTATGTAAGGATAGACATAAGAGTAGACTAAACACCATGTGGGTCATGTGTGGTGGTTCATGAATGGTGTGGGTCATGAATGAATGTGGGTTAAATGCTCCAGTAATGGACGTGTATGAAAGGAGTGTGCTTCGTTGGTTTGGCCATGTTGAGAGAATGGATTAGAGTCGAATAACGAAACAGATATATGAGAGTAGAATGAATGGTGTGAGAGGTAGAGGTAGGCGGAGAAAGTTGTGGTTGAATGTGATTGAGGAAATTCTTAGGAGGAGGAATATTAGGAGTCTTAAAAACAGGAGGGCGTGTATGAAACAGTGTATGGGGGTGAATGAGGCAAAAGAAGTTTGCAAGGATAGGTCAGAATGGAGGAAATTATTGAAGCAGAGTTAGGTGTACAATTATGTATCAACGAGTGAAACATTTTGACTGTGCCTACCCCGGAAGGGAACGGCGTGATGGGTATGTATGTATGTATGATGTAAAGACTTGATCAAAATTAACTGACGTTCCACTAATGCGCCCCTCAGTGGGTGGGGCCCTTTATGCGGAAAGGGTCGGGAGGGTCAAAGGTCTTCCACCTGCCCTGTCCCTCCCGGCGGAAAACAGGGTCCCCCAATTACCTGTCTCACCCAATTCTTGAATGTAACCAGTGCATTATTTCCAATGACTTCAGCCACATGGGCTTAAACGGGGGAGTGGCTGAAGAAAGGGAGGGAGGTGGGGTATCTCATCATGTGACTCTCGTGGAACCAACCAGAGGGGAGCGGGCGTGGCTTGTAACCTCGGCAATTCACAAGGAACATTTACGAAGTGTTACGCCCCGATTTGATTCATACCCGGCAGGTTCATAGATTAGAGTGAAAAAATGAAATCTGTGAAATCTTACGTGCCCTCGTGGCCTACGAGCCGAGATATTAGCGATTAAAATCAGCGAAATCGCAACATCACGCTCGCCGTCTCTATGAGATAGCCGCCCGCGGAGAGGGAGCCGCTCCCTGCCGGCGATGCTCGGCGGACGGCGGTGGATCGACAGCGGTCAACATTTGTCTCCAGGGAGGAGAATGCGCAGAATTCTCTGTATCTCCGTTGTTTCCTGTTAGCCTCTCTGTATTCTCGACTTGTTTTCATCATTCTGGAACGATGGAACCACAGCTATCGGATCGATCATGGGCCTCGCCAACGAGTGACTCATATGGACGAATTGCCTTTGGTCAACCTTGTCAACAATCTTATCAGTAGTCAAACGAAAAATTAAAGATGAACTAAGTATTTTCATTAAATTTAAAAATTCTCCCGCTTTTAAGAGAAATTCCTTTAAGATTCCCCTCTACAGTGAAAAGTTACCATAAAATTCTCGCATTTTCATCTCGTTTTGGCTCCCGGTAGATCTTTTTCCGCATTGTTCGTTTTCCCGCATCCATCGTTTTTTTTGCCCATCCCCTTGAAAAACTATAGATCGAGGTTCTACTGTAATTGCACTGAAGAATAAGTTTATTATTGAAGTATGGGCCTGTTTTATGTGTTTTGCGACTAGAATCAAAGTTGCTGACATCTGGTGGTGATCTTTAGGACTAAGGTTCACTTCTAAAGGGTGGGTTGAGTATGTGGCTGGGTATTCATGAACTATTTTCAGCAAATTATGCAATTTTATAATAATGATAGAACTTAATTTTTGGGCATATAGAGCAGTAGATGCAGTCTGACTTATATGCGTCATCTGCAATCCTTGCTTCTCTCCTATGTATTTGATCTGTATCTGAAACTAGTCCTATATAATAAGGGTCCCATATACTTGTGGTGTTCTCCAAGTGAAGTCTCATGAGAGAAAAATAACATTGGTCCTTTACTTCCTTATCACACTTTCCTAGTATTCTTTTGATAAAACCAAATTTGTAATATCTCATTATGAATTCCTTGATTAAAATTCCTTTTTTTCTCCTTTAGAAAGAGGAGTCATTGGGCCCGAAGAAGCAGACGCGACTTGGACTAGAAGCTACACGGGAAGAAAATCTGCCAGAATGGTATTCTCAGGTAATCTCTATATTTCCTGTCAATAGTGTTTCTCTACTCCTTAAGTGAAATTTAATTTATTTTTCATACCTCTTGGGTTTTGGAAATCCACTGACATTGCACATTTAACTTCAGGGGTGACTTCTCTCCTGGATTCTCAAGTATTCTCTAATAAATAAGACAGGACTTTTAAAATATCCTGCCTCCTGGGTTGAGGAGTTCAGCTCCCTTCTAATTGTTAACATTATTCAATCTAATATTTTACAAATTTCCAAACATTGCATTTAACAAATGATGTGGTACGAAGTCACTCACACAGGTGCATGTACACCAGGGTTGAAATTCGCTATGAAAAAATCATTTGACTTGACCGGGATTCAAACCCGGATCTCCCAATTGCCGTTCAGGTGTGTTAGCCAGTTACACCACCAAGCCATCTTCCTTCAGGGCGAACTTCGAGGGGGGTTTGTGCAAACTAGATGTTCAGGCCTCAAGTCTACATCGTAGCACATGAGACGAAGTCGTGCTTACAAAGCCACTGTTGCGGTTGATAAACCCAACCCTTGAAGGAAGATGACTTGGTGGTGTAACTGGCTAACACACCTGACTGGCAATTGGAAGATCCGGGTTCGAATCCCGGTCAAGTCAATTGATTTTTTCATAGCGAATTTCAACCCTGGTGTTTATGCACCCGTGCGAGTGACTTGGTACCACATCATTTGTTAAATGCAATGTTTGGAAATTTGTCAATTTTGTCGTTTATATAAACGACAATGTTGAGTTTATCCACCGCGACAGTGGCTTTGTAAGCACGACTTCGTCTCATGTGCTACAATGTAGACTTGAGGCCTGAACATCTAGTTCGCATAAACCCCCCTCGAAATTCGCCTTGAAGGAAGATGGCTTGGTGGTGTAACAACTGGCTAACACACCTGACCGGCAATTGGGAGATCCAGGTTCGAATTCCGGTCAGGTCAAATGATGTTTTTATGGCGAATTTCAACCCTAGTCTAATATTTTACCACTAAACTACCTTATGGTGAAGTTTAAAATCTTTTTCAATCTGTATTTTGCTATCATGTTGTAAAGAATGAAAGTAATGCAAGTTTCCACTTAGATAAAATTTTACTCGACCTAGGTTTTGATGTACTACATCATCATCAGGCCTGTTGGAGATCGAAACCTAGGTTGAGTAAAATTTTATCTAAGTGGAAACTTGCATTACTTTCATTCTTTATGATGGAATCCTTCCACCACATCAAGCCTGAAACTTCTCTTTTTATTGCTATAATGTATTACTATTAGACGTGTGAACACCAGATTTTCTCCTGGAGTGAGTTCAAGTCAAGTTTAATCATCAGTGTTGTATGATATGCATTTTTAGAAAAGATAAAATGGGTCATAACCTTAAATTAAAGATTGATCTCCTAATTTGCTCAATTCGACAAATAGAACAAAATATTTTATTTTGATATTCAGTCACACTGATTTAAGCAAAAAAAGAGAGCTTGTATGAGATAGTTTTTAGCAATGTTTTTTTTATAATTCACGAAAAATTTCCAAGTACACAATTTGTAAATATTATTTCATAATCATAATAATAGAATTTAATATTTATATATATTTGAGTTTACCTTTAATGTTCAATAGCAATATTCAAAATCTCTTGTAAAAGAGAAAGTATTCCATGCTTTGGATTCATTTTAATAACTTATAATTCAGAAATGCATTTTTTTATTTAGCTTTGAAAGGAAAACAAACTCTCTGAAGAAAATAAAATTCCTTCACTGTATTTTTGTTGAGCACAGTAAAGAATTTAATTAAATACAATAATAAAATACAAAAAATGAACTTTCAGTGACAATGAGACAATAATTTCTTCTACATGACTAAATCTTTGAGAAGTCATAATACAAACAAATGAATCTGTGAAACATTAATTTGCATTATAAGTTATCTCCCTCCCATTTGAAAATAAAGCATAGACACTAATGCAGGGAAACAAATTGCTCTGCATGCTCAGGCTGGAGTTCCCCTCTTCTTACATTAACTGTACTTCCTGCTGCTGGAAAGAAGTTGGTCCACATGCTCAGACTGGAGATTCTCTCTTCTTACGTTATCTATATTTTCTGCAGTTGAAAACAACCTCTCACTAGACGTGTGGGGCTGGTATTGATAAATAGTGTTGTCAATAAACAGTATCAAATGAAAATTTTCACCATTATTTTTTCACCAAAGACTGGGATCTTCATTCCTATCTATATCTGTTTCCACTTAATATGCAGAAGTTTAATGTAGCATTTGCTATGTTACATTATTTACTGGTTTTCTTTTCCAAGTCCTTTAAACATTGTCCATAGGGAAGAAGGAGGAAAGAAGAGAGCTTGATTTTAACTTACTACCTTTTCTAGATTTTGGTAGCAGTTTCATCTTCAGCATTACCTTCTTTTTTACTCAAAATTTGTTTAGCATTATGTCTGTTGCTAGGGTGGCCTCTTATTTTGATGGAAGTATTGCTTTAACCTTGGATCAAAAATCATAGCTATGGTATTTGTCTGTAAAATACTATAATTGTACCTTAAAGGCTTGCATTATTCACCATTATTTTTTCACCAAAGACTGGGATCTTTCAACTAACGTTAGTTTTTCTTATAATTGGTAAAGATATGTGGAATTAATTAAGGATGAGTCGAATCTAAATGTTGATTCTCGATTCCACCGATTCTCACGATTAGAATCGGCATCGATAATCGATTGCTTAAGGTCGATTCTGATTCCATCGATTCCAGATTGATAAATATTCAATTCAAATTTCATTTATCGCATCATATTTGTCTCAGTAATTTTGGGAGTAGGCTATCAATTTGTACTTTTTAATCTTCCTCAATAAGCTGAGGATATATTTTTGCTATTTGTTAATAAATATACTTTTTGAGCGACTTAATTGTCTTTGTTATTTTATTTCAGCCAATACTTGAATTTAAATAATAGTCGTACGCTACTGGTACATCAATATCCCACCTGTTATTAGGAATAAGAATCGATGGAATAGAGAATCGGGAATCGATTTGAAGGAATCGGAATCGACAAAAAGTGGAATCGACTCACCCCTAGAATTATCATAATCCAGCCTAATATATAAGGATCGAAAAAATAATTCTTGGAAACTAATTACATGCAAATAAATCACATTGAAAGTAAGTAAAAGTCATTTTAAATGAAGAATGCAAATAAATTATGAATGCAAAATTTAAAGAATTTAAAATATGGGATCGGAAGGAAAGATTGATACTAAGGTTCAGCTTGCAGCAGTGTGGGACAAGGTAGCAAAATTTGCACGTTTAGTCACCAGGAGTGCGAATTGTCACCCACACCAAAGTGAAACATTTGTACTAGTTTCACGGTGTGGGCATTACCTGGATTAGAAAAGGATAACAATATAATTACAGTCGTAGTTGCTGTTATGTTTATGAAAAAATTATTACTTTTTATCTGTATAGGTGTAACCTTTCTGCCTTTATTTAGTGTTGGGTGTCCGCAGACATGTGGAACTCTATTTCATCTTATTACTTCTTTATTTACCTTCTTGAATAAGATAAAACACAGCATTCATGCTAAGACTTCATATTTTAAATATCATTATGAAATCATTTCATGGATTTGGTAAATTTTTGTCTCAGCAAAGTGTGAAAGAAGAACTTGGGTCTCAAATGGGTATCATAAGGATTATCTGTATCCTGTATTTTCCATTTCATAAATTGGTTAGTTTCTTTCCCAGTTCTATATTACTGCTAATTTTGCCAATGATGGTGAGATATTTTGTTATCAATATGTATAACTTCTCTCTCTCTACCTCTGGACAGCCTTGTATTATTGTCATGTGAGGTCATAGGCCTTCATTGGGGTTGCCTGGGCTAGGGAGTTGGTTCATGAAATGTTAGGATGATGAGGGAAGGGTACGAGATGGATGGGTCTGCTGCTGAGTTGGGGGACAATTTTATGTATGACTCGTGTCATTGGCATCACCAGAAGAGGCTTAATGGTCGAATGGTGGGGGTGTGTAATTTGGGGAATAGGTCATCGGAAAGTTTGTGGTTAGAGTTGGTGGTTTCTTTTATTCATTGGCAAGTATTTGTGCATGGTGGAGAACCCAGTTGAGGGATGCCACTATTTTTTTGGGATAGTCAATACAATAGTATCCCTGACCTTATTTCTATTACTTCATTATTTTCTATCATTTTCGATTATTATATTCCCCCTGAGCATGCATAAGAATTTGAACTTCCACCTTTCCGAGCACGTGGCAGTGTGTGCGGAACATGGTGCCATAGGTGAGTTTTGCCTAAAGAGAATTTTTTAAATAAACAGAATGCTGCTAACAGTCAAAATAGTCATAACCTCGAGATAGGAGAATTAATGGGCTGAGCTACCATTTTCCTTATCACTTGAAGTCTAAATGATATGAGGACTCGTATGTGGAAAACGACTTGGTGAATCAGGCATATGTGAGAGAAGTACGCACTATCATTGTTGTAAGTATGGTTGATGCATCATGCAGCAGCGCCAATGTGTTCTAATCTATCTGCTTAAAGATAGTTATTCAAATGGAGTTTTTTTGCCATGTTTCATAAAAACAAATTCCATTTTTACCTGTGGACCAGTCACAAAAAAATGGGCACTTTGTATTTTTGAGTTTCGTATTTTCGAACCTATTTAATTAATCGCAAAAAATATCCGCCACCGGCCGAGAAATCTGGCACCCCACTGGACCTGGTCCTAAGTTGAGGAAATGCATATTTGAGCAAGTCCTAGCCAAGTGTAAGCCCCATACTGGGATTGCAAAGAAGTTTTAGTGGCATTCCTGAGGGAAGTAGCATTTTCCTACTTGTGGCCACATCACAAAAGGGTTAAAAGTAGATAAGAAAAATCTTTTGATTAGAAAAATACCACTTTAGTTTTAGATTGGTTTGAACCAATTAATCATTTTTGTAGAACCCATTTTAATCAGAAGTAATTACATTTTTAAAGGTTTACCAAAAGTTACAACACTTTCAACTTTGATAACGTTCTGTTAGAATTGTTTACCCTTAATGATTTCATTGATATTGTTAAGTATTTTATTTTTTTTGTATGAAACAGGTGCTGACTAAAGGTGAATTGATAGAGTACTACGATGTGAGTGGGTGCTATATCCTTCGACCATGGTCTTTTGCTATTTGGGAGACAATTAAGGATTGGTTTGATGCTGAAATCAAGAAAATGGGTGTTCAGAACTGTTATTTCCCAATCTTTGTGTCCAGAGCTGCCCTCGAAAAAGAGAAGACCCATATTGCAGATTTTGCTCCAGAGGCAAGTCAAAGGCATAAATGTGTCTGATGCAATATGTTTCCCTCTGTATACATAATTAGAAATGATTTTGTGTGCATGTTAGTTATGCTGGTAGAAATATTGAAATGAATCTCTTAAGTTAAAGTGTACATACAGTAAAACCTCCATATACCAAAATCGCTGGGACCGGAAAAATGAGGACTTCGTTGTACGGAGGTTCGTAGTACAGAGGTTATGTGCGGGTTGCATTGTTGTTGTATGTTATATGTTATGTTGTATGTTATGTTGTTGTTGTATGTTCGTGTTTCTTTAGGAGGCGACTCACCTTAATTTCGCAATCCAGTTTCGACGGACATAATAATTATAACTCGAATGCAGTATACCGATTACGATTACTCACAGTGATTGATAGTGAAATCTAATCGGATAATCCATTCATGTTCCATTTCTAAATAGATTTGGCTCTCGCTAGTATTAAGCAATAATTGAACCCTCACCCAGTAACAACGCTGTTGGTTTTGCTTTTCAGTACATTAACTAAATACATCCTTCTTAGTTCTTCATGGACCTTTCCCCAGGAGAAAACAACAGGCTGTTTTCAGTACTAAAGCTACGGAACGACGATTATTAGTGATTCAAGCATGATCTCATGTGTAAACAAAATCATATTTAAAATTATGTAGGACTCCTACAACACCCTGCATGAGAAAATGTAAGAGAGCCTAACCTCCTCCCCATTCACGTCTTGCGTAGTACTTGAATGACCCCTAATGCCCCATTCCAAATTCCCTCAATGTTAAACATGTGGGCGACTTCACCCCACTCTTCCCTTTCGTTCGATTCCGCATCCACGTCTAGGGTTTCAGTTTCTCCGGGGAAGCATGCTCTCCTAAAGCAGTTGGAAATTGCTTTACCGGTTTCTCTATCCCAAGCAACACATAGATGCTGGATGGCTTGGAGGATGTTCCATTTCAGGGATTTAACATCATGGCCATTTCCCACTCTTCCCAGAAGGTATTCCATTAGATGCCTTCTATATGCCCTTTTAATGATGGAAATAACTCCCTGGTCGAGCGGCTGAACTTTGCTTGTACAATTGGGAGGAAAGTATACGACCCCTATGTGTCTCAAGTTCAGGTCGGTGGTTTTGTGGGCGGTGCAACAGTCAAGAAAAAGAACAATTTTTCTATTTTTTCCAATTATCATTGAATCTAGGCTGACGAGCCATTCTCTAAATAATATGGAGGTCATCCATGCATTTTTATTGTTAATATAGCGGAATGGCAGTTTCCTCACATTCTTGAAGCACCGAGGATTGGCAAACTTTCCTATCATAAAAGGCTTCAATTTTTCTGAGCCGTCGCTGTTGGTGCAGAATAGAACAGTGAACCTCTCCTTGCTTCGTTTACCCCTGTGACAAGATTCTCCCTTGACCGCCAAAGTGGAGTCAGGAATAAGGTTGTAAAAAATCCCAGATTCGTCAGCGTTGAAAATGTTTTCTGGGGCATACCCAGCCACCAATGAGGGCAATTTAGACTTCCACTCTTCCACCACAGCCACGTCGACTCCCGCTTCCTCCCTGCATATCTTAAGTGTCTTCAGATTCCAACGTTCATTAAATTTTTCCAGCCATCCATTTCAAGCGTGGAAATTATCTATTCTTAACTTCAGGGCTATGGTTTTTGCCTCATTTTGCAGAAGGGGACAGTGGGACGTTACAACTTCTCACTTCCGTAAACCACTTGAAGACTCTTCGGTCTAATTCCTCGTTCTTGTAAGGTTGCTAGGAGAAACCTCTTTCTTTCTGGACCAATTTCGTGATATTTTCTGTTTTATTTCTGTTGGTTATAATGGTAGAGATTGAGAATGCAGGAATCCCAAATCTCTTTGATATTTGTACTTTTTTCTCTCCTCTGTCGACCGCTTCCAAAATTTGCAATTTTCTCTCAACGGAGAGTAGTCAGTACTTTTTAGTGGTATCGACCATTACACTGTCGAGGAATAATTTAAAATATCAGTGAAAGAATGAATTTATAAGGATGCAATATAAAATTACTGAAAATTTCTTCCAATACCTTGATGACAGGTGCTGTTGTTAGAATCAAAACGTTGCAGGGAGTACCTTTTCAGATAGAAGCAGAGGAACTCGGCTGACCAGGAATTTGGAGAAATCGCTAGTTTTCTCAAAGTCTAAAATAAATAAAGAATGTAAATAGGGAGTAAGTACCAGGCCCTAAGGATTACTATTTAATTTCCATAGACAAAAACACATCAAGAAGATAGTTACAAGGGTAATGAATAATCCAAGAAATCGACTTTTTTCACTCTTACCGGTCTTCCAAACGTTATCAATCAATTATCAAGAAAAGATGGTGTGTAGATCTTCAATCTCTTGATGCTTTAGGTGCAATCAAGTGCAGCTCTTCGCAGTCCAAATTCCAGCAAGTAATGGACACACCGGAGAAACAATCAAGATACGTAGTAGTCACGATAGTAGTCTCAAATGCACATAGCACTATCAGAGAAACTGAATGACAACCCACAGTTGTACTGAGACGGTAGTGGACGGTCAAGGAATGGAGGGGTGGAAAAGGTTCCCACAAATTTATGTGAATTTCTTCTGCCGAGGTAGGAGATGACAATTAAATTGCGCCCATTTGTAGAACGTTGTGTCCCAATGAAGTCTTAAAACCACTTCTCTGTCTCTCCCCATCACAACCATCCACCTGCGCCGCAGCAAATGAAACATGACACAGTAAGGTAGTCATAGCGCTTGCCTCGGAAGACCCTTCAAGGTCTCCAAGCATGTTTTGTTACATAATATGAGCAGAGATAAAGAAACTCTGACTTGGGCTGAATTTCAGACTTTTCTCAATGGGAGGCCAGAAAGGCTTCTCAGGTTTCTGTAGGTTAGGGGGAAGGGCAAACATGCAGCAAGCTGGAAGTAGTCATGCTCAGTCAGGGGCCCAAATCGTTAAGCAGGCATCGCATTATCGCAGCAGAGCGCCAGAGAATTCTCGGGGTATGGTCCACTAGTTTCCCGATTTCTCGAATAATAAGCAAAACATAAATACCAGAAGGGTACAAATGATAAGAGAAGGGTTTATCCATGGGTTTACATTTCTATCGCCGAAATAATCCATCTCATGGTTGAGTACTGCACCGGGGAAAATGGTTGATTTTGGGTAAACGTATGCATTTATATTTCTGATATGCAAATTACCTAGAAAATCAAAATAGAACCCATGCTGTATCTTTACTCTCTTTCTCTTCATTAGTGAAAACCGTTATTTTTTATCTGTCAGCGATCAATCATATAAGGGAAAATGCCAACGGTCTGCAAACGCTTTTTTTTGCTATGTAGCCTGCTCCCTTAACATTTTGAATGAAACTTAATTCATACCACACATTGCAAAGATGAGAGCTGAAGGAGTGAGTACAGGTTTTGCATCCGGGCCATTCACTCGGATCATAGTGAGACAATGCTCTCATTAACGGTGGGAAAAATCACCCAACAATGCGTCACTGTAAAGAGAATAGTTGAACATTATCTCGATGTTGGTCATAACACTAATAACAATAATATGTACAAAGAAAAACGCTTTTTAAGAAATAAATTCGTTAAAAAGAGGTCTTTTACATGTTGGGGCCCACACATGGACTTCGTTGTACGGAGGTTTCGTTCTTATAGAGGTTCGTTATGGGAGGTTTTTTGGCATGCATTATATATGGGAAGGGACGGGGTGCATGACTTCGTAATAGGGAGGTTTTTGTCAAATTTTGCTATATGGAGGTTCGTTATATGGAGGTTTTACTTTATTATATTTTGGTATTTTGGATGTTGATTACAACTATCATCCCTTTTCAAAGTTTCTGAAATGAACTGAGGAAACTTTTCAGTGAAAATTCATGAAACACAGCTTCCCAAAATATGTTGTCTAATTCCTGGTTATCAAGTCTGTGGGAAGCTTTTGTGCTTGTAATCAGTAAACTGGTGTTGTTATTACAAATGGTTGTATGGTCAGTATGTATTAATTTGATTCTGGGTACATTTGATATTCAGCTGTAGCAGAGGATCATCATATGTTTGTGCTTTTCATTTGGCTGAATTGTCTGTTGTTGAAAGCCTTAGGCAGGCTAAACAAATGAAATACAATACAGTTCACGACCATGAAACTGTAATCCTGAAATACGGAATATCCAAAACACATTACATTTGCTAGTTAAGTTATTCTTCATTTGAAAATACTGTTGTGTGGTTTACTGCCACATGGTGCCACTATCGCTCATGCAGGCATTTCGTACACATAATTTAAACCACAGTTGTGGAGTAGTTAGAAGAGGAGATTTAAGCCGGGGATAGATGTAAAGAGGCCATTCGGGAAGTGAAAAAATGGAAGTCACCTTCAGAATTTATTTAATATTTGTCTCGAAAACCAAAGTTGTACCCAAGGAGTGGGCGTAAGGCTATGGGACATAAATAGTTAGATAGCATAGATTTATACAGGAAATAAATAGTTAGAAAGTGTAGTTTGCGCGGCATAAACTCAGTAGCATTATTTATTAGTAGCGTAAAATTATTTGGCTAATTGATAAACTGCTCCAGATTTGGTAGAAATGACGAATTGTATCGTTTCTGTAAATTGAAGAAAATTATTTATATCAGAGCAAAACCTTTTATTCACAAACATAGCCCATACGCAGTAGCAATTGTCGACAAAATCTACAAGCTTTCTTCAACTTATGTTCACTACAAGGGCACACTGGATTATTTTGGCACAATGACGGGATTCTCTCGTATTAGTTGTATCAAAGAATTAAGTAAAGCAATGATTCATTCAAGAACAAAAACTAATAAAATAAAAAGTATTTTCAATAAAGAATGAAGGTGCATTCTCCAGAACACTCGAAGTAATTAGTTTCTCAACTTGCCGAGCATAGTGACATGGTGCGATATGCGAGGTATTCGAATTTCGCCCCTCGGCATAATTATTCGAAATTAGAGATCATGAATAATTTCCTGTATTCAAGTATTCGCAGATTTTATTCGCATGTCTCTAGTTCATGAAAGTGTGCTAATATAATCCAGTGAATCTTGAATGAAAGTACAAAATGACTTGACGTGTCTACCAATTGTTTTACATGTCGTGGGGTTGATTGCACCAGGTGCGTGGTGGGCTGACGTGCTGCCTACGCACAAGATTATTCAGCAAAACTCAACTCTGCTCACGGTTAGCCAGGCAGCAAAGCGCCTGATTGTGTGCTAGTAAATTGCATCACTCTGTATGGGAGTCCAATGTAGAGCTAGTGTTGCTATTTTCAGCAATTTACTAGAGATAACTTGTGCAGAGGCAACTACAGCAAGTTATTTTTGGCATGTCTAAAATACAAGGAATCTATTATCTCAATGGAATTTCCAAGGAGAAGCAATTAACCATGAGAATTAAACAAGACGGATTTATTGTGGTACTTGGACAGAAGATGCAAGTAAAGAGGTTATGTGAGCAGTTTGGTGAGGGAATTTTGACTGTTATTGACATTATGAAACAAAGGGAGCTTTATTTAAGACATTTGTGAATATTTATGTTCCTAGTGTAATGGCTACAATGGAAAACATTGTATCAATCTAAGACTATTGATTTGGACAAAGTATAAATGAAGTGGATCAGAAAGAGGTGAAGTGAAAACTTTCCCTCGGATCAACCAACATTGTATAAATATGTACAATTATTTTACCACTGGAAGGCCAATCATTAAATAGTAATTTGTAGGCACTTCAAAACTTATGGTTAATCATTTGAACATCCTCAAATAAAAGTATGTTGTTTTTTTCCCACTTGAGATGTGAAATCTAGAAAAACCCTAAATCCAGAAGTCTAAAAGTCCCAAGCTTTCTGTGTTTGAGGTCCTCTACTGTACATATGCACATTTATTCACAACCATTTTCTTATCTGAGCATAAAATGGAAATAACCTGCATAGATGACTGTTATTTTCTGGCTGTTCTGAGCTGTTTCATTTCATTTAATTATCAAATTATTTCATGATTCTGTTTCCTGATAACAAAGATATCCTTCTGTTTATGTTTTCCTCATGATTTACTCTTTATTTCTTTGGCTTCCTCAAAAGTGTAAAAGAGGTCACTGTTATTTTCTAGATTTTTTCAGCAAAGAGATATACAGTAAGGTCAAACTCTGTGTATTATAGATGGGTAAGAAGTTATGATAACTTCTTAGTGATCATAAAGCAGGCGATGATCAAGCCATGGGTGTTACTTTTTTAAAGACAGCCTTTAAACACATGAGTAACCTAATTAAGCATTTGTTCAAATTCATTTATTTAAATTCATTCAAATATTCAGTTTTAATTTCTGAAGTCAGGTACTCAATGAAGATGCTTTCGTTGAAACTTGAGGGTACTTATATTTTTGTGGTAAATATATCTATTTCCACAATTGACTGGAACAACTTGTGTTTTTTATTTGTAGCTCTGTAATAGTGAACTTATTATATTAATAGTCAAACTGAGGTATATATTAAGATTATTATGTTACAAGATATTTCTTGTTTTTTTATAATAATTTTTGAAATGGCACATTTCATTTAATGTCTTTTAAATTTGAAATGTTTTCATGTATTTGACTCATTTCCTATTGCTATCACTAAATGTTGAGGAAGCGTCAATGTATGGAGGTCAAATTGTTAAGCCTTTATTGAGGTATGTAAGTACTTTCAATGGAATGGATATTTTTACCTGGAAGATGAAGATTTTGCCCTGAGAATAGTGAGGGAATTTCATAATTTTGGGTGTGTAGCAGCCCTGGTCATATGAATGAATCTTCTGATGTAGTGTTCATGGGAACGTTAAATAACTTGAGATTATTTTCATTTAAAGTTATAATGTCCTATTCTTCAATGCATATTATTGATAATTTACCCAGTATATCTATGCATAAGGATTGGTCTAATTTAAGTGGAAAAGTATCCTTAGTTATTTACTGTTCTGCAATGCATTTACTCTACTCTTAGTTGCTTATTGTGATGCTCTCATAATACTGATGATTTCTCCTCTTTCATTTCCCTTTGCTTGGAGATTGATGATGTAAAGTTATGAGGACAAATAAGTCATTGCTGTTAGCCTCATTATTAGTTGTCATTGTGCTCAAATTATTTGTCATTGAATTATGCAGAAAGCATGGGCCATTGCATTCAATAATTATCTCTCTTATTCAGGTGGCCTGGGTCACTAAATCAGGTGATTCTGACTTGGCTGAGCCGATTGCAATCCGACCAACGAGTGAGACTGTAATGTATCCAGCATATGCCAAGTGGATCCAGTCTTACAGAGACCTTCCCATCAGGCTCAATCAGTGGAATAATGTTGTTGTGAGTATGGACTGCCAAGTGGATGGTGGGGCAAGAATTTTTATAGTTACTGTAGAAGGCCGCCATATCGGGTTCGCACAAAATTCGAATCCAATCAGAAGACTTATTCAATAGGTATCATAATGCTTGGACTCAAATTTCGTGCAGCTTCCCATGTCACAAAGGCCCACACCCTTCTCTCTCCAGTGGAGGCCACCTGGATGGAAGATAAGCTAGTCAAGGGTAGATGAGACGAAGGCAGGTAAGGGGGAGTGATACCTTCGGATTACACCCATCTCTTTCTAGCAGAATGAGTCTCACGCAGATGAATTTCGCCACATTCTGAAATGAGCAGTGAGAACATATCTGTCTTGAGTGAGAAGGGTGTATTGGCTCGTTAAATTGCTGGACCCGAAGTGGGACCACATTGTGTCATTTGTTGTCTATGAATGTCACATGATATCTTCCACCACCTAAGGATGCAACGGGTCCTCCAATATCTGAATGGATCAATTCCAAATGATATTTACTCTTTGATTCTGATCTTGATTTAATTTTTTTTCTTTTTCTTTTACCTTGGATACAAACTTTGCTGCCTGCTCCATCGGTTTAAATATGCTTTTTATTTCCTCTTATCCATGTCTTTGTTATCTTCAAAATTTCCATATTCTTTCCATTGACTTTATTATGGTGCCCCAATCATCTGTACCACAGTTCTGCGACTGCTCTATTAACCTGATTTAACCTATAAGTATACGTAATAATGCTAGCAAAATGATCCACTACCGCCGAAGAATTATTTTCCCCTTGTTTTAAGCAAGCTAAGGTATTTAGATTTGATTCTATTTTTTATATTTAAAATTCTAAGACCAATAAAGTGAGAACCTCTCTGGCAAAGTTTAAGGAAAATAATTTGACGCGATGCCAATACACGCATGCTCTAGGAATTATACTTGAGTTTTTCTTAAGAGCGGTCCTCTTCATGAGTTTGACTTTTTCAATGAACTTATGTGTCGCATATACAGTAATGATGATACTCTACGCTTTCAAGTATCCATAAATAATTCTTGTCTAAAGCAGATTGTATAATAGCACGGTAATCAGCCGAAACATAAAAGGATTAACTATTATCAAAACAAAATTCCTCCATACCTTTTTGTTCATGAGTCCGACAGATATTCCACTCCCTCCATGTAGCGCGATGTGCTCGGCTGTGGCTGTGGCTCGTCCTCCGTTGAGGGAGATGTCGACTGAGAGGATGAAGACGATGTCAGACGAATAATTAACTCTTAGATGTCATCTTGCAAATTGTCTGTATGCCACATGTCTTCTTCCACTTCCTTCAAGTGCTCGACTTAGTTTTTCCAATTTCCGGGAGTGATGGCATCAAAGCTTTCTGCGATGAGTTTTTCTACCTCTTTCTTCTTAAAAGTGGTGTTCTTCATCCCAATGTAATGTTTTCTCGAACCCAAACCATTTCAATTGGATTCAATTCGCAATGATGTGGTGGTAGTCTTAGCACTCTACAGCCATAACTCTTCGCTAGTTCATCTAACTTAAATTTTTCATATTTTTCCCGTACTTGATTCACCACAAGTAAAAGATCTCTTTTCAAGCTGTCCTCATCGAAGCTAATTCCTTTGCTAACCAACCACTCTTTAATGGAATTTTTCCTCCAGCTTGTGGTAGGTAAGGATTCCAACTTCCTCGAATGGTATGATGTATTATCTACAACTATAATTGTGCCTTTGGGTATGTTTGAGAGAAGTGGGTTCTCAAACCAGCTCTCATAACACTCGCCATCAACTTCGTCATGCTCATCCATGGTGTTTTTCTTGCATAAAAAAACACTTGCTGCTGCCTCTATGAACTCTTTCTCCGTCCCTGCATGTATAATTGCAAAGCGTCCACCTTGTGAGGTGGGGGCCTTCAGCCCGGTTGTAAGTCCAGAAAGGAAAGCCTGATGAGGAGTTTCTATTTTTTTGTCATGCCAAGTCATGTTCACTGTTTGTCCGACATTGATCCAAGTTTCGTCTGTGAAAACAATTACCCTTCGTTCACGACGATATTGTTTTAGCTGCCTTAAATAATTATGTCGCCAACGAATAATATCATCCCTTTCAATTAAAATGCTTCTTTTTCGCCTGTGTTCATGCACGAAAGCTATGTCTACAAGAAGGCAATATAATGTAGTCCTCTTGAAATTTGGAAGATCTTTGTCCATGTTGACTGAGCTTAAAATAGATTTTAAAGTCTGAGGAATATTTTTCATGAAAAATTCATGTACTTTCCTTCGAACTCCCGATCTCACAAAATCGTCGTAAATCAACGCTCTCGAATTCTTGTAAGGCTGTCTAACTGTTTTAGTCTTTGAAGGTGTCACCAATGGACCACGGGACGCTTCCTTTCTCACTCTGTAAATAGTGGACTGTGAGCAGCCAGTTGCCTTCAAAGTTTCACGGCAGGCTTCAGTTATACTGAGGGATTTGTTGAAGTATGAGAAGACGTTGAACACCAGCTCTCTTTCACGGCTTCTCAGCTTCCCACCTTTTCTCCTCCTCTTCGCATCGGACATGGTGATAGGGCACCTTACAGCAGATATTGATGAAAAATACTCCACAGCTCTGATAAACACAGCAGACTACACACCACTTGTTCACTCAAAAAAATCCTGCAAGAAACTGAACGTCTTCACTAATTCTTTTCCTAGCCCCTTCCGCTGGGGTTGCTTCCCTTGCAGATGTTTTATGGCACCCTATTAACGGAACTTCTGGAAAAACCTAGAGTGCCCTTTTCCTTAAGGGCTTACACCGAAGAGGAATGCCCCTCGTGCGGATTATGGAATAATTTCTTTCATGTTTCCTACGGCAAGACTCATAAAGGCGAAATTTGCATCTTATTTCAAAGCCGTCAAAAGGTGCATGGGATAGGCTTTCGTATGTCATTGTCGAAATATAAATATTTATAATACAACGTATGAGTACTCTCCTTAAAAAACATGTAACGAAGAATTACATGCATTTTAGTATGCATTTATATTAAGATATAAATCCCGTTTTCCACCGAATAATCTTCCGTCTGCACTGTGGAAGTTAGCAAGACAGCAAGCAGCGCACCTCGGCGGTGCCGTGGTGCACTGCTTGCTGTCTTGCGTGGCGCCGTAATAATTTTTCTTAAGATCAAAATGTTGTAGCTTTCTTCTCAATTGAGATAACTAAATGATTTTTTGACTAAAAACAAATTAATAGTTTTTTTCAAATTTTATACACAGGATATACGGGCCTAAAACTTAAGGAACGTAAGTTAGCAGGTGATTACTTTTTACCTTACAAAAACCAAACTTTTTTGTCCTTAAGATATTTACATCAGTATAACAAAATTTCAGCTCAATTAACTTCTAATTGATGTACATCTTTTTTGAAATAAAAAGAATACGGAACGTTTTGCATAAGTTTCAATCCAGTATGAAGAACGGTTTGCCCACAATTGAATGAAGAAGACAAAGTCAAAAGAGCTGCGTTTGTTGCGTAAATTAATGAAAATGTTTTTTATAACTTTTATTATAAATTATATGGAAAAATTATTACAACCAGTAAATGAAGCGTGTCTCTTTGCATTAAAAGAGATGATGATAAATTGGATAGTGCAATATTAATTTTTCTGCTGCTGTTGGCAACAGCGCATCTCCAGCCTTATGGGGATTAGCATGAGAACCGAATCTCTATAAGAGCCCATACTGTCAACTAAATGTGGAACGCACTTTAGCATATTGTCTTTCCATGACTTCCGAGAGATGTTTCACTAACCAACAGGCGACTTGATGTATTCCCTATTGATATTAGTATTTACCTCAGATACCTGGAGATATTCTCACAATCCAATGGAAACCACATAATTAGCATTTGTATCATGCAAGAGAAGATTCCCAAAAATTTGAGATTTCAACTTTTTCATATGAAACTACAACGCTATGTAAAAGCAAAATAAAAGAAATTTCTACACCTGCTGATGACCTGAACTAGATATGCAGTGAATAAGAATATTCAAGTTAAACCATAGCATGAAAAAAATCATGTTCTTTAAATTAGTTGTAGGATATCCAGAAGATAAATTATTCTTTAATAAAAACTTCCACTTCACACAGTTTATATCCGTCATTACCTACCATATGAGAGAATAGGACCACATATTTACTCTACCATTACGTATTCCAATTATTCTTCCTTTAGCACATACAATAAAATAATACTGCCCCATATTATACTGTGGCCAGATTGCCATAATTGCAAGGATGATGGTAAAGAGAAACATGGATCAAAAACATTAATCAAAACTCATGTATCTTAAGTAAAGTTGATTTATTTTGATCATCAAATTGAGCATTATGTTTACATTTAGGTGTGCTACATAATACTAACAGCATTAACCTTGTTCAGCTTTCTAATTTTTCTTCGATTACCTACGGTACCTCTATTCATAGTTCTAAAAAATGATAAAGCTTCATTCGTATAAAAAGCTTCTTACAATACGAAAAAGGAAAGTTTGGACAGGGTAACTCAAATGATATTCCATTCATTGCACCCAATATTCTTAATCCTAATCTTGAGTCCCAAAACACTCTAGGCAATTCTTGCTCAAAAAGGATATTCATTTTTGAAATAAAATCTGTGAACAACCTACTAGGCATCAATAAACCTCCAAAAGAATCAGCCACAAAGGATTTATTCAGGCAAAATATTTGGAATGGATCGATCATCATGCCATTTTCATTAGAATATTGAATGCATGATTCACAGGTATGCTGCTGAAGGCTTTTTCTCATTAGGTATCCAGAAACATACACTTCTACATTCTCTTGTAGCAGCTTGTGTCGATAGTCATGGGTCTCCACACGTAAAATTGGTATTTCCCTGGTAGTACCTCAAGAGGTGTAACTGGGGACCCTATCAATACTTGTGAGAAATGAACCCACATCTTTCAAACAATTTCCATTTTCAAATTCATCCCTCATGGAGGTTAAAAGAAGCTGTTTAAAAGCTGAGAGGAAGGCTGTGGGAGATGGATGGTCACAATTTCCCCCTGCTTTCGAATATCCCCAAAAATGTTCTCCAGTGGGTCCTGATTCAGTCTGTGGGTCAAGAGAAATGAAATCCCATCTGAAGGAAGGACTCTTTGCCATCAACCAATGACTGCTGATAGAGAAATTTGCCACCCAGATAAGCTCTTCACTCTTCTTGTTACACATCGCCTTTCCTGGATTTCACAGCAATACCGTTAATGAATTCTAAAGACTTTTCAGGAAGGGAATACGAGGAGATTCTGATGAAATGGCAGAGCAATGAAGTTTCTTTGAGTACAAATTGGAACTATTTAAGCAGTCAAAGAGCATATCAAAATGATCCAATAACTTTGCAGTTCCCAAGGCAGAGGAAGGCAATGTACCCAAACGAACATGGGTCTCCATTGCAGCAGCAACTGTGTTGCTGAAAGCTTTAGCTGCATATTTGACTTTCACTTTTCATGAAGCCATTTGGATTTATGATGGACTCATTCAGTTTGACAGCTAACCTTTAACTTTGTTGCTTGTCTATGTTGTACATATTAATGACATCATTCCATGATGCCACTTGATCGCAAAAGTGAAAATCATGGGCCATCAAATTATTCCTCCCACTTTTCATGAGATGAGGAACATCATATATATAAAATAATTGTTCACTGTCAACAAAAAAAATAGCTTTGAGGATGTTACATTTAGCATACCAGTTAATTGCTGGAAATTGGTGCCCATGTCTGACACTACAGCATGTACTTTCAATCCAAGAGCAACCAGTCTCCTGATGGCACTAAATAAAATTACCTTTACGTCAACGGCCGGACAAGCACCTTTAATGAAGAAATATCCAATTGTTTGCTTCCATTTTACATGAATTTGTCCTTAAGATATTTACATCAGTATAACAAAATCTCAGCTCTATTAACTTCTAATTGATGTATATCTTTATTGAAATAAAAAGAATACTGAGCGTTTTGCATAAGTTTCAATCCAGTATGAAGAATTTTACCATTAATTATTAATTAAGTAATTAACAAAAAAGAATGTTACCATTAAAACCAATGCTGCCTTGACGATGGTTGCACTCCTGTTACCTTCTCTCATATCAACAACACCAATAACTTCATCTTTACTAATGTTATAATAGAGATGAGGCTTTAATGACATCTCATCAATGCACAAGACACAATCTTTAGCCAAATGACCCATCACATTAACTTTCATCGGCCCCGGTGGCGGCGGGGTAAAGTCCTCACCTGCTAACCCGAGGGTCGCAGGTTCCAGTTCTGCCTGGGTAGATTATTCACTGCCCAGGACATGGGTGTTTGTGTTTGTCATAGATTTATTAAAACACTGGTAATTGGGGAAAACCTGTAAGTGTTAATGAAATTATTATTATAATTATTCATTTGCATTATTCATTTCTTCAAACCCAGTCAGAAATTCCTGTGGTTACAAGTAGATTGCCTAGGATTCTGCGGATAGTTCTTGATGAGGGAAGTGGCACAAAGTGATGAACATAGGAATATGCCTTTGGACTCAAAAAATGAAGTCCAAAAGACATTGACTTTACCTCTTCTTCCTTCTGCAATGAAGAATTTTTTCCCTTCTCAAACATCATCACAAAGTCCTTAATTTTCTCAGGCAAATACCTGCCAACAACTTATTCCAAGGAATTTTCCCTTTTAAAAGCCTGAAGCTTGCTAGTCAACTCTTTATTTTTCTTCTTAATACGATGAATTTCAACCCTCTGCCTATTGATGACCATCTTCAACTTGCTAATGGTATCAGCATCACTTCCACTGGGACTGGATCCCGGCAGGTCATCCACATTAAGTTGAAAATCAGCATTATTTATGTCTGGCAGTTGCATCTAAAATAACCACACCAAGTTGGAAATCACAAAGTGCTCAATAATTTTAAATAAATAATACCCTTCCTCGAAATTTTACAGTAAATCTATGAAATTCAGCTTTAACAGACCTAGGCATGTTATTCATTTGTTGTAAGCATGTAATATTTATCAACTGTGAGTCTATTATATTCTTTCCATAGTTTTTGCCTCTTAAATTTCATGCAAAATTTCAGACATTAAATGAAAATAATAAGACTTAGGCCAGTTTTCACAGTCCCAAATACTTACAGCTTCGTTCCAATCACTGATTTTCATCTCTCACTATTCATTGTATCCAATCCATAACCATTAACCTACCATTTATCAGAAATCAGCGTAAGAAATAACACTGATTAAAAGCATTTATTGCTAATATATTACTCTTAAGTTTCTCACTTCCTTGTTCAATATGTAATATAAACCTGAATATAGTCGACTTGAAGAAAAATAGACAGCTACTCATATGTTGCCGCTTAAACTCTTTCTTCCATCCTCCAATAATCAAACATTCAATCTGTAACACACCCATTTCTGAAATAGACTATGTAATTACAGATTCGCTAATCAATGCTTTATAAATTGGGTATTTAGTCAATGAATACCTGAACCACATAATCGATGATTAACGAATAATCGAACATCCACCAATCATTAATTATTTTTGCCATTTATGAATACCAGCCTAAATGATAATACTAGGATAATATCAAACAAGAAAAATATTGGAATTGCAGGGTCTTATCATTTTTAGGTTCGATGTAAACAAACATTGTTACGACAGCACGAATGTTGCTCATCCGAGTAAATAACATTTTTAAACGCAAATAAACTGATAAATTCATAATAACTGACCTTTAATTCTCTCCGCACAAGGATCTGCACATTGCCTTGCCCTTAGTGGTTTTCTTCGGTTCGCCACGGTCGGTGGAGGATTAGGCACATCGAAGATGCATGGTACTGCATGGCTATGTAAATGGTTTTTCCAAAAATTTTGGAACATTACCCCTTCAAAGTGCACACTACAAATCAGACAGTTATTATGCAAATAACTGGGGGTTTTGCTCTCCAAATCTGACCGCCGGCAACGAATCACCCATTCCTTGGACCTTTATTAAGAGTACATTTTGTTATCAAACATTCTTCGCAATATCACTTCAAAAACGTATAATACACTCAAAAAGAATCCTCATTTCCCCGATTGAAATGCTAGATCAGCAGAAATATATGAAATAACTTACCTCACAGGGTCTTTTGGGAAATTGAAGAAACTTAAATTTTCTTCCACCATTCCAGAGTTATTTTTGCAGTTTATGGCTGAACACCAAGCAAAACCGCTTTTTCTAGTCTTATTTTTTTCCTCGCTTATTTTCCACGAGTCCTTCCATTACTAGCCGCTATGTAAATTCCGTTCAATAACTGAGGAACTGCTTTATTTTTCTTATAACCCAACTCTCAGCCACCTCGCACCACTGCAACTCAAGTCACAGTGTTCACAATTCACTTATTTAGAACTTTAGGCGAAAGTGCAATGAGATGATTACCACTTTAGTGCCATCTGTCCTCTCTGTATATCTTTACTCTGTGACCATGGTGTTATATTCAAAGTATTCTAATTTCGTCCCTTGGCATAACTATTTGAAGTTTGAGATCTCGAATGATTTCCAGTATTCGAGGTTTTTGTGTATTTGTGAATGGTTTTCGCCCATCTCTAGTTTAAACCCTTATGTTTGATCCCCCAGAACTATACTTTCAACTTTTTTATTGATTACTTATGGCTTCCCTCTATTACAACTAATTTTAAGATCATGTTTATGATTCATCCTCTTTTTTTGCCTATAAGTGATTTCGCTTTCACTTTCCTTGACTTAAGATCATCTTCTTTTTCAAGGGATCAAACAAGCCCGTCATATTTCTCTGAAGTGAGTCTGAGGAGGAAAAACATGGCAATGTGAAATGTATATTTCCCTCAGATAGCTGTCTATTAAGTCCTTGAATGTTCACTATGTATTCCGTAATTGAAATGTCGTCTGTTTTTACAGTATTCACCATGTCTCTTAAACTTACCAACGTGTGAAGAAGCGTAAAAGTTGCGTGTATTCCGTGTGAGTGAACAATCTCCTACATTTTCAAGGTGTGCGATATTCAAGTTTTGTATTAGCATATTTAATGCCTATCTATTTAACCTCTGTTGTTCTATATTTAAACCATCATCGGGAATATCTGTGTAGTCAGGCTCAATAGCCGTCCAACAGTTCTTCTCAACCAGATGAGCGTGCATTGTTAATTGCCATGTAAAATAGTTTTCAGATTTTCACGTTCTCTCTCTCCTCTTTCTTCATTTTCATCTCTTTTATCTCCCATATTTTCTATATATTCAGTATATTTTAATTTCACTTAAATGCTTCTATCTATATTTTTTATCAATATCTTCTATCTTCTTTAGCTGTGACAATGTCCATTTTTTCTGTGAACTTCAGCGTTATCTTTCTGTACTTTCATTTTAATTTCATTTCTCTTTGAAGGATCTGGGCACATAACCTGTTAATATATCTTTAAAGGGATAGACACGGCACAATTATATTCCTACTCAATAAAACGGCAGACTTTAATTTTTTTACACTTCTGCGTTTCATTCCTACTTTTTCAACAATTAGATGAAAACTTTTTAGTACAGAAACAAACACACTGCAACCAACAACAAATGGTTTAACGCCCGGCACAACTAATTAAACATTAACTTAATTTTAACTAGGGTTGAGTTGATTCCACTTTTTAAAATTCCTATTCTTTCAAATCAATTCCCGATTCTCAATTCCGATTCCATCGATTCTTATTCCTAATAACAGGTGGGATATTGATATGCCAGTAGCATACGATTATTTAAATTCAAGTATTGGCTGAAATAAAATACCAAAGACAATTAAGTCGCTTAAAAAGTATATTTATTAACAAATAGCAAATATATCCTCAGCTTATTGAGGAAGATTAAAAAGTACACATTGATAGCCTACACCCAAAAAATTACTGAGACAAATATGATGTGATGAATGAAATTTGATTTGAATATTTATCCATCTGGAATCAATGGAATTGGAATCGACTTTAGGTGATCGATTCTCGATACCGATTCTAATCCTGAGAATCGGTGGAATCGAGAATCGAAATTGCGATTCGACTCATCCTTAATTTTAACATAGGATGACATTACAAGGGTACAGAAATTCATGGGATCTGAAGAAAATGTCAATCAAGGGAAGACATAAATTCTGGGATGTAAAAGTGAGGCTTCACTGTGTTTCTACTGGAGACATCAGGACAATTTTAATTCAATGAGAATCTACAACCTTAAAAAAATTATCCTTTTTTCTGATATTTTGCTGGTTATACCTATTTCGTATACCTACCTCATATTTCTTGGAAAAAAAAAGGTTTCATTTTTATTTTTGCTCATACAAACAGGATTTCATATTATATTTAGATACGTGGCAGGGCCTGAAATTTGTTGTCTGAGTGCATAGGTACAGGATTCTTTTGGATCTATTTTATATGTGTGTTGTAAAGCTCTTTTCTGATGGTTTTTTTTTTACTTTTCACATTGACCCTTTGTTGAGTGATCTTATGAACTTGCTGGCCCCGGATCCAAAAATCCTTAAATATGGATCGATATTTTTATTCAGATATTGAAAATCCTTCCATTGTTTAATTTCAGAGGTGGGAATTCAAGCATCCGCAGCCATTCCTTCGGACACGAGAGTTCCTCTGGCAGGAAGGTCATACAGCCTTTGCTGATCAAAATGAGGCTGAGGAAGAAGTGTATGCCATTCTGGGTAATTGAGTATCCTGTATTGCCATCATACAAGAGTGATGTGATCAGAATTCAATCAAATCTTATCATATCTATAGATTTGAGATTTAATCAAATCCTTCCAACAAAGATTTGATCAAATTTGAATCCAGTCACGCAGGGGGCATATATGCTACACCCCTGTAAAACCTTTACATCACCCTTTGTTAATTTGTTCAAGGTTTCTTCTCAGAATATTGTTTCAATGACATTTTACTTCTTAATTACTTTGGTGAAATTTCATTAGGTCATAAAATTGCCAAATATCAGCCATGGAGCTTGAATGTGCTTAGGATAGCACGTCACTAAAGGAGCCAGGGTATTAATTCATTTTAACCAATGTGAATTAAAACAATATACCTTAAGATGAATGCAATCGGACTTAAAGATATCACTCCAATTCAAAGCCACTGGTTTGTTCTGAAAATGACAGTCGTCGAAGTTATGAAGCTTACGGAATTTGAAAGGCATGAGGGGAGTAGAGTAGACTTTAAAGCGATAGGAAATTTGATTAGGTTATGGGCTGACCAGAAAGGAACAGGCATTTGAGAGTATGAAGTAACTTTCTCAGGGTTATCATCAATAAATTGTTCAAGTAATGTATGACTGATCACAGTATGATGAGTTGCTGTAAACAGAACTATGTGAAGGTTTTTACAAAAGGTAGAATTCCTGATTTGTTGACTATCAAATTTGTCTTTGAGGAGATCAAAGTTGAAATCTCCATTTATCACAATGTTGTCATAAGAAGGAATAAAACGAAGAAGTTCATTTTCAAAGATTCTCATGAACCCAATTTTTGGAGGGCAATAAACTGCACATAATAATAGTTTTAACGAATTTGGGCTAAAGATTTCAACAATCAGATATTCAGGTCGAGAACAATACAATGGGGGAGAAGAGGCAAGGACTGAGACCTGAAGATCATGGCGAAGAAATAAACCAGTACCACCTCCCAATATTCCTAGACGATCGTGTCTCAATAGATTAAAATTGGGTAGTGACACTATATCATCTGGGATGTCTGGATTGAGCCAAGTTTCAGTGAGGCATATAATGTCATAAGAACTCTGTGAAAAATGAATTCTGAATTTGTCAGCATTTTGTTTAGTGCCACAAATATAAGGAAAATCTAGCTGGTCCTTTTTAGGGATTGAGTGAGGGGTGTATTCAGAATAGTGTTTTGCAAGGAGCCTAACTTACCTTCGAGCTACACCCTGCTTGAGGGGAATGCTGAGTAAATTATGAGAGAGTATTGCAAACGGAAGGGTTTGGGACTGGCTGAAAATACTAAGATCTTTGAGATCTCCTGCTTATAGAACAAAGAAAGTTTATGTATTTTGAAGCTCATTAAAGAGAGGTGCACATATTACATGGATGCATATGGTACTCGAATTTATACAGTATATCAGGAGAGATTCCATAGTTGATAGTCATTTCAAGTTTTATTTAAAAACCAACTCACTCTGTAAATCATAACGCCTGCCATTTTTGTGGTGTGTGTTCCGCCAATAGCCCAAAAATATTTCTTTTTACTCTTGATAAGATTTAGCTTGAAGAAAAATATACATCTAACATCAAATGCATTGTTAAACATCACCTTTATTGCAGTGCAAAATTTTCACGAATCCATGTTTGTTGCTCCATCATGCAATCATTTAGCGCTGCAAATGTGAGGCAAATTATGCCTCTTCCTCTCTAAGGATTGTTAAAGAAGTATTTAAGTTCTTAATATCAACTAAATAAAAATTGGGTCAAATTAAACTGTGCTAAGATGTGGAAATAAATCTTAATTAGGCCTAAAGTTGCAAGATAAGAGAGGTAGTTCTCTCCCTATCTTCAAAAGGTATCTTGAATTATGACCATTTAACTGTCATGTTACCTTGCATAGCTAATGCTGGATTGAGGAATTTGTGGGGTGGGCAGTAATATATAGTGAGCTCAAAAGGAATTGATAACAATGGCCTGTTTTTTTTCCTAGATCTGTATGCCCGAGTGTACACTGATCTCCTCGCAATCCCTGTGATCAAAGGCAGGAAGACGGAGAAAGAGAAGTTTGCTGGTGGTGATTTCACTACCACTGTTGAAGCCTATGTGTCAATTACTGGAAGAGCCATTCAGGTATGTCAAGATAATTGTAATCCCAGGTTAGCCCAGAGTTGGGAATCATTTGTTTAATGTGAAAGATGATGAAAAAAGTTAAAAGTGGGTATATGGGTTGAAGGCATGAGTGAAATGATCTAATGTGACCTTTGTTGTCATGTTTACCTAGTCTGTCCATCTGAACATAGTTTGCCTATATGAGTAAGAGAGATTTAAGGAATTTTAACAACTGCTGTTATAAATCAAGTGGGCACTGTGAACTAGTGGCTCATTGAAAAATATGAAAGTGAAAAGAAGCACAGTAAGATCTCAGTTTAACACACCTTGATTTTGGGTAATAATTGATTTTGTATGGTAGCATTAGGGGCAGCCAGTAAGCATAAGCATTTCATTGTCAAACTCTTCATTGTATGTAGCTTCTCAATGTTACATAAATTTCTTGTTTTCATGCTGTCATACCTCAATCTGTGTGTCAAAAATTACTTCATTTTTACATAGCATTTAAAAGATTTTTTTCTAGTTTTGAGCAAAACGATTGAATGCCTAAGTTATCCCTAACTCATACTCAAGGGTGGGGTATAATTTCAACATATCAAAAATATAAGGCTAGGAGCTAAATTTTTTCCTTCTGAAGCTATGGGGGTGCCAAATTTACTACTTTGAAGGGTGAGAAACAGATTTTTCCTTATAATCAGGTACATATTGTGAATCCTGTAATAATTTTTGATGACATGACTTATAAATTTATGAGCCATATTTTCTTATTGTCATGTATCACTGACATTCTACAAATAATAAGTGCTTCATCAAATTAATCAATGACCTGTCAATTCCTGCACCAAATTAACTCACCAAGGTCAGATAACTTACGGAGCCATGAGTGGGGGCCAGAATTAAGTCTTAATAAATGTATTCTCCTGTCCAAAAAAAACTTACCACCTCGGAGCCAAACAATTTGTAAGTCTGGAGTCGATGTCGATGTGACAACACGGGTGAACGGGATGCTTGGGAAAGCAATAAACATAAGGAACGGAACAAAGGCCTTCCGCCCCACAGTTGGAAAGGGAGAATGAGAGGGAAGACGCTTGACAGGAAAATTTTGACCAGCATAATGAACATTGTTAATGGTGGGTGGAGGGCCCACTTAATATGCATGCGAGAATGAAAGGGGGATGGCTTGTTTTGACCTCTTGTTGACGATGACTGCTGTAATATGCGGAAAGCCCAACCTTCGTGTTTATCCCTGATGTTTGTTCCATTTCTTTTGAATAATTTATTTCATACCCGTATTTATGAACATTTAAAATTATTGAAGAGTTGATGTATTTTTGCAATTCCTTGAGGTTCCAAAAGCCCCGTGGTTACTTACATGCCATGATTGATTCTGTGAATTGTTACTTGGTGCTTTCTTGGTTTGATTAAATTTTATAAATATTCCCTTCATTTAGCTTCTTTTCCCGGAAATGTGTAATGAAAGTTCACAAAGTGTATTTACATGTTTATTTAAACTCTCATGCTACTCAGTAACACACATAAATGGAATTTGAAGATGCATTTAACTGCTTGAATTGACCTAATTCTCAAAGAAAAAAATCAATTGCCTGGACTAAGATTCTATTTTTAAATCGAATTTGATTTTTTGCCACGGGGGTGTGGTGGCTTGCAGGGCCGTACATAAAAGTAGATTTCAATAGAATACATCTCTTTCACACCAGTATATATAATAGAAAAATACACCTCACATGTTCTCTAAGTCATTCACATTAAGAGCTTTTCCATGGCAAGTCAGAGGCAGCAGTATTAAAAGTAAATGTGCTATGCATTGCGCGCAGTCCTGCTGAAGAAGACGGAAACTTCAAAATCATAATAATAATAATAATATTTTATTGGCTCCAGGACATGCAGTTAACGTGTATAGAACAGGTCAATTCACAATAACATACAAAAAAGGACAAAAAAAAGAACAGCAACCAAAATTCACATAAAAATACAAAGTATCGTTCATGAACCCAATTTCGATGACAAAAATTCATCGACAGAATAGAAGGAATTGATAACCAGATATTGGAAGAGTTGAAATTTAAACCTTGAAAAAGGACAAGTTTCCCTAAGTTTTTGGGGCAAGCAGTTAAACCGTCTCACACCAGCATAAACAG
The DNA here is from genome assembly GCA_963169105.1 of Ceriagrion tenellum. Lineage (NCBI taxonomy): Eukaryota > Metazoa > Arthropoda > Insecta > Odonata > Coenagrionidae > Ceriagrion > Ceriagrion tenellum. The sequence continues at coordinate 135,301,705 of OY720641.1, read as the reverse complement.
GGTTTTTGCTGAATAAGGTGAGACTATGTGAGACCACCCTAAAATCCCTAAGAGGCTCTAATATTATGATTATGCCCATCAACATTAATTTCAATACCAAAGAAGCTTTTATTTTGACAGACTAAAATGACAGTTGAATAAATATAAAGGCAAGGTAATGTGAGAATTCCAAGGGATTTAAAATGTGTCCGGCAGCTACTTCTCCCTGGAGCGTTTTTTAGTATCCTAATGGCCCATTTTTGAAGTTTAAAAAGCCTCATCCCAAACCACAATCCCGTATTTCAGTCGACTATGAACATGGGCATGGTAGACTGACAGGGCTGTGTTGGTATCTGTGAGACCCTTAATTATTCTTAGTAGATAACACCCAGTTGCCACTTTGGTGCAAAGGTTATCAATATGCACTTCCCAGGATAGTGCTTCATGCACATATAGACCTAGATATTTTGTTACAGCTGAAGAACATAAGATTTTACCATTTAGTCTAAGAAGAGGAGTGGACATAATTTTCCTTTGAGGGGTATGAAACTGTATAAATGTTGATTTTTTGTCATTGAGAAGTACCCAGTTATTATCACACCATTTATTCATTGCATTGATATTTCCTTGCACTTTGTCATGGTTGAAATATTTAGAGTACAATAGCTGTGTTGTGTCTTCTGCATACATAAACACAGTACCACTATTAAAATAAGAGGGAAGATTGTTAATATATATGAGAAAAAGAAGAGGACCTAAAATAGACCCTTGAGGGACACCTCTAATGACTGTCAGAGGAGTATATGTGGTGTAGGAACCTATAGTGGAAGAGTAAATACTCACTTCTTGAGATCTGGTGCTTAAAAAGGATTTTATCCAATTATTGGCAATTCCAGAGATGCCGTAACTATTAAGTTTGTGAAGTAAAATTCCATGATCCATTGAATCAAATGCTTTTTTAAGGTCGTAAAAGACTCCTGTGACTGTGTTCTGCTGGTCAAGTTCAGTAATAACTTCATGAATGAACTTAGCCATGGTTTTCCGTTGACCTATTTTTCATGAATCCAAATTGAGTTCTAGAGAGGATGTCAAATTTAATTAAAAATGATAATAATCTGTCAAATGTAACTTTTTCAAAAACCTTAGAAAATACAGAGAGAACTGAAATTGGTCTGTAATTATTCATATCACGTGGATCACCATTCTTTAAAATGGGGATGACCTTGTCTACTTTCAATTTGTCGGGAAAAATTTCCAGTGATAGTGGCTCATTAACTAAAGATGTTAACGGAGGTATTATAGCCATTTTTGCATTTTCTTTCCATATGGAACCTGGTATATTGTCGTAGCCAGAGGAGTGCTTCCTACTTAATTTAACTAATATGTTGTCAATTTCCTTCTCATCTGTGGGGTAGAGAAAGATAGAGTGGGCAAAATATTCCCTTGAGTTAACAGTGTTAGCAGGATAATTAGGTGTGTTGTAGACAGTTTGCAAATCATTGTTGGTGTTAAGGAAGTTGTTATTGAGCAGGTTAGCTATGACAGTTTTGTCTGTTATTAAAGAACCATCGTGAAGATCTGAGCTGATAGAGGATGAAGAAGTTTTTGAACTAGTGCAATTTTTAATAACATTCCAGGCAGCTTTACATGGGTTAGTAGCAGAATTAATGATGGACATATTGAATTTTCTTTTTGTCTCATCAATCAAAATATTGTGTTCACTTTTAAGTGTTTTATAGACCCTTGTAAGTGCCTGAGAGCCACTTGATTTTAATTCATTAAAAACATGTCTTAATCAAGCAGATGAGGCTCTGATTTCATTAGTTACCCATTTCTTCTTTGAGTTAGGAAAAGTTTTCATTGCTTTTAGAGGGAAAGATACATCAAAGCAATACAAAACAGTTGCTAGAAAGTTATCAAATGTAAAATTAAAATCATCCCCTTCGTACACAGAATCCCAAGATTGCTGCTGAAGTAAGCTTTGAAAATGTGCTTGGGATGGGGGTGAGAAAGATCGTCTATAAGTGGGTTTCAGGTGTGAACTAAAATATGTAGTGAACTCAATCAATTGGGCTTTGTGATCAGAAAAGAGAGTATCTAGGATAAGACTACCAGTTGAAGCCTTATCAGTGAAAATATTATCAATAGTTGTGGACGAAGATTGAGTTACTCGTGTAGGCTCATATACTGTTGGGACAAAATTAAATGATCTAAGTGAATCAAATAGCAGCCTCGATTAAGTAGATGTCAAGCTGAAATCAACATTGAAATCCCCACAAATAATTGTGTTCTTGGCATTCTTTACAAAGATTGGAACAACATTAGTTAGCAGATCCAAAAAATAGAAAAATCACCATTAGGAGAACGGTAAACACACACAACTGAGATGGCAGTGCCACCAAAAGATATTTGAATCCCACAACATTCAAAGTCAAGCTCCTTACTTGGATTGTTAAATCTAATGTTACGTACACAAATGATATCTCTAACAAGAATCAACACCCCACCATTTTTGCATTGAGTTCTACAATAAGAGGAGCAAAGATTATAACCCTCGATTCTTAATGTACTTAACTCATTTGAGTTTAACCAGTGCTCTGAGATGCAGGCAACATCTGGTTCATGTCACTCAAGAATAATTCCAGAACATTAATTTTGTAATGTAAGCTCTGAATATTTAAGTGTAACACCTTCACTTTAGTTTCGCCGGTATGTGGTATTAAACTAATTTCGCCGGTAGTCGGCACACAAGGTAAAGACAGGGATTTCAGTTTAACTGCGGGCAACTGAAAAGTCGGTTTGCCATAATTATCCCCCGAGTGTAGTCACGAAGATTTTGGTTTCAAGCTCCCAGTGGTCGATCTGGTAATTCTATCATGGCCAAAGGGTAGAAAATCAACCTGCGGAGAATCATTCAGCATGGTGGGTTCGGAGGTTTCACCTGTACACGATAAGTTGTGATCACTTCCAATACTCTCAACGCACACACGATTTCCACCACTTTCATCATTGCACGTGCTGATTTTGAAAGAACCACCTCTTGACTGAACAGAAGTTTCACGTGGAGGATAAAATTTACCCACCACAACATTTGAGGGCCATGTTGCCTTATTTAGTAAATCATCGCTTAGATTTCCCGGAGCACTGACCTTGAAGGAGCGAAAATGCATTCCCAGTCTGAAACTCTCACAGATGAAGTCTTCCTTCGGATACTTTTTACACAAATACCTTATAATATCACCTTCAGTTGTTTGAAGTTTCACCCGACTGAGGTATATCGTCAGCCGTTGCTGGACACCAGTTAAGTTGGAATTTTCGTCACAAAGTTCGTTGGTGCCCACAATTACATTGCGTTTCTTCGATCTCTTGCTCCGCGATATCTTCTAGTCCCCATTTTCAGCCGAATGATCAATTCCATGGTGTAAAGGCAGAGGTGAATCTACCACGAAATTTGGTGCACCGACAGGAGGCAATGACTGGTGCACTAATTCAGGAGTCTCGGGTGCCCCCTGAACAGCATCCACTTCAGAATCCGAGGACGAATTACAATCTCCAATTTGCACGGTTGGCGTAATGTGTTGAGCAGCTGATTGATTAAGTTTCCTAATTTCACTTCAGTCGGAATATTTGTAATGGCTTCTGCCATTTTAGCTAACTTCCGGCCATTATCAAGGCGACACAAGAAACACAGCCAAATAAACCCAGAAGACTCCTGGGCGGCTTTTAAACTTTTTTCTGAGACCAGGGAACATTTAAAATGAAAAATATTGTCACAAAACTCACAAGAGATGCAATTTTCCAGTAAATCTAAGCCCTTTTTGCAGGAGCTACAAGCGGTTACGTTACTATGTTCCGCCATCTTTGTCCATCCATATGTAATTTGACCGATCAAATAACCTCCAGGTAAAAGTATCAGGATTTGACTATGAAGTGTCAGATTATGGGGGAAAAGGCTGATATCTAATACTCCCTTTTGGTGTCAGCCCAATTCTACTGACTATTCACAAGTTTGGCTTATACACAAGTATGTATGGTAAATCATGATTATGTTGTTATGTTTAATAGCAAGTGAGGCTCTCTCTGTTTCCCTGAAAGAAGTTCCTTGCTGTAAATTGTATTCTTTTTTATTTTGCATATGATTTTGTGTGGCATAGTTATTTAATTCAGTATATTTGATTATTCTTCTATCTTCCATTTCATTGCAGGGGGCTACCTCACATCATTTGGGACAAAATTTCTCAAAAATGTTTGAAATTATTTATGAAGATCCTGTAACTCAAGAAAAGAAATATGTATACCAAAACTCATGGGGAATCACCACAAGAACCATTGGTATGTGGTATTCTTTGATATTTTAGGCATTGTTTCAACCTTCTTAAACCCTTGGTGTCCATCTGTATGTTGATTCTTTAATTATTTCTTGACTGCTGTGTCGTCGTGAATTTCACCCGAAAACCAAGTTACCTAGCTCAACAAACTCGCAAGTTTATTTTCATTTGAATAACAAATGAAAAATGACCTGTGGCACACAAGAGTCATGTATAACTTAACATTGTTGAATGAACAAGGACTTGGACATGGTGGAGGGAATAATTAAATATCGTGATGTTTCCCTATCTTTAATTCATTTATAATGAACAACTTCTTATCAATTAGTTTCTATTAGGTAAGTAATATAATCATTAATAACTGGAAGTAAGAATTGTAAGTTATGATAAATATTCTTAACATCAACATACAGCACATTACCTTTAATTTTCGTTATAATATTACGTTATAAAGCTGTTAATGGTGGTTCAATGAAGATAAAACCAACTTAACACTATATCTGGACGTATAAGATTTATAAATAACTACCATTTAGAGCTCATCCTTCAAGAAATGCTGCAAAATAAACTATCAATAATATACTATTTTATCTTATGATCTTAGATTTTCCCAAAAAATCACATTCATTTGGGATCTTTTAATGTAAGTTACGAAATTAAAATACTTTTCAGCTCATATTCAATCATTATTGTTTACCCAAAAACATGGAACCAACTTCTGGATTGGAAACATTGCAATGTACACACTCCAAAGGTATCGTAATCATCAATATACGAGTTATACATGGTCTCGATTACATCGCCAGTTTTTTAGAGTACATAGTACAAGGGATAGAAGAATTGACTGTGCAATCCCACATGGTAAAAGATTTATTCACGACTGGTTTCTCCACAGTGCAGCATCATATGGTCACCTGATGATGCTGCACTGCAGCAAAGCCGGTCGTGAATAAATCTTTTACCATGTGGAATTGCAGAGTCAATTCTTCCCTGATATCAAGGAATTCCACCGAGTATGGCTTGAAACTATCCTCTACATAGTACAAGTCTTTTGTATATCTGAGTTGCACATCTGCTTGTGAAAATAGTCATGTGACTTGTGGGTCTGAGAAACAGACCCCTGCTCGCACATCCACTCTCCTATCCCAGATGTTGATGGCAGCTCAAGATTTACTCTCACTACAAGAGCTGCTGTGTTAGTCGCCTATTCCCTACTTCCATCACCATGGTCTCCTCCAAGGTCAAGTGAGCTAATACTTTTTCATACTGCCACTTGTACTTTCTTCCCTTGATTCTTGGGGACTTTCCTTAGCCGTATATGTTCTAGAATTTGGACAAATGCATTCTTCCAAGATTGATCAGATCCTTGACCCCTATAGAATCTTCTACATTTGTAAGTTCCTAAAGCGCTTTCTTAAGAGTGAAATGCTTAGTACCAGCAGCTCTTAATCCAGCTCAAAGATTTACCTCAAGGCAAGGTCTATTGATATCTAGTGCTAAATTTAGCACTCTTGGGATTTCATATTTTGGTGTTTTACTAACGTTTCATTTTTTCCGTTTGTCATAGCGTTTGCTCAGAGTTTCTCCATAGGGCCTGAAAAATGCCTTGTCCAGAGGCTGGCAAAGATGTGTTGGATGAAGGCGTACTAACCTAATATTGTGGCAAAGAGACTGGAACTGTATTTCTTCCTCAAATCCTTGGCACATCATCACCAAGAAAAAGTAGTTTTATAAATTGAATGGCATACCAATAAGTATTTAAGTGAAAAACTTAGCAAACGTAATTGTTAATGTGAGTCGCATTCTGTTTAAATTTCATGACATTATTTGATGGTAATATTTTATTTTCCTGGAAAATGCATCACAAAGTTGCTAGTATATGAGGCACGTCAAAATTAAGGTTTAAGGGAGCAGGCATAGACTCATAAATGGCCACTGAGGGTAATTGAGTGAAATGAAAGCTATTCAAGATATAGTTTACCCCCAGTTATTGAGTGCCATGGTAGTGAAAAATTAAATGTTTGCTTATCCCAATATCCTGCCACCTAAATTAATCGCTGTCTAAGAATTACTCGATGGAGTAGTACAGAGATGCATGGAAAATTGGCCTGATTAAATTTTGATATATTATTTAGTAATTTTAGTTCTTCAGTTTATAAAAGAGGAGGATCTCAATGGAACTCGGCCCTCTGGTATTTTAAAATGTTCATAGAAATGGATGTGAATCATTCTGGTGCCTGGTATCATATAAATGAACACTTGAATGACGAGGGTATGTGAAGATATTTTGTTCCTGCATGGGTTATCGGCAAGGCAAAGGGAGAAGGTTAAATTTTTTAAATAGGGAGCAACATGGGGCATCATTGTGCTCAGTGGGATGACCCATTTCTAATTTTTTAGGATTTTATCTGACTGGGTAGAAGTACCCTAAAACAAATTGTTATTGATAATTAAAAGAGTTAAATGTTCAATTATATATATGAAGAAAATTAAACTTACAAAGAAACAGTGTCCCGAAAATTTTTAAGAAGATAAGTAACAAAACTAAGTTGTTTAAACATAGCTCCGATTCGTTCCACCCATTTGAATTGTTTACCAAATACAGTAACAAGTTGTTGGATGATATTTGAGGTATCATGTTTCGTGCAAGGTCAACGTGAATGTCAACATGTTTTTTTTATTTTTTTTGTGTAGTTAATAAGCTAAGACCTATCGTTAAAGAGATGTTCTACCTCCATGAAAGTAGAGTCTGTACTATAGTATAACTGTGCAGTTTCAAGCCTCATCATGGTGGAATGCTCTTGTTACCTGTTATTAAAGGGCCAAATTTAGCATGGTGTATAGAAAATGTGTCCCTTTTTTACTCTTACTCCAAAAACACATCAAAAACTGGTTTTAAAATTTTTTCTCCACATTGATTTAATATCAAGCAAGATACTCTAATTGGTGGTGATATAATCTTTGTAAAAATCCAATGAGGCATCTGAGTTAATATGATTTTCAACTGGAGTTTACTATTTCATTGCATGGAATGATACACAACCCTATTTGGTGGAAAATGTCCTCGCCCTCTAACCCGAGGGTCGCGGGTTCGAGTCCCGCCTGGGTAAGATTATTCACTGCCCAGGACATGGGTGTTTGTGTTCGTCTAACTATTATTAAAACACTTGTAATTGGGGACACCTGTAAGTGTTAAAGACATTATTATTATTATTATATCTTCTAAGGTCATAGCACGTTTGCTTGTCGGATGTTAGAGCTCATCCTCCCTTAAAATCTCACTGATTTTGGACATTGATGTTAAAGTTGTGAGAGTAGATTTTGTCATTGGTTATTTGTAGAATTGTGAGCTTATGTTGAAATTTCAATCATGGAATCCATTTCTTTCATTTTAGGAGTGATGATCATGGTGCATGCTGACAATCAAGGATTAGTCCTCCCTCCAAAAGTTGCTGCCATAGAGGTTGGTTCGTTTTTAATCCCTGTCTAGAATGTTCTTAAGCCAAGGAAGTGTGCAGGCAAAAATTGTGTGGCATCGTGGTATCTTTCACGTCCATTGAATGTTGGTCGTTAACGCTCAAAGAGCTTATAGCAAGGGGTTGGGGTCACCTGTCGAGGGCTGTCTGTTTCATACTCCAAGCTGATTGGCCTCTGCATCAGAAGTAGGTGTCATGGCTGTGAATCCCTGGCTTACTCCAATAGCGTGGTCTGAAAAATGTCTGATTTAAGTTGAAAACCAAAGGAGTGCAGTCAAGATTGGTGGCAGTGGTTGGTGAAAATTGCTGAAAGGGGTGATGCAGGAACATTCATCCTCCTCCATTCCCAAGTAGCCCCTTAATCACTTAAAAATACATCCTGTAATGCAGTTTGTTCCATTAAAAGTCTCTATCTTAAATAAGAAATGTTATGCTCTACAGTTCATTCACAATAACTTGGCTGACACTCGGTAGTCTTGTTAGATTTAGTTTTAAGTTACAAAAATCAACCAGCTGTAGTAATCAATTAGTTTTTGTTAGTCTTTTTTTTCTCTATGATTGCGTTGGTAACCATGTGCTGCTGTGGTATGTTCTGTTTTGTATGAATAAAGTCAGTCTTGTTCGTGACGCCAAGGTAGAGTTACTTCCGTTAATTGTATCCCCCCTGATCTCAGTGAGTTGACCAAAGGAGTGGTTGGTCACTTTAAAATTATTACAAGTCTACTGTGCAGGTGGGCCTATTCCATCTCAGAAAATAGGGGAAGCATCGCTGACAGAGAGGGGAGCCATTCGCAAATAGTTTTCCCTTCGGTGGAAAGGGAGGGGAAAGTAGGGGAGGATGGTTTCCCTTCTAATCTGAAGTCGAGTGAACTGACTTGTTTAAGCCCGCATGTTGTCCTGTAAATGCAACAATGTAGGTGTAATTTTGATTGAGCCAAGGCAAGAACACTATCAGAGAAGAGGTAAATCATGTGCGGCTAGAAATCCCCACCCCTCGATGGGCCAAAATGTAAGAACTTGGACCAAAATTGCTTACTGCGCATGATGTATGGCAGGCAGTTACCCCTCCAATTCTCCCCCTCTCCTCCACATATTTCGCCTCTCGCTAGATTTCATCGGCCAGGTTAACGTGAATGAACTGTACCATGTTAGAGAATCAAGTTCACTCTATTCTAAGATTTTCAGTAATTTAGAAATAACTGGAAACAGATTAGCATCTGAGATGAAGCCACGAGAGCGGTATGTGCACATGCCATGAGGCAAATTTTAAATAAAGCTTGACCTGACTAATCTCTGCTGGTGTATACATGTATGGCACAATGAATTTTGACATAAATTATTAGTACTAATGTGGTAAATTGGCATGGTGATGATAAATTCCAATATGAGATTTCAAATGAGAAGTGTTTACTGCTGTGTAGTGAATATACCACCTGCTTAACCGTGGTTTAATATTTTTATAGGGGTTTCATTGAATCTTGAACACCTTGATTTAAGGAGACTCAATCAAATCCTGACCACATCACTCTTAGTTTTATTTACTCAAGTACCCTGAGTACTAATTTTACATGGAATCAATTACTAATCTCTTTGTTCTCTGTAGACATAAATACATTAGCTTGCCTTTGATATCTTAATTTTAGATATGGAAATTTAGCTGCTTTATGGCCTGATGGTCGTTGGCCTGGAAAGGTGAGGGAAAGATTATGTACCTGTGAAATAATTATAAAGTGCTGAAGAAGTTACAGTCTTCAGGGATAAAAATAATAACAATTCTTTGCCTTTCTTCATTGATAAAAGTTGTGAATAAATGTCTGTATATTCTCATTGCAAAAAATAAGTTTGCTTTCCAAAACGTACATCAGTTTTCATGGAACTGAGCTCTTGCCTCATTAACATATTTTTATGCTCCTATTATCTCTGTATTATAGCAAAAACTCAGCCCAGGTGAATGATATTGTTGCCCAGTTCTTATCTTCTCTGTATTTTTTTGTATATACTCTTCAATATCGGGAAATGTAAAATTTACCTTTACTTTCTTGTCTTATACCTCTTCACGAAGCATTTTTTAGTGGATTGTGTTTTTCTCATTTTCAGGTGGTGATTATTCCATGTGGGCTGACGGTCAGCATGGGGGAGAAGGAGAAGAAGGACTTGCTTGCTTCGTGTGCCGACCTTGAATCAGAACTTGCTAAGCATGGGATTCGTGTGAAGGGAGACTACAGGATCAATTATTCACCTGGATGGAAGTTCAACCACTGGGAACTCAAGGTATTTAGGATGCATTTGTTCATAATGGATCAGAAATTGTTTTATGTCATTAGCACTGATGAACTCTGATAAAAAAGCTGTTTAGCTGTCGAGAAATTTATGAGAAGAGAGATCAGTGTCCTGAAATATCTCTGATGTATTTACAAATATCCCTCGTCAACTGCTGTTTGTTTCTTGAGTACGAGCCTTCTCAACCATGGAGGCATCCCTCGTCAACCAAGGTCTATGAATTGCCAAATGTGGCTGCCCACAACACGGATCAAAATTACATGGTATCCAAATTTTTACTGAGCTTTGCCTATTGCGGAATGTAATTTAATTTTATGCTTTTGTCTTCTACAGCTGTTTACAACTATTTTCCATCAAACATCAAGGTCTTCTACAAAAAACTCACCAACTTCAAGCCATGATTTTACCACACTGTGAAAATATAACATGCTTTTAATTAAGTTTTTGACATCAGGCAAGAATTGACTCATGAACACTATTGCTTAAATACAGTAATTCCTGGGGCTTAAGTAATGGTATCCAGGATTATACATGGTGGAATTCCCTATCAATGTGTGTTCTATTCTCAGTGACGTCCCCGTTATTTATCCCCATTACACTTTTTTCAGCACCAGCATCAACTCCAATAGTACACTTTCCCATGCCTGGGGAAAATTTTAGAAATGTAAATAACATAAACAAACTACTTATATAAACTGATTTTAAAAATGCCAATATAACTGGGATATATTGCAGAACTTACTTTCCCAAGGCAATTTTCATGACTCAGAAAGGTTGATTTGTCTATTTTAGGGATGAGTGAATTCTACTTTTTTTCGATTCCTATTCTTTGAAATTGATTCTCGATTCCAATTCCATCGATTCTTATTCCTAATAACAGGTGGGATATTGATATACCAGTAGCGTACGACTATTATTTAAATTCAAATATTGGCTGAAATAAAATAACAAAGACAATTAAGTCACTCAAAAAGTATATTTATTAACAAATAGCAAATATATCCCCAGCTTATTGAGGAAGATTAAAAAGTACACATTGATAGCCTACACCCAACATTACTGAGACAAATATGATGTGATAAATGAAATTTGATTTGAATATTTATCCATCTGGAATCAATGGAATCGGAATCGACTTTGGGTGATCGATTGTAATCCTGAGAATCTTTGGAATCGAGAATCGACATTTGGATTTGACTCATCCTCAGTCTATTTCTCTTATCCCAAGGGTCAAGAAAACCTCTTCGAAATTAGATTGGCCACCTCTAATAGACATAAACCAGCACTGTCGACAATGTTTAGGGCTCCGTGGAAACCAATTTTTTCTTCTTCTGACACAGTCATTGTTTGTATTTGTGGTTCACTGGTGATTTGTTTCACTGTTTTGCAGTGAGGGTACTGAAACACTTAATGCCACACCAGAGCTTTTACTGAGCTAGAATTCTTCCTATTTGTCGAAGGAAATAACTTTGTTTTTCTTTTTGAATCTGGTTCTGGCATGTCCATTCTCAGCAATGGATGATAAGTCTGACACGAAGACTTCACACCACGACACTTAGCCAATACCTAAACATTCACGACTGAGTGGCCGGCAATGACCCACTGTGCAGTAATCTGTTTTGCAGGTAGGCTTAGTCTATCTCAGAGAATAGGGGAGGCAGAGGAGTGACATGTGCAAACCTACAGTCCATGGGGAGGTCCAAGCAGCGAAGGGAAATAAACTCAAAGTCGCTCAAAGTTAATGTTGATTTTATATACACTGCCTTCACACTTTCCTCCAACAATATTTCTCCTCTGGTGACAAGATCATTAACCGAGTTATCATAAGCATGACTCAAGTCATGCGGAAAATGTGATCTTAGCAGAGGAAGTAATGTCACTTTTCAAACACATTGCCCCCAACGGTGTCAATCTGTGGCAGTAAAAGTGTACCTCTTGCATCAGTTCCAATTGTTCTCGAGGAAAAACCTTAGGAAAATAGGTCAACTCCAGTCTTTACTGGTCATCAACATGCTGTTTTGGCAAAAATATGATACAAAGTGACAATAAGCGGCTTGATACTGAATACAAAAATGGGAGGTAATAATCCGCCCATTCCTAGGATAGATGATGGAAAGCTCATGGTTGCGTACTGAAATACATGTCATCAGTGCTGGTAGTTTTTTGACGTTGAGTTAGTATGGATCAGCTAAAATCAAATGCATGAAATGCTAACCAATTTGTCAAGAGTACCATGACCCGCTTGTGCTGTACTATTAATGACAACTATGTCCATTGGAAGGTGTCCCATCATGTCTGGTCAACGCAGATATTCCCCTGAATTCAGTTACAACCTCACACCATTGATAAATGATTACAATGGATGGCTTCTTGATAAAAAGAGCACTTAATAACAATCAATTACCTATAAATAGGAAAAATAATTCAAGAATCATGGCCATCATGTGAACTTTGTCCAGAGTCATGTAAAATTCCATTTTTTGTGTACACTAACTTTGACTAGCACTAGTTATTTATTCACGGTTCGGCTATGATTCTATAACCAATGACTGTCCTTTTGACTCTTTAACTGGACATGTGATCCATTCATTCTGGCCGACTATGCGTCTCAATTATACATATACCCTTATTTCCCTTAGCCATCGTGATGAATTATTGCATCCATTCTTTCCTTGAATCAATGACAGCCAAACTTGAAAATGTCCAATTATTACGTATTTGGGCTATCTTCACCTTATACTGCACTTTCACATATTGGCACTCAATGATACAGATAATGTGCACTACGAAGTTTTAAAAGTATTTTCACTGCCCGTGAAGAAGTAGTAACTGTAGTAGAAGTAGATGCTCGAATGCCTAAGGTGAGTGGGACTTGGATAGCTGTGCTGGTGAGCTAACATTCTTCTGTTAGTAGCTGAACTTTCCCCACGGTTTTCCTTGTCTCCCGCCGTCTCATTTCTTGCACTGGTGAAATAAATATTCCATAGCTCCCCTGTCTCAGAAGCAGCCTTCTCAGATTCCCTTCCCCTCCTTCAGCCCACTCGTCACCTAACCCTCCCTCCTACACTGCCCCTCCACTGCTGAGCCCAGATATCCACCAAGTCTAAATGCATCCGTTAAATGGCCACTGATGGCGCAGCTGAAAAGGGTGCTGTAAGCCTCGATCATATTATTCTGTTTATTTATTTATAGTCTCATAAAACTTTTTAGGAAATGGGGTATTCATTATGTAATCTTCAACTGATCATTCTACGTGATAAAAAAAAGAAATTTTTTATTTCAATGATGATAATCTAACATAAACTTAAATTATTAAATTAATTAACAGTTCTTTGTTTCAGCCAAAACATAGCTAACATTATTGTTTTAATAAGAAAACAAACTGGAACTTTGTATCTGTTATATTGCTCCTATGAAAAGAAAACTTCGTTTTAGGGGGCGCTTACCATTAGCCTTAAAAATATTTTGCCTGCAAGGAGGTAAGATTTTTTTCAACAGGACTATACCTCAACAGCTGCTGTCACCCACTAAGACATACTTATTCTCTTAAAACCCACGGACAGCCACACCATTTTTATATTTATGCTACATTGTTGCTTAATACCTGTAAACCATTTGATCAATGGCATTTTAATGATTTTGTAATTTATTAACCTTCAATTTTACAAGGCAAGTCAGTACATAAATAGATTAATGGTGTTACACATAAAATTTGACATACATATACATATAGGTGGATTGGAATACTGAGGCTAACAAAAATGCCTATAACGTGAAAGCACTTTTGTCATTTACAAATTCATTTAATGAATAGAATGCTTTTTTGACATAGAATTTGTTTTACCAAAGAATAGAATTTTTTATTATCTTTCATTGTTTTGATTGAATCAGGTACCTTATTGAAATATTGAATTCCAGTATACAATACACTTTTTTCATAAAATGATATTTTGTGGAATATACTATTAAACTTATTAGGATGTCTGGTTTGGTATTTGTGACAACTCAGATAGGGTGTGTATAAATGAGGGTTATTTTTAACAAACATTATTATATTTAGTATGTAAATACATGGAAGAGTCAGTATTCTATCTTTTATGCAATAATTTTTACAAGATTCGTAAGATTTCGGGTCATTTGTTTGAATGTGGTTAAATTTTTGAATTCAAATTAATATTGTACCATGTATTTACCATCCTATTTTTTGTGCAGCTTATCATGAGGATCATAAGTGTGTTTATCAATGTACTCGTGTCCATTTGTAACACGGTAATGACATGTAAAGGTCACCATCTCTTTTTTTCTCTCAGGGAGTTCCGCTGCGCATTGAGGTGGGTCCAAGAGATGTGGCTGCCGGCACTCTTGTGGCCGTTCGACGAGACACAGGAAAGAAAGTTACCGTTAAATGCAATGATTCAACTCATGAGGAGATCACTAAGATGCTGGCTAATATTCAGTCTTCCTTGCTACAAAGGTGATTATGATATGCTATTAAGTTATGGATTGTGAAACAAATTCTTTACTTTCCACAGAGCTCTTCATGATGGATTGAATGACATAGGAATGATGATGCCCGAGCATTCTCTGCTATTCTGTCTTGTGGAGGTTCTTGCAGGGTTACTGATCTTAAGTACCGTATTTCCCGGCCCATAAGACGCACTTTTTTACTCTTAAATGTGCTCAAAAATCAGCCTGCGTCTTATGGGCCGGGGGTGTAACTTCGTCCTCTAAGACCCTGCGAGCTGATACGCCGGGAAAGATAATGTTCAATATTATTTTTAACATTAGGCATAGAAAATGGTTGCCTTGATTAAACACGTTGATTATAACACTGTTTTGAGCCAGTAGAAAGTAATAGAAATTGACAGAATCCTTGACAGTACATCCTAAAAAATTCCTAAATAAATGGTACAATTGTAGGCAAAAAGTTAAAATGAAGACGATCATAAAGTCTTATAAAAAGCATGGAATTAGCAATGCGCTTGATGGAAATGAAGATGACTTTGTGTATGAGGAAGTGACTACTCCAGCGAAAATAACTGCGTATGTGATTTTAGCAGTAGTGATGATGAATTTCTGGGATTCTAAAAAGAATAAACGCTAATATATTTGTAATTTTGAAATGTGACTGTTCGGTTTTCTTTGTGTAAAGTATTATTATTACAATAATTTGATCCTCTTTTGTCTGATCGAAGTATTTTTTGTAAATTCTAATCTGATAAATCACAGTGCGTCTTATAGGCCGATAAATACGGTAAATGAAATACATCTGGCCCATGGTCGTTCAATCCCAATATTGATCGACTGCAGCCCTCCAATCTTCCTTACCTAATACTAGTTCTAACTCCCTGGTAGTTCTTCTGGTGCACTTCACTCTTAATCGCTGTTTGTCTACCCCTTGGCCTTCTCTGGGGACTTTTCCCTCTATTTTTCCTTCAATCATATTCTTCTCAAACCCACGGTGTCTCTGAGTGTGTCCACTCCATCTGTTTCTTCTTTTCTGTCTAGTGTTCAATTTTGTCCTTTCCTATTACACATCCTTTTCTCTCTAACTCATCATTTCTTATTTTATCCATCCGTTTGAGCTTCAGCATCTTCCTCCAACTCCAGGTTTTGAATGGCACTAATCTCATCTGGTTTGCTTTTCCAATGGTCCACATGCTTCCTATCCATAGAGTGTCACACTCCTCACAAATGTTTTTTACATACTATATTCTCATCTGAAGTCATATTCTCTTTAAACACAACAGTTGCCTTTTCATCATGGGCAGTTTCTTAGCTAAGACTATTCTGAGCTGGATGTCCATTGTATTTCTTCTGTTCCTCATGTTGGTACTTCCAAGGTAGATTAAGGAATCCACTTGCTGTGATTCATCTCCTCTTAGTCTGAATTATGCATTCAGCTTCTGTCTTCTGTATTTTAGGGTTTTGGTCTTTTTGTCTATTTTCATGTTATACTCTTGAATAACTTGGCCCATTTTGTTTAGTGATCTCTGAAGATCATTGAATAAGGAGGACAACTTTTACGAAAACCATTAATTTTATTAAACCACTAATAAAATTAAATTTATGTTTTGTAATAAAATTAGTGGTTTTCATAAAAGTTATCTTCCTTCTTATTTAATGATGGAATTCCACCAGGTGATTTTGACGAAATTGAGTGATCTTTGAAGATCATCACAATTTCAGGGCATGACTGCAATAACATCTGTGAAGCAGATCACGTTTATTTCTTCTCTGTTAATCTGAATTCGGTTCAATCCAATTTCTTGAACTTCTATTAATTGCCTCCTTCAAATGTGTGTCAAACGGGTGGTGTGAGGCTTCATTCTAGTCAAACTCCTTCGTTGGTTTTAGCTTCTTTTTTCCTTCCATCTCTTATTTACATTTTGATGTATAGCTTCCTTTGTAGTTAGAAGATAATACCTCTGTCTTTTTAATCATTCCGATTTATTCCTACTGCCTGAACATATTGTTTCACTCAGCATTGTTGGGGGCTTTCCCAAGTCCACCAGTGCAGCATACAGTGGCTTACTCGCAAATATCATTTTCTCTAGTTTGCACTATTTTCAGAATATTACCATTTTTCTCAGCCTAAGTAATGTCTCCCTGCTTCCTCTATACCTCTTAAATCTCAATTGATTTTCTAAGAGGTCATCTTGAACTTTCCTTTCATTCGGCTTATTCTTCACATATTTTTTTTACACTTGTGATGCTAGGATTAAGGTACGGCACTACTCTCATTTTTTATTACTTGTCTGCTCCAGTAACATTCTCTAGCAATGTCCTCTCGTCATGTATACATTTGATTTTCTTATGTTTACACCATGCATCTGAATCAAAAAATCCTTTTACCAAACACTCACTCGATAAGTATTCACCATTATGATTTACCCTAGGGTCGCCAAGAGTCCCTACCACTTTCTGAGATGTATTCTGTTCAACACTCACCCAGCCATCCATCCATGTCGCCTTATACAAATATTCTTGCACCAGAGTTTCATTCATTAACCACTTCTTCCAGTTTCCCCAAGAGTCATCTTTCACTTGTCTCCATCAACTGGTGCATAACATGCAGTAATCACAACTCTATGATTACCTTCTTTATTACGAATCCTTTCTAACATCTTCACTCTCTTTCAGAGGATCAAGCCTACAGCCAGTGTGTTCTGATTCTTAAACACTAATCATCTACTTGTTTTAATTTCATTCTATTCATTAATTCATTCTGTTACTCACATCCCAAGTACAGTAGAACCTCGATCTATCGTTCTCGCATTGATCGTTTTCCCGCTTCTATCGTCCGCTGTCTTTGGCCCCGAATGTAGCTCCATGCTGATAACGTTAATAATTCCCGCATCCATCGTTCCCCGAAGTATTGTTTTCCTGCTTCGATTGCTTCCAAATCACGGTCCCCACATCGCTATTCCCGCATTCATTGTTTGAAAAAGACAAAACCAAAATTTACACTGAAGTAAGATTTTGGGATATTTGCGGCACGCTGCGGTCTGCGCTCTGCAGTGGGAAAGGAGGAGAGGGAGGGAGTTTAGCAATGCACCGTGCAGGATGGATGAGTAGCTCTTGCCATCCGAGTCCCTTCTTATCTTTATGGCCCAAACTCCTTCCTAGAGGACATTTGGCATTCCTCCTTTCCTACCTGAACGAGTCCCTACCTCGCTTGTTAGCAGCCGAATTCCTTCGCCATGAGCTTCTAACCTTTCTTCCTATTATCCTCTAAATGCTCTCTTACCAGTAGTTGTCATACACTCACTCTCGGCACCAAATCAAGATCTGGTATAGCCAATGTGGTTAAATATCAACGGATTTCCTTGGTGTTTGGTATCAAATTTAACAGAAAATAATGGACAAACGTCATATAATACTTGTTCTGAAGATTTTTGCCGATTAAAAACTTAAGCAAAATTAACTGACATTCCACTAATGCGCTCCTCAGAGGGTCGGGAGGGTCAAAGGTCTTCTACATGCCCTGTCCCTCCCGGCGGAAATCAGGGTCCCCCAGTTACCTGTCTCACCCAATTCTTGTAACCAGTGCATTATTTCAAATGACATGGGCTTAAACAGGGGAGGGGCCGAGGGAGGGAGGTGGGGTTTCTCGTCATGTGACTCTCGCGTAACAAACCAGAGGGCAGCTGGTCACCTCGGTCATACAGTCACTCCCTGACCTTCGTCACGGTCACTTCGCGGGCCTCTAGTAAGTGCGGCCAAACTCTACGTGCTCTGTGCTCTTTCCTTTGTCTGTTTTTTTCATGTTTAGCCAGTTAAAGTAGGTATTTATATCTATTCATTTTCCTGAAGTATTTATTTCTTAGCCTAAAGCCGAAACTGTTCAAAATAGGTGTTTTAAGACGGCTGAAGGTAACGCAGATGTTTCAACCATTAGTTTGTCGTAGTGGAAGTCCTGCGAGTGTGGGCTAAGTTCCTTCTCGTCCGTTGTCTGACGTGGGCTTGCAATGCCGGAAATGTTTTTTTTTTTTTAGGCACCGTGACCCATCAAAATGATTTATTCTTTTGAAATTGGTGTTCATTTAGTAATGCCAAGCCAAACTCCAACCGCCGATATCAGACTTACTCATTTCAACCTGATTGCCCACTAACTTTTGCCGGAAGATATTTCGATGAGGGGTCTCAACTTTGACATTTTATTTCAGGCGATTTTACACAATTGCTCCAGATAAACAAGAGTAAACTTGGTAACGTCAAGCTCGCTCCGTCTTTCACGGGTGGCACTCCTTCGTCAGTGGAGCACCATGGAAAGCGCGACAAAAGATAACATCCTCCCCCACAAATTTTAGGCGCGCTTCTTACCCTCAAGGATATTTGCAACGAATAAATTTCTATGCATGGATGCATGGATAGGCTGGTGCGCGGGCATGAGTATCATCTAATATCATCTAATTTTATTTATCTATCATCTAATAACATGATAATGGACCTTGTTTATTTACTTTTATCATCCGATACACCATTGGGATATGTTATACTAATAAAATATTTCAAACAGTTAGCAGTCAAACGAAAAATTAGAGAAGCACTAAGTATTTTCATTAAATTTAAAAATTCTCCCGCTTTTAAGAGAAATTCCTCTAAGATTACCGTAAAATTCTCGCATTTTCATCTCGCTTTGGCTCCCGGGAAATCTTTACCTGCATCCATTTTTTTGCCCATCCCCTTGAAAAACAATAGATCGAAATTCTGCTGTACTAATTGTTCAGTTTGTTAGGCCATATCCATCTCTTAATAAGTTGACCATAAAAAGCTTCTTCTGCCCATCATGGCATCAGCTATATGAGGTTTTTCTTTGACATTTCGCAGTTATTTTGAATAGACTATGGAAGGTTACTAACCTGCTCAGCTCCCGTGTCCTGTGCTGCTTATGGTTACCATGCTCTACTGTTCAGTGTTGGTGAAAAATTTAGTCAGTGTGCCGCAGTAGAAACCTTAACCTAGTGTATGATACCCTAGGGCCCCCTTTTTCTCTTCAACTGGAGCTAGGATCCCCTCTTAAAGGACTACCTTTAGAGCCAGTGTACCATAACCTGTGACCCACAACTTGGAGGTATATTGGGAATAGTATGTGTGTTTGTAAGTTTTCTTTAAATTTGCATAGCTGTTACCGTTTATCATATCATTGTAATTATTGTCAGCAGTTACAATTCTTGGAGATCTAAGTCCAGTCTATCTTGTTAAAGTTGAATGAAATTTGTCGCTGACATGGAATCATCGAAGGCCTGGTCGTAAAATACATATTTGGATAACGCTAACCTACAAATGACATAGCTACTATGCTAACGTGATATTTATTAACTGACAGCTTGGTTTTTGCTTCCCATGACTGACTGTCAGTTTATAAATATATGGGTTATTCATGGTTGAATACAAGAACTTTTATTTTCTTACCAAAGAAATATTTAGCCAGGTGTGATTACATCAGCCCTATTAACCCTCCACTTATGTTTCTATTGAGGAATCCCCATATCTCCTTGAGGTGACCTTGGAGTAAATGGTTATGAAAATATGAATATTTACCGAAAGAGAAGGATATTTCCACCTATTTTTGTCTCAAAAAATAAAACATCATGAAGCTAATGGCTAGCTGTAGATAGGGATTGGAGTGTCGTGTATCAGGAAGCATAGGATTCCCGATCTTGTGATGAGAAGTCAATTTGCTTTTGTGTCATCTTGTCAATGATTTCAACAGAATGTTTGTTGTCATTTTTCTTTGTCATTTTCAGCAAAGGAATATTTTTTTTTAATTCAAGCAGTAAATGCACGCAGAGATTAATGATCCCATTATTTCCTGTCACTAGCCAGGAAATCATTGTGTTAGGCTAATGCATTTCTCAGGGAATAAACATGATGGTTTATGAGTATGTAATAGATATATATGGATTAATGTGGCTAATACTGAAAAATATTGACCCTGAAAAAGTCTCCTTACTCTGTCTTAACTATTAGTGAAAGTTGGGCTTTCATTGGCTGTAAAAAAAGGAAGAAATTTCTTGACTAATACTTGAGTATATATAGACTGGGCTGAGCTGTATTTCGAATACATGGGTTTGAAATACTTGGAGTGTTTTGCATTTCGAGTACAATTTTCAAAAGTATTTTGTATTTTAAATGGATGTTTAAGGTATTTTCAGTATTTTAAATTACCTAAATACATCTGAGAAATGTATGCACTAAAACCTCAATTTTATGCACCTTGATTCTATGTAACTGCGATTTTTCACTGTGACAGTTAAGTCCAGTTGGTAAGTGTAAGGAATTTCAATGATAAATACTTTTATAATTAATAAATTGTATGTAGTGTCTTGATTTTGCACTTTTTTTATTTTATGCAGTACCACTTGGGTACTTGAGAGCAAAATATTCTCGATTTGATGTAGAATTTCAAGCATTTCAATTCATATCACTTGCAAAACTTCATGAAAGGAGAATTATGTCATGTAAACAAGCATATCTTACCATTTCCTTGCCACCTGGATGCCAAATACGACCTTAATTATGCCATTTCGACATGAGGCCCATTCAATGGCAAGGGTGTTGTGCACGAAAGGGCGGAGTCTATATCAGCATGGTGTCAAAGCCAGTTCAAATTCTGATACAAAGGGAATACTTAGTATTTTTTCTACAGTTTATTTTATACGGTAAAACTAGTTTCAACACAAAGGCATCTTCTGGTAACTGAAGATGACATCTTTGCATTGCAATTTGTTCTGCAATTTCTGGGCATTACTGTTTGTTTCTGAAATGATGAGGTTAAAAATTCATTTGCCAAGAGCATGAAGAATCCTATCGGGTCTAAAACATGGGGCTGTATTTTGTGTCCTGTATTCCCAGTAAAAACAATGGGCGTGGTAATTGGCCGTTCAGTTTGCCATTCTGTCGGGGGAGTGTCAGGGGAAGTCAGTGAAAACGACGAGCAGTTATGCAGACAAGATTGCTGTTTCCCTTTTATATACATGCCTTGAATGACACTCCAGCAAAAGGACAAAAAATATAGACCTATTGTACAAAGCAAATAGGCAAAAAGTGTCTACAAAAGGCAAAATGTTGGTTTGCTCCATAGTAAGGATTCTCTTTTATCTGTATGAAGATAATGATTTGCAAGTTTGTGTAAATATATTTGAGGAAATATAATGCAAGGAAAAAGTGTATGAATGCGGAAGGAATAGTCTGAATCAAATTATTCGGAGCATGAAAAAGAAACAGCATTCAAATTTATTTCAAATCTTAGGCATACAATGTTGACTTTCGAGAACGGTGCGCAAAGTTTAGAAGTTAATAGAAAAGAAGCTAATACAGTGTAAGGACCAGGTAGAATTCAGGGGACAGCTGTGATGAGCGGATGCAAAAAAAATGCTATTTAATACACTGGTGTACAAGATGGCGAAAGGCGGCGGCCGTTCCTTAGGAAGGCACGACACGCCACATATCGCCCCTTAGCAAATGTGTTAAAGACTCATCCTTGAGATGCCTTATTTCCATATTTTTTGTGGTAATGATGTTACAGCAATAAGTAATGTATTTTAACAAGTCCTTGATGATTGTGCAGAGATCCTTTTGACTGGTGAATAACTGATCTGAAGTGGTCAATAATGATGCAGAGAATTATTCGCATTCTGAATTTGCTGAGAAGGTAAAACTTGACAGCTTTGACATTGATAAATAAATTCATAGCTGGTATAAATGGCATTTACGTTAGTCTTTTTTGGGTTTGTACATTGAACTTTGGTATTTTTCAAACAGTCAAATTTGCAAGCAATAATTGTACTGTTTTCATCAAATGTCTCAAGAGTGCGAAGAACATCAGTTTTCACTGGTTGCCACCATATTGCCTCCTCCAAATGCAAGGTATTCACCTACTCCCTTGCACTCTCATTTTCCACCACATCCAGCATTAGCAAAACCTATCTCCGGCCTGGGTGGACTGTAGAAAGCCAGTTTGTACCACTTTCAATGAGTTGCTCATCACCTTGCCGACATAGATGAGAGTTCACCCAAGGGTGGTAACCTGCCTATTTTTACTCATGAAAGCACCCATAAGCACACGTTCATCATGACTTCAGGCAAGCGGGCAGTTTCAGTGGAGTAGGGAATATACCACAATGGCATTTTAATAGGCAATACCTGAGCCCCCTCCTGCCCTTAAGGCTGTAATGAGGATGTATGGTGTCCATGATGACTGGAAGGTCCTGAGGTCACCTTTTCCACATGTCCATTGGTGATCTAAAGCTGTATGCTGTGCAAATTGCTCATAACCATGTTGAAATCAAGTTAGGATATAGGGATGAAGTTCTGGCCCAAGGGCAGAATATCTAACAGGAATGGATATTATATTTTTAGGAGCAGTGATTGTTTCATGTTGTAAAGGTCAAGGATTTGCTAAGATTTTGCTCATTCTCTACATAGTGCGATTTTAATCACCAGTATGGATGATTGTTGGCCTAGATGTGTGATATGTTAAAGTGTACAGTGTATGGAGTTAAAGATCTCGGGTAAAATAAAAAAAAATTTCACTACTGAGTTTCGAGCGTTAACTTACAATGAGATGCTGTGTATCAAAAATTGTTAATATCTCAAGTATCTTTTACATTGATTAAAACTCCACCACATTAATTAAAATGTGTGATATACCCAATGAACATGATTGTGCATTTACATAGGTTACTTGTTATTCATCAGCTTTAAAAAATTGTCATTTGATTTTTATTTCCAGGGCCACTGAGGATTTAAGGAGCCATACCGTTGTCTGCAAAAACTGGAAGGAATTTGTGGAACTTTTAGAAAATAAAAATATTATTATGTCCCCTTTCTGTGGTGATATGGACTGTGAGGATAAAATCAAACAGAACAGTGCTAGGTTAGTATATTAGTGCAGCTCATTTATCCATAAACATACAGCTTTTTGTACTTCCATCTTGGCTCAATGGATTTGCTTTACTTTGCCCTTATGGTACTCCTTAGTTAAGTATATCAATCTTTTTAATAAATTAATGAAATTGGGAGAGTTAAATTTGGGATAGCTTTATTGTTAAGTTTGTAACAAATTGCTCATTAAGTACATTTGACATCCAAGCATTTTTACCATACATTATATGGTAAATAACAAAATACAAGTATTAGTTTTCTTATAACTTAAGAATTATATTTGATATACCTCTAAAGAACTATATAAAAGAGATGAAGCGTTTTAGAAGTGAACTGTGGTATTTCTGGGTGATTGACCATATGCTTTTTTAATGGGTGAATTACAATTTATGCATTGGAGCAAATTTCAGACAGTCTTTTGACTCTGCAAAAAGTTGTACATATAGCACTATGGTCTTAACACTTCTCATGTCAGTTTTTTTGTGAAAGTAGTGTTTTGGAATCATAAACTCTATGACCAATTAAAAATGTCCGAACTATGTTCAAAATAATTCAAATATTTTTTTAAATAAATTCAGTCAATTTATCGATACTGATGTGTTTGAAAAATTTAATAAGAAATCAGTAAAGTATTATATACAGTGATATTGCAAACTTTTAATCAATTAATCATAGTGGAGAAACTTTTAAGTTGTGGAATTATAAAAATTAATAAGTTTTTCTAATACGTTTCTGGTCTTTAATCACTCTATTTTCTTTATCATTGCCTTATGGTAATTCCATTACTCTAGCCTGCTGAGAACTAATTAAATTGTAGTGTAGACTCTAATGGGTGATGTCTGAAGTGGCAATTTAATTCACTGTGGTGCATAGTTGAGAGAAACCCTTCATTTGTTTCAAATTTGCGGCAAATTGAGTAGCCATTGATTTCAGCATGGAAGCAAATATGGGAACTTAAAATGGATGTAGATTTTTTACAGTTTGGTAACAGAAATGTTAGTATGAACTAATTTTTCAAGAATGGTACTCTCATATTAAGCACCATTGTGCTCTTTGCTATTGAGTTCAGGAAGATAACCTTCAGCTACTTCAGAGTTTGAGCATGTCTGATTCCACAAAGTGAAGGAAACCTTGGAAAATCAGGCCATCTTTCATTCCCTGGTGTTAACAGTCTCACTACTCTTGTTGCCTTTCTGAAAGTGCAACCTCATACCACCCGTCACGTCCTGACAATGAAATGTCTCAGAGTTTAAATTGCTCTGACATGCACCAATCAATATACATCAGTGGATTAGTTATGAAGTAGCCAGTGATGTCTCTCTGATTAGGAAGTTTGGGAAGGAAGTCTCTGATTAGCTGATTTATTGTACTTCAATGTATCCTTTCATAACTTATGGAAAATTATTCTGAAGAAATTCTTCTTGCTACCTGATGGTCTTCTCTTTGCATAAAGGAACTCATAAAGCCATGTTTTATGGTGTACATAAGGTGAGCAGTTCAACAACTGTTCCAGGAACTAAAAACCTTAATCTTTACCTCTCTGTACATATTCAGCTGTTTCAGTTAGGTTAAAAGTGACTCTGAGTAGCTCCTTAAAATAGAATAGTTCGGTGCATTCTTCGAACAAGATCACTTAGTTAGGTCCATGTTAGCAACAAGGAATAGCACTTTTTTCCAACAAGGGCCATTCAACTCTGCCTCACATCTATAATTTTAATATTTTCGTCTTACACATGCAAAATTTAAGTGTCTCAAAACCTTCCAATCTGTTTGGGAATGATGGGCTACCCACCCTTATTGTATTGAATATAAATTGAAGAAATTATTGGACTTAGGAATGAAAGTTGAACAGAAAATGCTGCAATTTCCACTTACAATATCGCGCCCATGATATCTCATGGATACCTCACCTCCAACCACCCATTAACTTATGAAATAAACTTGTTGTGTCAATATTATTCCAAGTTAATCAGAAAATAGTGTTAAGGACTCTCTTAATTAGGTGGCCAAACTTAATAATATCCTCACTCCATCTTTTCTTCTGGAATTCTTCAGCTGCATTGTTGTTTTTCTGATGTTTCTCCTCCTATCCTGGAGGCATCTTCAGGTTGAAGTTACTAATATCCTCATACCAAAAAATTCTTAATTAGGTTGTGTAGTTTGATTTTAATGACTCATTTCCTGTAATGCCAAAGATGTATGCCACCAATATAGCTGAGACTAGTTGCGTAGATGCAGGTACTCTATACCTAGTGACGAGTGTATCATGTAGTTACTGTACTCTTAATGCATGTGCCAAAATAGTTTCAACACAAAACCTTACCGATAACCAGATGGTCTCTCTATGCGCTTTCACCTCTCTCACTAAGTGATTTGTGCATTGTTAATATTGAAAACCACCTCTTCTGAACTATCTGCGACAAAATATAAAAGGTGGCATGTGAAAGGTTTCTGGGAATACTACTCTAAGAAAGTGATCAAAATGAACTTTGCATTCCATACCCTTACTCAAGTACATGCCCAGCTTGTGATTAAATATTTATGATAAAATGGCACATGTGTTCTTATCAGTGGCTGGTTGCCGGTCTAGAATATCTAGAGACGTTGATGAATTTCCTAACCGTACACAACTCAAAGAATAAAAATATGCAGTTTATTATGGAAATGGAGTTTGAGGTGGTTCTGAATTTCTTGTACCATACTATGAAAATTTTCAGCCTAAGGAATTGTATGTTTCATGACATAATTAATGAAAATTGCAATGTTTGAAGCTCACCTCTTGTTCCAAATGCGTAAGATATCTTCAGTCATGCCTGTAACTGCGAACTATATGTATCCTAAATACTCTGCATTATATTTCACCATTGATTATTATTTAGTTGTTTCCTCTAAATTATTCTAGTCTATTAAGTGTAAAGTAAATATAGTCCATTTTCACATGGTTAGTTAGAGGGGACGTGGAGTGAATGAGCTCTCTCCTTGTTCTGCATTAATGAATTGCATTGCATTCATTCTCAGGGATGAAACTGGTGCTGAGGCTGAAGCTGGAGCTCCATCCATGGGTGCCAAGAGTCTTTGCATACCCTTTGATCAACCAAGCGACATTAAGGCAGAGGATAAATGCATCAACCCCAGCTGTACCAAACCGCCCAAATTCTATACTTTGTTTGGTCGCAGCTATTAATAAAATCTTTGTTTTCCATGTTGGCCTAGAGGGCCAAATACCTTTTTTTGACCTGGAGGGCCTTTTTTTGTTGAATGTCATCTGAGGGATATTATTTATGATTACTGAACCTATTGGACTGTGTTTAAATTAATGTCTCATACTACTAGTTTAATGGCCAACAAGCCAGTTCTTTGTAAGTGAAATTATGTATCATCTGCCTCTAGTCAGTTTGAAGCCATACTTGTTTAACTTGGACAACTAAAAGCTAAGAATCAGATGGCAGGGAGCATTTTTGTCTTATTTAAGTGAACATTTGTGTGTACCATGACATTGTTGTGGCCTGTGAATGGGATACAATAATGTGCTTGTGGAATGGCTTTTTTTTCTTTTCTTTTTTATCTTTGGTATGGAGTAACCATGCTACCATCAGAACACAGAATCGTCAAAGTAAACTTCAATAAATAAATTATGCTGATTTAAATAATCATCTCCTCTTTGTCTCATTTTTCTTTCCTTTGACGAATTTAAGATCCTATTTACATATCACTAGCTATACTGGACGTAATGAAATGGTATCAAGCATAACTAAGTAGAAAGTATTACACGCCATGATTTCCACTCAGCTGAAGGGATTACATTAAAGGGGTGTACTTCATAAATGATTACCTTCTCCAAAGCGTTTCCTAATCAGGATTTACACTGGACTCACGTGCTGAGTCAGATGCCATTAAATGAGAGTATAAGGGAGTCGTGCATCTTTCTTCACAAGGAAATATAATTATGAGTTACATTTAGGCTAAGCACTTGAATCTCGGCTTGGTCATTGGTTAAGTAACTTCAGGGAGAGGCATTCTCCCTAAAATCCGGGGAAGAAACAACAGCTACTCACTATAATTATTTTCTCATTACATGATCTAAGTTTCGTAGCTCTGTTGCATCTCACCCGGAAGCGGCGAAATCTTGGTATTGCAAAAAATATATTATTAGGTGGTATAGCATTATTTCTCTTGCCCCAATTTCGACTGTGGATCACGAAATCAAACCCCTGTCTCCTTTAAACAAATCCTGAAAATGGGTACCCAAAGCAGGGAAACGAAAAAATCGTTCTTACAATTAGATTGCCCCTCCCATTGTTTAAGAATCAATCTATGAACGCCAAACTTACCAGCAGTCATTCCCTGAACTGGAGCAGAAGAGGATAAGGAACTAAATGCTCGAACCGTGGACTTCTCGTATATCAGCCAAACGATAAAGAAAATTTTTGTGCTTCATAAAGGCCATGATGAAACAATACAGCCATAATCAAATACCCTCTGCGACAGGTCACACCATGAATGCTGATGAGCGCACGTAAGCACATTGGATTCCAAAAATCACTGACAGCGTCGCGACATTCGAGACAATTTTGACTTTGACGTGCCATAGGATATCCATCATGCGTTTATTTCTCCAAATAAACAATCTGTAGTAAAAAATCATTAACGTGACTGCCAAAAGGAATCGCATAAGACTGGTGACAATCCATTATTCAGGAAAGGACAGGCGACAATGAACTACGGCTTATTAACTGAACGAGGCAATGAAACTTCATCCCTGGCGACGACTACAGAACAGAAGATACGCTCGACTAACACTCAATGTTTCCAAACGTAATTTTTAATGAGAAATTGTAATACCTTAAAGTCAACAGTCTGACGCAAATAAACATTTTATTGGAAGAAGTTTTGTTGTTGGGTGACAGAACTACAGATGCCGGCTACATGACATCTTCTTCCCTGAAAACTGTGAAAACAATATTTCTCATGCACTTCACAGGTGATAGGGGAACCGTCCTTCGGTTTTGATGACGTCAAAGACGTAGTAGCCAATCGGGGGTAGATTTTGCGAGTTGCGCACTGACTCAATTCGCCGTAAGGAAGAGTATTCGGCCATCTTGAAATCAAGTTAGTAATGAGTTGAGTTGGAGTAGTGGGATTTTACAACCGATTATTTGAAACTTCAGCCGTATTGAGGGGTTAGTATTGTTGTATAAGATTAAGTTTATCATTGGATGACTCCCCAGTGTATAAATGTTGGTATATTAGACGTGAAGGATCGTTCTTAAACTCCTCTGTAGTTACAGTTAGGCTGCGTTTTCTCCTTAAATGAAAGGTTGGATTTTATTTTAATCCCGTTTGAAGAACGGTGTGGAAGAGGACGTTCGGTATGTTTGTATTCAAAGCTTTGTGATATGATGCTTACTGTGTCTTAGGTGTGGTGCGTGTTTTAGCTCTCAGTATTAGGCTGATGCTTTTCGATCAGTTACGTGTAGAAATTTAGGTCTACATCAGCTTCAAGATTCACCGGTAATAGTTTATGATTAATTATCTAAGGGTAAGACGCTCATTGGGTGTTGTTTTATGTATTATGAGTCTGGATTAAGTCATTACATGACTACTTATCTTCTGTGCACCCCGGGGCTTTGAATGCTGTTTAAGGCATGTGTTTGACTGAAAATGTTGCCAATACTTAGCCTTTTAGACATAGTGAAATATCTTTTATGGTCACATCATGACTTTTAAGAGCATCCAAGTACGAAGTTTTTGGATGGTCTTGTAAATATTTCATTGCCATGTAATGGGGTAGTGTGGGGAAATGTTTTTGTTGTCTTCTCCCTGTTCTTTTAATATTGTAATCATCGTTGTTGGTGATTGTCGTCAATATTGTTAATTTACAGCTCAGTGTTTTAAGTTAATGGATGTTTTAGTGGTTAAACGACATGATTCTGGTATAGTGCATAATATTTGCGTTTTCTTTCCATTGGTTTTTGAAGAATGACATTTACCCAACGTTTCGTCATCAATGTCGGGAATCTCAGTTTAATTTTATTCATTTTCTATGAATGTTTATTTATATTATGAATTTTCTCGGTATGTTGTAGTCCGCTATTTCTATGGTTGGAACAACCAAATATCTTACTTTCAGGTTGTTACTACTTGGTCGTAAAGGGGATTAACAGAGCTTTCATGAATTACTTTTCATTTATGTTTGTATGCAAAGATGGTGATATTTTAAGAGTTGATTTCGGTATTTATGAAATTCTAGACGTTTCAATTATTGAGGTAAGCGAACTTGTTTGACCCTAAGCCGTCCTATTCATTAGTTCCTTAACAGTTGTTAATCCTTTTTACAGATGTGAGAGGCCGACGTGCCTCGCACTAGCAGCGCTTTGTGTCCGTTGGTTTCGGAGGGAGCCAAGTCGATCGAGGAAGAAGCAAATGTCAAGTAAAACTGGTGCGGATGATATCCCACGTGCTGCATTGCCGGCCCCCCGCCAGAACTGTCAGACAAATTGCATACATTTTCGACTCCCACCGGTTGGCGGGGGAACCCTGTGACTCCCGCTTGCATGAAGGTAGAAGATTTTAAAGCAAGCTTGCCCAAGGGTACCAGATTTCATATTCAAATTCAGCCGAACACCAACTCAAGAAAGTTATTTGCTGGCAAAGCTTTTTTCTGTTGAATGTGTGTTATCAGCATCCTCAATGAGGTTATCTTTAGTGTTACGGTGAGGCCTGTTTTTAGTTTGTAGAGCCTCTTCTCTTACGGTGAAAATACTTACAAATAAAAAATTTCGAGTGTTAAATCCTTCGGGAGCTCACCTTGACTGCTAACATCACTCATTGGTGCTACGTGAAGATCAGTGCTTTCTGTGGTTACTGCAAAACATACTTGCTGGATATAGACCCTCATATCATCTCATGCCCAAACGCGTCGTAACATCCTGGCCGCCCCGAAAAGGCAGGAGAACCTTTCAGTCCACACCCGGTGTCACCTGTCACGCATGTGGGAACGTTGCCTTACGGCAGGGTCCCAGGATCCAGCCACGATCCCTTAGTGGCCGTTGTCATTGCCAGAAGCTCAATCTCCATTGTGACCCACTCTGGTGCTCCCTTCTGGGAGCATAATGTCTGCAAGCATGCGTACGACTCTTCAGACAGTTCCGGAGTCACTCCCAGCCGATCATGTCAGCAATGCCAAGGTAAGTAATGCCTTTGGATACCCTGAACTCCCATAATTTCGAAATCTTGGGGAATACTGGATTCTTCATCCTAAGAACTATTTTTTTGTTTCCGTCATCTGTCATTACCAGACCGGTGTTTTCATGTAAACACTTCATCGTGTGACCATCAGTCATGGGATAAAATAGTTTGGGTGTTAATAATATTTTTAAATCAACACCTTGGAGGCACCTTACTATTTAGGGTGCCCATTGCATAAATATACAAGTTGAATTGTTACTTATGCCTGAAACAGCGACGTTATTTTTGTTTTCTCATGATCATCAGCCTCGCTTTTCTCCCCGCTTGAGCCGCTTATATTGATTTTTGTCACATCTCATGTTAGACTACAGTAAAATTTGTTCAATATATCATGTTAGGCGGAATAATTTAAAGTATTTCATGCATTTTTGCGCGACATATTCATTAGTTTTTATTTGTCATGTCATTGTAGCAATTTTAAATGAAAAATTTCCAGCTAAATTATACATGATTGGGAGCTGTTATCTACCGTTTGTTTTTCACTCATGTCTTGGCAATCATTATCTTTAATGGGATTTTAGGTTTTGGAATGTGTTCTCGTACCTGGTCATTTTGTATTCAGTGTTTGGGTTTAGTAATTATATAATTATGTTTGTGTGTCAATCGACATTTTGTGTGGTTTTGTTTCATAATGTACTCTAGACGGTATGGCCTGCGTTTATTCTTTCCTTAGACCGTTTTAAGTCATGTATAATTGGGTAGCGACTGCATGTAGGCCATAATTTGCCTAAGAATAGTCGGCATACCCAAGTGAATGGTCAGTTGTACGTCAAGACCTTCACAAATTGAGTCCAGCTGGGACATTATGAATATATGTATGGTAAAATCATTATTTAGTTATTGCCCTTATATGAAATGCCGGGGAAATTGTTGAAACTGGTATTAGAGCTGTGAATCCAAATTACATAATACGATTAGTCATATCTTCAGCAATTAGCCGCGCATTTTCATGTTTGTTCACCCTCGGGATCATACTGTAACTTATCTAGTATAATCATCATCCGTTTATTGTTGATTTTCGTCCATGTCCTCGACCCCTGATGAGGGGAAAACGTCCCTGTGAAAACCTAACTTTGACTCTTCCACGTCTGCAATCCAGGCCTCCATTACCCCACCGAACACATTGGCATGTGTTTACGTCTGTTAACATTGTTGGAAGAATCTCGGGTCGTTGGACCCCCATGCCACATCCTAGACGATTTCCCTGCTTCCTCAGCGTTTTTTCAATGTAGGATGCCGCTCCTCACCCATCACCCCCAGCAGTTTCGTCCAACAAATTTATTTGGCCGTTTTAATATATTTTCGCCGTAGTGATTGTATTTTAATCCTTAATTTTACTGGAAGGCGTGTTTTTTGTTTTAGGTAGCTTCCCTTCTCGCTCGGCATGGCCTGAGATTATTTCACCTCACATGTCGATCCATGTTCTGAGGTATACGTTAGGCGTGGCTAGTTGACACTCCCGCCTTCATTGCTTGTGAATGCAGTACGATAGGGATTCGACGAATGCTCTCACTGGAGAATTTATTGCTCGAGTGCCCGCCGTTTGAAATTCATTTCTCTCAGCTAAGAGTTGATAGTTGTGGGCTGCTTTGTGAGCGATGGGAATTCATTTGAGCCTTCTTTTTGATGAGTTTCGTATTGTTGCTGATGATGATTGATGCATTCTCGAATCACTCGAAGGACTCGTGGGGTTTATTTGGTTGATTATCAGAATTTGTAGATCTTGCAAGCGAATCTCAGCCATTTATGATGATGTAAGCCCAGGAAAGAGTCTATATTCGACTTCATTATGCATGCGATTTAACCTGACGTAGCGACACAGATGTTGGTTCGTCCCATATCTGCGTTCAATCCACATCTACGAAATACAGTGCAAGCCACCACTAGGGTGTGTGGCACGGGGTGATTCCACACCAGGCGTGAAGCCCTCTCATCTATGGTATGTCTACGTGCCGTAGGCGAGTGTCGACCGTAATAGACTTAGTCGGGAACCGTTGACTGTGCCCCCCTTCGTGCGTCGATCGACTCCCCAAGCAGGTCAGCGTGTTCTCCTCGATGCTCGAGGAAGTTCACCGTCGTGGAGGTTTTCGGACGCGCAGGTCCTCTTCTTAGCTGTCCGTCCGGGTTTTGTCCCGTTTTTTGCGAATCCCGGAATAATGTTTCCCCGCTTTTTCCTCCTCTCGGGTTATTTAACGGACTGCATCCCGCGTCGAGATTTCTTTCGTCCGTATTTGGGCCTATAGCGTAAACCATTCACCACTGCCGGTTGTTGACCTTGAGGCATGATTCAGTCGCTGGCGATCTCATTAGGTTCGCCCGCTCGCCACAGCGAGGAGAAACGACTCAAAACGACGGCGCGTGGTTTCAATCCCACCAAATCAACATCTTACCCTGCCGGTCAATTTAAATGGATGTATTTCCATCCACCATGTACTACACTGTGTGTCTTTTTCTCAGCATTCTCTCCACCATCTGCTGCATGTGTCAAACGGACTATGAGTAAATTGTTTATATAATAGCACAAAAATAAAAGAGCTTTGCTTGTAGCAAGCGAGACCCGGAATGCATCGTGATATTACTTGGTGTATTTATCGGGAAGCCTTATATGCACATCGAATCATTTTATTAGGTACACTGCGTACCGAAAATCGTAATAATGAAGGCTCATTGGCATCAGTTGTTATCTCATATAAAAATCAAAGAAAATGACATTGAGAATCTGTCGGTTTTGCCATTTAATTTCGCTTTTTTTTCATAATGTGATTTACCGTTGTATATCGATGCATGCGAGATATTTATATGTATTTTTGGAACTTACTAATCATTTGATAACAATCGTTGCCCTCCCACTTTTCGAGAATATTAATATTCTTGTTTCTCTGTTCTTAATTAAGCGACTATTGAACTTCACTACAAATCACTGTATGCAATGCTGTTTTATTCATAAATCGAAACTTCTTGCTTTATCACTTGCTTCGCCACATCGTATGTTTCTCGAAACCTTTTGACACTGACTTGAGTTCACTAAAAAGTAGATAATCTGTGGGAAGTGTTATGTGGATTGACATGGACTTAAACCGATAGAATGATTCATTTATCATGGGAGAATTAAGGATTGAATGTGGGTTAAGCACTTTGTCAATGATGCCTAAACTGATTTGTTATGCATGCAATGGGATACAATGCTGGAGTATATAATATCCTGGAATTCCCCATAGTTCATTATCAAAGTTTGAAAATGAAATAATTAAAATTACTGTTTTCAGGATTTTTAAAAAATGGAGAAATGATTTGATGTTGGGTCCTAATATGCTTTTTTTTAAATGGAGTTGTAAAAGTGTACGTATAAATACTGTTGGCCTCAACCTCGAATATCAGTGGTTAGCATTTGCTTCAAAATCTTAAATTTACATTTGCATTATGCATGTATGTGGCAGGGGGTGATTTTATTTGCCAACATGCACTTCACTATATGCATCTACTGATGTAGAAACTGCCTGTTATTAATCTAAATTATCATAAGCGTGCGAGCCACCTCATGAGTGTGTGTTAACGGGGTTATAGTTCTTAATGTGCCCTGAGATATAGGAGTTATCCAGGAAGCTAGCGAGACCAAAGTTAGCATAAGGAAGAATCGTGTATCTAAGAAATCAGTTATCCACACTTTTTATCGATGAACGTCATTCATCTACGAAATACCGTGCAAGTCACCACAAGGGTGTGTGGCACGGGGTGATTCCACACCAGGCATGCAGCACTCTTCAAATTAAGTTCTTCAAATCAATCTTCAGTTCAAATCAGAACCGCGCACGTTCCCCCGAATGCCAGGCGCAGGCCAAAAGTAGTCATGACAACAGTGCAGTCAGACCAGAAACCAGGAGAGTGATACGTAGACGAAAATGCTACCATGCATTACACTACTCAAGATACAACTACTGGTTAGTATTATTAATGCGACAGATAAATAGTACTACAAGGTACTAAATCGTTAAATTTATTTAAAAAATATTAAATACCCCTACGTTCTCTAAGTGTCAGGGTATGATAATGATTCCCTACCCAGGTCGTTACAGTGGACTAATAAGAAATGGAATTAAAATAGCGACGTAAGTTATATCTTGCCGATAATTTCTGACAGCGTTATCTAACATAGGTTTTACTCGGGATAAGTAACTTTAAATGATAATTCAACCTTGAATGTGGGAAATGCTTCCAATACTGGAGGTGTAAGGTTTTTATATATACCTTCAGGAGACTCCCAGATTATACGAGAGAGTTGCCCCGTCACACACCCTTGAGGAGGTGGCTTTTGAGGTAATAAGCAGATCTACATACATGTCCGACAATTCTCTACAAAATTTTAAATAAATGCTGACTTCCATCAATATGGGACACGAGAATCAAAAAATCTTCATCAAGGTGTAGTCGGAACTAGTGCTTCTAGTTCTGGCCATAGGGAACTGGGCATCAAAGTGTTTAATAAACTAAAAACAGTAAATCACTGAATGCCTTTATACAAAATGTTCATAGTTTTCTATATGATGAATTATATTACTCTTGAAATGAATTCTTAAATGATTGTTAATAATTTAATTGGATCTTATTTTGTTAGTACTGTGTAAGTACATTTCTCTTGATTGACGTGCCCTATATCCATGTTTAAAATGTGATCCTCGGATAAATAAATAAATACATATTACCCTACAAGCCACCAACTTTAAAGTCTCATGGCTGCTATTATGGTTTCTGATCGATCGCGTAAAGAAGGCATTTTAAACCCGTCTGTTCTCCAGTCTATTCCCGTAATCGTATCCGATTTTTCCCCAACTTTCTCATCTACTTAAGTGTTCCCTTTTTAGTTAGGAATCCTCCGTGATGCCGTTCGACGTATGAGTAAAAGGGTATCCCCATCACGACTGGCGGCGGTTGGCTGGTGCCTCTCGCGTGGCGGATGAGTAACGCGGTGAAAGAGCGGGGTAGGTGGGTGGGGGAGATTGCATTTCAGCAGTGGGGGTGTTAAAAGGAGGTCCAGGTTGTGGCGGCTGCATCGTCTCCTCCGTCGGGGAAAGTCGTTTACTGTGCGCACCTCTCGCATTCATCTCCTGCGCTTTTAAGGCTGTCCGAGTGAGATAGCTCCTTAGTCATAATAGAGACCATAATCCAATTCTACGTTTTTATTTCAACAGCTGTACATCTACATTTACGCCATACCCTGCAAGCCACTCAAAGGGTGTGTGGCAGGGGGTGCTTCCACACCAGGCATGCATGAATGATAAGGTAGAACACCGTAATTACATTGAAACCAGCGTACCACACTTGCAACGCGCCAATAAAAAATCTACTAACCATCAAACTTTCTATCGTTAATCGTTCCTACATGCAAGGGATACAAAGACTACTACTACATATTCAAAATCTCATGCATAAATAAGAACATCCATATTTACATCATGCATAAAATTGAACGTAGAGAATATAAAGAGAAAGACTTATTGTCTGCCTATTGTTACAATTCGAACTATTCATGACGACGATCACAGCTGTGGTCCCGAGTGGTACGCGGAAAAAATGACATTTTATACCTATCGGTTCTACAATCTAGCTCTCTAATTTTATTGGAGCGATCTAATCTGCCGTAGTACGAGGGGGTTATAATAGTATGTTTTTTACGTCGACAGAGAAATGATTTTCCTGAAATTTAGTTAAAAGGTTAAGCGTATTATTTAATCTACGCTGTGATAGCGATTCCCATCCCAATTCTTCTAATTAACCAGACACACTAGCAAACTTATCGTAGTATCGTTTTACAAACCTAGCTCCTCTTCGCTGCACGCAATCTAATTCCGATATCACTGTAGAACACACGAATTAAATATTAAATTATTAATGGTGCAATAATATAGTTTTATATGACAGAAGTGGTAAGTAATTATATGAAAATATCTCAATAAATCTTTACCTTGACTCATTTTTTTCGGGTGGTGCGTTTGAAACTCCATCATAACGGAAGGTTTATTGTGATCCCGAAGAATTTACTGCGGTGACAATATGATTAATTTTCAAAAATAGTTGAGAAAACACAAAAAATACACGCTGTTGATTTTTTGACGAAATCTAAGCATAGGAAATGCCTAATTTTTAATATAAGGTCTCTCTGGAGTATAGATACGGACCATTTCCCATGTAAAAGGGCTGGTATTTTTTGGCAAGTACCTCTGAAAGTAATGTGGTAAGGGGTTGAATTTTTGGTGTCATTGGATAGGTGAGATATTTTTCTTTAGAATGAGACCAAATTCATTGATTTATAAGAAAAATGATATTTCGCTCGGACTACCTCAAGCGAAACCAGCCAACCGAGTAATGAGCTCTGTTCTGCTATATTTGGATATTTCTGTTGTGAGTATAGTAATGTGGCATTTCTAAGTGGTTATTTCTTTCGCTAAGTCTTTTCCATTAAGTATGTTTTATTTAGTTTCTTATACATCGCGGGGTTCTTAACTAATTCAAACCATCATATAACAGCAGTCTTAATTAAAACTTTTACTCAATTACTTTACTGTAGTTCAAGGTCATGGCCATTTTTTTAAATTTTTCCCAATGGAGTTTTATAGAATTTTCGTGATTGCTGCTGAACTACGAAAACTTCCCCTCCACCGAATACGTTGATGACATTTTTTGTATTGCATCCATAAAAGATGTTTGTTTTCTATTGTTTATTTGTGTTTTTTACAGTTATGTTTTAAATATGACTTTCCTTATACTCGAGAAAGACCCCTTTATCGGAATATGTATAGCGTACGTTCTGAAAGCTTTGTTGAGAAAGGATGGCGAAAGCCTGAGATGTAGCTTAAAAACTGATCGGAGGAACTATTTCTTGTTCAGTTGTGTACCAGTTACATCTACATCTACGTCATACCCTGCAAGCCACTCAAAGAGTATGCGGCAAGGAGTGCTTCCACACCAGGCATGCATGAATTTTACGGCAGAACATCGAAACTACTTTTAAACCTGCGTACCACACATGCAACTCGCCGATTAAAAATCTACTAACCAAGAAACATTCCATCGTCTATCGTTCCAACATGCAAGTAGTGCAAAGACTACAACTACTACAGATTCAGAATATCATGCATAAATAAGAACATCAATATTTACATCATGCATAAATAAGAACGTAGAAAATATAAAGAGAAAGATCTGCAGTCTAGCTAATGTCACTATTTGCACTATTCATGACGACGATCACAGCTGTTCTGGTCCCGAATGGTACGTGGAAAAAATGACATTTTATACCTATCGGTTCTACAATCTATCTCTCTAATTTTATTGGCGCGATCTAATCTGCCGTAGTACGAGGGAGTTAATAGCATGTTTTTCTCGTCGTCAGTTGGAATGTGGATAAATTTGGGGGCCTAAATCGGCCACACTTAGTAACGGTGTCATGGGGGAATGGTTATAGTGAAAATAAATCAAACATCGGTAAACCTTATCGTGGCATTCGCCTGTGATGGCAGAACAAACGGTAAAGGACGGCCTTGATGTCCCTTCGGTGAGAAGGTGTTTTATGGGTGTTTTAAAACGCCCCCCCCCCCCTTCCCCTAACACTACCCCTGAACAGCATGTTAGGTTTTTTTGTCCCCCTTCCCCTGGCTAGTAAATCCTCATTCAGCGAAGCGCGTACCCACCAGAATTGAGAGGGAGGGAAAGGGTCGCGCCCATCCTTACTCATTTTTTTTTGGCAAAACCACGTCAGAAGCCTTAAGCATGTCCGGTTGAGGGATCGCAGCGGCTTTTTGTACGGGGCGGGGAAGGAGAGGAGGGATTCAGGGTCTCCTTCGAAAGGGACGACCATAGTTGTGGATACTTACAACATGTGGCGCGACCAACCACAGTGACGTGAGAGACGGGCGAAAGGATAGGAAAGGAGGAACACGTGCAGTAACATGTACGCGTAAATAGTTTAAAATTTATCGTATTTAACGTAGTCATTTATGAATTCCGCAGTCGATATGTGAGACCAGGCCGCTGCTAACAATTTGACGCGGT
The DNA here is from genome assembly GCA_963169105.1 of Ceriagrion tenellum. Lineage (NCBI taxonomy): Eukaryota > Metazoa > Arthropoda > Insecta > Odonata > Coenagrionidae > Ceriagrion > Ceriagrion tenellum. The sequence goes on along the minus strand of OY720641.1, from coordinate 135,262,956 downwards.
GACTGGCCTCGTGCGCCCACGAAATGAAAATATCATATCACAGAAAATGTAATGGTGAAAATGTCATTAAAGCCGATGGAAAAGTGGAAGTTCCTTCGTCATCTGTTCTTCTTCGATTGAAAGGCGAGGAAAGATTAAATGACACTCTGGTTGAATGATGTATAATTGTGTTGCTGCTTGTCATCCGACACATTTCCTTCAGTGCGCCAGCACATGGATCACGAAACTGATTAAATATACACCCTAGTATCGGCTACGTAATTTGCGGATTAATTGCTGACGTCTTTGAATTTTCTCTCTCTTTCATTGTTGAATTCAAGAGTCTGTTGTGTCTCAAGATGTGCCCAATGGCTTGTCCTCTTCTCAGAGTTTTCATCTTAAATCGTTTCGTTCTAACACTTGTCAGGGCTTCTTAATTGGTGGTTTTCTTCTAAATGGCATCTATGCCACTCTTCTAAGCTACCAAAAACTCATGGCTATCTATTTTCGCTGCCTCCAAACACTTAGAACTCGCACTGCCCTTCGTTGGAGCATGTTCCAAATGTTTTAAGGTAATGCTTTATTACGTCGGAGGTTGTGTTTCTGGCTGTTCGTGGATTCCTCTTTAGGTGTAGAATACCTCATTGGCTCTCGTTACTCTGCTTTAGGTATTTATTCTTGATTTTTTCCATAATTTTTTTACTTCTTACATTACCGGAGGTGCTACTTCCCGGACCGAAAAATTCTTCCTATGGTTCTGTTTTTTATGGTCTTAAAGTATGGCTATTACCGTCTGCTCGATTTGTTAAAAACATTGCTATGTTTTTATCAGGAAATCTTTCGGTGGGAATAACAAAGTCCTTATCAGTGACCAACATGCTGATTTTTGTCTCCAAGCGCGTTTATGTTTCCTACTCCTCTTTTTTTCCTTTACGTTTTGTTTAACACTGAGAGTAAAAATATTGAAGATTTCCTTGTTGCGTGATTTTGATTTCCTGTAATATAACTCTTTATCACTGCAAAGTAATCTATGGTCTGTATTATTGCCAACTCCCTTTTGTCGCCTGAAGTAAAGATGCGGCAATTTTGGTGAATAAACCCTTGTTAAGCCTGCATGAGTGACATTCATGTAAATCGTTTCCTGAAGTTGATGTGCTCCCGTTCGCCCCTCATGTCTTGCCTCGCTTTTTTCATTTCGCTAATCACAATGTCGGGCGGTGAGTCTTTGATGATCCTGAAGAACTCAACTTTTTTAGTCGATCGTTTTTAGGTTTACTGTCGTTTATTTATTGGTATCGTTTTTACATTGCCCGCGGATGGTGTCCGTTGATGGAAATTCCCTGCTTCGGGAGAAAGGTGACAGGGATGGCATCCGAACCGATGGCCGTTTTGAATCACTCTTCGCTGTACACTTATTATCGCGGAGTTTCGTACATCCTTACGGTGTGGTTTTTAATGTTTCATTTGCCGAAGCTGCAGAAGGAATTAATTCCACGGATCATACAATAATTACGCGGGCAAAACACACATGCCTTCTGCTGCTTCTTCTCTGCACAGACTTGTATTTTCAACGCATTTCCATTCCCGGTTAACGTTGTGTACATTCCATTCATGGCGTTGACTTGGACGGAGATCAGAACACATTTAAGGGCATTTCATGTCTAACATCAATAGAGATAGCAAATGCGCTTTAATATTATTACGGATGAGTTTTAAATAATTACTTTCGTATCATTTTTTCACTTTTCTACATAAACGATGAAGTCGTCGAATCCTGATGTGTTAGAGGAGTGAATATTTGGAGTGGAACATATACGGTATCATTATTGTAGAAATAGGCTGTAGTAATCTCGAGCTCCTCATTTTGTATTATTCCTCTCGAAAATGTAGGCGTCCTAAGGCCAGATGTGTACTTAACTTCCCCGATGTGCCGTTTCACTATTTTTTGACGACTCATACCAAGATATCACTCGATAATTTCGAGTTGAAATGGCTTACCTATTACCTAATAGAACCCTCGATGTCCCTTAATGCTCTTGCGCGTGCGCGTTAAAATGTGATAACTGAAGTCCTTGCACCCTGCTTCCTCGTTTGTGATGATAGTCGATAATATTAGAATTATATGAAAAGGAGCTAACTTAATCGTTGAGTTGTGTGCCCGAATTCCCATCCTCCCAATATTAATTTAATTTAATTTTTTTTAGAGAGAAATACATTTATATGTGCGTGCTACGTATGATGCCTGTCCCTTTCTGGGTAGGCCAAGTGAAAGAACTTAGTAATTGCTGTTCGATCTAGAGAACCGAATCCCTTTCAATAACTCCCTCCATAATGCCTAATCCAGGCATACCTCTTTCGCTTCCCTTGCACTCTTTCATTGCTTCTCACGCGTCCTCCTGTTCTTTATATTCCTCCCCTTCTCTTTCATTCTAGATTTTCGCCATCCACCCTTTCATCTCAAACCGTGCTCTGAAGTATCTCATATCTGTTTCGTTATTCGACTGCCATTTATTCTCTTGGATGGTCAGACCAATATGGTAGACTAGTTTCGTGAACCTATTTGCATTATGGATATTGTAGCAACTATATATTTAATCAATAATGTCATGGTGAAGGAGACAATGTTCATGTTTTTACGAAGGCGCTGTATTTACAATCTTAACATGGAACCTCTGTTATTAGTACCTCCGATAGCGTACCCCGATTAATACTTTTGCTTCAAAGCATCAGATTGACGGGTTTGTTTTTGTCAAATGACAAAAACAAACCCGTCAATCTGGAAAAAGAAGATTAAACATCGGCATTTTCAGACCTCAAATGCCCTGGCCTGTACGGAGAAATGGTGACGTATTTTCATTTATTTTTATTACATTTCGTTCGTGAAGGCTATTTCAGGGAGCATTATGATTCACAATATCAACAAATAAATAATTTATTTTCGCGGAACCATAACTATTGAAGACTGATGTTAATGAAGTCCCGGTTTTCGAATATCTGGTTACATTTTACCTCAATACGAGAACCGAAGTTAATAATCAATCACTCAACATTTCCTTTGTTTTGCGCCACTGATAGAAATCAATTTTAGAACAGGGATGGCGATTGCGATGGTCTAATTACCTCTTTTTGTCCACCACACGTCAAATTTGCTTCCTTTTTGAAGCGCACTGGAGTGAATTGAAACCGTTTCCATTAAAAGCCTTACGTTTCCATTAAAAGTGCAAATGCTTTGTCTTCTTGTGTTTTTTTTAGTCCCCTTATTGCTCATTCCATTATCGAATGGTTTTATCATTATTCTTAACCTAATTTCGAGGTTCTTCAAAGGATTTTAAGACGGTATATGATAATTAATATTAAATTCATTAATTCGTCATTATTTGATACATGTTATCTAGTTACGACCATTGGATACTTATTATCTAGTTAATTTGTCCGACATGGAATGCGTACTTCGAAGTTCAAGTTGTCTTAAGCGAGCGGCCTGGAAGGTTGAGGAGTCGACCTCGGGCCAATGTGTTTCGATTTAATGGATTTATTCGAGGTGGAAGCTGAAGAGTCCTTAGGCCGGTGACGCGACTACCTCCTGCCACGCACCCTTAAAGCGGCGTGCAAGGTATCATGTAGGTGTGTACTCCTTGCCGCTCCCAAGGCGCAGGGGTGGCTGAATAGTGGCGGAATGCGAGGTGCCCCTCACGTGCCCCCCCCCCCCTCTTCGCAGGCCGCCCCGAGGGCCAAGAGCCAAATCAAATTGCCGTGTGGCGTTTGTGTCAATGGCCCGGCACAAGGGGGCTTTATTTCCACCTTTCTGCGGATTCCTTTTTGTATCTCATTTGCGTCGCGCGGTCATAAGGCCTCCCTGCCGCACCCACTCCCCCGCGTTTCCCCCCGGATCCCCCCGGATCCCCCCCATCTTGAATCCCTCGATTTTATTCTATTTGTATTCGCCGACGCCGCATTCGTATCGTTCCGCCCACTCATCGCGGCGTCCACGGTGCAGCCCGGCAGAAGTGTGGTTCGAAACACCCTTCGTACGTGATTGTCATCTCGCATGACGTAATTATGGAAGCGTAAACGTGAGAAACGCGAGCAAATTTCCCGAAAATATAATTGTTACCTCAATTAAATTAATTGTATTTTGTAAATGGCGATCCATTTATTTATTTGAAAAAGTTCCAAAAACGGCACAAAGGCTTTTAACATTGGATGACCACCAAGCAAATAAATTATAAGCGTTAACAAAGTATAAAATAATAACAGAAAATAGAATAGATACATGAGAAAGTGGACGGGGACTTAGCGATATGTTGACAGGGGAGATGGGACTAATTTGCAGACATGGCGTGTTAAGGAAGGATTTGAAAGCGGAGGGTGACGAGAAGAGGTTAAGGGAGGGTGAATGCGAAGCCAGGGAGTTAAAAGTTTTTGGAATGCGGTAGAATAGGGAACGCTGGGATATTGAGAGACGAAATTTGGGGATGTTAATAAGACAGCTATTGCGTGTGGTACGGGGAGGAACATGAAGTGGAAAGAGAGGAAGAAGGATATTGGTGCGGAGAGAAAAGGTTGAAAAGGCTTGGATCTTACTTAGGACTTCCTCCCCTAAGTCAAGTCTTCCCTCTCCATCCCCTATCTCCTCCACTCCCTCCCTTTGCGCTGTCCTCTCCACCCCCCTGGCGTGCATTAAGTGCTTCGCCGCATTTCCATCACGCCCGGATGACTGACGAAGAGAAATACTGCCCGTCGACAGAGGTGCCGTAGTAGTGCGAGTCGGGTGATCGCCGAATGTGTAGTCACGTCATCACTCGAGTGCCGCACTTCAATTGAATGTTGAAATGTATTCTTTTGAGATCACGCCGTTGTGCCATTCTTCCCGCATATTTCCTAACGGTAACCGAAACATTTGTTTCTATTACCCTATTGTTCCTATTACTACACAGTACTATTTGCTTCTTTCAAAGGCACAACTATTCCTACGATTGCAAAATAATACCAAGTGTATGGCGGTATTCTTCAATTGTTTTCTGGAACGTTTACTCTAGGAAATCGCGGTAACAGGTAGTTTTTGCATGCGCCTTGGATAAACTACCTTAGTGTTATATGAAGGTGCTTAGCGATGAACTCTTTGCCTTCAAAATCATTTGTATTACTCATGAATGAAGCCTAATTAAGAGTATCATTTTTCTACGTGCCTAGTGTGACATAGATGTGACGACTGGTGTTCACAGCCAAGTATTTATTATTGTAGGGGATTCACCAGAATTTTGGACATTAGGGTTTAAGTATTCGCAGTAAAATTGGACGCGGTAGTTTCTACTCTTTAGATCGGCTGTTTTGAAACTGGGTGAATGTGTTGCATATTTTCATCGCCGGAAGACTACTATGCTGGCTCTTTTTTGTGCCAATCATTGTAAACAGGAAATGTTGTTAGGGCATGCCTTGGGGAAGTGCGATGAGATGATGTGACAGCGGCTACAACTGGATCGATATTCACAGTGGGGGATGAATGAACGTGGGATAGCTTTAGCATTGTAATGCAATGTTGGGAACGAAGATGGTAAACTTTGAAGAGGTGAGCGACTCAATGCTGTTGGTTGAATTAAAAGCACATCCGAGGAATTTCGTAGTGGTCGATGTGTTCATTACTACCGGTAACCATGAAGATAAAGTGATGTGCATAACAAATAATAAGGGGAAAACTCATCAGGGAAGTCCTTGGCATGAGAACCCTAATAGTGTAGGGTGATTGGAATGGAGTGGTGGGATAAGGGAAACATAGGTAGAGATTGGAACGTTTATTGGCTTCGGGCGAGAAATTTCCGCTGTGGGAAGGCTCTCGAGCGTTATAGGAGGGATACGTCAGGAATGCCAAAGACGTGGGTTAATCGTCACCTCAAGCGTAGGTGCCATTGAGATCAGAGACTCTAGTCATCAAATTGTAGCCTGACAGCCAAGATAACAACCATATCATTAACATTATCAACCATATAAATAAAAACCATTGATATCACCATAGAGTAAGTACATATAGTGGCAAAGAGATAGGGGGGATTCGGATATGAGGTTTTAAGTAATATTTTGGCCGATGGATGGAACAGGTGTATCGAAGTTGCACGACAAGCCATAGCAAATGAGCTTAGGCACACGACCACTTTATTTAGTGTCGCATAACTCACATGATGTTCTTTGATGATTTCGGTGACTGGATGTTTACTAATCGACCCATAGCAACGGAAACGAATCTTAATGAGTCGTCGAGACCAAATTAAACATGTATTTTAATCTGCCTTCAATGAGCATCGTCTATAATGAATCGAATTCACGTTAATATGATAAGACACGCGATTACCAAACACGGAGTCAACTGTTTACCGTTGTATCATAGGAACGACAAAACAATTGATACTCGATTAAAAGCACACAACAGCCATGGTAAATCCACTCTTCTGTATGTTGATGCAAAATCACCGAGTACCACTAGCGCCTCCAAGTGGCCTTCTCCGTAAGTCAAAATTCTTCCTTCCCTGAGGTGGTGGCACCTGAGAAATACTTCCAAAAGCTCTCAAAAATGTATGTCCAGTTTTTAGCATTGCTTTGTCGCTCTATAGTATATACTTACTCTATGATATCACTATGTTACAATTATTCATTATTATCTTATCTGTTACCTGCTTTGTATTGTTCTGTTATTACATCATTAAGGCAATGTATTTTTATTTATGTTACATTGAGCACACCTTATGTAAATTACAACGCCTCAAATATATGTATATGTAATTATTAAATTGCTGCCGAACGCTGCGTGACCAATCGATGGCAACCCCCATTACACGTCTCATCAGGAGTGCCAAATGACACGAAACGCATCGTATAATAGATTGTATTGTACGTCTACGTAATACCCTGCGAGCCACCATGAGGGTGTGTGACAGGGGGTGAAGATCACCAAGCATGCACTATTGCCATGCAAGTAGGAAATTTAAGGGAGGCATGCTAGAGAACAGGGTCACATGCAGTTAGATGGTTAGTATCTACATAATAAGAAAGGGATTGTTGGTTGTTATTACATGCATCATGCACTACAGACTATTCTAACTATATTTCACCTACCTAACCCTTTGCTACGCTGCCTATTGTTCTCTCTTATGGTACGCGGGAAAAAATGACATTTTAAATCTATCGGTACGACAATCTATCTCGTATGTGTAGGTGTGTGAAATGAAATATTATTATATTGCTGGTCCCTTCTCTTTCCTCACTTTCTATTGGATAGCACGACGGAATGCACGAATTAGCGGATTTGAAGCATGGATGTCCACCGTCTGATCGAAATTTAAGACAATTAACTCATCAAACATACGCTGGTTACTTAGTGCTGTGGATTCTACTCGATTTTACCCTAGTTTTCAACAGGAATACGGATGGATATTAATTTTAATAATAATAATTTTTATGAATAATATATGTAAGGAGAATGCACATTAAAGAAGTAAGTGCATGCTGATTTCTAGTAAGTTATTGATGGAAGACAGGATAATTGCAAAATTAGTGCGTTAGCCCGCAAGTGCTGTAGGAAAATGAGGGTCAACGAAGAAGGGAGACTGGGATCAGCTTCTAGCATTGGCCAGTGAAGCAAGTGCCCTCTCCATACCGATCGGTGGTAGGAAGGGTGGGAAAATTTTGGGAGGAGGTGGGGAGCGATGGAAGAGATGCAGTTCGTCCTATCATTGACATGCAGAAGTTTAGGAAGTGTAAAAAAACTTGCGCAGCTTTCAGGGGGCGGATGCAGAATCATCTCAGTTCTTAATTTATTTCTCATGAAATGTGATGTTTAAAGGGTATTGAGATGAATGAAGAGGCAGGATCTGAGTGCATTGAAAAGTACAGAAATGAGGAAATCCCAGAAGCTGGTAGACTGGAGCAAAAATGAAGGAAAAATTCGGCACGCTGGAGGAATGACGGGAGAGTGTGCTTGCGACAATAGTGCGAGCAGCTAAGGAAACAAAGGAGTAGTGAAAGCTGAAATGATTAAGAAGCATTGGGTGCCAGAAGTAATGATTAGGGGAAATGGGGGGAGAGGGCACTGGGAAATCATCAACTCTTAGCTATGCCAGAGTAGGTGTATGACCAATGGTGCAAGGGAAAATTGCCGGAAAGGGTGCGCTGCATGCTTATATAAATGTGTAATTGTGCTGGAGGGGAGGGCTAGTGGCACCAAAGGTTGAGGGCAATACAAGGAAGGTACATACAAATAAAGCGGGAAGGTGCCCAGGATGTGTGTGTGGGGTGAGCTCATGAAAGTGCTATGCGGCAGCGGTGATGAGGCTATCAATTTTTATCTACATCTACGTCATACCCTGCAAGCCACTCAAAGGGTGTGTGGCAGGGGGTGCTTCCACACCAGGCATGCATGAATGATACGGTAGAACACCGAAATTACATTGAAATTACACTATGCATCCCCTATGCATTATTTATCGGGTTGAGATTGGAATAGAATTGATAATTTTTATTTTCCGAAAGCTATTAAAACTTTCCACTAATTTGTCTTGCGAGTGCTCAAATGGGAAACTGTACTCTGAAGATCGGGAGGCTCTATTTTGATAAATATATATACAGACGGGTATTAGTTAGTGAGAGGGGGTTCTTTGGAGGAGGAGGAGGATTTGATGTGGGGAGAATAAAGCGGTGAGAGAATGATGCGGATAAACATGAGGGGTGTGCTTTACTTGTTGTCTAATGAAGGTAAGAAAACAGAACGGGGAAAGTTAAGAAGTCATGGTTAAATGTGCGTCGGGTCCCCTGTTCTGATTCAATTGGTGCCGGTGGAAACATTTTGATTGTGAATACGGTGTGAGGTGTGGAGGAATTATGACTCTACGGGTGTTGTTTGTGATGATTTGTACAGTTTCACCTCGACCGTCAACTTCTACTTGTTCACTTTTTCTTTGGACGTCAGGATGAGTTAGGATTTATTTCGCTGGAGAGGTATATCGTGTCGAATACAGTTATGAGCACTTATTCGTTGCAATAAAAGATTATTATCGGGACCGAGTAACTGCCATCCACCTAGTCTGGAGATGTATTTTACTGAGTATATGTCAGAAGACGGCACTGGAATGCTGAAACTAGCGAGAGTAATCTATTTCAAAGTAGAATTGCTCATGATTTTGGGGCAGGGGTCACCGTATTATTTTTGTGCCCGTGTGTGATTCTTAATATATCACAAAATTTATATAATGAAGATAATAACGCATTTAAGTATTGGGTGAGTATGATTTGTATTGGATGTATATAGGCACAATGACTATGAGTAATTTCCTAGCAGTGTGTCGCTCATATGATGTCGTGGGCTTTGAGTGCAGCGATCGAGTTGATGTCGAGGACACGATACTGACGCACTGGAATAAAAAGAGCCAGTTGGTGGGTATCCGTGTCACGAAATCGCCTTCCACACCCTCTGGTGACCTGATCCGTGGTTGTTTATGCTGGCCGTGTGTGTGTGTGTGTCAGTGCACGAAGCGCCTTTTCACTCCCCCCCCCACCCCCCACTGTCACTTGATATTGCGTACTTATTTATTTGCGTGGTGAAGGACGATGTTGCATGTAACGTGGCTGGCTTTCTCTCTCCGCCTCCATTTAACCCTCGTAGAAAACAGTGCAACTGCTGACATGGCAATTGGGGGACGGTCAAGTTTGGCATTATGCGTTAAGAATTCGCTATATTGATTAAGCTCACCTATGTCTCCATTTGAGTCAAGCTCAATAGCTTATTATTAACTGTACAACTAGCGACGATGTCGTAGCCGATGTAGCGCTATCTCCAGCGAATGTTCATTCCTCTCGCGTTCCAGTACTATGGTTTGTGTGTCAGTGCAGATTCTTTTTGTTGATCTCCTTGAACTGACCTTTATGACAGACCCACTTGGATATTTTTAGCGGAGTCATTTGTCTATCTTGCTTTAGAGGGGGTTTCGATGGTGGGAAATGTGGTCTTACTTTTATTGACCTCCGTCAATTGTGACGCGACTCGCTAGAGCTTACTTAGTAGTAATACTAAGCGTGGGCTTCTTTATAGAACCCCCCCCCCCTTGCCCCCTGTGCCAATGCAAGCCTATGCCGACAGGCCGCAGACGCATACCACCATCCTTATACTCCACTGGAACAGTCCAGCTTTAACTCAGAACATAAATCGCTACAAAACATATAATTTCGGATTGCTATTGAAAGTAAGATAGGTCACATCATGCATAGCTGTTCCTTCAACTCAAATTTTTTGCGTGGTTGGGAGAGAAAATGTGGCAAACCAGCGTGACTGTGAATTATACCTGTGGGCTTTAAAACTTAACCTCGTCGTGATGTCTGTATTTGGTGAGGTTGTGTCGAAATGAAAACATTCTTTTTCAGGGTTTCAAAAATTGCTGGCTTATAAATAAATATGCACTTTTTTCGACCTCTAGCAACATTATGAATCTCAAGTTTTTTCAGATGATTTTGCAATTTAAGTGGTACCGTACATGAGCTCAGTGGTTGACGGCTTCTTTTCCACCTGTAAAGACTGATTTTTTTATTTTCTGGAAAAGACAAGGAAACTCCTCCACATTGGGCTACGTTTCTCCTTTTAATTGTATCGAAATATTTTATCAACCACCGAAAGAGAGTCGCGCCGGTCCTCCGAACACCTGAAGAAATGCAGCATCGGCGTTAATCACCCTGTATCATCGAACTCGTTTCATTGTTGCCTGGAGTCCACTTTGGAAAGACTTGTCATCATTCGCCGATCTTTTCCACGCTGCATTAGGAATCGTGCCCGAATTCGACTAAAGCCACCTTCCCGTTTGAAATTGTGGGGTCTTTTTGTCATATCTATTATTTAACGTGTTGAATCTGGATGATATACTTAGATCTTTGCCCATACCCGTGTTTTATGAGAGAGTTTTATGTGCCCCCGGTTGGAAAAGAGGGCTCAGATATGATAGATAACTCCTACTGGTGCGTTTCCATAGCCCTCCATGTTCTTTGGGGCTCGGGAAGAGATGCTCTCTTATCTACATCTACATAATACCCCGCGAGCCGCCGCTTGGGCGTGTGGCAGGGGGTGTTTGGTCACCAGCCATGTAAATGTGTACGTTTTTTTAGTGATTAAATTGTGACGTGTGTTATAGGAGTGTATTTAGTGGAGCTCAATTTTTATTGTGGTCGCTTATTGTTCGCGGAAAGAACGAGTTTTTGTACCTCTCTGTTCGGCAGAGGATCTCTCTTATTTTATCGCATCTGTCAGACCTAGAGATGTAGTGAGGAGTCATGTTAATATTCTCTATGTCGCACTTAAATATATCAGTTCTGACTTTATCAAGCAAACTAAGCCTAGCGTGTAGCCTCCGAGTTTCTAGGGGCTCCCACCTCAATCGCTCTAACAGTTGTGAGACACTATATGTTCGCTCGTAGCAGTTTTTAATGAAGCGCGCTGCTTTCCTTTGTATTTTATTATTTTTTTGTTAAATTTTTGTGGCCAGGGTCCCAAATGCTCGCGGCTTATTCGAGGTGTGGCCTAACCAGAGCGAAGTAGCATCTCTCTTTTACTTTTTCATCCGAGGACCTTCCTATTATACGTTTAACAAAACCTAGTTTCTTTAATTCTGCGCCACATATGTTCTGTATGTGTAATCCCCACGATACATCTGAAGTTGAGTTAATTCCAAGATATTTTACTGTCTCTGAATATTTTATGTTTACTCCACCCACAATATAGGTATGGCATTTTTGTGATGGCTTTCGCAGGAAGTGAACTGTGGTGTATTTGCTGATATTTAATTCTATCCCTCACTTATCCTTTGCTCAACGTAGCGACATGCATAGCAACATGGAACCTCGCATAGTACCATAAACAGTTGAGGAGATATCCATATCCCTGTGTCGATAAGCTATCTTTTTCCTTCATCACGATGCAGAAGTGATTGGAAACATTCCTTGGCGTCTTTAAGTCGTGTGCCTTACATTAGCCCCGGTAAATATTGCGTCGCGTGACGGTAAGGATCGTTTGCCTTCTTACGCATTATCCGCAGACCCGATTATAGAATCGGCTGTATTTTTTATTGGAATTTTTCATGCCTCCACGCGTGACAAATATGGGAAGCGAGACCCAGCGCGGGGAATGAATGGAAATAAACTAAGGGTGAGTCGAATCCAAATGTCGATTCTCGATTCCACCGATTCTCAGGATTAGATTCGGTATCGAGAATCGATCGCTTAAAGTCGATTCCGATTCCATCGATTCCAGATTGAAAAATATTCAAATCAAATTTCATTTATCACATCATATTTTTCTGAGTAATTTTGGGTGTACGCTATCAATCACTTTTTATCTACCTCAATAACCTGAGGATATATTTGCCATTTGTTAATAAATATACTTTTTGAGCGACTTCATCGTCTTTGTTATTTTATTTCAGCTAATAATTTAATTTCAATAATAGTCACACGCTACTGGTATATCAGTATCCCACCTGTTATTAGGAATTAGAATCGATGGAATCGGAATCGAGAATCAATTTGAAAGAATCGGAATCGAAAAAAAGTGGAATCGACTCATCCCTAAAATATACCAATATCATTAATTTATTTCGCTATAGTTTACCATCATCATCGTCCTGTATTTCGCGTACAAGTTTCTCGTGACTGGTTTCCAGCGGACTAGTGCTGTGTTTGCATTCTGCTGAAACTTATTTGCAATTTCATCCTCAGTGACTGCGATTATTGTGCGACTCATGTAGGCAAATATTTTTTGAGTATACCTGGTCATCATTATCGCCATTTTGAAGAAAAATGAGATTTCCCCCGCGAGTTCCTTGCTTCGTTAGAACAGTTTTTTAGTATATCGCGAGGACGATTTATAATCTTGCAGAGAAACTTGAGAGCGGGAGGGCATAATGGAGGCCCTATATCCTTCCCTGTGAAGTTTTCTCCCGCTGGTTTGCTTTCCTTGGTCTTGTTGTTGGAACCACTCCCGCCCTCCATAAACTGCTGGTTGGAGCGATTCTGGTCTTGACTCCCTCTTGTCTATTATTAAGATCTCCGCTTGCCTGACCTTGCGAGATTTGTCTCCGGAAAACTGTGTTCGTGGGATTATGGCGATGCCTCACTTGTAAACGCGCCCTCGCTCGTACGGTCTGTCAGTCAGTCTGTGAAGCTCTCCCAATAATTCCTATCCGCTGCACTTGCCTTTTCCCTCTCTCCTCGTCATCCGACACAATAACCAATTCCGCAATCACGGTCCATTTCCGTTGGGAGCTTTACCCTAGCGTGTGCCTAGCCCTTAATTAGCGTCGCTGACGTAACTTTTTCCGCCTATGTTCAGCACTAAGCCGTTTTCTTGAGTTAAAAATACGAAATGAGGATGGGATCACCCCCGAAAGCCCTGTTATACGCACTCCCTCCACACCCCCGATCATCTACGCCCTCTTTCTGCCAATGGGGGCTCAGAAAAAGTGTGCTGTGCCAGTCGATGCGTCTAGCCGCGCGCATACGCCTCTACTACACCCACATGCTACTACACGGAGAACCGTCGCAGGGATGTGTGGCAGGGGGTGTTTGGCCACCGTACTCGAGAGCAGGAATGAACAGGAAAAAGAACGTGGGAGCGAAGAAAAGAAATTGTATTATAGCGGAGTGTCTTTGTCTCTCTCTCTCTCGGTGGTAGTCACTTGCATTAAAGTGTTGGTAGTCCGAGCGAGATAGTTCTCTAGTCATAATAGAGACCATATTCGAAATATACATTTTAATTACACGAGCTGTAGTACACATCAATTAAATAGTGCATTATTAATGGTGCGATAATATAGTTTTATATGACAAATTGTAAGTAATTAAATGAAAATATCTATATAAGTCTTTTTCGCGCGGTGCGTTTGAAACGCCTTCAAAACGGAAGGTTTTTTGTGATACCCAAGAACCTACTGCGGTGACAATTTGATTAATTTTCAAATATAGTTGAGAAAACATACAAACTACACGCTGTTAGTTTTTCTTTGGCATCTGATTGTTATAAATTCCTCATTTTGTAAATTATGTCTCTCTGGAGTGCATACACGTACCATTTCCCGTGTAAAAGGGCTGGTATTTTCTGGCAAATATCTCGGAAATAAATGTGGTAAGGAGTTGAATTTTTGGTTTCATTAGAAGGGAGAGATATTTTTCTTTAAAATGAGACCAAGTTCATTGATTTTTAAGTAAAATGATATTTCGCTCGGACTATCTTAAAAGCGGAAATTTGTCTCTTCCGATCGGGCCACCTGTCTCTCTTAGGTTGACCCATGTCTGTCAGCTCAGCAGGAGAGTTGCACGGGGAAATATAAAATGGGTGTGCCACCCTTAGACGCGACAGGTGTAATTTTCTGCGCGTAGCCTCCCGAGTCGCTCGTCAAATCCCAGCGAAATCCGACCATCCCTCGTATGTTACGCGCACTGTTCGCTTGTGGCAGTTTTTTAACGATGCATTAGCTTAAATCAGTATCTTCTTTATGTCATGAATGAAATCTTTCCGTTGAAAGAGTTTCACATGGTCGTGGTGCTCTCGACATGTGTGCTACAATTAGGCCCAAGTACTTCCTCCATCTTTCCTGTTTGCATCCTCTTGACCTGACCATTGTCTCTTTATGCAGCCCTAATTGTTTTGAGTGTGTTCTCTCCACGTTGGGTCTACAGATATGAGCCCAGGTAACACAATATTGAATGTGTGAAAGTGCTAATTAAAATGTATGCCTTCAGCAACCCATTTATATCTATGATTAATCGTAGCGTGAAACATTTGCTCGAGTATAATATGGCATAGTATGCCTCGAACTGAGGTAAAAACATACCTACGTTCTTATTCAAGGTGGCGATCGTCAGAGAAAACCTGGGATTGTCTGGGAATTTTGAATTTCTGGAAATGTCAGGGAATTCTCTTAACAGTCAGGGAGAAACTGGGATATGAATACCCATTATTTTTCTACCATTACGTTTATCGGCCAGTCTTTCTCGTCCTTTAGTTCACCAACTGAAACTAAAGTCCGTTGCTGACGTGCATGAAATAAGCCCCATCAATTCATGGAATATTCGGTTGTGAATCTTATTAGTTGTGAATCAGACGTACAATGTATATCTTTTGTTTATCCTTATTTCGGTATTTGCTAAGTGGTGTTAAAATTAATGATCACAACGTTCAACACAAAGAATCCGGATCTATATTGTTCGGAAAATTTTACCTCGAGTTTTATTTTAACTTACGAAACTCAGGTCGAGAGGTAGCTGGAGCACGCTAGCTTACAGTAAATACGTGCTCGAAGTTCTATAAATACGAGACGATGATTAGAAAATCGAGGAAATTAAGAGCTGCTGTAGAAGAATTAGAAAAAAATATTCCAATATTAGGTGACCTTTTGGCGATTGGTCAGGGAAATTGGCAAATCAATCAGGGAGAAATCAGGGAATTTAAAAATTGGTTATCAGTTGCCACCCTTTTATTTATCTTCGATGTAATCGAGATTCCCTCCCAATCGTTCGTCTCTCCAATCCCATTGCTCGCTCGGGAAGGTTTCCTCGTTTGAAGACGGCGGCCCTAACTCTCTCTCTCTCTCTGTCCATCAATGAAATATTCGTCTGAACGACCAGCAAATGAATCAAATCGCGCTCTCAAACTGAAGGAAAAGAGGAGCGAGGGGAGGGGTGTGGCCGTGGTTGGTTGGAGAGAGCCGTGATGGCCTGCGAGTGGAATCCAGAAATTGAGAGTTGGATCTCTTGGATCGTAGGTTTAGGGAAACCATTCGAGTCATTATGACGAGAAATTTTCAACTTATTCCACAGCGCACGACGCACACCAACACACGACGGAACTCGAAACAACCCACTCATTTTGAGTCATTTTAAGATAGTCCGAGCGAAGTATCATTTTACTTAGAAATCAGTGAAATAGGTCTCATTTTAAAGAAATATCCCACCTATCAAATGACACCAAAAAGTTTCCACATTACTTTCGGAGATATTTGCCAAAAAATACCAGCCCTTTTACATGGGATATGGTACGTATCTATACTCCAGAGAGACATTTACAAAATGAGGTATTTCTAATTCTATGATGTCGTCAAAATACTAACAGCGTGTGGTTTGTCTGTTTTCTCTGTTTTCTCCACTATATTTGAAAAGTAACCAAATTGTCACCGCAGTAGGTTCTTGGGTATCACAAAAAACTTCCGTTTTGAAGGAGTTTCAAAAGCACCGCGCGAAAAAAATGAGTCAAGTTAAAGACTTACCTCCATATTTTCATTTAAATACCTACCATTTCTGTCATATAAAACTATATAATTGCACCATCTATAATGCAATATTTAATTGATGTGTCCTTCAGCTGGTGTAAATAAAACGTATAATTCGAATATTGCCTCTATTATGACAATGGGAACCGTCTCTCTCGGACTCCTTTAATCGGTTTGAAATATCGGGTCAAAGGCGTGAACTAACTCGCACGCATCGAATCAACGATAGGAGTCGCAACCTACAACCGCCTAGTATCTCCATTCTCCGTCGCGGTGCTCGTATCAATGCACCGCTCGTTCTTGCTTGTGCTCTCTCGTCTCTTCCGCCCCCCCCCCCCTGCCCCCCCTCCCCCTGAAGAGCCCCTCCGGCCCCCATCATATCCCATTCCACCCTACCACCCTCTTGTCCCAGGGAATTGACCGACATTCCTCCTGCGGGTTCCCGCTACCTCGGAGAGATGGCGCGCAGGCCGCCATTTGTGTGTGTCGTCGCAGTCCCTCCCTCCCTGTGGCGATTGGCTGGATTTCCGTGGACGTGGCCGTCGAGAGAAGAAAGGAAATTGTTCCTTGCTTTCCCGGTTCACGTCCTCCGTGGCGAAATGGTATTGGGAATGGCCGATATGTATTCCATGTGATCCCGAACGGTCATAACTCATGAAATAATGTTTAATTCTAGCTTCCAGATTTTCGAAGGTCACATCAAATTGTTGGGATTTTGCGTTAGGTAAATGTAATTTGCCTTTTCCCTACCATAGTTCACTTTTGTGGGAGCGGAGCATTATTAGCGTTTTATACCCGAGAAACACCATCATTTATATTCTTAATTTACGTAGAAACGCGTTGTTTTATACTGAGTCACCGGGTTGGCCACCCCTTACTAGACATAAATTTTTTAGAAGTATAGCCAGTTTTTGCCTGGTATACGAAATGTTTCTCGCACTTGACGCTGAATTTCAGTTAACAGCGTCGGAAATTGTATGACGGAGACATACCTTTGTTGAGTAAGTCCGTAATTGAAATAAGGACACAAGTCGGTGTTTTCTGTTGGTTTATTAGATTGAACACCATCGGTTTCGGCCATTATGCCGTCATCAGGTGCTCAGTATTCAATGGAGACGTTACGTAAAGCATCCCCAGGCACGTAATGGAAGAAGAATGCAGCAATACCTTCGGGCACGAGGTGTACAATCCACATATTGCCCAGCAATCGAGGGTGCTCGGCAGGGGATGTGTTATCACGAACATGCACTATCATGTATGCCACTAGCGTTCATTGGCGTTCACTACACGACAGGTATGCTACACATATTACATAGAGTATCGAACTAATTTACGCTGCTACTACGTAAACGAGACACGAGAGTTAGGCAGGGATCATGCGAAGCGTGATGTTAGTACTACGTGGCAGGTTAAGAAGCGAGCATTTTGGGGCAAACCAGCTAGACTACCTGTCGAATAACCTAGTTCAGAGTCTCATTGGTAGCCGTTATGGTCCCTTATCAATCGCGGAAAAAGCGACATTTTCAACCTGTCCGTCATGCAGTCCGTTTCTCTAATTTATTTCATGATAGGATTTACCATAACACGTTGGATTTAGTGAAATATTTAAAACTTCGCCAGCCAGCAATTAAATTGTTTTTGAATTTACAGAATAAGTTTAGTCAAATTTTCAATCAACGTTCTAAATTTCCCATCCGAGTTGATGCTAGAGGTCGGTAACACTATTGAGACGAGCATAACGGCCTTTTACAGATCTTGCTGATATTCTCTGCACGAGATTTACCTCTGATTTTAAGACTACCTGGTGAGGATCCCAAACACTGGCAGCGTATTCCAAGTGGGAGATTCCATTAACATGGGAAAAGTAGCCGATTCCTCACTGTCTTTATCGTCGCACTTTCCAAGTACCCATTTTTTTAACAAATCCAAATTCACGATTAGCTAGACCAGTTATCAAGCGAATATATTTGCTCCGAGAGATCATTAGTTAAACGCCGCATTATTTAACAGATTCTCCAGCCTCTAATTGGCACTGCTGTATGTATGTTATAGCTGCGTTGTGGGGAGTCTTCTTTTCTTTTCCAGGAGCTCATTGCAACACGTTCTCTCTTGCCTTGTTATCCGTTGTTATCGCTTCCTTATTATTATTGCTACGTATTCCTCTCTACACTTCAGCGTCGTCTGCAAAAAGTTGAAGCTCACCTTTCATATACTATTTCACCAGTATCCATCATTTACACAAGGAACAGACACTCCCCTGAAAAGGCATCTGGAGATATGCTGCATCTTGTATCAAAAGGCCGATTATCGGACACGTTAGAGCAAAGAGAAATCGATGTTCGCCGTCAAGACTCGTCATTACTGAATGACATAAGCTTTCTCCGCCTTTCCTCTCTGTTATCAATCCCTCATCCGTCTCGCGAGAGTCAACCTCGCCCTAGTCCCACTCCCTACCCTCCCCTGTCCCCCTCCCTTTCCTCCCCTCCCCCCCTCATCCTCCACCACGTGACAAACCGACCTGAGACAACTGCACAACATGCTTTCTGAACACCACCTCATCCCGTGATTTCTACCTTCCCCTTCCTCAAATCGTTTTTTATTTATCCACAGCCACGGAACAGACTTTTTTCATTGAATACGTATATTGGCACAACAGCCGAAACCGGTTGTGTTCGATCTAGTTACCCCCTGCCGAACTCCCTTGAGGTAGCTTGCTGAGTCATATATGTTATATGTAGCTGTAGGAAATCAGTGGAAAACAGTTATGTCCTTGTTTCAATAACAGCCTCCATTCCCTGCCAATTATGTGACAGGTTCTCACATTTCTAGTCCATACTCATCCTCAGTTTCGTGTAATTTGTTGCTGACCTCGGCAAGAGAGGAGGTCATTACCACGAAGTCGCGAGCAATCCTCGGGCATTCGATATTCGCGATGCTTGTCTTCCGCAAATGTTTGAGAGGTTGGTTCTGTTGAGCGCAGAATCGTTTGATGGAACGCACACTTTGGACATTCCCGTTGCAGAACTTAACCTCCTCGGTCCTGGCGTATTGTATACAATACACAGACGTTTGAATTTTTTCCCGCTCAGCAACGAAAAATATTGGCAATGCCACTTGCTGATAAGTTGCAGCATCATTAAGAAGCTTGATTCGCAGAGATATTAACTCTGCAAACATGGCTTACAACGCAAAACGTAAGTATGAAGAATTTTCCAAAAGTAATGCTGGATATGTCTCGGGACTGAGGGGGATATATCTGCTGTGTTTAGGATGTGTTCCTAAGGCAGCAGTGGTCGTGTAGTGACTCTGATGTGGAGAGTTCAGTCGTTGTTTTTTTCTGACTTGCTGTGTGCAAGCTCTATATGATGTGAATGTAATATGTATGGATTTCATTTCACTCGCGCGAGAGTGTAGCCCGCGCTTAGAGAAATCATTGGTGTGGAGGAGGAGGAGAAGAGGCGACCGGTGTGCGTCGATGGGAGACTGATGAGAAGGCCGCGCACCTTTTGCGAAGTGGGAGTTTTAATTCCTCGGAGGAGGAGGAGGCAGGGGGGGTGAGGAGATACGGGGGTGGGGGTGCGAGTGAAAGACTGGGAAGATCCGGCGAATCGTGTGGAGGCGTGTGTGTGGGTATGTTGGGTGCAAGGGAAGGAAGGGAGAAGAAGCACAGCAACGGAAGCGGGATGAGGTGGGTCGTAATGCCGAGCGATGAGGAGAGGACTCTTGTTTTGGGAGGAAAACGGCCCGCGGCTCTCTCGTCTCATCAGATCTCGACTCTTTTCCATCTAATCCGTCTTTACCTTGTACAGAACCTCTTCATAATTATTTAGTGCTCATGCCGTATTTAGAAGATAATGATTTGAACTGAACTGTTGAAAATGATAGAAAGCAGAAAAGAAAGGCTCATGGGGCACCTGCTAAGACACTCGGAGTGGTGTATCAGCTTAATTGAAGGTAGGATGGAGGCAAAGAGGAAAAGGAGAAGGCCAAGACAGGAGTTCTTAAGGGATATAAAGGATGGAAGACCTTATAGAATGGTTATGGATCTGGCGATGGAAAGACGACCTTTAAGAGGACAATATGCTGCCCACCAACCCAGCGGTTGAGGAGAGGAAGAAGAAGATTTGAACTGCCTCCAGTTGATTTATTCAACTCTGCTTACAGTTGGCATGAAATACTTTCCAGTTCACGGACAATCCACTTGGGGAAGTTACCTTCTTGCTCAAACTAAGCGAATCTTGATTTTAGAAAGGAAAGAAAAAATCAAAATAGAGCTATGCATCTTTTTATTAGCCAATAATTCCGTAAAAGCCCAATCTATTTGTGATTTAATGCAGTATCATTCTGTGTAATTGGCTCCTCAATCACTTATAAAGTAATTAATACCTCTGCATTTTACCGGGCTTTTATGTTCGGATGTTTTGCGGCAAAATGAAAATAATATTTTTCAACCAGATGCCAAAGAGTGAGGAGTTGTCGCCGGAATTACAAGTTTGGATATGCGCTTCGGAAGGGATACAATTCTTCCAAATTGATTCTCATTGTATGCCTCCATTTTAATTCCAATTATTATTAGCGTCGCCGCCCACCCGTGGTCGAAATTTCACTGTTCGCCAGGGCTTGCTTGATACACCTGCCCTTCCGTAATCTTTATTTCCCAGCCACTCGTTCGCGGATACTATTAACCATTATCATTGATTTAATCGTCCACACTAAGCGACTATCTTCCTTAGATTATCGATCGGAAGCAAATCATGACGCGGGAAATCAGTTCCTTTTAAAAAGACGACGCTGAGAACTCTTCTTCAGATCTATCTGAAGGGCGGAATGTGGGGAGAGAAAAATGTAAGTCTGTTCCTGCATTAATGTGAACCAGTAGTTGACCTCAAAGAAGGCGTTTTCAGTATTTCTTTGCAGTTTTATGGAACCCTCGTGGAGCTTAGTGCTGTAATGACTTAAATTTGCCACTAATGGTAAATGTGCCTCACTTGCTATGTCGACTTTAAACACAACACGGGGTTTTCCATCCACAAATGCTCACCTCTATCATTTATCTTGCAATTAAAGGATCTCGTTCAACTATTCGAATGGGATTGAAACGCTTAAATCGTATTAAATGTGCGTCATATTTCCTAGCTTTCGAAGAAAGAAACGTTTTCGTGGAATCTGCGCCGTGATCCTTACAGATTACACCGCTACTCGATCCTTACTGCCATGCAAGTCCGTGCTTTCACACTGATATGCCACTATCAGCAACTTAAAATTATACTTCAATTACGAAAGTCAACTTCCGTACGTAAGCCAACTTCCGGTCGTTTTGGGCGTTCATTGGTCCGAGGGACTCCCGTCGCCCGCTCAGTCCATTCCAGCAAAACCGTTAATCGTTTCCCTGCGCCCCCTTTGTTGCCGCCATTCTCTCATCCATCCCGACTCCCACCGACACGCATGATGCATTCTGGGATGTGCTCTCAGTATCGTAGTGTGTCATGTAGTGTGTAGTCGTAGATTGCAATCAGCGTAGGAATGACCTTCAGCTACGCATAATGTCTTTGAGGGTTTGTTTTCGTAGTTCCAAACTTTACCAGCCCACCATTCCTTTTCAGACGAAATGGGTTAAATTTCGGTGTAAGGCCAAGAGAACTGGTTCTGTGAAATTTATTTCTTCTCTTGTGCTACATCCCTGCTTGCCTCTTTTCTTCCGTTACACTCTTGCATTCCTTCGGACACAATCGTACCTCGTGTTTAATGAGTCGATTTTACCATCTCATCCACCCGTTCTACTCCCCGAGTTTCGACCCAGAGGCGGATTAAAGCCGGCTGGACTCTCGGGCACAAAGGAAAATATGTATTATGGGTCTATGCGGCGTTTCACGTGTTTAGTATGCAGTGTGGTTGTGAAATAATGAAAAGAGCGCATATATACTATCAGGTCTCACCGCCGATTGTGAACTTGTTAGTAATTAAATTGCACGAATGAAACCAAAGTTGGTGCTATGTATATGGAAAGAAGTGCATTGTTGGGTTTTATCGGGGCTCTTCAGAAGTCTGGGCCAAGTGCGTCCCGTCTACCGTTAAATCATCCGCCTGTTTCGATCCCTTTCGCTCTCACCGTGCAACCATCTGCTTTCACCTGACTATGTTTCGACTCTCATGTTTGTTATTCATTTTCATGTTATTGATTTTTTGGTTCCCGATGCCCTCCATGATCGGGAAGCAGTATACTGCCGTAGCGACTTCATTAGTGGTGGTGCTCTGTGCACGCTGAAGGCACATCGTGTGTATTTTGCCGGGCATCCGCTTGTTTGATGGCAGGGAGCCGGAGGTTTCGCAGTGGCGGTTAGGCGCTCTTGACATTGATGTTTTGTCTCTATTCAGTCGATTGGAATCTTAACTTTTTTTACACCCCCTAAACAGTATCACGAGAGGGTTTTTTTGCTCTGAGATTTTCATAATGCTTTATTACAGATGCGAAGCCTGGTAATAATGGTATAAGTTGCAATTTAGGAACTGAAGACGTAGTTTTATTACTCTGTCCACTCTGTGGCCATCGGAATTAGGTTTTCAGAATAAATCCGCTGGTTCTTGTCGGAGACTTGGCATGGAGACACGTATTTGATCGATAGCTTAAATGGAATTGAAGGAAATGCTCTTAACCTATAGAATCAAGTCGATAATTTGTAAGTTTTATTTATTTATTTATTTATTTAAAGTAATAAAACCACATACAGCTATGTCGCCATTTTATAGTGGCCATATAACAATACATACACTTAAGGACATATACAAGCAAACTTAACAACAGGTTGCAAAAAGAAATTATGGAAATATATAAAAAGAAGAAAATTGGGGGAATAACTACTTAGGTGAAAGATACAAAAGAGAAAGGCTTATAAAGGATTTAGATGAAAGTGCAAAAGGATCAATATGGGAAGGGAGGGAATTCAATAGAGAGGAGAGGCGGAAGAAAAGAGAACGTTTAGTGATCGAAAGTCTAGGAATGGGCATGTGGAGTAAAGGGTGAGAACGGGTGGGGCGGGATGGAACTTTGAAATTGATAAAAGAGAGCAATTCAGGGCAGTCGATGGTGGAATTAAGAATATTATAAATAAATATTAAGTCTGCTGTGAGTCTATGAGTGGGGAGATTAGGGATGGAGAGATATGATAGAATAGCTTTGGTGGACATATTACGACACTGTGGTAATCTATTCTTAACTATTTTAGCAAAGAAGTTGCAGACACAGTCCAGTGATGAAAGATTAGTTTGAGAAGAGATAGACCAGATGGGGCAGGAATAGGTAAGAATTGGAAGAATAATGGAAGAGAAAAAAGTTGTAAGTGCTCGGGGCTCATTAATTTCGGTAAAACGATAGAGGAGGCCTAAGAGGGACATTGCTTTAGACTTGATTGTTTGTATTTGTGGAGAAAAGTTCAATTTATTGTCAGTAAGAATACCGAGGTCCTTAGATGTTGAAACACGTTTTAGCGGGTGATTAGTCACAGTATAATTAAATTCTAGAGGGGCCTTCTTTAGGGAGATAGACATAACACTGCATTTTTCCGGGTTTAATTTAAGGTTCCAAATATCGCACCAATTTGAGGTCTGGCGTAAGGCATCCTGTAGTTCATGGCAATCGGAGGGCTTTTGAATGTTCTTGAAAAGTTTACAGTCATCGGCATAAAGTAGAGTATGAGCTTGGGAAGAGGGTATTAGGGAGGCAAGATCATCAATGTATAGATTAAATAGGTAAGGACCAAGGACACTGCCTTGAGGAACCCCAGATGTCAGTGGAGACCATGGAGACGAAAAACCAGAAAGAATGACCCTTTGACTTCTATTGCTGAGGAAGCTAGTAAGAAGATTTTTAAAATTACCAGAAATGTTAAATCGTTCGCTGAGTTTGTAAAGGAGGAGGCTATGGTTGATGGAGTCAAAAGCTTTGGAAAAATCTAGGAAAATGGTATCTAACTGAGTTTTATTATTAATGGAATTTACAGCATTATGTTGGAAAACAGCTAAGTTAGTCAAGCATGAACGACGCGGAAGAAAACCATGTTGATTATCAGAGAGATGAGGAGATGTGAAATAAAAAAGTCTGTTGAGGACAATTTTCTCACAAACAGAAGAGAGAACTGGTAGTAAAGAGATAGGTCGATAGTTAGATGCTTCATTTTTTGGGCCGGATTTGTGAATGGGGATAACATTAGCAGTTTTCCATAGTGTTGGAAACGTACCAAGGGAAAAACAGCGGTTTAAAAGTAAACTCAAAGGTATTGAGAGGGATTCAGCGCAATTACGAACAAATATCGGGCTCAGGCCGTCAGGGCCAGCGGAACGTTGAAGGCGAATTTTACGTAGATAATTAAGAACTTCAAGAGGGTCAGTTTGGATGTCAGAAAGGCAGTTATTGGTGATGGGAGTGAGAAAGTGATCTTGGGTGAGGGATGGGATGGAGAGGGGTGTCATACATTCAGAGAAGAATTTGAGAAAGAGGCTCGTCCTGCTTTCCCCTACAGCATTAATATTACCATATGAAACTAGTTCTGGGATTCTAGGTTTACTACGGCGACGATTTACAAAAGACCAAAATTTTCTAGGGTCTAATAAATAAATAAATAAATAAATAAATCTCATACTGCATTGGTTTACCTAATGACTAAATTCCCATGAACAATCCTTTGGAATAAGTTGGAAGAGAAAATTCGTTCTTGTGATTTTTATCATCTGTGTCTTCCGTTATATTGTTATATGCGTGAATTACCGTTATAAAATGTTGTTAGGAACATTTAATTACTCCTCTTTTTGTTAACTTCATAGAAATTTATCCTCGCTGGGAACGAAGCTTGATCTTAGGTGAAAACCGAATTTTATGTAGGCTATTCCCTCTGAAATGCAGTTTTTTGCTTTCTGTTGACCCCTATAAAAGATAGGTATGTTTTATATTAACAATAAGTATTTTTATTTTGAGTAGTACTCATTTCTGAGAATTCCACCGGACCAATATCCAACTGTTAGGTCGCATGCGCTTCAGTGAACTCCGACTTTTGTACCTTCACTGCTTGTGGATTACCGAGAGTCAATGGTTTTAACATGTAGGAGAGATGCTCTTCCGGAACCGGATGTGACGTAAGACAGCCCTCCCGTCGGTGTGTTGTGTTTTTTTGAAGTTCTTTCTTCTCGAAGTGGAAGGCGAGCGAGAGTCCTCTGGTGGAGGCGATTGTGTGGAGCTCGAAGTGAGAAAGAATTGAAGAGAGTGACGGAGGTGCCCGGATGTCATCCTTGCCCCCGTCAAGAGAGACGAAGGGAAAATGGGTCGGTTAACTGATCAGAGATTTTCAAAAGCCCGGGGGAGGGGCTTTCCCTCCTGTTTACTCTCGTTCACTGTAGGCGTGCGGGCACCTGTGCCGCCGACCTCTGTAGCAGGTTGCTCCATCCCCCTTATGAGGCTGACCTCCTCCCCTCTCGACCCCCCTCCCCCCCAGAGGATGTCCTGTGGTGCACGCTATCGGAGGAGATTTATGGTCATTTGCTTATTGCTCGTGTCATGGAGGCGGGGAAGGAGGTGCTTGGGGAAACACGACGCACATTTGACCGAAACAAACATTGAAATAACGTTGAGTTCAAAGGCCAGTTCAGCGAAGCGATTCCTTTGGAATGACTTCCTGGAGCATGTGTAAACTGTTAAAAACTATCGGCATTTATTTTAATATTGTTTGATAATTTTTCAAACGTCAGCTGGATGATCTATTCCAATGGAAACATGCAATTCGGGTTTTTTTTAAGATTCACGTGGGAGGTAACAGTGCATGAAGGACATTTAAATTTTATATTTAACTGAAATTTGATTGAATGGTTGTTAAATAGCGTGCTTTCGGAGCGCTTGAAATTGCGTTAGATGCCCACCGTAATTTGACGAAGCAAAGAGTCGGACAATAGATCGATCGACAATGTCCCCTAATGGGTCCTCTATTATTATGTGTGTGTTTGTGTGAGCCTCGGTCCACACCTCGCTATAACGCGTGGAGTCTCGAGGTCGAGTCTTTGCTTCCCCCTGGCAAAGCGGCCAATCGCGGGGCATATTTATAGAGTGGAGAAGAGAGAAAGAGAAAGGATGGGTCTCCTCGAAAATTTGTGGAGAGTGGTGTCGCCATCTCTCCCGGATTCTCCGAATGTGACTACTGGAATTGGACATACATTTTTAATATCTCTTGGTTTGCGGGGTGGTCTTCCTCCCATTTTCTTCAAGTTTGGTGAAATCATCGTCCCAATGTCATCGTTTGCTGCCATTTCTAAAATTCGTTCACGTTTTCATTGCTGCTAATATCACATTATGAGTGAGTGCATCTCAGCATTACGTGATTTTTTTGTGAATGGTTTATGATGGCGAACGAGAAAATGCGATGTTAATCGAGCCTAATGTTGATAGAGGTAGTTAGACTGCGACGCAGTTTTAGATCTTTTATTAAGGAATGACGTTTTAGTCGTACCACGACGACTCGTCTCGAATAATCTCTTCCTGTTGGAATGTGTTCTACTCCTGGAATCCACTCTTCGAGCGTTGGCAGCCACCCTACACTAGTGGTAGAGAAGGAGAGAGGGGGGGGGACGGGTGAGGTGGAATGGGGGAGTTGGGAGTGTCCATTGGCTGGCTGTATAGGCCCTGTGACGGCAATGACCTCCTCCGACTCTTGTGTGGTGGTGTGGGACGACGTTCTCTTGTTCTCAGTCCCTCTTCAGCCCTCCTCGTGACCTTGCGATCGGTCCAGTCACTCCTAGTCGGCGCTCCATCGCATCGCTCGCGGAACTTCATCTACATCTACGTCATACCCTGCAAGCCACCCAAAGGGTGTGTGGCAGGGGGTGCTTCCACGCCAGGCATGCATGAATTATACGGCAGAACACCGAAACTACATTGAAACCAGCGTACCACACATGCAACGCGCCAATTAAAAATCTACTAACCAAGAAACATTCTATCGTCAATCGTTCCAACATGCAAAGGATACAAAGACTACTACTACAGATTCAAAATATCATGCATAAGTAAGAACATCAATATTTACATCATGCAGAAATAAGAACGTAGAGAATATAAAAAGAAATATGTACAGTCTAGCTAATATCACTATATTCGCACTATTCACGACGACGATCACAGCTGTTATGGTCCCCATCGGTATACGCGAAAAAAATGACATGTTGTACCTATCGGTTCCACAATCTATCTCTCTTAATTTTATTGGCGCGATCTAATCTGCCGTAGTACGAGGGGGTTAATAGTGTGTTTTTTCTACTTCCGCGCGAGTGGCGTTCGGCTTGCATGTGGAACCCGGGAGAGGTTTTAAGACTTCTTGAAATCACTTTCGGGAAAATTTGTCTCTTTGAGCTTAGTTATTTCGTCCTCAACTCTGTGAGAGACAACCCCTTTCCTAAATATAATTTAGTTCTCTCCCGGCGTATTTTACTTGTATGTAAAATTGTTAATGAATGTGCAGTGTTGCAAAGCGTGTGTGTCGATGCAAATCTTGTGGTAAATGAACTAATACCATTTGAAGAAAATGAAAGTGCAGGAGAGCCGATGCTTGAGGATGAACTTGGTAATTGAATTTTGGGGGGATTGCTCATTTCGCTGAAATTTTTGATCTTTTAATTACTTACTGCTACTTATTATTATATTTATCTTCACTAATCTTTTCAAAGTTTTCTGGTTGTTTTTGTGTTCACAATGTTTTCTCGTTATGTTCTTGATCTGTTTAGATATTTTTATAATTTTTGAATTCTATACAATATAATACACAATATTGGCATAGCCATGATTTATGCTAGGGTGTGCAGGACACGCTTCTGATACTGTATATTTATGTTGGATGGCAGGACATCATCATGTCTGGCTCCCTATCGCCGATTTACAATTAAATTTCTTGTTCAGAGGGGGCAGCTGCTTCCTCCTCCTGACTAATCCCATGAAACATAAGTCTTTGGTGGCTCGCCCATCAGAGGAAATATTTATATTTTGATGCACTCAATGTGCTACATTGGCATTTGCATGTGTTCAATTTTTTCATGCAAAATTTTATATTCTTGGGTTCAGTATGTTTATTTGGATTTTTTGAAAACTGAAGATGGATTTAATCTTGTTTTGAATGTGTAAGAATATTGTATGTATAGATGTTTAATTACATTATTCAGAATAACTTATTTTCATTCAGACCCTTGATAAGTAATGCCAAAAACTGCAAGTTAATTTGATTACAAAACTATTTTGCGGAGTCTTAAATTGAAGATACACCTACCATGTTACATTAGGTATAGAATTCAACATTTTATTTGAGAAAGTTGAGCATATTTTCTATTAATTTAAATCTTAATAGAGTAATCTGTCATTTCTGAGAAATCATGCATTAAAAAACTCACTGTATTCCTGTCCTCTTGACATTTTTCTTTGAACTCTCAAGGATAAAAAGTAAATAAAGAAATAAGAAACTAGTTGTCTATTCTGTCATTCCAATGAATCGTACCTTACTTGTAACAAGTGTTTCAGGGTGAAGGTAGTTTGTTGTGTCATCTATGATTTTTTTAATTAGGTATTTTAAGAAATCATTTCTATATTGTATTATGCTGGAGGAATTATTCTATTTTTAATTGATAAATGTTTGACAACTCATCTAAGAGTGATTACAGTAGAGTGTTCGTCATAGATATTTATGTACATGTACACTATCGGGTGAGAGCCAAGCGCTTGAAGAATATATTTATGCAATCACTCGATAGACATTTATTTTAGGTAGCCAAAAATGAATTTATCATTGAAACCATTAGAGGATCCAATAGTCTGGTGTTTGATTGCTGTATATAGTACCACGACTCTGTGAACTACACACCTTGCTTTCATGATGTTTCGGTAGTTTCTATCAATGAAGATGCACTACCTATTTTCCATAAGCCAGAAGGTGTAATTATTTCCATTACCAATGGAAATAGTTCTGAAATAATAAGTTTTTCCAATTTCTCTTTTTCTTAAATATTCAGAATCACTATTTAGTTCAAAGGGTTTTTTCTTATAGGTGTAATGATTTCTATTTGCATTTTTTCCCTGCATTTTCCTTTTTAAAATTATTAATATTTCTTTCATCAACTCAATCAAGCCTTTCTGCTCTGTCTTAAATACCTCTTCTTCATTCTCCTTTCTTGATAACTGAATCTTTCTTCTATATATAACAGGTTCCAATTTGAAACCTCAAGCTACTGCATAATAACCTTCAATTAAATTATTAGAAAGTAATTTTTGGCATTTGAAGTACCTTCCTATGGAGGTGTTTTACTGCTAATGAAGTTATTATTGAGAAGGGAATAGCAATATGATGGAAATAATAGTAAAACATATAGTTATAAAGGTTTGTCATTATTATAAACTCTGTGCTGTACTTACTTCTTAATGTCAAACTTCTACACCTATTTGAGGTTAGCATATATGGATCGTGGTCAGGGTCGAGGTTATTTGCTTTAAGATGGGCTGGGTTTCAACAGTAAGGAAGTGGCTGTAAGGTGATTTGGGTGGCTGAAGACGATGGTTCAAAATACTAGATGGGTAAATTGGCAGATGGTGTGGCTACCTGCAGTGGCTACCAGTTGAGCGGCAGAAGCTCAATGAACTTGCTTGAAAGTAGATAGAGGGGCAGAGGGATAACATGGGTTCCGGCTGCGATTTGTGGTTAAGTATGTTTTGAGGGAGAGAATTGTGAATTCCAAGACAATTCCATAAAATATGTGCAGGTGAGGGAAGTATTAGTATTTCATTTTTCAGTTGTTGATAGGAAAATGTAATTAAATGAATATTTAAACCCTCTCTCGTTCAGGGCTCCTCTTTCCATTGAAACATCGATATACCCCTACATTTATTATGATGGTGGCACCCTACGCAGCTTCACTGCCGCTGAAGGGGAAAAATGAATTAATTAGCCGAATCTGTAAGTCATACGACTAAAGCCAAATATTGCATTCACGGATTGTAAACCTTGTGCATTGATTCGTACGATTACAACGCACGCTCTAAAAACTTAAACATACACACCGAACTTGGGTCACTTGAAGTAGCTGCAACATTTTACTTAACCATAATATTCTTGACGGCCTCACGGTATGGTACGGTTAAGTTACTCTCAAAACTAGAAGCATATGGAATAGATTAAATCATTATTACTTGGATTAATCAATACTTACATGGGCGGGAACAAAGGGTTGTCATAGACGGTATCATGTCAAACACAGCGTTACATCGGATGTTCCTCAGGGAAGTGTCATTGGTCCACTTTAATTTCTCTTCTACATAAATGATATTAGCAACGTCATTAAAAGTAAGCTTAGATTCTTCGCAGACAACGTGGTTGTGTATAGGGATATTAACAATTCCGAAGATAGCGACTCGATAACAATCGACCTACTTGCTACATCTACATCTACGTGATACCCTGCGAGCCACCACTGTGTGGCAGGGGGTGAAGATCACCAAACATGCACTATTGACATGCAACTAGGATATTTAAGGGAGATATGCTAGATAATAGGGTCACATAGAGCTAGATGGTTAGTATCTGCATAATAAGGAAGGGATTATTGGTTGTTATTACATGCATCATGCACTACAGACTACTATGACTATATTTCACCGACCTATCCCTTTGCTACGCTGCCTATTGTTCTCTCTTATAGTACGAGGGAAAAATGACATTTTAACTCTATCGATACGACAATCTATCTCTCTAATCTTGTTAATATGATCAAACCTAGCATAATACGAAGGGGATCTCAATGTATATCTAACGTCATCTGTGAACAACTCTGTTTCGAATTTACTTAAAAGGTTTAACCTTAATTTTAACCTGCGTTCTGATAGTAATTCCCATCCTAGTTCTTCTATTAAGCTCGTCAAACTTATACAATTATCATAACGGCCTTTAACAAACCTAGCAGATCTCCTTTGCACGCGCTCTAATTCTTTTATCATACCTTCCTCGTACATATCCCATATACTAGCGGCATATTATAAATGAAGCCTAACCAGCGTAAAATAGCTTCTTTCTCGTACTCTCTCATCGCATTTGCCTAGAACCCTTTTTACAAATCCTAATCTACGGTTTGCTACTATAGTTATTTCCCTGATGTGTTTCCCCCATGACATGTCTTCAGTGATGGTGACGCCTAAGTATTTAATGGATTCTACGTTAGATATTTTCTTTTCTTTGATGCAATAATTATTCCGGAGAAAGCCATTCTTTTTCCAAAAGTTCATTATCGCCCATTTCTTCAAATTCTAGTTTCCATCTATCACACCAATCATCAATCGCATCTAAATCCTTAGCTAAAGCCTGCCTGTCCTCTTCATTTCTAATTTCCTATACACTACTGCATCATCGGCAAAAAGACGGAGCTTGCTATTTTTTACTACTGTATTCAAGTCGTTTACGTACAGAAGAAATAAAATTGGGCCTATCACGCTTCCCTGGGGAACACCTGGTATTCTTGCTTGGTGCGAAAAGTGGCAGATGGAACTAAACATAAAAAAGTGCTTAGCAATCAGCTTTTGGAAAAAGAAAAATAGGCCAGGTAGGGCTTACAGAATTAATAGTGCGGAAATTATTCACGCCGAGTCTGTTAAGTACTTACGGGTCACAATTACTCACGACATATCTCGGGGAAAACATATTCGGGAAATATGCAGTCGAGCATACAGGAAGCTAGGCTTTATCAAGAGAGTGCTCGGAAAATGTGATGAGAAAGTGAAAGAACGTTATTTTTCAATCGTTAGGCCTCATCTGGAATATGCTGTTAGTGTATGGGATCCATACGAAGCGGGGTTGATATCGGAGTTAGATCGCGTGCAGCGAAGAGGAGCAAGGTTTGTGAAACGATGCTACGATAAGTTGGCCAGTGTGTCTGGATTGTTAGAAGAATTAGGATGGGAATCGCTATCACAGCGTAGATTAAATTATAAGCTTAACCTCTTAACTAAATTTCAGGAAAATCATTTCTTTGACGACGTAAAAAATATACTATTAACCCCCTCGTACTACGGCAGATTAGATCGCGCCAATAAAATTAGAGAGATAGAATAGAGTGTAGAACCGATAGGTATAAAATGTCATTTTTTCCGCGTGCCATTCGGGACCATAACAGCTGTGATCGTCGTCATGAATTGTTCGAATTGTGACAATAGGCAGACAGTAAGTCTTTCTCTTTATATTCTCTTCGTTCAAATTTATGCATGATGAAAATATGAATGTTCTTATTTATGCATGATATTTTGAATTGAGGACTTACTGATCTCTCCCATGTTTTCCGGGACTTCTTCCGCGTCAATTGTTTGTAGGTCAGCCAGTGAAACTGTTGTCCCCCAAACAACTGACGCGGCAGAAATCCCGGAAAACATGGAGAGGTCAACATTCCAGCTTCGCGGAAACCTGAGAATCAACATTGAGGACTTACTGTATTTTAGGTAGTTTGAGCGAAATATGATTTTACCTAGAAAATCATTAATTTGTTCTCATTTTAAAGAAAAATACTTCTATTACCCTTCCATTGACACCAAAAATTCAACCCCTTACCACACTACCTTGGTGATACTACCACTCTTTGGTGATCTTCACCCCCTGCCACACACCCTCGTGGTGGTTCGCAGGGTATTACGTAGATGTACGAATATGAACTTTCCGAGATATTTACCAGAAAATACCAGCCCTTTATTATGGGAATCGGTACGTGTATGCACTCCAGAGATACCTTATATTAAAAATGATGTATTCCCTAAATTTAGATCTCGTCAAAAAATCAAGTGTGTAGTGTGTGTGTTTCCTCGACTATTTTTGAAAATTAATCATATTGGCACCGCAGTAAATTATTCTGGATCAGAAAAAACCTTCCGTTTTGAAGGAGTTTCAAACGTACCGCGCGAAAAAATGGATCAAGTTAAAGACTTATTTAGATATTTTCATTTGGTTGCTTACAATTTCTGTCGTGTAAAAATATATTATTTCACCATTAATAATGCAATATTTAATCCGCGTGTCTCACAGCTGGTGAAATTAAAACCAAATAGTATGAATATGGTCTCTATTATGATTAGGGAACTATCTGGCTGGGACTACCTTAATGACAGGTTTTATGCTTAAGTATCGCACAACTATGAAATACAAATACAATATTAATTATTTTTCGATTATGAGGCGTATGAGTTTGGAAAAACAGAGTGGGGGCATTTGAAATGCCCCCAAGGGCGATGGAAAGGGGTGTAAGATACGCTGGGCAAGGAAGGTTTAAAAGACTCGTGCGACTAAATACTCTGCGCTCTCTAAGACACCTCTCTTGCCCACAAACGTTGTTTTTTATTTTTGCAGTCGAGAGCCACGTAGATTTTTATGCGAAAGACAGAAAGCTATGCCGTCATTATATTTAAGAAAGTCTCTGAATCGTTTTTAACCATAAAAATTTTCTTCCAAATTATACTCGGCTCCATCGTAATCCCTTCCTAACAACCAAAATGAATTAGTTTTTCTCGACGATTGATGAGAGCCATTTTTAATCGACATGATTCCGGAAATACTGTGCTCTTATTTTCAATGCGCGTCACGATATCAGACCAGGGGTGGAAATATTCGTGAAGGACGTTCGAAACGGAGACGGGATGCAGGAGTGATTAATAGTCGAGCGATGAGGAGTGCAGTGCTGCTGGCAGGAAACCAACCTTAGGCTGTCGATGGTGATTATTTGTATTTTTTGATCCCTCTCGTCCGAGGAGTAATGCCGTGATCTTTTGTTCGAACGGTGCGTCATTACTGGGATTGCGTAGTGTGTGGGGTTAAGGGCATTTGGCCGCGGTGGTCGGTGTGGAAGGGGGAACAGAGGGAATTGAGGAGGGGGGGTGGGCGGGGCCCCCGCAGTTGATCGCTACGGCGTGTCAGGGGTCAATGACGCAAGAGACATCTTCCCGGCGGGAATGTTGGGTGGGGGGGGGGGGTAGGCCCGGTGCGAATTCCCGGCGGCTGGTGTTGTGGCGAAGAGCGACCGCGGCTGAAGAAGGCATCGGCCGCAGGAACTCACATTTATGGAGACGACTGAATCCTCGTCATTATCCCTCGCCAGTCTAGGGATGGGTTTGCTGCAGTTTACCGCTCCCGTCTCCTTCCTGCTAACCTTTTATTTTACTTAAACGTCCTTCATAATTTGCTTCTTGCATTCCATCCTTGTTCTCCCCGGATCATTCATCACATTCAATTTACTTTATTGTTTCCAAGAGTTAGTAGTGCGGAATGTGTTCTATCAGTTCCTCCCTTTCTCCTTCTCTTCGAAGAAGTTACGAACGTATCGAGCACATATCACTCTCTTCCTTTGATATTCTCTCCATTCATAAGACCTTCATCATTCTCCGACGATAGTACAATGTTATCGTTTCCAACCTTCTCTGCTCTACAGTTGTTATTTATCACTGCCTTCTGAGAGCATACTCCCGACACGTTTTCAATGTCCTGCTTCTTTCATTCCGTGGTCGTGATGTTGGCTGTTGATAGACTTCTGGTTGGCTTACTTCGGTGCTTCCGCTCTTTGCTTTACGCTTCATTCTTGCTTTTGAGGAGCTCCTTTGTCCGCAGTCCTCCTTTAAGGACTTTGAAATGCGCTGCTTATTTTTAATATCAATTAAAATACTCTTTTAAGGTTCCTAATCGAGTTATTTTGATGACTTCACTATTGGTTTGAGGAGAAGGTTTTTGTTGCTTTGTTTGGATACTAAACATGGTCGCGTTACGTGCCGAAGACACATTCTTGACCTCTCTATTTAAATCCAGTAATTGAGTGTTCTTCAGGTTAACCGAACGTAATGTACAGCCTCTATTGTTCGAGGGTTAATGGGAAGGAAAAATAATACTCGGCTACCCTGGACCTCAGTATCGGAATGAAATCGTTCCAGCCTCAGCGCCCAAGAGTGATAATTTTACAATATACATGTCGGTATTTACATATTTAATTTACTATTCGTTGAATTTGGAAATAAAAATGTACGAGAGTATGACTGATATCTTTGCTACGTACGTAGCGCCGCAATTACGAACGGACGTATTCGGAAGGGTGCCACTTAATATTAATGGATGCTTTTACATTCACCCTCCACTAATATTGAGTACTGACTTCTGGGATGCTATTTTATTGTAATCTCTTAGGGCTCTGAAATCGTAATGCTTTAATTCCTTAACTTGACCAAGAGTTGGTCGCTGATTTTTTTTCGATAGTCGGAAACGCGAATACGTTGGCAGCGTTACCGACCCTGCGCTTCGTCGTCCTCACATATTTGACCACAACTTCCACGCGCTCCTTCCCCAGCAACTGGCGTTGCGCTTCGCACGGTCGACTGCCATCTAGTTTCGCTGCAGCTTTGCCCGGGAAGTGCTTTGCAATCGTGAGCAGTTTTCACCCGGGGGAATGCTGAACATCGCCACCCGCGGCAGCACTCGTCCATTCCATTCGGTTAGAGGAGGGGGCGGGGCAATCAGCTGTGCTGTGAGGCGGCGGGATGGGTGGGTGAGCGGTCACCAGTCGCGCGCAGGCGCCGCCGTGCGGCACTCCGCGTCCCCGTCTCCCGATTGCCACCCCTGACTCATTCGATATCTATAATTATGTGAGTGGCACGATGTTTCGCCAGGTGGTTATCGTAAGGGACGATGTGCGTCAATTAAAATCCTTCGATAGTCTATCCAATATGGTGTCTCTAAGGGGGCTTATAATTTGAGAAAGAATTGGTGAACCATGGCGAGTAGTAATTTGAGACCCTTGACGAGTAACAGAGATATTTACATCTTTTAAAAACATCCTAGTGTATTAATATGAAACTGTTTTTAAAAATACATGTTCATTATTGTTCATGGTATTTGTGTAATGACTAAAAAAATCAATAATTATACGAATCACTCAGCTTGATCCAGCTAATTCCGTCAGTATAATGTGGCACTTATGTATAAGATTTGCGACGGTTAATATAGATATACCGGACCTTTAAATATCGTGTGGGACAAACGAAGAATGAAAGAAAACAATAGATTATTGAAACCATTCGATACATATCGGCCATCCCTACCGCTACCCCTCCCTCCTCTCTCACCTGTGTCCCCCCACACGCCCAACCCTCCACGGTAATGAGATCGAGAGGTGCTACGTCACTCTAAATTCAGCGGAGCTCGCTTCAACTGTCATGTCTCTGTGGAGAGCATGTGCCCCGCCAAGTATCCGCACGGCTCAGTCCCCTTCGTCGCATTGATATATATTTAGTATCATTTCTCTGCTTTTATCCGGGAGCAGGGAAAGTAAGTCTATGGAAAAGAGACGCTCGCCTGGTGGACGTGTTGTGTGTGCCCTCTCTTCTTGGTGGTCGAAAAGGGAATTTGGGTCCCAGCCGCGACTCGCTCGATTATCCCCACGAGGTCTGTAGGTAGGTAGCTCAGCATTCTCCCTCAAATTCCTCCCCCCCCCCCCACTCCACACCCTCTTCTCACTCCCTCCCCCACTCTCTCGCCTGTAATGACGCAGCCCTAAGAGAAATTTCCCCGCGAGACCAACGCACCTTGCGCAACGGCTAACCTTCCTTGACCCGCTTACGATAGTTTCCGTCGTGTTTCACCCTTAGGTTCGCTGTCGGTCCGCCCAGCATCCCAACCCCGTTCAGTCGTTCCTCGCCCACGCGTTATTCTCCCGGCGACAGCGCCATTACGCGGATGATGGCTCCTGTGCGCCGTGGTCGCAATGCAACGGCGCCTTATTACTTCCCATTCGTATCAGACCGTGCGTACTTATGCAGCAAACTGAAAAAAAGGGTTCCTGTGCCCTGTAAAGCCCTTAGGACCGAAAGAAATTCGATGATCGCATCCTCGATTGGTGTCGTGTAGATTTTTATTAAGTGTGTCAGGTAGGGTTAAATATGAAATTGTAATTAATGTGTAGAAACAACTCACCTGTTGTAAGGAAATGAAACTGTTTATCCCCAGGCGACCTACTTTATAAATCCTGCATCCCCATAGGCAATAGAAAAAACTAATGACCGAGACCTCGTGTGAGAGCGTCAAGGGAAGGCTAGCGCAGTGTTCAATATGAGTGTAGTAATGTGTAATGCAGGAACTTGGACGTTGGAATTTTAACCAGTTCTAAGTAAGCTTAGACTCTTCGCAGACGACGCGGTTGTGTATAGGGATATTAACAATTCCGAAGATAGCGACTCGTTAACAGTCAACCTACTTGCTATTCATGCTTGGTGCGAAAAGTGGCAGATGGAACTAAACAAAAAAGTGCTTAGCAATCAGCTTTTGGAAAAAGAAAAATAGGCCAAGTAGGGCTTACAGAATTAATAGTACGGAAATTATTCATGCCGAGTCTGTTAAGTACTTACGGGTCACAATTACTCACGACATATCTCGGGGAAAACATATTCGGGAAATATGCGGTCGAGCATACAGGAAGCTAGGCTTTATCAAGAGAGTGCTCGGAAAATGTGATGAGAAAGTGAAAGAACGTTATTTTTCAATCGTTAGGCCTCATCTGGAATATGCTGTTAGTGTATGGGATCCATACGAAGCGGGGTTGATATCGGAGTTAGATCGCGTGCAGCGAAGAGGAGCAAGGTTTGTGAAACGATGCTACGATAAGTTGACTAGTGTGTCTGGATTGTTAGAAGAATTAGGATGGGAATCGCTATCACGGCGTAGATTAAATTATAGGCTTAACCTCCTAACTAAATTTCAGGAAAATCATTTCTTTGACGACGTAAAAAATATACTATTAACCCCCTCGTACTACGGTAGATTAGATCGCGCCATTAAAAATAAAGAGATAGATTGTAGAACCGATAGGTATAAAATGTCATTTTTCCGCGTACCATTCGGGACCATAACAGCTTTTCATGATTTTATGCAAACTTATACTCCCATTCTACATGGGAAATGGTACGCGTATCGACTCGAGAGTCTTTATTGACGAAGTGAGGAATTTCTAACCGTTAGATCTCGTCTGAAATTGTTTAGTCTGTATGCTTTCTCGAAAAAAACTGCGAAATGGTATAACATAAATATAGTTTTTGTTGACATATGTTGTTATGTGTGCTTAATGCTTCCTCAGGGTGGCGATCGTCAGGGAAAACCGAGAAAACCTGTAATTGTCAGGGAATTTTTGAATTTCTGGAATGCTCAGGGAATTCTCGGAACAGTCAGGGAGAATCTGGAATAGGAATCCTCGTTATCGTTCTACCATTACGTTTATCGGCCCCTTCGGTCTTTCCCGCCCTTTATTTCACCAGCTAAAACTAATGTCCGTCGCTGACGTGCGTGGAATAAGCACCATCAATTCGTGGAATATTCAGTTGTGAATCTTATAAGTTGTGAATCTGAGTTGTTTAGTTGTGAATGAGACGTTCATTGTATATCCTTATTGCGAGATTTGCCTAGTTGTGTTACAAATCATGATCACAATGTATTTCACTCATCACAAGGAATCCGAGGCTATGTTGTTCGGAAAATTTTACTTCGCGTTTTTTTTTAACTTCCGAAACTCAGGTCGAGAAGTAGCTGGAGCACACTAGCTAATAGTGAATGCATGCTTGCAGTTCTAGTTCTAGTGCAATTGCTGATGATGATTGGAAAACTGAGAAAATTCAAAGCTGCCATAAAAAATTTAATTCGGCAGAAAAAATATTCCAATAATAGGTGACCTTTTGGCGATTGGTCAGGGAAATTGGTAAATTCTTCAGGGAAAGGTCAGGGAATTTTAAAGTTGGATATCCGTAGCCACCCTGTTCCTAAAATAGTTAAAAAACTTTGAGAATAATTTTGAAAGTAGCCTTTATTATGCCTCGTGAAAAATGTCGCTTAAACTTCCTCACTCAGCAAGTCGCTCTGAAATGATGGCGAAGGAAACAGCCGCTCCTTCCTTCCCCTCCCTCTTTATACCAACCGCCTTTCCGGCACACACTCTCGCATCCATCCTTCCACTTTCTCTCTCTCCTCTCCTCCTGCATTCCTCACCGATCACCTCACCGCGAGAGGGCACTCCCTTTCTTCTCCTCCTACTCCCCTTCCTCCTTCTCCTCCTCCCCCCTCCCCATTCCCCCTCGCCCTTCGCCGGCTTACGGATGCGCCGACAGCCACTGGAGAGCGACCGGAGTCTTTCATCTCACCCGCTTTTCAATGATACACAAAAGATACTATCGTACTGTCTGCCTTTTATTAATAAAATCGTAATACCCGTGTTTCGTCTGTCTTGCAGTCATCGTCAGGTACGACTAATCTTTCATAGCCAGACATGTGCATATATATTGAGAGATACATTGGCCAAAAACACAGTAGTGGGTGGGGGAGGATTTTGGTGGGGGTAAGGAGGAAGGGTAGGAGGGGAAGGCTAAAATCATAATTGGGATATGATCCTTTGTTCGTTCAAGACAAATTACGTCTACACTCCAGACCTGCGTCACTCTAAGGAAGGATAAAGAAAGACAGGGGGGAGAAAATGAAAGGGGGGAGGGGATCTCCACTACTGTGTTTTTGGCCAATGCATCTCTCAGTATATATGCACATGTCTGGTTATGTGAAAGTTTAGTCGTACCTGACGATGACTGCAAGACAGACGAAGCACGGATATTACTATTGTATTAATAAAAGGCAGACAGTACGATAGTATCTTTTGTGTACCATTGAAAATGCTGTTATACAACATCTCGCCCGAGAAAATGGACGAATGGAGAGTGAAATCTTGTTTTCGACGGGGGTCCGTCTTCGAGATGAGAATGCGGGACCGCAACGCAAACTGTGATTCGACGTTATAGGAGTGTTCTCATACGACGCTGAGCTAAGCTGATCAAGTGGTCTGAAAACAATCGCTATCGTTTTAATGGGTATACGAGAGCAACGTGAGCATGGCCTGAGTTGTTTCCGCGCAATCCACAAAATTTAGCGGAGCCGCCGTCGACCATTTTTGGAATTTCACCTCACGGCTCCGATGTTGCTGTTTGAATTTCAAGCAAAATATTTAGTGTATATTCGTTTAGGTAAGGTTAAACGTGTCTTCGCTAGTATATTTACTGGTGACCAATCGAAAATAAATGAAATATCAAGTTAAATTTCAGATGTTGGCCCTTTCTGTTCTTGGATCAAAAAATGGCATCTCATCGAAAAGGGCGAATACTTTGCCGTATATCAGTGCAGTTATGTGCTAAGCAGAGACGACTTTTGGATCATCGGAGAGTCGATCGCATGCGAGCAAATCAACGACCGCATTTCGTTATCTGCTGACGTGGGCGTGTCCCACTACCTTACGTCACGTCCACAATTTGACTCATCCATGTCACTTTGTCAATGCGTCGAATTATTTTCGTAGTCCGGCCGCCGCCCCCTCGCCTGTCACGTCCTCTCTCATTCTAGATCCCTCGTTGTGGCCTTCGCCAAAGCGCGTCTCATTGCCCGGTATGACGCCATACACCTCGTCACATCCAATTCCTTCATTACCTTGCATGCAACTGTGTGGTCTACATGAGATCTTTAATTTTTATCGTTTTTCTTTGTTTATGGTCCCCACCGAGAAAGATAACGCAAAATGAAAAATGCTCCCACCAAGTGAAGTTGCGGTATTTTATGTTCCTGGTCATGTTTTCGTACCGTTTCAACTGAAAGTAAAGTATTCACTGGAGTATTTAGTTATGTGTCATTAATTTCGGTGTTATCGATATGAATTATAAATAAGTTAATCCATCCGTCATTCCAGTTCTCATCATTAGGGGCCGACTGTAATGACTTGAGGTATACCACCCATCGGTGCTGTGGCCGGTGTGTGTTCTTTCAGCACACCCCCTCCGAGCTTCCGTTGCTCGTGCTATTTCTCTCTCTCCTCTGCTCGGAGAAGTCTGAAGATTCTTTGGATTGCAATCGGGTGACTCATTACAGATGAGTGGAAGGACTACGTGGCTACTTGTTGCGCTCGAGACATTGGTCATTGAGAGTGGATGGGCGCCAATGCTCAAGTCTCGCGGAGGAAGCGACTTTAACCCTCGAAAGTCTTCGTAACTCGTGGTTTTTTTTTCAATATTTCCATACCGGCATTTTCATCGACCTGGCTATCAGAGCTGCCTGACAAATTCCTTTGTGAGTCGATGTGTTCCCCGATTAAGGACTTGTTTACGTGAAATCCCACAATCATGCCGTTTACCTTTGTGGAAATCTCCCTCTCTGGATTGGAATCCGGGAACTTAGTTTAGGCAGACCTGGCCTAAATAGGAGACTATCATCAGTCATAAATTCCGAGATCTTCACGCCAGCCTCCTCCCTACTAACTGCTTAGCTCCCATTTTATTTTTTTCGTGTCACCCCTACGGTATTGGTGTTTCTGCCTATTTACTTCTTTTTTTTTAGCTTAAGAGGCTGTATTGTCGCCAATTTTGTCTTATGAATGTTTATTTTATGTGACAATTTTTTTATAGCTCCTCCCCAAGCTCTTCGGGGGACTCCATTGGTCATACTTCCCGTTCGTTTCACCTTCACTTTATCTTCATTATTATTCGCTGACGTTACATTTCCGCATACCAAAATCTCCTCTCCTCCTTCGCAATTATCGCCCAAGATTCACTGCGGTATCAGAGAGCATTTCTTACGTTTACCATATGGAGAGTCTCTTTATTTCCAACCTTACTTTTTTGCTGTTAGTGGACTTTTCCGAGACCTAGTTAGCTTGCGCTAACCAGTTCCCAATGCTGCTTTTATCGCCGCCCATCCTATCTCGAGGTTATACTTGTTGGCATGGTGCTTCCTAGCTAGTTTTTTAAGCCCCGAAAGTGAGTGAGAGGATTTATTTCCAGGAAGATGCTTTCTCGAGTGATGTAGCCCTGATCGCGACCGTCTTATCTTTCAACTCGTGCTCCGTACTCTACCCGATTCCCAACCGACCTAAATCCATTGTCAATAACATCCATCCTTTGACCTCTTCTCAACCATCGCATTTAATGCTTTTAGTGGATGTGTATTTACTAAGTGCTTCCCAAGGCATAAAATCGTAAGAAAATTATAATTTGGCCTCATTCGTGACTAGAAAATGTGTGGTGATCTTCACCCCCTGCCACACACCCTCGTGGTGGCTTGCAGGGTATTACGTAGACGTAGAAAATAATACTCGCTCAAACTAATTCGTCAGGCACACACACTGGGGACTATTGATCGAGGCGAGGAACGGCCTCAAAGAATGTCCGTCGAAGACTACTCTTGACCTTCCGTCTCCCGCTCATCCCGTCATCCTTCGGCCATCCCGGTGGACGACGCTGAGGGGAGCGCGTCATTGGCCGGCGAGCTCTATTTCATCTTCTCCCTTAAGAACCGATCCACACCTCTTCCAACCCCGAACGAACGCCTGTCCCGTCTCTACACCCTCGTTATCATCACTACTGGGCTCCGGGAAGGAGGGGGGGGGGTAATATTGGGAGTCTTCCATTCGAGGTGCTG
Organism: Ceriagrion tenellum; assembly: GCA_963169105.1. Lineage (NCBI taxonomy): Eukaryota > Metazoa > Arthropoda > Insecta > Odonata > Coenagrionidae > Ceriagrion > Ceriagrion tenellum. The sequence goes on along the minus strand of OY720641.1, from coordinate 135,220,184 downwards.
ACGTCAGCGTGGATCGGAACGCATTCAACTCTCAATGTTAGACAATGAACGGAACGGTGTAAGCTGACCTAGCAACCCCTGCCGGTGGGTTAACATTCCGTAGATACACGATATAGATTGCGCCGAATGCCTTGTGGATCGTTTCTTTGTGGAAGAGTTCTTCCTGTTATATAAGTGTAATTAAAAGATGTTTACAGTGGAAGCTTTCCATTTCCAAAGTCTTTTCGCAGTACAACCGCTAACTTACTTTCCATTCGTTTCAGACCCAGCCCACTTGGCCGCCCACTTCGTTATATATATAGACCTCAGTTGATGCGCTCTAAACGACTGAACTTGGACAATTCCATCCACGATTGTTTTTATTGTGTTGATATCCAGTAAAGTCAACAATCAAAGGAAATTGAGCTCTACGGCCTCTCTAGATAGATAAAAAATAAAATTCTCCAATAGCCGTAAAAATTTTAAAATTTATTTTTACGGCTATTGGAGAATTTTATTTTTTATCTAACAAATGCGTATGTTTAACGAATTTGGTAGCTTTGCAGTAAACATTCGGCCGTAATGACTGTGTACCCAGTATAGAATGCTCTGCCCACCGGCGTGTCACCGGGTGTTTCACCAGCACTTATCGTTTCATTCATCGCCGTTCACGTTCGTTGCGGTCGCCGATGTGTTCAGATCTGCGCTCATTTGAACGTCTCGGAATGGAAAGCTCCCAGTAATTCAAGAAAATATTAACCAGGTTGGACACCGTCATTTCAAATCATCGTTTGAAGCAACAATAGTGGAGGATGCAATCATCGAAATTCTCTTCTTCTCGGTCGGGCATCAGCCGCTCCTGATCTTTTTTGAAGTTTTCCTTACGTTGAGCGCAGGGTCTGAGAGAGAACGCTGCCGCATGACGAAGTGACAAACGCGAATGGGAAGCACCCGTCCCAGTCATCTGATTCAGAATAGAAATATCCGGGTGAAAGAGAGTTACTTAACAAGTCCAATCCGACAATCTGGACGGCCGTGACGATAGCCACTCGCACACTTGAGTGAACGTGAACCAATGGAACGAGCACGAGAAAGGAACTAGATTGCCCATCACTGCTTTTCACTTTGCTTATGCGTCGGTTGCTCTCCCTCTTCGACCTGGTCCAAGACTTGGCCTTCAACCGTCGAATCGTACGTGGAACTGGTATTCCCCAAGGCGTGTGTACTCGCGTGTTTATACGTGGTGATGAAGTTCCTAAAACGAGGCGAAAGAACATACCCGTAATTTTTTAAGCAAAACGTCTGTAAAAACGCGATGACTGTAGTCTCCGTGCGTGTATGATGTGTGGACGTTCGGTGTCACTCTTAGTGCCCTTCGATTTCAAAATCAGCGCCAACAAGGTGGCGTGCCTTTTTCCGTCAGACTGTCCATTTTAAGGCGTTTAAGGTCGTTAGAGCGAAATATCATTTTACTTAGAAATGAGTGAATTTGGTCTCATTTTACAGAAAAATATATCACCCTTCTAATGACACCAAAAATTCAACCCCTTACCACATTACTTTCGGAGATATTCGCCAAAATATAACAGCCCTTTTATATGGGAAATGGTACGTGGAGGCACTCCAGAGAGACATTTTTTACTAAATGAGGTATTTATAACACTTATATGTCGTAAAAAAACTAACAGAGTGTAGTTTGAATGTTTTCCCCACTATTTTTTAAAATAAAACATATTGTTACCGCAGTAAATTATTTGGGATCACAAAAAAACCTTTCGTTTTGAAGGAGTTACAAACACACCGCGCGAAAAAAAATGAGTCAAGTTAAAGACTTACTTATGTATTTTCATTTCATTACTTACAATTTCTGTCGTATAAAACTATATTATTGCACCATTAATAAAGCAATATTTAATGGATGTGTCCTATAGCAGGTGCAGTTAAAACGTATAATTCGAATATGGTCTCTATTATGACTACATCTACATCTACGTAATACCCTGCGAGCCACCACGAGGGTATGTGACTAGGGAACTATCTCGCTCGGACTACCTAAAGGCGTTTAAGAGATAGCTAAACTTTTTAATTTTTACCACTGATTATCTTCACCATTTATTGTCAGCCTTGAATTTCAATGGCGATTATGAAAATGGCCTTTTCTTCCAGCCCATTTTACGGTTTATCGTGTCTCAAGTGGGCCTAGAGCTTGTCAAGCACGAGGCTCTTCGCTTTCAATTCCCTCTCTCCTTCTCTCTCTCTAGATCGTCTTTTTTTTGATGTGTTGCTCCCCATCCATTCCGATCGAGGCGGGCGACCCCTCTTCTCATTCTCTCTCTTTATGCCTCCGGCATCCGCTGTACCTCCGTGTGTGTGTGTGAGTGGCGGTTGAGGGGGGGGGGGACTGGCCGACGTGACTATGCGAGTGGGGGAAGGGCGGCATCCTTCCCCGCCCCCACCCCCACTCGGGGCAAGTGTTAGGGGGAGGAGGGGCGAGGGGGTAGGGGAAGGAGGTTTGGCGGCCGACCCAAGCGGTGGTGTGTCGACTGGTCGGTCGGTCGGTCGGTCGGTCGGTCGGTCGGTTGATGACTGACTCTCTCTCTTCGACTCATTGTGCGCCAACACTACTTCGGCCGTTTTCGAACTTGGCAAACGCATAGTTAACTTGGTATCAAGTTATCTCGATTCCGAGGCAGACGGAGTGAAGTCCTTACTTGATACATACTTAAAAAGAACTAGTTACGTAAAAACTACTACTACGTAAAAAAAAATTTTTTCGTTAAAAACTGCTACGAGCGTACATTAGTGTCTCACAACTTTTAGAGGGATTAAGGTGGGAGCCCCTAGAGACTCGGAGGCTACACGTTACGCTTAGGCTGCTTGAGATATTCAGATCTGGTGTGTTTCAGAGCGACACAGAGAATATTATCATGACTCCTCACTACATCTCTAGGTCTGACAGAAGCGATAAAATAAGAGAGATACATTGCCGAACAGATAGGTACAAAAACTCGTTCTTTCCGCGAACAATAAGCGACCGCAATGAAAATTGAGCTCCACTAAATACACTCCTATAACACACGTCACAATTTAATCACTAAAAAAACGTACACCTTTACCCGGCTGGTGACCTAACACCCCCTGCCACACGCCCAAGCGGCGGCTCGCAGGATATTATGTAGATGTATGTAGATGTTACGTAGCCGTTCTACGATGGACGAGACATCGTGCGGCCTTCATCTCGTAAAACATACGAAAAGCGCCATCCGTGTCCATAATTTTTGTGGGTGATTGAAGTCATTTACTTCTTGAAAATGCTTCCCATCCTTATGCGACAAATTAAAAGGGAATATCATTTTTTAAATCTTATTGTTTGTGAATAAATTTATTCTCACATCATAATATGGTGAATAAGTATTATGCTTCGATTGCTAGGGGCTGCTAAAATGGACGACATATTGCTCTCTGTATTTCACCACAGTCGACGTCTTTATGCACAAAGAGCATTATAATATTTTTTGCGTATATGAAAAAACACGTAACAATATATTAATGTATTACATTCCGAGCGAACTACCTATGATCTTCGACTGTTGACTGATAAAATTCGCGCGTTGTAACTAACATAATTAAGTTGAAAACAAATTATATTTACTCTAATGGTTTATTGTTCCCCTTCTTTGATGAATACAGTGAAAACCTCTCCAATGCTCAACGTTATTGACAATTATGATGTTCGATAGCTAAAACTAATGCTGCCAATACAATTTTTTTACCAATATGACTCGCATTAACGATAAGACAGAAGTTAAGTATGCGTTGATAAGTAATTGCGCCATAATTCAAGGTCCCGAATGGTCTGAGACTGAAGAACTCTTCGTCGCTCACTACAGCGGACATCGTTTGGGGAAAAGTGCCCCGGCAATGTTTCAACGGTTCATGAATGGGGCCCGTTACTGGTGGAAGACGCACCCGCGTCAGCGACGTTCAGCAGGGAATATCATAATTCCGCGGTCAAATCGGACATTAGAAACTGGTAAGAGATCAGTGTCATCGGAATTTAAGGTGGCTCTGGCATAAGGTCAGGTATTCCAGATATTGTGAAAACTTAAATATATCATGTTTCAAGTAAGTACATATAGTGTCTCACAACTTTTAAAGGGATGAAGGTGGGAGCCCCTAGAGACTCAAGAGGCCACACGCTAGACTCAGGTTGCTTGATAAATTCAGAACTGATATTTTTGCAGAGCGACATAGAGAATATTATCATGACGCCTAACTACATTTCTAGGTCTGACAGATGCGACAAAATAAGAGAGATACACTGCCGAACAGATAGGTACTAGAACTCGTTCTTTCCGCGAACAATAAGCGACCACATTAAAAATTGAGCTCCACTAAATACATTCCTATAATTCATATCACCATTTCATCACCCAAAAACTTGCATCTTTACACGGCTACAGGGTAATATGTAGATGTAGAATTTTGTGTGTGTTTTGAACTATGATGGAAATACAATATGGTTTCCTGGTTAGTTTTATGGTCATTCAGCGATCAAAGTGGAGATGTTAATCTGGGCTCTAACGGAGAATTCTATGGCATTTAATTGAAACTATTTTGAAGAACGCTCTTGGGAAATTGGATAAGAATAAAATATAGGGATATTACTAACCATTTCTTGAAGGTTATTAGCGAATTACTGCCGTAATTGAAGTCAAAATGTGTTGGTTACATTCAAATGGCTCGGTAAATGTATGGCCAGGCAGATGTGTTGATTCCGAATGTGTTCATGGAATAGTATGCATGCATTTTGCCTTAACTCTGGCTGAAAATACGCCATGACTCATTTCATCGGCGGAAGCTGGACGTTTAAAAGACCAAACAAATGAAAATGCGTAATTTAGTATTTGTTTTGATTCGCGTCGGCCGGAGCCCCACCCACGAGTCATGATACGGAATCGTTTCTTACGGCTCGAAGCTCCGCCGCCACCACTGTTTGTGGACGTTTGATTTCGTGTGCCCCATCCCACCCAGCTGGCGGAGGAGGAGGGGTTGGGTTGGGCGGGGGGGGGGGGCTCGGAAGGAATTCCTTTCGTTTGGCAGCGGCAGGGACGGGGGAGTGAAGGAAGGTAGGCGGTGTCCTCCCCCCCCCCCCTCTCATTCCCGCACTCGAGGCGAGAGGAACGGCGGTGTTGCTGGCTGCTTGCTAGTCTCGGTCCTCCTCGCATGCGCTGCCACCCCCCTTGTTGCCCCGCTCCCCCCCTCTCCCCTGTTGCCCCTTCCGCCCCTCCCGGCTGCCGGAGAGAGAGGCCTGGCTGGCTTCCTCCTCCGCTCGCTGCCTCCTCTCTCTCTCCCTCCTCTCTCTCTCCCTCCTCTCTCTCTCCCTCCTCGCATCAACAGCGGAGCGGCCCTTAAGGGGTGGAAGGACGCGGGAGGAGGGGAGAGGGAGCCCCGTCGCCGGGGCGGATTGTACATTAGTTGGCTTATGCGTGTCGAGGCGGGAGCATGCCTCCGTTCGCCCCGAGTTTCCTCCTCCTCGCTGCTTCCTACGCTCATCTTCCTCCTCGCCTTCCCGTCTCTATTACTACCCCCTCTATCCCATAGTATTCGTTTACTTTCGGGTGAGTCGAGCGAACTTTCGGCCGCGAAATTGCACCGTCTCCCTTCGCATAGGGCTCCTCCTCGCTCACTTAGTGCTTGCATTCCGCATCTTTCCTCGTTCCCCCGCCGATTCCAGATCTCTCGTCAAAGCGTTCTGTCCTTACACTCGCTCGTGGAGGATTTCCGTGTGGAATTGCGCTGACGCACTGCTGATGTCCTAGCGTTTTCCTCTTTGTTTTCAATCGAAGCCCAAAATTTCGGGACGCTGCAGCCGGCTCAATCGTCCAAATAGTGCCTCGTTGATGATCAATGTAGAGTGAAAGTGTCCCTTAAAGTTGGTGTGTGTGCGCGTGTGTGGTATATTCTTTTGGATCAACCTTTTCGTTCTGCTCGTGAATTGTAATTCCCGTTCCCTCGCGCGGTGTGCCGAACCCACCAGTCGGTCGTTTGGATGGGGTCGGCTAGCGGAAGCTGAGATAGTGTTTGGGTGTGTGTTTGTGCTCGTGTGTTTTGCATTCCTTCGCTTCCTCTGGAATACATATCTCTCTCTTGGATGGTTTCGAGGGATCGTGACCACTCGCCTCCTTCTGGATGCTTCACCCGAGTGCATCGTCGATATTCCGACGAGCTCCGACTTGCGGGCGCTGCTGCAGGGATACAATTTAAAAGTGCTTTATTAAAGATAGGCCGGAGAGGGGATATCCCTTGGCCCTCTCGTGATATTATGTACGTGGTGCCTTGCCCCGGCTACGTGGCCACGGGTGGGGGCGCTGGCGGTGGTGTGGTCGTGGCCAACGGGGTGGTCGTTCCGCCGATGACGAGGGAAATGCCCCTGGCCGCCACGCTCAAGAACCAGATGATGCGGCTCCTGCGCCGCAGCACCAAGAGCGGCGGCGGAGGCAGCGTGGGCGACCGGTCCCGCGACGCCTCGCCTCGCCGCAGCTTCATGAGGCGGCGGAGGACCGCCGAAGGCCTCTCGACCTCCTCGCCCCACCACCGCCAGAGGGCCTCGGAATCGGCGGACGTGAACTTGTTGGGTGCCCCCCTCAAGGCCCCCGTGGGCGGAGGAGGCAGCCAGAGGATATCTTCTGCCCCCAAGAGGCATTCCATGGTGGTGGAGTCGACGGTGGCCCAGCGACGGGAGGCGGTCGCCGCATCTTCGGCGTCTTCCAAGAAGGAAAGCGAGAGCGGCAAGAAAGAGGGAAAGGGGGCCGTGGGGCACCGGCCGAGGGCGGCCACGGTCGCCGCATCCACCCGTAAGCATCACCACAATCAGAAGGACGCCAAGAGGCACAGCGGAGTCGTCTCGAACAAGGTACGCGCGCATCGGAAAGCCATGCTCGCCCACGCTACGCGATGGCAATGCTGCGCTTTCAAAACTTAAGCCATAGACGAGAGTGGTATTCTACTCTCGATAGCAGGTATTTTGTAATATTAGTGTATGCGCATTATGCTTCCTCTCTAAGACACTGTTTGTATATGAAACGAGAGGAGGCCCTAGGTAGCCCGCAGGGATACACCTGTGTTGAGGCATCCCTAATTGTCCTCAATTTTCTGCCAGCTCTAGAAAAATTGTGTGAAAAAGTAATTATCGAGTGATGATCTCTTAAGACACAATCGAATGCGCTCTCTATGAGGAGTTTTTTAAACCTTTTATAGAGAAAGCCACGATGAGATGATATCCATTAATAAAAATGATTCATATGACCGTTTTATTTACTCAGATCATTTTAATGTACAAGCGAATGTATGAGCTCTTTCTCGAGGAAAATTGTTACGTGTAAAGCGGAAAATCTTATAATTGTGTGAGTGTCTGAACGGGAAATAGATCCTGCTCTAAAGGCCGCTTTACACAGTACATTTTGTTGTACAAACGAATGTACAAATTCCTTCATGAAGGAAATTGTACCGTGTAAAGCGGCACATTGTGTGATTGACATAATGGGAAATAGAACCTGCTCTTATTCCATTCAGTTTCTTGTACATTCTATGATACATTCGTTTGTACAGTAAAATCTACCGTGTAAAGCGGCCTTCATACCATTCATTTTCTTGTACAATAAAATGTTCCGAGTAAAGCGACCTTTTAACAAATTGACGGATTCTCCCCAGGGAAACGTGTAGCCATATGAGTTAGCCACGGCAGATTAAATCGAAGTTAACGCTATTGTATTTTGAGACGGCCTATGTGATTTTACTATATTATCGGGGTAATAAACGATACGGTGACTCTTCACCTTCGGCTTGCCAGTATTAAACGTTCTGATTTTAGGAGGTAATTCATTTTACGCCTTTGATTTGAAGTATCGTCGGCATTAATTCTCTTTTCCTTCTCTCGTGATTGCTTCCATTGCCTGGTAATGTCCTCTCTCGATGCCCATATTTAAATTCACCCCTCAAAGTACTACTCCCAGTATACATATGAGAAGTTCCACCGTCTGTAGTTAACTCCTGCTCTTACAGTGTTTACTTGTTACCTTATAATGTTGGCGCATTTGTAATGCTTATGCTGGAAACTCTCTTGCTAAATGTTAAAGAAGATAAGATCATGTATGAGGAGTAAAGCCTGTTCTACATTGAATTTTGTACTGTTGTACGTGCAGTATACATACAAGTTAAACATTAATTAAATACATGTAATATTAAGTAATGGAATATGGTAACTGAAATGCCCGAAAGCCTGGGAGACGTACGAGCCTTATCTCATTAGGACTTTGAAGGACGTTAGTTGACAGGTTGTGTAGCTGAATAATTGATGCATGCGTCAGTTAATCAGGTGCATGCATGAATCCTAAATCTACCGAGTAGTGCCAAAACCATCATTTCTCTTCAACTTATTCTGGGCCTACCTATTCTGTTTCCTACATGGTGGATACCATGTAAAACCTTTCTCAGGTAATCTCTCGTCCTTCGTGCGTTGTTTATGACCATACAACACAAGCTGTTTCTTTTCTTTCCAATCGTGATATCACCGCAGATCGTCTTCCGGAATCCATCTCTGTAACATTAAGTATTTGTTTAATTTTTCTCTTAATCTTCCATATCTCATTCCCATATTCAATAATGCTTTTTGTAGTTGCATTGTATATTATTTTGTTTTCTTTGGATGTTCTTTGATCCTATTAAATGCTATCCACCAGGGATATTACCTTTTTTTCTTTTAAATTTCTTATGATTGCATCCTTCAGGGTTCCTTTCTGAGTTATTTTAACTCTTAGGTAGTTGTGTTCTTCTGTGTTTTAAGCCTTTTGTAATCGTGAATTTCTCTGATGACTTTCCCCAACTTTTTCAAAGCTTTGGTAAGATTCATCTTGACCTTTACGTTACCGAAGCCTTCCCATGGAACACTGTCGTGACTTTCTGCAAATCGACGTAAAGTCTGTGGAATTCCTGACCGACTGCCATACTACCGTCAATTGCCTGAATGACACAGGTTAGTTGGTCAAAAAGTTACGCTAATGCAGCATGCAGCGCTCACGCCAAGATTAATGTCCGGGACGACGTGCGCTGGTGAGTCGCAAGTAACCTGTCGGTCGATGGGATTCTGTTGGCGCGCAACAAAGTAATTTTATAATGTTTTATAAAATGTTTAACATCACATTGAGTTACAAAAATTACCATATCCATGTTTGACACCATTGCTGAAAGTGTACTCAAAAGGAAACAATAGGGTGTGTCATTACATGCCTTCAACTGTGCATTCGCCCCGTTTTCATGTTCGCAGTGTCTGGAGCGAATTGAAGTAGCTGAATTTTGATTTGTGATTGAAAACAATGGCATGTAGTGGAAAGTACCCCTTGTCTTGCGATTGGTCTTTACATTTTCGTCGCCATACAACAACCGGATGTTGAAGCCACATTCGTCAGTGTAATAGTTTGCGTGTGGGTGAGCGATAATATCGAGCGAATGTGGCTCTGGAGTTTTAAACATTACCCTCGATTTTCATGAGACTGCGATTCTTGGAAACTTTCGCTTGTTAATAGGCTTCACTCGATGAATTATGGACGGGTGGCTTTGAATGCTCGTACTTTGTCCTCTGAATGCCTCCCATTGAATGGTTTCGCAATGCCCAACATTCGTTTCATAGATGGATACTCTTTCTCTATGCACTCCCGAGTGAGTAGGTAGTTCGCTATGCGAAGGTTTGGTCTTGTCTCTCCGCGTTATCCCGTTTGTCAGCCGGTCAGGATATGTGGGCGCGGTAAATATTGATGGTAGACGCCAAGTATTGAGACTCTCCATTCGGTAGAGTAGGAAGTGAATGTTTATGTTTCAGATCACGTTAAATACCTGACGTGTAGAAAGGGAGACATGCTAAACGTTTGTTGGCGATGCGTTGAGGGGCGAAGGATTTAATAGGGCAAATATTGGAAAGATCCTCGAATGCTAAAGCTATGGATACTACTTCTATTTTGCTGCCGACACTTGAGGACGCCGCGAGCATTTGGGATCCTGCTACGAATGATTTCACAAATGAAACACTCGCCGCGAGTCGTTGATTCGACGAGATATGAAGGAAAGCTCACATTAACAAGCAGCTGATGAAAGGACTAGGTAGTAGAGTACATCTACGTGATACCCTGCGAGCCACCACGAGGGTGTGTGGCAGAGGGTGAAGATCACCAAACATGCAATACTGCCATGCAAGTAGGATACTTAAGGGACTATCCACTATTTGTTGTTAGAGTCATAACTCATAAATGTTTTTCTAGTGTTGAAAATAAGGCCTTATAATTTAAGTAGTAATGCTCAATAGTAATATACGACTGAAAATGTTTCATTTTGTACTTTTTTTATGAAACCTACGACTGATCAGAATTACGATTTTTATTCGAAAAATCCCTCACACCTCCACATTAGTAGTCTTTACAATTTTGTTTGTGCATTCTACGCTCACGGGGTTTTTGTATTTGAAGCACAAGAAAGAAGTTTTTCGCTTTTTATTAAGGGCATCGTCCACATGTAGTCCACTTCTCTGACTTTTTAACCTCTCCTGCCTATTCTAACGGTAAGTGGAGAATATGTCCGATACTCCTTCGTACCTGCCTTTGAAGTCAGTCTAGGATTGGACAGTCCTCAAGTAGGGCCCTACGAGCTCTGCAGCTACCAATTTTATAAAATCAAACCTTGTCATATTTTTTCTGCCTTTCGCAGACTGCTAAAACACAAACGAGTAGACGCAGGAAATATCTAATTGTCTGAAAAACACTTCTATTGGCTTAGTATTTTAACCTCGCATAATATTTCTCTAACCGTTTGAATGGACGGGAAAAGAGAGATACATTGACTAAGTATATGCATAATAATGTTTAAAAATCCTTTTTTCCTAGCTTGATTAGTGACTACTTGCATGTCAATTGTGCATGTTTTGTGATCTTCACCCCCTGCCACACACCCTCGTGGTGGCTCGCAGCGTATCACGTAGATGTAGATGTACTGCGAAAAGAAATGGAGACCCTGTTCACTCAGAAATCACTTTTGGTCCTTTGCCCTCTTTTCCTATCGACTTCCTCCGCTTTGTCTCTCCCAAAACCCCTGCCATTACAGATACTGTAAATGTATCCATGCTCAACTCTTACCGTTATATTCCTTTAGACCCCAATGCCTTTCGTACTCGATGCATTTCTTTGGACAATTTAATCGAAAGAGGACTCAAACAGTGGTTTGAATGCATGACCGCGATATCGGATAGGGAACCCGAAGGCGTTGACAAATGTGAACTTTTTTGGTAGTGGTGACCTCGGTTTCAGCGCAATGTCTCTCCAAAGTCTTAATGCGTCATTTGCGTTAATTGAAGGTTAGTTTGTCTGCGATTTCATTTACCAGGAGATCGTTCATTCTATTTACCTTTCCGAGGCATTTCCCCATCGAAAATGATGACGTGTTGATTGGCGCATTTTATTCACAGACGTGCCATGAGTCCTGTTTAATACCTTCCTACAGATCGTATTAACTTTGCAGTAAAGTAATGCAAAACATTATATTTCAATAAACATCACCAAAATCTTACTGCTTGGACGATTACGCAATTTCCTGGATTAAAAGAATCCTAAGCGATCGTGTACAGAGGGTTGTCTTGAACAGCGCCATCACTAATGACGTTGGTCATTTCGGGAGTCGGGTGTATATAAAGTATATTGATGAAGTAGTAGACTGTAAGACTCGACTACTTGTGGGCGACGCTGTAGTGTACAGAGGCATCCGTAGCAATATCGATAAGGAAGCTCTAACGAAGGAGCCCAAGGCAATTCAAACGTGGTGCAATGCGTGTCAGAATTAAATTTGAAATAAATATGGTGCAATGAACTCATGGAAAAGAAGACTCCCCACAATGCAGCTATAACATACAGCAGTCCCAATTAGAGGCTGGAGAATCTGTTAAATAATGCGGCGTTTAACTAATGATCTCTCGGAGCAAATATATTCGCTTGATAACTGGTCTAGCTAATCGTGAATTTGGATTTGTTAAAAAAATGGGTACTTGGAAAGTGCGACGATAAAGACAGTGAGGAATCGGCTACTTTTCCCATGTTAATGGAATCTCCCACTTGGAATACGCTGCCAGTGTTTGGGATCCTCACCAGGTAGTCTTAAAATCAGAGGTAAATCTCGTGCAGAGAATATCAGCAAGATCTGTAAAAGGCCGTTATGCTCGTCTCAATAGTGTTACCGACCTCTAGCATCAACTCGGATGGGAAATTTAGAACGTTGATTGAAAATTTGACTAAACTTATTCTGTAAATTCAAAAACAATTTAATTGCTGGCTGGCGAAGTTTTAAATATTTCACTAAATCCAACGTGTTATGGTAAATCCTATCATGAAATAAATTAGAGAAACGGACTGCATGACGGACAGGTTGAAAATGTCGCTTTTTCCGCGATTGATAAGGGACCATAACGGCTACCAATGAGACTCTGAACTAGGTTATTCGACAGGTAGTCTAGCTGGTTTGCCCCAAAATGCTCGCTTCTTAACCTGCCACGTAGTACTAACATCACGCTTCGCATGATCCCTGCCTAACTCTCGTGTCTCGTTTACGTAGTAGCAGCGTAAATTAGTTCGATACTCTATGTAATATGTGTAGCATACCTGTCGTGTAGTGAACGCCAATGAGCGCTTGTGGTATACTTGATAGTGCATGTTCGTGATAACTCACCCCCTGCCGAGCACCCTCGATGTGGCTTGCTGGGTAATATGTGGATGTAAATCTATTTGGCCGAAGAGCTAATCGTCACAGTTTGTCACTTATCAGTAAGTGAACAAATGGACGTCGTTTTATTTTGCTCGGAAAATATTTTATGGAAAGTATTTGCCAGGCATTAATGTAGATTTAATGTAATAGTTACGTATTATTTCGTTGTTGTTATACTTACTGCTATCGAGATCTTCTCTACAATACTTATGCGGCGTCGATCAATGTCATTCGAAACTCATAGAAAGTACTTAATCGATAATTTGGCTACATTACCACATCCCTTCCTCCTACATATCTACGAATGCTCGCTGTAATGCAGGATGCTGTAATTTATGCGCGCAGCGATATTTTTGGGCACGAGAGGTGGTGTTGGTGGGTTTCGTGATGATGGAGAGGGGGAGCGATGTCCCTGGTAAATGGCTTTCATTGTGTGTGCTCGAGATCGAAGGTCGTCTCTGGAATTCTTCCTTCGTCAGCCTCTTTCCATCCCTCCCCCATCCCCGCATTTTCCTCGAAGGAATGCTTCCGCACGCGCGGGTTGCTTTTCGCCGAACCAGTCCCTCGAACGCCATTTCGTCCGCTCTCTATCCTATTTTTTCGGACGTGGATACTCTCCAGTTGTGGCTGAGGGTGCACCCGTGCCTATGGCGGAGTAGTATGCCATTCCGGCTGCAGTCTTCCAATCCCGAGATACGTGTGCTTAATAATAAAATTATAGAGCTTATAATAGTTACATCAATAATGGGACACCTCGACAGCCAGGATTTATTGATAACAAACTAGCATGGGTTCAGAAAGGGACGGTCTTGCGAAACTCACTTAGGTCTTTATGTTCATGATATTTTAGTTTCCGGAGAAGGTATCGTACAGGTAGACTGACAGGTAGTTTCTTGACTTTAGAAAAGCGTTTGACAAGGTTCCCCACTGTAAGTTACTCGCGAAGTTAGCATCATACGGGATAAACAGTAATATAGTAGGCTGGATAGGAGACTTCTTACATGAACGCGTTCAAAGGGTGGTATTAGATGGTGTCAGCTCAGGTGAAGTAAAAGTTACATCGGGTGTTCCCCAGGAAAGCGTGATAGGCCCAATTTTATTTCTTCTGTACGTAAACGACATGAATACAGCAGTAAAAAAAAGCTACCACGAGGGTTTGGGGCACGTATCCTAATCTACGGTTTGCTACACTAGTTATTTCCCTGATGTGTTTCCCCCATGATGTCTTCAGTGGTTTGTTATTAATAAATCCTGGCTGTCGAGGTGTCCCATTATTGATGTAACTGTTATATGACTCCATAATTTTACATGATAGTGACGTTTATGATATTGGTCTATAATTACATGGCTGTTCCCTATCGCCGCGTTTTCATAAACTACTAGGTCCTACTAGGAGCAAATATCATACTATTACCGCACCAAATACGAAAACAAGGATAGCAGTTAGTATGCAAGTGATCACGCAGGATTTATACTATGCTTGGTTTGCATCACACGATACTTGACCTTGCACAAGTCCTAGTATGGTAGCTAGCATCCTCGGACTTGCACAAGATCAAGTATCGTGTGATTCAGGCTTTAGACGGGCAAGCAGTGGTTATCGTGGGCATTTCGGCGCTCAGTCTGGGTCTTCGTTGCAATGCTACCTCCCTCCGGACGCTTTACCGTGGATGGCCGTGGTAGATGACTTTTTCCCTCTTGTCCGAGGAGGCAACTCTCCGTCGGCTCAAGGGCTCTCTGGCTGTTTCACGTCTTGCTCGGCCGACGATCCTTAAGACCGCTGGTCATTCCGTGTTCGCATTCGAATGTGGGTGCGTGAGCTCCTCATCGATCGGCTGAGGCGCTTACCGCTTTCCGAGTGGTTCGGGGATCGCTGCTCCTGGCTTCATATTTTGTGTGTTGACCGTGAATTTTTTTTTAGGTTGCCGGGGCGACGTCCAAGTGAGCAATACGCGCGTCACGCAATTCATATGGACGGAAAAGCGGGAGGAGGAAAGGCATTCACATGGAGACGGAAATTCGGAAAACGGAAAGGAAGCATGGTGGTGTGTGCATTCTTACCTAGAAGAACTCACGGAAGAACAAAACCCAGTTATGAATTACCTGCGTTACAAATTAATAAAGGGTTATTCGATAATATATATCTTTCTTGGTAATAAAATTTATCGCAAGATGTCATTCGCTCATACCAAGTAGTAACAGACCACCCGATACGCGAGGATTGAATAGGGAGGCCTAAAATTTTATTCGGGGCATGATTGTTTAGAAAACGTATTGATTACACATGACATTAGGATCAATTGAATACGCCCATTATTTTTACAGACTGGAACAGTCGGCCGCTCCAGTCGGAACGACGCCGTTCCCACGCACTCGATCGCTACAATTATCCGGGGTGAACCAAGGGAAAGGTATCAATCTCATACTTGCGCCTGGAAGGGCGCAGTCCCAAGTTGTGGAGTGTATCGTGACTTTGACGCGTTTCTCTTACGGGATGGTAACTGTCAAAAAAGCTCAATTAACCACTTCAGCCCCTGTGATATTTGTGCGTTGCTTCCTACCTAGCTTCTCCAAGAAGTCTCTCTTCCACCACAATCACCGATGACTTGATCGCTCTCGGCCCGTTTCCTTTCTCGCCATTCGCTCCTCCTTTCGCTTGCTCATCTCCTTCATTGGCTCGTGCATTTATACCTTGCCGTGTAACCTACTCTTCTTTAAGCCCAGCCACTCTTTTACCGCCTGTACTTCTCTGGGACTCCATTTCCTCTGCATCTGTTTAGCCAATGCCGGCACACCCAGTTCAACTAAGTGGGAGGGAGTGTAATCAAACTGAGATTTTGCTTTTTCTGACTTAACATTTTTCTCCTTGAAATACTGCTCTGGCTACTTTCTACCCAGCATTCCCGCGCCTCGCGCTCATCCTCGCGTGCAAACCAATCGATGATCCCTTTTAAGAGATTTATCTTTTTCGACTTTCCTCGCGTGTTCGCCGGGTGTCGTTTCATGTCCGCATTGAAATTCTCTCTTTCCAACCCTTCGCCTCGTGCCGCCGTCGTTTCAGGCCTGCATTACTCTCCTCTCTCATTACACCCTGCCCGCGTTTTTCCTCCCTTTCCATTCGTCATCCTCCCCCTACCCCCTTTCCCATTCGTCTTCCGACGAATCGCCTCGAATCCAAGAGAGCCGGTTTGAATGGGTTGCGTTTTGGCCGCCCGGGGAAAAGACAAGTCGCCTCCTCATCTTACTTGCATTTATTGAATGCACTCGTATTTGCGATATTTGTAGTATAGTAGTGTACGATTCAATGCGAAGCGTCCTAGCTAATACGACAAAATTGCTTTGATTTTGAATTGTTTTTTTTTCTGCTGGTTGTAATTGATGTTTCAGATGTTTATTGTGGCTTTAAGGTGGATGAATGGAAACATCATTCCACCATAGCTGGAATGTGGTCGCAATTTAAAGATAATAATTATCCCACCCATCCAAATATATCTAAGTGTCAGTCACTTACCGCTCTACTTTTTATTGACACTTGCGGAACAAGCGACCGCTGCATGTTCCAAGAGGTGTCCATTTTCATGGACCACGTGTTTCCTCCTTAGAGACTTTATTTTAAAAAATGAGGAATGTCTGATTTACAGATCTCGTCAGAAATTTCAAAGTGGGTAGTTAAGTTTCCTCGACGATTTTCATGCATAGATTACATGCTCATCGCATTAATTGCTTAGAATCACAAAAAGCCTCCCGTTGTGAAGGAGTTCTAAACGTGCAACGTGAAAAAACTAAGTCAAGTAAAACTCTTATATATGTATATATATATATATATATATATATATATATATATATATATTTTGATTTTCTGAGAACAATTGGGTATATAAAGGAATATTGTTTTTTCATTAATGTACCAATAATTTTTTCGCTCTTCTTACGGCTGCTTTAGCAAAACATTTAATTGAAATCTGCCCTCCGTAACGATCTCAGCGCCGATGAGCATTGCTGTGGCGCGGGAGTGTCGCACGGCCGGGCCTCCATCGTTCGATGGAAAATTGCGTTTTCGGCCTGTTCCGAGGCCCACAGAATAGATGCATGTTTGCTCATAAAATATCATGTTGTTGTTATGAATTGGCGAGGATAAAAGATCTCGCTCGTTGTGATGAACGCTTTGCGTCCGTAAGCAGCGGGTGTATGTTCCATCCAGGGTGGCGATCGTCAGTGAAAACCTGGAATTGTCAAGGAATTTTGAATTTCTGGAAAAGTCAGGGAATTCTCGTAACAGTCAGGGAGAAATTGGAACATAAATCCTCGTTATTTCTCTACCATTACGTTTATCAGCCAGTCTTTCCTGACGTGTAAAGAATAAGTCCCATCAATTCGTGGAGTATTCAGTTGTGAATCTTAGTTGTTTAGTTGTGAATCAGGCGTACAATGTATCCCTTTTGTATATCCTTATTGCGATATTTGCCTAGTTGTGTTACGAATCATGATCACAATGTATTTCACTCATCACAAGGAATCCGAGGCTATGTTGTTCGGAAAATTTTACTTCGTGTTTTTTTTTAACTTCCGAAACTCAGGTCGAGAAGTAGCTGGAGCACACTAGCTAATAGTGAATGCATGCTTGCAGTTCTAGTTCTAGTGCAATTGCTGATGATGATTGGAAAACTGAGAAAATTCAAAGCTGCCATAAAAAATTTAATTCGGCAGAAAAAATATTCCAATAATAGGTGACCTTTTGGCGATTGGTCAGGGAAATTGGTAAATCCATCAGGGAAAGGTCGGGGAAGGTGAAAATTGGATATCAGTAGCTACCCCGTCAATCTCTTCACAAATTGCATTCACCGAGACAGGCCTCGAGTCTGCCCGCCCGGTAACCTCGAAATGACATTTTTCGGGTCCTCTGTTGCTCGTAACTGTGTCCGGCGAGACGTAGTGGAAGGATATCATAATGAAACTCTAAAATTCCCTTCTTCCACGGGTTTCATTTTTTAGGTACAACGCGTTTCGGGTACCTGATGATGGCTTGACAGCTGAAACGCGTTGTACCTTTAAAGTTAAGCCTTTGGATGAAGTGCTATATATTTTAGTGTTTCATTCCTCTGTTGCTGTTGATTTAGCGTCGTAACTCGGTGTTGGCATTAGAGCGCATGTCTTGCACGGCTCGTCTCGTGCGCGTGTGTTTGCGGCGAGGGCCACGCAGAAGCAGGGGCGGCCGAGAGTTCCCTTTTTGCGCGTGCCTATTCGAGTATCCATCCCCACTCCACTCGTACTACACACTCCTCCCTCCCTCTCTTTATCTCTCGCTTGACCCCTCCTACCCTCCCCCCCTCGTCCGCCCGCCCTCCCCCTCAAAGCCCCGCCCGCTGGGAGCACTGCAACGCGCCTTCTTGCACCAAGCAGCGTACTTCTGCGCACGGCTGGCTGCGGAATAGTCGATTCTCATATTAGACCCCTTTCCCCCGCATTCATTTGTTAGCTGCTGTTTAGGTTCAATCCGCGCCTAGACGTAATTTTCGAACGGGCGGAAAATCTGCACTATTCTGATAAATATTCACGAATCTAAGCTGATCATATTTCATATATTGCGTATATTATGTTTAATATGAAGTTGAAGTATGTTTTGTTGATCATTCCGTCACTATTTCTTGACAAACATCCTCTACATCCTCCTACTTATTAAGAAAATTGCAATTTTGATTATTGTGTAAAAGGACATTATAGGACTATCCCTTACCATACTCATCGCATAAAATGCCCCCTTTATACTTCAATCATTCCCTAACCGTATGGAGTGAAACGTTTATTAAGCATTTCGTCATCTAAGTGTTACATTCAACCCTCTAATCATGTACCTTTTTTATTGACAATTTTTTTCAAAAATTACTAGTTTTAGTATTTTTCCAATTTTAACCAATATTTTTCAGCCGAATTAATTTTATTTAATTTTTTTTAATTTAATAACATTAGTAGGAGGCCATCTTACTCAATATGTTTATCAAAGGTTGTTTACACTTGTGAGCGAATGTGAACCGACTGCCTCGAACATATTTGACCTTTCTCGGTCCTTTTAATGTAAATTTTCACAAGGGTCACTATGGGTGGAACTCTTCATGTGCCGGGTTCGTTGCTAGATGCGAAAGATTTTCCCAATATTTCTTAGACCCTGTGCTTCTAAAGTCTCAAGAGCGTAACCTGCTGCCGGACGTTTACAATTACGCACAGGACTCGTCGTGGAGCGGTGGAAGATCTAATACTCAGACTACGTCAAAAGTGTGTTACATCTAATCTGTTGTGTTAAATATCTTTTACGAGGACATTTATCCTCTTTTGCACTGTTGTTTATGAAATCGGAAAAATGCGTTTTCTAAGTTGTTTTCAGAGTAAGACGTCCATAAATAAGTTAAAATATGCATGTATGGTTAGTTATTCAAGGGATCTGAGTCATCTAAAACAAAATCTTTCCCTTGATGAATATGACTAAATAATTTCTTGCCTCTTGCAACTCCTTCAATTTCTATGTTAACTTCGAACGTCATTATTCGAGAAAATTCTCGGTCACATTGATATAAAGCCTCTGATCATTTCTGCTTGCTTGATGTATTACAGTCTTGGTCGCCGTCGAGTTTGCCGATGAACCGCGCCATTTCACCGCTCAACTCGCATTTTAATCCTGTGAAAAATTAACTATAGCTCCTGCAGGCTTTTTAAGTATAAGAACTACTATTTTGATGTACGAGCGACGCTCAACTGTTCTGAGACCGATACTCGCGTGCGTCGAGTAGATAGCGGGTTTATCCCTAGATCGTGTTAATTCTGGATGTCGTTCGAGGCGAAGGTTGTTATTTTTCTGCTCAGTTCGCGTTTCTTGGAATTTGGCTTAATGGTCGTCCTTCAAATCGTGGCCGCGTCGACACCTCTTGTCTCCATGTCTTAGAGAATGTGTTGCGTATCCCACACACGATTGCTACTTGCACTTATTGCTTCCCTTCCATAGTTTATTCCTTCCCTCGCCATAATAAGTCATCCCTTTTTAGCATTTGTCTCTCTCGTGTGTCTTCGCTCAAGGGTTTTGTTTCGTAATGCTCGCAGGGCTGTCATTCCGTGCTCCATCTCCCTTGGCCGAGGGAAGCCCTATGTTCCTACGACTCGCCACTTCGAAATGGCGCTCCGGATCGCGTTGTGAGTCTCGTGGAGGACGAGGCCACCGTCGTCGTTGAGAGGGTCGCTGTTTGCGGGAAGCCGATCAGTGTTTTTCCTTCGCTTGCGTTCTCGGATGCAGGGTTTCCTTCGAGACCTTTGAAGTGTAAATGAAGCAAGGGAGAGAGACACTTGCCGGGAGCATTGTAAAACGGCGAGAACGTGTCGCGGCCGCTTGACAAGATTTGCGTTCTTTCTGACTCGGGAAGAAATGAAACGCTGTCTTCCGCTTCCTTCCCCAATTAATCGGGTTTTGCTCTTTAAAACGGGCGGCTCGATCCCAATTTCTGTTGCGGAAGACATTTCCCGCTTTTGCACCAAGTGTTTATAACTTGTGCATTGGACTGTTGATAAACAAATACGCTCGTGGTATTACTTTCAATGCCTTTTTTTCGATTTGTCGTTTCTTACATACGATGTGCGTTTCGGAGATATATTAATCAGTCTATAAAAGTAGTAACGATAGTGTATCGCGTAACTACGGAGTGAAGTTGCGACCCGCGTGATATTGACATCCAAGCCGCCTGCGAGCCTCGAGACTATAGCGCGGGTTGCCAAGTATTACTTCCTTCTTGTGGTGCGCATACCAATTTTGCCGCGACAGAATGGAAAGCTCACAAAATTTTTTTTTCGTTTATAATTGCAGTGTACTATTAATTACGCTAATACTCGTCGTATGATGGAAACATAACAAGGCAATTTTTTGAGATATACTTCATTTTTTTATTGCCAATTTTCATGTTTCCTAAAATATGACCCTTTAATATGACGTTTTAAAAATACAAAGCTGTATGTGTCGACCAATTGATACTTCATGTTACAAATACTGTGGAGTATTTCGATTTCTAAACCAAAATCTTGAAATTCTCTTATCTTCATAGCCATCTCTTAAATCATCCGATGAACTCATGTTTAGATCTAGTTCTTTATTGATAATTCCTTATCTAAAGTTTCAATTCTTCTATTCTAATACGGTAAGACTTTCAGTAGTGTAAATAAGTCGTAGCTAGGATAACCAAACACGATTTCACGTGACTGTAGCAGGAGCATTAGTGCCATTTCCCTCACGTAAAAGAAGGGGGAAAAACGGACTCTTACAGGTGTGGCAAAATATTGTGTATCCGAATTATAGACTTTATATTTAAAATCTTGTGCATTTTGATTCATTCACTCAATGTTCATTCAATCTCAAGGTTTTTGACTGCACCCCTTCATCCTTCCCCCCTCTGATGCTAGTCCTCTTATTCCCTGTTAGTTATTCTTTGGTAATTTCCTCTATATTCTGCCTATGTAGTTATCTTTAGGCCTCCCATTCTCTTGCTTTCCACTCCCCCCTCCGACCCTCGCTTTCGCAAGCGAATGTGGAGAGGAAACGAGTGCAAACCGTGCTGTATTTCGGGATGTGCTGATCCCTACCCAACGGAATCTCCCTCTGCGGAAGGACGAAAGTCTTTCACAACGCTCTTGAGGCCGATTTGAGGTAACGTTTGGTTCATCGCAGATGGAATGCTGTGGAGCCTATGGTGCTTTAACTTCTTTAGCACGAGACATGGATAGATAGATAGATAGTTTATTCACCATAAGAAAACAAAGATTACATTTGCATAGGTTTCGTCAAGTTCATACAGAATTTAAAAAAAAATAGATTACAACATAAATTAAAGGATTAAAAATACAAAGTTTACAACAAAAATTAGTATCAAGATAGAAATTCTTCGATACTATAAAATGCATTTTTGACAAAGAAATCTTTTAACATATTTTTGAATTTTTTTCTGGTTATATATTTCTTTTATTTTCAAAGGAAGTTTTTTTAATAGTATTATTCTCGAGAATTCAGGGTTTTTTTGCAGTTGTGAGGTTCTACAATGATCATTAAATATGTCGAATTTACCTCTGGTGTTGTACTTATGGACATCCGCATTTCTAATCAAAGAAATGTTTTTGTAGCATGCATAGAGAATCACATTATACATGTATATGCTGGGATCAGTCATGATTTGATGCAATTGAAAATATTTCCGGCAAGACTCTCTAGCTTTTGACTTGATTAGCAACACCGCTCGTTTGTACATTCGTCGTAAGTTTATCATTGACGTCCAGGAAGTGTGCGGAGCGTCAAAGGCAACCTCTTATTTGACTTTTTTTTTATATTAAGGGGATTTTTTCGTTTCGATTCCAGTTAATTCAACGATTTTTAATATTCAGGCGGTGAAAAGAAATTGTGTGTGAAACTAAAATTTGACCTCCCTGTACAAGTTAACTGTATAGTTATGTTTAATCAACGTGATACGAGGGTTGTTTCAAAAATAAGGTTCCCGCCTGCCTGCAACGCTAAGTACCGGCCTGACAGCCATCCGCCATGGAGCCAGTCAACGCCGTCACCGTAGGGGTGAAATTCGTGCGGTCATCCGATTTTTACACGCAAAAAAGTTACCACCCATAGAGATTCATCGCCAGTTGAGTGAAGTGTATGGGGAAACGTGTATAAGCATTCAACATGTCCGCAAATGGTGTACATCTACATCTACGTAATACCCTGCGAGCCACCACGAGGGTGTGTGGCAGGGGGTGAAGATCACCAAACATGCACTATTGCCATGTAAGTAGGATATATAAGGTAGACATGCTAGAAAATAGGGTCAATGTTTATTAGTTACTACAGAAGATTATTAGTTATTACAAGTAATTGTACTATTGACATGCAACTAGGATATTTAAGGGAGATATGCTAGATAATAGGGTCACATAGAGCTAGATGGTTAGTATCTGCATAATAAGGAAGGGATTATTGGTAGTTATTGCATGCATCATGCACTACAGACTATTCTAACTATATTTCACCTACCTATCCCTTTTGCTACGTTGCCTATTGTTCTCTCTTATGGTACGCGGGAAAAATGACATTTTAAATCTATCGGTACGACAATCTATCTCTCTAATCTTGTTAATATGGTCAAACCTAGCATAATAAGCAGGGGTTCTTAATATATATCTAACGTCATCTGTGAACAAATCTGTTTCGAATTTACTTAAAAGGTTTAACCTAAATTTTAACCTGCGTTCTGATAGTAATTCCCATCCTAGTTCTTCTATTACGCTCGTCAAACTTATATAATTATCATAACGGCCTTTAACAAACCTAGCAGATCTCCTTTGCACGCGCTCTAATTCTTTTATCATACCTTCCTCGTACGAATCCCATATACTAGCGGCATATTCTAAATGAGGCCTGACAAGGGTAAAATAGCTTCTGTCTCGGACTCTCTCATCGACTCATCTCATTGGTGTAGGGAGTTCGCCGACGGCCGCACGGACATCCAAGATGAACAACGAAGCGGGAGGCCGTCGATCGCCGACGAAGTTGTGGCCAAGATTGAGCGAATCCTGCTCGAAGATCGGCGAATCACGATAAGGCAGCTGGATGCTGAAATTCCCGAGGCTTCTGAAGCTTCAATTGACAGGATTTTGAATGAAAAGCTAGGCTACCACAAGGTGTGTGCGCGCTGGGTGCCGCACATGCTTCCAGAAACCCACAAACAGCAGCGCGTCACTGTGCTCGGGAGTTTTTGAATGAATGCGACGAGAATACCAAAGACTTCTTAGAGTCCATTGTTACGGGGGATGAAACGTGGTGTCATTACGTCACTCCGGAAACGAAACAACAATCTCGCCAATGGAAACACCCCGAGTCGCCCAAACCAAAGAACAAATGAAAAATCGACTTCGTTTTCTTCCACTGGTTTATTTTTTTGGTACTACAGTACCAAAAAAATAAATCAGTGGAAGAAAACGAAGTCGTTTTTTCATTTGTGAAGATCAACTTCCACATAGTTGAGCCTGATACCATTGAACAAACCAAAGAAGTTTAAGCAGAGGCTGTCAGCAGGAAAAATCATGGCAACGGTGTTTTGGGACCGGCACGGTGTACTGCTTATCGAGTTTATGCCTAGAGGGACCACAATAAACTCGACAAGTTATTGCGAGACCTTGAAAAAGCTCAGACGGGCAATCCAAAATCGTCGTAGGGGAAAACTCACCAAAGGCGTAATACTGCACCACGACAATGCGCGTCCGCATGCCTCGCAACAAACGAAGGACTTAATCGAGCGATTTGGCTGGGAAGTCATTGCCCATCCCCCTTACAGCCCTGACCTAGCACCCAACGACTTCCATCTGTTTCCCAAATTAAAGGAGCACCTAGGCGGTCAACGATTCGAGACGGACGAGGAGTTGCAGGAAGTTTCCAAGTTTCTCAACGGGTTGGCGGCGGATTTCTTTGAGGCGGGAATGCAAAAGTGGATTACTCGTCAGAAAAAATGCGTAGAAAAAAATGGCGATTATGTAGAAAAATAGCTTCAAGATCAACAGTTTTAATTGTGTAATCGGTTTTTTTTTTCCAAATAAAAAAATCCTTGTGCCTGGAAAAAACGTGGGAACCTTATTTTTGAAACAACCCTCGTAGCACTTCGGACAGTGGTTAGAATGGTCTGGTTAGTGCGACTGTTGTTTCCTGGGGTCGGTGATTCCGATTTATTTGCAAAGAGGAGGCAGAAATGGCAGCTCATTGCTTATGCAACGGATTTCAGACGGAAGTTTACCCAATCAGGTTAATCAGCGATGTAAAATATTGCAACCCATCAACTAATCTGGGTTTTCAAGAGATATGTTTCTGAAAGTGGTCGCGGGTGGTCGTTAGGATCTGGTATATCATTTCTGTTTCATTGCGTGGCGTGGCATTGCGTCTAGAAACCATTCCTCGAGATAAGCTCTCATTGCTCGCTGTGTATGGCGTAATTGGGAAAGATTGTGGAATACTGAAGTGGCGGAGATGTCTTTCTTGAATGTCCCTTGTTACGCCGGTAATTAGAAAGCTTAAAAAATGAATTAAGCATGTACTTGCGCAAGATGAGGAATCTATCTTGGAGTCTGAAGAGACTTTCTGAGAGGTCAAAAGAGTGAGCGGAAGGGTTTTGATATGGTTTCGCCCGGGCGTGATGCGGGCTGTTCCGGCGTGCGATACATCTGAGGAAGGGACAACACTGGTAGCGTTATAATTTGGGTCATATTCCATTTTATCTTGTGCAATGCGACTTGCGTTACTCCACATTCGCTAGAGGATTGTTTTATTTTCTAACTAGAGTGTTTGTTTGGGTCATGGACATCTTTAGCTCTCTTTCGTCCATCGTGTCCTGGATCCGTGAAATCATTTTCTTAAATTTCGATCATTTTTCTTGTGCTTTTTGCTTGCGTCATGAGACACTCTTGGAGGAACGTGTATTACTGCGGAGAATGAATTGGAACACGAGGTGTGAGCACCCTGCATCATCAACGGCAGTCATCAAACCCGAGGCTAGTTCACTGCATCCTTCTCCACGCCTCTCTTTCCATTCAGACAGCTGTCTCAATCCTACAATCTTCTTTACGTTGACCCACCTCATTACACGTTACATGTACATGACACCATTCGTTTCCCGCTGATATTTTATCCTTCAATTCCTCCTTCCTGATTTTTTCCGAATGGCTGTTGAGTCGCTGGGTGTCAATCAGTTTCTCCCCTTTTCTCGGACATTTCAACATAACACTTTTCCTCCGACTCTTCGTTGAGCTTTTTATTGGTGCTTCAGTTCATGTGATCTCGTTCATTGTTCGATTACACCACAGTTCAATTGCTTTCCAACTCCTATGCTCTGGCGCCGTGATTGCCCAAGGTTCTCTGCCGTATTCATCTGCAGAACGTGGGCTCAACCTCGTCGGTCGGGTCATCATTTATTTTGCAAAACACTTGAGCGTTATTCCTTTCGAAACATGTTCCCGAGTCAACTCGCTCGATGGCAAGTGTTCGTCGTAAACGCTTTCATTGTCTACCTCTAGCACTCCCGGGATTGCAAAATCAAAGGGTCCAGCACTGCAGAAAACCGGGCAGACGGGGAAATCTTAGGGAAATTTATTTTCACTGGATATCAGGGAAGTCTCGGGGAAAATATCGAATTGACTCCAGAATTTTCTGTGGTTTCAAAATAGAAAACAACAACGGAAGCATTGTGCCTTTTTCGGCAAGTTGCTAAGTCAAATTTTCCTTGCTTTGTCGCATTTTGCATTCCTGTAATCACCGAAAGTATAGGTACAATGTTTTCTATGTAGGTACATTGTGTTCTTATTGGTGATACTATCTGTAAATCAGTGGCTTAAAGAACGTGCCTTTATCGGCATGTTGCGAAGTCAAATTTCCCTTGCGTTGTCGCATTTAGCAAAATAAGGAAAATAGTCATTTCCTTCAGTTTTTTAAGTTGTTGATCATTTTATATCAATGCTATTCATAGCAAAGTCTGGCTATAATATAATCTTGTTCCCTGAGCACCAGCATGACAATGTTTAAATCTAAGAAACGGTGCTGATGTGATTTTCTCTCAAACTATTTTAAAGTTTTGTGTTTATGTTCCTCCAAGTATGCAAGTTTAAAAATAATCCTTACGTTTAATCACCCAAGAAGGATACCAAACATTCTCATATAATTAATGGGAAAAATTCAATATTTTCTCTGGAAAACCTGGAAATCTCAGGGAATTTTCAAATGCCCAGCTGCTGGACACCCTGAAAATATTTCATCGCGATTAACACAGAAGAGTGCTCTCCTCATTATCACCTCCGGAGATTTGGCTCGCTGCAGCGCGTGTGCCAATCCGCGAGAAATCGGAAGTGGGAAAACCTTTGTCGATCACTCGGAAAAAGATCCGCCTGCTGGACTCGCGACTCTTGCTATTGCTGCGTCGACTGCGTGCAGATATTTGTCCTTCCCTCGGTTCGCCTTCCTCTCTCTGCTCCCCCGCGGCTCACCTCCCCCTCCCTCTTCTCCACTACCACCCCCTCACCTCCGTCTTTGCCCCCTTGGCTCCCCAACAATGAGCGAAGGCTCTCCTTCGCGGAGGAGGCTCTGACGTCACCGTGCGTCACTCCATCGCCGTTCTTCCCCTCCCCAAGATTCCCCGATCCTCCCACGGAGGAAATGCCTCCTCCTCCCCCACCCACCACCACCACCCTTTGGTCCCACGAGAGAGGGAGAGGCGAGCACTTTTCTCCTCCTACTCCTTCTTCCTCCCTAAATGGGCCGCTAGCGGTTTTATTTGATTTTAATATTCGAGATGAGAGAACAGGATTCTTCTCCCTTTTAGGTTCAGGTGGTTGGAGCGATTTTCGCTCATGTATATACAGATTTGCGTGAAACTTTGTGTGTACATATAAATGTGAAACGTGTGTACATATTTTGTGCGTGTACTCATTAGTGGTAGAAATGTACAAAATTAAAAAAAAATGTATGTAACTATGGGAGAACGAAGGCTTTCGCGGTGCTCTACGTTAATCTCCTTCGGGGGCCGATCAATGGGCGGGAAATATGTCCTATATTATGAGGGCCAAACACATCAACCGGCATCTTCGACCTGAAGACGCCGACAGTTGTGTCAGCGAAACTGTTGTCACTTCCAACAAAAGACACGGTAGAACCCGAAAAATGAAGGAAATCAATGTATGTAACCACTTTGGCCTCTTGGAAATTTAATGGTCTCTAAACACGTAGCCTAATGGCACTTGAAACATATTTCGGAATAATCCGATTGGATATGTCACCGCATATGTAATTGCATTTATGCGTATGTAATTCATATTATTATAATGGTGGCTTACCTGCACATAAGTATCATACCGAGTTATAAAATATGTATTTGATTTTCGCTCAAATTTCGGATTTCGGCAAACCCAAGTCATGACAATGTTTTGAGACGAAAGTTCGTACGAAGGTTTACGTAGAGTTAAGGTTTTCGAAAGACAGCTCTCGGGTGTTCCTCCGCGTGGTGTCTTTCGGTGACGACAGTTTCTCCAGTATTGCCGTCGTATTCAGGTCTGAAGACGCTTGCGGGAGGGCTAGAGAAACTGTCATCACCAATAGACACACCACGCGGAGGAACACCCGAGAGCTGACTTTCGAAAACTTTTAAGACGAAAGTTTTATAATCTGATTCCAGCATCATTTGTATCCCTACGCGTATGATTATTTCCACCGTGTAACTGATGTACTAATACAAGAAGAGCCGTAGGGTCATTTTCACCCCTTTTCATTTTTTATAAAATGATTGTTTCTGATTGATTCGCCCCAGCTTGCGAATATTTATGGGCTATCGCCTATTTTAGCAGGAGAATATAATGTGAAAATGAGAACCTCTTAGCAGCAATAGTTTGTGTTATACTATATCATCTACCTTTTAGTATCAGAGGGGTAATTTTTACTACTTATTCCACTCTTCATTGGTGTTTTATCATTGTAGAATAGTTTTATTGTCTTTTGTTTAAAGATATTTCGTGAGTTTTTTTTAGGTTTCTTTGATGAACTATGAAAATAGTTTATAAGCACTCGAAATACGAATGTATGGAATTTTTAAAGTCAAACCTTCGTAATAGACCGGATTGAAAATTGGTGGTGTACGAGTTTTCTTTAAAAAGATGGGAAAATCTGTGTTGGTCCTTGATTTCCCCAGATTTCTAAGTAACACCTGTTACATGGTGGAAGCGGTATTTATTGATGTTCAATGATCTATGTGTTATTATTGAGCAATAATCGATTTAAATGCCCCTCAGGCATTTTCGTAGAAACGTGTTTTGAGTGTAATCTTGGTAACTGGAATCGACTGAAGGTAAGGTAAGGCTAGGGCGAGGATTAACACTACTGAGGTTTTTATCGACTATGACATGTTAGTATCTATCCGCTCATCGATCAAGCGACAGTATTTGCTAGTTCTTTGTTTCACAACCCCGCGTGAGCAAACGCATCATCCTTGACAGTCGGAGGAGCGTGAGGTGCCATGTCTCGCAATCGGAATCGTCGCTAGCGAGCGATCCAGCGAGCCCCAGACCTAGCTGCACACGTGCTCCAGCTAGCCACTACCCATCAAAACAAACGGAATACTTCTCCGCTCCAATTTTCAGTGGTTCATCTTTTAGAGGTGATCGGTCAATATTGACACCAGAGACAGGAGTTGGGGAGGAAAGTGATACCGCTGACCATATTTCTCCGAATGTTGTATGTATTGATGGGAAGGGATGGTGATACTAAAATACAGTTTAGCTGACAAACGATGAAACCATAGTGTAAATCTCAGCACGGAATATCTTTAAAGAAGTCCCCTGTCCATGTCCTCATGCGAAGATCCAAATGTGGAACTGACAAATTATAATACGTTAATACGAGCCACAATTCTTTCCAGAGCGAAATGTATATGCAATATTAATAAAAGATGCTTCCGAAACAATTTGCCTATTATTTCAATTATAAACCTCAAAACCTCTTTAGAAAGCAAATTATTTCTAAGGGGCCAAAATGACCCCTGTCGGAACTAATGTGTGTTCCGCAAACTCGGGTATCTCTAGTGTTAAATGGAATTGAGTTTAAGAAATTTATTTGAACGAAGTTGAAACGCTACGATAAAATACTGCACTCAGTGACTTATGAAAAGCGCTCCAGCCTCCGTAAGGAAGTTCGTTTGGATTGTGTGCGACAAATTTCACCATTTCAGCTGTATCGTTTTACTCTACTTTCGTTGATGATACCTTATGGTAATACCTTGGCTATTCAGAGAAAAATAAAGGAGCAAAGTGTGCAGATTAGCCAACCTAAAAATTTTAAACTCGACAGTATTCAGTATTATATTGGATTGTCGCATAAATCTGATAATAATTACTAATTGTTATTTGCAGGTGCCCGCATTTTATGGCCATTTACTTCACGGGGAAAACTCGTTTAGTATAAAGTGTTTTTTCGCCAGCATGATGTATGAGAAAAAACAATTTTCCCTATGTTTCGGCCATCTGATTGTTAACATCCATTTCTTTCAAATTATGAAAACATAGCTCGGAAAGATATGACTATCGTTTGTATGAAATGGGACACTTTTCTGCGAGTAGCCCGTGCGTATAATGCTCATTTAATACGGTGGAACGGTCACCATGAGAGGAAGTTCCATCACCACCGCATGTGTCAGAGATATTTGAGTAAATCTGTAATCTCGTTTGAAGCGGAATACTTTCGCCAAAGGCCTATCATGGGCCCGGGAAAAAATGAGTAAGCCGTTTGTCTGCCGTTTAGTCGGCGAGTGTATATATTGAATTTCCCGCCTGAGGAGCCGACTCAGGCGCCATTTGTGTGAAATTAATGTATTTTGACGTCAGTGATAGTTATCTGAAAAAAAACTCCGAAACTATGATCGGTAGATCTTGCGTGATATTAACATCATATTACTCAGGAACATGTGCTACCTGCACCGACTTGTCGGAGAAATGTCATTTATGTCATCATCATTAGTTGTCAGCTTTCGCAGGTCCTTGATGCCTCCATCTCTCTCTGTCCTCTGCTCTCCTCTTCAATTCTGTGTAACTCCCTCCATCCTTCAGGTCATCAATCATCTTTCTTTTCTTTCTTCCTCTTTTGCGGTTTCCATCCACCATTCCTTCCAGTACATCTCGTAAGAAACATTTCCTTCTCAGTACAAGTCCCATCCAGTTTTCTTCCTATATTCAATGGTCTTTAAGAACTTTCTTCCTTCATTTATTCTCTTCAACACCTCTTCATTCCTAACCCTATCAGACCACTTGATGTTAAGCACTTCCGACCAAATCCACATTTCTAAACTCTATCCTTTTCTGTAATCGTCCGTTTCCCCACCATACAAAAACACACTCCAAACAAAACAATTGACGATTCCCTTCTTCAGTTCCAGCTCCATTTTACTAGATAGTATAGCCTTTTTCTTCCTAAATACCTCCTAAGCCATACCAATTCTTGTTCTTATCTCCATTTCACTCTTCCAATCCTCCGTCACTTCAGTTCCGAGGCATTTGAATCGTTTTACATGCTCCAGTTGTTCTCCATCCACATAAATATTCAACTCTTGCTCTACCCCCACTATCATTACTTTAGTTTTCTTTTTTTGACTTTGAGTCCATATTCCTCCTTTGTTAGTGCTAGGTGATTATTTATATACATATGTGAAATATTTTCCCTCATCGGCTAGACCTTTTCTTGTATTTTTAGCCCTTCTAAACGCAATTTGCGAAAAAGATATTGTGGTAAAGAAGGACTTTGTTGTCGCCAGGCAGAAGTAATGATTTCATACCGATGGCACAAAATTATACACGAAGAGTGTACTTTTCTCGGAGCAATCACCGCCACCTCGAGGGATAAACCTTTCCTCCTCTCTCTTCGACGGCGCATTTGGCGACGTCCTCATGATTGTTCCACGAGCAGGAGGCGAAACCCTCCTCTCAGGGACGCCTTCGTCTCGGCGCTTTCCGGATCCGAGTCTCGATTCCTTTTCCGGAGCCTTCCGCGATTAGCTCGACTAGAATGGTGTGCGGCGATTGGCGGAGGCGAGGTCGCCGGCGGCCATGACGAGCGTTGCCACTCGGGAGGACCCGGGAGGCCACTAGATATTTGTGCGCGGAGTCGGTCGCAAATCACCACTTGTGTTTCTGGTTTGTTGTGTCGTTAAAAATCATTAAGCATTCCAGAGAATGGCGTGGAAGGAACGGAATTCCATTGGGGTGAATAGGTCAATGATGGCGAGAAATGTGTTACATGTATACCACTCTTTTCCTCCGAATTAGAAACTACCTCGGAGGAAGTTGTCAGTTTCCAGTGATGAGGTTAAGGAATGCATGAAAGCATAAAGCAGATTAAAACAGAGTTCTTTCAGCGGAGGGTTTTATAGGAGTGGCCACTCGACCACGTAACTCAGCAAATCGTTAATTAGCCGTGCATTTCGGGCGCGAAAGTTTTGCTTTTGTGTTTGAGGATCTTCATCTGTTCCATCGATTATTCAGATGTGCAAGGGTAATTTTTATTTCTCCCTGGGAATATGTCAGGGCAGTTCCTTATTAATGCTATACTTAGTGTCGAACCTTTTAAAGTGGTCCCATCGCATTGTATTCGATTTTTTTCCCAGGTCCTTGAAATCTTCCGAGCATTAGGATCAGTGTTGAGAAGTTCGAAAAGATAAGTCGCCGTTGACGACAAATATTCAGTGAGTGTCGAATGTTTTGAATTTATTGATGCTTTGAAATTTGTCGTGAGATTCAATTTGATAACCGAGGAAAATTTAGAAAAGAACTCATTTTAATAAAATCAATGAATCCACTACAACGTACTTCCATTAATGTAGAAATTCTTATCGGGATTCCACCCGGGTTGGAAGGTCCATGACCACCGTTTCGGCTGCTTACTCTGCAGCCGTCCTCGGGGAAGTGAGATGCCGATGGAAATGGTGAAATCAATGTTTGCATTGGCTGTCGCCTGAGTCTGGTTAAAATCACTGTTAAAATTGGCGGCTGCCTGAGCTTGTATAAATACATCTTTGTCTTTGGCTAGTGCCTGTGTCTATTGAAGACCATCGTTTCCGTAGACAGGTGTCTGAGTCTGATTATAATCGATGCTTACATTGACAGGTGCCTGTTTCTGTTTAAAACCAATTGTGCCATTGGCGAGTGCCTGAGTCTTATTACAAGTTGCATTAGCGAATGCTGGTGTTTCTTTAAAACCTTGATTCCCAATGGCGTTTGACTGTCTCTCATTGGAATCGTTTATGTCTCGAGCAACTGCTTTTGTCATTGTCCTTCTTTCCCACACATTCACCTCTGGTGGTGGAGCGTCCACAAATAGTTTCTCGCCATTTATATTTTTGGTAGCCTCTTTCTTAGACTCCATCTTTTTTGTAATTTCTCCATTTCTTTTTGAAAAATCGGGCATTCGTATGTTCTTGATCTTGCCTCGTGAGGTCCGTTACAGTTGCAGCATTTTTTATTGTTACGGTTGTTGCATTCGTTGCCTTCATGCGGCCCTGCGCAGACGCAACATCTTGGTGCCCCAGTGCAGAATCTCGACCCATGGTTGTAATTTTTGCATCTTTGCGGCGTCTTATATTGATAAGCTGTAATTTTTACAGGGTGCCGACATACATACTTTATTCTCTCTATAGTCTTTGGGTTGAAATTTTCTCTTTTGACCGTTAATACATAGATGTCGTCGTTTTTCTTTGCCATTGTCCTTACCGCCAAGCATGGTACTCCTGCTGCCACCAAGTCTTCTTTTATGTAATCGTATTCTATGCCCCGCTCCAATCCATAGAGAACGTATCTAACAACTCCTCCTTCTTTTGGAGCCCAGGTGTGCCATTGGGCCTGCTCTTTAGCGAGGAATTGCAGCGCCTTGTCATAATCAGTCCTGCTTTTAAGTTACAGACTTGACCCCTCAATCGTTTTTCTAATAACGTAAGTCTTATCTTTAACCACCCTGTCCAACTGTTTAATAAATTCGGTCAAATTTTTAATCTCTCCAACCACTATCAATGGCGGCATTTTACCCTTTGTTGTTTTATTTTGCGTTTGGGTGTTGTTTGTTTCCTGTGGCTTTTCCGGCTCGAGATCTATTAGAGGGCTGTATCTATTCTTTAGAGGAACTGTTTCCTCTTGGTCGCTTTCGCTCTTTCTTTTTCCTTTTTTTTGTCCTTTCCTCGACCGTCTCAAATATAATTCCGTTTTCATCAGCGTCGTCGTCTCCCGTCTCCATATGCCCTGTGTCTTTCACCCGTTGTTCCTCAGTTTCTGTGTCGCATGGGCTGCGTGTCATAGTATCAGCTCCTTCGCTTTCGCTGCGTTTATTTTTCCTTTGTACTTTGTCCGCATTTTGGTTCTCCCTCGAGAAAAGTATATTTGTAATGCGTGCTGGAATTGCGATTCTCTGTGTATCGGCTACAGGTCCGTCTCGTCTCATTCTAGGGCAGGGCTGCAAGTCGGTCATTATTACCATTATTGGTCATTATTTCTGATCTTGGTCATTATTTCTGATCTTGGTCATTAAAAGTCATTATTATGCTAAAAAGTCACTAAAAGTCATTATTATACCTAATAGGAAGGGTCCAAAACGTGACAAACCTCACATCAGTGCTACGAATGAAACAGGGCAAGGGTAATGTATATGTGATGTAATCACATTATATTTATCACTCAACGAAGTAAATATTTTATTTTACTATTTTGTTACCGTACGTTTCTAGTTAGGAAGTACGTGCGAGTTATTTTTTTTGGAAAATAAGGGTTTTTTTTATTTTGCATTACTTTCATGTGAATAAAGTTTTATTTGACACATTTATTAATACGTCGTTCAATTACTTTCCCTCTTCAATGGCACGATATGTACCAGAAAACATCAGAGCCCTGCATTCTCTGCCAACTCCCCAACTGGCGGCCGACTGGACCCTAAAAATCCCTTGCAAGGCGCGAATTGAAGACGCGCGAGTACAAGATATGTGTTCGAATCGCGCATTTTACAGATTTTCATTGTTTAGTCGGCCAGTTGGCCGCCAGTTTGCGAGTTGGCGGAGAATGCAGGACTCTAGGAAACATATACTCAAGTATGTTTGGCCGGTTTAAGTAAGATTTTGGTTGTATTTGGTCAATTTTTGATCACTTTTGGTCATTTTTAGGTCATTTTTAGGTCATTATTTGGTCATTATTTGGGAAAAAATAAGTCATTTTTCCATTAAAACCAACTGGTAGGACCGCTTGCAGCCCTGTTCTAGGGTCTCTCATGTTGGGCCTTGTTTCTATATTCTTAATCAGTGACATCTGTCCTTCGTCTGTGTTTGAGTTTTTCCTCGGTCTATGTGTATGAGCCATTTGAACTATATCATCTGTCCTCTGTGTGTGTTTGTGTTGGCTTCTGGGGGGTGTGCGCTGGGTCAACATCAGGAGCGAGTCTCCTACCCTGTCTCTAAGGGGAAGGGGAAATCTCAATGAGGGGCCTTCGCAATCCCTCCGATCCTCTGACGCAAGCGCAAGAGGGCACAGAGGGTCTTTGCCAACCCCTCCCTACCTACTCCCTAATCCCTCTCACCCTACCGAGGGGACCCTCCCGGTTGCAAGGAGGTTCACCCCAGTAGATCTACTCTACTGGCGGCCCTCTATCCAGGATCGCGGGTGGGACAACCAGGGGGAGACGTAACAGGCGACACACCCGGGGGTGACAAGGAGGTGACAGCCTCCCCCCCCCGAATGACCCTGTCACGTAGTCGCGGAGACCCGTTCACGTTTTTTTTCCGATGTCCTACTAGGATGTTGACCGCGTATCGCTGTGTAATCCCAATTGTAATTCTCCAATTCGGGCCCTTCAAAGTTCTCCAGGAGTTCTGCCAAGCTTTGTCTGCAAATCCCTTGCCCGCTTCCACCAGAAAGGATGTCCCAGAGGCGGTGGTGATTTGGTCCGGTTCCTCAGGAGGATCCAGTTCCAATACCAGGAGTATTCGCTGTAGAAGCCGATGCCGAATCCGAATGCCGAATCATCGAATGCCGAATCATCGAATGCCGAATCATCGAATGCCGAATCATCGAATGCAGAATCCAATTGGACTCGAATGTGTCCAATTAGAATCAAATGGAATGTGTCCAATTAGACCTAATGAGATGCTGAACACAGCCTCATTCACGCCCACAAAGTCGACTTCGACAAGACGACTATACTTTGCCGGGCAAACGTGTGACCGACGTCAGTTTGTCTCCTCCTCGCCCCCTTCCTCCCTACCCTCCCCGAGCGACACAAGCCCTATTGTCATTCGTTCCCTTTTCGCCCGTCACCACTCTAGTCGCAAAACTTTCCGCCGCGCAAATAGCCGGTAGGTGGTCGCCCTCCTTCGTCGTCCCTTCCATAGCACGCGAACCCTTTCTATCCCCGCCGCCTCGCTTCCTCAGCCTCCCACTGACGTCGCAGTCGCCCCCCCTCCTCTTTACCAAGATGGCTCACCCCATCCCTTCCACCCATCCGCGCCTCCGAGCGCCAGTTGGCTCACCGGAAGCGGAGAAAATGGGTTTTGAGGAAGCGAATGACGTGTGCTACCGTATGAGTTGCACATAATCTGCCGGGTAGCAAGGACGCACTCGTAGGGAGCGCTGTTGCTATGCTGACGTCGCGGCTGTGGCACGCTCGAGTCTGTTTATTGCAGGTCTACGCGCATATCTCTCTCTATATATATATCTTTTGTTGTGGAAAGTCATGCGCGCGAACCGAATGGCCGGGGGGGAGGAAAGGAATCTGTCCTCCTCAACCGAGCAACCTCTAGTGTCGATCGTTTTATTTTTTTTTGTTTTTGTGCTCTAGGTACCCACCCCATTCGGCAGTCATCAAGACAGAGATCGGTTATCCGCATCCGCGCCCCTCCCCCTATCCTCTTCTCCACTGTGTCCGCTTTTGAGTCTTCATGCCTAAAAGTTCTCATCTTGATGTCTCTTATTTCGCTCCCTTTATTCCATCTTAGTTGTTCCTCAGTAATTCTTTCCATTCATTTCTTCTCAGGAGTAGGGGAGACCGGGTCACGTTTACGCGGATTTTTTTATATTATTTTTCACATTTTTTTTGTCTGCTCTTTTAAAGTATACATTTTTTAACGTTATAGACCAGTTATCAGGCTATAATGTTTCAAAAATATTTTTTACAATATCTCATATATAACTGTGAAAATTAAACTAATTCACTCTCATGTCGGGTGCGTAAACGTACCCCGGATACGGGGCACATTTACGCATCCACTGGGGCACGTTTACGCACTAGTAAACAGCTGGGATTAAATTACATTACTAATAAATAAGGCTTGAATGAAGATAAATTTGACAAAAACTTTATTAGTGGTACATAAAACTATTTTTAGAAGAACAACATATTAAAGCATTACGCAACTTATTCGGCATCTTCATCATCACTGTTGCAGTTTATGCACACACAAAACAAACTGTTCCCTGTGGCGCAATCCTCGTGGGCCCATCATTTGCATCGCGTGCACTGCACCCATTCTTGCCTACTTTTGCTACATTTGTATCATTGCACGCAATAAATACAGACACAATCCTCATCCTCATCTTCTGAGTCATTGGTTGGTTTATTTGTATTGGTAGGATCTTGCCTTTTGTCTTAGTTACTTTATTTTTGGTTTTGTTGCCTTTGTTTTAAAAGCATTAGACACACAAAGCAATTTTTTTTCCTTCTTAGTTTTTTTTAGCTTTTGTTTCTTCCTGCTCTTTTCTGAGGGATTCTTTGATTGGTGTATCGGTAAGGATGGCAGACTTCCTTTTTCTTTTTCCTTTTTTTTTGGTGTCAAGCCTTGGTCTTTTTTTCAAAAGGCCTTATTTGTTCAGGGGTCGGAAAGTACCCTGTGTTGAAGTAGAAGGCCTAGGATACTCATTTAAGGACCTATCTCGATAATCAATTGGCACGAAATGAATATATACAGCTGGGACACATTTACGCAGTGCGTAAATGTGCCCCGAAGAGAATGCGTAAACGTGCCCCACCACCACATTTGAAATTATTTTTACACTAGCATTTATAGCCTTTGAACTTTCAGTTCAATTAAACACAGGCTTAAATAAAGATAAAATATTGTTTATAAACATATATATATCTGCCTTTAAATATAAAAGGTTAACTCACTACATGCTTCGAAAGTCATGTATCAAAATTTACTTACCTTGAGAAAAAACAGAAGAATCTTCTTTGCGCAAAAACGAAAGCTGGTATGGCGCCCAAAGTTGTGTGAATGCGAGGGGTAGGTAGCAGCACAATACTGTCATGACTGGTGGCGCTCTAACTGTTACAGATTTTGTGGAAAGTACCTTGCGTAAACATGCCCCGTGCGTAAACCCCGTGCCCCGGTCTCCCCTACCGTTTTCAAGTGGCTGTGCGGTCAAATCAAACGTTACGTCGAGTATGTGTGTCTCTTCGAATTCGCGGTATTTTCTTTTAACTTCCTCTCCCACTCCCACTCGTTATAGGATTTCATTGGTGGTTCTCTTCCTCATTGCATCTTTATTATTCTTTTTTAACTCCGCGTTTCGGTGCTTCTTATCTTCTTGCCTCTGCTGCTGGATGCTCTAAAGTTATGCTTGTATTAAGACCGTCCTTCCCTGGTGGTGTTGCTGGCTGTTAGAACATTAATCAGGTTTATAGAAAATACTTTGATCATCTGATCACAGTACCTTGCTTCTCCCATCATTTGCTTTATCCAGATGGAAAAATTCTTCCGCTTTATGCATTTTTACTGACCCGTTCTGATGTGGGTTTTTGCAATCTTCTCACAAACCCTTATTTTTTACGTTCATCTTCTAGTTGTATTTCTTCACATTTCGGTGTATTCCAATTCAGTTAATTTTTGTTCGACGTTTAACTTTCTTGTCGTTGAAGGGAGAGCCTTACGTGAGGAGGAATTTTTGCATTCCTGCACATTTAAAGATTTTAACTATAATTTAAATTTAACTAATCTGCCCTTAAATATTAACATCTATTTACATCTATAAAGATACTACTGTATACGTTTATGGATGAGTGATACGGATGTGAAGTAGTTTCTCC
The DNA here is from genome assembly GCA_963169105.1 of Ceriagrion tenellum. Lineage (NCBI taxonomy): Eukaryota > Metazoa > Arthropoda > Insecta > Odonata > Coenagrionidae > Ceriagrion > Ceriagrion tenellum. The sequence goes on along the minus strand of OY720641.1, from coordinate 135,181,777 downwards.
TCTGCTTTGAAACGAATAACAAAGATACGAAGTTATTCGTGCGTACCGCAAATACGACGATGCAATACGTAGAAATCACCCCGAGAAGGAATTGTCCGATCTGGTTTCCTTAGTCTTATACGTTACACGTATTACTTATGTCCGTGGTCAATTTGGAGGATACAAGGATGTCAATCTCTATGACTATAAGCCATTTCTAAGACTGACGAATATTTTCCTGAAGATGAGTCTTCTAATATCCGTTATGGCCCGCATATATAATGTTGGGTGATCTAAGGATACCCAGTATTCGTGAGCTGCGTTACTTAAGTTAATATCTAGGTGAACTGGGTTCGATTAGTTCTTAGTTATTTTCTTCTCGTAAGTTTTCATCAAATCCGCTCCTTAAGGTAGTCGGAGCGAGATAGTTCCCTAGTCATAATAGAGACCATATTCGAATTATACGTTTTAATTTCACCAGCTGTGATACACATGACTTGAACATTGCATTATTAATGTTGCAATAATGTAGTTTCATATGACAAATTGTAAGTAATTCAATGAAAATGTCTAAATAATTCTTTGACTTGGCTCATTTTTTTCGCGCGGTGTGTTTGAAACTTCTTCAAAAGGGAAGGTTTTTTGTGATACACAAGAACCAATTGCGGTGGCAATATGATTCATTTTCAAATATAGTTGAGAAAGCGTACGAACTACACGCTGTTAGTTTTTATACGACATCTTAGTGTAAGAAATACCTCATTTTGTAAATAGTTCCTCTCTGGAGTGCATACACGTACCATTTTCCATGTAAAAGGGCCGGTATTTTTTGGCAAATATCTCCGAAAATAAAGTGGTATGGGGTAGATTATTTGGTGTCATTGGATAGGTGGGATATTTTTCTTTAAAATGAGACCAAATTCATTTATTTCTAAGTTTAACGATATTTCGCTCAAACTACCTTAAATAATTTTTGCTCTGAAATCAGCGCAGCGTTTGGTGCGCTGGGTGCGAGACTAAATGGAAAGCGTCTGCGCTGCTGAGTTGGGAAGTTGGTGGCCAAAGGTGGTCGCTCGAGGAGTCTCGTGGGGGAAAGTGTCATCTGCCGTGTGTGAATGCGGGGGCCCGCAGATAATATCCTCCTACCTACCGGCCGAGGACACTGCGCTGTGTGGCCGCTGGTAGTGAATTCCCATTCGAAATTGGAATTATCTCGAGCGGGGCCGTCTGCCTCCTCCTCTTCCATAAATGTCTCTCGGATGCCGACGGTCGATTATGGAGAGAAATGCGTCCCTCTCTCTCTCTCTCTCGCTCGACCGGCTTCCCCCCTCCCCCCCTCATCTCTCTCCTTGCACGCTCGCTGTCCGTCCATCGACTCGCATCACTCCCGAACGAGCGCCCGTCGATTCGATCTCCCTCGCCCGTAAGAGGACGCGGAAAACCTCTCGGGAACGAATGGCTCCGAGATCCTTAAAGGGGATGCGAGAAACGTTTTTTGCATACGATGCTAAGAAATTTTAGGTGGCTCGTTCGGGATCTTGATTGGCCGTTTAAAAAGCTATTTTGCGGAAGAATCGAGCTAATTATTCTTGACGGTGCACCGTCATTCGACCGCGGTGGAATGCATGTGGTTGCTTGGCAACTAAATATGTGGTTTATAGATGTTCTGAGGATGTCAATATAGCGTGGTAGCAACTTAAGATCGTAGAGGGAGTCTGATATTAAATTCCTGTGGAGAGAGACAGAGTTCCTTTGAATTGTATTATTTTGGGACGCTACTAAATTCTTCAAGTCACCCATCAGATTACGAAAGCCTGCGCTTTTTTTGGCGTCTCGCAGTATACCTAGTTATTGGGGGAGGAGGGTACAGGGTGGAGAGGATAGGACTGCAGTGTTGTAAACCTTAAATTGAATGATGTGCAACGATGGCGATGCTGAGTGTTTTGAGGCGGAATTCGAACGATAAATTTGCTTACATACACTTCGTCAGCCACAGCTCATCTTCGTTAACAGTCGCGTCTATGCTCCGCTGCCGTTTGGGAGTATCCTCCTAGTGTGGATGTGTTGAAAAATTCGACTAATGGATTATCTTAACGTAAGTGTTGTTCTCGGGCTCCTGAAATGTTTTCTCATTGAAGGAAAACTCTCCGACAAAGAAAAAGAAAAAGTCCCCGACGTGGATTAGCGCCGTGGATATACCGATCAAAGGTATATGATGACCATGTTTGTAATGGCTGTCATCAATTTCATTTTTAATGGAGTAAATATTATATTTCCCCAGTATCCAATTGTTCGACTTTTTATGCTGTCGCTATCCGATGCACTTATGTAAAGTTCTTTACTTTCGATTTCTTGTCTTCCTTAATCTGTGTATAGCCCTGCGGACTCTGTGTACGCTTACCAATCGTCGGTTAAGGCCTAAAGATTATTTATTGAGGCGCCCCGCACCCCTGCTTCCGTGGCGCGGCTAACTCGGAATGCGGTCGATCCCCCTACCCCCCACACCCTGTATGGGAATTATGTATGCACGGAGGAGGAGAACGCGCTTCGCTCTTTCTCAAAACAACCACGGGCCTGACTCACTGGTCCGCATTGCTCCCTTGCCCTCCCTCTCCTCGTCGCCTTCTCAACGACAGTGGCCCCACCACAGCAGCACTCTTTCACCCCCCCCTTCCCTTTCACCACACGCGCTCGGGAACGCCACCATCAGCAGCCACAGCGAGAGAGAAGTCGACACCCACACACGACACAACCACCAGCCCAGAGAGTGAGCGAGTGAGCATTTGCCTCGCCGAGGGAGAGTTTAGTGTCGCCCGGCCGTGTAAATTCGCAAGGGGGCGGGCAATCGATGGGTGCGCGAGCAAGGGGCGGGGCAGGCGCGTGCTGCATGCTCGCGTGCATCTTTTGTTCGCGCTCGAGATCGAAGCTGCTCTCGGAATGTTAGAGAGGGGAGGGGGTGTGCGATGTGTGACGAACTATCCTTGGAACTGAGGAATATCGCGAGGTAGTCGTCGATACAGCCCACACATCAATTGACCAGCATGATAAATTGAATAGTTTGCGGCGTGACTTGGTGAAATTGCTTCATGTTGAAATGTATAACTTTGTAAATTTCACTTAATTGACTTCATGATGTCCCACAGCGACGAAGCTGGTCGTTATTAAAGTCACCTATGTGAAATTTACAAAGTTATTCATTTCAACATGACCAGCATGGATTTTTTCAGCGATATAATTTGGAATAATGACAGATGTTAGATAAAAATAATATAACAAGAGGTAGAACGAAAGCGAATAGGATAACAGATCATGGACGAACTGTCGACCTCTTGTAAAAAGTTTAGTACTGAAAGCCTAAGCCATACTACAAACGACACATGGAATCCTTTTATAGCTTCACGTGACTAGCTATAAATTACGCGATACTGAGTAACCTGAAAAAAGTTTATGCGGAACCTAGGTGGTATAATGCGGACGTCCGGAAATCTCTCAAGTGGCAACGAATCTTGCATGCAAAAATGAAGAACGCCCATCAGGATCTACCCGTCGAGGAACTTATAGTTTGCGATAAATATAAAGAGAGCTAAAATAAGAGCAAAAGCGGCCTTAAGAAAAGAATTAATGGAATTCAAGAGTAAAATATTGGGTGAATTTTTGGAAGATAACCCCAAGGCATTTTGGTCTCACGGGAGGTTCAAGGGAATAAATCTACAGTAACGTTAGGTCAGATACAGTTAAAGTCACATATGGTGTACCCCAGGGAAGTGTCATTGGCCCCTTATTATTCCTTTTGTATATTAATGATATCACCACCATCGTTGCGAGCAAAATTCACCCTTTCGCCGACGACGCAGTATTGTACAGAGATTGTAACACCTAGACTGACAGAATTGCGTTGAAGAAAGACCTAGATGCTATAAACGAATGGTGCGACACTTGGCAATTAAAATTAAATATTAAAAAGTGCGTTGTTATGAATTTTTGGAGAAAGATTAGCTTAGCCAACGAGACGTACACAATTAAGCCGAACTAATAAATGTAGAGTCACTTAAGTACTTAGGTGTGACCCTTACTCAGGACTTGTCGTGGGGGAAGCATAAACGTGAAATTTGTGGACAGGCGAATCGTAAATTAGGATTCATTTATAGAATACTAGGAAAATGTGACGAGAAAGTAACGGAGCGATGTTATTTTTCACTCGTGAGACCTCACTTGGAGTGCGTCGCTAGGATATGGGGCCCTTACGAAGTGGGATTAGTTTCAGATGTAGATCGAACACAGCGGAGGCCATCTTGATTTGTTAACAATTGTTATGATATGCATAGCAGTGTTGCTAAATTGTTGAGGGAATAAGGTGGGAACCTCCATCCAATCGAAGGGAAAATTATAGGTTAAATCTTTTACGAAAGCTTGATGTAGACTATTTTGCATGCATGTTCAACATATTTTGCAAGAGCCAAACTGTTATGGTAGAAACGATCGTAGGAATAAGATTAAGAAAATAAACTGCAGAACTGATAGATTTAAAATGTCATTTTTTCCCACGTACAATAAGGAACCATAATAGTTGCGATAGATCAGTTCTAGGATACTGACTAGGTAAAATAGGTTTTTTCAGTAGGTCTAAATATGAACGGTGGTGTGAAAATGGGAAGATGGCCGATTCTAGGTGGGAAAAATTCGACTGGACCTGGAATCGAACCGATGAACTTCCTATGCCGCGTCGGATTCACATATCACCTAGTTACCCAGTCTTCTAAGAAACTTCCTGAATTGGTGGGGCTTCTTATGAACAAACACCCCAAGGTTTGACCCACAAGGCGGCCAATAGATCGCCCTCCGCCGATCCCAGTAGTTCTTAGTAGACTGGGTAGCTTGGTGGTCTGAGCATCCGGCGCGGCATCGAAAGGTCCGCGGTTCGATTCTTGGCCCAGTCAATTTTTTTCCTCTTGGAATCATCATCTTTCCACATTAATACCGCAATTGTGTTCGTCTATTTTATGTCTCCTATCCGTTTTCTTTCTTTCTCCATCTGTTTTTAATATTTATGTATGTTGACGCCGCTGAGCGGTGTGTGAATGAATGGTTATAAGCATACATACATATGTGTGTATTTAAATTATTTTGTCGTTCATTATTTTCCAAAGTTGCTGACTGCAAGGATTTAAAAAAAAACTTCATACGTGTTAAAGATGAAACCGTGAAATGTCTTAGCATCATTAATGAAATGGGTGCGAAACTTCGCTAATTTCGCTGAAGGAGCGGAATTAATCCATATGCTAGCTGTCCGACGATGTAGAATATGGAAGGGAAGTATCCTAACATTAATTATAAGCCGTAATTACTCTGTAACTCTTGGATATTGTTCATCCCCGCTGCGGAGATTCAGGGGGGAAGAAGGCAGGCAAATCACAGTGAGTGAGAGCCATCATTCCTTCCCATTTTCGTTTCTTTTCTTATTTTTTCAATAATCGCCTCTTGGCCTCCAGCCTTCGCATCGGTCGGTCTGCTGCCGCCGCACTCATCGAGGACGGAATGCTCGTTCCCCAGCCTCCCCAATCCCGAGAGTGGGCGAGTGGTAGACAAAAAATGCAACTCTCGCACGAAGTAAAACTCGCCCTCCTTTGCAATGTCCACTCAGTCGCATGCACCACCAATGAAGCGATTCGCGATCGCATAATGGCGTACATGTTAACCCGAAAATACATGTCAGTCGTCTGTGTTAAAATATATAGCCCATGGATGTCCTTTGACTTTGGTAAATTATGATGTAGTCTGTCTTACAGTGGAGTGCGGTAACGGAATGTGCTATCTAGTACTCTGGGTAATCCATTCCTACGATATAACTTCGTGGATAGTAATTGACATGAACGTGGTATTCTTCCATCGTGCAAGTGAATTCTAAGCTAGCGTGGTCGAAGGGCGGTGACTTGCGGCCTATTTGGGCTCGCGACTAAGTTTCCGAGATGGTTATCTCGCGACTCCGATGTGCTAGCGCGCTTATTTTGTGGCAATCGTGAGACATCGTCTACGTACGATAGCTAACCAAAAGCTAAGTGTGGATCATTTGTGTTGGTTACCATACGAAAAGTTATAAAATTTCGATGACCTTAATGTGTATTTGTTGGTGGCAGTAAAAATGAGTTACAAGCAAATTATAACATTTCTCATGACGATCCGTACTCTCGGAAACGCCTCGATTAAACACAAACAATCGCTGTTCATCGACCGAAGACCGCCTAACGAGCCATCGATCAGTCCCTGCTGTCTCCATGGAATAACGGGGGAACTGAGTCCTGACAACTCCTAAGTTTTCTGGGCACGCGCAGCCAACAACGTCGTAATGTGTCATTGTACTGTCGTTTGGAAATTCCTCTTCAGCCTTAGGGATTGTGATCTGCGTTTGCATTTGTGGTGACCGACCAACTTAGAAAAAAGACTTACTGTGACACCATGTCACTAGGTTAAATTTAAAATTGCCAATTTCTTTGAAATTTCCCGAGTGTTTTAGCTGCATGTAGTGGTGATGGTGAATGCTGTATTTAGTTATTCTACTGAATTCTACGTTGAGCGGATACTAAAAAAGTAGATGCTTCCTGAGGCCCAGATCTCCCGCAGCACAGTGTGTCACTTGCTTTTCATGAGCCAGTTCGCCTTTTTTCATTTCCCTTGCTTGCATTTTGTAATTCGAGACGGTGTGCAGAGGAGGAGGAATGGAGGCTGTGCCTGGCGTGCTGAAGTGTCTCTCGAAAGCGTGTTGTGTGGCAATGCCCGTGTCGCCACGATAAGTCCTCGTCCTTGTGTGTGTGTGTGTGTGTTTTGGCCTTCGAATGTCGTCGTCCCCCCCCCCCCCCCCCACCCGCAGAGTGAGTCTCCTCTCCACCCCATCTCCCTCCCTCCCTCCCTCCCGGGCGCGCCTACGTATGTTTGCACGTGCTGCTGCACTTCCACTCGCGAGTTGACTTCCGTTGTCATGGAGTGGGGAGCGCACTGCTCGCTTGTTTCTTTCTTCCATCACTGCCAACTGTATCCCCTTGGAAATGAGGACGACGGTACGGGTTAAAACATGAAGACATTATTAGGACGACCTTCCCTGGTTGTTTTTTTCTGTTTTTGCGGATTTGCAAACAGCAGTGGATTTCGACTTAGAGCCCCCCCCCCCCTCTATTAAAGGACATTTTACACGGGGCACATGAAACATGGGTGTGTTGAAAAATTCCGTCGTGTGAATCGGGAATTGAATAGCTGCTCGAGTGCATAAACGGAAGACAGGAAAATCGCCCCTGTTGTAGTTCCGTGTCCGCGTTGTAGCAATTTCTGACTTCAAGCTGCGCAATCAAGTGCACCGTACACAATGCCCTTTGAGATGTATTAGCAACTTGTAACCATAATCAGAAAAATCAACGAGCATTCCTGCAATGGTGCCAGGAACAGCGATTTTTTCGGGATACAATGAGTGTGTATGAGCCACTTAATACCTTCGTATGTCGGGGCCTGTTTCATTACCACGGTTACTTAGTTTAAGAGTAGGATTAGGAGGTTTACGAAAGTCACCAGCTGGTATGCATAATTCCTCGCGCACCGCCCATTTAGAATTAATGATGACGGTTGGCTGCTCTAGTTCACCCCCTCTCCCTCTGACACATCGACATTCAGCGGTTTTGTTGTTTCCTGACACAACTCCCAACTTCGGCCTCATATTTTCCGCGAAGCAGACGTTTTAGGCACGAAAACAAGGGAATTAGGTCGCCGGATCTCACTTGGTGCGCTTGGTGATGGGCGGTTAATCAAGTTAGTTTGTTTTCTTTTCCGAGGAGATAGTGTCGCTCCGCAATTTGTTCCAGTGTGATATTCAGTCATTTCAATATTGGTATTCAATTGTCCTTTAGTTATAGGATGTGTACGTCGTAATAAGAGTAGTTGAAGCTGAGACTAGACACCAACCGTGCAAAAATTGTAAAATTCCGGACCAAGAATGCTCACTGCTTCGTAATTTTCGAGGGGAGTGGTTGGGTTCCGGGCTTGTGTTACCTTATGAGTGAGCTGTGAAGGGAGAGAAGTCTGCGAAGTTGGCACCTAAGTGTCTTGCTTTTGAGAGAGGCGGGCTGCATCCGTTGCACCTAATACGTTTTCCTTATTTATGTATAGATGATCTCCAATAATACCCTACAATACATCGCTGGGCTAGCGCTGCATCTGGATAATTATTATGCAGCCGTACTCATTTGCGTCACCTACTGCAGCAATTATTAATGGAGAAGTTCAATGAATCGTTATGTATTGACCACTTGATCCTGGTACAAACTCAATATGTAGACTCGTAAGAGGGGTCATAAAATTCTAGACGCGGAATTTAAATTTGAAATAACCATATGGGAATCGCAATTTGAACCATATCTTGAGATAGTTTGTAGATTAAACTGCCAGCTGATCTCATATTTCCGAAGGGTGGAAATGAAGCTCGCGCGTCACCAATGTTTACAAACAATAGCGACTATGAAAAAGACCGAAGTTAATACGGCCATTTTTTACCTCGCATCGATCTCGCGTAAGATATTTGGGCTCGTAATCGTCCGACCACGGGGCCATTGGAATGGGATGAATAGTTGATAAACTACCGTTACGGATTTTGAAAGTGGTTGTAATAGTGAATCTAGACTAGTTGCTGATGGCGTGGTTGCTTACTTAGATATTTGAAAAGCGAAGATAAGGGCGCATTGAAAAATGATCTTGCAGCAGTACAAGTCGGGTGCGAAGAATGGCAGTTGGAACGCGGGAGTGCCGAAGGGCGAAGTGGATGGGATCTCAAATCTCTCTCTCTCTCTCTTCCACCCCCCTTCCCCAAACAGGCACACGTGAAGCAGCAGCAGCCCTTTCTCCAATCTTCCCCCAATTTCCCTTACGACCGGAAATCAAGTCCGAAATTGGGCATGCCCCTCCTCCCCCCGCCCCCCTCTCTCTCTTCCCGAGGAAGCGCAATACGACTGAGGGGAAATGGCCTCTCGGTTGAAAGGTGAGAGAGGACGGCCCCCGGGATACTTGTTTTTGCGTTCTTCGTTTTCGCGTTCTTCGTTTTCGCGTTCATCGTTTTCGCGTCGGCCAAACTAGCCATCATCTTCCGACTCTTCTCCCTTCCCACCCCCCCCCCCCCTCCTACGGTACACCTCGAGGCGGTTGTACGGTTGAATTACTCGAGTACCATTTCATTCATTTATTTATTTGACAAAAGGATCACCTCCAGCAAAAAGCCTTTTTAAAGTGAACATATAACAAAAAATAAGGACACAAACATAAAAACATAACGAGAAGAAAGTAACAAATAATAATGCAAGATGGGGAGATAGTGAAAATTACTTTTTTTGGGAATGGCAAATGGCTTGGTTGGCGAAGACAGTGGAAGATAGGATGAAAGGGTCAATGTTCACAGGAAGGGAATTAACAGGCGAAGAGTAGCGAAAAATGAGGGAGCGTTTGGTAAGTGATGATCTGGGAGTAGGAATATGGAGCAATGATAGTTCTGGTGTGTCAGGAGGGTATTCTGAAATTTATCGAGGACACAATTCATATTCTGTTAACTCTAAGAAAAAATTCTCCTTTTCGTTGTTAAAAAAATCATACCTTTCTATGCTATTGTGTTCGCCAGTTAAACATTACGTGGTGATGAATGGGAGAGTGGCTAAATATCTGGGGGAGAATAGGGCTTGAAGCACTAGTATTAAACTATTGACCGAACGTATGCATTAGCGCTGGGAGCTCTGTAGGGAAAGTTCGTTGAAGCCCATTCACGGTATTCCACGTTCATTGAAATATATTATTCGATAATTAATAACATTAGGTAAATTTGCGCTTTACGGGTCCCCCTTCTCTTCTCTCTCTTCATTCCCGGGTCCTACCACTACATACACCATTTTTTTATCCATCAGTTTCAAGCTGAAGGAACCGCATTTCATTTAATATAACGTTATTCAACAGATTTTCAATACTTTCGGGGAAATTTAGTCTCAAAAATCACCTATTTTCAAGATTTTCACTTGCGCGACGACGCCATATTTCCAGAGTTTCCATCAGAGGGATTTCACTTATTTCATCTCTTCCATATGTCCAAACCCTCCCACCCAACAAGCTTGTGGGCCTATGGAGTGAATCAGGGGTGCTGGGGTGGGACGGAACGCAACCTCGAAATCATTGCCACTTTTCCTACATCATAGGGAGATTTTATGTAGAAAATATACGTTTCTACATGCTTACAACTCCGATGTTTACCATTTTAGTGACCAACCCTCCCGTGGGAGATTTTTTTCCAGTAATTATGCGTTTCTACATGCTTATACCTCCGATTTCTACCCTAATAAACACCAACCGTCCCGAGGGAGATGTTTTCCGAGAAAATATGCGTTACTACATGCTTACACCTCCGATTTCCGCCATTTTCTGCACTATGTCAGATGTGAAAGTCCCTCCTCTCCCCCCTCCCCGCCTCCTCATTCCGCCTCAATACCGATAATCCCAACTGCCAAACCACCTCTTTCCTCTTCCATTCCTCCCCACTTAGAATCATGTGTAAATACCCATGGCATAACTGGAATCTTCGCACTGCACCTGATGATGGCCAATAAAGTGCCGAAACTCGTGTTGTATAGTTTTATGTATTAAGAATAGTGGACAGTACAACATCTAGTGCTCTTCAATTTAACAATGCAGTTCCACAATATCTCGCCAGAAACTGTTGACTTCACATTTCTTGGAATATTATGATCCTTGAGGCAGATTTCCTGAGATTGGGCAGTCTGTGTCGATCCAACTCTTCATAGTTCGTGATTCATCAATGTAATGTCATTCGTTAGTAATTCGATGTGTTTTGTCATTATCGCGGAGAGTTTCAATTAGGTCGCGCATGAGCGTGACGCCGCGATGACTAGTTCGACTAGCTGTGTGAGTGTGATTCAAGCGGGAATCGCCGCCGAAAAAAGAAAAACACTCAATGCTTACTGGGAAGTATGTATGCGAAACCGGAACGAGCCCAAGAGGACTCACACCGGAGGCGTTGATTCGTATCGCCGCCTTCTGTGACTCATGCCAGCGATTTAGAAATTACGCGATGAGTAACGCTCTCTCTTCTCAATCATGTATTGCTTCTCTGCTTCTTAATGTTCGCCCGCCCATGGCCTCGCTTTGGTCCAATACTGGGAAGGCCCAGTGGCATTTAGAAGGAAAATTAGATGCTAGTCGCTCGTTATCTGATGGGAAGGTGTGCGTTATCAAATCAACCTTTCTGTTTTGGCTGCCTCGTTCAGTCTTTCCTATGGTGAGCGGGAATTATATCATATCCCCTTCGTCGGGCAGGGTAGAGGCAGAGTGGATCCTCGTATGAAATGAGGCTCGCCATTCTTCGAAAACGATGGATACAACCATCACGGATGGGTGGATGGAGCGATAGTGGTGATATAATATCCAATAGTTTACTTACTGTATATTGAAATTTCAATACCCAATCCATAATAACTTAAGATTTTCTCATGAATACCAAACAGCAGCTTCATATCTTTGGTTTGTAAGCATGATACTGACAATGTCAAAGTTGTTGTAGGCAATCGTTTGTTATTATCGTCGATGACATGCTTTTCCCTAAGTATACCGTGGTAAAGAGGAGTCCATACTCCTAAGGAATGCGGAATTAGAAGGTGTGTTGTATGACAGGAAGAGGGACGTGGTTATATACATGAACGGACGTCTACATACATCTTCCATCCAGTTACCCGAGAGAAAGTTATTTCCCGTATCTTCGGATCTCTCCCATTAAAAAAAATCATATTTTTGCAATTGGGGTTTCGTAGAACTGAATTCGCTGAATGTATTTCCTAAAATTCATCTCGGTCTAAGGATGGGGCCTAGTTTTATTGATATATCTCTCTCTTTGATTACAACGTGCGTCTTTGTCTCGTAGAATTTGATCTTCGTCACTGACAGTGAGGATTTTATAATGATCCGTTGTACCAGCTTTCCATCCATGTGACTCCATCACCCGGAATCGTGTCAGCTTTATTTCGCTGTCTGGGAAGCCATTTATGTTTCTCGGAAGACGACACTTATTCTTGGGACAATTGGATGAGAGTGGACACTTCCGAGTTCTCTTATCGGCTCTTCATCCGGATCGAGGACGTCGGGCGATGTTTTGAGGTTGAAGTGACTCGTGACTGGCCATTAACGAGCGGAGGAGTTGGGCGCCGAGCGTCGTTCTCGTTCTGCTCGCTTCGGCGTTGCAGATCGCGCTGCCGGCCTTCCAATTGGAAGTCCTCCGTGCGAATTTTGTTCGATACCCTGTCAGCGGGCGAGCAACTTGATAGTGGCGTTGTCGAAGCGTGTGGAGAGGTTTATGGAGGCTTCTACCGGCTAAGGGCGTTACACTCTTTTCGAAGGCCTCGAATTCGAGTGACGCTTATCGTCACCGGTCGGGATGGAGCCAAGCCTCTCCGTGAGATGTTGGCTTTTGCTTTCTAGGAAAAGGCGACTGCACGTGAAGTGATACTGCTTTCCCCCTTCGAGCTAAATCAGTGCTCCACCCTGCCTCTCCGGGAAGACACGGTGGGCGTGGCTGCGCTTTTCGGTCATTTCCTCGAAAAGTGCTGGATTGATATAGACTCTTCGTACTAGTGTCACTCAGCCAAGGCTCCTTGAAGGAGGCGGGGGGCAGGGAATGCGTCATCATCCGTCAGTATGAGACAGAGAGTTGAGCGATTGGAATGGGGAGAGGAAACAAATATTAAAATGAAGGTGTTTATTTATATTATTGCGTCTTGCTCAATATTGGGTATATCTACATTTCAAGGTATTCGAATTGGCGCTGATAGGAATGCATCAAATCTTATTTCTGCGCGTTTGTCGAAGGTGAATGGAATGGTCTACGTACGTGGAATATTCTGTAACCTGCCGATAGATTCAGTGGACCCGCGGCGTAATCACGTCGAGTAATTAGCGAACAGGTGACAAAATTGTTCCTACTACACACTTTAAAAGGTGAGGTTTTTTCGACTGCTATGGTAATATTTCAGACGTTAACTGTAATGACATATTTCGACGTTTCGTTGAAAAAAACACCATGTTTGCATTAATTATGACGCAATTTAATGTAATCATTGTGTCGGATTTGTGATCCTGCTCTCGTTCAAAAGTAGAAACGATGAGGGAAACGTTGGTACTAAAAATAATAACTCAGGGCATTAACTCAGTAACAATTGAAAGCAAACAGCGAACTGGCTTACTGACCTAACGACTGTTTTTGGGCGTGGAATTCCACGCGCATCAATTTACTCTTAACTCGCTCATTAGACGAGATGTCCCCAATTCGTTTTAAGCCGTCTACCCTTGACATGAATGTCTCGCCTTATTTATCTACCCCCTCGTCTTTTACATGCAGTCACTAGGTAAGGACAAGCAATCCAGACTTTGAAGTAATTTTCAGATTATCAGTGTTTCATGTTTATTGTGAAGTAGCTTTTGTGTTGTATTTTAAGATGAAACCAAAAGGGTTACGTGGTGATCCAACCACAAAGAAAATAATGGAAATATATTGATTAGCCACGCAGGCACATAAAATAGTATGTCTCGTCGAAATGAAAGATATAAAGCAATGTGTTTAGCTTTTTATTTTGCTAGTTATTCTTTATAACCTTATTCCCATCGACCTCTCCTGAAACCCCTGAATTAGATTAAATTTCAATTTATAATCCGGTAAATTGATAATTGGCTCAACAGCCCTATTTATGAAACATTCTTTGGACGTTCATCTTCGCTATTAGAAAGAAATGAGTCGATTCTCTTTCTCTCAATTAGGTTCCTCCTAATTTCCAAGCCTTATCTTGAATTTAGACACTCGACATGAGAGGAAAGGCCTCTAGGCTCTGGTTTTTTTTCCTCATTCCAGTGCAACGAGAGATGGGTACACTGTGTGCCGGAAGCCAACCTTCAACCAAACCTCCCTCTACACATACACGTCGTGTCGCTCTTAAAACGTCCCTTCGCCTCTACCTGGCACCTGCTACTCCTCCCCTTCGAATGCAACCTTCCCTCCCTTCCTTCGAGGACGTCTATTCAGTGTTTGAATCGCCCCAGGCCGCGCATCCTTCCCCATTCTGAAGTCTAGCAGTTATCCCACGGTGGAAAGTTTTCTCTGTTAAATTTTGCCAATTTCGCAGATTTGTCAGTACATTTCCAAACTCATTTCGGAACACTCTTTACAAGTATTTTAGCATATTATTCGCAGTTTTGTAATCGGCCACCGACATGCACCGTTTTGCTCATTCTGTTGTTACAGGCATGTTTATCTAGGAACGACAAATTGCAGCGCTGCTCTCATCATCGAGGGATATTATGCATTGTATAGGGAAGTAGGAGCCATAGAGGCGACTTGTTTGCTCTGAGAAATAGTATACTTCGGTCAACTTGAACTCTTGTGATGACCCACAACTTCAATTATCACAACCGTATGTTCTCTGCTTACCTCTAAGGCTATTTTTTTCAGATTATTGTTTTAGCATTCAATGTAAGTTTCCCAAGCCGATACTTGAATGTACTCCAACTTACTCAAGACCGTGGTGTTCATAATTTAGACGCCACTTTTATCTGCTACGTTTTAATGGGTTTTGACCAGATTTCACTCTCTTCAATTTCTTCTCGACGTGCGATATGATACCCATTATTATTTGTTCCACATATTTAACCGTTTACACCGGCTTTATTGCTTGCAGTTGCTAATCGTCTCGGTGACCAGGTTACTGAATTCTGCAATCTCAGGCAGTGTTTTGCTGTCCGACCCTCCCATTGAGAAGTTTGGCTTCCAATTCGTCTCTACCTACCTTGCTCAGACGTCGAATGATTTGGAAATAGTTAACGATGAATCTTGCTGAAATAGTTCTTGTACCATTTTGCCGATGAATGCGCATATTTTCTGATTTCAATTTCAATTTCGCGTAAGTCACCAAGAATGCTATTTTTTTCTGTTATACGGTGATTTCCATATTTCTTATAGCGTGGTGATTACGACAGTGGTCGGTTGATTGACTTGGAGTTATCTTTCGTAATAAACGGTAGTCCACTGTAGTCAATTTCTTTTTTAAAAACTTCTTGCAGTAATTAATTGTCGGTTTGCTTGACGTAATGAGTACATTGCTTGTGTATTGCCGTGTGTGTGCGTTTCCTAGAATTACGTAGCCCTCCGATATTGCACCTGAAGCTATCCAGATTTATGTGCCATAAAACGCGGCTGTTGAGGCTTCTGGTTTTCTCCGAAGTCACTCGGCGAGGTTGGCAGCAGAAAGGATTCCGGGAACTATCTTGGCGTCCTCCCAACAAAAAAAACATTGCTGGGAGTTGTAGTAAACGTGACTTTCGTTATGATATGAATAAGTTTAGTAGAGGCTTTGGGTAGAGTCATTTGTAGACGTTGTGTTAGATATCTCTTCTGTACAGTGAGAATCATCCAAAACGTAGACTTTTTTCACATTACTCATCGTCTCTTCTTTTAATTTTCCAATGTGTGCGAACTTGTGCCATCCGAGGAAATGACAGTACTGGAATATTTGCTGAGAAATTTGATGAGGAAATGACGACTTTGTTGGTAGGGCTTCATCATTCAATGTGTTGAAGTTGGCGTATATCGGACTTGTCGGCGCACCGTCAGCGGACACTGTCTTTATGAAGGTCCCGATGTGCGCTAGCGAAACGTACGCCAGGCTACCCCTTGTGTGTCATTGTGTAGGCATCCAATGAACGAGAGCCGGTGATTTTTATGTATAATGCCTCGAAAGGCAAGGTCTTCAATTCGTTTTTAGTTAAAACTCGTTTTAGTTAAAAAAATGATATTGATGGAGTAAGGTGCCACAAATTTCATGGTGTTTCACGGCGGGGAAAAATTCACGGTGTTAAGCATTATTAATAAAATATTTCGTAAAATTTCACCCTTTGAATTTGACCCTATCGATTTCAACGTCTATAGCGTCATTATCAATGTATATACACCGACCTGTGTGGGTCTGTGGGTAGATTGGACATAGAAATCGATCGGGTAATAAATAAAGCGTTGAGTGCTACAAATTATGTTATTAATAACGCTAAGTCAGTGATGTTTGACGCTCTCTCTTATGATCGGAACAAGAACCACGATCGAGTAATTTGGACGTTCTTTTCTCGGATGCGGAACTCCAGCACGCATCATCTCTGCTGCTCGCATTGCCTTCAAAGTGATTGGGATTCAACTTCTATTTCTGTGATTTACGTATTTCACCTTTGAACTTGAGGGGAGCCACGGTGAATCTACAAAGACGAAGACGTCCTTGCGTTTCCCTCGCAACCGTGGACCGTGTACATCTTCCACGCTGGTTCCCTCTGTCCGTCTTAACACTCTGTCGATACACCTCGCTCGAATTCCATGTCTTAATTGGCGATCGCTTTCGTCCCTCGCGGCCGCATATCCATCCATCCTCTCTGCAGTCGCCTCGAACCGTAGAGGTGTGTGTTCGAGGTATATGGCGTGCTCAAAACTTGGTGAGACGGAAAAAACGACACCGCATAAATCACGTGGCATGTGTACAGATTGTGCGACAGTTTGAAGATTGCCTTCGTTGAGGCTCTCCGCGAATGCCATTAGACCCATTCATCTGCTTTCTAAGTAATTATGTGGACAGTTGAATATTGGTCTGAGTATCTCAACTCACACAGTCTAACGGGTAAAATTCACCGTTTCAAGATATCTAATCCGGCAGCTGGCGCGTGTAACTGATGCTAGTGATAACTATAATTTAGCTGACTCTCTAGCCTCAGTAGGCTATTCAATCAGGTATGTGAGTGTTTTTATGCTTTATAGTTTAGCCTGTGTTCTCCCCTGAAGGTCGGGCAGTTTCGCGTCCTGCTCTAGTGGTGGCCCAGTGCCGGCTCTGTATTACTCTCTCTTTATCATTACAAAACTTCTTGCATGAAAACCTTATGGAAAATAATTGTTTTATTTTTTTATATTTATATATCAGCATTTTTGTAAGATTATTTTATTTTCACATTCATTTATTGTCGGAGATCACAATAGACCCACTCAACCATTATTATTTATTTTAATCCAAGCAAATGTTGCGTGGAGATCTGAATGATAATGGTCTTTGACTTGAGTGTCATGAATTCATCATAAGTTTTTACTGTGAAGAATCGACCCCTTATCCTTTATCACAAATAAATGGAAATGACTGTTTAAGTCTGTACTCATCCTTTCATATTTCATCGGAGGAGAAGAAGCTGCACACGTGTGGCGGATGGAAGCTCAATCTCTTGGCTGCCCTCAGAAACTGCGTCGATAAACATTTGGGACCAATTTGGTAGCCTTTTCTGTAGCTTAGGCTGATTACTTTTTGAAACCAATAGAGGTCATTTGCTACCCCAGCCCTCGTCCAGTTTACGACTCGTCCATGAGGTTTACGAAGGTGAACTGATTGAACCAATCAGTGCCTCAAACATTTAACTAATTAATTGCATGACTAATTATTGGATATGTTGCCAATGCAATAAGAGTGCAAATGGAGTCAAGATTGATCAATCGCGTTTCTACTCTTTTCGTCGTGGTGCTCGACTATGCTGCGCCTCATTCGAACTCAAGCCGCCCTTAATTCGTTTAGCTAAAATCCGGAATGTATGCGCGGCAGGTGGAGATGTAGCGTTGATTATTGTGCTCTGAAAATATTAAATTTCCTTCGTATTTTAGGTTCTCGTCTGTTATTTAGTGTTCGTGTGTTATTACAACTTTCTGACGATGTCATCAGATGGTTCTATTCTTACGCCTATTCGTTTTTCTTTATTTTCATGAGACTCATTAATGCCAATTTATCTAATAATATTGCATTCCCCCTTGTTACGCGCGACAGTGTACGAATATCTCTAGCTTCCTTGCTCTCAATCCTCAAGGGATGTGCTAATCTGTCATTTCATGTCAACACTCCCTTCCCCACGTTGGAATTTCATATTGTCCTCTTTATCGTTTTGTTTTTTATCGGCTACTGCCGATAACGATTATTGATTTGCTCAATATGACAGTGGATTCCATGATCAGCGGTAAGTGATAGGCAGTTCCCTGAACCCTTGATCGTGTAGCTTACGGAGAACCTCTCGACTCCCAGCCTCTGGAGCCATTCCTTGATCTCTTGCTCTAACCCGTCCTTGGAGCCAATGCCATTCTAATGTGCCTGCGTGTTCACGTGGCCTAAATATTTCAACCAATCATTTTAAATTGGTGATACGGAGCTGTTTGGGTTTCCTGAGTGACGGTCGTTTAGATATTATGAATGGTCCTTTTTTTAACCAGTGGTCTACAACTCTTGCGACACAGTTTTATTTTTGAGGCCCGGCTCAAGGTGTTGCTCGTTGGGAATTGCTATTGACGAGTATTCGACGCCAGAATTATCTCTAAGACTGCCGAACGTTTGAGCTCTATGTAAAGTGCGTACGACTTAGATCAATTTCTTTGGTTAGCATCGGTGGTCATCACTGTTGTTTGACGTAACGGGAGTAAGCTTTGGACGAAGTGTACCAACACAGTATAGGTTTAGCGGGACGGAAGAGAGCACAGAAAAGGGAAAAACACATAAATCAAAACAACACCTATGAATCTCCAAACGGTAACTTTCCCAATAATTTAGAAAGCAGAAATCCCACAAATACAATATGCAGACATATTAAAATAGAGGAATTTTCAGCAGTGGTAGTTAATTGTCGTAGTTTAAGAAGCAAGATACCTGAATTCCATGGCCTTATAGAGAGTACTAATTCTGACATAATTATAGGAACGGAAAGTTGGTTAACAAGCGATATTGCTGAAAGTGAAATTTTTCCAGTAAATTTTATGGTATACAGGAGAGATCGAGAGGGTCGACCTGGAGGGGGAGTATTTATCGCAGTTAAGAACACAATAGTCAGCAAAATAGAAGTTATTCCCGATAATATAATAGAAAGTGTATGGTGTTCCATTCAGTGTGCTAATTCGAAAGTAATATACGTTTGTGCCTACTATAGACCACCCCATTCAGATGTCTACTCAGCATTAGAACTCGAGAAACAGATCAGGTCCTTAAATTCCCATAGTAACGAACGACGTATAATTGAAGGTGGAGATTTTAATACCCAATCGATAGATTGGAAAACATGCAGTCATAATATGTCCCTACCCCCATACATATTATGTCTGGGGGTAGGGACAAAGATATCTGCGAGTCATTGCTTAACCTGTTCGCATCATACGCACTACATCAAATAGTAAATTTGCCTAATAGAGGGGAGAATGTTCTCGATTTACTTGCCACAAACATCCCTGAAAAAGTTATTAAAGTGAAAATGTCGATGGAATAAGCGATAACAAGGTAGTGCACGTAAAATTTTCCCTCAATACTGAAAAAAGTATTAAATTAAAAAGAAAGATTTACCTTTTTAGTAAAGCAGATTTTAACCGATTTAGGCGTGACTCAAAGACCTCTTTTGAAAAATTCTTGAACATCAGCAAAAATAGTGATACAGACAATACATGGAAAGAGTTCCTCCAAATTACGCGGTCACTTGTCGACAGATATATACCTCATAAGTATAAGAGTGAGAATAGGGAACCAAGGTGGTACAACGCGGAGGTTAGAAAATGTTTAAAACGCCAACGAGTTAGCCACGCGAAATTAAGAAAAATGTAGCTAATAGCGATCTAAAAAATGCTATCGAACATTATAAAAATTGTAAAGCTGCCGCAAAAACAGCCCTTAAAAAAGCGTTGAGTGAATTCAAGAGAAAAGTACTCAGAGAACAACTAGAGGGAAATCCGAAAGCGTTTTGGTCATATGTTAGGGAAGTACAGGGAACTAAAATGTCAACGGTTAATTCCTTGAAAAACGATAGAGGCGAATAGCAACTTCCAGTTTAGATAAGGCTAATTTGTTGAATTATTTTTTTCAGAGCGTTTTTAATCAATCTAAGCGTAATTTGCACGAAACCATACCAGACCGATTTTAGCAACCAATTACCCGATCGATATATCTTGTAGCTGAGTTGTATCCTTACTAAATAACATGAGCCCGAACAAGTCCTCAGGTCCTGATGAAATTCCAGCTCGTGTGTATAAAGAATTAGCTCTCGAAATGGCTCCGTATCTTAAAGTAATATTTAATAAATCCCTCAAAGAACACGCGGTTCCCAAAGACTGGAAGATAGCAAACGTGACCTCAATTTTTAAAAGCGGCAATAGAGAACAGCCATGTAATTATAGATCAATATCATTAACTTCACTATCGTGTAAAATTATAGAGCTTATGATAGTTACATCAATATTTGGACACCTCGACAGTCAGGATTTATTGATAACAAACCAGCATGGGTTCAGAAAAGGACGGTCTTGCGAAACTCAATTAGGTCTTTTTGTTCATGATATTTTAGTTTCCGGAAGAGGTAACGTACAGGTATACTGACAGGTGGTTTCTTGACTTTAGAAAAGCGTTTGACAAGGTTCCCCATTGTAAATTACTCGCGAAGTTAGCATCATACGGGATAAACAGTAATATAGTAGGCTGGATAGGAGACTTCTTACATGAACGAGTTCAAAGGGCGGTATTAGATGGTGTCAGCTCAGGCGAAGTAAAAGTTACATCGGGTATTCCCCAGGGAAGCGCGATAGGTCCAATTTTATTTCTTCTCTACGTAAATGACTTGAATACAGCTGTAAAAAATGGCAAGCTCCGTCTTTTTGCCGATGATGCAGTAGTGTATAAGGAAATTAGAAATGAAGAGGACAGGCAGTCTTTAGCTGAGGTTTTAGATGCGATTGATGATTGGTGTGATAGTTCGCAGCTAGAATTAAATTTGAAGAAATGCGCGATAATGAACTTTTGGAAAAAGAATGGCTTTCCCCGGAATAATTATTGCATCAAAGAAAAGAAAATATCTAACGTAGAATCCATTAAATACTTCGGCGTCACCATCACTGAAGACATGTCATGGGGGAAACACATCAGGGAAATAACTAGTGTAGCAAACCGTAGATTAGGATTCGTAAAAAGGGTTCTAGGCAAATGCGATGAGAGAGTACGAGAAAGAAGCTATTTTACCCTTGTCAGGCCTCATTTAGAATATGCCGCTAGTATATGGGATCGGTACGAGGAAGGTATGATAAAAGAATTAGAGCGCGTGCAAAGGAGATCCGCTAGGTTTGTTAAAGGCCGTTATGATAATTGTATAAGTGTTACGAGCTTAATAGAAGAACTAGGATGGGAATTACTATCAGAACGGAGGTTAAAATTTAGGTTAAACCTTTTAAGTAAATTCGAAACAGATTTGTTCACAGATGACGTTAGATATACATTGAGATCCCCTGCGTATTATGCTAGGTTTGATCATATTAACAAGATTAGAGAGATAGATTGTCGTACCGATAGATTTAAAATGCCATTTTTCCCGCGTACCATAAGAGAGAAAAATAGGCAGCGTAGCAAAGGGATAGGTAGGTGAAATATAGTAAGAGTAGTCTGTAGTGCATGATGCATGTAATAACAACCAATAATCCCTTTCTTATTATGTAGATACTAACCATCTAGCCTCATGTGACCCTGTTCTCTAGCATGTCTCCCTTAAATATCCTAGTTCCATGTCAATAGTGCATGTTTGGTGATCTTCACCCCCTGCCACGCACGCTCGTGGTGGTTCGCAAGGTATTACGTAGATGTAGATGTAGAAGTGTTCGCGTTGCGAAAATTGCGGACGAAGTGTTTGCCTGCGAAGTGAGTGTGTGTTTCCAGAAGATGTTTTTACCCCTTGGTGTTTTAAGTCGCATTAGCAAAGTATAGAATTGGCGCAAGAGCATTTTTGCTTGTTTAGATTACTTGCACTAGAAATACATGGTTAGATTCATCATTGGATAGCTGAAAGAAATTGAAACCGACAGAAAAATATGGTCAAAATCCAAACAGGCAAGTAACTGGTTGCTATACCACCCCGCCTTCGTTTACTTATGCTCCCATAAAGAAAATCATTATAGTGTATTGCTCAAAGAATCACGCTGTATTAAGTGTTGAATTCAATTTTTCCATTCGTTTCGTTTGTTAAAAGAAATTACGTTTTGGACTCCATGAAGTTGTCCATGTTTTCACTTTTTTCAACAGTTGAAATTTAGCATCATTGGCGGCCGCAGCTTTGAAATTGACTGAGGAGCTACGCCGGAGGCTTTTATGGCTTAAGTTAAACCGTCGATATGTGTGATTTTAATCGTTGTCTTTTTCACTCCGTCGTCTACATGGGTGGTTAAGGACTTCTACTGTGAACAACACTGTGCACGTCACATTGTAGGGGTAATTTTTATCCTGTGTAACCACTTTAATTTTTAATACTTCCCGTTGAATTTCTGTCCACCCCTAGTATTCGCGGAAAAGCCTTGATGAGATTCACATCTCATCGGAAAGAGCTTTCAATGACCACGATCGATCAGTGCGCCATGCAAACACTCATTACCCATCCACTATAACGCTGACCTATTCACGAAAACATTCTGCTACGTCCCAGAACTAACCTTTCACGTATTTTTGTGTACGGCATTGTGTCCTTCAAATATGCCATTACTGAACTACTCTAATTGCGATGCCTATTTGTTTCCGGCATTGTGTAGCTGTTTTGCACCTGATGAGGTGTCCGTTATTGACCTTAAATTGCAGAAATAGTTGAAAACATGACCTTAGGTGAAAGGTGATAATTTCTCTCTTGGCCGCGTTATGTTGCTAAGTGTCCTCTGCGCCATATTTTCTCGAAGAATGCTTGTACCTTTCGCACTTCGTTAGTGTGCTGGGGAGAAAAGTCACTTCATGTGGGGCGTGAATCTCGGTTAAGGATCATTGTTCTCTCGACTGACGACAAACATGTTTTTTTCGGGACGAACTGCTTCGCTGTCGGGCAAAGTCGTGCTCTGTGAGAGTTCACCGGTCCTGCGATCACGTTACAAACGAGCGAGTAGCCGCCATGTTATTGTTTGAATTGTTTGACAATTTAGTATTACATTGAAACGCTGTTTCATCATCTGTGCTGCTTCGAGTCTTCAGCTGCGATTAAGCAGTGCCCGAGTTCTGTGCTGCGTACGGCTTGACCCACAGGTCAATGCCATAAGTGCACTTAAATATTTTATTTTGTCAGTGTTCTAACTATTTCTGTAATTTTGTTGCACTCCAATTTGCACCTCGAAAAATGATCGCCGTAGTTCGGTTGGGACGTGACTGTGTGACTCGTGGAAATTTCACCATATTATCTCCGTCCGGGCGTCGAATGTGAATGGTGGGGAAGGCCCTTCCCGTCTTGGTGCGCGTCAGCCGCTTTCCCCTATCCCAATCCAGCAAGTTATCAGTTTTCACTTTCCGGAAAACGCCAGCCGCAGCTGTCGGCTGGTCTCCGGTGCAAGTAACCGGTTTTCGGGGGAACGCCAACTCAGCTGTGCCTCTTTCGATCGAAATCTCGCAGATTGCCTCGAAGCCTTATTGTGAGGACTTTTCCCCCGAAAAGCTTAGACGTCCTATCGCCCGGAGATGGAAAGTTAGTCTCGATCCTCCTGGAGACTCGATTGTCCTCTGATAGTTAATGAAATAAATTTCAGTTTCTTATATTTTTTTCTGGTTCCTGGCTTGGAAGTTGAAAATTTTCGTGTAGAATATGTGGAGTTGGTTGAGTTACGTTTTTTCCGCGATGGATAACTTTCGTTAGAACCCCTCTGATTTCCCTAATCCACGTCATTTCGCTTATCCCGATTTTGCTCGAAGTAGTCATAAATGCGGTAGTTTTCTAGCCCTAATATCAGATATTTCCTTGTTAGAGTTGCTGGAAGTTAACTCTCGTGTCAAATGAAGCCGATAAAGGTATGTAGTGTTGATTGACTGACGTGTTTTGGATTCTCATGGTCTGACGTCAATTTTCCCTTTTTCCACTGGCAGGAGATAAATGCTAATCTACTTACGAGTGTTGTTCAAGAAATAACGGGAATTTACGTAAAATGACTACTTAGTAGAGTACTACTCCCTCATTGGTCCCAAGTATTCTCATTTCCCAGGGGTGTTTCCACTTCGCCATACAGTTCTGGAGTGCTTCTCTGGGTCAAATTTCCATTTCCCGTGGTGAATTCACTTAAATGGCGTCAAAACGACGCCTTCGAAGCGCTCATTTTAATGAAGGAAATTTTTAAAAGTCACACGGGGGTAGACCGGGTGAGTAGGGAGGCTGGGACAGGTCAGTCATTTGATCTTTAGCACAAATCTCACGAATTTACAGGGTTCAGTATCGGGCGCTATGTCTTGTTCGAGAGAGGTCGTTCTGCTCGGCTTCTATCAATTGAAGAACAAATTTTTCGGTAAAAATCTCATCATGTTACCCAATCAAAATTTAAAACTTTCCAGCAATTTCTCTGACAGTCTGACGACGGTTGACGCGCAACAGATCCTACCTTTTCTGAGTGATACTGCCATCAGTTGACGTCGGAGGCCCTCATGGTTGAGGGTCGTGTTGGTCTGAGGACCAATTTTGAACCTGGTCAACTATTTAAAACACTTCGTACGACCAAGAGCAATGATTTTGTAAGACTTCCTAAGTTACATTCAAAACTTCATGATGTCGCGTTGATCCCCTAAACTCGGTCATTGAAAAAAATCGCCTCGGCGACTAAAACAGCCTCTACTGATTGAGGCTGTTTTATCTTATGTATGAGGGATAATAATCAAGCTTTTAACAAATGGAAAACCATGGCTGGTCGGGGAGGAAGTGAAGAATGCAGCGCTACCAACCATACGTTGCTAGAACTATCCGTTACCTTAAAATAAAAAAATTCACATTATTTTCTGAACTGCCCTCGTATGCAAAATACCGTGCAAGCCACCACTAGGATATGTGGCTCGGAGTGATTCCACACCAGGCATGCAACACTCATCCCAGCTGAAATCAGAACTGCGGACATTCCCCCGGATGCCAGGCGAACACCAAAATCAGTCAGGATAACGATGTGCGGTCAGACTTCTTGATAGCGGTATAAACCATATCATATGAAGGTAGTGATTAGAGCGATTTTGATGAATAATGTTAATTGTTCAGTGAATTCATATTAATTATGATTTATTATTTTATGTATTTTATTTTATTTACTATTATCAGCCCACTGTCTCTCGTGACTTCCTCAGATTTCATGATTATTTCGCGACGGGTTGCATTTTTGTAATAATCGGTGGTAAAACAAAGTAAGTGATGATTCCTCATTACAAAGCAATCCCACTTAGTTACACCAGATACCACACACGATGAAGTCGCGACATCAATTATATTTAATAAAAGATTTTGAGTTTGGTTTTAATTTTTGTTTATGAACTTGCAAATGATGACTTTGCCTAAAATAAATGAAGAGCCTCAAATATTTCGTGAGAGGGGAGAGGTTTGTGAGGAGATCGAATTAGTCGGAATTGTAAAATCCATTATCTCAAATCGTTGCTGCCGCGGTCAGTCAGTGGAGTTCCCAACCTTGGAGTGTCCCGCTTTAGTACGCTGCCATGCGCTTGGAATTGATTTGAGGCGCGGCTTAATACCTTTTGGCAATTCCAGAGGCGGCTAATTCGGTCCCCGTCCTTGAATCTTAATGAGTTTCGATCGTGTCATATATTTGCACTTCGCGATGTTTGAAATTCTTCCGGTAGGGCCGAGCAAATAGGTACCGAAACCACCGGATTACTTTACACTTTTAGTCGCGAGTATTTTTCATGTTAGCTACCTGTTTTATTTCTGTTGGACCTTTTCCCCTCTTCCTGTAACCACGCGTGTCTTGCGGGAAATACTGTTATCCTTTCTGCAGTGGTTAAATTGTGCCTTTGCTCGAGCGTATTTAATTGCATTTTCCCGGATTTGCTATTGTTGACCAAATTAGGCGCGAGACTCCTGAAAAATTATTTCCTTTTCCTGAAACCCACTCTAAATACGAATATACAAATACGAAAATAAATTTAAAAATCAGTAAAAGATTACTGTTTGACAGTAAGCTTTCACTGATTTGCCAAGTGCAAACGCGTCTACCGAGAATCAGTGAAATATTACTAAGTGTGTCAGTGAACCTCCAGTTACTGATTTCCCCAGTAATTACACCACTAATAAATCCGTAAAACATAGCAAAAATGATAGACTCTGCTTGCTGGTAATATCACCATCAGGTCAGGATTCGGCACTTGCTGGCTCATGACTGTTTCCCAATTTCCCTCCTCTGGCTCTCCAGCTTTCTGCAAAAAGAGAAATAGAGTTAAATTCATGCCAATTCTGTAAAATTAGTTAATGTAATTGATTGGAACGTACCCGTTTCCTTCCTTTGCCTTTTGTCTTTGATCCATTACTGACTGGTAACAAAGCACTAAGTAAAAGTAAGGCTTTCAAGTTTCCTAGAAAAACAATGACAGGAGTTCAAAGAAAAATATAGAAAGCTGTACAAAATATAGAAAATGTACACAAATAAATGAGAAGAGATAGACTGTACTAACGATCTTTGACTAGACTATTGTTAACTTTCCTAACAAGGTCCAACCGGTACCTTGAGGCATACCGAAGGATCTTCTTAGAGTACTTAATGCAAATTGAGCCAGAAAATTGTCACCACTGTGAGGAAACCTCAGCATGAACTCCACATCAAGCTAGACCACAAAACAAAAGACATTCTTTTTTAAGTCCTATTGTCTGCTAAGTAATTCAGGAAATATAAAAGAGCTTTAAAAAGAAAAAACATACCATTTCCCCTCTATAATCAATTAACCTTGGATATACCTCAAAGGTAGAGGCAATAGATGGCAACTTTGCGATTGGGGAATGTCTCTACCAACAAATTCCTTGTAGACACTTTATTTGCTTCATTTGGGAGTTTGAATTTCATCCAAGCCACCTAAATAAGGCCATATTTTAATAAAAAGATTTAAAGATAAAACAACCAAACATGGCAATACGTAAGTTGATACCTTGTCCTCCTCTAAGTCATCCTTTGAGAGTAATTGTTCCATATGTATTCCCTCGTTTGGAATGCTTCTTCTGGCTGAGCCACCCCTGCCTCGCTTGACTGCAGCGCCTTTATATTTTTTTATGAGGGTAATTGTTTTGTACATACCAACATCGGAATGGGAGGAACCCTTTCCCTGTAGTGGGATCATACAGATACTCCTGTAAATTATAAGATATATTTCAGGACTGACGCAGGGTGCTGCGTATGGCGTCATATAATCCAAATATAACTCACATATCCAAGAGCAGACTGAGCATTCTTCAGTAATGGATACTCTGTTATGATGGCTTTGGCCAGAGGTTCAATACTTTCCATCTCAGGGTAACTGAAAGGGTTGAAAGAGAGTACATACAGTAGGAGAAAAAACACACTTAAGGCACTTACCCTCATTAAACAAAACTTACTCTGTCTCTTGGGCTTTTGTAAGTTCACTGACTGTCAGCCGAACTAAACTCCTTCTGTCTGCCTCACTTACAGGCCCATTCCTCAATGTTGTGTGGAGATCTGGCCCCTGTAGTTCATACTCCTCATGCATGAGTGTCTTCTCTACAGACCCAAATCGCTGGAAAAACGACATGAAAAATAAGTGTGCTGATCCATGATGACTATGTTACTGCATGAGCAGTTATTATTTATAATATTTTTATTACCGAAAACACCTTTTCCAGGCTTTGCCTGAGACGTGACTGGTAAAGTGGCTGAGGCCAGCATCACTGAAGGACCTCTGCCTCGTAGACTACATGTTGATGGTTGCTCTTCTTCAGTTATTACACAGCCAACATGTGAACTTCGACTATTTACAGGGGAAGTCGTTGTATTCTTTAAATCAATGTAATCTGTTCTGTCTAAAAATACCTGAGATAGTTTCAAAAAAGTATTGAAAACAAATGCAACTTGGAGATAGATGCTGGATGGTACCAAAAAGTTAACTTACAAACTGGGTTTTCTTCAACCAGCTGATAAATTTCCATATTATTTTTCGTTGCCCAAGATTCAACTTCAAATCGTTCTGGAGGTCAGATTCTGTTAATTCAAACAGTGCCTCCCCATTCACACATTGCTCTGAAAATGATTTCATATGTCTTATTTCTTCTTGTACCAATTTTTCTCAGTAGAGTTAGTATTTGGTACCTCTTAAGTTTCATCGCGATGAAGAATGGGGGAGGATAATTTCTGTGTGTAATGGAATTGTAAATGTAATGGAATATCAGCTAGATTGGATTTTTTTAATGCGCTGGATATTTAGTGCGAGGACTGGATGAAATAACGACACCATGGAAAGAATCAGTCGCTTCGGAGTCATCCGTGAATTCCTTTTAGCGGAGTGGTCGGATCAAGTAGTGAGGAATGCGGGATTGCCGAAGTCGTTTAAACAAGTGGTTTCGCGCTGCAGGTCTGGTCTTCGTGTGAGTATCGAATCACCCATCCGCTCTCATTATTAAATTCTGCGGAGAAATTGCTCCACTCGACGCTGAATTATCGACGTGAATAGTTTTACCCCAAAATTATTCTCTGGTTGTAACGTTCTTCCCGGGAGGGCTCAGCAAAGTTCGGACACAATGGGCGCCAGTACGGGAAATGGATTCCGCCCGCACTCGGAAAAGGGAAAGGTTGTGGGATGAAATATATTAAATTAAAGAAAATTAGGAATTCTCTCAGTATAGGCAGTGTCGGTCAACCACTCGTTGACTCGAGCACCTGTTCATCATCGAGAATGGGGTTGGGAAGGAATAAGGGGTAAGGTAAAGAAAAGGAAAAGGAACAACTTCTACAAAACAGAAAACCCTGTCTACTCATCCGAAGGGGAGTCCAAAACCTAACGAAAGCCAAGAGGAGAACGAGACTCACCGCGAAACTGCTCACGACCGAGCTCTCGGACGAAAACTGCCTCCTTTCAATCCGAGCCGTAGCTCATACCCCCCCTCTCTGCCAACAGCGGTCTCCGCGGCTGTCTAGGCAAATGCAAAAGACAAAAGAAAAGCAGTGGGCGCACCGGAGCGCCAGCATTTAAACGTTACATCACCCCCCTCCCCAAAACAAACGTGCCTTGTTTTAAACGAAAGAAAACAAAAAATAACCAAACTCGCCCACTGCAATGGCTCAATACACTGGCTTCAAATCCCGAACGTGCCATTGCCCGGAGGCCTTACCCCCTATCGTAACCAAATCATAAATAGAGTCAGCGACCTTACGCTTAACTAAAAAAGGGCCAATGAACTTGGGTTCCAGCTTTGCCGCAGAGAACTCGCCGGCGGCGGACTTTGGAAAATTTTTCCGCCATACTAGTGTATCATCTGGATATTCAACTTTTCTGCGTCTCAAATTATAATAGTGGGCCTGCTTCTCCGACGCTTTCCGTTGCGCTTCCGCCGCATCGGAAATCATTCTTTTAATCGATTTTTGTAAACGCTCCGCATAAGTGTGGGGCTCGAACTCCGTAACTTCCCCGGAAGCGGACTCGCGATACAAATCGTTTGGTTTTCTCAATTTCCTTCCCAAATTTAGTTCGGCAGGAGAAAAACCGGTTGTCTCGGAAACCGCCGTCCTCAAGGCAAACATCAAATCGGATATAGATTCGTCCCATTTTCGGTGACTATCCTCACAAAACATAGCTATCATAGTTTTAAGCGATCTGTTGGTTCGTTCACAGGGATTGGCCTGAGGCAAATAAGGCGCGGTGTGACAAAGTTTTATCTCGAACATTTGGCACACCTTCTTCAACACCCTACTAACGTACTGGGGTCCATTGTCGGTTAACAACATCTCCGGGCAACCCCAGTGGTTTATTACTCCCGTGCGCAAAAGGTTAGCAACGTGTACCGTTTTGACTGAACGCAAGGGAATGGCGATTGGCCAACGGGTAGCCGTATCCAAAAACACCAGTAAATATCGATTACCCTTCAAAGACTTTGGTAAAGGACCGATTATGTCCGAGGCGACTATCGTCCACGGACGGACCATTTCATGTGGATGCATTAGTCCGGCAGGTTTTGTCTGTTCTACTTTATACCGCTGGCAGACCCGACAGCGGCGTACTAAGTCACTGACATCCTTTCGCAGGTTGGGCCACGAATAAAAGTCACGGATTTTACGGAAGGTTTTATAAAAGCCCATATGTCCGGCCAAAGTTGAAGCGTGATTCTCTTCTAAAATACGAGGACGTAAGGACTTTGGAACTAACAGTTTCCACGAACCATCCCGATCTTTGCGATACAATCGATCATTCGAAAGTCGGAGACCAGAATGGTCAGATCGACCCTCCTTTGCTTTTTGCAAGAGTTCCGTGTACCAAGCATCACCTAAATGTTGTTGGGTGTCTAATCCTTCGTCACCATGAACCGCCCCAAGCCTAGACAAAGCATCGGGAACGACATGGAAGCTGCCCTTGCGGTGAATAATTTCGCAGTCGTATTGTTGTAGTTGAGCGACCCACCTAGCTAGTCGTCCTTGAGGATTCGCAAAATTCGCTAACCATCTGAGTGACGCGTGATCTGTGACGACTGAAAAACGATAGCCTTCTATATATTGCTTAAATTTGCTAATGGCAAACAATACCGCCAAGCACTCGCGTTCTGTAGCGCTGTAATTCCTTTCAGAGGCGGACAAGGTACGGGAGCAGTAGGCGATGACGCGCTCTTTCCCGTCAATTTTCTGAGTTAGCACTCCTCCAATTCCTACGCCTGATGCATCACACTCCACCGCGAACGGCAGGTCGAAGTGCGGGCAGGCCAATATAGGCGCAGACAAAAGATATTCTTTTAACCTAGTGAAAGCAACTTCCTGTTCCTTTCCCCACTGGAATTTCTTATTCTTATGTTTCAACGAATCAGTCAATGGGGCGGCTACGGAAGAAAAACTTGGCACGAACTTCCTATACCATCCTACAAATCCCAAAAATCTCCGAAGCTCCGTGATATTCGTGGGGGAAGGATAATTCACCACAGCAGCCACCTTCTCAGGATCCATTTCTAACTCCCCATTCCCGACAACATAACCCAGAAATTTCAATCTCGGCTTTACGAATTGACATTTATCGACGTTTATTTTCAATCCTGCCTTTCGTAGTCTGGCGAAGACTTCCTCTAAATGTTTTAAATGTTCCTCAAATGTCGGACTTACTACGACGATGTCATCTAGATAGGCAAACGTATTAGGTTCCAACTCTGCGCTTATAACTTTGTCCATTAGCCTTTGAAAGGTAGCGCCTGCACTGTGTAAGCCAAAAGGCATCACTTTAAAATGAAAAAGCCCGCGTCCGGGAATCGTAAAAGCCGTAATTTCCCTACTGCTTTCATCTAATTCAACCTGCCAATATCCTTTTTCAAGATCAATGGTAGAAATATACTTTCCCGCCCTAAGCTTGTCCAAAATACTCGAGATGTATGGTAGCGGGTACGCGTCTTTCTTACTCAGGCTGTTGACCTTTCGAAAATCCACTACGAACCGTTTGGACCCGTCCTTCTTGGGTACCAATAAAACGGGTGAGGACCAAGAGCTATTGGAAGGCTCAATAATGTCGTTCGCGAGCATCTCGTTGACTTGTTCGTTGATCGCTTTCTGAATGACTGGGGAGACGGGATAGTAACGCTGCTTTATAGGCGGGATATCATCTAATACTATTCTATGCTTAACTACATTTGTGCGTCCAATGACAGTATCAAATAATTTCAACTCCGCGTCCAGAAAGCGCATGAGGGCGAGATCTTGAGTGGGAGTGCGCTCGCTCTCCGAACTTATCACTTTTAGTCCCGCGGGGTCCTTCCAAGAGAAATCTCGCGGCGTTATTAGAGGAATGTCGACTCCATGGCGTGTTTTAAAAGAGCCTTCGCGGAAATTGATTTTCGCCCCTACGTATTTCAAAAAATCCATTCCTAAGACTAAACAATACGGCATTTGCGGTAAAATATCGAAATGGACGATTACGACTTCCCCCCCAACTACCACCGGGAGTGTCGCCGCCTTAGAAGTAGATGCTCGACGTCCGTCCGCCATCTCGAGATTCACTATTCGATCGCGTATGGTAATATTGTTATGCCGTAACCACGCTTCGACCGACCTATTTATAATTGAACTAGTAGCCCCGCTGTCAATCAAAGCGGGCCAATGTCTACCGTAAATTTCTACCTCTATGAAGAATCTCCCAGAGACTGAGCTTACCGAGGACGACTTGGGGCACATGAATTTTCGGACGATGTCTAACCAGGTATACCAATCCTCTTCCCGACCTACCGGCGGTGGCCTTGGGGTGCGACGCCCTCGGCCGGGAATGAAGGTGTCGCGAGAGCGTTTCCCGAGCAGTCACACGTCCGTACAACCTGCCCTTTTCGACCGCAACGGTGACAAAACCGTGAGAGAGGTTTATTACAATCGCGAAAGAAATGATCCCCAGCGTCACAATTCCAACACTTAGCCTCAGGATGCTTCTTTTCATTCACTGAAATGATTGCCGACACGGACGAGGTCGGATGTGATGGACTTTTTTTTCTCTGGAATCCGAATTCGGAGTCTACCATACCTAGCGGATTAGGGGGAGGTTTATATGATTCGATTCTGGCTTTCTGTGCTTCAATCGCTCGTCCGTGTAGTAACAACTCCCTCATCGTATGAAAGGAGCCCGACGAAATTTGAGCCAAATATTCAGGGTGTAAGTTGCCGTAGGCTAGACCAACCAATTCGTTCTCAGTTAACGGGAGAGTCAACCGCCGATTCATTGCTGTCATACATGTAAGGAACTCGTTAATCGTTTCACCTGCGCCTTGACTGCGTACATACATATCTTTTCTCAATCTCAAATCATAATTGGCGGGTTGGTACGCTTCTCGTAGTCGCTCTTTTAAAGCATCGAACGTGTCTATTGAGTCTCTATTAACCCTGAACCATTGTAACGCTTTTCCCTTTAATATTTCGGGAGCGAGGCGACACATGACGGCCTCAGGAACTTGGTTAAAAACTTGAAATTCATCGCAGTGCTCTATAAAAGAAACGACACTCTCCGTCTCTTCACCCGAGAAAGAGAGCCCCTTCCGCAAGGCCAATTTTACCCATTCCACTGAATCTGTGCGCGGATTTTCTTTGGCCGTCATGGCTTCTACGAAACGACTAAGTAAAGTTTCAAACCCACTTTGCTCGGGAGAAGGGGCAGAGGCTTCCCCGGTCTGTAAATTCCGGCAATATTCGCGTAACCTAGCCCTTAACTCATCTAAGGTGCCCTCAGAAGAGAGGCCAAAGCGTTCGCAATATGAGACGGCGTCTATTTTCGACAGCTCATTGATCCACGAGGTACCTGTCTTACCCTCCATCTCTATACTCAAATCAAATTGGGAAAGGAAGTAGGGGAACTAGTCTTCTCTTCCCGGGGTCCGTCGGGAATTATCTACAGGAACAGGGGGACCACGGAAAGGTTTTACGACTGGGAGAGGACAAACAACGTTGTTCCTACACTGCCTAATTTCTTTTTGGTTTCTTACCTCGTGGCCGAAATGCCGCCGAAACCGCCTGTCTACGAACTCACAAAATGTTGAGAGCTGCCAATCGATGGCCCCACGTTGGGCGCCAGAAATGTAACGTTCTTCCCGGGAGGGCTCAGCAAAGTTCGGACACAATGGGCGCCAGTACGGGAAATGGATTCCGCCCGCACTCGGAAAAGGGAAAGGTTGTGGGATGAAATATATTAAATTAAAGAAAATTAGGAATTCTCTCAGTATAGGCAGTGTCGGTCAACCACTCGTTGACTCGAGCACCTGTTCATCATCGAGAATGGGGTTGGGAAGGAATAAGGGGTAAGGTAAAGAAAAGGAAAAGGAACAACTTCTACAAAACAGAAAACCCTGTCTACTCATCCGAAGGGGAGTCCAAAACCTAACGAAAGCCAAGAGGAGAACGAGACTCACCGCGAAACTGCTCACGACCGAGCTCTCGGACGAAAACTGCCTCCTTTCAATCCGAGCCGTAGCTCATACCCCCCCTCTCTGCCAACAGCGGTCTCCGCGGCTGTCTAGGCAAATGCAAAAGACAAAAGAAAAGCAGTGGGCGCACCGGAGCGCCAGCATTTAAACGTTACATGGTTGCAAAGATCATCATCGGTGGCCATCAATTCCCTGGTTTGCCGGACCAATGCGCAGACCACTACGCTATCCAGGCTTCCAAATTCCCATGCCAATTTGAGGTGATGTTTCTTTCTAGCTGGCACACTTGTAGTAGGTGGCGTGGTGTGGGTGTGGTGTAGGTTCTGTTGTGCCGCGTGTCTTTCGCTCTAGAAGTGTTGTGTAACCATCCTCGAATGTGATTTTCGGATTCTTAGTTCCAGGGTTGGATGCTATTTCTTCTTGTAACCTCTTTTTGTTGTTGACGTTATTGTCTTTATAGAAGCTGGGTATACGTCTCCAGTGATATCCACTGTACTAAAATCTCCACTTTAGAAACTTCTTTTAGGTTTTTTTATTTTAACTTTATGATGTGGTTGTTGTGTAATTTTCTCCCACGTGACTATCATGACGCTTTCAAATTATAACAGTCGCGATCTCCTCGCGAATTTTCGTCGAACTGCGCTAATTGTATGCTGGCGGAAGCTCTTGATTACTTTTACTCGTTAGTATCAACTTAAGGATGAGTCAAATCCAAATGTCGATCCTCGATTCCACCAATTCTCACGATTAGAATCGATATCGAGAATCGATCGCCTAAAGTCGATTCTCGATTCCATATGGATAAATATTCAAATCAAATTTCATTTATCACATCATATTAGTCTCAGTAATTTTGGGTGTAGGATATCAATTTGTACTTTTTATGTTCTTCCTCAATAAGCTGAGGATATATTTGCTATTTGTTAATAAATATACTTTTTGAGCGACTTAATTGTCTTTGTTATTTCATTTCAGCTAATTACATGAATTAAAATATTAGTCGTACGCTACTGGTATATCGATATCCCACCTGTTATTAGGAATAGGTATCGATGGAATCGAGAATTGGGAATCGATTTGAAGGAATCGGAATCGAAAAAAAGTGGAATCGACCCATCCCTAGTATAAACCCATTGCTTTTGTGAGTTAGATGGAAGAAGGGGCTGCCTTAGTCTCAATCTCGCCCCAATAAAGACGCATTATTATTATTACTATTGATTGTATACCCATTACTATGTGGCACTTTTCCTTGATGATGTCATCAATAGAAAGTGGGCTGATCTTTTCATTCTTTCACACCTCCTATTCCGAGTGGCGCAAGGGTCTTAGGACGGATATCGCTTTTGCGTCTCCACTTGTATCTGGAAATATTTCGTGTACATACCTACTCGCTCAGTTTATTGCGAGCGGTAGGTGGCCACATCCTCCTTTTGTACGGACCCGAGTATGGCACGTGTGGGAGTGATGACGACTGGCGATCCACGAACGAACTTCCTTCACTCTTGGCCTCGGTTCGCCCGGATTGGTGCTTCTGCCTCATTAGCAGTCCACGTCTTCCGTGACCTTCCATTCCGGACAAACCCTCCCCCCCCCCGCCCCGCGATATGCCGCGGCTACTGCTCTCCGCCTTCGAGGGACCGCACCCGAGCACCTCTTGCCATTTACGCACCTTTCCATGCTCAAGGAAAGGTGGAAAATTTCCTTCCGTTGCAGTCTTCTGCGTCATCGCGTGGGATACTTGGCCCTTCAGGAATCGTTTTCGAGCATTGTATCAAGCGAAACTGACTTCTTTTTCCATTATATAGCACAAAATATGATTCTATTATCTGCTAAAGTACAGAAAAATTCCTTTCTTTCTCAACACCATGATCTATACGAACGAATATTTTCAACACCATCCGTTGATAGTTCACCAGTCTCATTTTCTCTACGATTGATCAGAATGAAAAGACGAATCAGTCTCCTTTTCTTTTCCCTTTGGACGCCTGAAATTGTATAAATGAAGGGTTCGATTGATGGCAATCTTCGGAATAGAACCATGTTTGTAGCCTTTTTTGTAGATATCCTAGTGTGGTGCTCCCGGAACCATTGATATTTTTTTTCCTAACTTCCTTTATAGTCTCTGTTGACGATTGACCAAGAGAAAGGATGCTTCCAATGGTAATGACTGCTACGGGTAGAATGAAGTGCCATGCGCAAAGCTGGACGAATAAATACACCGTAGGTTAATAGTATTGTCTAATAACAATTGCATTCATCTCCAAATAACATTTTTAAAGAGATTTTACCACTATGTATAGGATAAGTATCCTCTTTAAGTATCTAGAAAATACGGAAATGAAACTTCGTGTAATATCGATACACTTATTTCGTCATCTATCTTAGCATCAACGAAAAAACGTCTTTTCGTATTTCCGCCATTGATCGTCCCGTAGCCTTGTTCAGAAAAGTTAGCGTTGAACCCCGCATCGTTCTCAACTAGTGCTGTATTTCTTTCATTTTTTTCTATCGCCATTTCCGTCTGTAATTTCACTCGCGGGCTGCGCGGCGACAACCAGAGTATTTGTGAACTAGTGTCCTCAAGCGAGGCCTTTGATAAGTCCTCATACCAGATGAACGCGATCTAATAGATGTAAGTAATGCTTAAGGTAGAGCGAGCGAGATAGTTCCCTAATCATAGTTGAGACAATGTTCGATATGTACGTTTTATTTTCACCAACTGTGAGACACGAATTAAATATTGCATTATTAATGGTGCAATAATATAGTTTTACATGACAAATTGTAAGTAATCAAATTAAAATATCCAAATAAATCTTTAACTTGACTTATGTACGTTCGAAACTCCATCAAAACGGAAGGTTTATTATGATCCCGAAGAATTTACCGCGGTGACAATATGATTAATTTTCAAAAATAGTTGAGAAAACACACCAACTACACACAGTTGATTTTTCGACGAGATCTAAGTGTAGGAAATGCCTCATTTGTTAAATATCCTCTCTTTGGAGTGCATACACGTACTATTTCCCATATAAAAGGACTGATATTTTATGGCAAATATCTCCGAAAGTAATGTGGAAGGGGGTAGAATATTTGGTGTCAATGGAAGGGTGATATACTTTTAATTAAAATGAGACCAAATTCATTTATTTCTAGGGAAAATGATATTTCGCTCAAACTACCATAAAAACTTTTCCTAGCATGCATATGTTCCACCATCACGTCCATCACTACCGCGTTGCAGCTCTCAAAACGTGTCACCGTTGAATATCGAACCTCTCTGAGAGTATTTTTGTCGGTCTAGATTGATATACGCTGGACTAAATGGAGATTCTCTACTGCCCGAGGCAAGAGAATAATAGGAGTGTACGATAAGGAAAAGGAAGTAACGCCAACGACTTCACGGGAGCTTAAAAATATGGGATTACCTCGGGTAACACCTCGCACCGACCTGGCCGCCGCCTGCGGCATCTCCCTACACCGCTCGACTTAAAATGATTTGTAAGCCTAATTCGCTTACGAATGCAAGATTTTTCTTTTGCTATGCATTTAATAGACCATACTCTTTCAATCAATGTCGAAATATCCAGCCCAGGCTCAGCCTATCGGCGTTCTGAACGCCGATGGGCTGTGCCTGGGCTGATATTGCTCTTTGCTTTCAAAAGACAAGGAAAATAGCTTAAACGTTTACACATTTTTAGTGAGGATTAAAAAAATTGAAGTCGAAAACATCTTCGGGTATAGATGCCTAAAGGTACCAATTTACCTGTAGTAATTTTTAAAACTTTTTTGTTCGAGGCTGTCTTTCATGAAGGCAAATTTCTCTAAAATCGACGGAGTGCGCGTAACAGGCGTGTTTTTCTAAAATAACTCATGTGTGAGGAGTTCCACAGATTTACTTTGAGAAGTAAAATGTAGAATACTAATGCAACATTCCGAACTTCTTCGAAGAAAGTCGAATGAATATTCTTGGCAAAGTTGTTTTCGATTTGGGATCACTGTGCGCCGCTGGGACCAGGCAAACCCGTAACGCACGGTACGAGGAATCTGTAATGTACATGGTCATCACACGCGTACGTCCTCGCTTCTTTTGCTCTCCGGCATCCTTTCGCATTTCAGTGATTTATCGGAACGTGTCCCTGACTCCCCCCTCCTCTTTGTCTTCTTAACCACTCCAATTACACGCGTGTGTCATCGGTGGTCTTCCAACTCCTTCGCGCTTCCTCTTTTAACCTCGGTTCTTTTCCAACTTATTTCCTCAATCAATGTGAGCCTGCTTGAAACCGAAAATATGAGGCATGTTAAATAAAAACGCGACAATTTTTTTATTTCAAAACAAACCTCCAGTTCTACTCCGAGGCTCGATGTGCCAGGTGTAACTTGGTGAACTTTGCTGTGTATATTTTAATGGCGGCAGTATTTTTGCTCCTTCGCAGGCAATACATTTTACGTGCGACCTAGGTATCGGCGTTGGACGGAATCGTCAGACGGCTTTTCTTTGCGCGAGTTAGCAAGTTGTGCGTGAGAGCATTTGCCTGTTTTTCTTTCGCGACTGTCCCAAGATGCAGAATAGGTGTCGTCATAGAGGAGTAAAGCGACAAATGTCAAGTCCTGTTACCGATGATAATCAGAATCGGAAGATTAAATATGGGACATTCATACCTGAAAACAATTTCGAATTCCATTTCATTTAAAGCAGAAGGAAATCGTTAATATTCGCTATGTTAAATCAGGGTCTGAATGAAATATATTTTCGTTGTCCGCTAAAGAAAAATGTTCTTTAATTAATTCCCTGGCGAGTGGACGGACTGGGCTTCTAGGGTTGCGTTATCCATCTACTCCTATTTCTGGTGATTTTCCGTCACATTTACCCCAAACGGAATCAGAACTCTCTAACCATCTCTTCATTTTCATTCGTTATTGAACTGAAGTATTGCGATAAACGAGGCGGAGTGGCGAATGCGTGCCGAGATGACTGTGGTTCACTCGGATTTTTCTTCTATTTCAAGGGCGTGGGTGCACATATGTGAAAGTTCTGTTGTTTGAATATCTGGGAAGAATTTTCTAAAAGACTAATCTCCTCTGACACGTTTTTTCTGAAGCCATGCGTCTCTTGAGTGTGGAAGATAATGTCCGAGCTTTGGTGGAAAAAAAATTGCTTCGACCCAGTTCGACGTTGGCCTCGAACATAATCTGATTAAGGGTTTGGAGCGCTTTTATCGTTTTCTCGTCAGTGTTATGCGGCGTGCCGAGGAAGTTTACCCGCCGTTCGGTTTTCATTGTGTTCGGCCACTCCATTGACTGTCGCGGAATCTTGCCCGCGGTAGTATTACCACTCTCCTCCGTCCCTCCCCTTTCTCTTCAGTGGAAGATTGGACCCGTACTTGGTCAAATGAGAAACTCCGGAATGTCCGCGGATGTGAGATGGAGACACGTCCGCTATCATGTTACCATCTCCGAGGAACCTTTTTCGGATATGAGGAGCCGAGTCGTTAGGGTCGTGTAATGTTTTGTTTTCACAAATGAAAGCCCGCATGGAAAATAGGAAACAGCCGATGGAAACTCCCGCTGCGCGTGCTTATTGTGTGCGTTTGGCCGCCTACTCTCCACGTTGGGTTTTAAGTGGCTTCTTGAGTCGCTGAGCATTCGAATCATCGGGCTGGCCCAGCGCCGACGGTCGATGACTTAAAGGGCTTAAAATCGAGAAGTGACGAAGCCCCGCGTGGAAATCTCCTCGTGCACAACCTCTCTTACTTTCGTGGCTAGCACCTAAACTTTTCGCATCAACCGTTTTACCTGCGATCACCGTTTCTGACAGTGCTTCCTCGATGGATCTTCCCATTACCTCTATGCTTCTATGATGTTTGTATAATAGTGTTGGGTTCTTTAAAGTTTTCGTGATCGAGAGCTGGCCTGAAAAGGAGTACTGATGATAATTAGTGTTAGTTTGCAAAACAAGTCTAATACAGTTAGTGTATTGTTAGTTTGGTTTTCGTCCAAACGGAAAACTGATCTCGAATTCAATTTAAAATGTTGAGTTGAAGTTTATGGCGATTGGCGTTTCACGAAACGAAATTATTTTTTCGAAGAAGGATGAGAGTCATGGTATGCATCGTTCGATCCATAATTCTTGCTCAATGCATAACTGCCTGGCTTCTCAAATTGAATCACTTTGAGGATCTCTTTCCAAGAATAGAACAGTAAGCTGCTATAATTCTCAATATTCGTCTCTAGAGCGCTGCATTCAACTGCACACGGGCACATGAAAGGATGTCATTCTTGATTGAATTCGACAGTTCTTGACAATTCGGTTATTACGCTTTCGTCAGTGATTCGAGGATTTGTTATATTTGTACCTGGATAGAGAGAGGTAATTTAGCTTTCCACTATTTTCACTCTAACTCTCAAAAAGTAGAAATTCATAAACTTTTACCTACCTGAGTCGTCTTTGATGATATTTGGTCAAATCATCTAGAATCGTTTGAACAGTGGTATTTCTGGAGACAAGGAAAGGCTCCTATTTGTAGAAATGACTGCCTCCAGCATAATTTCATGAACATGGTGACATTGAGCCAAATATGTATATATATATTACGGTCATGTGTTGGCTTCGAGAAGCACACTAACTCCATTCATTCGTCCACTATTGGAAGCAGTGGTAATTAGTTGTGACTCTTACCTTCTCTCAGATTTCAGTCATAAGTTGTTTCAGTGACGGTAGCCATGGCACATGGTAAGTTTAGGCAAGGAGTTGATCAATAGATGAAGCGAAAATTGGCATTCTTTCCATCTTTACATCGCCTGTTACATCTGCCATCAATTTTCCATCCCAATGCTAGGTATGGCTTCACCTTAGCTTTGGAGCTTTAATTCTTGCCATATCCCTTCTCGTATCTTCATACGATACGGATGA
This sequence comes from Ceriagrion tenellum, assembly GCA_963169105.1. Taxonomy (NCBI): domain Eukaryota; kingdom Metazoa; phylum Arthropoda; class Insecta; order Odonata; family Coenagrionidae; genus Ceriagrion; species Ceriagrion tenellum. Next base: position 135,140,934 of record OY720641.1, on the reverse strand, counting down.
ACGACGCAATGAGTACTCCTGCATATCTGAACTCTGATCCCTGGAATCAATTATGCAACTGTGTGGTCAGTGTCTATATTTGATATTCGCCCTATCAAGGGAGGATAGCACTTCAGTTGTGAATATCGCCTTTCTGCCTCTTTTTGTCTGAGTTGTGGGGCTGCCAGATGTTGATTGCGTTGGGATTTGATCATTACGATTCTATTCCTCTTCTGCACTGAGAGAAGTCGATTCCAACGGGTTGTTTCCACTATTTCCTTCTTTTCCAGCTTCTTGTCAAGTCCAATCATGCACCTTCCATTCTCTTGTTGAGCGAACATGAACTCACGGTCCTCCTGAATGTCTATCATCTGGAGAGAATTTCCGTAGGCAACATCAGACGACTATTTAAATTCATCTGTGAGGGTTTCTTCGCTCTTCTTTTTAACTCTGATCCGTTTTTATTCTTCTTAACATCTACCCTAGGCTATGTCGGCTCTTCCAACTTTGTGATCGATCTTCGGTCATCGCGGAAAGGAATTTCGCTTTGCTCAACCACCTTCACAGCACCATTTTGTTCGTCCATTGATGTATTTGCTATTCACTTTCTTACCCTTTCTGTCTGTGCAAAATATTAATATTCGTGTACGCCGAATATTAATATTCGTGTACGCCGCTAAGCTATCTGAGTGAAAGTATGATTGGTTTTATATATTTACACGGATAATTTCGCCGTGGCTATATTTTTGTACAAACCGAAAGAATCCCAACACCTACCAGCAGATTCTAGAATGTCTCGCATGGACCTGTCGTTCCAGTCATGGGTGCATAAATGTCGGGGGCTCATGTCAACGCCCTCCACTTCACTCCCCATTAGAGATGGCGGCGAGAGACCGTGTTCCATCGGCTTCATCCCATCGTCATCTTCCTCGGCCGTTCTCCCGAGCCGTGTGGTGAAGTTGCTCACGGTATTCACTCGTGGCGACATCCTGTTTTGCTCCGCCCTCTATCGACACGCACACACGCCTGCGCCGCTTAATGAATCTGACTCCTATATATTCTGTGACGCCCGGCGTAACAAGGTCACCCCTCATTGCCTGCTGCGCTCGCAATTCGGTTCGCGAAGCCTCTGAAATGTGTCGCCTCATCGCCATTTCCCCGCCGTTTACGGACGTCTCACATTCTCTCTCTGTCTTTCATTCTTATCACAAACACCCGTGACCAAGTTTTTAAATGGTAGACACCAGCTGACAAGTCCTATGGACTTAGCGGGAATAGCATGAAAAAATGTCTTTTAATTTATGTTTAGGAATGGTATAATTTATGACTTTTTCTCCTCTCATGGGCACAATTATTTCAAAATACTGTCTAATTCCAAGTCATCAAGCAACCAGTCAAAATTTTGCAATGAAGTTACATTTTCAAGAAACTATGAAAGTCACTCGATACTAAAAACCCGTTCTGTTGATCGTTTTTCCGAAATCATTACCTCGGCGCATCGCCCTCTTGTTTGTCCAATGTGTGGTCTAGCGATAGAATGATAATTTTCACTAATGCCACGTAAGAGCAAAGTCTGTTTCTCTTGCATTTTTTACGTAGTTACTTATGCTCTTTGAATGTATGGGTGCACTTTTTAGTTATGCACGGAGAGATAATCATGTCGAGGAAATCCCTGGAAAACAAATACGAGTCAAGGTTATTAAATTCGTTGCACTTCCTAATGAAGTCCTATAAATAAAACCTAAAAAGCCTATGCCTATAAATTTCACTGGCTGTTCGAGGAGTTTATTATTGATGGAAAATGGTCAGGGAAAGCAATAGACCCGTATCCTAAAACTACGAGTTTCGCAACAAGTGTAGGTAATGAACTTCAAATTTTAACCTATTTTTCAAATTATGTATTAAATGTGAGAAGTCTTAGTATGCATACAAAGTACACGAACAGAATAGTTGAAAGAAATTCGAAACCCCAAGTATTGGGATAACAGTTTCTGGCTAGTGATGGGCTGCGTTCCGCTTCCGTTGATTGTTATCGTGCCGTGATTCGTTGAATTACATGTTTTTAACAATTTCCGTTTCCAAGCGGTGAAATACTATTATTGCGATGCCAATAGTGTGTTAGGAAATGGCGGCTGGTACCTCTGTGGCGCAGAGGAGTCTTAATGGCTCGAATCTAGAGTGATTAATTTGGATATCAGCTTTGAGTAACCTAGTTGATTTCATTTCGTATAATTCAGGGAATTGCGTTGATATACACTCTTCCTTAAAGTCGGTGCTGATTCTCGGACACCTAGACGAAAATGGCAATGTGACATTTGGTGGCCAATCCATTCCAACTCTCAGACTTTGCTTGGCTGACTACACGGAGTAAATGTGGTCTCGTGTGATTTGGCAAATGACTAAAGCGGGCACGCACGACCTCAAGCATACGCGAGGGAAGGGCACGCAGCGTCCGGGAGGGAGGGCGGGGTCCATTGTAACATTTCCGCGCTCTGCATCTCGAGACTCCGTTGTGCTAGCGTGCTAAATACGATGGAAAACGAAATATGGACATTTCCCTGTTCTTTTTAGGCCGGCCGCAAAAAGGGACTTGGCACGTTTATGGCTGCAGACTAATCAAGTCTTAAAGATGAGGCAAAATTTCAGATGTCGGCACATACTAAGCGCATGGCTCGGAGGATACACAATCGGACTCGTTTAATCAGAAGGTGGGATCCTTCTGGTGTGCGGAACTCAACACAACCGGTCTGTTGATATGAACAGTGTATTATAGGGGAAAAATTTGGTATGTGGTGTTTTTTGCGTGAAAATTGAAATCTTAAATACTAACAACATTTGGAGGTAAACTAAAACTAAGTGAGGGAATCACAATAGGGTAACAGATGTATACAATTGCATGATGACTAAGTACTTTTTGCATACACACACGTTATAGGCATTCAGTCATTCGCATTGACCGCTCAGCGGCGTAAACATGTAATATTTCGTGTTGACAGCTGACAGAAGGGTAGAGAAAGTGGATAGTGAACCCACATCTGGACACAAGGGTGGTGGTGTGAAGATACAACGAATGCCGATTCAAAGTAAAAAAAATGACTTAACCGGAACCGAGAATACGCGGATCTTCATATATAAATATATACATAAATATATGCTTTATATGTATAGTTTTACGCTGAGGCAGTGTGTGTATGTGATTGGGGAAACGGTGTTGTTCAGGATGCGGGTTGGAAGGGAATTCCGGGTTTTTAGCAGTCTGGTTTGGAATTTCTGGACTAGGAATCGAATGGAATTTTTTTAAATGCTGGGAGTTAGTAGTGGTAAGACCGTAACTCATTCGAAGTTACTAGTTTGCTGGTATTCAGCTGTGTGCGGAGACTTGTTTAGGAAAATTTCCAAAACGTAAGTTATAGTCCTACGGCAGGCAAAGACTTAACGTGGAGCAGAAAGGGTGTCTACTCAGCCGTCGATGAAGGCCGCGCTGTGCGTGTCCACGGGTGTTTCAGGAGCGCCCGAAAAGTTACGCTGAAGACGACGGTGTGAGTACACTGACAGACAGACCCTTATCGTGGTCTCCCGTGTTCCCAGCTCCTTTCGCGTGTGGTCACATCCGAGGCCCTTCCCGTCCCAATGCCAACATCTCTCGCAATTATGTACTTGTGATTCGACATTCGCAGTAAGCAGAGTCCCTGCGGGTTAGTTGAGCAATGCCGCGTGCAGCAGTCGATTCAAAAAATGTCCTCTGCGTCGACTCGTCCCCTCCCTTCATATGTTCTGGGCCATTTGAGTTTTCGCCCTCTCTGCCGCCCGTCAAATTACCGTGTTTACTGCTCTCGAAAGTTTAATCTGGATCGCCGCTGTCGTCCTTGTGCCCGATCGCCGCCTTCTTTTCGAATTGTTTGCGCATTTGAGAGGCGCGCAAAGCCCCGCCTCTCCATTTTGACCAGAAGAGCCCACGGTGTGTGAAACCCCTCTTCTTCTTCTTCCTCGCTGGGTGTTCACGAGATGGAAAGTCGTCTATCGTAGTGTGGAGTGTGTCATTAACCCGCGAGTGGTTCCCTTTAAGCCCAGCTCGAGAGTGCGTGGCTCTTCTAGAGTGACTTGTCACCCGCACCGCTAAGAATGCTGCGAATGCTATAGAAATCTACTACGAGAATTAGAGATGGGCTTGCTCGTTCATTTTTGGGGACTCGTTGACTGTGGACCGGTCCTTTTTGGAACCCGTTCCTTTTTATTCGTTCACCGGTCCTTTTTTATGATCGTCAATTTTTATTTTCAGTGTGTATTTACCATTTATAAAAAAATGAGAAACTAGAAATAATTTGTATGCTGTAATAATTGCGTTCTACAATGTTGAATAAAAAACAATGAAAATCATATTACCAAGTTTAAAAAATACATCAAAAGGTGGTGTATTGATGCACTATAAGAAATTTATTCCAGAAGCGAAGGGCCGAGGAGAAACAAAGTGACTGATTCGATGAAGCCGCACAGAACGTCCTGCTTAGTTTTTCCTATAAAAGTATTGAATAATATTTTAATATAAACATCAATATTTTTTGCACCATTATTGTCATATACGGGGGCGTCTCTGGGAAAAATCCAGCAAAATTGTCTTTCGATTACCCTTGTGAATATCGGTTTGCGACGCTCGGATATCGGCCGAAAGGGTACTGTAGCCATCGCTGGATGGCTGCGCCCTCGCCTTGTCGATGTGTGGTTTTTTTCTGTCTGTCGGGAGAAAGAAGTAGGGCTTCTGCTGCCGTCTGGGCGTGGCTGCCGCCGCCGTTTCATTCCTTCACCCGTCCTCTACCAACTCCTCCTCTCTGGAGGGTTTTGTTTTGTTTTTAGCGTTTGCGCAGTGTAGGTTTGTCACCGTGTGTTGGTGTCACGGAGGAGGTTGAGGATGGGGGTTCGAGGTCAACTGAGCATTTGGGTTCTCGTCGGTCTTCGAAAGCCTGGGAGTTACGTGTCGTACGCCAATGACACATTTGTGGTAAATACACATACCATTGCCTATGTAAGCTGATAAGGTGTTTCGTGGAAATTATGCGTGCACAGTGAATACATTTGAAATGAAAGTATGCTGTCATGCAGCAATTGTGAATAATATTGCATGTCTCCCCATGCTGTAAAGGCGTAGTTACACGATGCATCTACCTACGCATGTACTTGGCTGGACATGCCAATGCTCCAAATCAAGAATAGAGCCAATTCGATGGCCACGCGTTCACGCACGTGTGCAATGTTGAGTGTTTACCCGGTGCAATTTGAATGATGAATGTGTTTATGCATCAACTCGCGCGGATACATGCATCGTGTGAACACGGCTTGAGGGCAGTTTGGTCAGTGTTTCGTGCTAACTAGTAGAATTCGACGAACTTGGTTTCTAATGAGTAAAAAATAACTCTCTAATGATACTTCAATATCCGCCGTCAATCAAATTACTTTTTAAAAATAGAACTCGTTCACGGTGGTACTTATCGACCTTATCCCAAGGAAACCGGTAGCCAATCTTGCGAGACGCTAAAAAAAGTAAAGTTTAAACGCATTGGTCGCGTAATGACTGTGACGGTAAGTAGTTCTTTCGTTTCCTCAATTTGAAACAACAATTTATTGCATACATCTCAGCTCTCTTTCTATGAAGGCGGAGAAACCCCTTGCGCGTGAAGACGTTTTCAGATTGTGGATTGAAATGAAGAAGTCGAGTTATATCTTCAAATATGTCTATTTATTTTACATCATAGAAGTTGTCAAGTTTGTGCATCATAAATGTGACAACTATCTTGCTCTAATATGAAATAGTAAAACAGAATTCGAACATTGTTTAAATTATGACGAGAGGGTGATCTTATTCTCGCTCTCAACAGTTAAAGCTTTATCTTACCATTTCGGAGCACTGTTAGCGTCCGCCGTTTCTGTCGCTAGGTGAAGTAGGTGTCGCCAGTGCGTTGTTTGACGTCCGTGTCCTCCTATCTGCTCTCCGATTCTCACGGCTCCGCCTCTCGCATGCACTACTATCGCCCTTATCAGTCACCAGCGGTTGGATTGTCACGTGAGTCCTCTCATTTGCCATTCGCGGTCTTCCTAGCGCAGAGCTCTCGTCAGTGCTCCGATCCATCTCACTAGACGGTGGAAAAACGGTGGTACTTTTTAAGTTCAGCTGCCGCGTGTTCTTATGCATTTCCATGTGTGTGGAACCTTGCTAGTCACCTCTACCTTATGTGGATGGGAGCGATTTCACTCCAGTCTTGCACAACTGTCCATTAAACTTTCGTATCGCTAATGGCTACTTTATTAAATGTGTGCTGGCATCGAGAGAAGGCGCTAATGACTATTCATTAGGTCTCCTAGCGGCTGGAACAACAGAGCTTGAGAATCCTCTACGCGAAATAAATCATTGACTTTGGTCCGTGATTGATTTTTTCAGGATAAATATCATTTTTGCCACTTTATCGAAAGATATTCGATTATTAGGTAGAGCTCTACATCTACGCAATCTACATCTACGTAATACCCCGCGACCCAGCACGAGGGTGTGTGGCAGGGGGTGAAGATCACATCTAGTCCAGGATGGAGCCGTTTCGACTCGGAGACTTGCCTGGCGTGTATCCTCGGTGCAAGAGTAGGTCTAGAAGTTAAACTCAATTTGTTGAGTAGATTCGTGCAAACTCCCTTCTGTTTGTTTGAGGTCGAGTCAAACTACCGCGGAAAATCATTCAAGTCGTGTGAAAAGTGAGCCGTCTAGGAATCATGGATCTGCTGTATTGACAGCTGCGGAAGACCATGGAAGTGTCAAATGTAATGAGTCACATAGACTGTGTATTAAATTTTAGTGGGCATATTGGTTTTGATACCAAGATAAGGCCGGAGTCGTGGACCAACTCAAACGTTTTGCTCTCATCATTAATAATGTTTTTGTTTGATTCGATGGCTATGTGGTTCCCTACCATTTGCGACTTGTGTTTCCCTTCGTGCGACTCTTTGCCCTTGGCCCACAAGTACCCCAAGCAGTTGGACCGTTGGCGCTGGAGAAATATGCTTCCCACGCTTCCACCACTTGTCTCCTTTAGATAGAGTACCCCTAGACCTCTTAAGCGCGTACCCTTTAAGCGTTCTCATTGTATCAAATGAGAAGGTGCTGTTTTAGATTTATTTCTTCATCATGTGTGTCATATTATACTTAGATATACTTAACAAATTAATTGATGGTTAGCACGAAGTCGGTTTCTGTCAGGTCGATGCCTTTAATGTCTAGTTCATCAATGGCTTGATATTAGTTGAGAGACGTGCTAACGAAGGAGAAAGAGACGAGAAATATGTTCATCACATTATGAAAGAAAAGTGCTGAAACCCTTCGGAAGCTCATACTTGTTTTTTTATTACTTACTCAAATTTTTCTTTGGTGGTTATATTTTATCAAGGTAGAAATTTGATGGAAAGGGCCCGAATATCTTTCCTGGTAGATTGTGTTATGTAATTTTTTTGTTACATCTGGATGCTTCGTGATCGTTTGTGCATGCTTATGCTCGTTCATTGTCCTGTCTTATGAAAAAATGAATCCATTAAATTAAACCTCCCACCGTGTTCAATGTTCCCGTCCGTGCTAGGTAATGAAAGAACTTCGGTTCTCCCGGCGTGTCTGGCGAATAAAGGTCGGATCCGATGTTCCACCGGGTTGGAGGCTCGTAGCGTTTCGTACCTCTGAGGATTAAGAGTAAGTCGAAACGTGAGACATAGAGCCTCTAAGCCGTTGGAACATCCAAAATACCTTTCAGTGGTAAGTTCGATTGCTGATCGAAATGTATTTTATACATTGCTTTTGTTATATGTTGCGGAATACATTCTCTGGAACGAGTTGTGATCGTCTGTAATTTATCTTTACAATGTTCCGCCTCTCCAGGAAAAGGTATCACTTCCCTCGCCTTGCCTTCGCTTCTTCTCTTGTATGGCTCCGAAGTCCACCGCGCGTATCAGACAAATTACCCGTATCGACATTTTTTTCCTGCCTTTTATCTCTTCATTCCGGGGCGGGGGAAGGTGGGGGGGGGGGACTGGAGCGGTGTGCAACAGCCTACAGGAGAGCCAGTCTCGGATCGGAATACCTTGTGTGGTGGCAGTGCCGGTCTTTGTCTGCTGCGGACGAAAGCGAACTCTCTTTCTTTACCGTCGATTCTTTCTTTTCTCGTGCCTTTTGTAAAATGTGGAGTATTCGCCCGATTTTGTGTGTCTCCTGTGAATGTCGTTCCGTCGGCGTGTAGGTGTCTCTTGTGCTTTTCTCTTATCTGGCGCCATCACGTGCCTCGTGTGCTTGAACGTTGGGGAGCTTAATCGCACGGAAGTGACGATAGAGCTGTGGCCGAATCTCCGTGCTTGCCTGTCGTGACCTAGCTAGAGCGTGACGCGCTGATGGCGTAGAGGATAATTTTCGAGCTCGTTCAGCCGGCCACCAGTATACCATTCCTTGAGCTCTAGAGCCGAGGCTGGATGCTTATTGCTTCTGGCTCCAAAACTCTTACAGGCTTCGGAAGAGAGCTCTCTCAAGGTCACCGGCGCGCGCTACCGCGCTGCCATGTTTCGTCTCCGCGAAGCAGCTCCTCCGGCCACGGCTTAATTGGTCCTATCCTATGGCTTTTTTGTGTGTGCCACTGCGATGTGGTTTTTGGCGTGAACTCATTGGGTGCTACTTGTATTGCTCTATGTGAGCTTGTGGGAACGCTTTAATTCCATATACCACGTCTGAGTGATTATTTCATCATTCCTCCGGTGCCTTGGTTACCTATCCGAATGTGAGGTGATTATCGCGTCTGTATTTGTCCACTGTCTTGTTCCGCTGCCGTAGTTGTTTCTTCCGTGGTGGAGAGAGGGGACTTGCGGTGGAGTGCCGTGAGGACTTGCCCTTGCCAACTGTAGGCCTTGTGGATAGTCCTGCTTTCCTCCTTGCGACGATGTCAAGCGAGTTGCCTGTCTTGCCATGTGAGCTGATTTCCTCCGGTGGCCGTGGTCCTGTCTGTCAACCGTCCTATCCCGCCGCTGCTGTCGTTGTTTTCGTCGTGCCTTCGTCTAGGATCCGTGGATGACTTCTCGATTGCCTTCTAGTCCGTGATGGAGCGTAATTTGGAAGCCTGTGATGGACGACGCGCCCACTTCTGACGACGAGGACGTCAGTTTATACGAGGAGGACGCGGGCTCCGGAGTCATCGCCGCCCTGAGGGAGACTCTCGATCCCCTGCTGTCCGCCATGTACCGGCCGCCACCGCCCAAGAGGAAGGAGGAGGCGGTGGTCCCTCCGCCACGCCCCCCCAGGGCCATGGACTCCGCCAAGAAGGCGGCTCCGCAGCAGGCGGCCGCCAACGCGGGGGGGGGGACGACGCCTTTCTTCCGGGGGTCGAGTCTGCGTCGTACGGTGGAGGGGGTTGTAGCGACGAGGAGGAAGGAGGCCGCGGGGGCAGAAGATGACCAGCGGCGACGGCAAGGGCAGAGGCGCCCTGTTGCGGTGGTGTCGCGGACGGCGTCGATGGACCGCCGGCGTGCGGAGGAGAGGGGCGGGGAGGGGCAGGATGTGGGGGCCGCTTGGAAGTACGGGACGCACCGCAGGAGCCACGACCCGTCGGTGCCGCCCCCGGAGGATGCCCTGCCCCCCATGGGCACCGTGAGGCACTACGGGGGCGTCGTGGACGTGGTCAGCGTGGGCGACGACGCCGCGCCACCGCTTCCGACGCCCGTCGATGCGCTTCTGCTGCTCAACGGCAGCGACAGCAGCCACCCGCATCCCCACCACGCCACGATTCACGTGCCACGTGCCGACGGCGAGAAAAAGGTAATAATGGACACGGGACACAGCGATGGGCTCGCGTCCATCGAATCCGTCAATTCGGATTCAATTCAAATTCAATTAGCGAGAATATTTCCATTGAATTGTGGAGAATGAAACTGAAGGAATTCTGAGGCACGTTATCATGGCCGGCTGAAGGATTTTCCGTGTGGTTTGTTTAAAGTCTGAAGCGAGAATCAGAAAGTCCCGTTAACCCCTGCATATTCTTCTTCCATTGGCGCCACAGCCTTCTGTCGGGTTGGGCCTCTGCTACAATCTTCCTCAACTACTCTCTATTAATGGCCTAATCTCTCTCTCCTTCCTCTAAATCTCATAGCAGCCAGGTCCGCATCCACTCCGTCTTGCCATTTTAAGGTAGTCCGAGCGAGATAGTTCCCTAGTCATAATAGATACAATATTCGAATTATACGTGTTAATTTCACCAGCTGTAGGACATATCAATTAAATATTGCATTATTAATGGTGCAATAATATAGTTTTATATGACAGAAATTGTAAGTAATTAATGGAAATTTCTAAATAAGTCTTTAACTTGACTCATTTTTTCGCGCGGTACGTTTGAAACTCCATCCAAACGGAAGGTTTTTTGTGATCCCGAAGAATTTATTGCGGTGAGAATATGGTTAATTTTCAAAAATGATTTCAACATTGTTCGGGTTGCATCCGCGTCGGTTGTCATTCAGCACAACAGGTTCGCCAGCTATCCTGCTGGCGTCTTCAGGTGAAGGATCCTTCTATCATCATATCATCCTTCGCCTGAGGACGCCAGCAAGATAGCTGGCGAAACTGTTGTGCTGAACGACAACTGACGCGGATGCAACCCGAACAATGTTAAATCATTTGATCAACGCCGCGGAAACCTGCGAGCTAACATCAATTTTCAAAAAATAGTTGAGAAAACATACAAACTACGCGCTGTTAGTTTATTTACGACATCTAAGTGTAGGCAATGCTTCATTTTTAATATAAGGTCTCTCTGGAGTGCAGGCACGTACCATTTCCAATGTAGAAGGACTGGCATTTTCTGGCAAATATCTCGGAAAGTAATGTGGTAAGGGGTAGAATGTTTGGTGTCATTGGATAGGTGAGATATATTTATTTAAAATGAGACCAAATTCATTGATATCTACGTAAAATGATATTTCGCTTGGCTTAAGCGTGGACGTCATTTTCTTTTTACATTGAATAATCTTCTCTTCCAGACTCGTTTGGCCACTCTCTCGTCTGGCATTCTTATGAAGTGTCCCATCCATTTGAGTATTTTTGATTTGATGAACCTCGCAATGTCTTGGCCATCTATGAGGTTGTCAAGTTCTTCGTTCCAACGCATTCGAAAAACTCCGTTTTCTTGTATGGGGCACAACTTCTGAAGGCGTCGGGGAGAAAGAAAGTATGAGAAGTCTTTCCGCAGTTTTTTTTCACTTACTATTTACTGTTCTTTTCTGGGCGCAATTCGTCCGCAAAGAGTGGTCTGTTAGTCTCTCCTCTTCTCGGTCTACACTCCTTCCAATAGTTGCAGTTGCATTCTTGTCGGCTCTGATTGTCGACAGCAGTGTAATTTTTCTCAGCTTTTCGGATCCTAATCGGAAAAGAAATGCGCTAGCCAACCGTTGGATGTTTGGAAATTTTCGGCAGACACTATGAAATCGGTGGAGTTATAAATGCTCAAAGATGAGCGGTGACTCAGTTTTAAACGTTTGTTATTATGCGAAGTAAGCCGTCGGTCATTTGACGTGAACTTCGGAAGTTCGGGGGAGCGTGTACCCCAAGAGAGCGTTAACAAGAGCGGCTCCCATGGAATAGGGAAATTGTTTCTAAATGGTAAATTTTTTTTGTAAATTGTTTCTCTAATGACCTGGCATAAGCGAACGATGCGTATTCGGAAATGTTTCCGCAGCCGCTTGGAGGTAAGGGAGATTCCTCTTATTGCGTATTCTTGTCTTTGTAGGGTGAAAACTTACTTTCATCTTCGTCTGCTTATTACCAAGCTCAAAGATGTGAAGGCAAGGGGTGAAATTTCAGCAACGAGGACTTCACTTCGTGCTACTACTGATATGTAAACTGCGAGTGTCTGTGTGTTGTGCAAAAAAATGTAGTATTATGTAGCAGTGGATGCATTTACAACGTGATCTACAATGTATGCTGCAAATGAATTAGAAAGTGCATGCATTTGTGCATTTCGCATATATGGTCCGTCGCACTGTGGGCTGAAATCGAAAAAAGTTCGCCTAAACCTCAATTTTCGTTTTTAATGTTGATCCGGGGATGAGAAATTGGTGTATAGGAATACCCATGTGATATATAACAGTAGATTTGGTTTTCATGATGGTCGCTCATTAAATGTAAACAGTTCTTGGAAATTGAATAAAATTGCGTGATACATGGAATGTGCGATGCTTGTTCAACTGGCGACGGAGTATAGTATAGGAGTTAATATTTCTAAAAATATTTCTTTATAATATGATTCTCTCAGATGATGGAGAAGCAATTTTTTTAGTGACTTACCTTTGTTAAGTTATTACATACTAAATAAATGACTATTTTTCGCTCTATTTTTAGCAATGGCAGTGATGAGTGTGCTTACCGCCGCTTGCCGTTCATGTGATATTTACACCAGGAATTAGGTTGAAGTTTTTATTATGTGATGAAAAAGAAAAGTCTTGCACCCATTTGCACCCATTTGCACCCATTTGCACCCTTTCATTTTTTGCTGAACAGCGCGAAACAAAGAGGGTGCTTCTCGTCGTCGCTCAGCGTAACGCACTCTCTAGCGAAATCGGAATCTTTCCGTTTCTGTTTGAGAACCCGGAATATCCCAAGCTGGTATACACGTGGTACGTCGAGACGTAGGAGAGTTGTGCAGGAAGTACGTGATACGTCCCCTTCGAGTAATCGACTAATTATTTATGTACATCACTGGTCAAATGTAATTACAAACTAGTCCCAGTGGTAGCTGTGCTTTCTTTATCTTTGACGGAAAATATATCTTTTAAACCTGCACTTTCAGCAGTACATTTTTTCTTGTAGTTTATGCTCATGATATAATGGACAGAAGCACGTTGGGATTGGTAAATGTTTTTGACGCCGCCAAAAAATAGATTTTGATCTCGGCTTCTACTTCGTTCAAGTGATTCGTTCTATGTGTGAGGGGGGGATGTATGAGGTTGATGCTTTGGTCTGCGGCTTGGGAGGGGAGGCTCTTTGATCGAGCCTCTCGACGCGAGAGCAGCTATAATTCAAATATCCGAACGTCCTCGAGAGATAAAAATGCAGTAATCGGACGGAATGCCATTTTTATGAGTGTGGCTTTTTGAGAGCGTGCCGCCTATTTATAAATTGGACGGTAGAAGAAAGGCTGCTTCCTTCAGTCGGTTGCTGTGACTACTGGTGCAGACGGCGCGAGAAGAAAGATATAATGGGCAGGCTCTTATTTTGTCCTGCCACCCCACGTGAGAAGGGCCCTGTTTTTTAGACGTCGAGGCTAGTCGTTGCGTTTTCATGATCACCGTCGCACGATTCCAATGGATGCGCCAGAAACTACTTACGCGCGCCACAAGAAACTTCTTTCTTTCGAGTGAATGGTTCTCATGAATGCATACCGGCACTTACGAAATTGCGCGAATGACGCACCGGCGCGTTATCGGGAGTAGAAAAATGTAAATGGTGAAACTGCTACCTCCGCGTCGACTTCGCATTTTTTTAAACACGACTTAGACCCTACCATTTTTCAGCACATCGCGACATTAACCTTTCAAGGCTATCTATTCGCAATGATCTCTACTTCGCTCTTGTAAGACCCTTTACCACTTTAAAATGAATCACTGATATATAAGGAACCGCAGAGTTCAAAGAATTGAAAAGAAAACAATTCCACGAGATCCATCGTACGATTCTCGCCTACGAAAGAGAAAACATTATTCACGGGGCTGCTGCCCTCGGCATGAGCCGGTGCAATGCACTTGGCTCTCCATACTGACCTCTGGATCAGGCCTGAGGACGTATGTCGCCTTTTTCAGGGAATTTCGACGATGATCATTCTTTACATTCTCATTTAGGGTCTTATTTGCTCTAAAAAAATCAGTTATCTATCGTACACATCCGATCCCATTTCTCATTTATGAGGAAACTATCTCAAGAATCTAGGAAATGTACACGAGGGCAATGTCATATTGTCGCCCGGGGGTATTTATTCATGGAGCTCATACGGTTCTTATTGTTCCTTCAATGCATTCAACATAACTTACACTGTGGCATTGATTTACATAAGTGCACATTCAATGATTAGTTAATGTATACATCACATAAGAAATGCTTTCGTGTGTCCGTATTGCGTTTCACTCTTTGGCGTCTCAATCTAACGAAAAGGCATTTAGGGGTAAATCGACCTAAAACATGGATTTGGAATGGTATTGCAATATTTAGCAAAAAAATATTACTAGCAAAAATAGCATTCCTATTTTATTTATGAATTAGTGAAGCAAGTATTTTACTGTGGCTTCATGTGCAATCGTAAACTCTGGGATGCCCACGGTATTTAATTATGTGTTACCCTTATAAAAAAAATCATTATTTTCCCAGTCCCATAAAAGATACGATTATTCATCATGATGAATTGAAACGTTACTCATTGCTAGAGTCGCGTATTCATTATCCCTACGAGAGCGCCTCATTATTAATTCATCGGTTTTGATCCTGGACGTTCTATGAAGCTATTCTATGAAACGCAACGGAACTTTGGTGTTAAACACCTAGTAAAATGCGAGCTAGGCCTCGAGCAATGATGATAATGGCAGCTTGATGGGATCCCTCAGATGTCCCATAAAAATTCTCTTGTATGAAATGCATGGTTTGTAAGCGAATCGCCCATCACTAAGTTCACTCAATCGCTGCTTAGTGGGTGCTCTTTTTCCATTGCACTTGACAAATTACGAACTGATTGCCTCACCGTTTCATGTTTAGTGCTGCTGAGATTTATTTGAGATTATGACGATGTGACTAGTCTAACATTTTGAATTGATCTGTTCTTGTTAATTAGCCGTGCTCACTACTTTTTTTTTAAGTTTCCCATCCATCGGATGCTTAACTTGGTAATGATGGTTCCAAGCCCCTTATTTGCGTCTGTCATTGGAATAAATTGATAATGGACTTCCTCTATTGATGGCTGCAAATTTCAGAAACCTTATCAATGAAACATTTCAACCACGTCTAAGACCAGCTGGAACACCACATTAATGATGTATTTTATTAATATGCATGTTATGGAACTCGTGTTCACTTAAAAAATATGGCTCACTCGAAAGATTGCCCTCTCTCTTACTCTGTATTGCCTCTGAATCAAATCATGAGTTGCGTAGTGGTCCCAGATAACCTATTTCTTGGGCAGTTTTCACTATATTCATCATGATAAAAATAATTAGATGATCTGAGTAATTCGATCTCACAATAATTTATACATACGACACAGTACTTTATATGTAGGATTGGGAATGATACAATCACTCAGGTCATCCACGAAGAGGGCTAACAACAAGTCAAGAACACCACCCTGTGGTACCCGGGATGAGGCGGTTAGATACTCGGATGATGATCGGTCAACCAGTAGGCGTTGAAAATGAGGGTAAAGGAAATCGGCAGTAACAGGTAGTGGAGCTCCATCAATATTTTAACGGTGCTTAAGTTAGCAAATTAGCGGACTGTGGTTCACGTAGTCGAAGGCCTTGGAGAAGTCAATGTAGCATACATCAAGTTGGGAGTTACGTTCGAAAGCAGAATCAATGTGATTCTGAAAGGTACCAAGATTAGTTATACATTAACCACCGGGGAGAAAACCATGCTGGTAGGTTGGAAGGCTTTTTGGCGTCCCGTCTGAAGGAACTTGAGCGTAGAACGCTTAGCCCTCGAGTTCCTTAAGTTTCATATTTGGGGTTTCGGAACCTATGTATCATCATCATCATCTGGTTATTTGTCGACGTAAAACATTTCTCTCGATATGTATATTGTTGGTAAGTGTAGGAGAGGGGCAAGAGGTGGAGAAATGTGTATATGCTGCAAGCGCTGAGAGGATGGCGAGAGTCCAAGGAAGAGGCTTTAATTGAGTGGATGCAGAGGTAAGGGCCACGACTTATTTTGCGTATAAAATTTCAATCCGCTCTGATATAGCACTATCTTTTAGAGAAGACGCGTATTTGATCGCTTACCTATCCATAGTCACCATCCATGAGATGGCGATTGAGTTATCATAAAGGTACATATTTTGTTTCGAAGTAAGGGAGTTGAGGAAGTGCACATTTTCGCGCAAGCTATGAAGGCATTCCAACCAAAGAGAAGTCGAGTGACTGTCAGCAACACTTGCTTGAATGGAATATAAATTTGGTATTTTCGAAGAACGATTAAATTGAAATTGGCGGAGAAAATCGCAGCTGAGGAATATGATGGATCTGAAAGGAGATGATTTTGTGGAAAAACGTGGAGGAGGAGGAACAAAATGTGTTTTCCAGTTCAACTCACCCCGCCGAATTTGGGCTGGAGATGACATGACACTCCTTCCACGGCCGAGCGTGTATAGCTTCTACCTAGCTAATGATGAAGTGATCACTAGAACCGTGGTGATAATGGGGATAAGAGGATTATAGCGCTTCTGCTTGATTGTGGCTAGACGAAGGGAGGGAGAGCGGGGTCCAGGGAAGTAAAAAATCAGGGCGGGAGTACTTTGTGTGCGAGTTTTTATCACCATCTCTGAGGGAATCGAGAACACTTCTTGGTGTGTAAAGACTTGTACCGTTACTATTGAGGTATTTTCGGTGTTTTTTTCTCTAGCCATAATGGAAAACATATTTTAATGCTTTGCTAAAATTTAAGCAGTTGAAAAAACCGAGAAATAATTTTTTAAATTATTAATTCGGATTCGAAAGTTCGTGTTACATGACTGAACTGCCCAAAGAATAATGAACATTAGTATGCATACTCGTGTTTGGGGCTTCGACTTATTTATATCACTTCGTATGCCGAAGCGTCTCCACTACCGGAGTTTTTTTGTATAGCCGCACTAATCCCATATGAAAGAGCTTATATCTTTGCGGAAATATATCTTTAAGTTGGGCCATTAGGGGCTGATATGTTTGGTATAATGTGGAACATGAGATTTCTTTCTTCATGTGACCAGGCCATATGCATTGAATTTTATGTAGTTTATCTCTCCTTCGGCTGCCTTAATTAAGGTTGAGTTAAAATAGAAGTATCGGAAACCTGCTCCGACAGAAACATAGACATATACTAAGCAAGCATGGCGTCTCATGGCCCATTGCAAGAACATTTAGTTATGGAATCATTTATTTACATACAGTCAATAGCTTTGAATATTTGATCTAATCTTCCACCGCCGGATAAAATTTACGAACGTAATGAATATGAATGATGGCTAATGCAGATAAAGATTAGTCGGTAAAAGTAAACAAAGTGGTCATTTGTCTCAAAACAACACTTCTATCAAGTAATTAAGGCTCCAAGCGGTTCATAGCGCATCCGCCATCTTGACTACTTATGGAACTCTATGCCGTAATTTATGAAACCAATTAATTTATCGAATGTTTCGGCAACACTTATTTAATGGTTTCCATGACTTATGGGTCCCATAACTTTATGGAATGCATATGTTATGTTCTTGCAACTGACCATTAGTCGCGTATTTGCGACTGGGAAGCTTGCGTAGAACCACTATCAGCTGTTGTGACTTCGTTAGCACGCCCCGATTTTTGCGTATGATTGATGCCGTAGTCGAAGGGGGGAGGGGAGGTGGGTGGCTTGGTCGTGGGGTTTCTTGACACCCTTAGGTGGGGTAGGCGCAGTTCGCGGCGTCCGTCGGACCCCCACCCACCCCCAATCTCTCCTCCTCCTCCTCCCCCGAACACCACTCCGTGAGGCCGCCCTCGTATTGATTCAGGGCAGGCCGGAGTTGTGTGCGGAGGAAGTCTGGAGGGGGGGATGGGCGGTGGAGGAGGGGAGGAGAGTGAGCAACGGAGCGGAGCAGGGCAGCAGGGAGTATTCGGAGCGAGAGAGGAAGCAGGGGGGGGCCGCCCGCCCGCCCCTGCGTGTCGCCCTTTCTGCGCTCTCGCACCGGGGTCAGTAGTGTCTTCCCGCCCGTCGTGAGGCGCGTACTCCTCCTCGTTCGGGAAGCACTCGTCCACGATGACGACATTCGGACGTCACCGCGTTGAAAAATCTTGATTGGTGCGTCGCGGGAGTTGAGACCGTGGTGTTCTGCGGCGAGAATGTCGAGTGTGTTCGCCGAGTGAAGGTTTGGGGCGTCGTTCGCGGCGGCCGCGATGCTCCCGGCGTGGGACGTGGCGTCTTTATCTCCGTCGGGACGCCGGGCGCCGTGCCGTGGTGCGGGGGGCGTGCCCGCGTGAGCGCCTCGCCGTCCTTCACCGCGTCATCCGCCGTGTCGACGCCGTCTGGCCCTCGACGGCGGCAAGGTGCCCCAGCAACAGGGGGGCGCGAGGCCCCGGGGGGCCGGAGGTGGAGGCCGGGGGGAGAGGGGCAGGGGCGGCGGACACCCGCCCCGCATGGTGGTCAGGGGCCGGCTGCTCGTGGTGTGTGCTCTTATCATTCCTCTATTTCCATGTCGTGTGTCTGTGCTCCACCCTGCCAGCCGCCACTCATGTCTCTGGCGGTGGATTTTGAGAGGTGAAATGGGGCGGGAATGGACAAAAGCGAGCCTTTCCTTTAACGTCCGAGTGTATGGTTATATTTTTGTTGAGGTCGGCAGGGGTGCGTGGGAAGGAGTACTTTTTTTGTACCCACCAGTTCCGCCATGCGTCCGTCTCTTTTGTCTGTTCCGTTACATATGTGCGGTGTTAAAATAATATCTTCCCTGTCGCCTCGAATCTCGCCCGATTTGACTGGTATCAAGTGAGCGATGCCCCGTGTGATTTGCCGAAGTAATGTTTTCAGTCCTGAGGACTTCTCCTCTCGGAAGGCCTCGAGGCGAGCCTCTCTGAGTTGGGTGGACTTAGGTATGGAATTCCCATCCTAAAGTGCTCGGGATCAACTCCCGGCAGCGGTGGTAGATATCCCCATTGTCTTTAGGTGGCTTGCAGGGCAATATACAGATATCGTATTTCCATGGAATCCCGATCATTACCTCGGTGTCGGTAGGTAGGGTGCGCTACGAGGTGTGCAGTCTTTGTACTCCTTTCCGTCTGAGTGGACGCCCGACTGATTGGCTACCGGACCTCGGGGAAGATTACTACGGATGCAAAATTTGTCCCGATCGTGATTCCTCCCCTCTCGGTCTGTCCTTCGACCCCGATTGATGCCAACGACCTCTGCTGCCTCGTTATAGAAAAACCAAACTCGCTTAAATGTCTATTAGGACACAAATACAAAAATAGGTAAGGTGCCGTTGAAGCCGTTATTTCAGGATTGTGCAATTGAGATGGATGATAAATTTTGCTGTTTCGAGTGCCTTTGCCGTGTAATGTCGAAGTGTTGCGATGCTAATACGGTGAATCTGTGGACGTTTTGTTCTGTGTATACGCCTCGTTATCGTTCGAATTTTTAAGACCAAACTTTAGAGAAAAAATGTTGGGGTCGATGAGTACACTTATATTACTTCTCTTGATTTTAAATATCATCTCCATAATTTGTTCAAGTCTGAATTCAATGATGAGTGTAGTAGGCTGGTGGAAACAACCGGGTTGACGTAATTAAATAAAAGTACATGGAAGGGAAGTCCCCTATTTATTTTCCTCCCTAAAAAGGGTGAAGGGAATCTCGTAATTATTCTCAGTATCATACTGATGCAGTAAGCGTGAGAAAATTGATGTGTGCGATGCCCTTTGATTGTTAGCCGCTAGATGTCGAAGTAAGTGTACCGCATGACAAAGGTCTTGGGTTTTGGAGCATAGTTAACTACACTAGGCGCGTGAACCAATGATTATCTTCCATTGGCTGTCGAAGTATGCAAGGTGGTTGTCGTCCCCGGGGCTAATGTAGCTGCGGGTTGATCATCCGCCTCTTCGACCGAGAGGAGCACATCACGCGCGCCTCTCTCTCACCTTTACCACTCTTTGCCTCCGCTTCGCCGCGGAGTCGTCACTTGAAAGGGATCGGGAAGCGTCGTCGGGACCCAGTTCACGGTTACTCGAAGGATTCCTATCTAGGAAAATGCCGGTGCCAGGGTGTCCTTTTTCGGCAAGTCGCTAAGTCAAATTTCCCTTGCGTTGTCGCATTTGGCATTCCTGTAATCACCGAAAGTAGGTACACAGTGTTTTCTATACAGGTACATTGTTCTCTCATTGGTGGTACTATCTGTAAATCCGTGGCGTAAAGAAAGTGCTTTAATTGGCAATTTGGGAAGTCAAATATCCCTTGCGATGTCGCATTTAGCAAAATAAGAAAAAAAGTCAATTCCATCAGTTTTTTAAATTTGTTGATCATTTTATATCAATGCTATTCATAGCAAAGTCTGGCTGTAATATAACCTCGTTCCTTAGCACCAGCATGACAATGTTTAAATCTAAGAAGATGATGATCTAAGGTGATGTGATTTTCGCTCAAATAATTTTAAAGTTTTGTATTTATTTTCCTCCAAATATGCAAGTTTAAATATAAACCTTACGTTTAATCAGCCAAAAAACATACCGCACATTCTCTTATAATTAACGAGAAAAAAATCAATATTTCCTCTGGAAAAATAAAAATTATGTCTGGAAAACATGGAAATCTCGGGGAATTTTCAAATGCCCAGCTGCTGGACACCCTGCTGTGCACTCGAAGGAAAGTTGCCCGTTCCTACGGCCGATTCCTGTCGCTGAATCGTGTTTTTTTGCTTTGATCCTGCTTAAATATTTGCGTATTTACTCTGCAGATTTTAGAGTAATTTGATCGACGATAAAGGATAGACCTAAGGCATCCGTCTGGTGTATTTCCTGAGTCGGCCATTTGGCAGATGCAGTTTGCGGCAAAAATTTAAGATTTTTGGAAAATTACTGCCGATTCAGTACTTAAACTGGTTAACGTTCCGTGGATATTAACCTTGAGATTGGAAAAATCTTGTTCGACTTCTAATCCACGTTCACTGTAGAAACGGAAATATTCGTCACACTTTTTTTTTCCTGCAGCGGTGATTTCCTTTGAGGCATATTATATAGTCATTGAATGCGGCGATGGATCACTTAAGTGCGTCTTGATCTTCGAATGGTATTGGGGAGTCTACTACAATTTGATAGCTAGAGCAGATTTCATAAAACCTCTAGAAAATATTTGAAAACCACGCGAAATTAGGAAATCCTACTAAAATCAACCCAATATCATAAATTATTTGCAGCCGAAGGTCGACCTACCGTTGGTCTGCCTGATTCTAAATGAATCAACATCGATTTTCCTTGAGCCTACCCCAAGTTTTTAATCGTCGCCGGTCGCCACTAAAGGCAATGCAATTGTGCACGGGGAATGAGAACTGATTATGCAAGCATTGAGGATGTCGTGACTAAGAGCGATCAGGAGATATATACCCTGACGTTCAGGAAATACGAAGGAATATGTCATGGTATTTGTTTATTGTTTACCCTTCATTTTTCATCGTTTTCTGCTTCTCAGATGAAATATTTCTAGAGTCACCCAGGGGACGTATTGTACAACTATGATCTTAAAGTTTTAGCGAATTTAGCGGCTGGAATTCGAGCGAGAATTCCTCACATCTTACCATCTATATCACTTTCCTAGTTCGATCTTTTTTCCAATGGCCTCATGACCACTTCATGCTTCTCGAACGTGATGTTAAACCGGTAATTCATTAGATTTTACCCTTCGTTGCTGCAATGATGGAGATTACTGATCCTTCTCGAAAGGGTGTTACATAACTTACGGATGCATGGGGAGGGGGACGCTAAGAGGGGAGGGAGAGGGTGGGTGGGGTGAGAATGGGTGTCCCAGTTTTAGTTTTATGCCCAGTCAATAGTTGATGGACCTCCACGCTCCGCCTATACGATCGTATCATAAGTCGACTTTTTTAAGTCCTCTACTTTCCTATATTCTTCTTTAGGTGATGTGTGCGAGATTATTGTGTCATGATTGAATCCATATTCGAATATTGTTTTTTTAATGTAAGTAGTTACGAGAAGCATTAAGTAAAGTCAGTCTCATCGATGATGCGTAGGTTTTCTTAATTTCTAACTTTAAAATATTTGAAGATCTTAACTTTTTTCACGTCGGACGCTGAAATTTCTTTCATGAATGAAGCTTTTTTTTAATTTTGTAAAAAAGTTCTAATGCGAGTTTCATTCATTGCTATGAATGTTTGATGAAACGTACGAATTATACCCTGTAACAATTCTGACGCTAACCTTGCGTCAGGAGTTGATGATTTAAAAAATAACATTTCTGGGGAGTCACCTTATTAATCCCACACTTGGAAAATTACTTGGCTTTGGCTAACATCTCGGGTAGTAGTGTGGGTAAGGGCGGCTGATATTTTAGTATCGTGATGAAGGGCTGAAATCCTTCTCTTTAAGAAGACTAGCGCAGTGAATGCTGTGAGATGTAATATCTCGTGGCATCGTACATGTGGTAATGTTATCTCATACCGCCTGAACGCCGTTTTACTCGGTTGTAGATTTTATGTAAAAGATGCTATTGCCTGGTTAACAAATAACCTCTTTTCTAATATGATGCAAAGTTAAACAAAATATCGAGACCTCCCTAATGGCTGAGGGGCGACGACGATATATGCACCTCAACTCTTGTGTTGTTTTACTCACTAAGGCGCATCTATTTTCGTTTTTTTTTTTTCGTGTTAAGGTCGTTGTCCATAGTTTGTTGCTTACAACTTTTTCATAAAAAGAAAAAAATATTCCCGTGTGCGAGATGAATTTTAAACATCCCGCTTGTGATGAATGCCGAGTTAATTCGTCGCATAAATCAATTAAAACATACAAATTATGGCAAGCGACTGGAGACTATCTCTGCTGAGGTATCTTCAACCTTGGTCCTTCCCTCTTATGTATAAAGTTCTTTTTCTGCTGCAATTAGATTCGATTCTGCGATTCAATGCTTGGTGCACCACACCTTTTTCAAGGACGTTTTACTCTGGAAACTTTTCAGCTGAGTTTGATGCATGGATGACCGGTGACAAGTGTGGTGAAGCTGGAACTGAACTGGAATGACTCCGTGGATTCATGGACGAAAGACGTCAAAATAGCTCCGCTTGTCTAAATCCGTCCGTTCTCGCTCTCGAAATTTCTATTGATCCCACTCCGCAAATAAAGTTCCATGTATACAACGACCTCAAGAACGAGAAACCCACCGTTTCCGTCCCGATTTCGCCGATGAAATTGCTCCTATTTGCACCGTGTTTAATGAATGGCATTCGTCCTCGTGACACATTATTTCACTTCTGATTGTGTTTCATTATATGCTGATTTGAGTGTCGCAATGTGCATCCCCGTGTGAAACGATCCTCAATATTCCACTTGAGGTAGTGCGAGCGAGATAGTTCCCTAATCATAATAGAGACCATATTCGAATTATACGTTTTCATTTCACCAGCTGTGAGACACGCGGATTAAATATTGCAGTATTAATGGTGAAATATTATAGTTTTACACGACAGAAATTGTAAGCAATCAAATGAAAATATCTTAATAAGTCTTTAACTTGACCCATTTTTTCGCGCGGTACGTTTGAAACTCCTTCAAAACGGAAGGATTTTTGTGATCCCGAAGAATTTAATGCGGTGACAATATAATTAATTTTCAAGAGTAGTTGAGTAAACACAAACTACATACTGTTGATTTTTTTTACGAGATCTAAGTGTTATAGAGTCCTATTTTGTAAATGTCTCTCTGGAGTGCATACACGTACCATTTCCCATGTAAAAAGGCTGGCATTTTTTGGCAAATATCTCCGAAAGTAATGTGGCAAGGGGTTGAATTTTTGGTGTCATTAGAAGGGTGAGATATTTTTCTTTAAAATGAGACCAAATTCATTGTTTTCTAGGTGTAATGTTATTTCGCTCTAACGACCTTAAACGCAATTTTCTAGCTTTTTTTTACATGAGCAGTCTCTCTGGAAGACACTAATTGCTGTTTAATTATGCGCCCGATGTTGCTCTGGAGAAATTCATGCGTGATGCGTAGTGATCCTTTTGTGGGCAAATATCTCGTGTGTTGCTGCTATTCGTTCTAGGAAATCGGGTTGCTGCTCCGAGGCCGTGGTCGGCGTGTTACACTCACCCTCTACGCAGATAAACTGTAATTTTTCCCTCATCCTCTTCTTTAAATCCCTTCAGCAACTTTTAGCTTAGGATCAATCCAGGGTGGATTATCATTCTGCGTTTTTGCTCTATTTTATTTCGGATTCGCTTTCCTGTGGCAGTATTATTTAAAGTGGTTCTCCATCAGAGTGGAAACCACAATCCTTGGATTTTTCCCTGGGGTAGGTTGTTTGGTATTGTAGATGTTTATGGCCTCAGTTGCATCGCCAATATAATAAACCAGGTACGAAACCATTTAATGTGACCGCCCTTTACGCCATTTTACCTTTTCAAGCTGTGGACTTATCATTGTCAGTAACTCGTTAACGGGAGCGAAATTGTCCAGGCATTTCGCCGCTGAGTATGGGGAAACCGGCAAAACTACCGCCAGGCTAATAATCAAATCAATAAACGGGTTTTATGATTGCAAATGGTTATTTTTATCAGTCAATTTATATTCAGTTATTTGTAATGTACGAGTTTGGATTTGTGTATGCGTGACTTGACCAGAGGAAAAAAAAGGATGAGTGCTTACTTTTAAGACGCAATGGGCCCTAATTTAGCTTTCAGAGTGAAACAGTACTTATTCACTCAAACACTGAGTAACTTTTGAAGTTAATTATATTAATATTTTTCTTCTGCAAAAATGAATGCTAACGATTTTATTTCGATTTTTCTTTCTAGGTGAGTTCTCGTCTCGACAAATAGGATGTGGTCTCTTTTTTTGGGCATTGGTATTTAGTAAGTATGAAAATTATGTTAATTTTAGCTTATTTGCGGGCATTTGGGGGATCCCCCAATATTTATTTATGAATTAATCTACTTTCAGTTTTTATGGTGCACTTTTCTATCAATTCTGCGTCCG
Organism: Ceriagrion tenellum; assembly: GCA_963169105.1. Classification (NCBI taxonomy): domain Eukaryota; kingdom Metazoa; phylum Arthropoda; class Insecta; order Odonata; family Coenagrionidae; genus Ceriagrion; species Ceriagrion tenellum. The sequence continues at coordinate 135,116,004 of OY720641.1, read as the reverse complement.
ATTTCGGTTGATCTCTAAAATAATCGCCCAGGATCTGTAACCACCCATTTTGTGTGTAGAATATGCGTTCGAATTGTGCGATGCAATACTTCCTAAGGTGTGTGCCCCAAATGAAATGAGCCCATATATTTCAGTGCGGATCATTATGCGTGAAACTCTTTATTTGAATATGTCTTAAGATGAGTCAATAATGAGCAGATAAATTAATTTTCGCAGCCGATTGTCAGCCCCTAGAGTAGAGTTGATGTTCACAATTTTCATCACTCCGTGGAAGTGATAGCTAATAGAATTTTAGTCTACCGGATGTTTGCCCTTTCGATGCTCGCAGTCATTTGGGACCCATCGCATCTCCGAATTGAAGCCGTGCGCTACGTTGCTTCTGCCTGAATCGCAAGTCACTCGATCGAAACCAAGAAGTGGATGGTCGTCGCTCGAAACACGATCGCTGTCGTACTCCTTACTTGGCGACCCGATTTGTATTTGGTGCGGCGGCTTAAGGTAGTCCGAGCGAGATAGTTACCTAGTCAAAATAGAGAACATATTCGAATTATACGTTTTCATTTCACCAACTGTGAGACACGCGGATTAAATATTGCAGTATTAATGGTGCAATAAAATAGTTTTACATGACAGAAATTGTAAGTAATCAAATGAAAATATCTAAGTAAGTCTTTGACTTGACTCATTTATTTCACGCGGTACGTATGAAACTCTATCAAAACGGAAGGTTTATTGTGGTCCCGAAGAATTTACTGCGGTGACAATATGATTAATTTTCAAAAATAGTTGATAAAACATGCAAACTACACGCTGTTAATTTCTTGACGAGATCTAACTGTTAGAAATGCCTCATTTGTTAAATATCCTCTCTCTGGAGTGCATACACGTACTATTTCCCATGTAAACGGGCTGGTATTTTCCGGCAAATATCTCCGAAAGTAATTTGGTAAGGGGTTGAATCTTTTATGTCAATGGAAGGGTGATATATTTTTCTTTAAAATGAGACCAAATTCATTGGTTTACAAGTAAAATGACATTTCGCTCAAACTACCTTAAATCAACATTTACACATTCCCGGCGAATAATATTTGTGTAATTCTCTCGGGCTCGCCACCGGGTAAGAAATTTATAGGTATCCTTGAGAATGGGTAACGAGTCGGAACCCGAAACGTCGGCTGCCTATTAATTTCTTACCCGGTGGCAAGCCCGAGAGAATTACACATACCTTAAATCCGTTTGCTGGGGTCACAATAATTGAAATTGTTGTCTACATCTGCTCATTACCCTGCCGGCCATCACACGGGTGTGTGGCAAGGAGTGTTATCACCACCATCCATTGTAATATACTATTATCAAGTTTTCGTCAAAACGTGCTAAAATGAACTATCAAGAACTGCAAAAGCTTGTGGAAAGGAGAACTTTCGGTACCATGCTTTACACTACAGCCTTGCCACTAATGCTACAGAAACTATTTTTATTAATGTATTTTTCTGTACGTATATATTTACCGTGAAAGCCACCTCAAGGGTGTGAATTTTGTAACTACATAAACGATCATAGATTTTTTAAAAAAATTTTTGTACCTATCTACATTTATATATTACCCTGCCAGCCACCTCAAGGGTGTTAGGCGGGGGTTGATTTCTCACCAACATGCACTGCAGTGTAGAAATTAACCCTCAACAAGATGCACTAAACTATAGGTATGCTACAAGTTCTACTGAAACAATTTAGTTGATCTATAATGCAGCTAAGTGAAAGCGATACTCGAGTCGTGTGGGGATCATGAAGAACGTGAGTACTATGCGGCATATTGAGAAACGGGCATTTGGGTTCAAATCAACCAATCATCTACGCTACCTGTCAACTAATACACTTCTAAGCCTCATTGGTAGCCAATAAGGTATCTTGTCGATCGCGGGAAAGATAACATTTGAAACATGTCTGTTCTGCAGTCTTATTTCCCTAAATGTATTCCCATGATCTTTGTCAACCGTAGTATAGCTGAGTTAGTAAGCTGTTAATTAGTCCAGTCATTTTAGGTTTTTACTAAGAAAAAAATCTCCGAAGGAAGATGCTTTGCATATGTTTAGTACTAATCCCCAGTACAGTAGCAACATATAAAAAATCATCGTGCAAGCTCTGCCTAGACCGCCATCATGGAAAAAATACGGCGGCGGCAGAAATTCACTTTTTTGACCATAATTCGCTCACCGTTGGAAATATAAAAAATGTTTTCAATAATAATTAAAGGAAATAAAAAAACTATGTAGTCCTTGTTACTGTTGCCCTTCTTTCAAGGTTTTCGAGAAAAACATTAATGAAAAATCAGCGTAATTGATTTTTTTTTATTTTTGGAGGCTAAACTCTGATGTTACATTTAATAACGAAGAATTTAATATCCTTTTCAGTCTGGATTGGCACTACAGCCCTTACCAACTACTCTTTCCTCAGCACCAGAGAAAATCTCTATAATTTCTTGCCATTTGAAGAATGGATACGATTCTTGTAAATGCAAACGAGCAGGCCTGATGTGCTCAGCAGTGTGTGGTAAATAAGAGGGATTGTCATGAGTGATTTCGCCAGAAGTGAACAAATATGAACGCAAAATTGCCGAACTAGATTAAAAGTCAATCAAAGTTTTATACCAATTAGTAATTCAGATTCCGTTCGAACTAAGTTAAAAATAGGAACTAAAAATATGTACTTTATTATTGGCCGTAACTTTTATGGGAAAATCTTTTTTCTATTTCCAACGGTTATTGAAATTGGTAAAAAAAGTTAATTTCAGCCGCCATTTTGCTAAATGGTGGACACAGTAAAGTATGCTAGTGTCGATTTTTGATATTGTTACTGTGCACTAGTAATACACACATACAAAGCATATTCTTTTAGGGACTTTTAATCGTAGGAGGCGGTTTTCGCCAAATATGACTGGACTTAACGTCTTCAGAAGATAAATTGGTTTGGAATTAACGTAAAAGATTGTTTAATTGTCAATCGGCGGTCTGAGAGCGATTCCCATCCAAGTTGCAGCAAGAGGTCAGTATAATTGACGATATTATCGTTACGCACGCCTTTTACGTATCTTGCCGATTTTTGCTGCATTTGTTCCTACTTGGTTCATTAGCCTACCTGTAAATATCCCAAAGTAGTATAAGGATCCCCAATACTGCTTCCAAGAGCGGAGACAGCTGCTCCCGGTTGTCTCGTGCTCTTTTCGTTGGCACACCAGCCCTATATCCAGTAAACATGCCACGTCGTAACGCATAGGCCTCAAGTAATATTGTTTGTGTCATTTTACCTTACAGCAAGATGTGATTCGAACTAACACGCTTTAATTTATTTTCGAATAATTGCCCTTCAAGGAAATGTTACATCCTTTCAGGGGACAGGGAAGACTTCTTTGCTTTTTTTCTACATGTGCTGCAGCATTGCTTTGGCTCAGTTTGTATCGTTTGAAAATCTTAGTACCTTAAGACCACAGAGTAAGAACCTAAAAAGTGAAGCCATGTCAATGGTGCGTTGTGGAATTACGATGCTGGCCAGTGTGTCCGATATCCGTTAAGCTTGGGTTGTAAATGTGAACGAAGCTAATAATGATTGAGAATCGCCTTAATAATAGACACCATATTCGAATTATACGTCTTAATTTCACCAGCTGTAGGACACATGGATTAGATATTGCATTATTAATGGTGCAATAATATAGCTTTACGTGACAGAAATTATCAGTAATTTAATGAAAATATCCAAATAAATCTTTAACTTGACTCATTTTTTTCGCGCGGTGCGTTTGAAACTTTTTCAAAACGGAAGGTTTTTTTGTGATACCCAAGAACCAATTGCGGTGGCAATATGATTCATTTTCAAATATAGTTGAGAAAACATACAAACTACACTCTGTTAGTTTTTTTGCGACATCTTAGTGTTAGAAATGCCTCATTTTGTAAATAGTTCCTCTTTGGAGTGCATACACGTACCATTTTCCATGTACCTAAAAGGGCCGGTATTTTTTGGCAAATATCTCCGAAAATAAAGTGGCATGGGGTAGAATATTTGGTGTCATTGGATAGGTGGGATATTTTTCTTTAAAATGAGACCAAATTCATTGATTTCTAAGTAAAATGATTTTTCGATCGAACTACCTTAAACCCCCTCTCAACCTCATCACTCGGGAGTCAGCGCTGCGCTTCCGCAGTTGTTTGGGGTGCGCGCCCGCCTGGGAAGCGGTGGGTGTATATACGTTCCTTTCTCCCCGTTCATTGGAGTGTGCCTCGGGCGAACGTGTTAAATCAATCAATGAAGGACGAACGTCCGTTCGTCACCCGTCGCACAAATCCGTATCCCTGTTCCAAACCACTCACGCAATCCTACTCTTCTTGGTTGATGAGAGACCGTGTTATCAATTTGCCGGAAACTGAGGCCCAACACTGAAGTTTGGCGTATAGCTGCTTACTCACCTAAGTGTCGTTAGGAATTCGCGAATCATCTCGTTCGCCTGGTGGCATCGCGTCTATGATTTTGTTTTCTTCATGTAGGTACGCAGAGGCCGGAACTGACACTCGGGTGCTAAATGACTCTAATTTCGAGTGATTGCTCGGTATTCGCGTGAAGAAAAATGACCCGTGGTTGAGCGTTGGCCAATTGAAATAATATTTGAAAACTTTATGAATGCGAGGATTGATGTCCTGCAGTTAGTTTCGGAGGTCGCTGTGAATGAAGTTTCGTTGTGATGAGCTCCGAAGGATATGTATCCTTAATGTAATTTGAGCGAAATATCATTTTACCTGGAAATCAATTAATTTGGTCTCATTATAAAGAAAAATATATCTCCCTTCCATTGACAATTCAACCATTCAAACCTTGCCAAAGAACTTTCCGAGATATTTGCGAGAAAATACCAGCCCTTTTATTACTTGGGAAGTGGTACGAGTATGCACTCCAGAGAGACATTATTTACAAAATAGGAATTTATAACACTTAGATCTCGTAAATAATCAACAGTATGTAGTTTGTGTGTTTTCTCAATTTTTTTGTAATTTAATCGTATTGTCACCGCATTAAATACTTCAGGATCACAAAAATCCTTCCATTTTGAAGGAGTTTCAAACGTACCGCGCGAAAAATTGAGTCAAGTTAAAGACTTTGTATATTGAATAGTTTCTTTGATTACTTACAATTTCTGTCATATAAAACCATATTATTGCACCATTAACAATGGGATATTTAATTCGTGTGTCCTACAGCTGGTGAGATTAAAGCGCATAATTCGAATACGGTCTCTATTATGATTAGGGAACTATCTCGCTCGCACTACCTTAATCCGGCAGTACAGCTTGACGAAATACAATTCCTCTTTTTATCCTAAAAGGCGCGGCCTTCAGCGATGGCGGAAGCTTGGAGGACAAAGCTTTACACGCAGCCGCTCTCGGAATTGAATGTGGGGAAGACCTCTTGTTGATCATTTCTCGACATGAACTTTGTATTGGAAAAAATAATGTTGTTCCCTATTTTTCTCTGCAAAGGGGGGGAAACACAGACTCCGTTGGCATCAATCAATAGGAAGGGGACGATCTGTGCTCCTGCTCCGTGGGCGCGTGTGTTTGTGGCCGAGGGATATAAACACGCTCGTCCTCTTCCGAGTGGTTTTATTTATAGACCCCCGTTTGGGGGGAAGGAGAAGGGAAGACACGTGATGCGGTGCTCCGCACACTCCACATCTCTCTTCAGTCTGTCTCTCGCCTCCCTCCCGGCCGACGCACCGCCTGGCGCATTCGTTCATTTCCCACCCCCACAGACTTACACCGAAAATCTTTTTTTTATCTTCTTTTTCGGGCGAAGCGGAGACTCTTGAGTAGGCCGGGATACCCCCAATGTACGCAAGTGATGTAAAGTGCCTCACAAGGGGAGTGTCAGGTAGCCGGGTTTTAAATTTTATTCAATATCAGTAGTTGTACAGACCGCTGTATGTGGTTCATGAGTCACCCCTGTACAGGGTTATATAACCAATAGTTTAAACAAAAAAGGCCTCTAAACATTTTGAACTCATTAAAGTACCCTTCCGACGAGCCATGTACTCAACTCTTTAAGTGACCGCTCTTAAGTGATTTATTTAAAATTTGTCGTGTGATTTATGAAAAGCAGCCGTCCTTTGTTATACAAATTTTTAAGCTATCCGGGACTAGCCACGGAGTTCCACTTTTACGGAGTCACCCGCAATGCACGAATTTCCACAGAGAAAAAAATCATCCGCCTTGACCTGGATGAAAAAAAATCCACAGGGGAAGAGGACGCCTCGGTAGCTTAACTGGCTAAAGCACTCGGCCGGAAATCGAGGGATCCGGGTTCGCATCCCGGTCAAGGCGGATGATTATTTTCTCTGTGGAAATTCGTCCTTTGTTATATTGTTGGTCGCAGAGACAAGTGAAAAGTCCTCCGAATCCTGAATAAACATATAAAGCGTAATTATTTTCGCTAACCAAGTTAAAACCTCGAGTGAAAAGTTTCATAACTACGCTCCAGAGAGTACGGGTTCTATCCCCGCATGGAATATTTTTTCCGCTGATTTTTTTTAGTTTTTCTTTTACGGCATCCTACAATGCGCTTAAGATTTTTTTATTTCTACTCGAAATATTATTTTTGTGCTAGGAAAATTTTTCATTTGCATACACGACGTCCAGCTTATTCTCTTTTTCGGTCGAAGGCAGCCTTCTAATTATCTCGTGTTTAAATGTTAAAAGGCCATTTTTGTTTAAACTATTGGTTATATATCCCTGTATGTGGGATGACTCATGAACCACATACAGCGGTCTGTACAACTACTGAGTTTGAATAAAATCTGAGACCTGGCTATCTGACACTCCCCTTGTCAGTGCATCATTTCTCTCGACTCTTAATTTGCGTTTCTCTTTGCGGGAGGACCTACGCGCGCCTGGCTCAACTTGTTTGAAACGCTAAAGTCGCGTGCCCTCCGAGTTCCGAAGCGACCCTGAGGAAACATCATTTATAGCCCGCACTGTAACTATGGTAGAACTGGCAGAAGCATCAAAATATGGGAGATGCAGTGCAAGACTCACATGTACAAAAATTTCCAAATCCCACTGACTACTCATTAACCAAAGTTAAAACATCGGTGCTCAGCAAGTCACTCTGCATACTGAAAAATAACTCTTTCGTCCTAAAACCTTTCCGATTCCATTTCCCTATTTATTCCGTTCTTCATGGCTTGTGCCCTTGCGCCCCTTGCAACAGGCCCCAGCTGTAGGTGGCAGGGTAGTGTGTAAATGTAATGTCATTTAGTACTATCGTTTCAGTTTTAGTGCAATGAGGTAAGTTACCTATCGCAATGTGATCTCTTTGACCGGGCTGAAATCCCGTTACGGATGTCTTCAATGGATATTCACCGAGTCGGCTCCCAACCCATGGCCATTCGTTGTGTGGCTCATTCCCGTGGCCCTTCTGGGAGGCAGGCCGATTGCCCAGCATTCTCGAACCTTACTGAAGAAGTAGTAGAGATGGGGCATTACCGATCTCCACTTCATGCATCGATATGTTATTATTGGAATCTCATTCCATCGCTAGTGAATGGAATACCTTCTTTTCTTATAATCCGCCTACCGATTAACTTAGCATGTGACCTTTTGAGTAGTAGTGATTCTAAATTATGCATCTATTGTCATTCTTATTGCAGATTACTTGGCGTGTTTATTTTTAAACATAGATTTTCCAACATTTGACGTAATTTATGCATGGCTCTTGTATCCAGTTTACGTGGTTGCAGTGAACATGGATTCGATAGGATTTCCAGCGTTGGTAGCATACCTATTGTGTAGTGCATGTTTGTGAAGGTTAATTTTGCTTGATAGTACATTTTGGTGATAACTCACTTCCCCTGCCAAACTCCCGTGAGGTAGCTTGTAGAGTGACATGTAGTCGAGGTGATCAAGAGCAATCGTTTGACAACATCCAAAGCAACAATCAGCAGTTTCGCCGGTTAAAATAATCTGGATATTGCGACTGGGTATTAAATAATAACACTTCACGGCAACAACTATTATTATTAATGATGAATAAGATTAATCGAAAAGGAGTCGGCCGAGGTAATGCAATGTGGAAGGCCTCGGGAAACCTTAAGCCATCCTAGAAGATCCAGTCATTGACGTCCCTCTCGCTCAAATATTCCGGAGGTCAAATAGTCCCCCAATCGGATCTCCGGGTGGGGACTACTGGGTGGGGTACATCAGTCAGAAAGTATAAATGTGGGATAGGGACAGGAAACGTGAAATCTTTAGGGGTGTAAGAGCATATGGATAACTATCGCGAAGGACGGGAACCAGCATTATATTGGGAAGGATGGAGAGCTGCTGCAGTCAACCTATCCGAAGATCGAACGACCAATAACGGCTGAAGATTATTCGGATTGTAATCTTTGGCGAGTAACACTAAGACGACTGCCTTCATACGTGTATGTAGTAGGTGCATGAACTCTTATCCGAGGATAGGTTTTGCTGACCCATCTAAAATTCAATGCCTCTCCGCTTACGGAGTAAGGTATTACTTAAGAAAATATCTCCGGCTGTTGTGCCACGGTCAGTTTTTGACGAAAAATTTGACTAAACGGTCACGAGAATCATATATTATGTATCATATCATGTATATGACATGTATGTATATCATATGATATGATTGGTAGGTTTTTGGACAGAAGGAATTCTGGCATATCGTTTCGTTTTCACTCCTATTGATGACCCGCCATTAGATCTCTGTCTTGAATTCCTCCTGTAGTCTCCCTCATCTCATTTCATCCAGAATTCCTATGCTCCTCCTTCCTCTTCCGTCTTCCCCAGAGTTCTCCCTTCCGTTACTGTCTTCAACTATCCCGCACAAGCCCTTCCACCACGACAAGGTTTTTGTCCCTGGGAATGCGATTGTTCCGCAGTGAAGTATTCTTCATTTAACACGATACTCGAACCTGTGTGGACGGATATTTCTACGGCCGTTTTGACTGTAAGGCATTAGCTTCGAAAGCGAATTGTACAGGATTGAATTGGAGTTCGTGGAATGTCCATATATCAATTTTCCAAGCGATGGAAACCCCAGAGAAACATGGTCTACTGATACAAGCGTTTTTTTCATGCGTGGAAAATGCGAGTAGCCGACGACTTTATAAGTGGGAGCTTCGCCAAGTTGATGCGACGCATTGAAAGGCTATGAAAGAGCACCTGTCGGAAGAGCCAAAATTTCAAGAGTACATTAAGGTAGTTGGAGCGAAATATCATTTTGCTTAGAAATCAATGAATTTGGTCTCATTTTAAAGAAAAATATATCACCCTTCCATTGACATCAACCACTTACTTTCCCTTACCACATTACTTTCCGAGATATTTGCCAGAAAATATATGCGAAATGGTACGTGTATGCACTCCAGAGAGGCATTATTTACAAAATAATGTATTTCTATCACTTAGATGACGTCAAAAAATTAAGTGTGTAGTTTTTATGTTTTCTCAACTAAATTTGAAAATTAATCATATTGTCACTGCAAAAAGTTCATCGGGATCACAATAAACCTTCCGTTTTGAAGTAGTTTCAAAGGTACCACCACAAAGGTGAAAAAAATGAGTCGTTAAGATTTATGTGGATATTTTCATTTAATTACTAATAATTTCTGTCACGTAAAGCTATATTATTGCACCATTAATAATGCAGTATTTAATTCGTGTGTCATACAACAGGTGAAATCAAAACGTATGATTCGAATATGGTCTGTATTATGACTATATACTCTATAGGGAACTATCTCGCTCGCACTAACTTAAGCGGCGGAAACCCGAGAAACAGAATGACATCTGTGAATATCTTTCGCCAATATTTATGCTTTTGTGTATATCTAACTTCAGTGCCGCATCTTATAGTCTTTCCTAGAATTTTAATACAAAAACATCAACTGCAGAATTAATGGGGACAACTAACCGGCACGAAAGAAAATGAGAAAATGCTTCCCTACTCTAAAACTTTGGAGTTGACTGATTTTTTTTTACAATTCCACAGATACCACATTTTTCTTTTCGGTGGCAAGAAGTATCTCAGAGAGATAGACTTGATGATCCTGATAAGAATTCCTTCTTCCCACGAACCTTAAGAGGCTGCTTTAAAACAGGGCCTTATAGTCCGCCTATACAACCTTTGTCTCCTCCCATTAATTTTTCTGATTACCTCCCTTGCTCATGGTTAGTGACTTATCAACCCCTGCCGCGCGCCCTTGCAGGGTATGAATGTAGGGGAAGCGAGATATGATGCAATACGAGAGACTTTTTAAAGTCGCCCCCATTTTCCTCTCATTTCTATTCATTCTCTCCCGTCTTGAGCAGCGAGAGTGGAGTTGCGAACGACGGCGGAGTACAGGCCATTAGAATCAGGAGCGGTCGTTAGGTGACCCGGGGATGCTCGAGGCAGCCGCGCGCGTCGCCAGCAGCTCACGACGGGCTTACGTGATCTTCCCACTTCATACGTGTAATGAGGGTGTTCCTGTTTATTGGGGGGGGGGGAGATTCGCGAAAATATGTTTCCGACCCGCATCTGCGAGTCCGCCTGCTTACCAACGCTCTCGTCCTGTGTGTGTGAGGGAGAGGAGCGACGACTTCACCGTTCGGCGACTGAGGTGGTTCGTTCGAGCGAGATCTTCTCTCTCCTCTCCTAATAGACCCATATGCGAACTTTCATTTTGAAATCCAAGCAGTTCTTAGAAACATTAACTAAATGTATCTACACAAATGACGCAAAACCTTATTGTAATGTCTGGACTTCTCTGTAATGAACTCGTGCACCCCTGAAGCTTTAACTTGCTTTAGGTTTTAGCTTTACCTAACGGAGCTACTATTACGATGTGCAAATAGTACTAATTTTGGTATGCCATTTGACCAGGAGTTGGTGTAAGGAGTTTAGGAATAATGTCTAACGGTCGCAATAAATTCAATGGGCCCCACTCATCGAAATGAAAGAAACCAGAAAAATGTTTGCTGTGGTGGTATAAGGGAACAAAAAACGAATTCCTCGCCAGTGTCCAACCGCAGCAGCCTCTTGACGGGTAAACCTTGCTGCGGTGGTATCATAAACTTGATAATAACTTTTTTATGACAAATTAGCAATTACTGAACGTTTATAAATTCATTTCCTATATGTTGTTCCCACTCAATACTACAGGTTCATCACGATTTAACTTCAAGTTTCTTCACTATTAAATGTATAAGAGAGCGTTCCATTAGAAAACGCCAAAAAACCGGCACTTTTTTTGTTCTCATCGCAGTAAAAAATGGATTGTATTGTAAAAATAATTAGCAACTACGGATGAACGCAAAATAAAACATGCTAAAGTTTGGTGTAACTCGCATTTATATCGGTACGATGGTTTATTTTTTATCAGTGTCCAAACTCGAGTCTACATAATTTTTGAACCGACAATAGGTATTTTATATATTCCAGATTCGGTGGAAGTGTCGATGTAGTCTTTCTTGTTCCCCTATAAGTGTTTGTGATTACTTCAGTACGAAATTTTTGTGTTCACCGTGTTGAATATCTTCTCTGGAAATGCGACATTAGGCGCTAGCCGTTTGGGCGCGATACCGGAGGAATGTTTCGGACGACGCAGCATAAGTCTGCTTCCAGTAGCCGAAGTGTGAAGTCACTTCCTATCATTGTTAAACCCGAGAAGGTATTTACTAATTAGATGAAACTGTGGAAATAGATGGAACTCAAAGTAGTCTTTCGGACCACTAAGGATATTTTATTTCTTCACACATGCACATTTTCCAGAGCAGGGAAAAATATTTTGTGTCTTTTATTCATTTATCATGCACTTTAAGTAAACGTGGTCAATTTTGATCTCAATTTAATATTCATTCCATTTAAAAAATATAACTTGAACCCCCAGGGTAGAGTTTTTGACTGTTCATACAGCAGGGGATTGTTTGATAAATATATCTATTGTTTGTTGAGTGCTATTAAAACTTAAGACTCTTATTGTCTACAACAACATCTGACGTCACATTTACTATTTTGCCGTCAACATTTATTGTAACTCTCTTGCTCTAAAGGTACATGCTAAAGTGTCACATCACGGGTACGTCAAGGATCTGTCGTTGTTTCCCTTGTTTATCTTGCACATCAGTAATATTAGTGCCAAGATTAATTTTCCACTAACAATTTTTGCTGATGACGCGGTTGAATGCTGAGAAATTTTCATCCAGGAGAATACGGACTCATCAGCAAAGGATAGGTGGCAGTTGGAATTTAGTAAAAAAATACTTTAAATGTGGAGTATTTATATCTGGGGATTTTAAGTCAGGGGTGGACGAGCTCTGCTATTAATTTATAGTCACATTTTTGGCTTTAAGAAGAGAGGTTACAAATAGAAATATCGAATATGGCATTCGAAAATAATCATGAAAGAATAGGCCGAACGAGTGGTATCGCATGGCATCGTAGCGTCGTCGTCCGTAATATTCAACTGGTCTCGCGCCCTAACGTCCCTGTGCCCAAACGGATCGCGCCCAAACATCCTGGCACCGAAAGGACGCGCACCCGAACGGATCGCGCCCTAACGTCCGCGCACAAGTGGCTGCGTCGAATGTCCTACTAGCCCTCAATTGATTGTGGGTGGTAGGGAAGCTTAATGCAGCGGAGGGTATTGTCTTTAGTGAGGGTAGTTAAGAAAGATCGAAGACTTTCGCGGCGTATTGTGGTGATGAAGGTAACTTGGGATCTCCCATGAATTGAGGGCTAGTATATGCACTGGCATGCTGGGGAATAAATCAGAAACATCGAAGGATGGTATAATTTCTCCTTCATTATGTTTATGGCCTTTGGTTTTGTTAACTCAGTCCCAAATTGTTCTTAGTGGAGTGCGTGCCTTGGAAGTATAAGTTAGTGAAAAGAGTCTATTCCGGAAATCATTGTTCTCATCGGGCAGCCATCTTTGTAAGCTTTAGGTTGGCAGTATAACCGGCAGCTTGACTGAATCGGACTCTGCAAGTTTGAATTTGGGCTCCTTATCAATGAGGAAGAGCCAATCGTTGATTAATTTTTAACTTGTGTGACTAAATTATTACGAGGGTTCTTCATAATTACAATATATCGCCAGGATTCTGGCAAATAACGTTACGACCACCATTGGAAAGCTCCAAAACCAGAACACTTTTCAACAGAACACCGCAACTGCGCAAATAGAACGCACCCTCTATGTATTAGTTACCGTTAACATGAAACAGACAATTAACCATATCCGTGATTCTTAGTTTCACTCATTCTATTCGCATCCTTTTTCAGGTCCGTCGTGAAAATGAAGTTTTTTGCGTAATTAATGCGGCGATAGTAGGGTTTTATCAAATCGCCATTTTTTGTCGGATGGTCACCGAATTTAGGATGTATTACTTATTTTACATTCTAAACGATACTATATATGGACGGGAGTGCTATGATAACAAATAAAATATGATAAATACGGTACTTATCTTGATTAGGGATGGGTACCTCGCTTACTTCGGCAGCCATAACAGACGACAATAGACAATCGAATCAACAAACGTATGGGCGACATCTATCAGTTAGTTGCACTACCAACTATAAACAAGCGGGAAGTTAAATTTTGAGTTAGAAAACAAATCATTTAATAGTGTTTGTTGTTTACAAATGATATTACCTTCAATTATTACCTTTCTTTTCCGTTAAACTATATTAAATAAACGAAGTTTTTCCCCTCTAAATGAAGCAAAATAATTTAAAATAGAAGGGGGAATTCTTATAGATCGATCGTCTATTGTCGTCTGTTATGGCTGCCGAAGTAAACGAGGTACCCATCCCTAATCAAGATAAGTACCGTATTTATCATATTGTAATTGTTTTCGCAGCCCTCTCGTCCATATCTAGTGTTGTTTAGAATGTGAAATAAGTGATTAATCCTAAATTTGGTGACCATCCGACAAAATCTGGCCATTCGATAAAACCTTACAGTAACCATTAAAGCTAGCATATTTCCTTCATGCTGACTATATCTGCTTAAGTTTAGGAATATTAGTCAAATGTTGTCTCTATGTTGGCCATGGAAAAGAAGGCTGCTATTTCAAGGGACTAACATCGGCTCTGTCGGATAAACCTTCATGGGCGGATCCCAAGCGGAGAGAGAGAGGATGGTGATTGGAGGCGGTGGCGGCCCTCTTTCAACTGACTCCCGTGTTTTCCCGGTGTTGGTTCGTCGAGGGTGGAAGGAAATGGGGTGGAGTCGGGGCAGTGCAGTGGTGGCTCTCACGGCGCGCCTCTCCGAAGATCATCATCACCTTGGAAGCGAGAGAGGGCATTGTTGCATTCTTCCGCCTCCCACCTCCTCGGGTCGTTTTGCGGGGGGGAGGGAGTTACAGACATGGGGGAGTGTCGCGTCGTGAGGGGAGGACCAGTCGTCAGGATGAGTCGATTCATCGATATCATCGATGATGATCTTAGTCCGCGTCGATGACTATGAATGTCAACGTCGGTGAATTGTGTCGCGTCTCCCACACGCCCGTATCCATCCGTACTGCCGGCGGCGGCCGCTGTGCTGTTTCCTCGATCGTCTCTCACTCCCCGTTTTATTGCGCAGCGCATTCCTAATCCCTACCGATCGGCATCGGTGTATAGTCCATACGAGGCATGTCGAAACGTGTTTCTCAATGACAGCCAGACTACGCTACTGTCATTCAGTCAATTCTAGGCCTATGCGACTACTCATTTTGACATCGAGAACAAGTGAAAAAAGTTTATCGCAATGCTTCGATTTCGTTGGTTGTCATCAATCATCGTATTGGATGTGTGCCATCTTTGATGGTTGTCGATGATCATTGATTATCGATGAGTATCGATGATCGATTGCTAAATGTGATCGGTGCAGATTGTCTCGTTTGGCTGTTAGGCGCGGCTATCAAGTTACTATTGAATGGAATTAAAGGACGAGTCTCATTTATGAAAGAGAGATAAATAAATCCACATTTTATCGACAGTGAGCTGAACTTGTACCTCCTACCAAGGCCATAGAGTTGAGGGATGTGTGTAAATTAGACTTCATATATATATGGAGAACCATTACATGTCGGAATTGAAAGTTTTCGATTTTCAGACGGGCATTTAAAGCCTGTAGTGCGACTGTACTCTCTCTCTCTCTCTTGAAAAAAAGTGATCAATTTTTAATAGTTTGTTATGGAGTCTGGATTTGCTTAAGGTCATCAGCAACACAGGCATACGTGTGCTTCGCCTATCTCTTAAATTTACTCTCTGGGGACTCCATTTTTACTCAATCCTCTTTAGGTTTTATCCATTATTTTGGACTGAGAGTTATCAAACGTAGTAGATTTATCTTCCGACCCCCAAGCAAGATAAACAGAATCTCATCATTCTCTTTTTTATAGGCTGCACTGATAAAGTTTTCCGAATTTGTGAAAATTTACATGAGTACAAAAAATGAAAAAGAAAAATGGTACGAGTTGTTTATTTGGGTAGAGAGTGGAACTGCCATCGCACTGTCTACTAGCACAAAGTGAACGTGAACCTCAATACAAGATTGTGGATGAATCATCATGGGTTGGAAAATAAATGTTCCGAAAAAGTTAATTTTGAAGATTAGCCAATGAACGGGAGCTCCTATTTTTCAGATAAGTTTGTGCTGCTTCAGATCATAAACGACTTTTACTTTCGAGATAAAATTTTTCATGAGTGTCCATCAACAATGGGAAATTAAAAATTTCACAAAATGTCTTATTGTGTGGAAAGTCGTATTAACTGCGTGGCCACCCAAGTACGTCTTTTTCAATTGTCAATTTTCTATTGCATCCACATTTATGTTATCGCATCAATTTTTCTTCTCTAATGCACTGAAACAGTTTCCGCTCCAAAATGATATGCTATAATGTATTCCTGTATCGTCGTATAAGTTTCTTTGTACTGTTAAATAGCCACGCTTTGCCTCTAGTGAAATTTATATGTGGTATACAAGTTGGCAGTCTACACTGAAGCTCTCTCCTGCATTTAAGGATTTGTATATGTACACCATGTCTTAGTTATCGACTCCACACAATACTTCGGTGAATGCTCTGTTAATGTTGACGCAACGAAGGTAATTCGACGCTGATGAAGGAATCGAATCATCACCGTCGATAATCGATGAGAACCATCGAAACCGAATCATTTCGATGACTTTTTTTCATCGACCGTTGATGGGCAAAATTAGTCATCGCGCGAGCCCACGGCCTGTGCTCTTTAGTGTCGTGCCGGAAGATGCATGTTGTCTGCAGTTCCTGACATTTCACGTTCCTGTGACTATTCATTTAATCTATTTACGCCTTTGCCTCAGTTGCCTCGGTAAATGTAGGCTATGCATTATGTGAAGACGTTTTGGAATTAGAAGTAAAATAAATTAGCTTTGTCCACTTTGTCAATACTTTGCCTTTATGTTTTCTCATTGGGTTAACTGTAGCTCTTTTGCTTTGCACTCCCCTCTAGTATGACCAAAGTGCTTTTGGGTTATTTTGTAACTTTTCTACAATTGTTTTCCTTTTGACATCCATGAATGCATTCCAACCTACCTATACCTCTCTTTATCCAACGCTTTTGTTGGACCTAGATATATAGTGCTGCGTCGTAATGAAATTCTCTGTGTCGCTCTGAAACATACCAGTTCTGAATTTCTCAAGCAAGCCTCCGGGGGTCTAGCGGTCTCAACTTAATCGCTTTAATAGCTGTGAAACATTGTGTTCGCCCCTGGCAGTTTTTAACAAAGTACGCAGCTTTCCTTTGTATTTTATGTTTTGGGTTAAAGCTTTTGGCACAGGGCCTTAAATGCTCGCGGCGTATTCGAGGTGTGGCCTAATCAGAGCGAAGTATAGCACCTCTCTCTAATGTGTTTTTATCCGAGGCTCTCCCATTATACGCGTGATAAGCCCTAGTTTCTATAAAACTGTGCCGCAGATGTTTTGTAGGTTTGTTCCCCACGACGTCTGAAGTTAAGGTAATACCAAGGTAATTGAATTTATCTGAGGACTTCGCTTACTCCACCCACAGTGCCAATGTGGCGTTGGTGTGATTGATTACGCAAAACATGTGCCGTGATGCATTCAGTAGGATTGAGATACATCGAGTGAAGAAGGACGTCTAATGCTCTGCACTCCTTTCTTTACTATAGGCTAGCGAATATTACACCGCTTTGCATACTCTACTGTAGGATGATTTACATCGGCATCACTGTGTAATGTGGATATGTATTAGAAATCAAAAGTTGTTTATGGTCTGAACCAGCAAAAAATATGAGCTCCCGGGCATTGGCTAACCTTTAACATTGACTTATTTCCGTACACATTTGTTTTCCATCCCGCTGAGCTTAATCCACAATCTTGGATTGAGATTTGTAACTCAAGGAAAGGATGAGTTTCATTATTTTTCATTTTAAACTTAAATAAGTTAAACCTATTTATTTACGACTGTCACTCCTTAATGCTCGTGGTTATAAATTATTTTAAGATACAAGGGCTTGTGTTGAATATGTATATTCAGCCCTTTTCAATGCGGTTCTTAGATTTTCAGCATTTAATATATCTCATAAGATATCTGTTAATTGCATATGATTACATATCTGAACTTCAAATTATCTGTTGAAACTGCGCTTTTCGTGCTCCGTTCAATTTTAGCCTCCTCGTCAGGCATCAATTTTTTCACGTTAATAACCTCCTTTATTTTTCGCTAAAATAAACAGACTTTAGTTGACTCAAGCTAAATACAGATACTGATGACAGAATTATTGCAAATTTAGTATAACCTATTGATAAGTTTGCCGTGTTAAGTGACTCATTCTAAAGATAGCTCTGATGAAGCATCTCGTTTCCGCATATAATCCAGAGAAGTCGACATAAAATCAAACAGAATCAGACATTCTTGTTGCAAAATGTGATTGCTTTCCTGCAAATTTGAAATTAATTTTTATACTTGGAAGGGGCTTAGCATACACGATGTCTTTTCAGTTGACCGTCCGATTGATACCTCGCCGGAAATGAGCTTCAGGCGGTCGTAATGAGATTCTCTCTTCCGTGTGCCCCCACTTCATCTTCCAAGGCTTTTCTGACGCACGATTTCGTGTCCTACGATTGGTAATTGGTTCCCTCCCAAGGAAGGAGAGCTGTCGCGCAGCTCTGCTTTTCTCTTGCTGTAGAACACCGAGGGCATCCAAGTCGCGGACATGGACTTGAACACTCACGGGTGACGGTAGAGCAGGAATGGGTGCATTGGGACGATCGTGTGCCTATTGTGTCGGGACCAGGCGTAAAAAACAGCATTAACTTTGGATTTTAACTTAGATCGTACGGAAGTCAAACGTCACTGCCGGAAACAGGCCAGAAAAATGCCTAAAACGGAAACGCCGACTGTGTATCGACGGAAATGGCGTGGAAGAATGAGGTGGAGTGTGAGGAGAATGGAGGTGGGGTATGCGCCTCCGTATCTTGTCTAACCTCTTGGGTGCGGTGCGGGGGGGGAGTGGGGCGGGGGTGGGGGCCTCCCGGAGAAGGAGAGGAGTAATTCGACGAACGTTGGGAAAATTCAGGGTGACATCACTTTCTCAAGTGTTGTGCGGACAAACTATAAATGCGTCGTGACGCGAGCGATGACCTTGTGCGTAAGTTTTCTCACGTCTCCATCGCACTCCATCCTCTTCACTGTCTGGCACAACTGAGCGTGTACTTATCCTAGTGTGAACACAAATGTGTGCTCTCCTACCGTGTGTGCTTAAATTCGTGATTTTCCTGTTTGACATGTTGTAACTCAATGACATACGATCGGATATCAATGACAGAAACTAGTTTGAAAAGTTTCGTTGTTTCGTGGTTTGCACTGAAGAGTATAACGTTGTAGTTTAATATTTACATGGGGTACCACTTGAAGTAAGTCGCGGTTTTTTCGCCGAGAAAACTCTAGCCCCACGTAGCTTGCTACTAACTTTGAATCCGCGGAACATTCGTTCATCCAAAGTTATTAGCCGACTCTCCAGGCAATTGTCTTTATCATAATACAAAACCACCCGTGTCGCTCTAATCCTTTTGGAATTTCATGACGCATCTTATCGGCTGTTTAACTGTAATTTTTGGAAGAACCCTTAACTTAGGGAACGGAGCAGATGTGGCAGTTTTTGCCTCGGCACAGGGGAAGGCTACACGCTGCGGACGAGGAGGATCTGTGAAGCAGTTAGCAACACGAGCTAATCAGCATCGATGTAATATACGCAAAAGTGCAACTACATCGCAGGGCAAAATGTAGCATTAGCGGGATACCAGTCGCTTCGTTATTTCATCTGACGCACTTGAAAGGAAAGAGAGCTAGATGAAGATATTCCGTGGAACAAACATAATTAATCAATTGATGTAGTACCGTGCTGTAGCCTCGACCTAGGGGACACGTTTTACCTCAGGACGCAACCTTAAAATAATTTTTAAAAATTAAACCCAAAATTAGAGCAAACTGAATTCTTCACGTATCTCGGAAGTATCATCACGTGGGACGGAAGAAGTACGATATCTTTACATCGAATTGTGAAAACTGTAGATTTTTATCTGCCACCAATCCACTGTAGCAGTGTAAAAGTCGACAGTCTGCAAACAGATTTTTTTTCCTTTCGGTTGTGATTCTTGCAATCTTTACAGAAAGCGTTTGCTCATTTACAGGATTTACAGGAAACAGGATTGTATGAACTTAGTCCCTGGAGTAAATAATGCGTAGGAGATGCGCAAACCAAGTGTCTATCGGCTTGTGAAGGAGTCTACGTGGAAGACTTCAAACGCAATAGGAGAGGAACGGAGAGCGTAGTGGAACACTATAGAGTAATTGTCGTAAGACGTCGTGGCGTCTTTTGTGGACAAAGAACGAAACATAAATGGAGCCGCGTGTCCACTCCTGCACGCTTGTCCCTTCCAATTAAGCGTTCAGATAATTTTCCTGAATGATGCATAGTATCAAGCTATTTTACATTAAAATTAATTTTAACGATAGTGAAACTCTCTTAATGAGCCAGATTTTTCGATCCCATATTTGGCTTTATGGAAAAGTATCTCCATAGAGCATTTTTGGAATATTGTAGATATTCGGAGTTAAAATGTAAACATATTTAATTTTATTTTTGCAGTGTTGAAACGGTATTTCTATGCAGAGAATTAACTCAATGTAAAGCTGAGCTCTTAATAAACGATTAATGGTTTAATTAGTGGTTAATTAATGGTTTTGACAGAGAAATCTCTATTAACCCTTCAGTGCCCATGTCGTTATTTATGTAATGCCCCTGTCGTTTTTCTTTACCAAAACGTCGGAGGTAGTCACTTACATCCTCTATTCACATGATGAAGTGTAAAAATTTTAATATTCACTATAAAAAAGTGGTGTCACCTGCTGGTGACCCTGGGTATGTGCACACTTATTTAATTCGCTTAGTTTCATGATAGATTAGATTTTTATTCATCCAAGAGACACATTACACAGTGGCATATTCCCTAGCTGAAGGCACTTATCCGGATGCCCTTAAGATAGCTAAGGTTATACCAGTCTACAAGAATAAAGGTGACCGGAACAATCTACATAATTACAGACACATATCTATAATTCCACAATTTGGTAAGATTCTTGAGTGTGTTTTTTGTAAAAGGCTAATAGATTATCTTGAAAGCCAAAGTGTGCTATCCGATAACCGCTTTCGTTTTCGTAAGGGGAAGTCAACGAATCTTGCTCTCTTTGAAGCTGTAGATTATATCGTGCAAGAGATTGACTCCAAGTGTTGTAAGGTTATGGGCATTTTCCTCGATATGAGGCGAGCATTTGATGCTGTTGATCACTGTAAGTTGATTTCAAAATGTGAGTCACTGGGCATTAGGGGTGTGGCATTAAGATGGCTGAAATCCTATCTTGAAAATCGAAGCCAAAGGGTTGCGTATCATCGTGAAGGGAATGTCCTTCTCTCCACCCCTCTGGAGTTAAACAGAGGATTTCCACAGGGATCAGTGCTTGACCCTATAATGTTTTTAATTTTTATTAATGAGCTACCCGGGCAGCTGCAGTACAGTGTCACACATAAAAGTGTTATGTATGCAGACGATGTATGTGTTCTGACATCAAGTAAACGTTTAAGTGATTTGGTTGTATCTAGTGAACTATTGCTGAAAAGTATGACTTCATGGTGTCATGATAATAATTTGGTTTTAAACATTGATAAAACCCAAGCTATGGTTTTCTCTACTGCTCATAGCACTAATGACATTAACCCTTCTTTGACAATTAGTAATCAGGTAAATACTGTTAATTCTTATAAGTTCTTAGGACTTCATGTTGATTGTAACCTGAATTGGAATGTTCATGTCACATTCATGATAATAAAGCTAAATTCTGTGTTCTACCTACTGTCAATTTTAAGACATTCAGTAAGCCAAAATATTTTGATAACCTTATACCACGGATTATTTAATTCAAGAATTTCCAATGGTATTGTGTTGTGGGGACAGCCTACTCACCTTTACAGTGTACTTAAAATGCAAAAAAAAGATGGTGAGAGTGATGTGTTATAAAAATTACTATGCTCATTGTCCTCCTCTATTTGAAAGTTTGAATTTGGTGTCTGCTCCTTGTGTGTATATATATCATTGTGTATTATTTGTGAAACAAAATAGTTCTGAATTGGAATTGAATAGTAAAATACACAGTATGGCACAAGACAATGCAATAACCTACATGTTAAGCCATATAATTTACCTATGGCTTCTAATGGTCCAAGGTGTATGTGTGTGAAATTATACAATAACCTACCAGAATGCATTAAAAAAGAAATGAGGATGCCTGTTTTTAAAAAAATGGTACGAGAATATCTGGTTGATAAATGTTTTTATAGTGTTAAAGAATACTTGGTGCCGAATTTTTAATATTTTCTTTTTGTAAATGATGTAATATTTGTTGCATATCGACATATCCTATGCTATATCAGCTACGGACAGGGCTGAGGCTAATTTGGACTCGGCTTTATCATATTATTAGAGATTCATTGCATTACATCTATTTTTCTTCCTCTTGAAAAGGTGTATACAATTAACTTGTTTTATCATTAAAAAAATGTATAAAGGCATAAGATTCATATTATATCATCTAAATGACAGGTGGCGATACATGAAAATAGATACTTTCGAGAGTCAGAGACGTACCAACACTGTACAATGTGGAATCCTTTGCATTTCTTGCACACAATACGTGTGTGCTGGTGACATTTTCCACATCTTGTCTGGGAACAACTCTGGCGAACATGGTCTTCAATTTTACCATCCAATCTAATTTCCCGAGGAACTAGTCTTGTTACAGGCACCCCGCTAACTACATTTTCTCGGTGAAACTCCATAAAATCCTCAGTACGTTTCTATATTAACCATACTTAAATTACAGTAATAGAGGGCTTTATTTTTCATTTGTTCTCTCATTAGCAGCCATGAATAGTGGCAGGTAGCGTCTACTCCAAATGCAAACGGGAAACCACCATTTTTTTCCTCGCGTGCCAACTCTCATTAGATGGATGTTTTTATCAAACCTATCTTCTCCTCCCATAATTTTTCTTGTCCTACTTACAAGAGAGGGGCATTCTACTCGAATGTTAGTACGCTTCCCATTTGCCACACCCATTATGTCGACTTTTTCCCCAGGATAAATATTGTTACTGTTGGAAGCCAACGTGAAAATGCTGTTATCGTAGAAATAGACTTCAGAACCGATTGATTCAGAATGACGTATTTTCGGCGTGCATCAAGGGACCACAATAGTTGCGACGGATTAGTCCTATGATACCTTGACCCTCATCTGGTAGAGTAGGTTTTGCCCTTTTCATTACAAGGCAATTCAAAATTATTACTGATATGGGAATATTTCTGAATTTCCAAGAAACGGTTGCTCGTCGTTGACTTGGATATCAATATGAGTATCTTGTTTGGTAGTTTCCCAAAACATGCGGAAATATTTGGAGTCATGTAACCCAAGAGCAGTAGAATTGCGAGGTTAACTTCCCCTTCGCTGATCATTTCGCGTTCATTTTCCTCTGTATAACATGTAAGTTTGAATTATTTACTGTGAAGGAAATAATAGCTTCTAAGGAGAAATGTTTAAGATATCGACATGGACAAGCTCCAAGTTTTCTGGATTAACCTTTGTCTCTTCGTCTTCACCTCTGCCACACTTAGTTGATAATACATTTGATTTTGTGCTCCATTCGCCAATGAAGCATCACGCTTACATTGCTTACTAGCTGACAGAAAGGCACCCTGGTAGTCGTCAGCACATTCATCCTTGGGTAATTCTATGTCCTCAGTAGTGCTCTTTTGTTTTACGTTCACCTCATCCTTGGCTCCCGGGAGTCGACTGGGACGATGGTTCATGTCAGAGCTATCACTTCATCGCCGCTTTCCTCGTCAGTGATTTCATCATCATGGAGTTTCACCGTCATGGAAATCCGGTGGTGGAATTATAGAGCCGTCTTCTAGACTTTCTCCGCATTCTAACGCCTCCAACATTCGATGTAGCTACCTACTGGAACAGAAACCTGATGAAATTGTCAGACAACAACCAGTGGTGACGTCTAATGCACAGTTTAACCGATGTGTGACTACGTATTTGAAGGCTTTTATTTCCTTTTTAAATGTCATACACTATCAAAAACGATGAATAGTTTGGTTTGGTTTCAATCATAACTTTTACATGTGTACTTATTTGTTGGAGAGTACGATTTCCAAAGATCTTTGTAGTCGGATTCGCCATATTCACTTGCGACCCGCACTTAAGTGCGTTTTTAAAATCACTTGGGACAAACTGGTCTTTTGCAAACTGCTGCATTGTATGTCCAAAGTAAAAACAAAGCGAAACTTGAAACAACCAAATATGAACTTGGGTCTAATTTTTATTAGGCGACCAAAGTTGCGTCACCTGTAGTTGACACTCGTAAATGACAGGTTAACTCCATTTATGTATGTACTATCTCAATCAGCCCTTCGAAGTTTTTTATATGGTGGAATACGAAAACCGTAGAAAAAAAGACATTGTTGTTGGATTGTTGAATTTACGTCGTATGACCGAACTGCGATCAGTGATGTTCCAATGATGAAAATGGTAAATCTGCTCAAAAAATAATATTTTTCATGGAACTATTAATTGCGATTTGGTTGTTTTTCTCATTGCCACATTGTTGGTGAATCCAGTAATATATTTTTGCATTTTATAGACCTATTTCTCCATGTATTCTTATGAGAAGCAAGCTCAACAGTACGTTTAGTTGTCAAGGGATGGACTGGTTAAAATGGAGAATTACTACAGAAATCGTCATATTTCTCAGAGGTTCCTGCATTTTTTAAAAAGAGCTTGAAAAAATTGATAAATTTCCATTTTCGCAAGGAATACATTTAATAAACCTTTATGTTTGAAAGATGGACTTTATTTGTTTCTTGAGTTTAAGGCGGGCATAAATGCTTACACTCACATACCTGAATGAAACTTAAATTATTTGATATTTGCATATTCCGAAGGTATCTTTGAGTCCTATGAAATGAGAAGTGTACCTGTGGACACAGTGTTCTCCTCGTCGTCGTCACATCCCTGCCTGCGAGTCCATTCACGAGAGCCTCGTACGGCATTTGCATTCGTGGATGGCTCGGAGGTCGCCCACATTTCCGCCTCGTCTCCTGCCCTCCCCGTCCACTTCCGCTTCCATTGGCGGCAGGGCATTGACAGGGCGAGACCCTCCGCCCTTTTTATCGGCCATTTTCGGAATCGGCCCTTACCCAGGGGTGGAGGTGTAGTCGTGCCAACTCTCCCCTTGGCCGCTAGATGGCATCCCCCGGCGGGGGCGGGAGACTCGGGCTTTCGCAGGCCTTCTGCGATGTGAGTCGGAATTTTAGCTCTATCCGTCGGTGCTTTCCATTCGTTTCAGGCCCTGCACACTTTAAACGAGATCGGGAGTAGAGTTCATGTGCTCTTTTGGAAGACAATTACTTCATCGCATCGTTATTTTTTTTTGTTTTTATTTGCCAAACGTGGACTACGAAAAGATTTTAATTTCGTGTCTTCTCCGTGGATTGGATATTTGGGGAGGCGACCGACAGATAAGGTCATGTACGCCATAGGGGATAGGCAAGGAAGGAAGGCTGGATAGAAACCCGGCGTCGGCATTAGCCTGCTCTTAACGAAAGACGCCAAGGGGACCACGGCGTAACGTCTCATCCTACAGGCGGAGTAATGTACTTGAAGTGCCCTCCACAAGACACTCAAGTAGGGATCGGGTTTCCTCTGAAAAACGTCCACCTCTGCAGGGATTTGAACCCTGGCCGCCCGTATGGTTAGCCAGTACTCTAGCCACCCACCACACCAACCCGATCCCACTATTCTCCGTGTTAAATTGGATACCTTCTTACGGACGTTTTTCTTTCGAATTCGTTAACTATTTAGATAGAATTCGGCAGTGTCTATATTTTGTTATTACCCACAGAAAGCCTCCTACCGGCACACAGTGGTTCCTAGACCCCGTTTTCATGGACAAAAGTGGTTTTCTTTTTTATTTTCTCAATCAGTCATCCCAATACATATGTATTGCCATATATCAAAGAACTATTAACTGACAGATCTATTCCGAAATATCTGTTAATAACAGGGAACGGACATCTGAAAGAGCGGAAAGCAGAAATGAACGAAATTCAATATTTTAAGAGACTTAAAATTTGATGATTTCTTGACAGATAAATATGCACAAGCAGCAGTGAAATGGGGTTCATTGGATCAGTAGAGGTCTAATCTATTCCAAGATGTGGTTTTTATGATTCTTCCTCAACAATTATTACCCTAGATACGTCATTTAAAGTCGTTGTTATTTATAAGGTAAAAAATTATTTAGAGTTGAGCTATAAAAAATTCTGTGCAGAACAGGGTGTTCCGAATAAGTGAAAAATGTTTGTCCATACTTCCTTTGGTGAACAGAAAAATATTTAGCTGCGCCCCTTAGTATGAAACAGCAAAATGTAATGGCAGTACGCCAAAACGGGCTTAATCGCCATCTCTTGTTTCCATTGCACGTTAATTTCACAGGTAGGCAAATGATAGCAGACTTATTTAATTATATCAAATAACTGGTCAATTAAATAATGAAGTGAATGAGACTCAATAATCACCACCATTGTTGTTCAATACTGACTTTATTTATGGAAACCGGACTTTATTTATGGCAACGCCTCTCATATAAGTTCAACTGATTTAGGCGTAGTGTAGTGGAAGTTCGTCGTAATGAACACAACAATCGCACTTTTTCTCAAGTTTTAGTAGCAATACGATGCGTTCTACTCGCAGAATCATCACTAGGTACAAGTCACTGAGAAATAGGAGACATTACATTTACCGCATAGACCCGAGTAGGTGTGTTTATTCTCTCATTATAATTGCTTGGAAAACTGAAAATATATTGCATAACGCTGACGAGCTTATGGTTTGGAAGATTATTCTTTGGAAGTGGTCGATATGCTCCTTATATAGGTGGTACAATAAAATAGGTGGTGGTACAATGTGGCCAGCCTCGCTCCATAAAATGCTTATTCATGGATCTGACATTAGTAAAGCTGTACCTCGTTCAATCGGACAATTTTCAGAACCACCACAAGTGACTCGAAGTAAATACCGCAGGCGATACAGAAAGTTCAACACCCGAAAAATATCTAGAAAATCATGCAAAGAAGATGCACTGCAAACACTCCTCGTGTCATCGGATCCATAAATATCGAGCTTACGGAAAACGCCAAGAAGAAAAGCTGGAAGCCTACCTGAGACGGTACCTATGCTACTGCAGCCTCCATACGGTGACTCTGAGGTGTTTGAAATGCAAGCTGAAGTCGATGGTAATGATAACGAAAAAATAATGTAGATCAATTGAATAAAATTGCAGATTTATGAACATTATATTAATAAATGAACATTTTTTTTATTTGAAAGTATATATTCTTAGTTGAATCAAGATTTGAAAGTTATAAAATAAAAATATTTACGGTGAATCGCTTGTAACATTAATTTGTAATATTTATAAAAATTAAGCTTTGACCATCACTATCTGCGATCAAATATAATAGTGATGAAACTCATTTTGTGTTGTTTTCTATAATACAAATGTCATGAAACCCATTTCAAAAAATTTACCTCCAACTTCATTTTACAGTTAGCTTAGTAAATGGTCTGGGCTCCCAAGAAGACCTGTACGCGTATAAAGGCTTTCCAGCCATTATTCTAATTACAAACACCGAAAATTCAAAAAAAATATTTGCACTCAATTAAGTGCCGAAAACTGTTAACATTAGATTTCTTGTCCTAAGAAAGCCTTAGAAATGGAAATTCTCTAAAATTTAATCATTTCCAGACTTTTGTCCAACAATGCATGCTCGAGAAACCACTGTGCGGCAGGTGGACGAACGATTCGCGTGTTCGAATCCTGCCATTCCTCGCCGTTCATGTCCGCTTCTGAACGCGCGGATTTGTCACGCGAATGAAGTGTGACATTTTCGTGAAATATTCCCCGGTACGTAAACGAATCAGAGGCATGCCAACCACTGAAGTGCTGATTTAAAAATGAAACTTACATTGGGTCGGATTGGTACGGAGGAGGAGGGCCCGGGTTCGATTCCGACCTTCGAGATAACTTCCAAATGCTCGTCTCCGTCTGTCGGATGTGACGCTGAAACCCGTGGTCCTCTTCTGCCTTTTTTTTCATTTTCGCATCCTTTCCATTTCTCGCCCCTAATTCTCTCCTCCGTCTGTGGCTCGAAACGGGGGCGTAATAAGGTTAATGAATGAACACGTGATTCGCAACGGACTTTTTCTGCCGCTTGTTTTGTGAAATTTGGGTGTCCAGCAGTGGATAACCGTAGAAACCACTAAATAAATACCACTGGAGATACATTCAATGACAAGACGTAGGCCTCGGATTGCATGAAGTGTTGTTCAACCATCCGACGTGGTCTATGTATTTATCCTCACTTGCATTTACACAGTCATTGCTTTCTTCCCTCCGTCGCCATTCAACCCTGGTTGTTCCTCTCTTAAACTTTCTCCCATTCGTGAGTACTTCGCAGACCAGTGAATAATTAGTAACATAGTTACCCTTCCAATATACTACATTGGATTTGTGGCCTTCAAAGTGTTTGAGGTGGACGTAATTATTTCGTGATAAACGCTTGTCACTTAATTTGCCAAAAGATTTCTTGTGAGATAATCATTTCATGCGGCATTAGATATTGACACAGTTTTCTATATTCTCCAAAATTTAAAAAACCTCTGATATTTTCAAAAATGATGATCGAGTGATCAAACACTTATCTCCCATGATCTTATCTTCAATGTGATCTCGCCATGTCCTTGCTTTCCGTTCACATACGAGTCAATGCCGTTTCGTAATGATGAAGGAAATGCATTTGAATTTTTTTCTTTATCTGCGCACTGAGTAAGATAAAGGAAATTGTTCAGCAGGGCATCCCGCCCTTAAATATTCTGTTTAACGAATTAAATATTCGCATTTCCGCGGTTGGTCCTGACCGACTGAGCGTAATTTTTTACGGAAAAGCCGGGACTGTTGGTGAACAAAATAGTGTAGGAAGTTGTTCCCCAGGGGAATCTTTTGCTCATTCCGCTTGGAGTTCATGACTCTAATGTCCGGTATCTGACGAGTGCTCAAGATAATGCGAATAAGAAGGGAAATATCTTGCAATTAAATGCAGGCTAATGCGAAGACTTTTCATTCGTATTATTCGACAGAAAAGTGTAATTGAAGATAAGTATCCCTTTCAATGAAAAAGAAAGGCACTTTTAGCTGACCTGAGTCAAGTCGAAACTGTCCGTCTGATATGCCTATATGCTGACGAAATAACGAAATGTATAAGTCGTAAAACCCGTCAAGATATGTATTTGTGATGCAACAAAGGATGGGTGATATCCTTAGTAATGTCCAAAGTCGATAGTTTTACTTTTCCAGATCTCCTATCGGTGGTTAACGATCCGATTTATCCTTTTATGCCATTGAAACTACCGACATAATTTAGTTCTCTGCTCTGATGAAATTAGGAGGATTATGTTGCCATCACTAGAATGGCAGGGAGTGAAAATAATGTAAGCTTTAGTTTTTTAACAAAATTCCTTTTAATCGAGTGTGAAAATTTGATATATTTATATTTTTAATTATTCTTTATTGATCAGGTCTGGACGAGACACATTATCGATAGCTGTCTTCCGATTTACGCTTATAGCTATCGGTGACAATTCCTGGATACCGTAAGAGGCGCGAGAAAAAGAGATTCTTTTGCTATTCAAATCTTACGATCATGGAAAAGGAAGATGATCCAGTAACCGATTGGGTGAGATGCGGGGCATTGAAAAATAATGGGAAATTCGCTGACAATCATATTCCGGAGTATTGTTAAATAGAGGGTCACTGTAGTAATAGACGACGGCTTGTAGTGCGTGGCTTCGTTCACACGATACGACTTCACGCCGTGCGTAGTGTACGGCACGATGTCGTGTTTGTTTAATTGCATTAGCGTAAATGAATCCGCACGCACGTATCGACCAATTCCAGCAATGCACGGCGCCGCGCCGTCCACAACGCACGGCGGAGTAATTCTTTCGGCCATTTTGTTTGTTATTTTAGTTGCTTTGGATACGATATACTACAATTTGGAGAGAGATAAAGATAAAGGAAAGAGAAGGTTAAACGTACCAAATATATAATATGTACACGAGAGAATAAGCTGATGCGGTGCCCGTTGACGTGTTAATATTATACGTGCCTACCGTGATTATTAAAGTGGCTAAGTAGTTTCGTTAATAAATCTCACTTGAGCAGCTATGAGCAGAAAAAGTTTTCTTCATTCGGTAGCTTATATCTTCAACTCTAGCCTGTGATATAAATTTTGGCGCGATTCTACTACTTTTCAACCTATTTGTAAAATATTTCATCAAAAGTGTTTCAGAAATTTTTATCTGAAACATTCAAATTTTGCCAAATTTAGTGATAATTAAATCCTTTTTAGAGTTAAAAATTTATATTATGCTGGCATCCATGAGATTATTCCTTTTCACGTATTTAATTTTTGTACAATAAC
Source organism: Ceriagrion tenellum (assembly GCA_963169105.1). Taxonomy (NCBI): domain Eukaryota; kingdom Metazoa; phylum Arthropoda; class Insecta; order Odonata; family Coenagrionidae; genus Ceriagrion; species Ceriagrion tenellum. The sequence goes on along the minus strand of OY720641.1, from coordinate 135,085,813 downwards.
TTAGTTGCAATACGAAATTGAATTCGGCATTCCGCTACTGCGGTGCGTCCGAGGGCATTTGTGTGCTATTCATCAATCACTTTTACGGTGCATTGTGGGGGCAAAAGCATACGTACCAACCTTTCGAGTGCATTTTCTTGAACCTTGAAGATTTGTCTACTCAATGTGTTATTAAACATAGACATTAGAGCAACTTCATTTTTTCACTTTTGACCACCTTTTTGGGATTTTGCTCAACTGTGCGGCGTGAAGTCGATACGTGTGAACCGAACCATAACGTGGATGCAGAATGACTCTAGAAGGAGTGAGCGACGAGGAAGGAAAAGTTAAAAAGATGGTGGGGTCGCGAAGGAGAGAGAGAGAGCTTGGGGAGAGGGATGTGTGATCGAAAGTGGAGATTCATTCGACGCTACTTCCCTTAACTGATGAGTTTGATGCCGTGAACCAAATATCCATTTCTTGGAACCACGGGTTTCTGAGAAAGGTGGCTCAAACTTTCTACTTAGAAATCGGCTCAAAATTTCTGATAAGCCTCAAGCAGAATTTCGAATGAACCGAATTTTACAGTATGTTGGCTTGTTGCGTATGTCAGCTTTGTTACGGAATTATTGTACTCTGTTTTACTTCTCTCGTGATTGTAGATCGTAACATTCACTTCTTCGCCTCCTTAGATTAGTGAACGCTTAATATATTCCGTGTGTTATTACTCCTCCAATCGTTGCTGTTTAAGTTCAAAGAAATTCTCTTGTTCTGTTGCCTCTCATGACTGCCCTATGATTATTAGTGGTCCTACTGTTTACGACTCTATTAAATTAACTCAGATCGTACTAATGGAGCAATTCCCTCTTCCGGGTGCTCCTGCACTTATCCTTTTTTCTTCCATTGCGCGCTCCCAACTTAGCTTTCTCCCGACACATCGCCAGATTTATTGCCAAACATTCTCAAAGTCTACCACCCAGTGCGTCTTCATTTCCTAGGTGTGAAGGTTCCTTCTTCTCTCTGTGTCAACCAGTTACAGGCCTTGCTGTTTTCGCTCAATTGGTGGAGCTCAAATAGTCTTGCTGGCACGAGTGACGCTGTTGGTGCATGTGACATTCAGGCTCGAGGCATTGTCCCTTTCCCTTCGTCTTAATGACGCCATGGTCCTCGTATTTGGGAGCCCCGTCATGCCTTTTTGATGCGGATGTCTCGCTAAAAGCACTCTTGGCAATCGGGTAACAGGGACGGAAACGGCGATGAGATATTGGCAGTGTGACCCACTCAAACTCCTTGACTTGACCATTGAAATTAATGTGTGATGTCTCGTTCGTTATTATGGGGTGCGAATGCGATGCGACGGGAAAGATTGGGCGCCGTCCTACTGACGGCTGCGGTCCTCGACGACTCGCGACCATTCCCAGTAGGCTTGTGCGATGAACGAATTTGCCCATCGAGGGTCGATGAAAAAAAATCATCGGTATGATTCAGTTTCGATAATTGTCATCGATGACGAGGAGTCGATGAATTCATTCATCGCCGACGGAAAGGTAGGGTCGGGCGACGCAAAACAAATAATTATCATCTCATGGGGATGGATTCATTGACGCATCTACATCGGTGAGTTCATCAACTCATCGACGTCAGTTAATTCATCGACTCATCGACGTCGATGATCGATGACATTAATTGTCATCGACGCGGTTCATCGCAACGCGATGACTAAAATCTTCGTCGATGAATCGACTCATCGCACAATCCTAATTTCCAGTATGAGCGAACATTTTCTTGTGGTTTATATCACGCGATATATACCACGCGACTCAGTTGTGGTGGCGCGCAGATTTCGGTGCCAAACGAATGATATCATCTACATTAATCAACAGTTGGCGTCTTACAGTATTTGTTGGATACGCATTAAAGTATGAAACTGAATGTAAAGTTCCATATGTCTGATCCTTTCCACTCAAATGCCCGAAGGAAATTCGGAATGCATTTCATCAGAAAGTGATCTATGAGTGTGCACCGCTGTCCTAAGGCGAGGCGAATTCGAGGGCATAAGGAAGTCGACGCGCATACGACTCCGCCAGTCGGTGAATATTACTCCACCGACGATTGCGCGTCAAGCGCGTGAAACCCACGGCTGTGTGCTTCCCAGGCGCACGGTATCAAGCGGGTTTTTTCGCCGAACCACTGCCTATCCCTAAGCGACCGTGGCGACTGCCGTGTGGAGGCTGTTAGGTGGCCGAGTGATGGGAGTATTGACTGTTAGGGTCTTAGGCCGTTTTCGAACTTGGCAAATCAAGCAATCTTCCCTTGGAACCTAGTACTCATTGGGCGGATATGACGTCAAATTCAAGTGACCGCAGACGCCATATTGTGTAGATACCTAGTAAATGAAAAAGCAAACTTGTTATGCTTACAAGGTATTAAGTTAGGATTCGGGGTGTGATAATATGGGCTTGTATGGAAAATTGGAGTGAAGAAACTTTCAAATGGATACTATTCTATCATTACTACGCGTATTTGTGTGATGTTTATGAATTTTTTGCGGAAAAATCAATGAATTCGCTAAATTTAAAGGCTTTTCAAATGTGAATATACTGAAAGATTTGGTACCTTCTATATATTGTAGATGTTCCGTCCTTGTTTACTTCATTGAACCTACAAATTCTGTTTCCTTGCTCTGGAAGGAAAAAAAATGATCTTGTCGAAAGAATTATGGTCTAGTGGAAAGTACTCTCAGGTAGCCATAATTTCATTCGCAGAATTAGTTTTAGCTAACGAACATCATACTTGTTAATAACGTAGAGCATTGGAGAGGTTTTCACTGCATTCATCAAAGAAGGGGGACAATAAACCATTAGAGTAAATATAATTTGTTTTCAGCTTAATTAGATAGTTACAACGCGAGTATTTATCAGTTAACATTCGAAGATCATAGGTAGTTTGTTCGCAGAGTTCGGAGTGAATACATTAATATATTGTTACGTGTTTTTTCGTGTAGGCAAAAAATGTTATACTGCCTTTTTGTGCATAAAGACATTGATTGTGGTGAAATACAGTGAGCGATATGTCGTCCACTTTAGCAGCCCCTAGCAATCGAAGCATAATAGTTATTCACCATATTATGGTATATGAGAATTATTTTATTCATAAGCAGTAAGATTTAAAAAATGATATTCGCTTTTAATTTGTCGCATAAGAATGGGAAGCATTTTAAAGAAGTAATCGACTTCAATCACCCACAAAAATTAGGGACACGGATGGCGCTTTTCGTATGCTTTACGAGATGAAGGCCGCATGATGTCTCTTCCTTCGTAGAACGGCTACAAAATTGTCAATTAAGGATTTCACTCCGTCTACCTCGGAATCGAGATAACTTGATAGCAAGTTAACTACGCGTTTGCCAAGTTCGGAAACGGCTTTAGGGTTAGTGCTTCGATTGATGAGCTTAGGCGACCGATCCATACGAGTGAATGTAAATCGGACGTTCACGTACCTGTCACTGTAGTCCTTCTCCCCTTCGCCTTCTTCGGGCGGAACAGGTTGTCGTCACGGCCAGATGGGGAAAGAGGAGTGGGTGGACGCTACTTCTTCCTCCTCTTTATCCCCATTTGGGTCCGCTGCCTCCTCCGCTCCGGAAGCGCCCCACCCACCCGCCGCCCCCCGCGTCCCCTATCGCCAATCGCCCGCCGCGTCCCCTATCGTCCCTTGCATCGCCAATGAAGAGAGGCCTATGCCCCCACGAAGGGCGCTCTTCGTGCGGATCGAGTCAAATTGTCACCAGGACGAAGATGGGTCAGCTCTTTCTACCTACCCTTCCCACCTACCCTTCCCACCTACCCTTCCCACCTACCCTTCCCACCTACCCTTCCCACCTACCCTTCCCACCTACCCTTCCCCTCGGCCAATAGAGCTTAGATTTTCAATAGCATGTTTTATATCCCTGTTAATCTTTAATTTTAAAAGATAATGAAATACATGAAGAAATAAAAACCAGGATTGCAGCAGGCAATAGGGCTTATCAAGCTTTATTGAAAGTGCTCGAGTCACGCAACCTCAGTCGGAACTTGAAAACAAAGATTTATCGAACGGTGATTGGACCTGTGGTCATATATGGTTCAGAAACGTGGACCATGACCACCTCAGAAGAAGAGCTACTTAAAAGATAGGAAAGGAAAGTACTAAGTAAGATTTTTGGTGCTACAGAGGAAGGTGGACAGTGGAAAATACGGAGAAACAGAGAACTCGAGGAACTCTACAAACATCCCTACATGGCGACAGAAATTAAGATCAACAGATTAAGGTGGTTAGGACATGTCGAGAGAATGCCTGAGGATAGGATGGTGAAAAGATATTTCGTGGTCATCCTGGTGGTAGGAGATTGAGGGGGAGACCCTGGAAAATATGGTTGGATGATGTAGAGGATGATCTTAGAAAGATGGGAATTAGGAGATGGAGAACGCATGCAGGGAACGTGATGCTGGGCTAACATCGTCGGAGAGGCCAAGGCCCTACAAGGGCTGTAGTGCCGAAGAGTAAGTAAGTAATCTTTAATGCTCCCCTATTCTTGCGTAACTGTTTAGCTAGATCGGCGCGGATTTCACTTCTCGCCTGGGCTTCATCTATGGTCTCTGTAGCATTTTTTAGCATATCCCCCCCCCCATTTATTTCCTCTTTGGACAATTTATCCTCTGCGGACTTATCCTCCGAACTTAGCTGAAGGACTTAGCGCGTCAGTGGCGGGGCGCGCCTCGCCTCTGACCCCGCCACTGACGCGCTAACGACATCTGTCGCGCCAACGACGATCTCGAACTCCGGCCATCTCCGCAACTCAGCATCTCCTGCCAGCAAGTCCTGCCTGCCACATTCTGCCGCCACGTCCTGACCGCCACGTCCTGACCGCCACGTCCTGACCGCCACGTCCTTACCGCCACGTCCTGACCGCCACGTCCTTACCGCCACGTCCCCTCACCAGGTCCTCTCTCATTTATGTAGCAGTTGGAGACGGAAGACTACGAGGATGTGCTTAGGCAGAAGTGCTGGGCACAAAGGCAAAAAATCAGAATTCCGCGATCGGAGATGAAAAGCAGTCCTAATCTCCAATTGCAATCCTACACCGCATGTGTTCCCATTCCACAAAATTACCTCCCCTCCAAGGCTGCCAATTACCTGTTCCCCCTTACTCCCCCTCGCAACTTTCACTTTTGACCTTGCCGAAATCATCCCCTCCGAGGTAACGAATCGCCTCTTTTCCTCTGCTCACCCTTTCCACTCTCCCATCGTCTGAACTTCCCCTCCTACGACGGGAACCGCTAATCGGTCTCTTTTGATATAGATCGTGGTCTTGAGAGGTTTACTCTTGCTGTCTCGTGTAGTTGGTGATTGATTTTGAAACTTAGACGTCAGAACACAGGTTGGCTGACCCTTACTTTGTTTGTACGTGTAAAGTTGCTGAAATATATTATCTTTCTTATGGTGGTAATTTTATATACTTGATTGTTCCCGATTCCTCCTGTTTCTCTCACTCTTATTTTTGGAAGAATTTGTTTTTAGGGCATTCTCGGAGAGAGACATCTACGACTCTCCCCTCGATTGCTTCATCTCCGAACAAGGGGTATAGGCTTCATGCAGTAGTCATAGGGTTTCTGAGAAGTAATTGTGGAAAGTATTTTGGGGATAAGGTAACGAATGCGTTGATGTCGGCTCTGTGTGTATTGGATGCTCTGGTGATGGGACATCCACGTATGGTAGGGACGTGTATCGTTGGTTTGACGGAATAGAGGAACGGATGCGAGCCGATTGAGTTGCATAGAGAAACGCATGGCGTGAGAGGAAAGAGTGGAACGTGTCTCCTTCAGTTCCCCAAGGAAGTTAATTGAGTGGTTTGATGTTTTATCTCTGTGATCGTCCTGGGGCCTGAGTCCGTGAGCCATCCTGATCCACTAAATGTACCCTGCTAGCCACCTTCAGGGTGTGTGTGGCAGTGGATGATTCCAGACCAGGCACGCCACACTTGCTCCAGTTCTCTGGTCCGAAGCTCCTAACTCTGGAAGCTTTGGGCAACGAAACCAAAACAGGTCTATCCATTACATGGGGAGGATGGTGGGTGAACTTATTTTTACGGGACAAAAATTATTACCGAGCATTTAAACCAGGTTGAGCCATGTTATGCCTTCATTTGTGAAATTTTGTGTAATAGTATACTCCTGTCCAAAAAAAACTTACCAACTCAGAGCCGAAAAATTTTTAAGTCCCGAGTTGACGTCGATGTGACAACACCGAACCTCGCCCCCTTGCGCGGGAAAGCAATAAACGCACGGGACGGAAAAGAAGCCTTCAGGAACGTACTCGACGAGAGAGAACACCCCTCGGCAAAACTTTTTGACCTGCAAGGGATTATTTCTGGGGTGGGGTGAGTGTGGGTCGGGTCTATTGTGTCGGTCCTATCCCTTCGGCGTCGGGGTAAGGAGGCATGGAGAGAAAGATCGGTCGGAAGACGAAGTCGAGAAATCGTCCTTGTTTTCGGAAGCTACAGGAATGAATGACAGAAATCAAAGAACCATTTCATGTCACAAATGAAAAATTAACTTGGTTTTCTTCCACAGATTTATTTACTTGGTACAACATGTTTCGACACATCGGTGTCACCCTCAGGTACCTACTCAGGTACTTACCTGAGGATGACACAGATGTGTCGAAACGTGTACCAAGAAAATAAATCTTGGGAAGAAAATCAAGTTACTTTTTCATTTGTGAAGTTCAACTTCCACATAGTTGAGCCTGAAACTATGGAAGGTATCCATTTCATATCTTCATTGCCGCATAGGAAACCTCTGAAATTTATGGGTCTTCCTCGTATTAGGCCGCAGAAAGTCTATTACCGTCGCGATAAGAGGTTGAATCCGGTCAAATCGAATGTAGAAATCATATTTTTGCGCTTTCATTTCTGAAAACAACTAGTCGTTGTCTAACATACGATAGAGGTTCCATTATCTAGGCATTAATCGCAGATTTTATCGCTCGGAGGGTTTGAATTGTGTTGAATTGGATGCATAATAATTCTATTAAACTTAAAGAGTTTTGATTTGAGTTCAATATTTTATATGACACATCGTTGACGTCTATACGAGACGATATAAACAAGTTAACCACACAGTGTGTTCAACGAAATACAATGCTTAATGGCCACGTGCCTTTCAAAAATGCTTCGGTTGACGACTCCGGCCGCGGACATACGTTGTCCGCACTTAATTAATGTAGGGCTTTTATTTAGGTAGTTGTCCGCGCGCTCCCGCTTGGGCCGCTAAGCGCGAGCCAAATATGTAGTCTGGAGAACAGTGCCGGGCCGAATTATCGGTGTAGGAGAGTATTGTCTCACTGGACGTTTATATATGCGTACATGCTCTAAACTAGTGAAACTACTAATTACTAATAGGTGATGAATTCAATGATGTACCAATTCGAGTGGAAAACCAAATCATGCGGGACACTATTAATGAGAGGTGAGATATTAGTTGGAGAAATTAGGTATTAACACTAATATTAAGCGATTTTGGAGCATAGGTGAAGATGAAATGGCTAAGAATTATTTTATTTGTAGCTTAATTAAATATGCATTTCACATTTATGTTCCCTGAACTTTACTGATTGATGCCACACACAATATTCCATCAGTGCTGTTTGCTTTTCAGCTAAAATCGTAGAATGAAGATCTCTCTTTGTAAAATACTTCGATGGTTGAAATAAAGGCACAACTTAAGTGTTTTCCACTGATTTATTATATTCAACACTGCCGGTTTTGGCTATTGTGCCATCGTCAGGTGCACAGTATACAGTTTGGTGTAATCCACACCTAATATTGGCGTAACTGCCGAAACCGGTGGTGTTAAGTATAATACATGAGTGGAAAAGACTGTATTCTAATGTCTAATATGATTTGTGGCCATAAATCGCCCTATGTTAAATTAAGTTAGTAACGCGATCATAATATTCAACAGAGGATTGCGCGTTCCCTCCCGTATCGCACGCCTTCGGAATGGAGAATTAAAGAGAGTATTAAGGTAGTTTGAGCGAAGTTTCATTTTACCTAGAAATCAATGAATTTGGTCCCATTTTAAAGAATAATATCTCACTCTTCTAATAACGCAAAAAATTCAACCCCTTACCACATTACTTTCAGAGATATTTGCCAAAATATACCAGCCCTTTTACATGGAAAATGGTACGTACATTCACTCCAGAGGGACATTGTTTACAAATTGAGGAATTTTTAACGCTTAGATGACGTAAAAAAACTAACAGCGTGTGGTTTGTATGTTTTCTCAACTATTTTTAAAATTAATCATATTGCCACCTCAGTAAATTCTTCGGGATCACCGTAAACCTTCCGTTTTGAAGGAATTTCAAACGCACTGCGCGAAAAAAATGAGTAAAGTTTAAGACTTAAGTAGATATTTTCATTTAATTACTTACAATTTCTGTCATGTAAAACTATATTATTGCACCATTAATAATGCAATATTTAATTCATGTGTTCTACAGCTGGTGAAATTAAAACGTATAGTGCGAATGTGGTATCTATTATGGTTAGGGAACTATCTCGCTCGGACTACCTTCAAAGGAAATTAAGGGAGCTTCAGGGAGGTCAGACAGAGGGCGAAGTGAAGACCCAATGGGCTAGTATGTATACATACTTCAGTCAACCGAAATGTTGTCCATCCCCTTAGGACGGACGGATTTGCCTTTCCTGCCCTTCCTCCTTGTCCCTGCGGACTCTTCCTTTCCCGGTCCCGCCCCTCTCCCGCGATCGCCTCCTTTGAAGGGACCCGCGCGATTCCTTCAAGACCATGTTCGAATACTGTTTGAAAGTCTTAAGGTGTTGCAAGAAGCATGAAGAAATTGCGGCAATAAAAACGTCGCATAAACCCGTTTCACGTGGCTGGTCGTCTTTGTAATTGGCTGATAATACGTTCACATTTAAGGCGTCATTTTGGTTTCACGCCTCATGATGAAATCACCATCGCGAACGAAGGTTTATTCCAGCGATTGAATAAACGTATTACGGTGTTTAGTGAATTCACTTTAAAATATTTTAGAGAGAACATACAAACTGTAAACCATTGTTCATTTCCTATTGGATCTGTGCATCAGAACTTGCTCGTTTTTTTTCTCCCCGGGGCTCTCAGCTGTACCGATTCCCATGGGAAACACCATCTATAATTTAGGTAAATATCCCGGAAGTTAGTGCGATAATTGCCTGTTATTTTGGTATAAATAAATATCTGAAGGGTCTTTCTGTATAATGTGGCCAAATTCATCGAGTGGTTTGTGTGATAGCTTCTCGCTTGAGTTACTAATAAGTTATTTATGTCTCACGAACTCAACATACTACGGTAGATCAGATCAAAGGAAAAAATAAGGGAAATAGACTGTAGGACTGACAGGTTTAAAATGTCGTTTTTCCCGCGATCGATGAGATACCATAATGGCTGCCTTCAGTCTTCGAAGTTGGTTAGTTGACAGGTAGTGTAGTTGAACAATTGTTGTGATGCATGTTTCTAAATACGCCGCGTAGTGCGAACACCATGTTTTTCATGTTCCCTGCATGACTCTAGTATCACGTTTACGTAGTTGTGTGTAGGTGGGGCAGGATTCATCTTATTCCTCCCTCTTTTTGGTATTCAATTGCTGAGTAAATAAATACGTGGTGGATGTTATACCGCGGGATAACTTGCGTCCTTTATCCCCCAAGTGATGGAACAACTGTTGCTCCCAATACTTAATTTTACCTATTCAAAAGACAATGTGTATTTGTAAGACTTATTTGATTTGACTTGACTTATTTGGAAGTGTTGCACGCCTGCATTCCTTACTCCAGCGTTGCTAACCGGCCACTTCCGATTTTCTTACGACTCAGCGAAATTAGTTCAACAGCAAAGGCTATCACTACCCCCTACGATTTGTTCTGATCTAGTAAATGCTGTGCATTGTGCACCTGTCAAGCGTAATGAGAGTGTTAGATCTTGTGGTTTTATTTCTTTTCATTCAGTTGTTCGTCTTAATTGATAGCGCTGTTGATTTGGCTTAATACGTTAATAATTTTCGAACAATTATATGATTAAAGCCCAGGCCACCGTCATGGATTCTTCGATATCGAGATTCCCCTCCCTAGATGGCATTGGGCATCGAAATTGCCATGAATTGAAATTTACCTGGACTGAGAATCGATCCACGGACCATCGGGTCTCCGGGCCAATGCGCAGACCACTACGCTACCCAATTCGCATGTCAATTTAGAAGGAAACACACAAACTAGATGTTAACTAGGCCAAAGGTCCGTGGTTCGATTCCCGGTCCAGGCCAATTTTTATCCTGGCAATTTGTTTGTATTTCAATGTCGTATTCGCTGCAGGCCTTTAGGCATTGGGCGTGTTTGCAATTTGGCTGAAATACCAACGATCAAGTGCAATATTTTCTTGGGACGCAATGAAACAGCAGCAAGCTTTACCAAGTAATATTAAATATTTGTATTTCCATCTGTTATCCTTCCTCTTTCATGTTGAATTTCCGCTTAGATATGTTATCCTCGCTATCCGCCATGCAATTAGCATTTTCCCGGATGTAATGTAATTTTATCGTGGAATCTAAATGACTCATGGGTATAGAATAGTCAGCAGTCTATTTTTTTGCAGTCCCTGACGTGATCGAGAGGGCCCTATCCACCCGCATCACCGCGGAAATCTTTGCTTAGGCGTCTAGAGCTCTTTGAAATAGACTCACTGGTCACTTCTGTAGAAGGCGACTTTCATGCTTGAAGCCGCCTCGGCAACCTACTGTTGCCGTGGGAACCCTGGCCTCCGAAGCCCTATAAATTCGGTGCTCTTTAAGGAGTGCCCCAGCGTCGTTCTATATCTGCGAGCGCAACTGTCTTTTTTTTTCATTTCGCTCGATCGTCATGTGCGTCAGGTGGTTCCGAGGTGAGTGATGTTTCGATCCTCTCCTCCCAACCGTCCTCGGAACTTAAGGGTAGTCCGAGCGAGAAAGTTCCCTAGTCATAATAGAGACCATATTCGAATTATACGTTTTAATTTCACCAGGTGTAGGACACATCAATTAAAAATTGCATTATAAACGGTGCAATAATATAGTTTTATATGACAGAAATTGTAAGTAACCAAATGAAAATATCTAAATAAATCTTAAACTTGACTTATTTTTTTCGCGCGGTGCGTTTGATACTCTATCAAAACGGAAGGTTTTTTGCGATACCCAAGAACCTACTGCGGTGACAATGCTTAATTTTCAAATATAGTTGAGAAAACATAAAAACTACATGCTGTTAGTTTTTTTACTACATCTAAGTGTTAGAAATACCTCATTTTGTAAACGTCTCTCGTGAGTGCATACACATACTATTTCCCGTGTAAAAGGGCTGGTATTTTTTTTGGCAAATGTCTCCGAAAGTAATGTGTTAAGGGGTAGAATTTTTGGTGTCATTGGAAGGGTGAGATATTTCTCTTTAAAATGAGACTAAAATCATTGATTTCTAAGTAAAATGATTTTTCGCTCAAGCTACCTGAAGGAGTGCCCCAGCGCCGTACCATATCTGTGAGCGCAACTGTCTTTTTTGCATTTCGCTCGATCGTCACGTGCGTCAGGTTTGTGGTTCTGAGGTGAGTGACGGCTCGATCCTTTCCTCCCAACCGTCCTCGGAACTTGAGAGGAGTGGGCGGACGGGATACGGCTCGGTGTCTCATCATTAGTCATTCGATTCTCAGATAGTTGTGACTGCAGCCCCTCATTCTATCATATACCCTGCTTACGCCTCTATCAGGGTGGCGATTGTCAGGGATAACTGGGAAAACCTGAAATTGTCAGGGAATTTTGAATTTCTGGAATAGTCAGGGAATTCTCGCAACAGTCTGGAAGAAATTGGAATAGGAATCCTTGTTATTTTTCTACCATTACCTTTATCGGCCAGTCTTTCCCGCCCTTTATTTCACCACCTTAAACTAACGTTCGTCGCTGACGTGCATGCAATCAATTCGTGGAGTAAGCAGTTGTGAATCTTAGTTATTTAGTAGTGAATAAGACGTACAATGAATCCCTTTTTTATATCCTTTTTGCGATATTTGCCTAGTTGTGTTAAAAATCATGATCACAATGTATTACGCTTATCTCAAGGAATCCGAGGCTATGTTGTTCGGAAAACTTTACCTCGCGTTTTTTTAACTTCCGAAACTCAGGTCGGGAAGTAGCTGGAGCACACTAGCTCATAGGAAATACATGCATCCGGTTCTATTAATACGAGACGATGTTTATAAAATTTAAAAGCTGCTGTAGAAAAGTTAATTCAGCAGAAAAAATATTCCAATAATGACCCTTTAGCGATCGGTCGGGGAAATTGGTAAATCCATCGGGGAAAAGTCGGGGAAAGGTCAGGGAATTTGAAAATTGGTTATTAGTAGCCACCCTTTCTATGTCCTCAGACATCTGTTTCTTGCCCCCTCTTATTTGGCCCACCTAGTTGTCTCTCTGGCTTTCTTTTTTATTCTCCCGACTATTTTATCTTACATACGAGTTCGTCGTCTTAAATTGTGTCTTATCCAACTGGGTCTTGCTCCTTGCGGCTTTTCTCCTTTTTATTCTTCTTTTCAGTCCCTCGTTTCCGATCCTGCCCGTCATCTGTCTCCGGCACCAAGTTACGAAGGCCTTCTATCTTCTTGTGTCCCTACTTTTCCAATGCTCTTTGTCTCGTAGCCATAAATTGCAACACTCCATACAAATGTTTTCTGATGCTTCTTCCATACTGGCTATCCAATCTTCTTTTTACACCACTGCTGTTTGTTTATTACGATTTACTTCTTTGCGCGAGCAGTCTTTCGCTTAATGTCTGTTGAACTTATCTCATTCCATCTCATTAAGGCTTAAAATTAACGATTCCGAGAGGTTTTCTTCAATTTATTTCGATCCTCAAGCTGATTAATCGTGTGTTTTGGTACATCAGCATTATAAAATATGCAGATGATCAGTTAGCGATAGCAGACTGGGAAACAAGCTCAGGACATGGTGGTTAACATCGGGAGAATGAAGAAATCTGGTATGAATATAAACAGAAGAATAACTAATGAAGGAAGAGGAAGGAGTTTTAAAGGTTACTATTGACGGAGGAAGGCTGGAACAAATTTTCTCCTTTTGATACTTCGGAACTATCATCACATGGAATGGAAATATCTGAGGAAATAAGAAGTGAAATCACTCGGGGAAAAACATGTTTGAGATTGAGTTTGCTACTACTATCAGCACAATCAATGAATGTAGACCAGGGTTGAAATTCGCCATGACAAAATCACTTGACTTGATCGGGATTCGAACCCGAATCCCCCAAATGCCGGTCAGGTGTGTTAGCCACTTACACCACCAAGCCATCTTCCTTCGAGGCGAATTTCAAGGGGGGTTCATCTTTTTCTCTTGCGTTCTGCATTTATCACTCAAACTACTCCGGCATATTTCCAACACCTTAGCCCTTTTAGATTATCACTCACAGGCTTCGGCAGAATCATCAAACGACGTAATGATTTCTCCGTTCGTGCTCTCTGCCTCTAGTTCCTTGTGCTTCACCCAATGGCCGTCCTAAGTGAAATGACCTAGCACCACGTGCCAGTGAGTGATGCTCGAGTTCATATTTTCATTTTTTTGTATATACAAAAATGGCCTACCTCGTTTTTTGAGAAGAGAAACTTAGATTGCGATATGCGTGCCTCCAACGTTGACTGAATTCTAAATTATATTATATTTTTCTAATCTCTGGACGGATTTTGTTAAATTTGGTTTTAAGTGGAAGGTATACCTTGTTTTATGAAAAAAAGTGACAACTTTAGGAATTTACTTTACACCGCATTTGTAAAATCGCATTTTACTGCAAACATACGCTTGTTTGTTGTAGCTAACCATTGATGACTTAAAAATTAGTAAATCGTTAGCCTTCGTAATTGTTTGCTAACTTCAGTCTGTCATAAGCAAACTAGGGAGGAAAAATTGTGTTTTTTTTTTAGCTGACGCTGAGATGTTTAGGAGACGCTAATGGTAAAGATTTATATATCATGATGTTTAAGTTAAATTTTTAATTTTTCTAACATTTTCTCTACTACGGAAGAATGTAATTGGATACCCGTTGTAATCGGCATCGTTTTATCCTTGGTCTTACTCGATATTTTTTTTCATTTATGTTATCTCTAAAAACGTGCACAGTATTTTTTTCCCTTCTACTTCTCGTCCCTTCGACGCTTCGTTGGACCTGTTGAATAGACTATTCTGGTCGTCCATTTGTATATACTTCACCATTCTATGATGTAATCACACTTCAAGCTCTTCCTGTCCTCCTTGTTCCTCCGCAGTAGTTGTTCTGGTTCCTCTGGCACATTGGAGAATGCTTAAAGTATGTGTTTGGGTGAAGTGCATCATCACTTCACGAGGCTTTTGCCGCCACCTGATTGCTGGCTCCTCCTCCTATGGTAGAATGCTTACTTGGAATTCTGAAGCCGTATGATGTTCCCGTTTTTTTCCATCTCAGGAGAATATTAAGTCAGCATGGTACTGCTGTGCCATTATAATACATTTTTTCCGTTGCTTCTGTTCACTTCCCGAATTGTGTTACTGTTGTTCCCAGAGTCAGGGTGTCCAGCACTCTGGGAAACCGGGAAATCTTAGGGAGTTTTATTTTCACTGGAAATATCGAATTGACTCGATAGAATTTTCTGTGGTGTTAATATGTGAAACAGCTTTGGAAGCAATGTGCCTTTTTCGGCAAGTTGCTTAGTCGAATTTCCCTTGCGTTTTCGCATTTGGCATTCCTGTTACCACCGATAGTAGGTACAATGTTTTCTATATTGGTACATTGTGTTCTTATTGGTCATAGTCTATAAATCTGTGGCGTAAAGAACGTGCCTTTATTGGCAATTTGCGAAGTCAAATTTCCCTTGCGTTGTCGCATTTAGCAAAATAAGGAGAATAAGTCAATTCCTTCAGTTTTTTTAAGTTTTAGATCATTTCATATCAATGCTCTTCGTAGAAAAGTCTGGCTGCAATATAACCTTGTTCCTTGAGCACCAGCATGACAATGTTAAAATCTAAGAAAGGGTGGTGATGTGATTTTCTCTTAAACTATTTGAAAGTCTTGCGTCTATTTTCCTCCAAATATGCAAGTTCAAAAATAATCCTTACGTTTAATCACTCAAAAAACATACCAAACATTCTCTTATAATTAACGAGAAAAAAACAATATTTCCTCTGGAAAAATAAAAATTATGTCTGGAAATCTGAGGGAACTTTCAAATGCCCAGCTGCTGGACACCCTGAGACTGCACTGGACTGCCCGTATGATCCAGGCTGCTCCAGATACGCTCTTCCCCCCTTCCATCCTCTCCACCCTCCCAACCATCCCAACCATCCCCATGTCCCCCACCAGAAGGACCGAGGGCCCTCGTCCTTTGCGGTCGCTGGATAACCTAGCCCAAACAGGGGCGGCGGTGGACGGTCGACTCAACTTCCGTGAAATACATCAGAATAGTTGAGAAATGGTGTGCGAGGAAGGGGCAGACCGCGAAATTTATGGATGAATGTCGTGAACGATAGAAGTAACAATTTTTTGCTGGTAGAAAATATTTGATGCGACCCAGGTTTCAATGTACACCACATTATCGTCCACTAAATGACTACTTAGTGCATCGAAACCAGGGTCACATTAAATTTATTTAACTGAGGAAAATTATATCTGTTCTAGCGTGGAAATTCTATCATATCGCACCCGTTAATATTATTTGGGTGATTGTGGAGGAAGAGAGATGAGAGAGAGGGGGGGAATATCAGGAGTTTATGGAATAGGAGAGCGTGTTTGAAGCAACGCACGAGAGAAACGGAAATGTTTGACGTGATCCGTGCCTCAAATAATGTAAATGGTAACGTCAGCTTCACTTGTCTTTTTCATCCTCATTGTTTTTTTTCTTGAGAGGTTAATTACTTCATGTTTTATGACTGCAAATTAGTACAATTTTGCTTGTCCAATTATCGCAGCTGAGCTGCTTTATGTGGTCCGTGATGGAACGAGCGTTGTGACTGTATGAAGTGAAGTATGTGTCGGTTGGAAGCCGTGTGATCCTTCACCTTGGCTGCTGTTGGTCAACTCCCCCCCTCTCCCCTTTGTCCAATTTCGCAACTTGGTGCTCTCTTCCTTTTATGGCGCTGCTTTCGGGGAGGCGTGAAGTTCTCCGGGACTGGTGCGGACGAACCGCTGACCGCGTCCCCCCTCAAGTTGAGGTACTTCAATACACATGCACACAAGCATTGTGTCGAAAATTTCATAATTAATTTTGTCGAATTGATCTATATGTAATAGTGAATGCATTTGTGCGGTCCTTTTGATGGTATATCATGCCAAAAATTTTGCCTTGCACTAGGCACTTGTATATCTTGTATTCATGAACGTGTTGATAGGATATATCACCAGCATCGGATGAAGATTTGAGCACAAAGAGAAATATTGTGGACATCATTCTATGTATTTGGTACTAATGACGCCCGTGTGAACGAACTCGACGTGCTATTTTATTTCGCCTTTTTGAGTTTTAGGATTTGTGAAAAGTGTTCCTGTCTCTTTGGTTGGTGTTGTCGGCCGTTACTTGGTGGAAACGATTCGTTATAATATCAATGAATACACTAAAAAATTTCGGAAAAATCAAGTGTATTCATTGATATTATGATTTTCCTGTCTCGTTTTCATTCAATGAACTCGTGTACTACGAACGCATGAAAGAGGGTACCTTTGAAGTTACCAAATATATGGTGACGTTATATTTTTTGAGTAAATGATTTTATGTACGTTATTTCATTGCAAAATCGAGGTTGGGACAGTAAAGCCATGCGAAACGATTTTTCTTCTTTGTACTTAGTCGAAGGTATGCGAGGGGAATTATTTTTTTACGAGACGTTGAAATGGGATCCTCACGCAACTTCGCCTTGCTCGGTCGCCCCCCGTGGGAAAAAAATCCAGACTTGCTTCGATTGTCTCATAGTGTCTCTTTTAATCACGGGCCACCTCTTGATTTCGCTGCCGCCGTGAGAAAAATTGAGGCATTAAACATTTTGGCTGCGGCAAAGGAGTAGCAGGCCGGTGCATGCTTATTTTTCCATTGGTCTACTTATTTCGCGTACTGGGGAAACTAGTACTTCGTTGCACTGACGAATGAAAATGTATTAGCTGAGAATTGTCTCATTTTAAATGGAACGTTTATTGAATGCACAGTCCGCGTTTAATTTTGTTGCTATTTTCTAATTAATTTTCTACCGAATACTTCGCTAACGCCGTTATTCTAATCCCTAATATTTAAGCGAGTAAGAGATGCGGTCATGAACCTATTCAGAGTGATCGGCGCAATGGAACTCGCCCTCTGGAATGGAGTGGAACACCCGCCTGCGGATTATTTAAAATGTAGTGTTCGTGCCGAGAATCTTTAAGAGAGAATCGGAGCAAGATGAGAGCGAACTTCGTTTCTTTAATGCCTCGTACCTACTTCATACATTTTCTAGTTGTAATGATAATCGTGTATAATTTGCTCGAGTTATTTTCGTTAACTTGGTTAAGTTTTAATGCACTATAACTCGACAACAGACGAATGAATAATATCAATAAAACTAGGTCGAGTTATTAATTTTGGCAAGGATTTTCTCCCTCTTTCTTATATCAATAAAAAAAATGTTTTCAGGATTTGCTGCGTATTTTCCATTTCTAGCATCTAAGTTCCGTTCTTCTGGCTGTGAGCGGCGTCACGAGAATTAGATCGTATCATCACTTATTTGGATTATTCTTTAGATGGGTTATTTTCACTTTATCCTTAGTTCATGAAAATGGAAAAGGAACAGGTTGAAAATGATTAAGTGTGATTGATTTGTCGTAGAGTATGCCTATTGGCTCTTAAGAATTGCACTGTCGTAGATGGGAGTGGGCACAACAATCGCAAGTTTCTGTTAGTGACGCGCCACAGTAGTGTGGCTGGTGAGGTGGAGCGGGTGAATGTAATGCTGCCGCCCATTGGATGTGTGTGCCCTGTCCTCTCCACACACCCCCACCTCCCCCTTCTTGGCTTGTCGCGACGGGGTGCCACAGGAACCATTTGACACCCCGGAGGAAACCTGCATCCATGGATCATCATGGCTACGAATGCCCCGCACTTGCGTCTCCTGCATTGGTCACGCGAGGTTTTGAGGGGTGGTGGTGTGGGTTTCTAGGCTATTAAACCCGAAGGCTGTCGCGCCAAATACTTTTCTGCTCAGTGTTTGTGTCTGTATATCGATAATTTTCCCTTTGGCAAAATCGAATAAGTGGGATACTTGCATTGGTGCGACGGAGTATTGGGGTTGACGAGAATGGGAAGGCGTCAGTATGGAGGGAATGAGATGCTGGGGCTGAATGGTGGCCATTTGGATGACCTTTGTTCGGAGAGAGTAGTTCTCGAAGTGTTGCGAAGCGAACAGCGGATAGTCGATCCATGTCATTCTATCGAATCACTTTTCCCATAATTGCTTCCGTGCACGTAGAATAGCGAGCTGCATGGAAGTGGTCGGCGCGCGATTTCTTCCCGCCTTTTGTTTTGATGGGAAGCGAAGGGAAACCTGACGCTTCGCAATCTTTTAGATTGAAAAAAACTCAGTTTAGTGCAATGCACAATTCTCCACCAACCAGTTAATGTCGTGCATAGTTTTGAAAGGAAACATATTGCGAGATGGCTCAAAATTAAACTTCGAATAATAAACGATTGCGTTTGAGCATTGCTATTTATTCCTGGATTGAAAGTAAAACAATTTCTTTTGTGTGGTATAGCGTCTCCATAAAATATATTACTTTATTTTAATTCTCACTACGGGTTAAATACGTAACTTTACACGTTATACCCTTTGTAGGAAATAAATGCTGAGATACATTTCGAACTCGAGTTATTAATTCTTGATAACATTAGTTGATTGAATTTTTATATCCTAATAAGGAAGGGAAACCGCTCAATGCAATGAAATTTTACGGGACTTCCGATTTCGAACAACATTTACTGCATTAGGCTTCATTGTGTGGAATCGAAGCAGGGAAATGAGCACCAACATGAAGGCTTTGCTCCGATTTTGTTTATTACCCATAAGGGGTTGCAAATTACGCAATATAAGAACAAACATGTATTGGAATCTGCCCAGTTGGTGCTTCTGTCCCTCCCTCCATTTCGGATTCCCAGTGAATTGTCAGTGAGCGAGGAGTCCGTAGTCACGTGAATTCACGCGTTCATCCCGTGAGTGTTTGGTCGGACTGAAGTCGATAGTGTTTTCAGTGTGTGAAAGTTGCTCTCCTCCTCTCGGAAAGACCACTTAATGGCCCGCTTTTACAATGCCAGTGACCTCTCGCCGTCAGATAGCTCTTCCATTGATGTCACCTGGAGTTAAGGTTTTGTGAAGTTACATATTATAATGGTTTAAGCAAGCGGTAGGCAGCTCTTTTTATGAGTTCGCAATATTATCTTTACCATAAGGTCATTGAAAGCTTTAAATTGCCCTACTCTGGATAGTTTCTCCTTTATAATAAACTCAAACAACAGTCGCCTATTCGATTGCTGAAGTTCTTTTCTTCAAAGCGCGCCCTGCTCCCGATCCGTTTTTAAGGTAGTTTGAACGAAAAATCATTTTACTTGGAAATAATTAATTTGGTCTCATTTTTAAGAGAAATATCTCACCTATCCAATGACACCAAAAATTCTACCCCTTACCACATTACTTTCCGAGATATTTGCCAGAAAATACCAGCCCTTTTACATAGGAAATGGTACGTGTATGCACTCCAGAGAGACCTTATATTAAAAATGAAGCATTGCCTACACTTAGATGTCGTAAATAAACTAACAGCGTGTAGTTTGTATGTTTTCTCAACTATTTTTGAAAGTTAATCGTATTGTCACCGCAATAAGTTCTTGGGTAACACACAAAAACCTACCGTTTTGAAGGAGTTTCAAACGAACCGCGCGAAAAAAATGAGTCAAGTTAGACATTTTTTTGACATATTTTCGTTTAATTACTTATCATTTCTGTCATAGAGAACTGTATTATTGCACCATTTGTAATGCAATTTTTAATTGATGTGTCCTACAACGGGTGAAATTTAAACGTATAATTCGAATATGGTCTCTATTATGACTAGGGAACTATCTCGCTCGGACTACCTCAAGTGCGTCGAGAGTGGAACTAACGGAAGGCAAGTATGCCCTACTTTGTAGCCAAGTGGGGATCGCAATAATTCGAATGGAAATAACCCACGGTTTCCTTCGAATTTGCCTTTAAGAAGAGAATTTAGTTTAGAGAATCGTATAGTTTTCTATTCCCCCTCTCTCCGTGTTGCGAATGCCGTCGGATCGGTTCCGTTCCGAAGAAGAGAGAGCGGCGTTTGGTCCTCCGCAGCGGTTTCCCAACGGGAGCACACCCACCCGCCCGCAACGTCCGGCCGCCTGCCTGCCTGTTAGGGCAACCCGCAACCAGCGGCCCGCGCTTCCTCCCTCTTCTCTATAATGGTCGGTTTGGGCAGGGAGGAGTGGAGGCGGGGGGTCGCCTCCCCTCCCGGCCCAATCGAGTTCTCTCACGCGCCTCCCCCCTCTCTCCGCCCACCTGTGCACTGCTCGCCAGCCAGTCGCGGCCGTGGTGCCCGTGCGAGAGGTGGGAAGGAAGGCTGCTCACCTCGACGACCCTCTTGCACTATTGCCTCCCTCCCTGAATCTGGTTTCGTCTCCTCCTCGTGTCTACCCAGTGTGTTCTCGGTGGCCTTGACTACTGCGCCGAGTGCAATGGCGCGCACCTGTTCCCCCCCTGAAGACGTTTGTGGTGTCCCTCTCGCCCCTTATGGTGCCCGTCGGCGCTTGTGGAAAGTAAGCTGTGGCTCTCTGCCTGCGTCGTGTGCTTCGCCTCCGTAAGGATTTCATCGCAACGGTTGAAGGCGTGTGGTTTCCACTCACTCTTGTACGTCGCCCGCTCGGCGAATGCACAACAACATACTCGTGCTTCTCATTCTTTTCAGACTCAACTCACTGCGATCGACTGATCGAGATGAGAGCTGAAGTGCGGGGAATCGAGGAGAAAAAAATGATCGCATTCCCCATTGTTTCGATGTTATTACGGGCTCCGAACATGGATAAATGAAAATTTTTGAGTTTCCGAGTGCTGGAAGGCTTATCTTTCTCATCAGGCGTTATGACTACTGTTGATTGTTCACCAAGCATTGGGCAGTGAGTACATTGCGTACTCGTGTAGTACAGCTTGCCGGCAGATGACTGTTCATCGTCTCGTGTGTTGCCCGCGTCGAGTGGCGAGGTGAAGAAGGCGTTCCTCGGGTGGTGTCGTCGCTCGTCGTCATCTCCTTCCGTGGTTAAAAGAGACGCCGCCGCCTCCCCTCGGGTGGGGGGGGACGGACTCGCCCCCTCGCTCGTCGATACCCGACGTCACTGCCTGGAAGTGAGGCGATGTATGTCCCCTCTTCCGGCCCCCGTCTCATGGAGGTGTTCAGATGATGGTGTGGGTGGAGAGCGTGCCCCCGAGCGTCGGTGGCAGGCCGCCCCCGCCCGCCACCGTCGTGGCCCCCGGCTACGGCCTCTTCGGCGGCGGCGGCGGCCCGCGACGGGTTTGCTGCCACCCGCCGGCGACGGCTTTCGGCCCCAGAGTGAGTCATCCCTCCCACTCACAAGTCTGAACACAGTGGGGAGTGGACACACCGTATGCATTCGATATCTCAGCCGCTATCGACATATCTCCCCCATAAATGATCTCATGAATGACTTTTAGATTTTCTAGGTCATAGTTGTTTCGTTTCCACATTTCATTTGCTCCACGAGAGATCATTAGTTAGTTCAACTCCGAGGTATTTTACAGACTCTACTGTCTCTAATTGGGTATTTTGTACGTAATAACTGTACTGAGGGGAGGTTTTTCTTTTCCAGAAGTTCTTAACAACAATGGTTTTCAAATTTAATTCTAGTTGCCACGCAGCGCACCACGCTTGAATTTCCTTAAGGGCCTTCGTTAAAGCTTCCTTATTATTATCGTTACGGATTTCCCTGTATACTACGACATTATCTGCAAATAGTCATAGTTAACTGTCTATTATTTTACCAATATCGTAATATACAAAAGGAATAGAAGTGGACCTATGACACTCCCCTGTTGGACACCCGGAGTAATTTTTTTTTTTAAGAGGAGAGGAAATGCTGTTACGCACCCCCAGGAGCTCAGCTGTTTCTCCCGGGGAGTGTGGGACTCGGTCTTAAACAATGGATCCTGGTCTTGTTGGACCCATACCCACTAAAACCCCTCCCCTTCCTTTTGCCTTTACGAGGCAACAACGACCATGTTCTCTTCTACTTAGAGGCCTAGCCAATACCAGTCCTGTCCTGGATTCTTTCTCTCTTCATCGTTGGGGTTCTACTGAAGATTCTGGAGGATTGGATACCTCCAATCAGTAAAGTTAACCGCATAGGGGTTGGCACCGTCCAATACTGCTCTCTGCGAACGCTCGGATAGGAATTATCTGATCCAGGAAATAACACCGTCGTCGAAGCCGTAATGTTTTAGTTTAATTAATAATGGCCAGTGGAACACTTTATCAAATGCTTTTTTAATGTCAAGGAAAATCGCGTCTACTGAAACGTTATCTTCTCCGGAGACTACCATGTCGTGGGCAAAAGATGCTAATTGAGTTTTGCAGAATCTTCCTATCCTGACTCCGTGTTGTGCTTTTTTCAGCAAGTTCTGCGTATCTAGGCATTTCATGACTGAGCTTATTATTATATGTCCAACGACTTTTCATGAGGTAGATGTTACGGATATCGATTTGTAATGATTGCTGTTCTTTATCACCACTTTTAAATATGGGCGTTACATTGGCAATTTTCCAGTCTTTGGGTACTATGCGTTCCTTGATGGATTTTCTAAATATTATCTGCACGTAGGGGACTATATCTGAAGCTAGTTCTCTATACACGCGGGAAGGAATATCTTCAGGAGCGGGTGACTTATTTGGACTGAGTGATTTTAAAAAAATTTCTATTGTGCGAGCACAAATATCAATACGATGCATCGTTTATCGGTAACGATCGTTAAGCGTCAAGGATGTATTCGGCCAAGACTTGGCGAACGCGCTTTGGAAGAATGGTCTAACAAGGGAGAGGTATAGCTGATTTCTCTAACTTTATCGTCGTACTTTCCAAGTACTCTTTTAACAAATCCCACTCAACGATTAGCCTGCCTATTTATTTCCCGAATATGTTTGGACCTTTGGAAGAAATAAGTTAGCTTTGTCCGAGCTGTTTGTCAGTACTTCGCCATCATAATTTCTCCGTGGGTTAACTGTAGATCTTCTGCCTTGAACTTTCCTGCGTATGACCAAAATGCTTATGCGTTATCTCGTTACTGTTCGTCGAGTGTTTTCCTCTTGAAATCCACGAATGCATTCCTAAACGCTTACTTTGCAGCGGCTTTAGACAACTTCTATTTTTCAATAATTAACTCGCGATCTTCAGTGGATACATATGCTCCGATTTTTTTCACCTTGGCGTGGCATGCTCTCTTATTTTACTTGGGATATGATTTTGAATTCCTGAATGTAAGATCGAAAGAAAAACTTTCCCAGCACCCTCCGCGTCTAACTTAGTTATTGACTCTCGGAAGACGGAATAGGAATTTTGCAAATGAAATCAGTAAGTTCTGTGTATCTAGGTGCTTCATGACTGAGATTATTATTATTATTTGTTCAAGGATTTTGCATGAGATAGATGTTGGGGAGTCAGATACCTGAAGATGACGTTGAACGTCGAAACCCAGGTCGTTCAAGATAAAGATATGTGGAATCACAAAGTTACGTGTTATCATTATATTGTTAACAAATTCCACAAAGTTACGCCTGAGACTACCAATTATACCAAGCCCCCAAATGCTTGTTTCTAAATTTGCCGAGTAGCGCTAACAAAATGTTTTGCATGTTTTCTGCATGAATCTTGTGCCACGTATACATACTTATATTATAGATTATTTTAGTAGTTTATATAGCATACCCATAGTGTGGTGCATGTTGGTGAAATTTAATTTCTTCACTGTAGTTCATATTGGTGATAAGTCACCCCCTGCCAAACACCCTTGTGGTAGCTTGCTGGGTAATAAGTAGATGTAGATGAAAACCTCTAAATGAGGGGTTGATGGTTGCAAATCGTTATTATGGTTTACATGCTAAGAGATAGCAATGGTTTTTGAAGGAAATAACTTACTGTGAGAGATTTTTTAGCCAGCGCAAGTCACTTCTGACTGCATTAGTATGACGAATACCGTAAAATCCCGGAAGATTAAGAAATTTGTCAACCACAGCAAATGTATATGGCCATCGGCGTCGTTGTTTATTTCATAATCCTTTGTAGTAGTTTCCCCAGGGGAAAGGATGGCGTATCAGGATGTGACAAGAGTAAACGTTTGAGATAACATTCCGATGAGCATTTTCTGTTCGATAAAACAATTCCCATTAGCGATTCCTCTAAATGCGCGCGAAACCAAACAAACGAAACGAGAGGTGTGGTCGCTGGTAATAGGAGACTTCCGGGAATGAGGAGCGATGAATCTTCTCATATACACACAGAATGACACGCCAGTCTCAGAAGATACAATTACGTTCTTCACGCTCGCAGAGTCGCACAAGGGAGTTATTCCGAAGACCTCTCTGGACACACGATGCGCGCGAGCACTGGACGAGCAGTAGCCCACTCGCCCTTGCCACCAATCAGCGTTCTGTCGTCGGTTCGGTCGCATGCATCGTTACGTGGAGGCTGCCTTTGAAGCATGACGGGTGGCGACGCGGAGGCCGGCCGCTATTTAGACTCCGGTCGGACTCACGACAGCAAGAAGACCAACGCAGCTCTGACAATCCGGCTGGAGAACACCTGCGCTGGCGAGATGCGCCGATATTCAGCGGCAGACATCGGCCTTCTACGGCAATTCCATACCAATACATGTTCTGAAGACGTCATCACCCATTTCGATTCGATAAATACCCAACGGAAACCCCCGTACGACAGGGGAGAAGAGATTTCAACAGTCGAGGAGGGAACTAAGACGAAAGGAACGCCGCCGCTCTCCATTTAAGGCCTGCGGGCGCTGATTTAGTGTCGGATGTTTCTCAACCAACGACCTAATCACAATTCTCACTAGAAGAGGTGGCCTAATGGTTTAGTTAGGACGGCAGTCAATCCTCCAACACCTTCACAGCCGCATGTCGATGTCTCCTCACTAGATTTCACTCTTCAGCTCGACACCCGACCCACACCCCTATTCATCGCATTCCATTTAGCCAATCTACCCTCTTTCCGCTCCTCTTAACCAACATCCTCCCATGTACTGTATCACAGGGTGATGAGATGGTCTCAGTCCGTCCTCAGGGTCATCTCATCACCCTGAGGACGGCTGCAGTGTAAGCGGCCGAAACGTCGGTCTTGGACCTCCAAACCTGGATGGAATCTCCAGAGGCTTTTCCTCATTCTATTCACCGAGAAAACCTGAATTCTTTTAAGTAACTGAGGTAATTGTGGTAACATGCATCAGAGCGACAGGAATGACGCAGCAGTCTGCCCTTCCTCAAAAAAGCTGGAAAAAATCATCTCCAAGGATTCGCCGACCATTCGGCACTCTTACCGCCACCTAATTTTTGTTTTCATACACGCGCCGCTGCTCGAGAGGGATAATGGCGAGGCGACGGTCTTAAGGTCTTTACCTTAGGTTGGCCACCGAGGTAGTCGCAGAAGCCGCTCCATAACACCTCGACGTATACAGGCAGCTTAGGCAAGATATCGTCGCAGTTTAATTTCAATAACGCTGACATCATTAAAAGGAAACGGTCCGATTCTTCTAGTGGTAATCACATCACTACTACCTTAGCCTTTGCAGCATAAATGCAACTCTTACTCCTCAATGTTTATAATGTTTACTAGAAGGGCGGAAAATTTCTTGGAGTTTCACATGCTCGTCTCTGACGATTCAAAACGCTCTCTCTCATCTCGCTGCTGAGATATTTTCTGAACGCACAAATTTTCACCCATTTACTTTGGTTATACTCAAAGAAAGCAAAGCATTGTCAAGCAATGCATTATCAAATAATTTGTTATTTTTTACATGTCGAAGTTGGACAGTAGTTGCGATTGAAACATAACATGAAATCTGTGTCATTGGAAGACTTTCTGTCGAAACCAGCAAGGAATTAACAGAAGCCATTGAAAACAAAGCGAGGTCGAGTGATTCACGCGGAAGGGTCGACAATTAATCACAGAGGGGAACGAGCTAGTAAAGGACGTTTACCGAAATTAGCGGGGATCAGTTAAAATCCCAGCTCTACCATTAGTATTGACTGAAAATCAAAATATGGAAGCACTGTCATAATGACGGAAGAAATAGGCCTAATTACTCATGGCAACTCCGAAACATTATTTGTAATACCACAATTTGAAAGATTCTTCTTTGATCGGGAATGTAAACAATGCTTTCACGATCATGTGACGTAAACAAGGCTGACATTTTGGATTCTTTGGTCAATTGGCTCCTTGGCACCCGCTGCCATTGAATGTATTTACGGAATGGCTATATTTGTCAATTACGCTATTATAATGGACAGACTGAGGAGAAATCACTAAGCATGGCTACGATTCCTGTTAACGTGGAGAACATGGGAATTGCCGCAGATTTTTTCTGGCGCTCGGTTCATTTTAGGCATTTGAAATCACAAGTAAGTAAATAATTTGACGATGGAGTTCAATAGACTGGTCTCATGTCCAGGAAATCAACCCAAACTTGGGCAGGACTCTCGCGTCCTCAAATCCCCCCTCCTTTAGCCGAGAAAGCCGATGGAGGAGGGATCCCGGCAGCGCAGATTCTCGGATAGTGTTTCCCCTCGTCGAAATCCTGCCTCCCTCCCATTGCGTCGGTGTCCCCTTCTCTGCGGCGAGAGCGACAAGCTTGACTGGCCGGGCGAGGGAGGCTGGCTGCGTCGCCGCTTACCACTTGGATATGTTCGGTTCCCTGTCGTGCTCGACTCCGCCGCACCTGTCCCCTTACACGGTGGGACGTAGACGAATCGAGGGATCTCCCTGAGCTCTGAAAGTTCGCCCGCCCTGGGCGCTTTCACAATGGCCACTGCCTGCAGGCCTGTTGAGTGTGCCGAGGGCACTTGTAGGTCATCACAATCTATTTTTTTCTTATGTTCTTTCTATAAAGTACTAAAATGCTCTAACTCCTGTTAGTCGAAGTTTTCGTTGTACGAAGGCAATTTAATTTTTCGTATTCCTTTTGTACGAAAGTACCTGTTGTGCTGCTTGACATTTTAGTACTCAGATTATTTTTCGGAGCCAGAGTAATTCGATTGTCTATCCTCGGGTGTATTGCTAGCTCTCTGGAACTGAAAAATGATTGGAATCACAGAAATTGTGTGTCTTATTACTATACTGGATAACAACATATTATTCAGCATGATGTATGCGTTGCAGTACTATAGCAGAGATTCGGGCGTCCGGTGGAATTACCGTATTTCTCCTAGATTATGATATATTGATGCTGATTTTTCTTGACAAAATAGCGCTTGATATACGCGCGTAAAAACGTTCGCGTCGAGCACGTACAAACACGGTCATACCTTCACTGATGGCACCCCATCTACCGTTACGCAGTTGCAAGACACGAACTGTGAATGTGAATGATCGAATATATAACTTAAACTTATTGGCCCGAAAAACGAACGCATTTCCTATGGAATTTTTAAACCAGGGATGTTAAACGAAATTAAAGTCATGGTTCCGGAACGGTTCAGAGTGGGTTCGGATATAGTTTCGGTTCGCGGAACCGAAACGAAAGTAGGAGCGAAAATCTGGGAACGAAAGTGGAACGACAATATTTTGAACGAAAGAGGAACCGTTCCGATTTCGGTTCGGGCTAGGAAAAGTTTCGTTCCCACCTTCCCCCCTGTTCCCTCCGGCTTTCGTTCCGGGGAATGCTAAAAGTGTACATTGAATTTTCAGAATGACCTGCCATCATGTCATGTGTTCCACTTTCAGTATAGTTTGGGGTGCTAGTGAAGGTAAATAAACAATATCAGTGCCATAGTATCAAAATATGCAAGTATAAAATATGTCACAATAAAATACAAATCATCATTGACACGTGTCACATACCCTGTTGCAAAAGATCTGCAAATCCCTGATTTGAGCAACAGAGCAGTTAAAAACATCCAGTGTATTTCCAAAAAGGTTAAAATTTCGTAAAATTCTTTCTATGGGGGCACTGTGGCCATAACAGGTCCTGTGATAATTGTTAGAAAACACTAGGTTAGTCCTAGTATTGTGTGATGGGACTCTTAAATTAACAGCCCCAAGAAGATCCAAAGAAATAGTTCCATTATTATAAGTTTATACAAAAAGATTAAGTCAGCCTTAATTCTTCTATGGGATAATGTGTCTAGATGGAGCTTACAAAGTATTTCCCTATAATTAACGTTCAGAGTGAATCCCTTAGGTTTGAAGTTAACATACCTTAGGAATTTATGTTGGATTCTCTCAATGCGTTTTAGGTGTGTACTTTTATAGGGCCACCACACAATAGAGGCATATTCAATTACAGGACGTATTAAGGTGGTGAACAAATGCCCTATTATGTCAATGTTAAAATTCCTTGAATTCCTTATCAAAAAGCCCAGGTTTTTCATTGACTTCTTTATGACATAATCAAGGTGATTGTTAAAACTTAGTTTATTATCAAATATGACACCAAGGTCTTTAATTGTTTCAACGTTAGTCAATATCTTATTTTCAAGAGTATAGTAATTCATTTTTGGTGTCATTGATTTACTAAATGAAATGCAATTGCTCTTGGAGACATTGATGCACAAACCATTTTGACGACACCATAATGAAAATCTATCCAAATTTTCTCGTAGGTTGATGACATCACATTCACTGTTGACAGCAGTATAAATCTTTAGATCATCGGCAAACATCAAAAATTTAACACCAGAAAAAACAAACTACATATTATTCACAAAAAGCAGAAATAGTAATGGTCCCAAGTGAGAGCCTTGAGGGACACCAGATAATGCAATAATTTCGCTAGATACCTAGTGATTGATTTTTACAGAGCCTTCGATTTCATAGATAATTTTATAACCAAGATAATAAACTGCCAGTGAAACCTATACACTTCAGTTTTAATAATAGCAACTGAATATTGACTGAGTCAAAGGCTTTACTTAGATCAGTATATATTGCATCAACTTGATGCCCATTTTCAAGATTCATTTCAATAAACTTGTGATATTCTAGTAGATTAGTTGTAGTTGATCGACCCCTCAGAAATCCATGTTGTGAAGTACTAATTAAGTTTTTAAAAAGAGGAGTCAGTTTGTTGACCACCAGTTTTTCGAACACCTTGGGTATGGATGACTGTATGACCACTGGTCTGTAGTTCTTAACATCTCCTATGTCACCAGACTTAAATATTGGAACAATGTAGCTTAGCTTCCACATATGATGATAAATACCACAACTGAGTGACTTATTGAAAATCATAGTCAATGGGTAAGCCAAAATCATGTGGCACACTTTCAGTATAGATGCTGGGATTCCATCAGGGCCAACACTTTTGTTGCAGTCAAGAGACTTTAGGACAGAATTTACTTCGATAACAGAGATTGACAAATCTGGTAAATTCATTTGGCTGAAATACTTATCGTCATAAGAGTGTATATTACCTGAAGAATACACACTTGAGAAATGTTTAGCAAACAAATTGGAAATATCAAAAGGATTTTAAGCTTGTTGGTTATCAAGACCCATTGTTTTCGGCCATCCATTGGAAGATCTGATCGTTTTAATGTAATTCCAGAAATACCTTGGATTTCGTGACAGGCTTAATTCAAT
The DNA here is from genome assembly GCA_963169105.1 of Ceriagrion tenellum. Lineage (NCBI taxonomy): Eukaryota > Metazoa > Arthropoda > Insecta > Odonata > Coenagrionidae > Ceriagrion > Ceriagrion tenellum. The sequence continues at coordinate 135,055,829 of OY720641.1, read as the reverse complement.
ATTTTTAATATGACCCATGTAACAGTTTATGAGCAGAGTCTTGACACTGGCCCTAAGTTTCGAAAAATCTTTGTAGTGAACTAATAAACCAGTCTTCTTATAGCGCTTATGCACAATCTTCTTTTCAGTTATAAGATTCCGAACCTCCTTTGAATATCAAACAGGAAATTTCCTTTTTCTAACATTTACAATGGGTACATATATTTTATTTGGATTTAATAAATACTCATAAAATTTATCCACCAAGCAATTGAAAGGCAATTCCATGAGTGATGGCCAGTCAATATGTGAAAGATGAGCAGATAAACCCTCAAAATCACACTTCTTAAAATTTAGCACTTGATGAGTATATTCCACCTGCTCATTGGGGATTGAATAAATGTAGTTAGTTAAGGCGGGTGGTGCAAATCCGGTTCAACCAAATAGTCATCACATTTATCCACAGTGATTTTATCTAATGAGCTAAAACATAAATCAAGTAGTCTATTATTCTTGTTACTCATATGGTTAATTTGTCTTAAATTTAAAGATAAAAAAGTATCATGGACTAGTTCAGTGGAACTTGAGTTGTGTACCTTAGAAGACTCAGCACAGTTTTCCATAGATATATAGTCTGGCAAGTTAAAATCACCAATAAATAAAAAATCACAATTTGGGTACATGTACACTACATTCTCCACTGTTTCACAATATTGTCTATATGTATCCAACGTAGAGCCAGGGGGGATATAGGCATTGCACAAAATCACTTGACTAAAGTAAAAAATAATACTCACAATAACAATCTCCGAGTTGTTCACAGGCAAAATTATTTGCTTTGCACAAAAGGTATTCTTTACCGCTAGGAGCACACCACCCCCTCTCCCTTTACCCAAAGTTTAAACAAAGTTTGGGAGAAACAGCAATGGTAACTTAGGTGCACGAGGTCCTTAAATACGAAATGTACAGTTTATATTCTCCAAATTTAATATAATGACCGATTAAAAATTATCATTTGAGCCCTGCGCACAAACGAACCGTGGCTATGACGTTATGCCCCGTATACGCGCAGTTGCCGAGGGTTTGTTTACATTCCTCCTCGATTTTATTTTCTGCCTTGAATGGTGAACATTCAGGTAATTGGGGCAATCGTGCCGAAGCACATCAAAGATAATGCCAGATATCATCCTTTGTTCAGTTGGTGCCTAAGAAAGGGCTACGATTTGACAAAACGTATGAAAATATAAATGATCCTCCCACTTAATATCTGTTATGCCAGTGAATTGTCATATGGTGGTACTTTTATTAATCGTTCAATAAGTCCTAACAAACCGGGCACACAAACAGGATATTGACATGAAACAATCACCAAATCTGTGATCATCAAATTATTGGCAATGACATATTAAATATATTCAATGAGATATTTACATCGTACGGGAATCATAAAAAGTTTTCATTCATGGATAGTTTATTTGTTTGAAATGCTTGCAGTATACTGTTTGTTCAGTTCTGTGAAGACATATTATTCATTTATTTAATCATTATGCTCACCTTTCCCATAATTCATGTGTGTAGTGGAGAGCAATGTAGTTTTCTTAAGATTTAAGTGCCTTAGTATCAAAACCACAGAAGTTGTATGCAATAATTAAAAATACCTTATTGATGCACTAAATATTCTTATGTACAAGAATACAATTGAATAACTATAAGTTTAGGAGTTGTACATTATCATTCGTACAAGCTTAACTAAAAAACCTCATCTGCTGGATGAAATAACTCAGTAGTAATTTGCTGTTATTTTTAAGAGAGGGTAGTGGTCCTCCGACAATACCCCACCCCCTTCCTTTCCTTATTGCTCAGGGGTATAAAGACAAGCAGAGTGTTACTAAATCCACCTTGAAAATGACAGAAAGTGTCTAAGCCATGGTCAGTTTTGCGTTGAAATGAGTGTGAACATTTATACTGAGTTATTTTGTTCTTACCATCATGGATAGTGAATATTTCCACCAAGTACTGCCTGAAACTCTTTCATACTCTGGATGAGATTGAAATCATTTGAGGTTAATTCATTGAAGCACGATGATGGAGGATATGAACATTTCTTTGATACAACATTGATCTTAAAAGAGAAGTTTAAAACGGTGGAGAGTAAATTTTTTGAGTGAGGGAGCTTACTGCTTAGAAAAATGTAAAAAATTTTCTCATGCTGTGGAGTTCAATCATTTTCACGAAAATTCCATGTAAGTATCTCTTCTAAAACAAGCTATACTGAAATGAGTAGAAACCTACAGAGAAATGTAGAAGATATGGTTTACCATGTGAAACAGTTGCATTCAACAATGCATGTTAGTTTATTAACTGAGTACACTGCTTGATAAACTAAAACAACAAAAGTTAATGTATAATTTGCAGTTCAAGAAATCCAGCATTGTGTATGCTTATATTTCAAAATAAAAGCCTCTGAAGGGTTTCCCTAATGCTGGTAATACATTAACAAAGGCCTGAAATTCTGTCAATGAATGTTAAAATTGCATATTAGGACCTGTATTCATTCTTTCAATTTTGTCATAAATGTGGTAATTTTTCCTAACATTTTGTAATAATTATTAGCTTATTTCGAGGGTTTGGGTCAAATTAATAACATCAATTTTTCCTTTGCCAACTTTCAACTTTTCTTTAAAGAACTGAGGTCATTAAAAGGAGCATTGAGATACAACATTTCGGTTGAAAATGTTGAGGAAATACTATATTACACTGTCTTTTCTGAACTAATTGTCCAAAACGATTATCATTGCGAAAAGATTATTGCCTGATAATTGCCTAGTGATGGCCTATGTTATACAGTGGGATCGAGCCTTGATCAACCCATTCACATACCTTCATTCACATAATTATTCCCGAAGTTGGGTCAGTCAAGTGATTAGAATCGATATACTACCATGGAAGCACCTGGAATATGGCCATAGACATGCATCATCTGTTTGCTTATGCTGGAATAGGTCATGACAGAGTGATATAATGGCTGGGCGTCCTGGAAAAATGCCCTTTAAAAACGCAATCATCAAATGTTAAAGATGAATTAGATGCTGATTACTCAGATATAATATAATTGAAACTTAATTTACCTCTGAGGAAAGATTTTTAATTCAATCGCCATTTATGCTAACTCAATATTCTATTGGATTGGGGCTTTGTCACTTCATTAACAGCTGCTACATGCTTGGGGGAATCAATGCCTTCATATAATAACCATTCAACTTCATGAAAATATTATATATGCTTGTTTCCATAATGTCATTTGTATGAAGCAAAAGTCGTCTCCTCACTATGCTTCATTCTTTTTTTTCTCTCTCACCACATGCTGCTTCGAGTTCGATAATGTTAGCAAAAAATAATGTGGAGGAGTAGGATTTAGTGGTAGTTTTCATATGATAGGACAAATTTTTTGTGAGTTGTCACTATGTAACAATTTTTAAAATGTAAAATGTCATTTGAAGATCTTTCTGTGCGCCTCTTCAAAGCACAAATATTGTATTCAAGTGACACTTTGCTGGCTAATGGACCTTGTCCACAGCACCTGTTTGACACCACTCTCTCATAATTGGTGCCAAGTGTGTTTATTCGCATCTAATGTTTATGTTATTGAGGATCTCCACTGTGAAGAACATTATGGTGACTCATGCTTGAGATTCTGTTGGGAAATAACTCGCTGATTATTGAGAGTGAGCTCTGCTATAGCTCAGTTAATTATGGTATTAAGGTTGGGTGAGCAACTAGTTGTGAGAATTACACAGAATATAATCTTTAAAATAGTGTCAACTGATCAATATAAATGACAAAGCAATTTGGAGTTATTTCATTTAATGCATTTAAGTTTTTTCAAGAAATTTTTGTGGATATTTCTCAGTTTGTTTGCACCAGTGAAATCAAGTACATGTTAATTGCAATCAACTGTCTTATTGTTGGCCATTACCAATTAATTGCCTTCTGATTACCCATAATTCCTCCTGTAGTCCTGCTTGCTAAGGCCTTGAGAGACCATATCATATGTCGTTAAGCTTGATGTCATGATGTTACCATTTGTAGAAATCCATTTTCTTCATTGTTATCCCAAAATTAACGATTTTACCCTATTCTCATATTGCAAGTGTTTTTATATTCTATAGCAATATCCAAGGGAGATATTGATTTGTTGATGAAACATGTGATTGTGACAAGTGTTGAATGATGGTTTTTGTGATTGCAGGGTGGTGGCGAGGGCACTACAACCTCAACTCGTGTCTCTTCTTCTTCCTCTTCATCCCGAAGTCGAACCTCAGAAGAGCCGCACATTGGAAAGTACAAGCTACTTAAGACAATTGGCAAGGGAAACTTCGCGAAGGTTAAGCTTGCAAAGCATGTTCCTACGGGGAAAGAGGTGAGTCAGCCCTATTCTCATTTGTTGCAACACCTGATTTTGGTCAAAGTTACTTTGTGAAGTAATTTGCAGAGTATGTAAAGAGAGCTAAAATATGCAACATTTCGAGAGAAATTTGACCTGAGAGTTGTTCAATCAGTTACGGTGGTAGGTTTGGGCTGGGGATGAGCTGTATTGTATTACATATGAACTCTGTCAATATTTCATCTCGATATTCATTTGATAACTATTTTATAGTTCATTCCCAGATTTTGAGCATATGTAATGAATCTGTCCTGATCTGATAAATAGCACTCACAGTACACTACAGTGTACTGCATATTATATCACTTGTAAAAATTTTGGTGCAGTGTGTATCTCAAAATGTTTATGTGTACTCTCAATGGAAGAATTCACTATATATGTACAGTGGTCTGTGTTAATGTGGTTCATCGGGTACTTAGGGCGTCAGGATATTTGAAAAATATCTCAAAGCTCAATGTTCGAGAAACATACCAGATTTTCCTCCTTTTAAATTGAAAATCATACTATTTGATTGGGTTAAGTATGGACTGAAAAACATTCCTCATAAATTACAGTTGCTTCCTTTAAGAAAATAATTTTGTGCAGTCATCCCCCTTATTTCTTTATATGCTTTCAATGTTGTGTGTGGGCACGTGAGCACTCCTATTGAAGCTCATAGACATGCAGCAGACATCCCAGGTTTCATTATAGCACAAACTGTCTAAAACAATAGTGATGAGCACCTGTGCAATCACTTTTGTTTCAGACAGTATCACACAAAATCATTTTTTTTGTTTTTCAAGCTATTCTTGAATCAGTATAAAGAATTTCAATGCTGAGGTTTTAGTAAATACATCTTCCCTAGCTATCTTGTCATCATAGGTACTCCATTGACTGAAAAAAGAACATTTTACTTGTCCAAATTAGAGATAATTCACTCTAGGTCAGTTAGCAATGTGTGATAAAGGTAGCTGGAAGGCCATAATCTATGTTTATTATATTGATGTGTCTGTCTGAAGTAATTGAGATATGAATGGGGTTTCAATAGAAAGTTAGGAGTTTCCTATTAATGTAAAAAGTAAAGATCCAAGTGTGGGGAGAGCTGATACAGAAGTTTTAGGAGCTAGCTAAGAAGCTGGTTCTTGTTAGATTTTAAACCAAAAGGTGGTGGTGGTCTCTTTGGAAATGCAGGACTGACATTGAACTCAGGAAAACATATGGAGTTAATAGTGACTATTTTGAGAATGCAGTGGTGTACCTATCAAAGCCATTCTATTGGACTTATGAGTTGTTGAGGAGATGACAATGTAATGCTGATGATAGTGGGATGTTTTATCGTGTGATTTCCAGTTGGATCTCTTGGCTTCAGTTGTGTAGAGCTTTCAAAGTAAAAAAATGCCTGGAATTGCATTGCCGTATAGTGCTGTTCATTATGTCCAGAACCGAATGAAACACAGTAATTGGGAAAATTGCAATGCTTCATTTCTTTAGGGTTAAAGAATAGACAACTAACTGGCTGAGTAATACCAATGCCAATAAGAATGAAGGGGTGGCTGTAGGCATCTTTAAGTCTTTGTTTTATTGGTTGAGGTGTGCAATTACTTAAGATATTTGGAAACAATCCTCTAATTCTTAATATCTATGGAACATCCAAACTGTTCTAATTATTTAAAAATATTCAAATGAAACATTTGCCTAACTACCTGTCAATGAAGCATCTTTGGTGCAAGTAATTATATTCCTCCATATTCCAGTTTCCTAATACATTGGGCCATAAGTTTTCCTCATCTTTCTGTTAAACGCATCAACCACATAATTAATTATTCCTGATTCAGGTGTACAATTTTGGTGTGCTATGTTCAGTGAAGCCATATAAACTACATGATGTGTATACTATCAGAAGGCTACCAATGGCCAAAAATGTCATAGACATCTTTTGGACCACCACACAATAGGGTTTTAAAAATTTGAGTCCCCCGGCAATCATGGGTTTTTAGATTAGTCATGTGGTAAGTTCATCCCTGGTGTGCCAATCCAGCAGTATTGTAGGTTGTTAATGTTGATGAATACTGTTGTATTTATTATTAAGTATGAGGATTAATAATCATTTCTTCTCTGGGCTTCACTTTGGCTTTCAATGCCTTGCTATGTATGCATATATATATTTTGTTCAAGACATTGTTATCAGTTGAAATAGCTTATAACTTTACATTTTATTTTTTGCATTTACAAAGAATTTATCATTTTAATGAAGCCCAAGTTTATCTTTACAAACCATCTATCTATCTTGTCATGCTGAGTATCTATTTCAGATTAATGTAAATGGTGATTTTATAATTTCAACTTAGTGTTTCTGAAAATATACTTGGTGAAAAACATTATTAGAGTTTAGATATTTCTTCTTCAATAAAGTAGAAATCCCTTGAACAAGTTATTTGTTTATAGTTTTTTTTAAGTGAGAGAAGTTGTAGCAATATAATTTTTGTTTTTTTCCTCTACAGGTAGCAATCAAAATTATCGACAAAACGCAATTAAACCCAGGCAGTTTACAGAAGGTGAATATAAATCTTCTTGTTAGTTGACTTTGACAATTATTTCTTCTTTAAAGGAAATGTTTTTATCTTTTGTATCTTCTATCTTTCAGTTGTTTAGGGAGGTCAGGATAATGAAAATGCTGGATCATCCAAACATAGGTGAGTGGTATTTTCAATTTATCGTTCTAAGTAGTTGGAGAAAAGTATGTAATGCCATCCAATTTGAATATGCGCAATTTCTATAATGCTCTGATGATTTCAGTTTATAATTTAAAGAGATCTCTAGAAGTTTTCTTTTGCTAAGTCTTCTTGCAATCACTTCAGCATGGTAGCTGGAGAATTTTTGCATCCCTCTTTCATTCCTTTATACCTCCCTTATTAAATTATTCATAATATCAATTATCATTAAAACACATACTTTCTATGTAATTGTAAAATAGCTCAACCATGGTTTCATTGCACAGCTGTCTTTTCTTCTTGGGAACAGCACCTAAGGATAAAATACTGTGGAAAATAGTTTATCTTTTCATTTCCTATTAGTCACTTTTTTCCACTTTCATAACTGTTTTGTTAAATAACTTTGTTCCATAAATTTTCTTGATATCTGAAGGCATTAAATGATGTCTAGCTTGCCTGAAAGTTTTGCCACCATTTATTTTTATCATCTCAGGTGATTGGCAGCATTTCATTTCTGGGTAGGTTCTAAAACTTTAAAGGAAGTTGCACATTATTCTCAATTGAAACATCCAAATAAATGCCATTAATTAAGCCAGTGGATCAATTGACTTCTAATTTTTTAAAGTGAATTTTTATATGCAGTTCAACAAATATCTTTGATAAAAAAATTTTACAGGCCTGACTATTGTCGCCATCAATATAGTATAGACTTGGACTATGACATATTCCTCGTGAACACTGAGCCTGATTGATAGGGCATAATATGCATCTTTGGAAAGAACATTATTTGCCTTAAAAATGAAATACATTTTTAAGCGATCTTATTTGAACTGTGCTCATGTAAATGTATCTAAATTTATGTTACTGCATTCTTACTGAATGGGGAAAGCCATCACAAAGATGGCTGAATGAACTGACTGATTACTGAATGAGGCTTACACATGTATAATTTTTGGGAAAATTTATGGTGTCATCAGACATGATTTTGCAGTGTACGCATGATTTGAGAAGAACAGGCCCAGAGGTTCTCATAGATTGTTATCTTAGTAATTTCACACCATTGATTGACTTTGTACTGGAGGTGTACTGTTAATTATATTTTTTGCTGACTTAGAAGAGCAATATTTTATTCAGTTACGCAATTGTTCACATTGTATACCCTGTAATATCTACATTTTTGTTGGACTTACTTCACTCATAGTAAAAGATGCTTGGTTTTATTCCACACTATTTAATACAACTCGACCATGGTTTTGACACCGCATTTCATCCTCAGGTAAATGTTTTGGGTCGTGTTCCCCTTTTATATCGCAAACACACACAAAGTATGGAGTTGGAAGGAGGGTGGAGGGAGAGGGGGGAGCGAATTATTCACAGTCACATTTGAAGTTTAAAGAGGTCAAGGTCAGAGGGGTTATCTGTGACACCATCGAGACGGTAGGTGGATTTGGAGGAGGGGTGAGGGAGAGAGGAACATTTGGTCATAACATAAGGTATCAGGGATATTTACGATTTCAAAATGTTCCATAAAATCAAGCTTCCGCCCTTTGATAATACAATTAATAATTCTTGGGTCGAAATTACACCTGTGTTTTTCTTCACTTAAATGTCTCACCATTCCAGAGTTGAATTAAATAGTTTAATGAATAAAACCAAGTAGTTTTTATTATGAGTGACATAATAAATTACCGCCATGTGAAACTGGAAACTAAGTCTTACATGGACTTGATTCAAAATGAAATTTTCAAGGCCCATCAGTCTTTCTGCCTGCACGCAATTCAAGCTCAAAGTTCTAGGATGACATATTCTCTTCTTGTCTCTGCATGGTTCTTGTATTGCATTCTCTTGAGTTTTTCTCATTTTTTTTTCTTACAGTGAAACTTTTCCAAGTGATAGAAACTGAGAAGACATTGTATCTTGTGATGGAGTATGCCAGTGGTGGAGAAGTATTTGACTACCTCGTGCTTCATGGAAGGATGAAAGAGAAAGAAGCTAGGGCGAAATTTAGACAAGTAAGGATAGATTGTTTACTTAACAAGTTTTTATCTGTTTATTTTGTGTTAATATCTTATATGTTGGCACTAGTGACATGAATGCCGAAATAATTGTTACCTCTCTTACCAACCATTTAGCAAAATGTTGTTTTTCCATACTATTTTTTCCTAATTGTAACCAGCTTTAATGCTGAAGTGCTCACTCTTGACATGAGTAAACTCATTGTAGACTATCCCATCATTTTCGATGCATTCCAATTATTAATCTGTGAAAAAATTGTGTCAACACTTGTTTATATTTTAGCATAATTTTAAATTAAAACAAAACTAGCATCAATGTCTTAGTCTTAATGAAATAAAACTCCAAACAACAAAGAAATACTATTTGCATTAGTGTGAAACTTACGTCTTTGAAAAAGATTTTTTCCAGTAACCTTAACATGTAATTCAGGTCTTGTGTCTAAGTAGAACCATCTGTAGTAGATCGAACGCCCTTTCTTCTAACACAAATCTCTTGACCTCAGGCACATGTGACATTGTTTATTTTTACTTCTTTTTGCTAGAGGCAAAGAATCTTTTTTATTTCCAGTTTATCTTTTGTACTCTAGCTTTATTTTAGACCAAATGCTTCTTGGTATCATTGTTTCTTAAAAAACCTTAAGCCTGTAACCTGCTTATTACTTAGGCTGTTACACAGAGTTAATTGCTAATAGGATTTTATTAGAATTATCATGTGTATTTGGCACTGCACATGTATGCAACCAAACTGCTGATCCCAGCAATAAATCATCAAATTATATATGGCCAGAGGGGCTGGTAAAAACTCTTTCATGTATCCTTTCATAACAGCTACATTTACCAATAGTCAGCCAGATTGGAATATTTTTGGCCAGCCTAGGATTGCATTCGTAGTGACTTTTTTGACAGTGGGTATTCCAGTGGCTTTTCCAGAATTCATCCTCTGTGCTTTCTCAGGGTGTCCACGAATAGGGGTAACCAGGAAAAATCTGGGAATGCATTTGACATTTGGGGAGAGAAATTCAGGGAAAACAAGGGATTTTACTCTCAAATCCAGAATATCTTGCTATTTATTAGCTTATATTTATTTGAGTGCAGTATCTTATTGGTATAACAATGGTTGATATTTTATTTAGGTTAGTTGCGCAAATCAATGGAGATAGATAAGATTGGTGGAATAGGAAACTCATTCATATCTTATATATGGCCCAGAGGGCTCGGGTGAGAGTGACTGACGGTAAATTGGGGTGGGCAGTTATAGGTTGCAGGGTTGGCAAGGGTTGCCTCAATTTCTGTTCAATATTTATGCTGAAGATATGGTAAGAGGGGCATGGGAGGAACTAGATGTGGGAGTCCAAGTAGAAAGGCAGCCGATGAAGTCGGATGGACTTATGGACGATCAGGCATTGGTTAGTCAATCTTTGAAGTTGAGATTACAGGCTTATGTGGTGAATGCTGAGGAAGTGTAGCTTGGGTTTCCAACCAGGTGACAGTGGTCTGTGGCACAACCATCATCTCCCAGTTGGAGACTTGAGAGCTCTATATATTAATCTTTCAATGGATTACCAGCTTTGGTAGACTTTGGAATTTCAGTGAAGTAAATATAGAATGAAGATACATTGCAATAAAATGAAGGTGTAATGACTTTCTCTTGTAGAAAGAAAGGTGAAAAGGCCGATCATTAAAGAAGGAAGGTACACGCTGTAGCTAGTAGAACTGTTTAATTAATTGGGTTGTTTGTTGGAAGGAAATGGACGTAGTAGCAAAGACATTTGGAAGGGAATTGCATTTGACAAACAAGAATTCTCCAGCAAGTGGTGGCTGAAGTTGGGGATCTTGAGTTATAATGTAAGGAAAAGGTTGGTGAAGAGTAGTTGAAGTGAAGTGTAGCTCTGAAAGGGGGAGAATTGTAAACCCTTGGGAGAGAAGACAAGAACAGGCTGCCTGCTTTCACAATATGGGCGGGGAGGATAGAGAAGATGCAGTGCAAGGAGTGAAAGTCAAATGATGAATTGCTTGGCTTGTGGGATAAGGAAAGGAAACATCTGGATAAGATTATGAGTTGGTAAAGTTGGTGGCTGGAGAGGGTAACGAGAGGCGAAGGGTATTTGTGAATGTGATAATGGGGAGGATGTTGGGTAAGCTGGAAAGGCAAAAAAGGAGAATGGGTTTTATGGATGGAATGAAGAAGGATTGGATATGTGCCGAGATATAGAAAGAGATCTGTGAACATCCATCAGATTTTTACTGATGTTCACGTAAGACTACCCTTACTGGTAGATTACCTAATAATAATGATGATGATGATGTAGGCAATTAATATTATTCAGAATCATTTGAAATTTCAATACAAAAACCTGGAAAAACTATTTAGGAAACATAAAAAACCTTTTAATTTCATTTCATAGGAATTGCAGACACAGTTTCTTCATTATGCTTTCTAGTATTGAAGTTCTGCATTTCTGGCTTAACTTTGTGGTAGAGGCTGTTATCCATTTTGATGACAAAACTTTGTACATACCATAATTTAATTATTTCTGCTAATAGTTCTGTCTTGATAAGGTATCTTCTGGCCATATGAAATGGACATGAGCCCATATTTCTTGGCCTCAGTTCTCAATGTGTGCTGAGGTATTTTCTCATGTTTATGTCCTTGCTTATTCCACTCTCCAAGAGGGAGCTGTAATAATTTGATGCATAATTCACAACGTAAACTCTTGAATGTTATATGGTCCAGGTCTAATAATGCTTTTTATTTATTTTTAGATTGTTTCAGCTGTACAATATTGCCACCAAAAGAAAATTATTCATAGAGACTTAAAAGTAAGTATTTTTTATTCGACATGAATTGTTTGTATTGTTTATACTTGAATGACTTGAGAGAATAACTCTGAAATTTATTTTTTTTCAGGCTGAGAATTTACTTTTAGACAGTGAAATGAATATCAAAATAGCAGATTTTGGCTTCAGTAACGAATTTACACCTGGTAATAAATTGGATACTTTCTGTGGAAGTCCTCCGTATGCTGCTCCAGAATTATTTCAGGGTTGGTAACTTGCCTCTTTTCATGACCATCCTTCATGAATTGATTTCTGAAGATTGTTTTGAAATAAATCTTCAATGTCGTTAATCACGTCTTGATGGTGATTTGACTTAGTTCTATGTCAGGCTGCTAACCTTGAAAGTTTGTGGCCGTGAATCTTCCAGAATAAAAATAACTTAGGATTTTGTATGGAATAGCTTTCAAAAGAGTGCAGTGTCTGGTGGAAAAATATCCACTTGTGCAACTAGGGTTGTCAAGGGTATGCGACTAGAAGTTAACTTATATCTCTCTCTTATCTCATATTAATTAATAATTTATCACATGTGGTAACATGATGTTTTATTAATAAAGAAATATTTTTTTAAATATTTATTGCAAGTATGGTTAATGAGGCTCAGATAAACTGAAAGTAGAAAGAATACTGTATTTGGAACATTAAAAAGATGATTTTTTAAATGGATAATTACTAAGTGATATTGTTGGTGAAAGATATTATCTAATTATTTCCTTGTTGTTAGTCTGAAAATGAACAATATTTCCACTGGTTTGGATGCTTCCAACGTCTAGGATTTTTTATTTGTGCTGCATATATTTTTTGTCCATATTTTTGTGATTTGCCTTTTGACTCTTTAATGCTTGTGATGTGTGCTAATGTACTTTTTCTTTCCCTCTTCAGGGAAGAAGTATGATGGTCCCGAGGTGGACGTGTGGTCATTGGGAGTCATTCTCTACACTCTCGTGAGTGGATCCCTACCGTTTGATGGGTCGACTCTCCGGGAGCTGAGAGAGAGGGTCCTCCGGGGAAAGTACCGCATTCCATTCTACATGTCCACCGACTGTGAGAATCTGCTCAAGAAGTTTCTTGTTCTCAACCCTGTGAAGAGGGCATCATTGGAAGTAAGTTCTCTCTGCATCAGGGGGTCCCTTATACTTCAATACTTCTCAATGCTCATCCTTCAATTTTGTAGCAATGAATTTAAAACATTCACAAAATTTATTGAGATCAAAGAATTCAAACCCATGCTGAATGGAATGCGTAATCATGCAAACAGCAGTAGTGCTGAGTGACCCTTGAGCCAATTGGTATATGCAGATCATGAAGTTGTCAGATATTCTCTGGCTCTCAATGTCTGGTTTCATTTGCCTGAGGTGGTGGCTGAAGTTGGGGATCTTGGGTTAGAATATAAGGAAAAGGTTGGCGAAGAGTAGTTGGATGTGAAGTGTAGCACTGAAAGGGGCAGAGTTGTGGACCCTTGGGAGGGAAGAGAAGAACAGGCTGCAGGCTTTCACAATGTGGGCGGGGAGGATGGAGAAGATGTGGTGTAAGGCAACCAAACCAAACTCGCACGTTTCTGGTTGGCTTGTGAAACAGTATGTTACATGAACTACCCAGTGTGCTGACGTAGTCTCTCCTTTTAGTTATCGCCTATGCTCGAGGCTATTGTCACAATGTATATTTCAATTGGTTTCCCAAAATAATGCTGACAATTGGAAGTCTAGACTCTGGGAAGCCACCTTGTTCTGATGTCAGGCGAAAATTTCTTGCCATGAAAAGAAAGGCAGCATCAGAGATTCCCAATGGTGATCTAAGTAGATATCTGGAACTTGAGCCAGCCAATTCGAGCATTAACATGCCAAATACTTAATTAGTTCGTAATAATTGTGCAGTTGAGCATTTATACCCGCGATTAATGGGGCACCAGCTTTCAAGAGTCTTCTTGTGTGACAAATAACTATATTGTCCTGACGCTGTCTTGGATTGGTAGCAGGCAGTTTGATATTCAATGATGTTTGTTGATTTCATATTATTTGATGAAAGCCTGTGTTTAACCTCTTTAAACATAATTGAACAGTTAGGAACTCAACTGTGTAAACCAGAGTGATTTCTGCTATGCATTTCAATTTCAAGATTTGATTCACCACAAAGTCACAGCAAGGTGTATGATTTGGTGTTTCATAAAACTGATGTAAGGGCTTATCCCCTGGTGTATGTCAATTATGCATCTAAAATCACATTCACAACATATTTACGCTTCGTCTTACGTCTTGTAAGGCATGGTGTTTGGCAAGATGTCTCTATTGGTTCAATGTCATTGTTCGCATTATGTTTGCCAGATTGGAAATTGATTTTTTTTCGTGAGACATTGTTCTATGAGGCGTGTTGGGTAGTCATTCAGTTGTCATAAATTTGTTACCTCGCATCAACTCCATGTTTGGATACATATCATTTCCATTCATTGTATGCAGGTTAATCATTTAGATGTAATCAAAGATCTCTCTCATGAGAGAAGTAAATTCATGTGGGAAAGTGTATAATATTGACAGTGAATAGCCTGCCAAAAATGTTGACATCACCATATGGCTCAAACAAATTTTACATCATCAAAAGTAATGATAATCTTTCGACCACATCACTCATCATATTAAAAAAATAATCAGGAGACTGAATGCAGCCATCAATTTTTACCTCAGAATTATGGTTGTGTTTGCCTTCAGTCACCTGGTACCTTGGTAATCTTGTGGAATACATTATGAAGGTAAAGGCAAAGGATGGTTCTTGGTTACTTTCATATTTCGGTGTAAACCTGGAAAAATGTCTTTCTCATTGTTATTTGTAAAGTTTGGATAAGAAATCTACAGTATTCATCCTCGTATTAATGCAACCTTATGTGAATTGCCAAGGTGAAACTAAGGAACCGTACGCAATGGCATATTTCCCTCAAAAGCCCTTTTTCATGAAAAGGGAAAGCATAGCAATAGAGGACAAAAAGTATACCCAACTTCAGCAGATACATTGGTTTATATGTAAGCTTTTAGGTAACTATTATAAGCTGTTAGTGCATCAATGCTGTGTTTAGGAGAGTGCTCCATCAATTTCTCACAATAAATCTGTGAAATCTCCTATTTTGCCATAGAAAGTAATGTAAAGTAAAAATTATAGCTGTGATGTGGAGAGCAGCCACCGGCATGGCTTTCTCCAACAGATTCACTTCTCCCACCAGATTGGAAATTATTCAGTTATTAGGGGCATTTATTAGTGTCATTTTTTTGTGAAGGAAGAGTAATATAGGTGTTTCGATGCAATTTTCATCCACAAGAATGCAATAGCAGTTGCTTACAGGAATCAGAAAAGATGCACGCCTTCATCACACACGTTTCTGATTGTTAGGATGATCAACTTAATTTCTAGTTAGTTAGTTAGATCTAACTTAATTGTAGTTGTGAATCATGACTGAGTGAGAGTGTTCCACAGAAATGTGTTGCTTAAGTATCTGTGCGATCGACAAGCACTTCCATAAGCAGTATCAAGGTACCCTCAGTACAGTTCAAAATATGGTGAAACAAAGTACACGGCCTTTGAAAATTGTGCCGTGCTTAATTTTTAGCATAAAACTGGTTAGAATTATCTCAAATCTGTTGGTGAAGAACAATCCACATTTATATTTGCTAAGTTATTTAAGACTGAGTTTGGTATTACAAGAAAAATTGTGGATATAGTAATTGAGGCTATCACGAGACATTGAATCACAATCAGAGTTCAGCTAAGCATAGCACAGATTTGTGTACTGCATGGCACTGCTTCAACTCAATGTAAATATATTATTATTAGTTATTTAGTCTTTGACATCAGTTTGATCCAAGTTGTAGGAAGCAACATTAGGCAAAGTTTCACTGCACTCAAATTGTATGCATGCACAAGGGACCCTAGCATGGATAATCAAAGGCCACATTAGGAAAACTGTGGTCGATTGGGGAAACCTGTAGGCACTAATTTGTAGCATTTCTGCCAACTAGCAGTTGATCAGGTATGACTTAACATCCATAAAGTTTGTATCCTGGAGGAATCAAACAGCTCATGATAAATTCGATACAAAGCCAGTTCAAGATAAACATGAATCGATAATTTTGGGGGGGCAATATCAGATCTGTGGTATTCTAGCTTTTTTTACCAGATTTTACTGTATTATTCTCATTATGTGAAGCCTGAAAAAATTAATTTAAAGGGAAAGGTATCCAAAAGAGAGAGATTTAGATTTGTAGTATGCCTGTGATAGGTGTGTGTGTGATGGTCTAGTATAAGTTAAAAATTTTGTTTAGATTCCTCGTGAAACTTAACATTAATAAACCAAACCTAAACCTAATGAGCCTTTTTATTTTTTTAATTCAGAACATCATGAAAGACAAGTGGATGAATATGGGTTATGAAGAGGAGGAACTGAAGCCTTATTCAGAGCCAGAGCCTGACTTCAAGGACCCCAAGAGGATAGGTATGTCATTGAGGGGTTGCCAGCCACACACATGGCATGTCCTCTCATCTGTAGTCTGGACTTCTATCTTTTCATTCTAGAAGTTTATCTTACCATTTAAGGTGCCTTAAAGGTAAAGTTAGTCGTCTTGCATGTGACTGAAGCGGCATAAGTTCAAATCATTGGCACCAATGATTCAGTAATTATTAAGATCTCTGTAGAGGCTCAGTTTTTTCATGGTTTTTGTATTTTGTCGTTGATCATTCTAAGTATACCCATGGACTACAACCTAGACTTGGTGGTAAGGATTGCACTCTCCTATGACCCATATGGCTAGGGCATGCCACGTAGGTCCAAATGTCATGGACAATCAAAAGATTTTCCGCGGTGTGTTTGTTTCTAATGTAGGTGACTGCAAAGTGGTTGTCAGGATTTAGGAGAAATAAAGAAAATCCCATAATGTAAGGGCATAACAGGATAACTTTGTAGAACTACAAGGAATTAGGCTTGTTGGAGAGAATGAGTTGAAGATAGTGTCTAAGTATGCTCATTGAAGAATAAAGTAAAGTGGAGCAAGTCCATACAAATGAATTATATCCTGTCGCAGTGGTACTGAAAATTTATTACAGAGGATAAGGGGCTAGGTGGCTCTATAGCCAGAGATCAGTTTGTACTCTGAAAGGACGAAACAACTCGTAATGCAGTTGCATCGATGAGGTCCTTGGTGGAGAGTAATCAGGGCCATTTCTCAAAGGTACAAGTCCACTAGTTCCCAGTCTATTCTCTTGTGAAATTCTGATTCACAAACTTCCGAGGCTAATAATTGAAAGTCCATTAGAAGATATTACACCATTTCACATGTTAGCAGTAATTATTCACTAGTATTTCCACGGTGATGACATTTAATATTTCTCAAACTGACTTATTTGTTACAATTGCTTGTAACTTGTTAGGAAATTTCTTTAATTCCTCTAGGGCCAGTCAAAACAATTACTGGGGAAACAAATGGAAAGTGACTTAGTGATGGTGTTTGGTGGGCTCAAGTTACGAGACTATGATAAGTAAGAGATACGTGGAAGTATTGTGGAGGATGTGATTTTTGTTTATGAAGAGAGGAAGAACTGAGAGCAAAGAGAAAGCAAATGCACTGTGAGAGCATAAAGGTAGAATTTTACTAAGACTAGAAATACATGGAGATAATGAATTGCGTCAAACATAATGGAGCAGCTGGGATGGATAACAATTTACAGTGTTTTTTGATTAGAAGAAAGGCACTTTCTTAGTTTATTATTTGAATTTCCACTTATATACCTCTAGCGATATCATGAGGTATCAGTGGATAGGCTTTCTTTTTTACAGACTTCTGGCATAGCATTTTCAGTTTACATTAAATCACATTGTTTATTAATGTAGTTTGAATAAATCCTAATTATGAAAGTTTACTGAAATAAGAGTGCAACATGGCAGTGTGGTAAAGTACAAAGAAGGATTTATTATTGCCACAAGACCTGTAAATATTTTTAACTTTTAAGTGCTGGATTTTAATTTCCAAAAATCAACCAATGAATTTAAATCTGGCTCTTTAATTTTTTTCCTGCTCTTAAAGCGATAAACTTCATTATCTCAACAACTATTTAGATAAATTGTTCAAATAAAAAGCATTAGTAGGCTAAAGATTTGATACTCCTGTGTGTCTTGTATTCCACAAGGTCTAATTATGAGGCTGTAGAAAAATACTTCTTTTTAGAAACCATTGGAGAGTGAATCAGTTGTTTTTATTTCACATGGTGAGGATATATTGTCAAAGTGAGATTACGATGTATATAACTCTATGTATCGATAACCAGATTTTTTGAAGGAAAAAATTAATTTCAAATTCAACTTTAACAATGAAGAAATGTGAAAGGAAAAATGAAAAATTAATGGATTGTTTTCCATGATGTTTAATATAGTAGGTATTCAGTATCTCTCCACTGTTGTTGATAGTTCTTGAGATATTATGGATAGAGTAAACATCAACATTATAAAAAATTCGTATGTGCCATGTTGGAAAAAATGCCTGCTGCGTGAATAAAATTTCAAAATCAATGCATTTAACTGCCAATACATGTGGGTGTACATGTTCAGAAAGAGGATTTTTTTTAAAAAGATCACACAACCAATTAATTTGTTTGCAACACTTGGCAGGGGATAACCTGTTGGTCTATCTGAAATGTAGTCTGGGAAAATATTGGAGATTTGACAGGGCACCTCGTGATCTCTCAACATTATTGCTCTTGTATTGCTCTTGTGCAGGGAAAGGCAGCTGGTTCCCAGCAGCTTGAGAGAGCGGGAAGGGTATATAATATTTCCCAGATCCCTCACTACTCTCCTGGGGCTGGGCTCTAGCATTTGAGCATGATATTCCTCTCCCAGAAGGCTGCTCTTTGATAAGCATCTGGATTCATCAACAGCATTATTATTCCCATGCGGAAGCATTTCCTTTGAGCAATAAACATCATGGGAAGACATCAAAGCTTGAGCTACCTTTGTGTCTGATGATTTGATCTCCTTACACTGAAGGCAAGAGGTAAAAAATCATTAGTTCATTGTCTATGAACATTTTAAGCGATAATGGAATAAATGGTGCAGTGAATTCACCAGGGAATTGACAGATATAGGATGCTAGTGAAGTTAACTTGTAATAATGTTTGGCTGTGAGAATTCTAAGTGTTACATGCAATCATTTACCACTGAAAATACTTTAATAGAAAGGTAATGTTTAAAGTAAGAAAGCGTGCCAACCAAAAGGATCTTAAATGTAGTACTGGTATTGAAAAACAGCGGTTCTTGAACAATCCAAAGTTAAGTGTGCTCAAAAGGGCACTTTAGGCTTTTGAAGGTTAATCATGCAATTTATCAGCTATTTCAATGCAATAAAGGCAGTCATATTTTGGCCGAGAGGTGAGGTTGAATTTGCAAAAGTTTCACATGGGTTTGCTGTTTTACAATATACTTATTTTGTAACATCAAGATATTAGTTTATGCATAGAGAGGTAAAAACTCAGTGAATAAGTTTCCCTACTAAAGTGGAAAATTCCTGTTAAATACATTGTTAGTTGTAATATATTGCTATTGCTATGAAGTAACTATAAGGTACCCAGACATTGTTTTAATGCTGTACAAGAATATTTTTCTGTAAAAGATAAACATGATTTCTTGATGCTCAAAATTATAGATAGAGCACAGCATTAAATCTTGACGTGCAAGAATCATAAATAATGCTCATGTTTCACTTCATGCGATGGAATATATAACTTTTCCAATGATGATCAAGTTTTGCGATGACCCATCATCATTAGGAATATTTTAAGGTAATCTTTGAACTAAAAGTATGATTTATTTTGTGTTAATGTATCATACTGCGACAAGTTCAACAAAGATGAAATAAAAAACACAGGGAGGAAGGGCATTCCTGAACTACAATCTAAGATAAGTTTGAGTTGAAACCTGACTTAAAATGTACAGCTCCCAAATTTGGACTTACTCTTGAATGTAGAAGATAGCTAGAGGAACTCTTAAAATGTGTGGTAAACTTCAAAATATGTATAGATAAATATGGACTCTGTGACTTCCACCATTTTAACTTGTAAAATATATGCTGTGTGTGGAGAATTTGCTAGTCGTACATCATCATCTGAGAAATGCTTGTAAGTTAAATGAGTGGAATCCGACTTATAGCTTGAGGACTTGTACCTTTGAAAAACAGATCCCAGGAGTACCATTGAGATTGGTTTGCTTTTTTGGAAACTTAAAGAAGGCTTTTAATGGAGTAGAATGGAGAAGTTAGTGAAGAAATTATTTGAAGCATGTCCTAACACATGGTCATGAAACTTTGGCCGTAACTGCTGTAGAATTGAGAGTATTTTAATCAATCGAAATGCTGTGCCATCAAAGAATAATGATGATGAGATGGGCAACAAGAGTCAGCAATGAAAAAGTTCTTCAACTAGTGGGAGAAAGTGTGATTAAAACATGGGAGGCGGATGTCATTGGACACCATTATCATCATAACCTCATGTAAACGATGATGAAAGGAAGAAAGAAATAGGAAGGAGGATGGAGGAAGATAATGGATGGAAAGCAAATTATAAGGGACGTCAAAGTGAAGACTTGAGAAGGAATGAATGTAAATGGTTGGCTTATGGTGAGAGGAGTGGAGTGGTTGTAAGTATTCAAGTGGAATAGAAGTGACTCCAGAAACCTGGACAGGGTCCCTACCGATACATCTTAGGATAGCGCATGAAGACTAAGCAGGAAATGATAATGTGGGAAGTGAAACAGGGCTATTTCTTAATGCTCCCACTCTTCAAAATATATCCTGGGGAAAGGCTTAAGAAGCATTTTGGGCAGGCTGGGAGTACTTGATGGTGAGAATAAAGATGAGAAGAAAAGTGACGAGGTTATAAAGGTGTGTGGCTAGTTTTATGGGTGACCAGGTGTTGGTTAGATGTTAAGTCTAGGAATTGAAGCCATTAGTGAATGCCCGCCTTCATGACTTATAATATGACAGTAAACCTTGGAGAGATAATAGTAATGCATTATCCTAAGAAAAACAGGTAAATAAAAATGCTAGTAATAGGGGAGGTACAAAAATATTGTAACTTAAAGAGCAATCTTGACATAAATGGGCATAGTATTAGAAGGGGAATTGAATTAGCCGAACTGGTATTTTGTAACTGGAGATAATTAAGAACAAGAACCCTTGGTAAAGCAATGAGGAGAGTAGTTGAAAAGGTGATACTGAGCATCTGTTTTCAGTGAACCCTCGAATGTCAAGCTCATTTTTTTTAGGTAGTTGACGTCGGAGTGAATTTTCCCTTATGAAACAATGTAAATTGAATAAATCTATTTCTTATACACAAGTATTAATAACTGTATAGCAATACAAGTATCGGTTATTTTCTCTGGGAAAATGATTGTAAATTAAGTCGCTGTATGATTTTATACTGGATTTTCTTTTCAAAAAACTGCTACTTACGGATTGTGACTCTTTTATTTGTAGTAATGATGAAGTTTGTGACTTCCACAATTATTTAAAGTTAGCTTTACAGCCGAAATGGGTTGGTAACTTTTAAATAAATTTTGGAAATCTCAAACTTGGTCTTATTATGATGTTCTTTCACCAAGTGAAAGCTTCCCTTTTTGATATTATCACTATCTGTAGCATTACTGTGGGGTATTCATCATTTTATGGGGTGCAGTCTACCCTACTCCTGAAGTTAGGATTTAGTACCTTGAAGATTTTAATTATTGGTCTCTGCATTTTGGTTCTTGCATTGAGGTGGATCAAATGCTGAACTCTTATTTGAGATTCAGGCCTGACTGTTGTTGAATTGCTGTCAAATTTCCAGTAGTTGAGCATTGAATTTGGAGGGTCAACTCAAAGTGAAAGGAAAACCTGGTCTTAAAGGAGAGTGGATGAGTAGAGCCAGAAGAGGTTTTCGTAATCTAGGTACTGAGGAGGATGGATGGGAAGGCAAGGAAGTACTTGACATGGTATAGAGGGAGAAATAAGATTGTTTAAGCTAGTCAAAAGGAGATGGAGTAGGTGGATGGAACGAGTAGTGGCTGGGTGGGACGTTTTTGGCATAATGGAGAGGAATGTGTATAAGGTGGGAGGGTGGGCGTTTGGTGAAGAAGAAAGTGGGATGAGTGGGCTGTTAATTAATTAAGGAGAGAAAGAGAGGTGACCCGAGCATGGGACAAAGGAGAGGTGCAATGATTCCATCCAAATCCTACCCTCATTTGGTAGGTGACCAGTTCTAAGAGCAATAATTCTAAGGTTGTTAGTCATATGTTTTATCATTTTATCCATGCTCATGATCTCCATATGTGCCTGTGCTCCTATCATTTCCTCCGAACCTCTGTAACACTCACCAGTTTATCATCTTTGAATCCTGTCCTTTTGTTCTCTTTGAATATTGTTGCCCTTCAGAGTTTTTGTCTGTCCGTCGTAGCACATTTGATGCCTTCAATCATTTCATTTAGCGGGAGGTGTTACCCTTGTGTAATAGAAAGCCTACTTTTGTTACCATTGGGGTATTCATGGTTGCTTAATTCCTTGACCTTGACTGACATCCTTAAATTCTTTGTCTGTGAAATTGTTGCTCATGGCATGATGATGTATAACAGCCTGGATTGCCGTAGTGTGCATCTTAGTTTGATGGAAGACATATGATCTTGGTGGATATGGATTAGTTAAAACCAGATTTTGTTTGGGAGAGTAATTATTCCAGAAACAGTGAGTAAAATGAAGTCTTGGTAATTTTTTCTCTAATATATATTCACTACTTGACCTCCATTTCCTATGGCATTAAGCTCTCTGTTTTATGCATTGTTTATGTAGGTGAAGTTAATGTCAGACACAGAAGCAGGGGGATTTCCAGGATGTCTTTTGGGGTGTATCATCAGTTTTTGCTAAAATGGCAGTGGGGATCTTCAGACAGTAGTGCCAACTAAACTGTTGTCATATAAGATGATACAATGCAGAAGGGATCCAAAAAATGCCACTGCTTCAACTGCATCACTTGGCAGAAGCCTTGATAAAAATTTTAGCATCAGACAATTTAAATTTGATTCTTTACTCTGTGGTGGTCATCAGTGGTTCTTCACATTATATGAACCTCTCTTAGTTCCATAGACCCTTTTCAGAGGTACCGCTGTGTTACAATGTTTCAAAAAGTTCTGAATGTCTTTTACTATCTGATTTTCACTAAAAAAAATGAAAGACTTCACAATAAAGAACTTAAATGGTTCTTGGTGTTAAGTTTGCGAACAGATTTTAATTCTTCATTAGTTATGGGTGCATCATTGGGAACACGTTGTATTATTTTTGTGTTGGCAAGTTCATGCATATCTGTTTCATAGCTATGTTTCAAGTAACCCATTGTTGCCACATTTGGCCTTTTTCAACTTGACTCTTACTCTTGTCTGTCCCTCTTAATTAATCTATCAGTTAAGCACTAGCACACAATCATTTTCCTTCATGGAAGGCTACAACTTTATAATTTTTCAAGGATCCTGTGACCAGCCAGAGCAGATCTTTAGCAATATTCTATTTTTCATGTTAAACTAACCTTAAAAAACTTTTCAACTGAAAACAGAAAAAAGCTCAATTTTGGTGATTGTTTTGAGAGCTTCATAGAATAGCGCAACCTTAGATCAAATACATGATATAGTGGCTAAGTTAGACAGTTCACCTTGTTCTCTGTCAACACAGTATGATTTAATATGTGATCATATTACATGTGCTGCCGTAACAAATTTCTCACATGCTACCCACAATAAACAAGAACAGGTTGGTTGATAACCATGACAAAAACTGCTACTCTGATTATGTAAAGTTGAATTGATTGGCAAAAGTGCTGATGGCAGCAGTAAGTTACAATCGTTACTCTTAAGCCAAGAGATAAATACAAACTCAACTGGAAGGTTAACTGGCAGTAATGAGGTTTTCATTTTACAAATGAGGGACAGTACCCAGCTCTGCATGTTTGACATAACACAATACTCTCTTGTGATCAAGGCTGTAGAACATGTACCTCCCATTTATTGGTATGATCATATAGTTCTAGATTTTTGCTAATTAAGGATTTCTGCTAACCATGACTTTGGCTGTAAAAGATGCCTCTGTCTCAATGGCTCCCTACCATTACAATTCACACATTTGGCCATTTGTAGATGTTGCTAGCCAAGCATATTTATAGATGCGCTAATGGTGGTGCTTATCACTATCAAGGGAGACTGCATTGCAAATGTTATTCTCAGCAGTAAATTGAATTTATCATAGCTGGATCGGTCATGATGCATGATCATGTCATGCTAATGAGGTCAAACTTTAGAAGTGATTGAAGTTGGCCATGTAGTGCTCTTTGAAAACTCATTCATTTCTTGAAATTCTTTCCAACTCCGAAGCTCTTTCTTGTTGACTCCCATTATGAGTTCTTTCTCATCAGAACAAACTTCACTGACCCAGAGGTTTCTCTGGAGATGGAGTTACATTGACCACATTACAATCAACCTGCACCACCCTAACTGCCTTGTTTGTAGACAAAACCATCCTCTACATTTCAGTCCTTGCTCTGAAATCTGTGCTTGTCTGATGTTTACCCCATACTCAGGAACATTGCATCTTTGGTGTAATTAAAGTGGTAAGACTTAAAATCTGTTCGGGAACTTAGCATAGGGATTCTTAACAGTAGTCCTCTTTTCGTATAATTTTTGTATTTTAATTAATCATTAAATATTTTGCATGCTTATGAAGGCATTGATATATTTAATGGTTGTTGAAAGTGCAAATTTTGAAGGTGTCAGTTGTGGATGATTTTATTCATGGTTAAGAAATAAAAATACTTAACTTCATGCATGATATTAAAACAACTGGTGAATTATATATCTTGATATTGATCCACATCCTGTATGTAGTGGTGCCTTAACATTTTTGTCATTCATGAATGCATACCGTTAAGAGGCAATGTGCAATACAGGAGTGCTAATAGTGCATTTGTTTTCAATATTTCTCCTCTTTAATGAATTGTTAGGGGAATTGGCTTCTACTGTATACCTAATTGAAATCTTTTTTCACGCAATGAAATTCAATGAGCATCTTTTTGACAAAACAAATGTTTAATACTCTAAAATCACTAAGGCCATTTTCTTGAAGCTTAACTCACATGTCTAATAAAAATCAGTGTTTCACATGTACATTTCCTTACATTACTAACCAATTCATAGTGCTTATCATAATGGTGTGTTCATTTTTTTCTGTATGAGAAACATGCTGTATCAGCTATGGAATGATCTGAATCCCCAAGGCTGTGACCTTTAGAGGGGCCCAAAGTTTTGATAAAGATGGAAAATGTTGAAAGGTTTCACATAGCTATGTGAAAGGATAAAAAATGAGCAGATGGGATTATGCCCTTGAGGATCTTGTGGTGGGATTCAATATGATATTAAAGGTTTGAGAACCCTTAAGGCAGAAATTTGTACAAGTTATGGGCAGAGTTTATTGAAGACTGGGTAGGGTTAGTCAGGTGATCTTATTTTTCAGGGAGGCAATGAGGATATGTGAGGCAATGAATCAAAATACGACATTATGTTTTAGACATTTGTTGATGAGGTTTTAGTTACTGGAATTGGCAGTTGAACTTGTTCATGGGGTTCATTGGATTTTTTTAAATTGAAGGTGAGGGAGTATGAGCTAGATCTATCCAGATGAAAGTATTAAAGAATCATTGCATCATAATGATGAGTTATGGACATATTATCCTGAGATGAAATCCACGTCAACTGGGAATCGCAGACCTTTTGCATGCTGGACCAATGCTCCAATCAATATGCTACCCAGGCTTCCTGATTCTTGAGCAAAACTCCACAGAGGAAAATCATCCTCCTTGATTGGGATTCGAACCGGGATCCCTCAATTTCCGGCCGAGTACTTGAGCCAGTTAAACTAGTGAGGCGTCTTCTTCCCCTTCTGTGGATTTTTGTGACCATTAAAGGACCAGATGAGAACATCTGGCAGTTGAAAACATCTGGTTCTTTAATGGTCACAAAAATCCACAGAAGGGGAAGAGGACGCCTCAGTAGCCACACTGGCTAAAGCACTCGGCTGTAAATTGAGGGATCAGTGTTCGAATCCCAATCAAGGAGGATGATTTTTCCTCTGTGGAATTTTGCTCAGTTGTGCAATGCAGGTGATTCAATAAGGTTTAATCTGTGGATAATCCCAGGTGACCCAAAATCATTCCTGATTCTTGCAATTTTCAAGGATTCTTATGGACCGGATATACCACTAAATTGCTGTGTTATGGTAGAAACTCTTAAGTATGACTCAATAACACAAAGTCAGACTCTTTGTAACAATTTAATTTTCTTAATCTGAAGTTAGTAGAGAGGAGCAACTACAATGGGCACTTAAGATTGGCATTTGTTTCCAACATCTACGTAGTTATGACGATAGCTGGCTCAACCATACTTCAAGTTGCCCTCTCTCCACTCTGCAATCATTGGTAAAAAGATCGAGGGACTCTGGCCATCACCAAAAAACCCTCGCATATCATTGTTTGGTGTCTTCTGCATAATATATTATGTAGATAGTATATTGGATAATCAAACTTGTCAGGAACTATTATTTCATTCCTATTACTAGTTGATAAACATCAAAGGGTGCATGATTCAGCATATTTTCCACATCGTCATCAGTTTAGGATATGCTATTTTTTTGGTTCTCTATGGGAAGATTTTTTTGGATGGGTGCAATAATGTAGAGGACATGGAGAACATTGCCAAGAAAAATATGTCATTAACTGTTTGTGGAGATACATTATGTTTTAGAAATCAAGTCTCTAGTTAACATTGATTCACCAAGTGTATCCGCCGATAAAGTGTGAGTGAGTCATAAACACTTTCCCAAGTCACTTTTTTACATTTACCACTTGTGCTTATACTTCCGTTCAATTTTTAAAAAATCAGCACAGAATAAAATTATTATTTTGAATCTTTATATGCTTAATCTTCTCGCTATCATTTCAATTCAAGAGTTTTGGGTGACTAATAGAACACCGTTTCATCTAATGGTTTCTTTATATCCCTTCTTCAATGAATTAAATCACCGAGGTCATGTAATGACTTCATATTTCTCCGTGATTACTGAATCACTTCTTGATTTCAGGAACTTTATCCACACAAAAACTGAAAGAGGAACTTTGTCTCAAGTTGGTATCACAGAGATCATTCAGATTCAGTGCTGCATTTCATTTATGAGTCATTATTTTTTCCTGCTCTAATTGAGGGCTAATATTCTGATGATGGTATGACTTCATGCCAAAGATATGGAAATCCTCTCACTAACTCATTGCAGCCTTGCGTCAACACATGGTGTAGACCTCAGATGGGTTCTCCAGAGAAGGGCTCATGAAATGGTGGGAGGAAGGGGAGAGGATAAGGGGCCTAGGGCCTTTGCTGCAGCTGAGTCGAGAGACCATGTTCAGTATGACTCATGTTAGTGGTGTCTCCTGAGGGGAGAGAATGTGCAGTGCTTGGAGGGTGGAGATGAGTGATTTGGTTGTCCAGAAAGTGTCAGTGAAAGAGGAAAGGTGGTAAGGGATAATAAACAAGAGGTTTTGCAAGAGGAAATCTCCCATAATAGAATTCAGAGCTGGAAATAGGTTTGGGGAGAGATTTCCTGCTTAGATTTGATGGTTTCTTCTCTTCACTGGTTTTTCAAATTCACTGTCAAATTTTGCTTTTTATTATCAAAATGTTGTATAATCAACTTTGTGTTATTATGCTTCATATTTTCAAGTTTCTGCTGTATTATGATATTACTAGAGGGAGAACCATCCATTTCTTTGCTTTGATTCAGCAGAGATGTGTCGGTAGCTGAGCATGGCATAAAGCTGTCATAGGATTCAGCCTTTCTGATTGTGGCCTTTTTTAAGTCCTGATTTTTCACGTATTGATGCACTACAAGGGTCCATCTAATCTCGAGTTGCAGCAGGAACCGGGAAGCTTGGGGAGTTTGAGTGGTGGTGTGTCCTTGCAAGCCTAAGGTGGCATGGCTTAATTCCGGGTCGAGGTGGATTATTTTCGTGGCTAAGGTTAAACACCTCTCGTTATTCTCTTCCTCCCGGTAGCCCTACCACTTCAAAGTTAATGAAGGCCTTGGGGATTCGAGTCATTCCATGATTATCTGTGTCTCTTGTGTCTTGCAGTGTGTGTTTGTGTGTACATTGGGAAAGAGAAATGGCAAATGAAGAGGGTGCTATTTGCACCAGTTTCCCGGGTACATTGTTACCTCTTGTTTGTTAAAATGTTCCCGTGGGAGCGAGGGTTGTCTTGCTACACCCATTGAATTACTAGGTCATGCACTAGATGGTTCACTGGTACAGCAGTCATGTTACCCATCGATGGGTAGCTTCTTTTTTAGTTTGGAATTTGGTTATGGTTTTGCATTGTCATGCTGTTGCATTTTGTGTGCTTGTTTGAATTTACAGCAATCAAGCACCATTTTCTGATGCCTCTTTCCTGTAAGGCTTTTAACTTAACTGAAAGGCTCAAAAAGGGTTAACAGTTATTTTATCAAAATTTGACTCACCTAAAACATTTTATTATAATTATCTGCACTAAATTTGTCCTTTGGGCAATGTGGGTTAAATTATTGGAGGACTGAAGTAAAGAAGAATGGTTTGCTATAAATTATCCAGAAGCTTACTTACATTACTGCAAAAATAACTCTTTCATCTTATTTTTCATGTTTAGTACTGATATTAAAATGATCCTTAGCATTATATTATTTTATTCTTCTGAAACTTAGCATGAAAGGAGGTGTTTCTTTTTTGCCGGCAGACAATGCAAAGTTTCAGCTGGTACCACTGCCGAGAAGCAAGTTCTGCGACCTAGCAGAGAGAGTCGATTTCATGTAGACATTAATGCTAGTGAACCCTCTAGTGTCCAACTTGGTAATTCTATGGCCACAACAGCTGTTCCCCATTGGCCACACAGCATTTGAAACTTGGACGAGATGATGGGAGGTGGTGTGTTGAGATGTCTGCATGACACAGCTAAAGACAGTTTGCGCATCATACATCCCGTCATCTCTTATTGTTTTGTTCCCATCTCTCTGTCTCTCTCTACACGCGTGTCCCCACCTTTCCTCCCTCCCCCCCACATCGACGACTGCCCTTCCCCCCCTCCTCATCTCATCCTTGCCCCTCCCCCATCTATGCCCCCACCCCCCTATCCTCCCACCAAATCAAACCAAACTCCCTCCTGCTACTTGTCCCCAACCCTTCACACTCTTATGAATCCTCCTACATTGTCTACTTCCTTTTCCCTTCCTGCTCTACCCATTTTGATGCTTTCTTGTTTGCACAAATGTGTCGGAAAATTTCTACCCATCCTCTTCTTTGATGTTTGCAAAAAATATCTTGCCTTTTGGGTCATTGTTATGTTATGCCATAAATTCTGTTACCCTCCCCCTTACCATGATATTCCTCCCCTTCTTCCCCATTGCATCACATCATCGGCCCTTCTGTCATTTTCCTTGTATTCATTCCAATGCCCGTGAACAATGTGCACAACTTTGGTTTGTTCGTTTTTTGCCTGTGTCTTGCGCTACCAATTTCCCATGCCCTGTCTCCCTCGACATCCTCTCTCTGTCCCTAAAACTGCCGTTACCACTCATGATGATCCCATGTCAAAATACTGCCCTGTCTGCCTCCATCCTCCCGTATCTCCCCCTTTTCCCTCCCCGCTCTGTCACACCACTGCGCCTTGTCTCCCACCCCCAAAGCGAAGCTATTCCACCGGCGCCCCTTCCTTCCAGAGGCGCTAGTGGGCATGGGATACACGAGGAGTGAGATTGAGGACAGCCTGGGCAACGCCAAGTATGATGACGTCTTCGCTACCTATCTCCTGCTCGGAAGGAAATCCTCGGACGTGAGTAATTTTTTCTTTGGCAGGGACTGTCTTTCTTTCTTTAGCCTATAGTTAAGCTCATCTTTGGTGTGATTTGTAATTAATTTATCCAAGTTATCATAAGTTGTTATAATTTTCTTGAACCTTAGTGAAGAAGCAATGGTTTTATAATTTTGATAGACCGGTAATTTTTAAAACTGGTCCAGTTTGATAAATTGGCTAATAAACTTAAAACCCATTTTTTAAATTCAGTTTAATATACTGTTTGAACTTAGCATATTTTTAGATAACAAAATGAAACTAAGATTGCAGTAATCAAATGGGCATATTTTTTAATGCCTCTTGAAATTTTGGTGGTACATTAATTGCTTATGATATGAATTTTTTTATTCATCTTAGATACACACTAGTCTTCTTAGTGGTTAATGAAATTTGTCTCTGATAATCTGTTGTTTGATGATGTATTTCAGAATAATCAAGCTACATTCACTTTCCAGGTTGGTGTGAACTGTTCAGATTAAATACTTGTGTGAAGTTCGATCTCATGTACATTTTGACGCTCTATTAACAAATAAAAAGTTATTTCCTTATTTATTATGGTTTTTCTCAAGTTTCATGTACTCTGAAACACTTAACATGTCCATCATCATAATAGTTTTTCAATTTGATGTCTCAAAGCTAATAATTACAAAGATTGAATGATCCTCTATTTTCCACTACTTGTGGCATTATTATAACACTAACTATCAATAAATTCTAAATCTTATTGTCGGTGAAGTCTTGTTTGGTCCTCCTCCGGGTCAGGTGATTGGTTGCTGACATATCATTGACTGCCTCCACCATTGTCATTGGGCTTGAAGAGGAGGCAGTCATTGAAACATCAACATCCGAACACCCTTTCTGTTGGAAGACTGAAGAAGTCTTCACTAACAGCATACGTTGAGAAAGAACCAAAGCCTATATCTAAACATTGGTGTTTTAATTTTCAATCCTGAGAATATTAATTGTCGTGCTTGTTCATTTGTGATGTGAATTATGAAAGATGGCAGAGTATTTTTGAAGAAAGTTAGAATTAGATTTCTGTTAGCTTATACTTACATAATATCCATCTAATTCTTTTGAAACTTAAATAAATTGGTAGTTGTTTGAGAAAGAGCAAACTTTTTTATTCGTGAACTGTAAATGAGAGCTGAGATTTTTAACTGTTGGAAGTCCTTCTCGTGTGGTTGACCCCTGATTTTTTGCCCAAAACTTAATGAACAAAATTCTTGCACTGCACAAATTTATGTGGCACATTGTTTGTTTGATCTTTATTTTCAATTTGAATGTGCCCATTCTTGTATGAGCCATTGGGTGGGCCATTCTAAGTGAACTTTCTAAGTGTAGATGGTGCAGATTGTGATGCTCATCTTTCTTGTCTTGCAAGAGCAGCCGGAGAGTGATGGGTCACGCTCTGGGAGTTCGTTGTCCCTCAGGAACATCCCACCGGCTTCAGTGGGTGTGGGCGTGGGCGCGGGAAGCGGTGGGGACCGAGGGGGCGGAGGGGTGCAGTCACCCTCTCACGGCCATCGTGGAGTTCATCGCTCAAGTTCTGCCACCAACTCGAAACCCAGTCGACGGGCATCATCTGGTGGCGAAACACCTCGTAAGTTTGCTGAAGAATTGTCGCTTCCATCATGTGAGCTGTGGTTTTTTAGCAAATAATTCAAAGGTTTACTCAATGCCAAATCATTTAATAGGCCTCCCTAGTGTTTTCTCTTGTATTAACACTAGAAGGACGGGACTTTGCTTACTACCTAGAAGGACGGTAGGGGGTCAAAAATGACCCTTTTTATAAATTTGTTTTTAGAGATAAATTTATTCAATTATTGTTTAAAATTATACAGTGTTATAAATTAAGACAGCACACAATGTTAAACGTTGTTCTGCAAAAAAAGTGATTGGGGTCAAAAATGACCCCTTCCCGTCCTTCTTGGTTAAACGGCGCACAGGTACCAAAGTTTCAAAAATAATCCAACAAAATTATTGGATATTAAAGAGCACCTTAAATGGATAAAAGTCACAAATTCAAAGTAAGATCCGTGCAGAACTAAAGAGATAGTGAACGGCGAAAATCGAAAAGGGGTCAAAAATGACCCCCTCAGTCTTTCTAGTGTTAAGGACATAGGTTGTATGAGAAGTAAGGACTTAAGAGGATGTCTAGCATTGATACACCTCGTATTGTGTTTACTCTGCCTTCAGTTTCTTTTTGTTAACTGTACTGTTATTGAAGCACTGTAGACTCTGATTTTAAGGTGTCCCGACCACTATGATTGCATAGCACCATCTAACCAAAGACCTCAATAGACCTAGGGAAAGCACAACAGCAATGCCCTAGGTGGAACCTGAAATTGCTTCTTGGGACACCGTTGATACTTGGAAGTACCTATCAAGGTTGCCATGCCTACCTCAACAAAATCTGTTTCTGAGTTAAGACAGTGATGAGGAGGTTTCAAATTTGGAAAACAACATGTGGAAGTTGCTCTTGGTCAGTTGCATGTTGGGTGAGGACATCTTGAATTCAAGGCATACTGTGCAAGCCTGGGTCATGGATGCCTTGGCATCAATGTATGGGTTCTTTTTTCTCAGGCCTGTTCAACATGGTAGCATTTCTGAAGGCTTTATCTAGCGTGTTCCTCCTTGGCAGTTAAAACCATTAGCAGTGATTGGTTTCTGCTTAGAAATTTTTCCATCCTTTTACCCTTTAGACATTTAGGCATTTAAAGGTATAAATATAATTAGATGAAGAAATTATAATGGCTTAATGTGTAATTAAAGTAATTCGTAGATTTTTAACAAGGAAAAATGCTAAAATACGTTATATCAGTTTTATATGAGATTAGTGTTTGTACGCTTGTTTATTAGAGTAAAATCCAGTTAAAAAATGGGTGTCTGGGGCCAGAAGTACAACTGAGCTATAGGTAACCCACCCGTTACTAGGAGGGAGAAGAGCCCCTCTTAACATTCTTCCTAACGTTAATTCTGCAGGACGAACACCTGTGATTTCCAGTGGCAAAGCTAAGGTAATTGATGTGAGTATTCTAGCTCATTAGTCCCTTTATCCACTGCTTCAGAGATGTAAGTATTCCAGTTAGCTTAAGTCAGTCAACTTAAATCGATCCGTATACAAAAGGAGAAATGGTATACAATAATTAGCATTTATATACAATGTAATGCTTTTCACTTATTGCTCTGTAATCAGTTCACTATTAACGATACTTTTTTCTGGAGTCGTGAGCTTTCGGACAGCAAACTTGTGCTGTGCGATGCCCTAAATATTAGCTCTAGGATTGCTAACAATTATGCCGTATTTGTTTTTTTCTCCAAATGGTCTCATTGACTAATGTTTCAAGAGTTCTCTCCCTCCCCTCTTTCCAGTAGTTTGTGTTCTCATGCTCTCTGGGTTCTCTCCCTGGGAGCCACTCTTGGAAATGTTTACAGTTACCCCACATGGCCCTATTCGTTACGAAGAAAACTCTAGATGCTTTAAGAAAGCCTTCTCACTTCTTTACCTCTCGCCCCACTTAATTTGAAATAAAATTCTGGTATTCATGCTCAGAGGTCAACAGTGTGGGGCTAAATAACTTACCTTTATGTTTTCTGTAGATCGACTGGATTCGGTGGATTTCCCTTCGGGCAAAGGTGTCCATGATGCATTCCTTAAAACTTTTGTCTCTCGAAAGGTTGTTCAGTTAAGCCTTTTTAATCGCCAGAATGCTCAAATTGCATAGCCTCAAGTCTGTCATTAAAAAAGTCTTCACTCTCTTCAACGTACTCCTATTCTACTGCCAGTATGTCCTACTTCTTTCAGACAATGCAGTTGTTACAGGGAATGTTAGAATTAATCTTATGATTCCCATGAATTTAATGTAATCCTAGTGGCCTGATTTCTCAACTTCACTTCAGCATGAAAAAGACGTATTGTACTCAGGGGTGTTGTTTGTCCATAAGCATAAAGAAGATTCTGCTGACCTGCTTTACTCATGCATTTAATTTTAAACGTTTTCAAGTACTCCCATGCCTTCCTACTAGCGATATTGCATGAAGAACCAGAATCTATAATCATTGGCCATCACACTACTCCTCCCAGGCTATTCACTGTATCCAATGATCTGTCACTTGGAATAGTTAGCTTGAATGTGTACCCTGATGCTTCTTTGACTTGCTTCAAATTTCATCAACTTGTAGGACTCTCTGACTATTCAATGGCTCTTTAAACTGTCCTCTTTGTATGTGCTTAGACTTACAACAGCAGGCGAAATGTCCAATCTTTTTACACTTCTTATTCATGTCTAATTCAAAGCTGGGCAAATACAGGGTGCGGCATTATTACTTCCTTTTTTGAAATACATGCCATTCAGGCTGTAGAGGTGGCGGGGGTGGGGGAGTGGACATTATTTTTTAAAATAGAAACCTTCTGATTTATTGAATTTTGAAAAAAATGAAGTGACAATGCCGCACCCTGTAGAATCATTGCCGTAACGTCCTATGCTGTCACACCTGTAGCACTTTCCTTTGCAATGTTCCTTTAATTTATTCAGCAATTATGAGATCCCTTACCAGTTCATCAAACATACTTTCAAAATTTCACTTTTTAGTCGGTACCCAGAGTCTCGCAAGGTATTGGTTCATATCTTCAACTTTTTCATCATTCTGAACATGTTTCTTTTGTAAGTAGTGTTTACTCAATGCATAAAATAACCGTCTAAAGCCTTAATAGCAAAATTATACACTTGCATATTATGTTCCACAACTCAATAGCTGAGGTGGAGGGGAAAGTGGATTTCTAGGTTCCCATACACTGTCGGGTAGGGAAAAGTATATCTCTTGCAATGCTCTACCCCCAGAATGTAATAATAAAACCTTTTTCCTTTAATTATTTGACCCCTCTGAAACCCCTCTTGCTTTGAGAAACAGAGAAAGTTCACACTTCTTACTGGGCCAGTTCTCTCCTTTTGACACGTTGAACTCTGACAAAACCGGCAACTCCATCGTAGGAAAACTGATAGTCAATAAATACTCACATAGATACATACTCATGGCCAAATGTACTCTCCTCTTCTTTGTTGGGCAGGATTCACAAAATCATAGAAATGATATCCATTCCACTATACCACTTCATTATCCCGCATCAGTACAACCTCAATCTTTGACTTTCCAACAGACTCCCTTTATTACTTAAATACTTCATTTGCCAGCTGATGGAAGCTCATGGAAATCTCTCATTGTCTAGTTATGCTTATGAAGGGGTGATATCTGTACCCACTTGTGCGTAAGGATATATGGTTTTGTGGCAAAGGTTTAGAAATGTGCTGACTGAAATCCCGAAGAGAAAAGTTCATTTGATGGAATACTGAAGAAAACTACAAAAAGCCAGGAATTTTGGTTGAGTATCAAAAAAAAAGTTCTTTGTATATGAGGTTCATATTCTCGATTTTACTTGACAAAAATTTTTCCACACACTTCATTGATCTACAAATATATGATATGCCTTGTTCTAAGAAATAATGCATGCATAGCAGATTCCGAATACTTCATCATCAGGAATGCAGTTGATTGTGATTAAGGGTATGGTATGGCTGCCAGTAACATGAATGGTTTCCTGGTAAAGTCCTGCTGCTGTAGCTGTATTTGACGAAAACTAATGCTTTTATGTACTTGATACACGACCATCAATTTTCATAAGAGGGTATTTTCCAAAATTTTAATTGTAAGAATACAGATGTTAATACTACACTTCCATTCATGAAAACTTACGGAATGAAAATATTTTTTAAATTGATACGATATTTACTGAGATATTTATGATTAAAATAGTCGGAATTTGTTATTTTTTCACGTGATAGCAAAACAATATCCAATTGGTGTGACATCATTTTCACTGAGCGAGAGACGAAAGCCAAGAGAACATGGGAATAGCTGTAGAAGAGACTGTATTTTAAGAAGATATTTTATAGCGAACAACGAATATGGCATACGGTGGTTTTAATAATACCATATCAGACAATTCACCCGAAGTGGGTATGTTTATTGGAAATATTTTAAGGTAGCAATCAGATATTACCTGTAGAGGAGGTTTCTAAGTGTATTCTCTTTACCATGGCACTGCCAACGAATGGATCTTTATCTCCATTCATGGATTTTTAAAGTTAATTTGAAGTTTTTTATTTGTTCGAGCTTCTCGTGAGAGGTATGGCGTAATGCTGTAATATGTGCCCAAGTGAAGAGGGACCACTGTGCACAGTAATTGCAAAACTATGCCAAGAACACCAAGTGAGCAGTAAAGCATACTTAATGCAAGTGGATATGGAGGCTTCAGGTTTTAATTTAGTTACACTACTCATCATCGACACAGATGAAATTTGTCAAGTCTTCTGGTAACTATATAGAATTCATTTGTATAAATTTACTTAAAAAGATTTATTTATTTATATGCAATCACAATGTTCATCATAACTTGGTACATACATTAAAATGGTCTTCACAACAGTAGAATTTTGTTCTGCTGCAGATGAAATCCTGGCATGCCGCTTGAAACCATAGTTTCTTTTTTCTTTTGTTGTTTGGAAGCTGAATAAGCTTCTTGCTCTGTGTTTTAACTGATGTATTTGAACATTGTAGAACAAAACACAATCTGTATCCCTTTGATCTTATTGCAACAACACACCAAATAACAGGATCATATCCTAAAGGAATATTACCGTGCTTGATTCCACCATAAGCATGAGAAAACGTTTGGGACTGTATGGAAACAGCGAAGATATGCCATAGGTTATTCGGTTTTTTTTTAGTGTGCTCAGAAACTTTCGTAACCGTCAAATTTCTTTAGCATTTCAAAATGAAGTTAACACCATTAGATGAGAAAACTGTAAACCGATTGAATTAGTTTAAGGAACAAAATTAGATTATCAAAAGACCGAAATATGTGGAAAATATCAAATTAGATTATGCTCACAAGAGAGATGTGCTATGCAATGTTGTCAAATATTGAGATCCTGTTTCAGGTCACGTCTTTTTCAAATTTTTATGCACTTCAAAAAGATTTCATATACCAGTAATTGAGGTGAATACTCATTATATAATTTGGTTTCCTAGGTAATTTACTGGTGGTTATTTTTCTCAAGTATTAGGAATAAATTTTTAGCGAGTTCACCATTGAAGGTTCCCTGGAAATGGAAATATTGTTCAAATTAAACCTCGAAGAATACTCAGGTGATCTTTGACCCTTTTCTCAAGGAGCTCCTTCCGCGGCTGCCAACGCTAATGCTACGAACCACAATCATGCCCTCGTGAGCAGCAGTGGAGGAGCAGGTGGAGCCACGACAACGGCATCAGGCATCACAGTGGCGGCATCATCGGCGGCACCAGCAGCCACCCCTACGTCAACGTCGTCATCTTCGTCTGCGGTAGCGACAGTTGGCAGTGGGGGTGGTGGTGGCGGCGGCGGCATGTCGCTATCGAATACCACGGCAGGCAACTTCAAGAGGCAAAACACTGTGGACTCGGCGACCATCAAGGAGAACACAGCACGCTTCAATGCGGGGTCAGCCGCGCGTACAGCATCTTCAGCTGCCACCGCCAAGAATACCGCCAATGTGCCTGCTGCAGTGGCTGCCTCTGGGTTCACAGATTCTTCCGGTGAGTTGGCATTTGCTCATACATGTGAATTAGATGGTTTTCAGGTCATGCCACTATCAGCCATCTTTGTATTTACAATATGCTGGATACACTTAGGTTTGAGAAGGAAATCATACGAATTATGAAATTTATTTCAATTTCATTCACTCTGAAGAAAATATACATTTTATTGGTGTCATCAAGAGTCAAAGTGTAAAAAGCAGTAATGATTTTCATGCAAATACATAGTTATACGATATTATTTAAATTAATAGTGAAACAAGTTGTTGTTATGTTATAATTTATTTATTTATTCACTTAAACGAGCAAGTTGCTCTTGTACAAGTTACATTACTGTTTGTATGCAGCATTCATACGAGAGAATAACATATGACAATGATAATCCTAATCAAATGACAATAAGTTATAGACAAAATTAAAAACCAATGAAAATATAAGTCCACCTGAGTATCAAAACAATGAAAATATACTTTACATTTAGTAATACATACAATAACACCAAAAAAAATGAGAATAATGGCCTTTTAATTTAATAACTAATAGTGACGAAGAACAAAAACGGTTCCCTCAGTACCTTATATTCATCATATTTTTAACTCTTAATTTCAATTCTCCAATTCTATCTATATTTCTAACATTCACTGGTAGTGAGTTCCAGTATCGACATAATCTAGGAAAAGGTGCGTTGAAATAATGATTAGTTTGACTGGAAAACTCATGCAGCTCCCTTTGATTCCTAAGATCATAGCTAACATGCCTTGGCTCAAATATACATACAATCTGGTTAACAGAGATTTGACCATGCAAGGCCTTAAATACAAAACAAGTATCATAGTATTTCCTTATATCAATTAATGGACATAAACCAAAAATACTATATGCAGGTGCATAATTATGATCAATGAAGTTCATCGGAACTCCATTTTTAATGCAAAGATTTCTCAATAGCTTATGTTGAATTTCCTCCAAAGAGTTAATATTGATATCACTCTAAGGAGACCAAACAATGGAACAATAATTCAGAATTAGGAGAACAAGCGATCTATACAGATGTATAATAGTGGAACGATTTCTAAAATCGACAGTTGTATGACTAACATATCCCAATACCTTAAAAGCTATTTTGACGATACAATCAATTTGAGATCTGAATGATAAATCTGTTGAGAAAACAACACCCAAATCTGTGATCTTTTGGACTCTACATAAAGAAGACAAGGCGTACTTAAAATCAAAGACAATTTCAGTTTTACTCCTATTAAAAGTGATCACATTGCATTTACTACCATTTACCTGTAGATCATTGACCTCTGCCCAATTTTGCAACGTTTTTACGTCATTTTGTACTTTACGAGTGTCATCAAAAGATGAAATAATATTAAAAAGTTTCACATCATCAGCATAACTTAGAATTAAAACATTGACAAATTCGAGCTTACCAGGTAAATCATTGAAGAACAAGGTGAACAATATGGGACTTAGGTGAGAACCCTGAGGTACTCCAGAGGTGGATGGAAAGGATTTAGATATAAAACCACATGCTCTAACGGACTGAGGTCGGTTTGAGAGGTACGAGGAAATCCAGTTTAAAAGCAATCCATTTACACCCAATACATTCAATTTCCTAATAATTGGTGCGTTGCAATCTTCAGAGAGTATTTTGCTGCATAAAGTTTTTTTTTAATATCCTTTAACTGTATAGAAGACATTTTTTTCACCATTAATAATGAGTCTTCATTTGTCATTTTCTTTTATGTAATGGGAATATTTCAGAGATATTAAATATATCTTGTATCTGGGAATACTGTAGTTCAAATTCAGTTACAGTAAAAAGTTAGAGATGGGTAAACACCATCTGCAATTACTTGAACACTTTAAATTATTTGTGATGCAAGATCTCGAATGATAATACTAATACAGTAGAACCCGGATAAGAAGTTCCCGCATGAGAATTTTTCCCCTCTAAGAAGTTTAATTTTTCAAGTCCCAAAATAAACCTCGTAAGGTGTGTGCTAATTTTTCCCGGGTAAGAAGTTCCCGCTTGTTACGTTTTCCCGGCTAAGAGGTCTCAACCAATGACACCCCGATAACAATTTTGTACTAAATTCTACCTGCATACAAAGTTTTTTAGGATTTGAATACGAGTTATGACTGAAGTCTGATTTTCTTCGAAATTGTCAACGTTAAGTTTTTACTAAACTTGATTGGCAGCAAAGAGCCAACATTTCTTGGTGAGATAATATGATCTTGCAGAATGTGCGACTCGCATACTATTTTGCATCTCAAAAATCTAATTATTATTCTGCTTCCATAATCGATTGGCAGCTAGTGGCCATAATTTCTCAGTGAGTAAGATCATTTGATCCTCTGTAAAGCACAAATAGCCAACCGCAGTACATCCCAAGATACATCAGTGTTTGCATTATTCCATTAGGCGTACTTCTGCTGGCCAAGGGGCGGTGAAGCAAGTTAAAATATTAGAGACTTTGAAGATTAATTCTTGAATAAAAAGTCTTTTTAGAGACAATGCCCACCAAAAGAGGATTAAAGTGACTTGCTCGGAGTCAATTGTGTCCTTCTCTCTCGAATTTTCAGAGCCTCTGATCAGAAGCACAACCACTTGTAACGGAAATCTCCAGTTCGCACCAGGCACGATTCGTTCTTCTACTGTCGGCTGATGTCAGGCGCATTCTATTCAGCTAGCACAGACCAGTGGACATTAGCGTCGATGACTGTAAATGAATAGCACACAACTGCAAAGAATGGAAACGCCATGATTTTAATTTTGCCTGATTAAAAACTTCGATATGACAACTAAATTCGAT
This sequence comes from Ceriagrion tenellum, assembly GCA_963169105.1. Lineage (NCBI taxonomy): Eukaryota > Metazoa > Arthropoda > Insecta > Odonata > Coenagrionidae > Ceriagrion > Ceriagrion tenellum. The sequence goes on along the minus strand of OY720641.1, from coordinate 135,015,450 downwards.
TTGTTACGTATTTCCATTGCAAACTTACCGTGTCGAAGCTATTGAATTAAACTATTTCATAACACTTCGCACTTATTTTCAGTTCAATACTTTTTCCTTATTATTGCAATTGGAGATACTGAGAAAATTCTCGTACAGTCATCAGATTCCTCTCTAAAACCACACTACAACTTGGCGTGAAATTGTTGCTGTATAAAACGTGTTTAGAAGTGCGCTGCCATCTGCGCTAACAAAAGTGAATGGGACACGATGTGCACTAATCTGCAAAGCGCAAGCGCACTCTGTGAGTGAAAAGCTTTCATATAACAACAATTCTGATTATTAGTTGCAATCCAAAATTAATCAAACACGCAATATCTGCTAACAGCGGAATCATTGGACTTAGTACAATTTTGGGCTTGAGGTGAGTTGCGTCACATGCTAAAGAAATCATCACTCTTTAGTGCATGGTTAGGGTTGTTTCCACTATTTCGAGAAGGCTATTTTTTAAAATGAGTTTGGTCAAACAAACGATTTAAACGATAATGTATTAACGTAAAATGTTCTCTTCCAATTGCGGTCAATAGTTGAAGAGAGGCTCAACGCCCATTTGAATGGAAAAGGTCTACGATTGACAACATGAGTCAAAAGAGCGATAAAAAGAAAAGCCTTGTCTCTGCAAGAAAAATTGAAAGTGATTAGAGAAGTGGAATCCAATCCTACCAGGACCAGAGTAGAACTGGCGAAACAGCTCAACATGCCTATCACAACACTTATGGCATAATGTCAAAAAAGACTCAACTAAAATCTCGATTAGACGAGACATCCTGTAAAACTAACAGGAAACTGTTAGACAAGAAGTGGAGAAAAAGCTATTAGTATGGTTTAAGCACACTTCCCCTCAGAATATACCGGTGAATGGTACCGTGCTGAAGGAGAAGGCAGTTGAAATTGCAGATAGACTAGGTGTGGATTTTAATCCTTCAAATGGGTGGCTGGATAGATTTAAAAATAGAACTGGATTAGCTTATAAAACTATCTGTGGAGAATCTAGGAGTGTGAATACATTAGAAGTTGAGGAATGGAAAAGAACTGTTTTGCATCCTCTTCTTGAAGAATACAAACCTTGTGATGTTTTCAATGCTGATGAACTTGGCTTATTTTATAATCTTCTCCCTAATAAGACTTATGCATTCAAAGGTGAAAGTTGCCAAGGAGGAAAAATGAGTAGAGAGAGAATGACAGTTCTGGTTGGAGCTAATATGGATGGGACTGAAAAACTTCTATTACTAGTTATTGGAAAATACAGGAAGCCCAGATGTTTTAAAAATGTCAAAAATTTACCTTGCAAATACAGAAACAATAAAAGTGCCTGGATAACTTGTACCATTTTCGAGGAATATCTTAAGGCTCTTGATTCCAGTAGGGGGAAGTCCAGAAGCGTTAATGGATGAGGGTACATCTGTGCAGAGTAAAAATTTTGTTGACTTTTTTTTTTGTTGAGGGGGGAGAAGATTTCGTCCAGAATGAATGGCATAGTTGTAAAGAAATTTTTGATTTAAATGGGAATTTCATGGATTTTATTGAAGGCGATGACAGTGTCATGCCTTGGTCTATGCAGACAATTGAAGAGTTATGGTAGTGGGACCACCTGGAGCAAGAGAGTGAAGAAGAGGTTGAAGATGGGAGTGTGGTACCTACTTACTGTGAGGCTATGAATGCACTGTCTGTGTTTCGCACATTTATCGACAGTGTTTCTGGTGTTCCTGACAGCACCCTCAAAAGTTTGAATGAAGTGGAATCATTTTCTGTAGCTTTAAGGAAAAGGTTTATGAAACAAACCACACTAGATTCTTTCTTTTCCTCCCATCCTTGAGAAAATAAACTATTTGTTAAAGTGAGATGAATTTGTATTTACTTTCTATTATTTAACATATCAGGAAATATCCGATATATTTTTACCAGCTTTCCCTCTTATAAAGTTTTCCCACGTAAGAAGTTTTCAACCCTCGGACCCTTGAAAAACTTCTTAACAGGGTTCTACTGTACCTCGAATATTGAACCATATGCCATTGTGCTATGTTGGGCAAGTTGACAAACTAATTGCATACAATATTTGAATGTGCAGTAAGACTTGTGAGGATCGGTAAAATCCTGATAACAACAATTAGTTTCTCGCAGAGTAGTATTTCCATACTTATGCCCTTCTGAACATCTGGTAGTTTTGAAATAGAGTGCATCAAGATCCAATTCATGCCCATGTTCACATCCACGAATTAAAATTCTTAAGACTCAAAAGTTACTCATGCCATCACAATGAAATCTGATTCAATAGGTTATTTACCTAGTGGAAATCAGGGATAACAGTGATGATAGATCAAATGTAATGTATCAAGGCCTCGTTACCCCACAAATTCACTGTAGTAATTCATGGATTAAAGTTTGTTCCAGTAAAATTTCATGGAGCTACCCCAAGAACGTCTAGGAATTAAATTAAAGAGAAGGCTTCCGTGGTAATTTTATTTTTAAAATTTCAGTTTTTCTGGTTTACTCATGCGATGAACTAGATTTCATAGGACGATATTTTGATGGCTACAGCTTCTTCAGGTTGAAGTGTCTTAGCAGTTTATCACAGGTATTATTCATTATAATGTTATATTGTTGAGCCACTCTCCCGATTGGTTCATCTGTTTCAAAATTAGAAGTATACTGTTTTAAATGCAAAATTATATCAATCACGGGGATGGCTATATGCTCTTCAATTCTTGGAAACTTTTTTTGCTATTGTCCCATGAAATATGAACAATGGCGGGAGTAAATGTGGGTTTATTCATAGTGAAGCCATGGATTTTGGGGATAGTGACTCCCAGGTATCCCAGTCCTATTTCCCATCATTTAATCGCATCATTTTTCCATATATTTCCCTCCCTCAATAAATTTAAATTGGCACTAACAGCACATGGCACAATAGATGAGTTCTAACCATAAGAGAATTGTTTACATTATGGAAATGCGGCTAACTTTTAAAACAAAAATAAAATAAGAAAAAATTGCCTCATATCATTTTACCAATCACTCGAGATCTGAACTATCCACGACTAAAACTTGATAATCAACTGTGTGACTTAGGCACTAGTGAGAGATGAATGCACTAAAATTCACACATTTTACACAATTGAGAGATAATATTCGGCAGCACTAATTTGATAGGTGTCTATGTTGGCAAATAGAGCTTTTCTGATGTGATTTCCTCCCTAGGTACGTAGAAATGAACTTAATTTGTATGTAGGGACTGGATCTGAGGTTCGTAATTTCACAAATTTCGTATTTTCGAAACTTCATATTTTTCAAACAGTGCCATTTATTTAACACATTGGCTTTTCATTGGGACAGACAGTTTTGCTTCGTAAAATTGAAACTTCGTAATTTCGTGCTTTGTATTATCGAGTTTCTACTGTATTATCGCACAACCACCCCCTCTCGTACTCCTCTCTGTCTCCCTCCCTTCCCACCTACTGCCACTTCTGTTTGCACTCCCAGTCAGTGACTGCGCTCAAGTCTACAAAATTGCTGCATTTTACCTGCACACATGGTTTTCCTACAGCAGGCTTTTCAGATACACAGATTTGTACAGTTAGCATTTCTTCATTATTTTTAGTCTCATGAATCACTACTCAGTGTTTGCGCTGCCTTGGTGAGCGAGCTTATATTGCTTGCGAGGCTGCTTTGTATTTATGTTTCCTTTGGCAATATAAATGATGTTCCATGTTTAATTCTTCGGGAAGGAATAAGTACTCCATGTAAGACATTACCGTGAAGTTGAAGGAAGGGTGGGCTTGCAGTGGTGCATAATAACTGACCCCTTAATTCAGGTGATTGGTGACCTTGACGTATTTACTTTGAGAATGAGCTAGGTAAACATGAAGGTATGGGACTCAGAACTCTTAGGGGGCAACAACTCATTTCTGTGGATGGGACGTGTGCCTGGGCATCCTATAGTTTTGAGTAGAGGAATCAGACTCTGAGGAGCTGTGGTTGTGCAAGTGTGCATCGACTATATGGACGTTAGTCTCGGAAGTTAAAAAAAAAATTGAAGCAAACTAACATGATCTGCGCGTCAACATTCCTCTCAATGAGTGAAAGGCGTGTTGATACAATTCATCAAACGACACAATTGCGTGGCTGGACAGATGTATGGACAACTGCACCAAATTCCAAAACATGGGCAATCTTTTGCCATCCGTTCACACATTTGTGCAGTTCTGCGGGTTAACACGGTATAACTTGAATGATGGATGTGTTTACTCCCCTACTTCCTGTGTAAACATAGCTCAAAATGATATGATGGTGAATTAAAATTCACCATCCAAATGGAAGGATCAAATCCAAAATTTATCTGAATCTCAAATTTAAATGCCCATTTTTTTAACGAATCTCAATTGTGAGCAAGATCACAAGCACAAGAAGGTGCAAGGGAGTCAATTTCTCTGACACTGAAACTCCCATTATTCCTATTCCAAAGTGGAGTCAGTTGGTGAAGATTGAATTTCCAGAGAGCTATGGGTACAATGTACAAAGGCTAGATGCTGCTGCTAGCATATTCACCTGGAATTGTTTCAGCCATGGTTGCAGCTTGACCAGTTGCAAGGAGGTCGCGTTCACTTCCCTTTATTCTTCCTCACTGACGACACTAGGCTCAGAAAGGGTGGTTACAAACAAATTGAATCGGTGACAAATATTTATTTTGTCTTCTGTGCAAGTTTTTTAGGTTAGAAGTGGACTCACAAGCACTCATGGCTATCAGGGAATGACTTTGTTTGGAACCCATTGGCTGCACATACCATGAAGTACTCTCATGCCTCGTTTAGCACGAAAGATGCGTTCCTCTGGGTTTTTGCGCTAATCGAAATTGCGTTAAACGAGAGCATTTTAACATAGGGAAGATAGGGTTGCATTCCCAGGAGCATAGATATTGGGTAGCAGTAGTAGTATCATTAAAAATATCTTTAAAGACAGAAGGCATGCACTTAAAGTCGTTTACTCTCGTAAAAACATTTCTTCGTAGCTACATTCAAAATTCCGTCATGGAAGCGCGTTTACATTTCCTTTCGTGCGGGTGGGGTGACATCTAGGGACTAATGCATTGAACTACTTACCAATGGGATTTCTGGGGTTCGTCGTGCTCTGGCGGAGGTTTGCGAGTAAATTTTCTACTTTGGCAAAGAACGAAAACCTCAAAAAATACATCTGATATTGGGGAAAAATAAAATATGTAAACATTTATGCCTCTAAATGTAAACTCAAACAATTTATGAGCTTAAAATAAAACTATACTTTTCTGCAAATGCGATTGAGTTGCTCACGAAATGCAACTATAGGTGTATATATGTTAGAAAGGTATAATTCTTTACTTACATTTTGTTCATGGAATTAACTGCAAAAGAAATAGGTAAATATTTATGCCGGTTAAAATCTTTATTCTTTAGAACTTGTCGACACTACAGGGTTTGATGCAAAAAAATAAGTATACAAAGACATCTGGCGTTTCGATTTGTCCATTTGTCGAATGAGTTCCTTATAGCAGGATAAAATTTCCAAGACTTAATGTTTTACAGAGCTGCTGCGGTCAAAGTTTGGGTCATTTTCACAAAAGCTGTCCAAAGCTGCCGTAATTTTGTCAACTCCCTCAGCGAGAACTTTTCTTGTTAACACTTTAACTTCTTCAGGTTCCTGGCTGTCTTCGCTTTCACAAGCATCAATGTTTGATGACATTTGCTTCAAGTCATCGTACGTTAAGTCACTATCTTGGCAATTTAAAAGTTCCTCGACATCTTCTTTGTCCACTTCTGCCATACTTGCCTCCCTTGCAAGTTCTACTGTGGAGTTAACATCTCCAGAGATTTCATCATCGATTCCTTTGAAGGTGGTCCCGGCTTCCGGCCACACACGACCCCAAACACCCCTTAGGCAATCAGTAGTCACGGCTTCCCATGCGTGTTTCACATTTTTGATTGCTGACATTGTGTTGTATTTCTTCCAAAATGATTGCACAGATTCATTTTTATCCCCGTCAATAGCTGAAATAAGTTTTTAAAAAGTCAGTTTTAAATATCTTGCTTTAAACATCACATTGCTCCCTGGAAGTTTTTAAAAAGTCAGTTTTAAATATCTTGCTTTAAACATGACATTGCTCCCTGGTCCATAGGTTGTAATATGGAAATTGTGTTGGGTGGCAGGAAGACAACTGTCAAGGGAAAGGGGTTTTGGTATGAACTAAACAGTGGATTTCCTGGTGCATTATCGAGGAGCAATAATGCTTTAGGTGGTTGACCTTTGTCATGGCAATATGTCAAAACACATGGACAAAAATAGTTCACAAACCATTCTAAAAACAATTCTTGCATCACCCAGCCCCTTTTGTTGCTCATCCAAATGACAGGCAAATGCGACTTGGAATACCCTTTCATTGCTCGCGGAGTTTGTGAATGATAAACCATGAAAGGCTTTAATTTAAAGTCCCCGGATGCATCAGCACCCAGCAACAATGTGAAACGGTCTTTAAATGCCTTGAATCCTGATGCATGTTTTTCTTCCCTGGAAATGAACGAATGAGATGGCATTCTTTTCCAAAACAATCCCGTCTCATCAACATTAAAAACGAGTTGAGGGGGGGGGGGGGGGACCACTATCAATCACTGCCTGAAATTTATCAGAAATTGCCGTTGCCGTTGTGCTGTCAGCACTTGCAGATTCTCCTGATATTGCAGCGCTCAATAAACCAGCCTTTTAAGTTTTTGGAACCAACCTGAGCTTCCACTAAATGTTTCAGAGTTTCTTTCCTGTGGGGCCATGCATTCGGAATTGATACATATTGAATTGTAGCGGTTAGTGTGGCAGCAAACGCACACACGGTCCAAGTCAAGTCCCCCTAGACAGAATGGCAACTTACCTACCCCGTCTATCGCCACTTCTTCAAAATAGACTCGCCCAGTCCAAAGAACAGTGTCAGCACATGGGCCAGCAAGTTTCAATCGTGTGTATTTGGGGCCCTCCCTCTCGAATCCTTTTACGTGCTGGTGCCGTATGCAGCCACTACTTTGCTCCTCCCCTGTGGTCACCGATGACCTTGAAGGCTGTAACAAGGATCATTTTGGTGGAAGACTATTTTGCTGGTAACCTATGACCAAAAAAATTGCGGCTCAAGCCATAATGCTTTCAAAAAACTCATTTCCGCCAGTGCGTAGATTCAAAGACCCTGCGTTCTACGTTCACGAGTCTACGTTCACGAATTGTCATTCAGTTTAGGAGACAAAATAAATTACTTTGGCTCTCTTTGGAGCTCTCTCGTGGCAACGAAGTGCTAAGGTATGCCTTTCGCCCTTTTTTGGACCCCACTCAGCGGGACACGGTGCCCATTCCCCGGGAACTCGGCTCAACCCCCCAACCCTTAACAGCCCCTATTTCAGCAGGAGGCTACTGTATATTTGTTGCATTACCTATGGTTTTTAAAAATAATCCTTTGTTCTATACTCCAAAAATGTATACTTTTAAATGAATTCCTAATGTTATTCAGAGCGTTTTACAATTTTAAACAAAATTATAGTGTTAATATTAACAAATTTTGTTTATCCTCATACAGAAACTATTTAAGACTTCCACACAAGAACTCTGTTAGTATCAATGCTAGAATTTCATTTGAAGTTTGCTTAGACTTAGCAAAAAACAAATAATTCATTTCTAAGTTACAAATTTTGTAGTGTGCAAAAAATGATTGACTCAAAAAACCATTGCAAATACAATAAATTAACTGCAGATTCATGCAGCGAGGAGGGCTACTAATGAGACGGAGGGTCGAGGTCACTTGCCGAGTGAAGGGTCTGGGCTGACACTAAGCTGGGTCGCAAGGGATTACTGCATAGTGTAGACCTTTTTTCTTAAGTTCGTTAAAATATGGAAGAACTGAGCTACAAGATTGATTCTTTCACAAATATGAGGCTGAATGTGTGATGAATCTTATTCTTGCAATTGATTTTTCCATGCCTACGGTTAAACTGTAAATATTAAACTTTAATCTGGGGTTTTAGAAATGTCTTCATTTTCGTTGCTATGGAAAGATTTTTCCATTGTCGCCAGGCCGATTGTTGATTTGAGATTTGGAACTCGGCAAGGCAGGTCAGCTCTCTGTTTATTTATCATTTCATTAGAAACAGAATAGCACCCAGACTTGAGAGCTTTCATTGGTTTTGTAAGGATGATGCATTCATTTTTCGTTATTTAAAGAGTATAATCATATACAAACCCCCCCTTGTTTGCTAATTGCAAGCACCAATTTACTCATTTATCAATTATAAAATGCCAAATTTGGTTTTATTTTATCTCATAATAGAGTAATAAAATCAATCATATAGTCCTCCATCTATGAATCTCATTAATTTGTGAGAAATTTACAGTTCCTCTCTACCATATGTCGCCATACCTCTACTTACAGAGAGTGCACAAATTTCTTGCCAATGATTTCAGTAGTGATTCTTTTTGGCTTCGGTTCTGGTTCTAAGCTCAAGAACTGGTGGAGCCAAGAACCAAAGAACTAAAACAACCCATCCATACTTCTCACGTATGTGTCTAACATAGATAAAATAGAAGTTATGTAAGACGCCTGACTCTCAACGGTTGCCGATAATTTGGAAGGGATTTCAGGAAGGAAACTCAGAATTACTCTAAGTAATGCTCTTTATTGCGTTTACATATACTTGTAGCCCGCTCTCAACTGCCGCATAATCATGGCGTCCCTTCCCAGCGGCTGCTCCGCATTCTGCCTCTCCTCCCCCATCCTTGGGTTCTTTCCTCCCGGCCATATCGTCCACCGCTGCATTTTCCCACGGAAGGTGGAAAAAATGGCAAGGGGGGGAAAGATGCATATACAACCCGTCGACGGCATCACTGGAGGAATCCCATGACTCGGAAAAAAGGGGGAGGGAAAGTGGAAGGAGAGAGAGGTGTAGGTATCCGATCTGCTTAGTCCCAGTAACTCGCTCAGTGGCTCAAGGTGGGGTGGATAGTCGGTGGATGGGGGGGTATAGGAAAGGTGGGGAAGGAAGTTGAGTTAGCATTTGTGGTACTTACAGTTAGTCTATGTTATATGATTTCTGAAGGTATTCATCTAACCGGCAATCCCCATGTCCCATGCATGCCAGATAATGGGGATTTATGACTGTCATTTGATACTTTCCCTAATTAATTGTATACTCCTGTCCACAAAAAACTTACCACCTCAAAGCGGAAAAATTTTCCGAAGTTTTCCGAGAAGTGAGTTGCTGTCGATGTGACAACATGGTCGAACTACGCCCCTGTGCAAGAAGGCAACAGACAGACAGATGGGACAAAGACCTTCCTTTCCACAGTTGGAGAGGGAGAATGAGGGAGAAGATGGAAGACGGGAAAATTTTTACTGCGAAAGTAAATTCTTAGTGGTGGGACGAGGATCTAGGCTTCTGTTCGCTTAATGTGTCAGCGAGAATGAAAGGGGGATAGCCCGTTTCGGTCACTTCTAGAGACCAAGACCTCTCGGTGACGACAACTGCTGGACAATGTGGAGAGCCTAACCTTCGTCTTCGTTTTGTGTAATGGAAGTTACGAATTGCATTTACGTGTTTACTTAAACTCACGTGCTACACAGCTACAAGCGTAAATGGAATCTGAAGATGCAGTTAAATACTCTAATTGACTATATTCTCAAAGATAAAAATTGATCGCCCAGACTAAGATTCGATTTTTGTATCTAAAAGTAAATTATTTTATCGTAGCCGGTATCATAAAAGATTCCTCCGCCACATTTAGAACAATGGGACTCTGGGTCTTTGAATTTTAACGTGATATTTTTCCCCCAAATAGCTTTACAGCTCCCTCATAGAGACAGTATTTAACTCTCTAACTTTATACGTAATTGTTCTACTGCTAAAATGCAACCGTGACCACCATACTACTGAGGCTTGTGAACCCTCTTATATCAACTTATAACGGTTGTGCTAGTGAATCTTTCATTTTGAAGATTTGCATTCAGGTGTATGCTAGCTCTGAGAATAACATAATCATGGTAAATGCCCATGCCCATGGTATGAAGTAGTTCTAGTTTGAATGCTGTTGCCACTTGCGGGTTGCGGGCCGTGCATGTCTTGGAATCTCTTTGAGCACAATGAAGAAATTCGGTGCATCGAGAAAAGACCCTTATGAGTAAAAGGTGATAGAAAATTGTTGGATTAAAAGAGCACAATGGAGAACTTGCAGATTTTTTGAAAAAAATAGAGGTAATAGAGGATGATGAATCTTGCCCAACGCAAAAAAACCCCAAGGCGTAAGTAGCACTTAGTTTCCGAGATATAAATTCTCATAGTTGTCGAAATTCCAACAGCATGAAAAATGGGCGAAAAGGGGGGCGTGGTCAGATCGGGTAGGTCTGACGTCACACCTGTCGTTCGGAGGCCGCAGTGGTGACAAGCCCAGCGTTATCTCGGGAACTCCGGGCGGCATCACCGGGGACGAAGGGCAGGAGTGCTATGCCTAGAACGGTGGAGTATCCAATGGATGCAAGCACGCAAACATCTACGCTGCTATCAATGATGGAAATTCCGCTTACAAAGTAACGGAACCGAAGCGAAGTTTAACCATATACATTAATTTAAAGTCGCATGTCATCGGCATTGTCAGAACTTCTAACACTGTAGAGACTGGTTTAGGCTGCTAACGACAACTTCTTTTCTGAAACAGGAGAGAAACGTGGGAAAAGTGTGTTTTCCCATGTGCCTGGGTTCGCGATAAAGTTGCAACTATCAGATTTCTTTCCACTATATTACCGGTCATTGCATTTATTTTTGTAACATTTTGAGGAATCGAAACGGCAACATCGGGAGAGAGAAAGATAATACATTCCAGTTCCTTACAAATGTAGGGCATGATAACACTGTATTTTCTTTACCTTGTTATGTGTATTGCAACTCTAGGGATTTCATCTTACGTTCACAGTGTAATGCAGCATGATTTCAAATGATATCACATAGGCATGTTAAGTAGAAAATGACTCCACAATAAGCGCATTTAATGAAGTTATCACCAGATGCTTTGCATCTGCATGAACGCTGTTCGTTTGGGTAACATAATTTACGACCATTTTTGTATGTTGTTGAACATTAAGGTCTTCCGGGTTTTCAACCGCGTTGGTTGATTGTGCAAGAAAAACACTCCATGATGCTTCGATCCACGTTTCGCTTACATTAAATACGTCATTTTAACTGAACCTCTTCACAAACCTGCTTTTACATACTCTGTTATTAACTCTCTCATGTGAGAAAATTCTTCACGGTGAGCGAAAATTTGATTAACAAATATCAGCATTCAAGTATAATTGCGAGGAAATTCACAGTGAATACGTCACTTTACGATAAAAATTTCATCTTTGTCTATTGTTAACACTCTTCAAATAGACTCACGACCGATCGTAGCTCTCTCTCTTCCCTAAAATGTTTCCTCGGATTACAAAATGTGCGGCCAACGACACACCTTCCACCTCTTAAGTGTAAATACAGGCGAACTATAGAATCCCAAAATTTGCTACTAATTGTACTCCCTTTGAAGGGTTAGTTGAAGATCCAAGTAATAGTTAGAAAGTTAAGAATGATGCAGTGACTGTTGTACCTGTTCGAGATTGGGAATTCTACTGTATTTCTGAAACATATTAAACCGAAAAATAAATTACGCAGTATGGCCACGATCCTGTACTACACTGGAGTCCTGTGCACCCAATGCCATAACCCACACCACCTCGGCAAATAATTATTTTACGAGCATAAAACTGTTGTTAATTACGCATGAGCAGATGCGTAATCTTATCCATTAAAATTGCATCGTGTTTACACCCAAAATTGTGCCACTGCATGAACTCGTGGACATAAAAAATGTCCTGTTATGATACGGATAATTTTTCCATGCATTTATCTATCAACGTATGTATATACTTTCAAGGACATGCATCGTGTAAACATGTCTTAATGCGACGAATTGAAGATGAGCCAAATTCTCGAGTTACCTACAATTTTGTTGTGAACCCGGGCCTATGGGAGAAAAAGCAGTGACCCTTTTTCTACATCTATCCACAGTCGCAAAAAAATTAAATCTCTGGCGTCACCTCACCTCACCGTAGGTCTCGCGATGTCTCCTCGTGAGACTCTTCATTGATCATAAGGCTAGACTTGCAATTTTTTGCCGTTACTTTATGTTCCGGCAATATTTCGCACTTCACTGTGCATACATTTTTCCAATATTTGCTATCAAACGCATCCTGTTGCACTATCGATGTCATACTTCCTCATGGAACTGCAATAAAATTTGACTATCGAACTTTTCGAAAAGATCCCATTTCTAATAATGTCGAAGTACTGCAATAGAAATTTCAAACAATTAATATATTAATTTATCAGGAAAATCACATTAAATAATTAACGAAGTGATTTAACGGTTTGTATTTCCGACTATGTCTACATGTCGCATCTCATTATAAGTACTCCATCATCACTAGAGCGTCGACTTCATAGGCAGATTATCTGAGTTGGCACAAACTTCCATGCAGATGAAACACTAATAAATCATTAAAGTATTGCACACCAAAATACATGTATACTTTCTGAAACTCAGATGCAATATTTCAATGAAATATCACAAGGCTAAAGATAAATGAACGGTAAGTGAACGGTGATACTCGCCGAACTATTAGCCGGTATCTCATATGTCTCGTACGGTGGACAGCAGGTGTGACGTCACACGTATCACTTCCAAAATGGTGAGCAAAAAGCAGTGTTTGAAACATCTTTTCCATTGACTGTAGTTCAAGAAATATGGGTTGCTCAGATGAAAGGAAAGAATATGTAGGAAACATTTTTGGTTATCTATATGATGCATGAGTTAAAATAACTGTAAAAAAACCTTGCAAGTTCTCCATTGCTACCTAAAATAAAATTCATGAAAAGAGCGTATGCAGCGATTGTTTTCACACTTCGAGGCAATGCACAGAAGGAGCGTATGAGTAACGGGTTCGGCGTGCAACCCGCAAGTGGCAACAGTGTTCAAACTTTCACCACCCCCCTTGAGAGGACGGCCACCTTACTGCTGGCTTGAGCTTGCTATAATACTCAGTTGTTTATTAGCTCATTAAAAATCAATATCACAATGTGAGTTTACGATGGTAATTGTTGTTAAATATTGCTGTAAAGAGCTTCAAAACAAGACCAAGATCTTGCTTCTACTACTTTTCATAACCAAGAAAAAGTTGTTTCATAAACTTGGTAATAACTTTTTTATGGCTCATTAGAAAGAACTGAATGTTTAAAGATTCATTTAAATATGTTTTTCTACACAATACTACAGGCTCAATACTATTAAACTCCAAGTTAATTCACTATTAAATGTCAAAGAGAGCGCTCCTTTCCAAAACTGGAAAAAACCAGCACTTTTTTTGTAGTCACCGGAATAAAAAATCAAGAGTGTAATGTAAAAATTATCGGCAACTACTGTTAAATGCAAAATAAAACAAGCTAACATTTGGTGTAACACCCATTCATATAGGTACCACGGTTCATTTTTAGTCAGTGTTCAGACGCAAGTCTACATAATTTTTGCACCGACTGTAGGTTAGTGTCTGCACAAAAAATTAAGAATTACATATATGTATATCATTTATTTATTGCTTAAAGAATTGAGCTTAAATTTCTCTTGCCCATTCTTATTAAATTTCCTGTTTTTGAGTTTCTCTCTGCTTATGTGTATGCATTTTGCTTGGATTAGAGAAAACAATTCACCATCGTGAAATTTTGCTCTGGAAGAATTTGTCATATGGTGGTCCTACTATAAAGTAAGTCGCTTGCAATGCCTGTATTTCTTAGCCTCTAGACGATCAGTACCCTTCATATTCGTGTGTGCAAATTACTGCTACTCCAAGCCAAATAATGTAATGCGAGTAATAACTGTTTACTTTTACTAAAATTAATACATTTTTATTCATCTGCTTTCATTGATAAGTCATAAATATGTTGGAGCTAGATTCCAAAGAGGACACGTTACGGTGCAAAAAGGGATATGCCTGGACCGGCAATTCTGATTTGGTTGTAATCCCCTGTGGAATGATAAGCCTGCTTCATTTCATTGATATTTAAGTTAAAACAACTTAAAGAACTGGTAATAGGCCAAAAATGCTGAGTAGATGTTGGATGTTGGAGTAATTTGCTCGTGCATTCTAAAATTTCCAGCTAGGTGAAAGTGTATCAGTCTTTAATATATATTTGGTATTTTGATATTTATCTCTTTGACCTTGACTAATTGTGCATAAATGCTGGTATATTTGTTGCAGTAGGAAGTGGGGCTAGTCCTGGGAAGCCTCGCATAGCAACCAAATCAAATACAATGACTGGAAATCGCACATTGGTCCCTGGAGGATCTGTTGGTCGACGAAGCACGATTTCACATGAGGCGAAAGCATCATCCAATGAAATAACTAATGCTCTTGTGGATTCAACATCAAGGTGTGTGTAATATGGATAATATAGTGATACTGTTATAATTACTCTTACTCTGGAAATGTGAAAATGAATCTGGGTGCAACCTTTTGTAAAAAATCTCTTTTCTTTAAGAATTGGGGAGTCTTACTTGTGAAGTTCAATTCAAGCAAAATTTTTAGTTAAATCACATATCTGTTTTTATATTTGATATGAGCCACCTTAATTTTTGCTCCTTCTCTTTCCTAAATAGACATGTTTTCATTATGATTTTTTTAAGTTGGTGAGTGCTATTATACCACTGAGTTTTGTGGAAGTATCCAATCATTGTTCAATTTGTTTCATCAGCATTTGTCCATTCTGGTTTCTTAAAAGGTAATCGTTTTCTCTCTCAATGTGTATGATTATTATTTGTTTTAGGTTTATTATGATAATGCTAAGTCTACTTTTGAAGGATCATGTGCGAATATTGATGATAAATTTTTGTTCTCATTGGAGTTGGGGATGCATTCCTTTACAATGTCAATGTAATTGTTCAATGCTTTTTTTCTGCTTACATTCCATACTGCTGCTGTGCAGTGAAACAGTCAATGTAAACTGTCCTCTAGGGGAAGCATTGCATGGATTCCTATTTTACGTACATTTAAAGAAAATTCACAAAATTCTTGCCAATGTTTGACTTGCTACTGTACAATTAAACCAATTAAAATGTTTTTGGCAAAGAAAAGTGTTGCAGTCGTTTTGAACTAACAAATCAGTGTTTGCAATGCAAACATGTGAAAACTAATAATCTGTTTTGTTTTGAGGCTGGGCCTGTAAACGAAGGATTTGCATGTGTTGCTTGTTACATGTATTAATTTTGTCCCTCATTCCATTTGACCTCTCAACCCTCAAATCTCTCTCTCTCTCTATCACTATCTATCACTATCGAGCAGTGTACTTCGTTTCCATCCTGTAAATTATGAAAAAATAATGCCCACCTACATCTTATTTTTCATACAAATTAGTTTTTGGTTTCATGAGAAAGTAGTGCTGACTTTTTTGTTACCAGCAAGATGTATCTTTCTTTCATTGTGTTTTAAGGATATATTTTCTACTATGAAATTGATCTTTTTGTGCCAAGAAAGGTTTTTGATATTGACAATCATATGCATTTTTCTTTTACTGCCATAGAATGGGCGGGAAATTTTCTACAGTTTGTTTTTGAACAGTAAATTTTCCCAGTGACTATTTTTTTAAAGGCTTTTGAAGCCATTTTAACTTATTTTGAGGAAACTCTCAGTATGTATGAGTCATCACCTTCTACTCATTTTTATTCATACTAACTACATCTTGGCAGCATTGTCTGAAATTTTTGCTGTGAATGTCAGTAGTATAATTGTCAATATCATGGTTTATATTATTGCTGAGAAATAACCTGTCCATCTTCAATTATATCATTTCATACATTTTTGTATTGCATTCCAACCAACTATCTGTTTGTTCCTTTCCGTTTTTTAGTAATTTGTTTCTTCCTACCTTCATTTACTCATCAAATCATCTTGCCCCTTAAAAAGGACGCCTTCAGCACATAAGACCTTTTTGTGTCTGGATGAGAGGGTGGTACGCTCAACCCTTTACCCATCCCATCCTCTGCTCACCGTGAGACAAACTCTTGAAAATTCCAAGGAGGAAAAACATCTACCTCGACAGGGGACACAAACCCACGGTTTCATCACAAGTGCTTTAGCCAATTAATCTACCAAGGAGGCAGTATCCTAGTCTGTGGTTTTTATAGGCTTGAAAGGGGCTTGATGGTAATAAATGCCAGTCGTACCATGTCATGATAGACATAAGAATGCCTCGGTGGCTTAACAGGCTAAAGCATGATATTGAGGGTCCTCAGTTTGAGTCGTGTTCTTGGTGGAAGGTTTTTCTTCTGTGGAATTTTTGCACTCCTGTGTACTTGCGAGTGACTCTTGAGAAGAAATGCCACGGCTGGTTAGCACTGCCCACGAAGTTTCCTCTCTCTCTCTCTCCTTCTGCCCTCTTTCTCTCTGTCTGTCTCTCCCTCTCCCTGTTTCCTACCAGGCCATCTGGTCCATCTCAATCCTCTTGGCTCTGCCTCGCTCCGGACCCCTGTTGGGTGGGAAGAGGTGGAGCCGTTTGTTTTGCTCCCCACCCTTTTGAGTGCCCACCTTTTCAGAGAGACGACATCTTGAGAATGTTCACCTCTCCCCTCTCTTCTTCCCTCTCATCGCCACTCACTCACTAAACTCTTGTTATTGTTCACATTCCCTTTCTCTACCTTGTTCCGCTGCCACCACCTACTCATCTTGCAGGCCCACTAAGGGGCATATCAAGTCTGCGTCCATCTCAACTGCCGGCAGAGCTGATCGCCCCACCCTAGAAACCCCCGTAGACCCCCTGAGGCAAAGGTAGTAGTATGCTTCTGAGAAACATGTATCCATATTTCTGCGTGTTGATTGTTCTCCACTTAATGGCACCACTCTTGACTAGCTTTCTGAGTTATTTTATGTTGAGGGGACTTGATTAAAAGCAGCAACTTCTCTTGGAATTTCAAACTTTTATGAGCCTCATGAACTCATTCTGGGTGATGCACCTAAGTAAATGTTTGACCTTTCATTATATCTGCAAATAGTCCTTGTTGCTCTAAGTTTGTGCAAATGGTTATCTTGGGGAAATAGGTATATTTAACCAAAAGAACCAAAGTTCTGATATTTTATTGTTGCTGTCATAGATGTCAGAAAAGTAATTCTTCACTAGGGGCATGGGGGAGGGAGGTTGTTATAAAATTATGATGATTTCAGTTATCCTTTACTCCTCCACCTTTGAATACTTCTCTCATTCGTTAGTGAAGTTGATTTACTTGTTCCATCTCATTAAGTAAATGGTGGAATTTGCTTCTTGTGTCATAACAGTTGCTGTTATAATTATTTAACAATGGGAAACTTCAGAATTGTCGTAGCCTTCATCTTTGCTTAAACACTCTATGAAGTTTTATAATTGCTGGTTATCTTTTCCTTGACTTTCTCCTAAACATTAACCTAGAACCTCTCTATTATCAAAGTATTCATTTTCCAAACAATAATTTACGTTATTTAGCATGTATAACTGCTACCAATACCATCGTAATAGAAGCTCTTTTATGCATTGTACTCTTCTAGTTTGCTTCTTATCAAATGACCGTATGATTGACTTCAGCTAGTAAAATTTAGATTAAGCATCATCTTAATGCTTTGTATAGAACTGTTTGGTAGAAAAAACACCTGAAATATTAGATGAGAATCATTCTAATCATGTTGCAGTTTTGGCTTAATATTATCGGAATAGATTTTCTGCTGTCAAAAGAATGTGATTAATTAAAGGGCCATATGAAATTTGAAAAGCATTGCAATTGTTCTAGTGGGATTAGTTTGTTATTTCGTTATTGGCTTTAAATAGTACACTCTCCTCGCTCAGTGACTTATTGCTATTTCATACTAACATAAATATTGAAGTGTCCAATGGAGGCTATTCTTCTGAATCTGTTCTTCTTGCTTTAGCTAATTTAGCTTGGGATTCAAATTTATCAGGGATAATATTCGGATGGGATTTACTGTTATTTAGCTAGTCTGTCCATTGGTAACTATGAAATAATTGACATTCTGTGAAGTCGTATTCTGCTTTTCATCGTTATTTGTTTTACTGTGAATGGTTGCTATTGTATTGAAAAAACTCATACTATGTTAAGGCTTTCCTAATGCCACATGGTGCCAAGTGACCAAATGTTTGTATGCTTAGATGATGTCTTGAAGTTAGTATTTTTTCATAAATATAAATAATTTCATCGCTCACTCTTGTCCTTTAGATGTGTTCTCTATTTCTGAAATTCCTCACTTCATCTCTCATCTTGCTTTTCTGTGTTATCATTTAACTTCGTGTCCTTTCTTGGAATCTTTCTCTTTTATGTTGTCACTGGTCGTACTCTGTTTTCTCTCGTATCAGTGCTTTCGTTATCCACTTTCCTCCGATGGTGTGAAAATGTAATGGAATGAGTATGTGCATGCTTGTGATTATGCTGTTTTTGCTCTCTTGGTGTCTCCTCTGATTGAAATAAAGAATGTTAGTAAGTTTCTTTTCAAGCAAAATGCATGGTATGCTTGATTTTGTCATCATTGAAGCCTAGTTTTACTATAAAGTTAAGTAACAGATATGGTTTAGACATTTCTGTAATCAATTCATTTTATGCGAATTCCAACTAGTTGAATTTATTATGGGTGGAGTTACAAGTTAGTAATTGCAACGTGTGACTCATAGCATTTTTCTCGTGAAGTGGTGATGTTGGCACTTATCAAAATGATTAGTAGTGAAGTATGAAAAAAATAAATTAAAATAATAGCCTCAGTTGCTGTAAGTGGTGATTGACGAGGAAAAGTAGCTTCCTTGAATATACTTCCTTGAAAAATTTGAATTTCCCTTTGATAAGATATAATTGGACTCTTAATCAAAATGATCAGAAAAGCAGATTGATATTGTTCAAGTACAGTAAATTAAGCTATATCACATCTTCATGTATCATAGATCTGCATTTGTCCCCTAAAATTGTTTTTTTTCCTCTTTTTTACTGGCTTGGTAATAAACTTATCACTACCCATCCACATACTGCAATGTATGACAGTAATATATTTCAAGGTCTATCTATGATGCTCTTGATATGATACTTAGTTCTCTTGACAATAAACAGCAGACCTTAGGATTGTTTTTTGATTTGTCAAAGGCATTTGATCATGTCAACCATGATAGGCTCTTTGCTAAACTAGAAAGAATTGGAATCAGAGGTGTTTCCTAGACTGGTTTAAATCTTATTTGTCAAAACGTTCTCAAGTAGTAACTCTTATTGATGATGGGATAAAGTTTGCATCAAATGTGTGTTATAGCCCCTTAGGGGTTCCTCAGGGCTCCATTCTGGGCCCCTTTCTATTTCTTGTTTACATTAATGATCTTCCAAATCAACTATCTGGAATTCCAGGAGTGATGCCAATTATATATGCTGATGATAGCAATGTAATAATATCATCAAGCTCACAGGATTGCCTTGTAAAAAGTTCTAAATTAGCATCTGAATTAATTAGTATATGGTGCTGTGATAATCTATTAAATCTTAATATGCACAAAAGTTAAATGGTCTATTTTTCACATAAAAAGAAAGATGAAAGTATGTTGGTAGAAGTTAATGGTAAATCCATAGAATAGGTCTCTTCAGTGAAGTTCTTAGGTGTCCACCTAAGCTCAAACATCTCATGGGAAGAACATATCCAACACTTATGTAATAAATTATCTTCAACGTGCTACCTTCTAAGACAGCTATGGTACTCAACAAGCAAAACAGTTTTGCTAAATCTTTATTATGGCGAATTTTATTTGCATATTAACTATAGCATCTTATTTTGGGGCTCTTCACATTTATCACTAAACCTCTTTAAGATCCAAAAGAGAGCAGTAAGAATAATAGCCGGAAAACCGCATTCCTCACCATCGAGACCAATTTTTACAAACCTGAACCTACTTCCTCTTCCTTGCATATACATAATGAACCTAATTATCTATGTAAAAGCTAATGTACATAGTTTTGCCCGTAACTGCGACTTTCACGATCACCATACAAGAAGGGGAAATGGCATTCACTACCAAACTGTCAGAACTAAGTTGCTTAAAATTGGCCCTAAAGAAATGGGTATTGAATTATTTAATTATTTGCCCACAGAGTTAAAATGCATAAAAAGTATGGGCTGTTTCAAATCCAAATTAAAAGAGTACTTACAACAGAAAATGTATTATTCTGTGCAAGAGTATTTGAATAATGGGTATTATAATATAGTTAACTGTGGACTAAAGAAAATCTATTATTGGTTATAAGATATTTAATTTAATAAGATTCTATAATTTGGAGATAATTGTGATATGCATATAAAGTTTTTTATGGTGTGTACCTAAAATGAGGTGCCTTATATCATGTGCATTAATTGTATCCTGATCTTTGGGCAAGTAAATTTGTATTGTATTGTATCTTATGGCAGAAACATTCCTTACTGGTGCATGTTAGGAAAATTACACTCAGAAGGGGCGACTGCATACCTTGCTCTGCCTTTTTGAATGCCATATTTTTTAAGTTGTTTGGAATGCCTAATGATGCTGGGAATACGTCGTGGTTTATTTGAATGAGCCCTAGTTTAGCGGTAATAAATTATTTTTAATTTGCTATTTTTAGCATGCGTAATATAAACTCAAGAGAATACATCAACTGCTCAAGAACACGATGGTGCAGTGGTTAGAGTCGGTGGCCCATACATAGAGGATCGTAGGGCCGATTCACTGTGGCAGGAACCTTTTTTCCATCTTGATGTCAATTATTCTCATTAGTTTTAGTATATTTTCAATCGCAGTTCTTGCTGGACGATGGAAGATTTTTTATTGTCATTTTCGACATATTCCATTGAAGTTTTATTCCAAACGAGGTACTATGACAGCCACAGTAGCTACGCAAGGGTGCGCTCACTATTAAATATGTCCATTGCTTATTCTGACCAACTTCCTAATCACCACAACAGAAGGGGTAAATGAAATGAAGAAGAACGAATAAAAATTACTTCATCTTTTTAACTGCTCTTAAAACCAAAGTACTGAAAAAGAAATGAAGGTCCTTGGTTTGAAAATAATAAAAGGAAGCTGTGGCTGAGATTGTACCTATATTCCACAAAATATTTAAATTATTATTCTGAAATGAAAGTAGATTCTTGTAAGAGGTAGTGGTGTTTTTACTAAATGTGTCTATTGTTGGAAGTTTCCCTAAACCGTCCTTAGGCCTCACTCTGAGAAGAGGACCAGACGACGACCCAACTCATTTGAAAGTAGCTCATTTCTTCAAAAATTTACAGGGATAAAAGGGGTGAGTATGGGGTGGGAAAGGGGAGGAAAGTGAATGGGAGAGCCAGGGTGACAGGGATTGGGTGGGAGGTGGGGATTTTAAAAACAGCCAGCTATAGGCCAAAAGTCCTTAAATGTCCTGTGGTGGAAAGGGTGTTCCTACTTCTGAGCGTGGGATGGATTGCCACTGCTGCAAATGGGGTACCCAGTGGTGCAGGTAGCCTCCTGTCGCCAATGAAGCAAGGGGTTGAGGTCCCCTGGTGGGAGTGTGGGGAACCCCTTTACTGATGTTGGTCATTACTGCCGCTCTTATTTTGGATATGTTCAAATGCCATATGATATCGCCAGAATATTCGGGAATGAATGTCAGTTTTATTCCTTCAGAATTATTGCTAGTGATAATTATATATTTTGTGGAATATACAAACATTTCCCACAGTTTCCTTTTACTATTTACATACAAAGTAATTTTATTTCTTTTTAAGTAATTTGGTTACAAGAACAGTAAAGAAGATAAGGTGATTTCATCCAATCTACGGTCTTCTTTATTCAATTTAACCAGTCTGCTGTTCACTGCTGTAGTCCGCAAGCATTCAGAATATGACTTCAATGGAATATGTTGAACATGACAATAAAAAATCTTCCATCGTCCAGCGAGAACTGTGATTGAAAATGTGAATATTTACGAAAATAGTTACGAAATGAAAAGTTTCCGCCATTGGGGCAACGAGCCTATGACCTTCAGTACATGTGCCACCGACTCTAACCACTGCACCATCTTGTTGTTGAACAGAGGATGTGTTCTCTTGAGTTTATATTATGCATGCTAAAAGTAGCGAATGAAAAATAATTTATTACATTCAACCAAACCACGACATATTCCCAGCATCCCAGATTACCTCCATGGTTGTGCGGAGAAGTGGAATTCTGTGGGCAAATAAGAAACTGCACGTGCGCTGGTGTCTAACAGTCAACCATAAATGTTAAAGTTGAGCGTGGTTGAACTCCCTCGTTCTCAGTTTATAAGTGGTGGACACTTTCATGCCTTCGTTAAAGCATTACAACTCGTATTTTATTCATGACTTTGGGAGTTAATATTGTTGCCAATCATAAACTGGGCTTCAATTTCTCGAATTTGTTCTTAAGAGAACAGAAGGGATAAACGTTTGTGGTTCTTTGAGGAAATTATACCATTAATTTAGTTCTGCAAACCACTTCCCCTGAAATTTACGGCACGACATCAGTAGTGTCCCTGGAGTGATGCAACATGCAAATTATCTGAGGCATAAACTAAATTTATGAACTGGCAAAATTTTGGTCCCTTGAATTTCGTTATTAAGAGGTTCTACTGTACTACTAAAATTCCAGGAATGTTATCACTGCTATGGTACTCTTCCCGCATGTATTTGTGACTTCCATTCAATCAAGAGCAATCAGTTGAGAATCCCTACCAGGGGTCCACCTATACCATAGTCAATCATGGAAATCCATTGCCCATCGTCCATAAAACCACCACTCACCTTCCCCATCCCTCTAACCTCCTTGCTCTACTCCTCCTTCCCCCGTTGCAAGTAAGCAGTTAACTATCATAACAATTTTCGAATGATTTCTCAAGGAATAGAACTCCTTATGAAATATGGAGTTGCACACCAGCCAACAGCTTTGTTGAGCACTACAGCAAAACATTTCCTAATATAAACAAATAATTGCTTGTTATGTAGGCCATCTTGTTGTTGTGATAAGCACTAACAATTCAATGGTAATGTTATTAACTGGTATCTTTTAGATCTGTGTCTCCTTCTCCACAAATATTTCTGTTATATTTCATTCATATCAATATGAACCTGTTGATAAAATTACAAAATTGCTCAAATGATTTCAAACAAAATTATTTTAATGTTTAGTATTAAAACAAGGATTGTGAAGTCATTTGACTATGTTCTATTCGGCAGTTCTAAATAACCAGAGTATTGTGAACACCATCCCAGTACTGCTGTGGTGCCAGGTATCAGTCTGTGTAAATTCTCCAAGAAATACTTAATAATGTATGCGAAATGTCATACAAGGGTGTTTCCATTTACTAATTAACAAGTCTCTCTCTAAATAAGAGGATGGTTTCAAAACCTCATCTTAAAAATTCATTTTTTTTATCTAAAAAATGAAAGCGCCACTGCAGCACCAGGAATCTATATGTGGATTAAGAAGTAACTCATTGTAGGTTTCATACATGTATAAAGAGACATTTACAATCAACAAAGAACCCGGCACCGATTTCAATTAATAACTGGGCATCAATCTTCCAAGTCTCTGAAATGAAGAGCAGAGCAAATTGCGGTAGTATATTTACCCCACAATGCCTCTAGGATCAACAGGTTGTCATAGATTTTAAAGCATACTAGTGACTGGAATTGCTCACTTATGCAATTAAGTGAGAATTACTGGTACCAGAATATCTGAAATTGTTTATCCAAAAGAATATCACCGACAATATCGGATTGACATGGAAGAGTTTAAGTTCTTCTCCCATGCTAAAATGCTGATCTAACTCAGGGTGGCGATCGTTGGTGAAAACCTGGAATTGTCAGGGAATTTTGAATTTCTGGAAAAGTCAGGGAATTCTCGTAACAGTCTGGGAGAAACTGGAATAGGAATCCTCGTTATTTTTCTACCATTATGTTTATCGGCCAGTCTTTCCCATCCTCTATTTCACCAACTGAAACTAACGTCCGTCGCTGACATGCATGGAATAAGCACCATCAATTCTTGGAGTATTCAGTTGTGAATCTTTGTTATTTAGTTGTGAATCAGACGTACAATGTATCCCTTTTTTATATCCTTATTGTGACATTTGCCTAGTTGTGTTAAAAATCATGATCACAATGTATTGTGCTCATCACAAGGAATCCTCGGCTATGTTGTTCAGAAAATTTTACCTCTCGTTTTTTTTCACTTCCGAAACTCAGGTTGAGAGGTAGCTGGAGCACACTAGATTATAGTAAATACATGCTTGCAGTTTTATTAATACGAGACAATGATTAGAAAATATAGAAAATTGAAAGCTGCTGTAGAAAATATAATTCGGCAAAAAAAATATTCCAATAATGGGTGACCTTTAAGCGATCAGTCAGGGAAATTGGTAAATCCATCAGGGAAAGGTCAGGGAATTTGAAAATTGGATATCAGTAGCCACCCTGTACCTGCGTGATAGCAGAGGGTGACAGAGTTGTGGTGGAAAAGAAGTGTCAGTATGAACCTGAAGAAGGTATCGGTGATGCTGGAATTGTTTTGCAGATTTGATTGAATTTAGTGATCACTGATGGGATACATTCAGAATACTAAGTAGCTGTTACTGATTTGTCTACAGTGGTGACAGGAGAAATTGTGGACGTGGCTGAAAGTTAAAGCCACTTTTTCTTCAAATGGCAAAGTAATGAGGAAGCAAATGGTTACTATGAGCTAGAGATGCCTGTGACAGAATAATAAGTCCTGAATAATATCAGTGAAGTGATGACTTAATTAGAGAACCCCTCAAATTGTCATTCACTCCTTTTGCACCTGCAAAATATTAACATGGATTTTTCAAAGGAAAGCCGTCAACTATCTTGCCAAAGAAAAGAGGATTTCATCCAGGCTCAAATCTAAACTTGCCTCATCATAATGTATTGAGTAATAATTCATTACTAAAATGTTTTATACCAGATTTTAGTAATCTCTCATGACCTGAAGTGGCATGGTCTGCACATGTGTAATACCATCTCGCAAGACCCTTGCTATATCCGAATGACACTGCACAGAAATACATCTACTCGGGCATAAGAATTATGTGCTGCTCTACTTAAAAGATTTGTGTGTGTCTGTGTAAATGCTAGTGCAGTGCTATACACACAATCTTTAAGGTAATTTTATTGCACTTAGTCATTTTTATGGCATGATAAAATCAAAATTGTAGAGACACCAATGCAATAATAGACTCTGTGCACTCCAAATTTAGCAGTTTTGTTAACTTCATGAGCTTTACAACTCAGCCTGGGGAAAACTATGGAATCTAAAGCATTTATTTTCAACCAAAAGTTGCAAGAATAATTAAAGATACATAAAATGACAAGCACACATTTTTATTATCCATAGAATGTTGTTAATGAATGAACATCTTCAAAACAAACGGTGTATGCATGCACTAGGGTGTCCCATTTTGCATTGATGTCTAAAAGTCTTGGGTCTTAGGATCGCAGGTGGAGACATGATGAGAGAATGTGTACAAAAAATGTCTAAAATCGAATTATATTTAGCTTATCATTTAACATGGGGGCTCCCATTTGCGTGTGCCACCCATTTGCATGTGCCACCCATTTGAATAGATCTCACTCCCAAGCCTCTGCGGCACCCACCATAGTCACCATTAACTGTTTTCGTTTTAAGGGCTCAGGAAAAAATTGGGGATAGCGATGTTGCTCATTGGTGAAGGCGTGTGTCCTGAAAAAGGTGTATTGCAGTTTTTTTGTGCTACGATTTAAACCATCGAAAGAATTACCCATGTATAGTCCAACCCCCCTTTTTTTATAAACAATGTGGCCCTATGCAGGGGGATTTGGTTGGGTTGGGGTACAAAAGTATGTTGTTGAGGGTTTTAGTGTCATACCCTCTGCCAAAATATCCATTCCTTATTAACTCTCAACCCTCCCATTCACCTCCTGTATGCAATGCTGGGACAGTTGACTGCCGATCTTTGTCTGGCCTCCAAAACTCCCCCCTTTCATATCTTTGCTATTTTTGATCAATGCTCTTTTTATTTCCAGTTTTTGTAATCCGTAATGTGAATAAAATCCTCAGTGCTTATCTCTTTTCTCTCCCAACGTCTCCTTGGCAAAATGACTAATAGATGTAGGCACTCCATGACAAAATCCTCTCCTCTCCTCTCTTATCCTGCCCACCCCTAGCCAACCCCATGTGCTTCAAAGTCTTGACCATGTAAAGATACAGACTGGTTGATGCTTCAGCATTGACCAGGTGATGTCTTATCAAGGGAAACTAGTGGCAGAAATTGATAAATGGTGGAAAAGGACTAAGTTTTGTTAATTACAATTGCAGGGTGGCGATCGTCAGGGAAAACCTGGAATTGTCAGGGAATTTTTAATTTCTGGAAAAGTCAGGGAATTCTCGTTACAGTCGGGAAGAAACTGGAATAGGAATTCTCATTATTTTTCTATCATTACGTATATCAGCCAGTCTTTTATTCAACCGACTGAAACTGAAGTCCGTCACTGACATACATGGAATAAGCACCATCAATTCGTGGCGTACTCAGTTGTAAATCATAGTTATTTAGTTGTGAATCAGACGTACAATGTATCCCTTTTGTATATCCTTATTGCGATATTTGCCTAGTACTAGTGTTAAAATACACGATCACTATGTATTACGCTCATCACAAGGAATCCCGAGGCTATGTTGTTCGGAAAATTTTACCTTGCGTTTTTTTTTTAACTTCCGAAACTTAGGTGGAGAAGTAGCTGGAGCACACTAGCTTTTAGTATATACATGCTTGCAGTTATAAAAATTCGAGACGATGATTAGATAATTTAAAGCTGATGTAGAAGATTTAATTCTGCTTTAGAAAAATATTCCAATAATAGATGACCTTTTGGCGATTGGTCAGGGAAAAGTCAGGGAATTTAAAAATTTGATATAAGTAGCACCCTGAATTGGTTTCCGCCGAGTGCAGTCATTGGATGAGATTTAGCTTTTTCTTGATAAAGCCAGAGACTTATAAATTCAATTATATGCTAAGCTTGGAAGTGTCTGCATTGATATGTTTATCAAAAAAAGCTTCTAAGTGGTTTATTTCCCTATCCTGTCTCTCCCGTGCATTGCCTGAGGCTTTTAATTTCTTCATAGTCCTCTAGACTTTAGTGCATCTTATGTGAGCATTTAATCCTGTCTCTCCTCATTGTGGCTGCTGTATTATGTGAGTGCATTATGTTGGTTAATTTTCTTATGTCATATCTGGATGCATTTCTTTTCATGCAAATATCCTCACACTCATATTAAACCATTTCTCTCTTTTGGTGCTGCATCGCTTTGTGCATGTCGTAAGTTGTTGTTTGGCCTCCTAGCTATTTCCTTACATTTTGGTGGATAATGACCGTTAGCCTATTTTCCATAGTTATAGCTTTTACATTGGTAATTTCTCTCTATGTGATGAACACTAATGCCCTGCATTAGTACTACTAGATTTTAAGGTGTTGGATAATGTTTTAAAAGCTATATTGTTTAGCCACCTAAAAGGTCTTCCAAGTCAGTCCCAAGTCAAAAATCTTTATTATTCCACAGCATTAGAAACGTTATTTTTTTTAACTTGGTACCATAATCTTAACTAAGTTATGTAATTTCTCATTATGAATCGGGTGAATTATTTCTGTTGTAGTCTTAAGAGAAAAAGTTTTCTAATCTCATTTGTTTTCTTTCAATAACATGAGTGGTTATGATAGGCAAGCTGGCAAATTTGTGATTAAAATGCAATGCTGTTGATTAAAGCTGTTTCAACATACTTCCTTGTGCAATTGGTTCATCATTAAATATTCTTTTTTTGCACAGCTGTCTCAGCTCTATGAAATAGTGGTGGTTTGGGAAAATATTAGAACATGCTGAGCTTCACATATTGAACTGAGGTTGAGAAATACGAGCAAATGCAAAAATTAATAATCATAGCATTTGTCAGAGTGTCCACTGACCAGGAAAATCTGGAATCAATCGTGAATTTCTGGTTTGAGTCTGGAATTTCAAAAATTATCATTTAAAGACAAAAAAAAATCCCCTCATCTCACAATCAAACATCTCATAATGATTGTATGGAATTCCTTTCGGGAAATGCTGCATGGTGCTGATCATTTTGTCTCGAAGTTTCACTCCTCCTACTGGGAGCGTTTTCAAGAGAATGAGTGTGCCGTGCCTCGTCTCAATCTTATTTAGTGTCCGTTGCCTGATTGTTGGGCCGATTTGAATTCCGGGCGGAAGACGTTAGCCGTTGGACATTTGAAGGGGCCAAGAACCCTTTCCAGACCCGGTTGAGGTTGTAGCCATCCTCCCTGTTGAAGTTATTCGGCCTTTTTGTTATTTATTTATTTATTTACTTAATTTGTCTACATACAGCATACTTGCCAATTTACAGTGGCCCAATATAACAAACACAGAAGATAGACACATACAATTCAAACAAAACTAAGATCAATAACAATTTATTAACATTTTTTGTTTTTAAGGGGCCCAGCGGAGAGAAGCGATTAAGTATTGCTAGTGAAATGAGAAAGAGCGCGTTGTGTAAAAGTGTTGGATGAAAGCAAAAACGGATGAATGTTGGTAGGAAGAGAATTTATGAGGGAGGAGAGGGAGTGGAGGGAGCGTTTGGTCAAGGATAATCTGGGAATGGGCAGGTGGAGTGGAGAGTGCGTGCGGGTGGGTCTAGATGGGATTCGAAAACTGATGCTAGAGATCAGTTCAGGGCAGTCTATAGTTGAGTTGAGAATGCTATGAATGAGCTTAAGGTCAGTTTTGAGCATTAGTTTCGGGAGATCAGGTAAGGAGACTGTAGACAAAATGGTATCAGTTGCCATTTTGTGAAAATGGGGCACTCTGTATTTTACTATCTTGCAGAAAAAACTAGTAACACTCTTGAGAGTTAAAATATATGATGTAGCCGAGATGGGGGAGCCATAATTGATGAGTGGAAGGACAATAGTTGAAAAGTATGAGCGTTCAATAGCTTCTTGTATTAGGCACGGATGATAATCCTCCATCTTCGCCAACAGCAGTGTTTCTTCAAACAATATTTTATGCCCAGGGCTGGAAGCATAATGTTCAGCGACCGCTGACTCGTCACATTGAAGTAACTGCATCGTTCTCTTGTGCTCTTTAATCCTTTGAGAGATAGCTCGATGCAGCTATCTCGAGCTAACGCTCCCAGTAGGAGGAGTGAAACTTATAGACAAAATGATCAGCCCCACGCAGCATTTCCCGAAAGGAATTCCATACATTGATAAAAAAAGCTGCGAAAACCTTCAAGCATAAATCTCATAATGAGAATATATTTTCTTTTTTTTTAGCACCTACTTGGATTTGGTCCTTGGATTATATGCAGAAGATCGCATTTTATGAAATGAATCCAAATAAATTTACTTTCAGTCTTGGATAATCGTTGGTTATTATTATTTTGCTTCTCTAGTACTATACAGGCTATATTCCCAACAAAGCATGATGTGTGAGTAAGCCTACTTCTGGTTTAGTCTTCTTGAAGCCAATATAAAACTTACCACCAATAAAACTACGTATTTATTTACTTTATTCATGGGTTGGGTTCTTTATTCGTACTTGTGGGTTTAGCTAGAAAAATCTAAAATCCACATGAAACTTGAAAAACATCACTTTTCCTCATATGAAAACCGCAGTATTGTAACCTTAAATTTTGTATAAATTTAGCTTTGAAAACCTGGAATTATGCTTGAATTTAATATTTTGAATTCAGAGGGCACCCTGGTTTGTGCTAAAAGTAGTTATTATGGGTAGAAGAAAATAAAACTATTTCAGGTGCCTTCTATGGTGTTATTCATTTTAAAAATCAAAATCTAATGATGAAATCATTATTATTGCTATTAGTTTGGAACCATGAAATCGGACTTGAGTTGATAAATATTGAATGGTGTTGCAATTATTGTGGGTGAAAGTAAGAGTTATTTGCTGAAAAAAATCTCTTATCAGTCGTGATATTAATGCTGTACAATTACCAATTTTATGACTTCAGGACACGTGTGGGGCAGCTTTTTCATTATGATGAACTAGTCTTAATTTTCACTAACTAGATAACTAATATGTTTATTACCATGTAGGTTCATTGCATCGCAACATAGTCAAGTATAGCATACAACATAAATGCATATCATTCACCATCTTGTGTTGAGACAGAACTGATTGTGGGTGGAGGGCCTGAATGAGGCTTTTGGTAAATGTGCATTCTGCAGTCACCCCACTCTTAATAGTTGCTTTATTGTTATGGCACATAAAATGAGGGTAATAGAAAGTGGCAAAATGGCTCAGGTGAAAGTTAGGGTGCTCTGGTTCAGGGTTTGAAATTCAAAAATGCTCTGCTATGTTTGGGGCCTTTCCTTTGACTTAATTCATTGTCGTTTTTTTTTATTAACACAGATGGGGTACATTCATTGACTAAGAACGTGTTAAGAAACAAGTGATGAACATTTTTTTATTATTAACGCTATTATCAATGATGTTAAAAAAACTAAAATTTTAGAAAAAAAATTTCATAAAACCATTGGTTTTTGATGTAAGAAAATTCTGAAATCTCAAAGTTCTCTATAAAAATAACTTAGTCATCAATAATTATAATTGGAAATTCTGTAAAATCGGATGACTTTGTGCTGAACCTTTGCATCAGTTGTCAGTAGTTCCGTAGATGATATTTTTTTACTCTTATGCTGTGGTGTAGTCCTAATGCTTTTCATTTACCTCCATGGACCCAGCACTTTACTTCAGGTGAAACAATGTTTTTATAGGTGAACTTATTAGGTAGCAACTACGGAATACATTGTGGCAAAAATATCTAAGCTTTCTTCAACACATACTGGAGCAGTGAATTCCTAAGTGAAGTGAGCCTTTGAGAATTCAAGGACATTTCCATTCGGGGCAAGTTGAAAGCAAACTTATAAGTATTATTTTAATGGATTGATGAAATTTAATTCAATTGAAATTATTTCATTGCTAAATAAAGATTTTTGACTGGGTGCCTTCACTTACTGAGGACTGAGGAAGGCTAGGACTTAAGAGACTCTTGTGAATGAGGAAGAAAAAATTTGCAATCCCTACAGGACAGTACATACTATTTTCTTGCCGACAATTATGTACAGTACACCCTTTCATAGTGCAGGATTAAGTTTTTTGAGATCATGTCATCTTCAGTTGTTCAAATTGGCATGAAGTACTGTGGTTATTCAATAGCCCTGTATTGAAGAAAGTAATTTCATAATTGTTCTCTGTATCCCAAAGATTTTGTTTTTTATTTGGTTTTATAGGAAAGGCATCCAGTTTAATCAAATTACCATTTTACTTATTTAAGCCATATCTATTGAATTAAGTGCTTCAGCAAAAGATTTAAACTTAGAAACTTGCAATTTTTTGTCTTTTGATGGAATCACGTTGACCTCTTAGGATGGTGCAATTAGCTCTTGATGCTAATAGTGCCATCTAATGGCTAAAAGCTTATCCAAATGTAAAGATTTTCCATGTGGTACATGTTTTTGATCCATTTACTTCATGTTATCTCCATAGGGTCAAGTTTCCTTGGCCTGCTTTCAGTTTATCTTTAATTTTAATTTTCTGAATGAGGATAATTTTGGTGTGCTGGTATTTTTTTCTCCCCCTAAATTTTTTCCATGTTTTGATTCCATGAAGC
The DNA here is from genome assembly GCA_963169105.1 of Ceriagrion tenellum. Classification (NCBI taxonomy): domain Eukaryota; kingdom Metazoa; phylum Arthropoda; class Insecta; order Odonata; family Coenagrionidae; genus Ceriagrion; species Ceriagrion tenellum. The sequence continues at coordinate 134,983,572 of OY720641.1, read as the reverse complement.
AATACTGCAATGCACCAGTCTGTCCTCCTAATGAAGCCTTGCTGCTGATATCTTTATGCCAAATTCCCAAAGGGAAGAGAATCTTATGCTTGCAGAATATGCATAATATGAGGTCGAATGCATAAAAGTTGAAGATGCCTCCCTCAATTGTGCATAAAAAGCTTCACTGGCTTTGCATGATGCAGTGATAAATGCCTTGTAAATTTAATGGATAACATTGTTGTTTTACTCACAAAATGGTTTTAATTCAGAAGGTTTACTTCTTCAACATAGCATCTAATCCTTGATACAAAGTAGCATGGGATGAAGTCACGTGATTGCGAAAATTTTGACAAAGTCATGTCTTCTGAAACCGTGCAGTTTTAGGGTTTACTGTACATATTGTATGAAGAATAGTATTGCCTGCTTCTTACGTTTTGTATCTAGAAAAGGTTCAGTGCACGTCAAGGTACACCTTTCATATTCAGTTCTCCTTATGGTTTATAAATTATTAAAATATGTTGATAATTGTTTAAAGATCTATTGCATGATCATAAAATTGGGGGAAATTTAAAGAAATTGTGTATGACAATGTTTTGAGAAGATAATTATTTCAGTTTTCTGTTAGGTGGAGCACCTTATTCATATTTATTCGTATGCATAACCTGCTGAAGCTGTATGTAAGACTTCAGTGGTCTGTGCTGTCATAAATTTTAAAAGTTTGATGATATGTGAGGTATGAGGCTGAGGACTGGCTTATCTTATGGTGTCACTCAAATATTATACTAAGCATCAGTGAAGTTTCCCTGAGAAGTGAAGAAACTAGAATGGGACTGATTTTGTTTAGGGGCATTATTTTCCAGACATATTATTATGATTCAACTATGATGGAGCAATGTAAAGGCTAACTGAAGATTCAAATATAGTAATTAAATGTTATGAAAGTGCTTTGATTTTAATTGTACTGGTGAATTTTGAATTTTATTGTCAGGAGAGTTGTCATTAAGTGTGATGTAAGTTAGTCAATTAACCATTTGAAAATGTGATTTTATGCTATGACAATGACTGTGTGTGTTGTATGTTAATTATTCTTTGGTTTGTGACCTGATGCTATAATAGTAATGAGATTTACTTTATAGTTAGAGCAGTGGTTCCCAACCTGTTGTTCGAGGACTCAGAAGGGCACTCACTCACAAGGACACATCGCATAATGGATGCTAAGGATGCAGTCAAAATACTTATTATTTGAAACTGGAATATAAATGCTGGAGAAGTGTGACGGCTTTCTACATTTCACACTGATGGTCAGAAGGTACCATGGCTATGGGTGTAAAGGCACTCACCCCATAGATGTGTAAACTGAATGGCAATGTGGGAGAATTTAAAACACTTAGTAATATTCCACAAACATATTACTAAGTGTTTTAAATTCTCCCACGATATGTTATTCCACCAAGTAGAGCCGTCAACAGTAGAAATGAATGGCAATGGTTCGGGGCTCACTGCTGGTGATTTTTTTCGGTTGAATGGAATTCGGAAACAGTGATAGATGCCTGATCCCACTCATGTGCAATAGCATCTATTGCTTTTTTTTATTTTTAACCTATTTCTTGCATTTTTAACTGACCCTCTTGGAAAAGTGTCGTAGACATCTGTGGAATTCTATGTTTTACCCGGAAATAGTCTCATAGGCAGGAGATAGTCTCATTGGCCAAATATTTTCTGATTTTGATATCCGAGAATACTAATTGGGAAAGACATGGCTCTAATAAGTCGAGGGACATTCTGGAGGCCATTAACGGTTGACAAAGATATAAATATTTATTATAAAGCGATGTGATTACTTAGAATTTCCTAGAAATTGTCCTATGTGGATATTTTCTACTCGCTTTTTCCTTTAGTCACAAAGAGATTACTGCCAGGATCGAGATGAAAACAGGTGCCAACAGCCAGGAGCACCTGTTTTCCCAAAATATGGCTGGCATTATGGAGTGCAAATGTGAGATACCATTTTTTTAATTTAATGTACATGTACGTTCGTCACTGACATCAATGAATATTTCATTGCACATGCCAGCATTTATTTTTCCTCCCCAGGAATCGACCAAAATTAAAAATTTTTAAGCAACCCAAAGAAATGACTCAATGCCATGACAGTGATGTAAAATTCCTGCAATTGAAATAAACATGGTTTGGGGAAGGAAATCCTGTTTTTTTCATTCCCTTATGATTTTTCTTTACTGGAATGTAATTTCTTTCTCTCCTCCTGTTTTGCTTTATTAAATACGTCGTTCCATGCTAGCTCTTGAAATGTCTCTTATCCATACCCTAGGCACCTGTTTTCATCTCTTTCCTGGCTGTCATCTCTTTGCGATTGAAGAAGAAATAGAGTAAAAAGTATCTGACTTGGAGCACAATTTCTAGGAAATTCAAAGTAATCACATCACTTTACGATAAATATTTACATTTTTGTCTACAGTTAACGGCCTCCAGAATGTCCCTTGACCAATTGGGGCCATGTCTTTCCCAAAAAAGTATTCTCGCCAAACAAAATCAGAAAATATTCGGCTAATGAGACTCCGTCTGTCTTTGAGTCTCTTTTCGGGCAATGTATAGAAATCTACAACTGTCTACAACATTCTTCCTAAAGGGTCTGTTGAAATTGTAGGATATAGGTTTACAGCGAAAATAAAAGTGATAGAAACTATTGTGCACGAGTGGAATCAGGCATCCATTGCTGTTTCAGAAACATATTCAACTGAAAAAAAATAACTAGCAGCGAGCATCGAACCCTCTCCATTCCCTTAATAAATCTATGGAGAGAGCGCCTTAATGCCCACGGCCATGGTGCCTTCTGACCATTAGTGTGAAATGTAGAGTATTAGAATGGGAGGAAATATAATAATGGAAATTTCTCACTAACCCAGGAGTTCGGAGCCGAAAGCTATGACACTTCCCTGACATTTTAACTCTAGTTTCGTTTCGTCTTCATCCTTAACATCTGTCATGGGATGTCTCAGTGGATGAGGGGTGTGCAAAATAAAGTCAATAATGGTATAAGTGAATTGAGAGTTGTTCTAAGAATTTTAATATTAATAATTTTTGTAGTGTACCATTTCTATAACATTTGGGAATGAGGTGTTCAAGGGGTATGTGGATCAAAAGAGGTTGTGAACTGCTGAGCTAGAGGACAACACAAGAGTAGAAATTTCATACTGCATTGATCATTTTGTGTTTTTAGCATGCTCTCCCGCAAGTGTTTCTTACCTACTCACTGTGAAAGGGATGAGATAATCATGCCTGGTAAAAGAAATTGAGGGTAAAAATTTATTTGGTGTATATTAAACCAATCTGTGCATAATGAGATAAATCCTCCATAGGAAAAGATGATATGAAACAGTGTAGTTTTGAAGATCCTAAAAATAAGTGATAAAAATCGTATTGAATGATGGATGCCCAAGTCTCAGATTACTGAACAATGGTCAGGCAGATGATATTGAAGTAATGCCAAATATTGACTGGCAATGACAGAATACCCTTAGTTTGGCTAGATGGCTTCATCAGCTCTGGGTAGGCCCTAAGCATTGGAAATGATCCCTTAGCTGCATTTTTTTGGCACACAATATTACTTTGGTGGTCATATATTGCCATCCTGTCTGGAGTTGTCAACAAATTTGAATTTTTTTAGAGCACCTGGCTACTCTTTGCATGTAAAATACTTTAAAATCTATCTGAATTTCAAATTGATCGTTGAATTTTTGCATTTCATGCATATTCATGACCATTGTCTGTATTATACTGGTACACTTCATTAAAGTGAGCAAGAAACAATTTTATATGCATCCTAGCTTTGTAGTAATTATTTCTGAGACTATAAATATATTTGTCTTTGTTTTGATGCAGTGTGATTTTTCTAATGCTTCATCAGCCCGTTATTACAAGGATATAGGCCATGCAAATCAAAGCTTAGGGTCGTTGAACTCTTCTGGGGTTTCCTACTGTATCAAATTCCTCATTCTGGTTTACATTTACGAAGGAAACTATTTTTTGTCATCATGAATATACGTATGGATTGTTAACTCTTATCCAGAAAGTGTTGCCTAGAATTCCACAGGCAGACTAAAAAACTATCTTTGTTGATAGTGCTGCCGCCACTCTGGTAATAATTATGTAATGTGGTGGTTCAAATGGAAATGCTGACAATAGATCGTACTTTATCACTATTTTCCTGCCAATAACAATAAATATGGAGTGAAATAAATATAGAATAAAATGAAGAACAAAAGCCTTGAGCCAAAATTCCAAAGTATCCAAAGAAAAACCATTTTAGAATCTCAATTAGTGTTATTATTTTTTATTACTGTTTTTTACTACAAATTTATTTTTATTGTTCATTATATATGCATTTACCATCATAAATGACCTTTGAAATGTTTAATTTCTCTAAAATTAAATATGAGATAGGGTATATAGGCTGCCAAAAATTTTAGGAATTCATTATACATTCACAGATTGTACATGAAATCGTGGCTATCTTAGCTGAATAAATAGTTTGAGGTTTCACTTCCACAAAACATGTTCGCAAGGGAAAAATTGGATTTTAGAAAATCTTATAAAATGACTGTACCAACCAACAAGTAAATGTAAACACCAGTTGTTAACATTTAACGAGACATTGGAGCACTTTTGAATAAGTCGAATACTAGGGGTTTCTTTCACAATCTCGACTTATTCTACTCAATTCAACAATATTTGTGATTTTCTAATCCTATCGAATCCCTATAGATACTGATAATGAAAATATAAATCTATGAATGAAAGATAAAACAGGAAATCTGAATAGTCTTCGTATACCATTGCCTCGAACAGATTCTTCTTGGTCAACTGAGTTTGAATTTTCGGTCCTTGTTTACCAACACTGTTTTCCAGGATAGTACTGATAAATTTCTGTATAGAGAAGGCACTGCATTATCTTGAATAATGCCATGCACACTGAAGTTTGATTTGGTGTCTGACAACCATCGACGTGGGCTCACAATGAAAGCTTCATATGCCTCTTGCACATTTCGCATAACAGATCTTTCCTCCCTAACATCCACAAAGTTATTCCGATATATCATAAATAATCAGCTGTAATTTAAAACTGCACGCTGTTCATATCTCTTCAACTGTAAAGTGATAACCATCTCAGGCTCACGATAACACATACGTACTGCAGCCATCAACAAATCAGCAGAAGTATCCACTTAATCAGTAATACTTATGTCTGTGTGAACTAATGGTGGAAAATGAGGCAACACTACCTAGGCAACGAGACCACAGATTTGAATCCTTTATGTATATTCGTGATTTTGATCTAGGACGCTTTCCTGGCACTCTTGGCAGCCTCTGTGATTGTTTCCTTTTGAAATTTTGGCCAGAGTTAAGATAAATTCTAGTGGAAGGCTCGAGGAGAGTTCACAAGGAAATTTAATAGGATAGCATGAAACATTTTGAAGTTTGTTAAATAAGTTATGGTGACTTAAGCGTTTTTTTCTGCCTCCTAAATCAAATCTATAAAGTTGCATCAGGCACAATATTCAAAATGTTATTTTTTTAATAGTATAAATGTTTTCACATTTTCATAAGTATGGATGTATTTGAAAAATTCTCCATTACATTTTTTCTTTGGTGAATGCAGTTGTCTTTTTTTGTAATTATAAAAAAATTTAATGAGATGAAAAATATTTTGAAAATTATTTTATTCTTCTCAATTAATTTAACCCTTTGAGTGTGGCATGACGTGATATCACGTCATGGTTGTCTTTACGCTGATGCTGATGACGTGATATCTCGTCAAGGGTACCGTTTTCAGCTTTTACTAGGGAACTTTCACAAGGCCCCCTCGTGAAAGCTGGAAATCTCACGGTACCTATGACGTGTTATCACATCATCAACACCAGCATAAAAAAACCAATACGTGACATCACATCATGCCGCACTCCAACGGATTTCAGAAGTTTAAGGCATTCAAGAAACTTTTAGCTCTTGGATTGGAGAAAATTTTTGATTCTTCCTGCCTCTTGTTGTAGTTGATTATGATGTATCTTCAGTGAGAGGCAGAATTACACGGAGGGAGAGTTCGCAGATTCCGTCCATGTGGTGTCAGTTAGTACTGATATTTTGCTAGTGTTGTTCCTTCCACACCATCATCCAATTGGAGGGGTGAACATTGAAGTTGGTGGAGGACTACAGTATCAAAACATTGGTGCTCTCTATCTCCATCATTTAGTGAGAATCGTGCGAACTCCTCGTCCAATGTGTTTGTGTGGAAAATGTTAGTGTATGTAAAGTGTGTTGTTGCTTTGTGAACATGAATTCTGATGGCAAGCATTTGTATTCCCTCCCAACTTGTTATGTGATGCTGTAGTGCCAATCGCACCCCCGTCTCTCCTGCCGTGAGCAACCGAACGCCATTCCCACGGAACGTGCCCAGCCGCTCAACCTTCCACAGCGGGCAGAACCGGCAGCGCGGTGGGGGCGGAGGGGGGCATGTGGGCGTGGGAGGCGGCGTCGGGGGAGGGGTGGGGGGCGTGATGGGGGGTGGCGGGGGCGGCAATCAGTCACTGGTGGGCAACCCCTACGGCCCCGCCTCGCCGCTGCTCTCGCAGGACGGCACGCACTCGGCGAGGACGTCGTTCTTCCACAAGCTGTCGTCCCGCTTCTCTAAACGGTAGGTGGGGCCCTCTCTCTCCTGTAAACGGACCACCATGGAAAAGGAAGACCTGCCACTGTTGTCACCAAAGTAACAAAAAATTGTACAAATGGGGAAAATCATTCTCACGAGCTAACAAAAACAAAGAAATGGGGTGGTTCCGTCTCAGGTTCTGTCGTGCTTGCTCTCTTGTGAGCCCTCATTCAACTTGGTTATTGAAAAGTTAACATGGAGTGGGTGAAATGGGTTACAAAGTGTTGTTCTGTGCAGGGAAACAGTGAAATAACTTTCAAAGGAACTTGTTGACTGGGGAGAGTTGCATGTAATAAAGTGCTTTGTTGGCTTCTTCAGTTTTACTTATTGTTGGGGCACCATTGAATGCCTTTTATTATTTTATACGAGCTAGATGGTTTATTACTTTTTAATTAGTTCACGCACGCACACACAACATTTTCTGTTTTTGAAGGTCAATCGTCAAGTTGGACTGGCTTTATTTTATTAACAGTGTCTACAAACAGAGTGATTTCATTAATCATGTTGTGTTTTAAATTTCCCTGCTACACTGATGTTTTATGATTTTCTCTGATTACTCTGCTAATGCTTGAAATTTAGGTCTTTTTTTGTCAAACAAAGTGGTGTTCTTACATGAAGAGCGTATGTTATGGTAAGTGCCTTGTGCGTTGCTTCTTGATTTTGTCCATGAGGACATTGATTGGAGCAAAGGGGAAGACTCAATGGGGTTGGCATATTGTTTTGGAATGGTAATATAAAACCTTCCTCAATTTTTACCATTTGTGCTCACTAATTGGTGGATTTTCTCTGCTCTAATATCCTAAACAACTGATGTGGAGTGCGTTTGCCATGAGTTATCTACTTCATTGAAGTTGACTAAGAGCTGATTTATTACCTTGTTTCTGGTCAGATTGACTAAGCTTTTCATTAATGTGAAACATCACTTCAGCATGGCTTTTAAAATTGTGGTCATAAAGTGGTGGTGTAGATTTTTCTTATTTTTGTGGCACATAGTCAGTGATTGGTGATTTTGACCATTTTTTTCTTTTAGAGATTATTGCAAGTGATTATTAACCAACTATGTAGTTGCTTTTTTCCTGCGAGTTATCCAAGAAAATGTTTTTGTGCTCTATTTTTTCCCCATGACATCCTGTAGTTTTGTACATACATAATCCAGTGAGTGGCCATTTTGATACACCCTTGAGTATTTATGATGACAAAGAGAAGCTGACCTACTTGACATTGTAATCAGAAACAAAGACTCATGTCTTTGGTCAAGAAATTTAAAAAAAAATATTTGGGAATGCATGGAGGACCAATGTTTTTTGGTGGAGTCGTCGTAGTATTCAAGTATAAGTCAGTACCTTGTATCCCCAGTGGGTCTATGCAACAGCTTTCAATTTTGTTTCATTACATTTTGATAGCCCTCATTGTTGTTTTTTTCAGTTAGTGATTTTAAATCAACTATTCCCCTGAAATCCATTCATATTTGCTTTCAAGAAGTTTTATACCCTCTGATTGTGTGTTGACATTTGTAGAAAATTGTCATTGCACTCTGAATGCTCAGCATCGATGAAATGTTAACGTCATGCAAAAATCAACTTGAGTATTTTGCCTTCTCTGGGACAGCATGCTGTAATTGACAGTGTGGATGGAGTAGGGGGGGTTATGTTTTTCCCTGGAATATACGTCACGTGACCTACAATATTTTGTTTTGATTTGTACATAGGTGGCTTTAACACATCTCTTGTAAATGGAAGTTGTTATGTTGTTATTCATTTTAATTGAAAATGCCTTTCCTATGGAAGAGGTAAGGACTGGTTTGTATGAACTGGGAAGAATGGCTAATTGGTTTTGAGTGGTGTTTTTGAGCTCTAATTGCTAAGTAATAAAAACGAGGGTAGTCGAGGTGTGATCCTGCTAAAGTGAGATATGACTGCTGTACGCTCTCCATTGCGTACAAACGTATGTGTGGATGTGTGCATATGGATGTCTGCATGCAATTTGTCCTGCACCATGAAATACTGGAAGTGGGTAATTAATTTGTATAATCTGAATGACATGTCCATATTTGGTTGACATTACTTTGCAATGGTCAACTATGAGCTGCACTTTGATATACATATATCACTTTGTTTTCATCGGTGAATGTTATGTGTGACTGTTAATTTCAGCTGAATAAAAAGCTATCTAATTGATCACACGTGTTTATTTTATTTCATGCATTAGGTGCAACTTGCATAATGCATTGAACCAAGAGGTATTTACATTATTTGAATGGTGTCTCCAGTCACCTCCCCCCAATCACCCTCCCCCTCTTGCCTTGGCTCTCCCTCCCTTTCCTACCTTGGCTCTCTCCCTCTTTCTCTCTCTCCCCATTTACTGTCTCTTTGTTTGATAAACGTGTTTTGCTTGTATGTGTGTGTGTGTGCGTGCGCGTTTTGAGTGTAAGCAAGTCTTTTGTCTTTATCTGATAATGATGTTGATGAATGACATGTTCAATAGTTTTGGTTCACTTTATTTTCTGTGCTGGTTTTGAATTAATGGAAAAGAAATGATAAATGTTACCTGTTATTAAATGTTTCTTTTGTTTCAAATTAAGTCAATAAAATTGAATGTAAAAAATGTTATATATGTTAATACATATTCAGATGTGCTATGGTGTCGCAAAAGTTTTTTTTTGCCATTATGTTTAACCTTCTCTGAGTTGCTCCCGTTGTTTAGAATGCTTTTTTGAATTTCAGACCCATGGATCAGGTCCCTAGACATGTAGTTAGGTATGTTTGCCATTTTTTGCATTTTCTCTTCTAGTTGTAGTTATGATAATTTCCCTCAGCCAAGACTTTTATTTCATATATATTTTAATTTAAATGCTTCTTGTAAATCAAATATTATCGTGATTATCAGTAACTATTTCAATTTTTTACTTATTATGCATCAATGTTTTGCATGGTATGTGAAAGAGTGAATCATTATTGGTCTTGAGGAGTAATATTTATTGACAAGCCTAGCCTCAATTTAGTCATGCAAAGTCACATTTGGACTACCCTTATTTGATACTAAAACATAGAGAGACGGAAAAGTCGATTTCTCTCTTGGAATGTTTGAATTTAGAAGTATTCATTTTGTATTTCATCCTTTTACTTAACTCGTAAATTTACTGCTTATAGTGTTAGTCACAAAATGCATGATCAGTTCCAGAATGAGTGTTCCTGTCACTCCATCCAATCACAAAATGATAAATTGCTTACAACTTAAACAATGGCTTTTTTATGCTGAAATCTCAGAAGAGATGATTAATGCATGTCAAATGAGCTGTGAGAATATGAAACTAAAGCAATTGTTTTGTTCAGAGCGTAATTCATGTGCCATATTTGTGTGTATCTGTGTTGTGAGCAGCCTTGACATGTCTATCCCTTGGTTTGATTCTTCTTCTCTTATATTTTTATGTCAAAATTTGGGGATGTGTTTGGCATGCAGCAGTCAGGTGAATGATGAGCAAGTGAAACCACGGTCGCTTCGCTTCACCTGGAGCATGAAGACAACTTCATCCCGGAATCCGAATGAAATCATGGCTGAAATAAGGAAGGTGAGGCTTGACATGAGCTTTTGAATTTTGATTCCATGCATAGTGCCCAAGTTGTGTAATTTCTGTAAGCATAGGAAACATGGCTGAGGATCATTTATCCAGAATCCTGAAGTTTCCTAAGAGCAGAACTATTCTCTAGGATTTTTTAAAATGTAAGATGTGGTCATTATTGAGTGATGTAATTGCTGTAAGTACCGACACTTCCTGATGATGGACATTTACCATTTTCCTTGGACTTGGGTGTCCATGAGGTGCAGTTTTAACTGCTGAAACAAGTATGATTGGCATGAAAGCTAATTATTTATTTCATTCCACTATATCAGCTATCAAGTTTATTTAGATACAGTGGGGAAAAATGCAAGCTCTATCATCATTTTTGTATAGATAAGTGATAATATCAAAATGAAGTAAAAAGTCCATCCATCTCTTACTGTGTAGCAAAGGTAGACATTTTTTGGTTGGGCATGGCCAAGGGGTGTGTGACAGAAACTGTTGGGACACGGATAAGTGGTGGATGAAGGGGGTCAGGGATTGGTGATCGAGCAAATTGCCAAATTTCCAAACATTTGTAATACAATTTCTAAGAATTTTGAGATTCTTTGAAGAAGTGACAGGTTCGTGACAGACATTTAATCGTTAGCACTAATTGAAGTCCACATCTCTGTAGTCACTGCGACGTACTGGGCTTCAGCCAGGTATTCTCTAACTATTTTGGAGACAGAGCTGTTCATCTCATTAAGGTACTTGTTACAGAGGATTTTTCTGGAAGGCATTACGTACCTTGGTTCGAGATGATTAATAAGGTTCCTATAGCCCTCATTTTCGGCAACACTGTAGGGTTGAAGGTCTAAGCAGACCATCTCTAAAATCAATCTATTGATCTTCACCGCTCTGGGATCACTTGAGTTGAATGTATTTTTTGTATCACAAACTTCACCCAGTGTCGGTAATTTTTATTCCCAACATCGATAGTGAAGTATTTCCAAACTTGAGAAGCCATATCAATGTGCTTTTCGAGTCAATTGCCACCTGAATTGCTAAATTCACTATTCCCGGCAAAATCCACAGCACAAAATATTCAGATATCTTTACACAAGAGATGGGCTGCCGGAAAATTTGGCCACGCCGCTGTCGCAGAGTTCACATTTGTGGCGTGCCGCCGTCATATAGTTGCTGGATATTTGTGGAGTATGATATTTTGCTCACAATAAATTGGTGTGAAAAATTACACAAATAAGACTTTGAGGGGGTATGGGTAGAAATTGGGTTATATACGAACTAATACCTGATTAATTGCTCTCATTACAGTTTGTCTTCCTAATATTAGAACTGAGCATAAATCTTAATACTAGATGCATATTTAGTCATCTCATGAAAGCTTTTTTGTTGTGGAATTGAAAAAAGTTAATTTATTATACAGTAAATGCTGAGATCTGGTACTCAAGCAACCAGAATTCTCTGGCATCTATCACGATCACTTGTCAGTTTGAACATGGAATAACATTTCATATATATTGGAATTTCTTTCATTTGTCACCATTTGCAACAAGTTCGTAACCTTGATGGCAGGTAGCTTAGTTGGTAAACTGCGAATAATTCAGTTCTATGTGCTAAACGCTTAATAATTGTGTATCCACAGCATAATAGTATTCGAAAAAATGTAGCATTATTTTGTGGTTGTTTTGGTAAAGTTTCAAACCTCACTCCATGATGTGGATGGCTATGAATAAACTTCAAGGACGAAAGCAGAAAAGTGATGTCTTAAGTTGGATTATTAGATTGTACTTGCATTGACTACAACGGGAGAGAATTATAACGTTATCATGAAAGGATTTTATGTTGTTTAAGCAGCTGAAAAATTTAACTATCCGACAATGAAGGCAACAATGGTGGCCTCTCGCAATGATAGAAGGTTAATCGTCTAACTATAAAAAGGTATACTAAGGATTTCTATGTGAAAATAAGACAATGCTGAATGATGCTGTTTATTCTGTGTTAAACATTTTGTGCATTGAATTTGACAAATGGTTGGATTTTGACAAGGATACCCTATATGACAACATTAAACACAGATGAAATAATGGAAAGGGAACTAAATCAAATGCAACCGGCAAGGAGATAAAAGTGACTATGAGAGAGAATATATCGCTCTATTCTCATGGTGCGTCTTTTCAAACTAATTTAATGATGTCATAAAATTCATTGGCTCATCAATGGTGTTCTGTCATCTAGACTGTCACACTATTTCACCCTCTGTATTCAAATTTTTACTAGAGAGAAGGAAGGCATGCTGTTAGATGGAAATTCAAGGTTTATTTCAGAAAACTGTCAAGGCTATATCTCTTCAGCCATCAACATCAGTTTCATGAGAAGAGACGAGTGCTAGTCCAGTTGATGACCCCTGTGCAATATCTACTGGAATATGATATTAGACTCAGTCAAATGATGGCTTCTTGTAACTTTATTGCCATTTTGACCATTGCACCATTTTTGTGTCTGTGGAAGTAGTTTCATTTAGTTTGATTATCTGCCGACTAAGGCAACCTTTTCATTATTGCTTCCAATGGGAGAAAAGTATATGGTTCATGGCAGCATCATCTGATGGCCTGAAGTCTGAAGGACATTCCTCGGATTTTGTGGAGAAAATCTCCTTGCATCAAAGAGAATGGAAATCTCTCAGTGCCTCACATATTTGGAGGCAATGTATAACTTCTTGGGAGTGAAATGTTGCGATTAGAAAAATACAGGCTATATTTTACTGGTTTATATTAATAAAGTTATTTACTTGATTTTTGTTTATTTTTATATCTATATGCCTAATAAGAATTAAATAGAAGTTTACCTATTTTATTTCTGAAGGCATTTATCTCACGCAATTGGCAAATCCCATGTCTCATTTATTCTGGATAGTTGGTAGATTACTGTACCTTTTGGCTAAGAGTTGATGATCGTAATGAACAAAATGGAACGTAACGAAACTGAACCAATATAAAGTAACTTGTAATAAATCATTCTCTGATAACTTTGCTATTGTCTATATTCATAGGGAGCCTGGGAATTTTATTTTTATTCAACATTTCAACAATACCCAACAATTGTATGTTCAGAAATTTGTATCTATCAGCGCAGTTATACAAAATTAATGGTGTGAAATGTGTGCCTGAGGATTTTATGCATATTGTGGCATTAGTTTTTCAAAGGATCATTTGTTATACATTAAGCCTTATTAAACAAATTAATCATACCTGATATTGCAAATTTGCTATGTAAATTATTTCATGATAAATTTTGATAACTTTAACCTTCAAGTGCCGGATTCAAATGTCCAAGAGTCACCCTTCCCTGCTGGAATTAAATTTAGCTCTTTAAACTCTTCCTGAAGCAATAAACTTTAATATCTCCAAAGCTATTTAAGATAAATAGTTCAAATGAAAAACACGTTAGTTTGCATAAGGTTTGCTATATTTATGTAATTGACTTAGTTGCCATCACCAACTTTTAAGACTTTCTGAAATGCTTCTTTTTGGGAAGTATGTGATTGGGAATTGATTTTTCTACTTGGGAAGGTGAAGATTTATCGTGGAAATGATTTATAGAATATGAACTAATAATTCATTCATAAATTGCATCTAATATCAACTCTCCATTACTTTAAATGTAGTGTGATACTCAACAAAACAGTTGAACATGCACACTGAACTCACTTCACAGTTGATCTAGATCTTGAACTTTTCTCATGACATGGAGTGTAGTAATGGTGTGTGTGTATAATCCCTTTTCCAAGGTGGCTGAAGTACTGGCTAACCATACAGACGGCCAGGGTACAAATCCCTGCAGAGGAAGATATTTTTCACTTACTTGAATGTCTTGTGGAGGGCACTTCAAGTACAGTAATCAGTCTGTCGGATGAGACCTTAAGCTGTGGTCTCCTTGGCATCTTTCATTAAGAGCAGGCTAATGCCGACGCCAGGTTTCTGTCACCCTTCCTCCCTTATCTGTCCCCTATGGCGCAAATGACCTTAGCCGTCGGTCGCCTCCCCAAATATCCAATCCATCCAATCCCTTTTCCAAACACACACTGCACCTAAATGCCTCTGCAGTTCCCTTTCATGGGCCACTACCTGTAGCCCTTTGCTTCCAAGCAGCGCAGAGGTCATCCATCCCTGTGATGGGTCTCCTCTGTGAATGCTGCACTGTAACTGGGTGGTGATTGTCAGAGATTTTTGAATTTCTGGAAAAGGCAGGAAATTCTCGTAACTGTCGGGGAGAAACTGGAATAGGAATCCTCGTTATTTTTCTACCAATACGTTTATCGGCCAGTCTTTCCCGCTCTTTATTTCACCAACTAAAACTAAAGTCTGTTGCTGACGTGCATGGAATAAACATCATCAATTTGTGGAACATTCAGTTGTGAATCTTAGCTATTTAGTTGTGAATCAGACGTACATTGTAACCCTTTTGTATATCTTTATTGCGATATTTGCCTAGTAGTGTTAAAAATTCATGATCACAATGTATTTCGCTTATCACAAGGAATCCGAGGCTATGTTGTTCGGAAAATTTTACCTCACTTTTTTTCCGAGAAACAGGTCAAGAGGTAGCTGGAGCACCCAAGCTTATAGTAATTACATGCTTGCAGTTCTAAAATTATGAGACTATGATTATTAAAATGGTTATGCAAGTACGATCTCACGTGAGAACAAAATCTTACGCAAGATCATCTTTGACTCCCATGCCCCCCTTCCTTGCCTTCTCTCCCATTTTTTTTTTTCCCACTTTGACTCCCATGCCTTGAGACTGCAAGAAGAGCCCTCCTCCCCTCCCCACCTTTCATGCTCGACGCTATTATTGAATGGCCCCCTTAGCTCCCTCTCGAAGCAATTTAGTCGGCTCACAAACTACCTCAAATATGATATTCCTGAATATGATGCTGCCATTGCTAATTACCTTGCTAATTAATTGCTAGTTAAGAATTTTTATGCAAACACAGTTTGCATCGCTCCAGTTACTAATAATGATATTACTTAATAGAAACGAATGGATAAGTAGTTTGTTTCTAGTAAATTAAAGATTGTGAAACATTAGGATATTTAATTATTCTCTCCACCATGTCCATGTCCTTATTCATTCAACAATGATAAGTTATACATGACTCTTGTGCGTCACAGGTCATTTTTCATTTGTTATTCAAATTGAAATCAACCCACAAGTTTGTTGAGCTTGGCAACTGGGTTTTTGGGCAAAATTCACGACAACACAGCAGTTGAGAGGAAATAATTAATTATCATGATGTTTCACAATCTTAAATTTATTAGAAACTTGTTGTTATTAGAAACTTTACTTAAATTTATTAGAAACCAGAGTTGAAATTATTTTTCAGTTATGTGAAGTTAAGAATTAGAAAGAAATCAAATTGTAGTTAGTTGTAAGAATCAGTGTGTGACTCCAGTCATTGGTTCTTAAACAGGTGCTGGATGCCAACAACTGTGACTATGAGCAGAGGGAACGTTTCCTGCTGCTGTGCGTCCATGGCGACCCCAACACGGACTCGCTCGTGCAATGGGAGATAGAGGTGTGCAAGCTGCCAAGGCTATCGCTGAATGGCGTCCGCTTCAAGCGCATCTCGGGCACGTCGATCGGCTTCAAGAACATTGCCTCGAAGGTGGCGAACGAACTCAAGCTCTGACTTGGGCCTCCCCACTGCTGCAGCAGCGGCAGCGGCCCCTTCCCCCTCGCGCCCTTCTTCATGCCGCCCCCTGGCTCGGAGGGCGCCCTCGAGGAGGCCGACGAGGAAGGGGAAACGGAGCAGCAAGGGCACCAACAATTGCACCAACATCGGCCTCCGGAAGGGGGAGGGGGGGCCAGAGAGGTGGGAGGGGGCAACGGCAGGGCCTGGGACTCTCCTGGTCGCCACCCTGACTGACTTTCCAGAAAGACTCGTCTCGCTCACTTCTCACCCCTCTCTCTCTCTTTCCCTCTTTCGTTGTGTCTCTTGTTGTCGTGGAGAGTGCTCGGGTGGGAGGAGAGTGTAGAGCAAAGGGAAATCCACGAGCAGCCTTCCCCCCACTCCAACCACTCTCTCTTATTTTGCACGCCTGTCTGCACAAGTGAATGTGCCATTGCAGCGTGCGATGAATGAGAGAGAGGGAGTGTGTTTTAGTCGAGCCGTGCCTCCACTTTACTCCTGCCTCTCTTGTTTGTTTGCCCTCAACTCCCCTCCCCCCCCCCCCCCCCCCATTCCCCCCATCCAGCTTCATTCGAGCGTCAACCCTGATGGAGGTTTCCTGTAGATGCAACAGTAGGTGTCATGTTGTTGCTTTCTTCTGACAGTGGTGAGCCTCCTAATGTGGTGCCCTGTGTGCAGATGGTTTATAATTTGAAGCGTGTTCATGTTGAGTTCTACACTTTTGAGTTGCTCCAAAATGTATCATATTGGATTAAGATTTGAGAGCAGCACTTCAAATTTTGATCTCTCAAAACATGCAATTTATTCTTTGATTTCACAACCACTGCCTCTGTTAAATTTGCAGCATGACTTCCAGTGGCTGTGCACGTCAAGTTCTATGTACTAGTAGTGGGGATTTTGGGGAAATCCATCATTGGGCACAATTTCAAGTCGAAATTTCTTCATAGTATTTCTTTTGATACAGGCTTATTTTGTTCCATAGCTGGACTAGGTAAATTATTGCTTTATCACGTTGTAAGTATAAACATTTTTTGGTCACCTTCATCATGCAAAGTTCCTTTTTTTTCCTTCTCTGCATCTGGATTATTCCTTCGCTCTCCTTTGTCCCGCAAAGTAAATGCCAGCCCAAGAAGTAACATGGTTGTTGAAACAGATGCTATGTTTGTGCTCATACACTGAAGCCTTATGAAACACCAACCCAGTGGTAATCCTTCCCCTGAACTGGGGACTAGATTGATATGTCCA
The DNA here is from genome assembly GCA_963169105.1 of Ceriagrion tenellum. Classification (NCBI taxonomy): domain Eukaryota; kingdom Metazoa; phylum Arthropoda; class Insecta; order Odonata; family Coenagrionidae; genus Ceriagrion; species Ceriagrion tenellum. Next base: position 134,966,367 of record OY720641.1, on the reverse strand, counting down.
GCCCATTGTCCCGTGTGCTCGACTGATCTGTGTGTGCATTGTGGTGGACTTGTTTCATTGTTGTCTGTGTGGAATGGTGCTTCATCGAGAAGCATTTATGTGGAGGCAATGGTGCCGAAGATTGGTGAGTGGAGGGTGAGAAGATTGGTGAGTGGAGAGAACTGCACAACGACACAAAAGATGACTGTGGGGACTGGAAAAATTTCCTTTTACAAAAATAAAAAGACAAGTATGAGAGGCCTCCCTGCATGTTAGCTGCTTTGAATGCATCTCAGTTCTCCAACATCTTTTCAATGTCTCTATAGAATTTGAGACTTAAAAGCTCAGTGTTCCACGAAAGAATTGTTCTCCCCCTTACCTTAAATGAAATGTCCCATGATAGGGAGTGTTCCAGGATATGAATTGTTCAAGGCAAAGAGGAAATTGTCCCATGGAACTGTGATTTGATGAAATTGTTTCAGAAATGCCTGTCTGAGAGAGAGAGAGTATGCTTCAAAGGCATTTTTTTTTGTATGTACTCCCACCCCTGCATCTGAGTAATTGAATAAGTGACTGTTGAGCGAATGTAGAAAATTGTTAATGCATGAATGCTGTCCTTGTGAATGTTTCCAGATTCTTTTATTTTGGTTCCACGATAGTTGAGTTGGCACAGTGTTAGCACCACTGCTCCCAAAAATACAACACGTATCAGTTGAGGGCTTGCAAGGCTGTTGCCCTTACGCAGAATGAACGTTTTGAGATTAAATACATATAAATATGCATATATGATGTGTTCGGTGCATGTAGATAGTTCTCACAAAGATGGGAGTTTATAGTGGAGAAAAGAGGGAGACAAACAGTTTTGGTGATTTGTGTGGAGAAGTTGAAATGAAATGTGATCTTATTTAAAGTACACCCGGGAGGTATCAAGAGTTAGAGCTGTTATTCAACAATAGTTGCACTGGTCGTTTGTGGTAGGTGAAAGTTCATAGAGGGTGATTGCTTACTCACCAAGGTGATATGAAATGTATCAGAGAGAATAGGGGAAATTATGAGAATGAGTGTGAGGCATGGAGTGTCATGAATGTTGCACCTCTTATCACCTCAAATCATTTAAAATGTGTCTTAATTTAGTTGTAATGGGAATAATTGTCCTGCCATTGCAGCTTTCAAACTCAAAATTGGCTTTGTCAACTTAACTCTTCCATTCTCCGTGTTTCAGTATGCTTTTCTTTGCCACTAATTTAAACCAAGCCAGTTTCTACCAGATGTTCATCGTATGAAAACTGTCTTTCCCCCATTGTTCTACTCATATTTGGTAATATCTTTAATTTAAGGTAAACCTTAAAGCAATTACGGAAATCATGTATAAATATACAATGCTGATAGTCCTAACCTGTCTTTTATTTTTATCTGATGTGTATATCAGAGCCATGTTAAATGGTTGATACTTTCAGCTTTCAAAATTAACTACACATCTATCTTGGTTTACTAGTTGACCTTTCAATATTTCCTGTCGTTTTACTACATCATTGTTTTTCCTTGTTAAACCTGTTAGGAAGTGGTGCTCCTTTTATTTTCTGCATCACACATTTTTATTGAGCTTTAAAAATACATCTTTCTGTGTCACTTATTTCTTTCGTCATTATTTCATGAACAATTTTGAAGGTGGTAAGTTAAAAAATTATGAATGTTGTTCCTACTCCCTCTGTCTGTCATATCTACTTCCACATTTTTAATTATTTGTTGTTTCTACCGTCAAATTGTATGTGTGAAAAAGTTGCAAGGGTTTTAGTGTATGATTGATTACAGTTTTAGCTAATGGTGACCTTGCCCTTTGTATGACAACAATGGTAATTCAATTATTATTTTCTTCGAAGTTGCTAAAGAGGTGTTTAGGAATGGGATATCGAGGTATTCTTTTTGCTCTACCACTTCTCATTTTGAGTGGTGCTACAAAAGAGTCCGGGGTTTTCTGCATTGATGTGTTTTTTTCCCCTTTATAGAGTTTGTGGATATTCAATTGTGAACTGCAGGAACTGGCCATTTGTGCTGCATCCATTTTGATCGCTGGTTGATCATTTCCGTGAGGTGTGCCAGTGTGGTTCGTGCATTCTCAATGATATTTGTAATGGTTAAAAAGCATGAGTGGCTTTGATTATGGCAACAAATTAAATCTAACCTTGTAGAGAAATTATGGCATTGCTGTGGCAAAATTTGCAAATGAAAATTTAGTGGTGACAATTTAGTAGCTTTAATATTGAATAAATATTAAAAACAATTTGTCAAGTATTATTCTCTCTCCATTTCTTTCACCTTATTTTGCGCTCTCTATTTCCCAATATAAGTCATTACTCGGGCATCTCACCACTCCCTCTGTATTTGTAGACTTCCAAGTTCTCGTGCCATATTTATTTGTTGGGCTTTCTTATGTACTACTGGCGACTGGGAACAACAATTTTTGTCTTTCCATTCACATCCACATCCTCCTTCCATTATTTCATAAAAGCAGGGTGTGCTGTTTGCACTGTGTCAGTGTGCCCTTGCACTCTTTTACAATGATGTGCAAATGGTTGGCTAATCACTGAAACACTGGAATAAATGTAATTTTCTCTGACTGAATGAATGGCTGTGTGTTTGGATGGAAATTAGTCATGCAGACGGTTGAGTCTTTGATGAGTAATTGAATCTTTGTGCTTAGCAAAGCCAAGGGTCTCCCCGTCACACTTCATTAGGGTCTCTAGCCATTGATTTTTGTGTGCATGGGTGACTGCAGAGTGCTACTTTATTTTCTTTTGAGGAAATGAAAAGTTAGTAGAAACATCTGAGGCTAAGACATGTGTGCTTGAACTCTTGGTGTGAAGTCTTTCTCATTGAATATGACCCGTGCTCTTAAAGCGTGGCTCTCGCATTGTGTACTTACCCAGGATCCCCGTCTCTAGAGTGGCTGGCCGTACTGAAGGCGGAGATGGGAACAGGATACTACCCGACGGGCAAGTGATGACTGGAGTTTCTCCCACCTATATGCTTACAGTCATCCGTTTTTCCTTGGAGACTTTTAACACTGTTGGGAGGTCAGGGGTTGAGTGAATCAAGTGATTAATGAAAGAAAGTGTACATTACGTAACAAAAATAAGAATTTTGGGAAACCATATTACTAGCCTGTGTTGTGTATGTTTAGGTTGGTGGAAAAGACGTTCTTTTGGAGTTAAACCATACAAATGATTGCTGTAACCAATGAGGTAGGGGCTTGTGCCAAGAGGCACCTGTGTCCTAGTTCCATGAAGTTGGTTGCTGTCTGGGGAAGTATTTTCATTTTCCTGCGCAAGTACTTCATGAAAAGAGAACTCTCACAAGATTATCTTGAAAGGATTGTATATTCTTAAAAAGTGTTCTTTTTGACTTGAGTAATAGTGTTCTGGATCTGTTGAGCACATTTTAATGTGGGATAAAATATATATATATATATGTAATTTATTGATTTCATGATGTGTTGGTCATGTTTAGCACATAAAAATGCCTTTATAAAAAGAGTTACTTATCAACCTTGTAGATACTCAGTCAACTTCCTCATGTAAAATAGTTGCTTTGACACTGTATTTTAATATTATCGTGATAATCATCATACGTGGTGGCAGTTGAGTGTGGGGAAAATATTGACTGTAGTGTTAAAATTTATAATAAAAATTAACTGGTCCATGAAGTGTTAATTGGAGTTGGAGATTATGTAGACTTTCAATCTTTGCCTATGTTAATATCTTACTCATTGCTGCACTGGAAACTCCCTAGAGGTGACTTAATTTTCTCAAATTCAATTTATTTAGAAGAATTGGAAGCTTGTTGATAATGTTGGATATACTTAAATTCCAAGTCCTTCCTTTCTATTGTTGGCTAATATTTCTGGTGTACATAGCAAATTGGAATGAATATTTCTTAGATGTTTTGACAGTCCATTCACTTATCATTTTGTATATATATTTATACATATATTAAATTGTGAATTGTCTATATCTGCAGCCTCCTTCGGTATGGAATCCATGCTAAGCCAGTGGTTGGATGATACACCTTTCTAAAAAAACACTATTTTTATTGATTAAAATTATTTGTTAAATTACAATTGCCATTGGTTGATTTCTTTTTTGCCGTTTGTTTGTTCATCGATCACTGAATAACTGCTGCTTTTATAAAACATTCCATTTCATTCAAACATTGCATCTGTCTCACTGCTGCTGGTTTTCCAAATCTCCTTCTTCTCATATTTCGTTTGCTGGTTACACATCGAGGAGGTCCCGTCAGGGTGTTATTCAAGGTATTTTTTTAAATTATCTTAGTATTCTTTTAAATATATTGATATTGCAAGTGGATATGGTGTCTGTATTCCTGCAAACCCTTTCATCAACATCTGGGAATATATCTGTGGAATAGAGTGGTTCATTAATATTTAGGCTACTACACGTTTTTTGCAGTATCTTTTGACAGAATTGCAGAGTCAAGGAGTTAAAGTGTGTCACCCTGCTAGTTGTTAATCTCCCTTTCCAAGTTTTCCCCAGGGGCAAATGGTGGGTAGGCTGAGACTTTAGTTATTGTTGTATGGTTACTGAAAAAATGGAAAAAGTTTCTTTTTTGAAACAGGAACCAACCCAGTGGTTAAAAGCTATTAATCAGTTAGTGTATTGCCAGAATTGAATCTCAGAAGGAACTATTTACAAGGAAATATCTCATGATGGCATGTGTTAGCTATTTGTAAAAAAAATACAGAAAAAAATTACTAATCCTGACAATCACATTTTTTTAAACAAGCCGTGACGAAGACAATCTCTCTTCCTCTTTAAAATCGCCTTCGATTGCAAATCATTAGGAGCTTAATGACCCTTACCATGTAAAATTTTCTGCATATAGTTGCCATGCGCTACGACAGAGCTCTCATCCAATAGGAAAATAGGCCACATGCATGTCTATGGAGCTTAAATAGTCAAAAGTAACGATGCTCTTATCTGGTCGCTGATGGAAGTACTAGCAGTGCGATGTGCGGTACGTGGGTTTCAATGTAATTTCGGTGTTCTACCATATCATTCATGCATGCCTGGTGTGGAAGCACCCCCTGCCACACACCCTTTGGGTGGCTTGCAGGGTATGACGTAGATGTAGCGTGTATTTCATTAATCAGATTTTATGTAACGGCACAGCATAAAGGTTAGGTTAAAAACCCGAACCGTGATGCGAATTTACTAAATATCTGCACTCTCTATTCCAGCATCCTTTGATGTTTTCCTAGCACAGCTCGATACTTTAATTACACATTCCAGCTGAACTAACATCTCCTTAGATGTATAGGATTGTGCTGAGTTACTCTTCTAGCTACTTTCATGTGAATTACTACATGCAAGAACGTAAATTGAATTGAAATAATTTTCTAAGTCAACCTCTTCTTCAACTATAGAGAACAAAGAGCTGTTTTCTTGAGTTCGAGTATGTAGGTATAATCAAATATTTAAATACTATATGTATGAATAGTTTATTATATATTATTCTGAAAAATTATTTTATATCAGTTTTGGCAAAAAGCAGTGTCTTAAATGAAGAAATTTTATTATTTCACTTTGAAATTCCAATATACCTAATTTATAATGTGTCCCATCTATCTCTATGTTTCTACCCCATACAATACAACAATACTCCCTCTTCATTATATCCTTACTCAAGGTCACCTTCACCAGCTCCCTATGGTTGCTGTAATAGTCCTTAGCGAATGCTTTTCTCCTCCACTTTCATGCCTTTGCTGCTGTACCCATTTTCCTCCAGTGCACCACCCAAGTAAGCAGTGCATTTTTACAATTTTGGCCGTGTGCTGGAAGATAATGGGTCTAGTAGTGAGGGGGGCAATAGCATTAGCAAAGGAACCGTTTAGTAATGGAATAGAGATGATAAATCTTTATGTAGGCAAATGGAGAGACTTGTGAGGAGCTTGATAATATTGAGTGTAGCAATTGATGGGGCAGAAATGTGGAGTCTGAGGAAGGTCGACAAGAATTGACTTCAGGCTTATGAGACTTGGGTGTGGAGAAGGTTTGGTGGACAGAAAGGAAGACAATTGTGTTTGATGTGGTGGGTGAGGAGAGGAAGCAGGGTTGGTGGCTTGATGGGGTGATGAGAGACGATGGACTACTTATGGCCATGATGATGAGAGGATGATTGGGGAGAAAGGGAATAGGTTATACGGATGGGATGAAGAAGGTTGGGATGGGCTTAGAGGCAGAGAAAAAAATATAATACATTTATAAAATAATGGGATATGTCACGCATTTCCCTTGTGAAATTGAGAAGAATTTTATTTATCTTCTCTACCCCGAATACAGCACAATGGGCCAGTTTACTTCGGGTGAATAACAGTAACAGTGGACGAGACACAAACACCCATGTCCTGGGCAGATAATATTCTACCCAGGTGGGTCTCAAACCTGTGACCCTCAGGTTAGCAGGCAAGGACTTTATCCCACCGCCACCGGAGCCTTTGGTTTAAATAAAAACTACCTTTAACCGGTAGATTACTGGAATAATAATAATTATATGATCAATGAAATAGAATTCAATTAAATCATTTGGAAATGTTTTACTACTTATGCAGGGATATTTCTCTGTCTAGGAGTCTTAAGGAACTATGAGCTAGAAAACTATTTTAGAGCTACTTTTTTCTTCATTTGAAGTATTGGGTGAGATGGAATCATTTTGTTGGATAACTATTAACATATACATATTGGATATTGTTGTTCTTTAAGTTGTTCAGTTTTTCAATATTCAAGTTCAAATATTAATTTTGCCTAGAACAGGATTTTATTACTTTCCATTAAAATAGAAAAAATATAATTTATGTGATGATCATTACAGTTTGAAATACAATAGTCACTGATGATGTATGAAATGTGAAAAAGCCCTTTAGTGAGCCAAAGTTAACAGGATTTTGTACATTTGAATAGTCAAGCTTTTACTCATCCCCCAGCACCACCTCTTGTTCGTCTCACTATGCACTGCAATATGATGTCAACCATTTGCTAATAGCTCCCAATACCTATTTACATGAGAGAACTTGTCCCATTACACTGTGTGGGGCAGATATACCAGATTTTTTTTTCCATTTATTGGTGTCAGGACTCAAATCGCACTGTGGCTAAGTAAGATTTTAATTCATTGTGGCATGCGACATACATTTACTGAACTTAAATTAAGTGAAATGTTGAGACATATCGAAGGAATATTACAGTCGATTTCGAACGACCTTGCTCCTTTTTTAAGGCTCCTTGAGCCTTATGCCTTTTCTACACCACAGGCTCACTTGAAAGTGAATTCACATATGGTTTCTTTCTATTTTGGTATGGTCTGTACCATGGGGCAGGAGTAGTTATGTACTCCTGCTATGAGTGGCCAAGGAATGTCACCTCCTTGATTCCAAAAACACGTTTAGCAGTGTTAATTAATAACTCAAGGGTGGAAAAACGAGTGAAGCATTCATATAGGTGGTGCTCGTGTGCTCCTCTGAATCAGATGCAACAAGGATGTCATCAATGTAGATGTAACAAAAAGGAAGCTCCTCACAAGTCTCTCCTTATGCCTACATAAAGATTCATCATAATCTGTATTCCTTTACTAAATGGTTCCTTGCACCACTTCGTCCATAAGGCTTTGGAAGGTTGGAGCGAAGTTTTTTAGCCCAATGGACATGAGCAGACACTCGTTAAGTCCAAAAGGAGTGATGATCGCTGTCTTGGGGACATCTTCGAGGAGGATAGGTAATTATATTAATATTTTATTCCTCTTTAAAATAGTACAAAACCACAATAGACATCGTCTAGAAAAAAATGAAAAATAGATCAAAACATTACATTGATACTGGTCATATTGCAGACTTAAGGTCTCCACACCTGAGCGGTCGCGGTGGCAGCCGCGATACGCGGCCATACAACAATGGAGCGTTCAGTGCGTGCACACACCAGAGCGGCTGCGGCCTGTGCAGTGGTAGGCCGCCGCGGTGGCGGCCGAACGCGACCGGTCGAGTTTGCCCGCAGGCGGCGGCTTACGCCAAACAATTTTCAACTTCCTCAAGGGGTCTCGCCGACGAAACTTGGCATTGCGAATGCGAAATTGTCGCAATGTTTTTGATCAGAAATAGTATCTACTTCCATTGCACTTTTGCCTTAGTGAATGCAGATCTACCGCAAGACTAGTCAAGGTTTGTCGCTCACACCAACAATGCAGCATTTCCATGGCCGCGACCGCTTACGTGTGGGCACAGCGGCGAACGTCGCCACCGCTGCCGCTCAGGTGTGTGGAGGCCTTAGAAATTTAAAGAAAAGTACATCAGTTTTAAATTGATATGGAAATACCACGCACTGGTTTTTAGGTCTGCTCCATCCGAATGATGACTAAAAAATCTGACATTCTATTGATTTTAGTCTTAGTAATGCCGTAATTCGAGCAAAAACAAGCTTTTTACTACACATAATTTTCCCATTATACTTTCTTCAATAATTGGACGTAAAAATTGTCGATTTCTCAAGTATTAATGTATATTCTAAATTCATCTACTGTATTTCTAGTTGTTTCTAACCCACGAAAATAAGCCTTTCATTCATGTTCATATGCTTGTATCATCTGCACATTGGCTGCAGTACAAAATATGGCTTTCAATATATTGTTGACATCGGAATGCTGAGCTTAAAGTTAAAATCCGTTTTTATATTCCTGAAGGTTATTTCGTTATACCAACACAACATTGAATCGGGAAATCAATAACTGACACGGGACAAAGGTTGAATGTAAAGTATTCACTGCGAAGGAAATTTTCAATGCGCGAGTTTAATACTTTTATTAAAATTATGTCTATTTAAACTAAGTGTACCCACATTCTTATTTCTCCCCAGGCTATTCAATTCCATTAGCTTAGCAGATAAGACGTGAACAGCCGAACAAGAAATATGCGGAGTCGAGCCAAAAATGTCTCTCCATTGGAAATGTGTGTTTATTTCCCAGCAAATTTCCTTTAATTCAGGAAATGCTGAGACCAAAAGCTAGGGCATTTATAATGATATTTTGAATAATTGGTTTGATCAAATAATTCCATTAAAATTTTCGTGGAGTGAAAAACAAAAACATCTGTATTGTTTTGTATGCATTTATTCATATCCTTTAAGCAAATGAACCAAATATTTACCACAGAATTTCGTTCAAAAACTCGTTCGGATGAAGTAATTTCCTTCGAGCTTGAATATTAAACCCCCGAGAGGGATTTGAAAGTAAAAAAATGTTTTCAAAAATACTCTAAATCAGCGGTTCCCAAACTATGGGTCGCGACCCACTGGTGGGTCGCGGGAGCAATTTAGGTGGGTCGCGCAGGGAAGGTGCCTTTTAAAGTAAAAATTAAATCTTAAATAATTACCCAAAAATTCTCTTCAAATATGTTCTAACGCTAAACTAACAATAAGAAACGTTAAAAATAATAAAGTGAACATAGACTATATAGTCAGTCGAGACTATTTATGTGAAAGCGAAGAGACTTCGCTATGTTGTACGGGTCTGTTGTCTTTTGTCCCGCCGGCGCCGGGTAATATTGGGTTGCGAAAAATATTCCAGGTCGGAGGTGGGTCGCAGGACAGAAAAGTTTGGGAGCCGCTGCTCTAAATTGATAAAGACCCTGGTGTGCCATATTGAATGACGTCATTTCATTTTTAACACAATATCTCGGGTAATTAGCCCCGTAGAGCGTAATTAATGAAAGTGAAAAAAGGTATTCAAAATATTAAACCTAAATATTTTCCCAGGTTCGCCTCATTGAGAAACGTCCATTGGTATAATATTTACTCTTTAGTATGAAACGAATACCCTCTAAAAGTGTTTAGAAAGTAAAAGAAACTTTTCATAAATTCTTAAAATATATACACAAAATGGTTTTTACTCAAAATGAACTCATTTTTTCCGAAAAAATAAAATGTTTTCACTGGTTTTGTGCTGTCTGGGTAGTTGTGTTGCTGCACCTCATGAAAAGACGTCGACTACAATGATTTAAACTTCTAAATTAAATATTGATCCCTGGAAAGCGTTATGAATGTGCAAATAAAAGAATTCCTTAGTATCCAAACCTTTCCCGCGGGCTACAACCTTGTGGTGGAAGGGCTTGCGCTTTCCAATGACCCCTAGAGCTGAACCGGCGGTATTCATTAAAATTGCTCCCGGTAGGGCCACCCATGCCAGATAGGTCCAAGGGTAGGAGCCAGACGAAAGACGTCCGGTGATGGTGTCACGTGAAAAGCAGTGTTAGGAAGTGGGGGTGACAGTCTCCTCTCAACTATTTTACTACCCAGAAAAATGAATGGCAATCAAAGAGAGATGAATCCTGGCAACTACGGGACGTCGCCCACTGGGGCGGGTGTCGAGGCCGGCAGCGCGGGATGCAAGGCCCCCGAGGTCGCCACTTCACGAAATCCTTGCACAACAAAGCATTCACAGGACCAAGGAAGAGGAGAAGGAAAGCACCGATAAAAATAGGGAATAAGACGGTAGGACCATGATGAGGGCTAGAGAATACTGAACGGTAAATGTACACAGGGAAAATGGTCGCCTTGTGCTGTGCGAGGTGAGATGAAAGGACTGTGGGGATTTTTGGAGTGGTAGTTACTGGGTAAACTGTAGTGGTTGGTTGGAGAGTAAACTTGGGTTAGCTACATAATACCTATTGAATGCAAAATAGGGAATGAGGGTCGTAAACATTGAGCAGGTAAGCGACAGTGGTAAAAATAAAAGCACTCCCTACAAATTTTGTTTTGGTTCAGTGTACATGTCTGCAAGCAATCATTAGGGTGAGGTGTATGAACAGATAGATGAGATCACCAGAGAAGTCTCGGGCAAGAAAAACCTAATAGTAATAGGCGACGGGAACGCAGTAGTCGGGGAAGAGAGAGACGTCACAGTAGTTCCAATCAACGATTATAGTCAATTATAATACACAGGTTGGTATCATACTTCATTTGTTGACAGCAGCGCTGCAGATGTGTGAATTATTGGATTGCGAAGAAAGAACTGTCTTTTCAGCATGGCCAGTCTTAAATGCAGTTCAACGCCGTGACGAATATATCACCGATTGAATTTCGTGTTACACTGTACCGTTTTTATAGCGGAGAAGAGGCAATTATGTCGCAAGGGTTTCATGTTTTGAGCTGTAATAACTTTTTCCCTGGTATAAAACATCGAATGCGGTGCGTAAGTTGACTGCAATCCGGCGTCATATTACCATGCTCTCCGGCTATGGGATAGGGAAAGTATATTATAGTGATTCGACTAGCGTCCCATCGTCATGAGCATGGTTACAGTCTAGTTTAGACTGTGGCATGGTCGTGAGCGAGCTTCGCCTTTTTATTCCGGTTAGAAAGTATTTCGTACTGTGATTAGTACTATAGATTGATTTCATTAAGCACTAACGGTGAATTCTGAGAGGGTTGTGCGTATAATTTTCGTGAAGAATAAATTCCAAACCGAGTTCACCTGGAATATTGCCATGTTCACTTCATCACAAGGATCGCGTTCTCCCACATTTGTGAATGTGTGGTTACATAATATGAGTGGTTTTACCCCGCGATTGATAAAGGTTTCTCGAAGTACCTACTGAAGTGCTTTTACAACCCGATCCCGTGAGTTACTTTCGTAAAATTCATCGTGGCTGTTCTATAAGTTAATGTGGAGACGAAAGACTTCTAACATGTTTTCGTTAGTCATTTTTGTGAAATCATGAATATGTTCAATCTATTGGTTGACATAAGATGATTAAAAGATGCTGTGGAGGAATTTATCATCGTGTAATCATTATTTCGTGCGCTGCATGTGTTCAGATCAATTTAATTAGATTTTAACTTATTGCATTTCAGCTAATATTGGCCGTGGTCGTGAAATCTTTCAAAAGTGAAAGAACCCTGGTGAAAGAGAGGGTCTTCCGATTGAACAACAAAATCTGCTAATGAACTTGATGCAAACTACAGTAAGTAAATTCTCGCTCCTTATCTTAGTAGTGGTATGCTTTCATGATAACAAATATATGTTAGTTTGACGATAGATCTCCGCATGTGTCACACAATTATCAAACATTTATGGCAAATGTGTTACTGACATGGCCTCCTTCATACTATTATGATGATGTTCTCATACTATGAAGGAGGCCATTGTTACTGACGGTGTAGAAGTGAAAACAAAATTTCATTAGTGGTTTTAAAGGAAATTTTGGTAAATGTCCGCTTCCGTCACACACCTTTCAAAAATTGTTTTCGACCCTTCTTACATAGCGTATCGCCGCGAAATTTATGTGACAAAAACTAGAAAGATGCCGGTATCTAGTGATAATATTATTTTGGGGGAATAAGTAATGTACGATTAATAGGAAATTTTTAAAGCTTGAGGTGACGTTTTTCCCGGCCGCCATTGCACTGTTTCCACTTTTGATCGCAGCGTGGCGCGACAGTCGCTGAGTTGCGTTTACCTACTAACATCTCTAGTTCCATGTTATTTACGTATATTTTCTAGAAAAACATCTCCCTCGAGACGGTTGGTGATTACAAGGGTGGAAGTATGAGGTGTAGGCATGTAGAGACGTATATTTTCTAGAAAAAAATCTCCCTCGAGACGGTAGGTGATTATAAGAGAAAAAATTGGAGGCGGAGGCATGTAGAAACCTAAATTTGAAAAAATCTCCTTGTAGACGGTTGTTGATTTTAAGGAAAGAAATAGGAGGTGGAGGCATTTAGAAACATATTTTCCTGACAAAATTCTCCCTCGAGACGGTAGGTAATTTTAAGGTTAAAAATATAAGGTGGAGGCATGTAGAAAGGTATATTTTCTAGAAAAAAATCTCCTTGGAGATGGTTGGTGATTATAAGGGGAAATGTAGGATTATATGGAATGTAGGATTATATGGGAAAATGTAGGACCTGGAGCCATGTGAAGACGTTTATTTCCTCTGAAAAATCTCTCTGGAGATAGTTGGAGAACAGGAGAAAGCGGGTTAGAGATCGTGGGGAAATGGTGGCAAAAACAGAAAACGCGAAAGAGCGGAGTGAAAAAATGCAGAAAAAGGCATAATGCAGGTGAAGGAGAAGTGGGAATCGGAGAAAAGCGACTTCAAAAGTGACCAAAATGACATGTACAGCTTTGACAATGGGCATTTCGAGGTCGCATACCATCCCACCCCAGCACCCATTTCACTCCAGAGGCTTACCACGTTAATATCGTTGGTTTAACGGTGGAAACACTCATTTTTTAAACTATTGTATCACTCCTGCGTTCTTCACCATAAATGGTGACGTATATATTTTAATGATTCCCCCGTCCCCTCATCCATTGACCCTAACCTCTGTGCATGAATGGGGGTTTTTGGCACTGTAGAAGGCACTTATAACAATTTATGATACCATCTTCGTGATTATTGGAAGGTTGAAAATCTCTTTTAAGGCCGCTTTACATGGTACATTTTACTGTACAAACGAATGTATGAATTCCTTGATGAAAGAAATTGTACCATGTAAAGTGGCAAATTGTATGATTGTCTGAATGACTTAGCAGGAAATAGAACCTGCTCTAATTCAATTCAGTTTCTTGTACATTCTATGATACATTCGATTGTACAATAAAAATGCACTGTGTAAAGTGCCCTAATGATATAGATAGGATAAGGCTAATCTGGAATTGTTACATTCTTTTGTCAGTGGAACACTAATTCCTCCAATCCACATTTAAAAATTGATACAACTAAAACTCGATCACTGATTTTTATAGAAATTTCAAATATTGTTAATATAACTACAATTCGCTATACCCAAACCTCAAAACCCGTGGATCTCAATTTTTTTCTGACGTACAGTTAGACAAATTTGGAACGGTTACACACTCCATCGGCAGAACACATGGTGAGCAGTACTATTTAACAATGGGGTACATCATTGCTATTTGAACATATTTTCTTAACATTCGCACGTCTTACTATCTCCTTTAGTGAGGCCTAACTGCATTAGCTTCTGCCAATTGGGCCAGATGATCCAAAAAATGCAGCAGCAGATACTAGCAGCACCAGAGGTAATGGCGAGAAAGGTGCTGCTATGGGAATTGGGAATAACAATATAAGGAATGTGAGCATCAGTGTCATTCAGTTCTGCCACAGATAATGCTAAACATTCAACGCGTTCCACTTATTAATCATGTTAAACGCTTATTTTACGGTGGACCTCTATACGATCGCTCAAAACCGGTATGCATGTTATGATAAGGGAGCTGATCAGCCACAATAGCTAAGTGATGGTGGTAGAGATTTTCCCTGTCCCATCACTGATGCAAACGGAGGAGGGGAGGGAGAGGCTCCTATCTTATAACAAATGGTTGTAGGGGTGGGAGAAATGTAAGGGAAAGTTATGGTCATTCTTTTGTATTTCGAGTCTTTATAGTCGCGACATTCCATGTTCAGTAAGATGAAAACGAGATTGTTTCAAGTAACACTAGTGTTAACTCGAGGGAGCAGTATCAAGTGAGGAAATTAAAACTGAAAACTCGGCAATTGTAACTGTCGATTGCATACTTTAGTAATTTTTTTATCTTCCGTGGTTGGTAGAAATAATTCCCCCTTCTGAAGTGCTAGATTTTTTAAGTTTTTAAAGCTTTAAGCTTTTCAAAATCACTTTTAGAGTAACATTTCTAAAATGCAGCATCAAAAACTACACCTTTAATACTGCAGTTTCGCCTATGAGAAAAATGGTTCACTTAGGGTTCTAATGTTTATTTAGTACTCCAATATTCTTTCTGTTCTTTTTGTTATTTACTGTTCATACATTTGGCCGATTTCCTCATTGTCTTTTTTATTGTCATCATACATTTACTGACCTCCCTATTGAACACCGGAAGAAGGTTTTAATGCTGTTTTGATGTTCATATACCTAATGTTATTTTAAAGTTCTTACATTTGCTTTGCAATGCTCAGGTAATCCTTCTAACACTGAACATTACAAGAACAATGTGCTGTCTACTGATGTTCATCGAATGTTGAACACTGCTGAACAGTGAAATGAAATTAATTGCTGGGAATCTTTTTTGGATCCCCCCCGGATACCTTGTGTAATAGAAGTTTGATTTTTGATCAGTTTGGTGTAAGTTATTAAATATACATAGTATTTACATGTTTGGTGCTGGTTTAATGTTTAGCTATTTTCTGTTATTCTTTGCTCACATTCTTCATTGCAATATGGTTGATTGTCACACTTACAATGGTGGAATGTACCTAGCAAAAAATCCATTTATATTGTCTAGTGATGTAGGTTTATTTAAGGAAGTTGTTGATGAGTTTGATCTAGACTTAAGAAATACCCTTTTCTGGTGCAGCAAAATCCAGGATCAACAATACACCTCAAACCAGAAACACATTATTAGTTCATCCGAATTCTAGCATCTACAGTTAGAGAAAAACTTGTGACTGACGTCCAGAGAGCAAAATAGCATGGAATGATGCTTGGGTGTTTTTATTCTCACAGTTTAACCATTACTTGCATGAGTATATCTATTATGTACTTGAATTTAGAGGAATAATTATACTGACCAATAGTCAAACAGAATGGCATTCATTGCATTAGAATGGCATCCATGAGGTACTGTGGTGTCTTAGATTTAAAATTGCTCTCCAGAAAAAGGTCACTGCAAACCCTCTCAAGTTTTTGAGATCGCATCCATTCAAATTCTCTCACAGAGCAAATTTCAATCAAGCATTGGCCCTAGGAAAAAAGTTGAAATTGGAAACAAAAGTTGAGAAGCCCTATTTTCAATTGAGTACCGTACAGGAACAAAAACGAATGCAGTGGGTGACTCTGTCTACTTGGAATAAAATCCAACATGCGGTGTAGTCACCAGGGTTGCCACACTTCTGGAAAACCTGGAAAGTCATGGAATTTCATTTTCCCTGGAAAGTCATGTAATGTCAGGGAAAATGAAAAATAAATCTGGAAAAATCATCTTTGTTGTAAAAGTCAAATGGTGATTTTTCTTCATCCTCTTGCGCATAGGTATATCTTCTATATTTGAACATCCTGCACTTTGCTGATAGCCATTTCGATACACACAATCACTGAGTTAACATAGATCTAGTCCAATCTCAATCCAAGTTGAACAACCATGCATTTGCAGTAAATGCTCCCCTCAACCAAAGAGGTGCATGTGGCCTGTTACACACTCGGCAAATTCTACTGATGAAACACTTTTGCCATTGCCGTCAATCCAGTAGTGGTGTGAAGAAACCAATGGGGGCTTATGTACTATGCAGAAGAAAAACAATCAATAGATTTGCTGCCAAGCTAGTGCGAACCACGACTATAGGTATAGCTAAACTTGATGGCCGCTACCTTGTGAGCCTAAATACTTTTAAAAATATCTGTCCTAAATGTCAGGAAGAGCTGCTCATTTTCGTTAAATTTACATTTTTCCACTGCTGATATAGCAGTAAAAGATTCCGTTAACTACAAATTACAAAGCTCAAAGGAGACATCTATCCTTATTGTAGGTGTTTGCACAAACAAATTTGCTCAAAGTTGTGATGCAGAGTCCTGATAGAAGGCAAAGTAGATATCCGCGGGTGTGTTTTCGGCCAAGGTGTACAGCCCCCTTAACCCTTTCGCGCCTAGCGTCTGCCATGGCCGACTTGCATTTTCCTATGCAAATGAACGAATGTCGGCTCTGGCAGACAGAGAAATACCAACGCAAAAGACCCAATGTCGGGTAGAGCCGATGTGAGGGAAGGGAAGTGACTGATACGGGAGCAATAATCCTAGGTATGCAGTAAACCCTTGCAACCCAGCTTAGGGACAGCCCAGACCCTTTCCTTGGCAAGTGAGCTCGACCCTCCGCCTCATTAGTAGCCCTCCTTGCTGCATGAATCCACGGTTTATTTATTGTATTTGCAATGGTTTCTCGAGGCCAACATTTTTTCACTCTACAAAGTTTTTAATTTTATGAAGTGAATTATTTGTTTTTTGTTGAGTCTTAGCAAAATGTAAACGAAATTCTAGCGTTGATAGTGACGGAGTTCTTGTGTGGAACTCTCAATAGTTTGAACTCTAAATAAGACTCTAAATTTGTTAATACTAATGCTATAATTTCGTTTAAAATTGTAAAATGCTCAGAATAACATTAGAAATTCATTTAAAGGATTAAAGGGTCAATTTTACAGCAAAGAATTATTTTAAAAAACAACGTAAATGCAACATATTTACAGCGGCCTCGTGTTGAGAGAGGGCTGCTAAGGGTTGGGGGCTCAAGCCGAGTGCCTGGGGTAAGGAGACAGAGTCCCGCTGAGTGGGGTTCTAAAATGGGCGAAAGGCATACCTGAGCGAATCGTCACCACGAGAGAGCTCCTTAGAGAGGAGTACAGAAAATTCTCATGCTACTCAGAGCCGGGGAAGCGTTTCCCTTCGAGAGACTTCGGCGCAAAAGGGTTATGCGGAAATACAGGAGACGTCTTCTGATCCATTTTAAGTGAATCATCTTCCAAAAACGTATAAACTTGTCTCCATTCCTTTTGTATGCCAGTTTGTCTTTTAAACAGATCGTAGTCTTGTTCCATAAAGAAGGCCTACTCTCAAATAATTAAATCGACATTAACATCATACTTACTACTGCCAATCTTCAGGAATGGAGCAAATTAGCAACTAGAAGGGATTTCGGCACTGCAAGTTAATAGAGCAACAAGAGGACTGGATGAAATTGCAAAACTATTTATTTTCCGACACCGGAAAACTAGACATGTGGGCAAGTGTGCGTTTAAGAAACATTGAAGCCAGTGCCGGCCTCAACTCTGGCTTTACCGGTGTGTTTAACAACGGCCTTACACAGTAACACAAAAATATGTACAAATGAAATAAATTCGGCATTATCACTCACTCATCAGAGTGAAACTTGAGAAAATGCATGCAGTGCTAGACTCTATCATCTCGAATGTTTCAGTTCGTTTCCTGAAGTTATATGCTTGTCATAAAATTCATAAAATATTTGCGAGTATGTTCAATGTTATGTCATTCAGATGATGCTCCATAACTGTTAAAATACATTTTATATCATAATTTTACTTAATTGTATTGGGGTTAATCTTAAACAGATTTTAATCATTTTTTTTCATGTGTAAATATGATAATATTCTGTAAAATACATATTATCAAAAGGTCTGGAAAATTGTGAGTTGTCTAGAAAATCTGGAAAAGTCAGGGAATTTCAGCTTGATACTTGAGTGGCCACCTTGAGTCGCACATCCAATGGGAGTTTAAAGTGACTGCGAAAAGTGATTTAGCATGAAGCTTGATGCTCGCCCAAGACTTCAAAGACATTCGAAGAGGCATGTCACCTAAAGTAGCAGCAAAGGAAAATGGTAATTTCTCTGAGTAAGTGACAATTGCAATTCCTGCTCGTAAAATGCATTTAAAAACTAAGAGATAGGAAATTTGGAAACCCTCCACTCATCATCTCAATTATAAATAAATGTTTCCTCAAAAATGGATTTGAATTTTTTTTAATCATTAAAAAAGAAATTTATTTGTTTGCTGGTTCTTAAGCATGATAAATTACACTGCACCTGGCTCAATTCTCAATGATAAAATTCCAATTAAATGGAGAGAGAACAGCTCTAAAAAAAGTGGTGGAAAGGTGATCTATAATGGTGGGTGGTTAAAAATCTGTTTGGTGAGATTCGAATACGAAACATTAAAAATAGTAGGCAATGCCTGGCTATCACCTGGCTATAAAGCTTCATTCCATTAGTCATATCAGGTCATTACAAGCCTAGTCAACCCAAAATATCAGATTCTGAAGAGAAGGCTTACGCAGTTTTATAATGGAATTGGTGAATTTTTTGGGGAAGGCTACCCAACGTTTTACCCATGTTGCAAAATTTTAGTGTTTTAAGGCCTGGTTACACGATATGTTTACCCATATGTGTTCATGTACAAGTTCATGAACGAATGCATGAACCAAATAGAACAGGTTCTATTTCCCTGTTCACGCGTTCATGCATTCGTACAAGTTGGTGTAGTTACACGATGAATTTTCGCGTTCATTCACACGTTCATGCATTCGTACATTAACTCGTACTGGTTAATGTATTATGTAACCAGGGCTTTATACTATAAATTTAAATGCCATTGGCATGTGTCTTCTCAAAGACCTAACACCTTAAGGTTTACAATTGTGATGTCAACTATACTCAGATTAGAAGTATTGTAAATTACTATGTTTTTTATTCTTTTTTACGACTTTTTTTATCGTGAAAATTAAAGGATCACAGCTGGTAAGCATACACTACGTTTACCAAAGGAGCTCGGATAGATTTGGCCAGTTCAGCTCAGTATAGTAAACGCAACAGGCTAGTGGGATCAATATGAGAAGCGGGCTACCTCGGCTCGCTTTCTCTGCTAGTCTGAGATTTCAAATCGATATGAACCGATAAAACCTTTATTATCCAAAGATCATGTGTACAATAGATTACAATGATAAAGGATTTGTCAGAAAGAAAAAAAATACAGTGTGTCAAAACAAAAAATATTGTCAAGGCTGACAATGGATATCTTAACGTCATACACAGTGCAACATCATTCAGCAATATTTATCTATTCTTCAACTTTCGAAGCATTCATTCACTCTATAGCATGACAAATTCAGTGAGTGGGTCTTCAGTCTCAAGTTAAAAGTGTTTGTATTTTTCATATCCTTAATTTTCTTTGGTAGATGATTGTAATGTGCCCATTACCCAAGGACCTTTCAGTGTAAATGAGCGTGTGTGGTGATTAACATGTATGTCTCATTTGTTTCTTGTGTTATACACATGAATTTCCTGATTTTTTACCACCTGATCCATGTTTTGTTTTGTTTGTTTCATAAAAAATAATTGAAATATTGATTCAAATCTATATTTCAATTATTTCGCATTGATGAACTAGGCTATCCAAGTTAGCTGGCCAAGTTAGAATGCTCAGATAGGTCCAAGTTCATATCAATCGAAGTTCGATTGGTAAACGTAGTGATAGTTGCTCCGACATAGTCTAGTTTTTTTGTGGACCTAGTAGAAATAATGGTCCCATGAACTTACATTCACTTACGTAATCTTTGTTTACTATCAATGCTTGTAGGAGGTCAAGTTTTGAGTGGGCATTGATACCATGTACATAATAGTTGGTACAAATATTACCATGCATATTTCCTGTTCTTTGTATTTCGCTCTGTTTTCAAAATCTGGATAGACACAATATGCCCAATTCAATACGCATATTTATGGGACCATTGTTTCGTTAACCTTCTCCAATAATGAAAAATAGATGTGTTTCTTCAGTTTTCAATCAGCCATTGTTGACACACAAAGTCTTTGCTACCATGCTGCCATATGTTGCCAAGTCTATGCTGTCACATGAATTTTTCATTTAATCATAATTGTGCCTAGGAGACATTCCCTTAGACATTCATGCATAGTTAATCAATCTGCAAGGAAAAATAATTCAAATTAGTATTTTTCAATTAATGTATGGAACAAAGTATGTGGCATGCAGTCATTACTTAATCCTAACCCAACCTACAGACGGGTAACCAGCTATAAATCTGGTGCAAATATAGACCCATCTGTTTTTAGGTGGTGGAAATTATAATGATGTCACTTCATGCTTCATACTCGAAAGAATAATAGGAAATTCTGCTCAATGTAGGACATCTATGCATGCAAATCGGCAGTTGTACTAAGAATCACCGTAGATTTTTGATTTAGTAACCGAAACCAATTATTATGGCTACCCTTTACGCCGAGGCGCAGTCCCGGACGGAGGATTCACTGGTCAAATAAACATGGCTGCTCCTGCAAAAGCCCCTTTTGACGTCGTCAACCGCTGGATTGTACCCTACTCTCCGATCCTGATTAAGATACTCAACGCACATATCAACGTTGAATAGCACAACTCAAGCCATTGAATGTAAATATATGTACACGAGGGGAGCGATCTAGCTGTTAAATCACTCAGAAGACTGCTCAAGAGAACTGGAGGGATGAGGTGACCATGTATCAACCTGGGTGCTATTTAAGAAGTAATGAGGCTGCGAGGCCCATTTTAGGGTTTCCCATGCATGAAAGAGGACCAACAGTCACTCATCTCTACGTGCACCTGGAAAACGGTCAGCGTGTCTACTACAACAAACACAAAACATATGAACTTCTCTAATGACCATGCTGACAGTATTCTTCAGTGGTTTTCTTATAAAATAAATTGAACGTGGTGTGACACGAAAAGCACAACACATAAAAAAGAACAGTTACAAGTTTAAGTATTTCGGTGGGTCGCCTGCACCTTCATCAGTGATAGAATGAGGAGGACGATTTTTAAAGGAGGGGCGGTGAGGGGAAGAGGGGGGAGGGAAGGAGCCAGAGACCAAATCAGGATAAAGGAAACAAAGTTGCTAGAAGTGTGGGGAAATTAATGGGAACGGTTGTGGCCAGATGAACAGAGGGTGTTAAAAAATCGGATGCAACTTTGTTCTAACATATTTAAATTAATTATAGTAGCTGAGGGGGGGAGGGATGCCAGAATGGCTACATTGTAACAGTCATCAAATTGTGCCTAGTGGGAGGCAGCATGTGTTGAGACAGAGAAAGAGAAGTTGTTTGACGAAGGATTGAAAGACGCATGGTCACTTTTAATCCTAATACAGAGCCCAATGTAAAAGTCTGGGCATAATTTACAAAGAAGTAATTATACTATATTAGATTATATATATATATAAAGTCTGGAATAATTTACGAAGAAGTAACATTAACAAAACGTGAAATTTATGAAACCCACGAACCTACTCTAAATCCCCTGATTTTTCAATTGTACATTGAAATTGATTAAATGAAGGTCGACGAGATAAGATCATGATATACGCTGAGTCAATCGGGGAGTGAGAACTTTTCCACACTTTTTATCACTGACCATGGTTTCGACCATCTTTTTCATTATTTATGACAAGGATGATCCAAACCATGGTGGATGATAGTAGCGTAAATGCATATTAACTTCTAATTCAATGAGTGACGAGTACAAGTTCCTCAAGAATACGCCAGAAACTTTGATTTGTATTCAACTCAATACCTACATAACAGACGCTGTCCCATTGAATGCGGACGTTTTAATAGGAAGGAATTACACGTAAGGGATATTCATTACATAGATAAATAAATATATGCTTTAAAGATAATTAACAATTACTGCTTTCCATCATACGACTCAATTGTATTTAATATTACGTCGTTGTACTAAAGCAATTAGCCAATGAAATGTTTCAGCTGGGGCTGTCGTCAGAAGTATATTAAAAGTGGTGAGGAAACTGTATCATTAATTGGGATCAAATTAATAAGACATGGCATTTCACTTCCCGTGGAATGAATACGGCACATATAGAGCTTCAGAGTGGATGAAACGAAGTTGAGATAGAAATTACGCAACTTCAAAAGTCTATCCTCGATAAATACTGACACGTCAACACCAGCTTAACTCCAACCTGAAACACAAGTTGTACTTCTAACTTCAAGTGAACTTTTTCTGGTCAACTCTATTTGGTCAACTTTCCACACCAATATTTCAGCACCATGAGAAAGTCACTTGCAAATTTGACTCCTTTGCTAATTCCAATGATGAGTACCTATGTGATCTCAGACCCAAGTCCACCGGATTGTTGCAAGTATGAACAATGTGAACTTTGTAGTATCCTTGGTTATGAGAATGTTAACATCTTCTTTGCCAGAGACTCCAACGGAGGTTTTCCGTGAATGTTATTGCTATGTTTCTCTCTAATGGCTCAATGAGAGGCTCACGTAAGTTTCGGTTAGCATGGTTAGGAATCCAAACGTGAGTGGCGTGCGCTAATCAAATGACTTTTTAAATGTTATTTTAATGTTTGTGTGCTGGTGGAGAAGGTACATACATAGGATAAGGGAAGAATGTGCAAGTTTTGAAATTAGGGTTTGCCATGAGTTAGTAAAGGTACAGTCACTTCAAAAAGTATCGCGACACACTACGCTTGCAGTTCATATAGGTCAGTTGTTGAAGCTCGAAGTACGTTGGCTATCCTGGAGTGTCATGGGTGACTATGAGAAGCATCTGGTACAATACGACATATATTCTAAGTCGAGTGGGACTAAACTCCGACAGTGATATGGACTTTGTTTGCGTTGGAAGGCTAACACTGAAATGAATTCACAGTGGGGAGCAAGGGTATTCGCAACTCAGAGGCATCATAATCATACTCGGCAGTTCTCTTACGAAGAGGAAAGTGAAAAGAGCGTAGATGAGTCAGTATTTGCCTCAATGATGGATTCTCCTTTGACGGTTGGTTGCATACCAACTCTTAAAAGGGATCTAAGACTCTAGTGTAGTTAAAAAAAAACAGTGCTTAATATATTTCACAAAGCAGGCCTGCGACACTATCGTCCGGCCTGGAAGCCAAAATTGACCGAGGACCAGAGGGCCGCCCGTTTGGATTCTATCACAAAAAATATCACCAATGAGTAATCCTTTTGGGACCTCACCATGTTCAGCGATGAAAAGTTTTTCCAGAGTAATGGAGACGGAAAAATTACCCTGTGGCATCCAAGAGGAACTAACTAAAATTACTGCTAATTTTAATCACTTTTATACTTGTGGTTGTTTGACATATTCATTGTCGGGTTTCTTTTTTTAACAATTACGCTATTACTTATTTGTGACTTAATAGTTATATGTGTTCAACAGGTGAGCTGCTGGTAATTGAAGGAGTAAAAACGGTACTTCATCCTTTTCAATTCTCTACCCCAAAATTGTTTTTATATTGCATTTTTTATAAATGATCACGAAAATGGTTTCACAACTTTAGGATACTATACACTGAAACAATAATACTATCCAATGGCTTTAGTCAATATATCTCATAATTGTCCATTAGGCAGTCAACTTAAAATATTAGTCTTTGATGCCCGAAAGGCTCTCTGGTTCGCTGAGCTTAGACGATAGCAGTCCCCATTCTCCTTCATACTTAGGTTGGAGCTCGTTTTCCCATGCATTCGTCTCTTCTTCATTTTACCTCCGTGCAACTTCACTCGTATAATCACTTAATCGTTTACTCCATTCATTATTGCCTTTTCACAACATTTCCCTTCTTACTTCTTTCACCGAATATGTCCTCAAGGCCGAGTCAAGGAGGAACTCTGTCCTCGCCTCTAAACAAGAGCACTCCCATAATGCAGTCCCTCTTAACCAGGCGCTTTGTCTGATAGAAAATGGAAAGTGTACCTACAAATTCTCATTGCTACCAGAGACGACCCAGGATAGCCAACGTACTTCGAGCATCGACAGCCGACATATATGAGCCGCTAGTCTAGCAAGTCGCGATACTTTTTGAAGTGACTGTACCTCACACATTTATAGCCTTTTTCTGAAGGGAGAATATTACTGCATAAGTTAAGTGTGAGTTTCTTTTGGCAAAGTATATACATTAATTTGAGAGAATTTTTAGAGACCACATTACGTATTTTGTGCTAGATGAATGTACTAGTAGCCATTTTCCCTATGATAGAGTCAATATGTGGTGACCAATTTTCATCTAGATAAAGGCCTAGGAATTTTATGTGAGTAGAGTGCCTTATTGTTTTTTTCTTCAGTTTAATTAATGGGCTGGAGGAAGGAGCCTAAGCTAAGAAGGCGTTCATGGGAAAAAGACACTTGATGTGCTCAAAGAAGATAGGACTACAAACCAGGAAACAGTATGTGAAAACATTGGTGTAGAGTGTAGCACTCTATGGATCAGAGGCATGGACCAATGGAAAAACTTACCAGAACAGACTAGAAGCCCTCAAAACCTGGTGCTGGAGGAGGATGCTGAAGATAAAATGGACTGACGAAATAAGCAATGATGAAGTGTACAGAAGAGGAGAGGACTGTATGGAACACCATAGAGAAAAGAAGAACAAGATGGATTGGACATACCTGGAGACACAATGTATTTGTGAATATCTTACCCTAAATTCCCAAGTGTAACACGCAGGTCAACCTTTGGCTGTTATCTGCATGTCTCCAAAATTTCAAGTATAACGCGCACTCATATATTACATGCAGGACACCCGCAGAACCTTGGCTACTGAAATTCATATTCTCGAAACCATTGAAATTCGTATTTTTTCAATAAGGCAGAGGAAAATCCAAAGCAAGTATGCAAGGGACGAAAAAATAACATATTGTAGTAGCTATTGTATTAATTTGACTTCCAGTAAAGAAAAAAATCAAATCCGAGAAATGATTACATTATCACCATGTGTTAAACCTATACAAAGTTTTAAAAAGATCCAATTTCCCACCTGCCTCGCGTAGAAAGCCTACCCAAAACAGTGTATCAAAAAAATAATTGCCGTCAAAATGTTCTTGTTTTGAGTGTCCCAGCAGGATAAGGTTACATGGATACATTGTATGTAATGCTGTGAGTCTCAGAAGCACCGTTTTGGATTTAGGTGCACTTTTTGAAAATCGTTCCTATTCACCTACTGGTCCGATTCGCACCCCTCTAACCTATAGCAGGGGGCAAGAGAAAGCGAGCGTAAGCAGTCCGAGAATTGGACTTTAAAGAATGAATGAGGAGAGGACACATGCTTACAGATGACTCACAGACAAGAGGGACAACTCAAAATCTGCATCTTTCGGTCATTTTGTGAAGAGTTGCTATCTGGCTGTAACGTTGTGGACAACTGGGAAAGGTGTCAAAAGTACAGTGTTGTTCCTCTGTGACATAAAGTAGGTGAGGTATATTTTAAGATATGCTGACCTAAATATAATTATTTTCAATAAACCATTGACGTTTTATTTAATGCAGTGTTACCTTCGTAATTTTTGCATATTTTAAGACACGGGGTGTAACTGTATTTCCTTAATTTTTTATTTCGTTGTACATAGTTTGTACATAGTAGAATGTTTTGAAATTCGTTATCACATTTAAAAATAAAGTAGGTCTGTAATTGCGTATACATTTGTAAACTATTAACTTTGAATATGGCCTTCAATATGAATTAGTTTTAACTTAAATAATGGTGACCTAAAATTAGATTTACATTTAATTTTTGAATTGCATTGTACCTAGTTTATACCAGCAAATATGAACAAAGTTAGGCTTGGAACAAAGAGAAGGAAATTTTGATAGGTTTCAGTAATATCGTCATTTCACTGATTTAATATTTGAATGCTTAACGATATTTTTTATAAAGAACCTACCTAGTAATTCCTATGCGTAACGCACACTCGTTCACCTTATGTATAACGAGCATTAAATAATACTGAAAATTTTGCAAAAAACCTTTATAACACGCGCATTATACTTGAGAATTTAGGGTAATTGAATGTAAAATAGTGGGAAAAGTCCCCAGAGGAAGACCCAGGGATAAGTTCATGGACCAAAGAAAGAAGACAGTAGATAGGGAAAGATACCAGATGAGGCAAGGGAACTCAGCATTAGATAGGGAAGGGTAGAGGGCTGCAGTCAACAAATCTTAGGATCGAATGACCAATGATAATGATGATTACTGTTTTAACCTCTTCCTAAGGACTATCACTCTGTCGTGGTGGAAGGACTCATACCCCCTGAGACCCCTGGAAGCATCATGCTTCATTGTCGTTACCACAGCCGAGGTCTTGGGAGGGGTTGTGCAGTTGTCTTAGATATGTCCAGCACCAATGGGATAAGTGATAATGATGCATTTGAGTCATGCATGTGGAGTAGGTAGAGAGACCCAAGGATAATGGGTTTCTGCATGGAAGCTGTAAGTGATTCTGCCTGTGCCATGCAGGATGGAATACAGTTGATGACACTCACTACCAATACACTCATAAAATATGCTCATTACCAGTGAGCCCTTAATTCTACCTAGCGCCACCAAAGCCTATGACCACCAATTTCACACAGTGCCCGCGGTTTATTTTTATTATTGTTCATATTATCATGAGTCTGACCTTTGATTAACTTTGTTAGGTTAATGAGTCTATTGACAATGTATTTTATTTTCACAATGCTCACCATTAATAGATTGATAAAATCTTCATAAATGATAGTTCCTGATTCATTATTCACTGCAACTGCCAGCATTTCATCAAGTTCCTCCTTGGAGAAAGGCTCCACTCCTCCACCTTCATCTGTAAACATCCTCGAAAGCGTTTCCTTTGTTAGAAAACCTTGACCTTCAGTGTCCAGGGTCTGAAATGCCTTCAGGAGTCTTTCAGGTGATGCAGGAGGGTACCTGGAAGTACAGAGTTATATGGGATATGACAAGCCTTTCCTAAATTTGTTTTTGTCTCTATGAGAGGTAAAGGAATGCATATTATCTACCTGATATCTCAGTATCAACTGAAATAGGATTGGCAATGATACTTCCCTCTGTAAATTATACTCAATTACAAAGGTAGATGCAAGTTAAGTCACTGTTTGTAAGAATTATAAGGTCTTGCAAGTGTATTGCCAAAAGTAGTGACAATTCAAGGGAAAGATTAACCTGAATGGTAAAACTTATAAGGCAACCCCAAATAAGAGCTTCAAAGCCGCAAGGCAGCATGTTAGGGCAGCAGACGAAACTAGTATACTCTTAGACTTAGACCTGTCATCCGACAGTAGCGACGACAACATGACCATCTTGTCACTGAAGGCAGACGTCCTCAAGCTCGAAATAAAAAAGTCAAGCTGAAAGCCATGCTTAAGGCACACACCAAGAAGCCCATGCACAGACATTTCTATCAAAACATGGCTGACATTTGCTTTCCTCCGCTCCACCAGTCTTAAATCTGAGACGGAGGGTTTTATACTCGTGAGCCAAGAATGGTGTCATACGCTACGTTTACTAATCGAACTTAGATCAATTTGGCCGGTTCAGCTCGGTGTGGCAAACACAACGGACTAGTGGAATCAAAATGAGATATGGGCTGACTCTCTGCCAGTTGGGAATCCAAATCGATATGAACCGATTCAAGTTGATATTTCAATCAATTTTGCATTGATAAACCAGGCAATCCAAGACAGCTGAATTAGTATGTTCAGATTGGTCCGAGTTCATATCGATCTGAGTTCGATTGGTAAACTCGGTGATAAGCACATTCGTGTACTGCCGTATCATACTCAAGACGGAGGACACGAGATTCAGAGCATGCATCTTGTGTCTGAAAACTCTCCAGCCGGAGTCTTAGAGGCATCTTCCCTCCGTCTGTAATCATTAGGGGAGGTGGTGGTAGTTAGGACCAGTTTTTTGTTTTGGACTAAATACTCTATGTTGAATGTAGTTATTGCATCAATGGTCATCAGTACATTTAAAAAATATGTTTGTTGCCATGCACTGTGAGTAGATATGAACAAAAATGAAACTGTTCCATGGTACTTTATTTCTTATTAACATACTGCAAACTATGGATTTTGGAGAGTAGGGTGGTAATATGGAACAAGTAAAAGAATGAATCCTAAATATTTGATTTTACTATTTTGAGCACTTAATTACTAAGTATTACACTTATTTTCCATTTTATTCTTTTGAACGTGTAAAATAAACTATAAGTTTAGATGCTAACAAAACTTTTTGAACATTAGGAAAAAAAGATATTACAAAATGCTCTTAAATTCTTTATGAACAAAAGTCACTAATGAAAACATTTTCACACCCACTGCATAACATATGAGCCCAACCTTGACACATCTCACGTTGAACCTAAAGTTCTTCTGACTTTGATTTCTTGAATGTCTTGCAACAAAATAGACAGTCTGCATCATTCCTTCGCCAGAATTTCCTGCCCCATTGGCTCTGATATGTTTGAGTTTGAGGCACCTTCTCGTCTCTTTGTCTCTTCCTCATCACTAGAATTTTCATCTTCATTTCTCCTTCTCTTGGAAAATAGTTCTTCCTTCCATTTTCCTTCCTTTCATATACGAAGGACTGGTTATAATAGTGGCTGTAAGTGCTTTTCGACCTCTGTTTGATGCTCTCTTCTTTTATGCCCTTGGAACTGGAGAGATGTGTCGTGGGTTGCAGGTGTCGATGAGCCTCCAGCTTCCTCTCCTGCTCTCCTCTCATCGCCGCTCCTCAAGGAAGCCCTGCTTTCCGATCTAAAAGGATGCAGATCATCATCATCCTTGTTGTCACTGCCCTCATGCAGTTCACCACTGTTAGCAACATTTTCTGAAAGGTCGCTTTACATGGTACATTTCATTGTCATGGTGGCCACACTTCTGGAAAACCTGGAAAGTCAGGGAATTTCATTGTGTCTGGAAAGTCATGGAATGTCAGGGAAAATGAAAAATAAATCTGGAAAAATCATCTTTGTTGCAAAAGTGAAATGGTGATTTTTCTTCATCCTCTTACGCATAGGTATATCTTCCATATTTGAACATTCTGATAGCTATTCTGATAGCCATTTCGATACATACAATCATTGAGTTCACATGGAGCTAGTCCAATCTCAATCCAAGTTGAACAACCATGCATTTACAGGAAATGCTCCCCTCAATCAAAGAGGTGAATATGGTCTATTACACACTGGGTGGATTTTACCGACGCAACATTTTTGTCATTGCTGTCGATCCAGTGGTGGTGCGAAGAAAACAATGGGGGCTTATTAAATATAACAATGAACTATCCATTTAAAATTTGGTGTTTATTCCTGAAGTAATATGCTTGTCACAAAATTCATCAAATATTTGCAAGTATGTTCAATGTTATGTCATTCAGATGATGCTCCATAACTGTTAAAATACATTTTATATCATAATTTTACTTAATTTTATTTTGGGTTTTATCTTGAACAGCTTGAACTTGAATCATATTGTTTCTTATATTTATTATTATCTTGAACAGCTTGAACTCGAATCATATTTTTTTCATGTGTAAATATGATAATATTCTGTAAAATACATGTTATCAAACAGTCTGGAAAATTGTGAAAGTAGTCTGGAAAATCTGGAAAAGTCAGGGAGTTTCAGCTCAATACTTGAGTGGCCACCCTGATTGTACAAACGAATATATCATAGAATGTACAAGAATATGAATGGAATTACAGCAATTTCTATTTCCCATTGAGTCATTTAGACCATCATACAATTTTCTACTTTACACGGAACAATTTTCCTCATCCAGGAGTTCATAAATTCGTTTGTACAATAAAATGTACCATGTAAAGTGGCCTTGAGACGTAAGCCATAAAGATAAAACATGGAAAAAGATTGACCATCTTAACTTACGGCTATGCTTTATGGCCTATGGTATGGCCTTGAGGCCCTCTTATGGCTTACGTCCATTGTGGAATGGGCTTTAAACTTTCACGTTAGACATCATTTAGTGTCGACGAAACACCTGTGCTGCTCCATACCTCTGGAGTCCGTTGTGAGGAGCGATGACTGCACCATCTAGTGGACTGCTATTTAAGCTTCGGCAGCTGTACTGCAGATGCTCTACTTACTGGTTGTTCTAATCATAGGTGTGCTTGGGGTGGGGGTGGGGTGCTCGCTGCTAGGGAGCATCGAGTGTTTTCAGTCCTGTGTGGCACAGGCAGAGTCTCTTGCTGCTCGCATGCAGATTACCCCACTGCAGCGTAGTTACTAATCTGATGGGCATCGTTAATGACTACAAAATCTTTCCAAACCCTCTCGTGTCCTCGGCCATTATGAAGGTAATGAAGCCCAATGCTTGTTGAGGACTCAGAGGGAATGTTGCCAAAGTAACATGATAATTATACGTTCAATGGTATCAGGCTCAACTATGTGGAAGTTGATATTCACAAATGAAAAAACGACTTAGTTTCGTTTTCTTTCGTTTTAATGGAAAAGGAAAAGATTCGATGGTGTAAATTGCCATATTATGGCATGATCTCTGAAAAAATAGGAAACCTCTTTCCAAAACAACAGTATAGAGTGACATTTTATAACGGTGAAAACCTCAAAAAATTCCTGGGTAACACAAAAGACCAAGTGCAACCTTTTGAAAGAAGTGGCATTTACAAATTAAAGTGCAACGACTGTGGTGCTGCATATGTTGGGCAGACAGGGCGTACATTCGAGAGAAGAATTGAGGAACATAAGAGATGTTACCGGAACTGCAATCTGTCGCAGTCCCATTTCGCCAAACATCTCTGGGAAGAGAACCACGAGAGCGACTTCAAACCGGAGATACTACACTTTGAGATAAAAGGGAGGAAGATGGACTAGAAGGAGGAGCTAGAAATAAGGAGGAACATGAGTAAATGTAAATTACTAAACGACATCCTTTTTGAAAAAAAAAATTTCCCCCCTCCTACAAGTCTCTCTAAACCTCACCGAAAGACGAACACCCAGATCCCTCCCGCCCAACTCCACACCCGCTGATAACCCACCTCCACCTTAACGACCCTTTCCAAGTTAACCCACCCCTCCCTCTACCTTCCATCCCCCGCCCCCACCTTTCTCACCAACTCCTCCTAAGGGTTTTCCCTGATTCTCACCATAACCGCCACCCCTCACCTCTCTCCGGGTTTTCCCTTCCCCCCCCCTCCTAGCACCCATTCTTCCACCCCTCTCCAACCTCCCCCAAGACCCTTCCAGGTATATATTTGCTTGAATTTTAAAATTTTTTGTACTTGAAAATGACCTCTATGTGTCGAAACATGTCGTACCAAAAAAATTAATCAGTGGAAGGAAATGAAGTCGTTTTTTCATGATAATTATGTTTGCAATTGAGTTTCAGCCCTGGCTGAAGGGAATGTGGATGCATAGGTAGAGTAGAAATGGAAGAAATATCAAGACCCGCTTTTTGAGCTTCAGCAAATGTGTCCCAGGGACACTGTTAATATTGACAGGTGTATTTTTATGTCTGTCGAATATAACTTGGTGTATTACTTGAAAATATTAATCTGATTTTATATTATAAAATCACATCAGAAGTTAATTAGGTACAGAAATACTCATTCATTTTCAGAAATTTCTCAAATTTTTCCATAATTAAAGATGTGCAATGGTGGTTCAAAATGGGTTTATGCATAGAAAATTCTCTAGTTTACACGTGTGGCATGTCTCGAGAGTAGCCCCTTCACCAATGGAGATCATCCACAACATTTCTAATGCCCTTACAGTTCCTATCAAGAACTTCAGATGCACTACTCATTAGCCTTTCACCTTCACTCCATGCATTGAGTAATTTCTCACAAACACTAGCGGTGCATGCACCCTTTCCATTTGCTAATTTCTTCTTTACATCCATACTTGTACACCCTGAATTTCTTGTGCAAAGTTATAAATATTCAAGATATTGAAATCATTGTTCGAAAACCCGAATCAAGCTTAAAAGCATGTCGGGTCCTCTGGAAGCGAGTCATTGCTCACTGTGTCACATAAACACTTATTTATGGATCACTATGGTTTCCAAGAGTAGGTACCGGTTGGAAAACACAGAAGTAAACAACAAACAGAAGAGCAAAAGTGTCCTTTATTAATCTTTCTCCCTTTGAAAATTCACATAGAGATTAATCATGTGATGAATCAGAAGGTGATTAAAGGGTTAAAAAGTGCTTTAACACTCTTATAGTGCACCTCCTGCCAGCGGTTCTTGCTAGAAATGTGGAGGGTAACTTAACCCTTTCACTGCGGCCGTATTTCGGAAACTTGCCTCTTCCTGTGCGGCCGAAAAGTGAAGGGTCATCAAATATTTTTTTCGCCAATGTCTAAGGGAGGTTGACAACGGGTTTTCAGATTCATAAATAACAAGACTTTGCTTTTTATTTAATTCTTTTACTGTCATCTAGATATTTTAACATTTAAAATATTTTTCGAGTATGATAATCTATAAAGCAACCATCAAAACATAACGCTTTGTCGCAATCACGGCACCAAAATCGCGTGTCTTTTCTGACACCCTTTCTACGTGTTGTATGTTTGCACACAAAACATGGTCTTTGTGCATGCTTTCTATTTTCAGTTTCCGGAATTTTTTCACAAAAATGCCTTGCTCTCAGCCTGTCATCAATATTTTCGATTCAGTTCAAACTTGCTCGGCCTCTTGACTTAGATTTCGGCTTAGCGCCGTATTTTCCTAATAACTGCCGCAGAACAATAGTTATAAATTTTCTCATTGGGATTTTTTTTCCAGTGTTTACCTTGTACAAATAATATGCATTTAACATACTAATATCTACAAGATGAAAAAACAATTTTTTATACCATTTCAAAGTCTTTCTGACACATTCCATGGAACCCACCATCATATCAGATTTATCCACTAACCTCATATTTGTTATATAGTCAACAACGGCATCAGGTTTCAGTATTTTCTCATTTGTTTTGAAACATCTTTTGCCACTATCTACCAATTTTCCCTCGTGTCTTGTGGACAAAACACAAACATCCCTTTTATCGTGCCACTTCATTGCTAAAACACTACCATTGCATTTCTTCTCGAATTCACCCTTTGACATCTTTTGGGTAAATATTGGCATATTTTTTCTATTTGCCCTCACTGTACCACAAAAGCCAGTTCCTCTTTCAAAAAGGAAATGACAAAGTTTTGGACTGGTATAATAATTGTCCGTATACAAAACATGTCCTTTTGTGAAATATTTTTCCATCAAAGTTTTGACGACCTCACCAGACACTCCCAATTCACTGTCTCGTTTTATCTTAGTTTTCATTCCGGTGTAAACAATCATATCTAAAACAATTCCTGTCTTACAGTCACACAGAACAAATATTTTTATTCCGAATCGATGTCTTTTTGAAGGAATGTACTGTTTGAACCCTAATCGCCCTTTGAATAGCACCAGAGATTCGTCAATAACCAACTTGCGAAATGGCCTAAAAACATGACTAAATTTAGTGTTTACATAGGATAAAGCATGGTTGATTTGCCAGAGTGGATCATTCACATCAGGCATACTGTTATCTGCAAAATGCAGGCAACGTAAAATCAAGAGAAAACGATCACGCGACATATATTTTCCAAAAATAGATGTTCTAATTAGAGGATCTTTGGCCCAATAATCCTGAATAGAATGTTTTCTTATGTGTGGCATAAGCAAACACATTGACAAAAAAACATACAATTCCTCAATATTTACATTCTCCCAAGCATGAAGTCGAGATTGTGGTGAAAGCACTGAATCATTCATGATAACACTGCTATACCTGTTTGTCTCTTTGACAATATGAGCCATCAAACATGTATCAAAAAAAAGTTCAAAAAAATCACACTCACTACTGTTCTTATCAATCCCGCTATTTTTCTGAATGCCAGCTGTGGAGTCATCAAACTCAAAAATCTGCGGGGTGAAACCACGGGTGCTGCACCAAAGGTTCGATGTTGTTGAGCCAACTTCCACAGGAGTTGGGATAAGGCCACTATCCGAATCACTTTCCGTGTCATCACTTTCTTCAGATGAACTAGTAAATTTATCAGCAAAATTTTCATTTTCACTATCTGATGCAAATAACATATCGAGAACGTCTTCTTCTTGAAAAAGCCTTCTCCTCTTGCTGTCACGAGACATACTTCCACTCGCCATTATGACCCTTTACTGACTGATCACATAAGGGAGAACCTAAAATTCTCAGGCCGAGTTATCGCTCGGAAAATCCAGTTACGAACACCTGTTTATCATTAGCAACTAAAATCCTTGGAAAGGGCTTGAAATACCCTTAGCCTGAGGATAATGCAATTCTTGGAACGGGCTCGAAATACCATTAGCCTAAGGAGAATGCAATCCCAGGAAAAAGAGAAAGTCTGGAAACGTGGAGAGGGATGACCACGGCAAACGTAGGAGCTACGTTTGCCGCAGTCTACCGGGTGAACGTAGCAGATACGTTCATAGCAGCGAAAGGGTTAATGAAATATGTATCACTCTAGGAAAATAAATATTTTAAAGTTATTGTTATAATATCCATAAGCTGTTTTTCTTATCGTGTATTCATTGAATTAGGTAATAATCAAAAAAGACTTATACATCATACAAAAAATAATTGTAATTATATTTGAGTGCTAAAGTTAAACAATTTTTGCCGATTTGAGCCGATATATTGGCCCGCCACACTTTTCACCCGAGATGCCAAAGCCGATACATGGGCCCGCCACACTAAGAGAGTTAAATGAGATGTCCCAAAATGTCAACCAAGTCCGAAAAAGTAATAAAAAAGGCTCTATTTAACCAAATTGGTAAATATTTGTCTGAAAAACCACAAAATTCTGCAGACTTTTGAGTGCGCTCTATTCATTTTATCTAGATGTGCCAGAATCTGGAATGCTAGGATAAGAACTGTTCAAAAAGAAACCAATCCGCTGGCATCATCTCATATTAGAGTGGAGAAGTCATTAAACCATCCAATGTTTTCTCTCAGCTTACTTATTTTCTTGAATCAGCTGGGAAACAACTGGAAGAAATCTTTCCAGTTGGACACTGCCTGATGTTTCTTGATCTTCCACTTGAATAATTATTTCTTGGATATCACCTTCCGTTGGGCAACACCCTGCAATTAAAATTTTAATGAGTGTTATACATCCATGTCACATTATGACTAGTTACTTGGACACGAAAGTGTGTGTTTCCAAGTAACACACGAAAGTGTGAGTTTCAAGGGGAGAATGGTAATGAACACTATTGAAGGAGTGAGTTGCACCAATAAGTCAAAATTAGGCAATACATTGCTCCCGATTAAAATATTACCATGCAGTTTCTAGGAAAAGAATTTTCAAGGAAACCAATAGTAATGACAAAAAACCTTGAAACTTCTGCTTTCATACTATGAGGACATAACCTTTTCCAACCCATACTATAAGGACTATACTTTCTTACACTCCCATCTTGCCTATGGTCTGTGGTTGTGGGGCCATGCCACGGATGTGAAAAAGGTATTCTTGCCGCAAAAAAAGACTCTTAGTATCCTTGCCAATGCTGGTGCCATGGAACACTGTCGTCCGCTGTTCAGTAGATATGGTATTATGACCATGTAAAATGTGTATGTATTGCACTCCCTTCTCTATGTCAATGATAATTGAGATGACTACCGAACTCTGGTTGACATACACAATTACAATACGAGACCAAAGTGTAGTCTGAATCTGACACAGTGTAGACTAACAAAAACACAAAACTTTGAGTAAGGGCCTGAAGTTTTGTAATATGTTGCCAAACTCCCTTCAAATGGCCAGATCATGTAAATTTTGAAGGGCATTAGAGAAATGGCTGGTTGACAGGCCAATGTATAATATTGATGAATACTTTGAACTAGACTATACAAGCATTACAATATAATCTGTCTGTATTCTTCAAACATATATATTTTGTTGTATGTGTATGTTTTATTTTTGTAACTTGACAACACCAATCACTCAACTGTGCAAATGGTTGATAAAATATTATTATATTATCATCAGCATGCCTCCCATCATGATATCCAACAACTCTTTTCTAGGAAGAAAGAAAGTCTCAGTGTGAGTCTTCTTTAACCTACGTTAATGAATGAAGATACTTCTCAATGATTGCTACATGTGAGGAACAAACCTTTTCTTGGAACTTACAAAAAAATCTTTGGTATCAAAATCAATCATATTTGGACTTCATTATCTCTGGAAAAACAAATACTAAAAAGGGAAAAATGTTAACAGTTTTATATACTACTCGTAAGAGAAATATGGCCATTGTAAACTAACTTGGCACTAGAAGTAGGTAATGCCTTTTTTGTTCTTAACTTTCTCCATTGGGGGAGCTTTTAAACATGTTTGCCATACACATTAGAAAGACATGCAAAAGTACAGGGCATTTCATGTAGTCAAAACCTGAAAGTTGAGACTTAACTTTCAAGAGATTAGCAGCAGTTGTAAGGCAGTGGAATATTAGAGATTGCTATAGATTATACAACTGTATGGCTGGGACAGTATTAGCAATTTTTGTCATAAACTTGCAATTTTTTGGTGCTTTTCAGGGGAACCCAAGTATTACAGGAGCAATCAGAATGATAGTGATAGCATTATTCTAGTAAATTTCCCGCTTGTTAATAATTGTCATTAATCCCCTACTAGTGAAAGGTTTATCTTAATGTTTTGACCACATGCTGTACTTTTGCGTATCTTTCTAATCTGTGCACCACACACGTTTAATAGATCCCCCAGTGGAGAAAATCAAGTCGAAAAATGGTGGATTTATGCCACCAAGCTAGATTACAACTACCAAATTTCTCTTATGAGTAGAATCTCAAACTCTGCTGTAGTTGAATTTCCTCTGCTGTGGTTAAATCTTAAGATATTACGGATAGTGTAAATATCAATGTTATCAAAATTTTGCATGCACTATCTTAGGAAAATGGCTGCTGCGAGAAAACAAGGGAGGATGAATATTTAAAAATTGTTGCATTTAACTGCCAATACATGTGGGTATACTTTGTAGACAATTGATTTTTCAAAAATGGGAGGGCAACCCCGTAAATTTTCAACTGTTTATTTTACATATATCTTATGGCCACACACACACACACTCTGTAATGGTATATATATTTAAATAATTGATAATGGCCTGAAAAGACCGAAACCGGTTGATTTGTGTTTTTAATATATTGGTGGAAAAAACTAAGTGGTTTCATTTTTAACATTAATCATAATTTCCACAAAGTGAATTCGCCAACCATTGATTTTGTCATCATAAGCCTTTGTGATGCTTTTAATGACGTGACCAACAGCTTGTGTAGTTGACCTTCCAGGTTGGAACCCATACTGTAAATAGGTTTTAACTTTCAAAGTACTCACCCATTTGTGCATATGCTAGGGTTTCGAAAATTTTTGCAATAACAGATATCATAGTGATTGAGTGATGGCTGTTTGGAAGATTCTTAATGCAGATCTCTGTAGACAATATTTCAGCCACTCTGGGAAATAGCCTGAAGTGAAGCAGTTATTGATAATGGTGGCTAGAGGGAGAGAAATTAGATGAATGATAGATTTTATACATTTGGAGGAGCGTAAGTGGCGCTTGCATCGACGGCGGGCGGCCGTCAAACGCTTCCGGGCGAGCACCAGTGCAAGCGGAGCGCCCATCTAACTCCCGAGGAACACCAACGTGACTGCAATCCGTCACGCAATCGACAACCTGAGCTAGTTAGACGTCTGTTCAGCTAGGTTTTCATCCTGAGTCGGTTTCCTCAGGATCGTGGGTTTTTGTTTCAGTTTTTACCTCGATCAATCGTGTATTTCTTTTACAAACTAACAAAACATTTACATTCCTATTGAGTCAACTCCTACACCAGCTGCCAGGCAGGGCCCGAGCCAGACTCCTTGTGGGTTAGTGGATTAATAAATCTAAGTATTCTAGAAATTCTCTTTGTTGCAGCCTAATTCTGCAAATTTAATTGATTATATTCCATTATCTAGATAATTATACACACGGTTCTCAAACGGGTAGAGTTAAAGACAAAATCGTCTATCTTATCAACTCAGGTTGTCTCTACATTGAATAGATGCCCTTAAAACAAGTGAGCATCAAGTAAAATAGGTTAGCCAGGCAGAGGAGGCGGCCAGGCTGCTGCGTCAGGCTCGTTTTCGCATGCTGAGTTTCTCCTCATCTTACAGCCTCCTTATACTTTCGGTTATGCCCCGTTTACATTACTAGGGTAAGAATGTTAGTTAATATGGTGGCATAACTAACTTGCATTTGCACGGCATTCTTTTACCCTTGTTAACATGCTGGTGGCCTCCGGTGGAGAGTCAAGAATGTGATGTAGCCCTGAGGCCAACAAACTTCGCAAGTCGCGTTTCGTTTGTTTCTTGAGCTATATTCACGAAACTCATATGGGCGAGAAAAACGATTCAATATGCAAATGTTGACAGGGTTACACTTCTCATTCATCACTTTTTTTGTCATTTTCCGTATCCATGCATCCGTGTCACGTTGCTTGATGTATTTTAATCCATGAGTGATTGATGAACCGTAGGTATATTAAATTCAAATTTTACCTTAAAACTGCAAGCGAGGACGAGTCATGGGCAGAACTAGGAAGAAAAAGTCGTTTATTCCGCTGCATATATTAAGGCAGGGACTCGAAATGGAAGTTATTTATAAATCTTGAATGTCAAGATAACATCTTGAATTGTTTTTATCTATCATAAAAAGTTTTTATCTATCATCAAAGAAAAGAAAAATCGGCATGACATAATATTCTCGGGGTATCTTCATGGTAAAGTAAAGCATAGTGACACGTTCTATCAGGGAAAAGTATTCTCTCAATATTCATCTTCTGATGCATGAAGCAAGTTTAGACATGAAACGATAAGTGTATAGTTAAATACTAATGAATGAGAGGTCTAACCATGTTAAACATTTGCACATTCAGTCATTTCTATCACCCACACAATCTCCTTGAACAAATGAAAACAACCACCCTCGATCATATGAAAAGCGACTTGCGACGTTTGTTGGGCTCTGGGCTACATCACCTTCGTAACTCTCCATTAGAGACCACCATCGCATCCTAACTAGGGTCTTAGTCTAAACAAACTAGTTTATACTGTGCTATGGTTTAGAAATGCCGTGTAAAAGCAAGTTAGTTAAGCCGCCATATTACCTAACTATCATTGTAACCCTATAGTAATGTCAACGAGCAATGTGAATTTAACAGGTTGTTGGTAACTTGTTAATGGAAATATTTTAAGGAATATAACCTACCCAATGCGCGTAATATAGTCCCAACCTCACGAACATCAACAGTTTTACTTCCTCCATGATCGAAAACATCGAAGGCCTCAATAATTCTTTTCTCCAAATCAGAAGAAGCTTGATCTTGAAAGACCGGAAGAAGAATTTTGTTAAAATGCAGTGCAGTTACGAAACAGTTACCTCAGCAGAAAGGCGATCGATTATACCACATATGTTCGTACCTCCTTCTTCCGACGTTAAAGCAGCCATAATTAGTTAAACCGTTACTGAGAAAGAGATCATGACAAGATGAAGTGGTGTCAGGGCGATATCTGGTGAAAGCTCCCGAGATGATCACTTAGGAAAATGTAACTTCTTCCCTTCAAAGCAATAATTGATAAAAGCTCCACAAATGATCACTCAAGAATATCAACCTCTTCCCTTACATTCCCAAGTTCGGTGTTGCGATCAATATTACCATGGCAACGTTCAGAAATTGAAAAATTTCGAAAGGTGGTTGCCCATGGTTCACTGCATTTCTGTATTCATTGGCAGAAATGTTTTTCTCGAAAACGGCACAAACGATTTGGGTTAAATTTGCGGTAATATTGAACCCGAACGAACTGCCCGCGAGCCCCGAGCGCACAGACCGCCCCCCGGCTCATGCGACGCCGTGTCGCCTCCACCCGCGCGCCATGCCGTACATTGTCGCGCCCCGCCACACCTGATGTCCTCATCACCAGCTGAAATCATCAAGCCACCGCGGTCCTCCCTCCTGGAGTCACGGCCCAAACCCCTCGGGGATAAGCACACCGTCACCCCCACGACACCGCGCTTCTGACCCTGCACCCCCACTGCCATCACCATTTGTGCTTTCATCATCGTCACCCCGCTCATGCTCACCATCGTCGCTGTCGTCGAATAGCTCTCGCAAGTTTGTGACACGCGTTGGCGCGCCAGTCTCACCTTGGCGCCGCGCACCCACTGACCTTGTCTCACTACGGCGTCTTCGCTACCGTCATCTGGTAGTTTTCAAATGTCCAACACTTGTCTTGGAACACCGTTCACCTCCACGGTGCTATCGCTGACTTATTGGAACACACTACATCAACGCTTAAACCATTACCTGTCCAGGATGGTGTTAAATGAAAATAAGGAGAAGAAGAAGAGAAAAAATAACATGACACATTTTGCCTCTTCGTAAACCTCCAAAAACAAATACAGTCAGAGAAATAATTAAGAAGAGCGACCGAGGTAAACTGAAGATGGGATACATTTGGAAAAGTATGACAAACATTAAAGTGGAGACTTACATAGGAATGATAATCTAAACAGTTCAGAGGAGATTGATGCAGCAAAACTATCTCCGGGTTACGAGGAAAATTAACATAAATAATACACCTGGCTTGGGAATGGAACCACAGACCTCAGGCTTACCATACCAAGGGACACCACACAATACCAACCCCAGATTCCTTATTCTCAAGGAAAATTTATCAGGATCTAAAGGAGCATTATGTTCTTCCACTGAAGACCACCAAGAATGGGCTATTTTCGTTCTTTCAAAATCCTATGCATCTAACAAAAATTGCCATGAGAATCAGAAAGACTGGGTGGCCTGCCCATGGTATGAGAATTCGATCAGCAAACCTAAGGTCTGTGGATCTATTCCCAGACCAGGTAGATTACTTCCTATAGCAACTTTTGACTTATTTTATAGCCATCATTTCTGCGGTGGATACAAGCTTTCATGTTCTGATTGGTGAC
Organism: Ceriagrion tenellum; assembly: GCA_963169105.1. Lineage (NCBI taxonomy): Eukaryota > Metazoa > Arthropoda > Insecta > Odonata > Coenagrionidae > Ceriagrion > Ceriagrion tenellum. The sequence continues at coordinate 134,924,935 of OY720641.1, read as the reverse complement.
TGCTCTGTTACCACCATATGACTGTCTAAGCCAAGACAATGTAGAGCCAGAATTGTCTCCTGCTGCGGATACAGGAAAGATGTCACCTACTCTATAATATTAAGCACGACTTAATGAGAACATAAAAAGCATAAATTGTATTACCTATGTAAAAGGCTCTCCGTATGAGGAAAAGTAATTTTTCCAGTTGATCACATTTAGTAAATTTTCAACAGTTTCCATAGATCAAAAGTGTCTTGCAGGCAACTGAATTTTTTTTCAGGATACAGTGAATGAGCATACTGACACAAGTGTTGCTGATGAAACATCTCGATACTAGTATCACTGGGCAAATTTATCAATCGTGACTTCACGAAAATAATCAACATATTTACTTATGCCAAACAGGATGTTTTCCGGAGACTTAAACGAATTAGGGAAGGTAAAAAGTATATGACTGAAATAAGAGATCTTAATGAGAGTAGTGTTTATTTCGGTTTATCTGTTAATGCTGACGTTTTTTTCATGGGTCAATATAGTCCAAATCATCTATCAAGACGGGATGTGTTCTCTTTTTGTTCCTCGCAGTAGTTTCTATCTCCTCCTCCTCCTTCCGCACCTGCCCCGGCTCCTCCTCCTGCGGCTCCTCCTGCGCCGCCTCTTCCCGCACCTACTCGCCGAGCGGTGTCGCCGCTTTCCACACCTTCCTTTGCTCTTCCTCCTGGACTTCCGGCATCGGGTGATCCTTCCCAGTTTGTTACGGCATATCTTGCACTTCTTCCGGCAGCTGCTGCCGCTCCTCCTCCGCCTGCGGCTCCGCGACCGACGACGACATCCATCTTCCGCGTGCACCAGCGAGTAGCGGCCTGATTTTAATTTTTTTATCAAACCACAGTCGATCGCGTTCCTCAAGGCCACCCCGTAGTGGCGAGACTTGACCTCGTCCAGGCCACCATCTTTTTCCAGGAACTTAATCAATTCTTTGCGGGTGACCCCGGGGCCGATGTTTCCTATTGCATCCACCACTTTGCCCAAAAGTTTTTCACGTTTAGTTATCATCCTTTTAGACGGGTTACAACTGGAATTTTGTTAATTTGGTTGGTCGAAACGCGTTACACAATTAACGATGCCATGTTTTGATTTCTTTGTCCGAAACAATCGGGGTAAATAAAAGATGCTGTTGTCAGGGTTTCGACGCATAGAAAATGCATAAATTTATCTGGAAATATTTATTTTAAATAATTAAATGAAAACTACCAGAACAACCCTCTCGCTTACCTCCCCAATTTATTTACTGAGTAACTGTCCATTATTAAAGCGTTAATGTAAATATTCCCCATTTTAATGTTCACAGGTTTTTATCAGGAAATGCCAAAACTATCCGTCGCGATAATTTCAGTGTCATAGATAATTTCATTGTCAATTGTCCATGACGGCTCAAAGTTTATTTGAAATTTTGAAATACGAGTTCTGCCTCATATTAAGAATAAGGAGTTATGAAAGCCATATATGTTTACCTACCCTTGTAGAGTAGCAATCATAAAAGTTTATAACAGCTCGTACTTCAATATTGAAAAAGAAAAATTCTTGAACCATAAAAAACGCCCTGTTTGGATCACGCTTTTCTCGTAATTTCCATTTAATTATTTAAATTTATATTTCTATGCGTCGAAACCCTGACAACAGCATCTTTTATTTACCCCGATTGTTTCGGACAAAGAAATCAAAACATGGCATCGTTAATTGTGTAACGCGTTTCGACCAACCAAATTAACAAAATTCCAGTTGTAACCCGTCTAAAAGGATGATAACTAAACGTGAAAAACTTTTGGGCAAAGTGGTGGATGCAATAGGAAACATCGGCCCCGGGGTCACCCGCAAAGAATTGATTAAGTTCCTGGAAAAAGATGGTGGCCTGGACGAGGTCAAGTCTCGCCACTACGGGGTGGCCTTGAGGAACGCGATCGACTGTGGTTTGATAAAAAAATTAAAATCAGGCCGCTACTCGCTGGTGCACGCGGAAGATGGATGTCGTCGTCGGTCGCGGAGCCGCAGGCGGAGGAGGAGCGGCAGCAGCTGCCGGAAGAAGTGCAAGATATGCCGTAACAAACTGGGAAGGATCACCCGATGCCGGAAGTCCAGGAGGAAGAGCAAAGGAAGGTGTGGAAAGCGGCGACACCGCTCGGCGAGTAGGTGCGGGAAGAGGCGGCGCAGGAGGAGCCGCAGGAGGAGGAGCCGGGGCAGGTGCGGAAGGAGGAGGAGGAGATAGAAACTACTGCGAGGAACAAAAAGAGAACACATCCCGTCTTGATAGATGATTTGGACTATATTGACCCATGAAAAAAACGTCAGCATTAACAGATAAACCGAAATAAACACTACTCTCATTAAGATCTCTTATTTCAGTCATATACTTTTTACCTTCCCTAATTTGTATTCAAGCATGGGCATAGCTAGGATTCATGTTGGGGGCAGGATAACCATTTCTAACAGTGGATTAATTTATGGGTTGGGGCAGGACATCATCCTTTCTGCCTTCATCAAGCAGATTTAGAATAAATTTTCTCGTTCGGACCCACCCAGTTACTCCCTAGCTACGGCCATGTACAAGCATAAAATATATATGTATATCTTTTTTCTCTTGTTTACTCTTTGTTTGATGTCCCCAGCGAAAATTTTGTATACATCGTATACAGACTTTGTATTCAAACTTTGCTTTACGCAATTGGTATACTTTATACCCATCGTGTATACTGCACGAGACGTATGTATAGCAATGTATACCCTGCTGAAAATTTTTCCTACCGGGTTCGGTAGCCAACCTGCTTTTTGAAACATCCTACTGTGTTCGGTAGGGCTACCGAAGCTCTACTGTGTTCAGTAGGGCTACCGAAGGTCTACTGTGTTCAGTAGGGCTACCGAAGCTCTACTGTGTTCGGTAGGGCTACCGAAGGTCTACTGTAGTCTATTGAGTTTGTCATTAAAGTAGAATGGCTATATGGCAAATCAAAGATGACGTACAATGTCCACCAGCTCCTGCATTTGGCCCCTAGTGTTAGAGACTGGGGATCTTTGTGGGCCCACTCTGCATTCCCATTTGAGAATGCAAATGGAAAATTAGTAAAACTAATTCAAGGGCCAAAAGGAGTACCTTTTCAAATTGCGTTTCGATTTATGCTCAGCCAAGCAATTGATGTAATGATCCAAATATGGGATGTGAGTGACGAAGTGTGTACCTTTCATGAGAGACTGGTCGGGCACTTGCCTTACAAAAAAAACTATTGAAGTCTCTAGTTGTCGACTGTTTGGATGTGGACAGGAGACCATTTTGGACAGTGAGGTGACGAAGCATATTGAAATAGATGTATCTCTATTCATGGAATATAAAATAGTTGTATGCCAAAATGAGGTATACTATTCTGCTCAGCACATTATGTCAAAAAGGAGAAATGACAGAGTGGTTATGCTAAAAAATGGGGAAATGGGTGAAATATCTCACATCTTACCTTCAAAAGATACTCAGGAATGTAGAGCTATTATAAACTTGTTTTGCAATGTATCAAAAGCTGAAGTTGGTGACAGCTTCTGGCAAAGAAATACTCCCTACATAAGTATTGTAAGTTTGTATGCTTCAAAACATCAACACAGCATTCTTTTGTTTACTATACCGATGTATGGTGCTGCCCTCTGGTGGCCCTTTGTATGCTTCACGAAATAAAGAAGGCGTCAGTTCCCGTATGAAAGTTAAACGAGTAGTACGTGTTTTTAACAACAACTCCTTCCTTCCACTGACGTTACGGTTTGAGTAGGTTAAGAAAGGACATCTATTCAATCCGACGACAGGTTATGGGCCCAGTCAGTGCCAAGGCGTTGTAGGAACTCGTAAATATTTGAGCGATTTGAATATTTCATTATTTTGAATTACGAGGCAAGGCGGCCGGCGTGTTCAAAATGGCGAGTTACGGAGAAGACGCAATCGACAGATCTTTCTCAATTCCCAAACTAACCAAGAAAAACTACACAGCATGGATGTGCAGGGTGAAAACAGAATTGTTATCGAGGGAATGTTATGAGGCCGTCACTGGCTACGAAGATGCTGACGGAGGAGTTTTGAGCCAAAGTGAAGTTGCGAGACGTGCCCGCGCTAATAACTTAGCGATGTCCCTTATTGTAAGATCTGTGTCTGATGATTTGATAAATGATATTATCGGGTTTGATCGAGCCAAGGACGCGTGGGAAGAGTTAGATCGGCTGTGCAACAGGAATACCGAGTATGGCGCCATGGTGAAATTCCGTGAATTGAACGGTGTGATTAAGTCGTCTGATATGTCCATGTCTGAGTACATCAATAGATTGATAAATATGAACAATACTTTGGAGCAAAATCAGCTCAAACTGGATGATAAGAAACTAGCTTCCCTGATTTTAACCGGACTACCGGATGAATATGAAATAACGGTGAAGACCCTGGTCGCGGCTAACAAGATAACGGTTGCAGATGTGAAGCATACGTTGTTAGAGGTCGAAGAAGAAAAAATGGCCAAACAAGGAATATCTTCTCTACATCATGCATACCAAGTTGTCAAGGGACATAACCAAAGGAAGAAAAAAGCGAGGAATGCTGGGAAGAAGAGAGATGAAGAATCCGCCAAAATGGACGTACGGAATTCCGATTGTGCGAAGCCCAACTTCAAGTTTTGGTGTTACGCTTGCGGTGGAGAGGGTCACTACGCACATAGCTGCCCAAAGAAGAAAGAGCTTCAAGGAAATGGAAGCCATGAACTTAAGAAGGTAGCAATAACCACTAGGGAGCACGTAGTATTATGTGCCAAGAAGAAAATGGAGTTGAGTTTTGGAATGTGGATACTGGATGGAGGAGCGTCTGACCACATGACAAGCAATAAGGAACTACTGAAAGAATTAAATCCCTACTCTGGTGCTGTGCAAATTGGAGATGGTACACCGTTGAAGATAGAGGGCATCGGAAGTGCACTGATCCAAATGTCCGACGATTGTGGTGGTAAAGATATTGAGCTTCAGGGTGTGTTATATGTGCCGGACTTACAAGGAAACCTTATTTCACAAGGACAAGTTGAAGAAAAGGGACTTGAGTTTAGGTCCAAAAATGGAGCAAACAGATGCTTGCAAATGGACAATTAATATTTCAAGCATTTAGGATTGGGAGACTGTATTATGTGACAACAATTGGAGGTCCAACACTCAGTGAAGCAAGGGAAGCTTATGAAGAGAGCAAGAAACAGGCTAGAAAAGTCAGTCGTGAAACATGGCACAGCAGATTGGGGCACCCGTGTGACCAAATCCTAGGGAAAATGAATCACCTGCTTGACCTACCTCAGGAGGAAAGAACAGTAGGAGATATCCCGTGCGCCCCGTGCATTCAAGGCAAGATGAAGCATGCAAGCTTTCCTACCGAGAAAATATTGAAGGTGGAGGGTGCACTGGAGAGAATCCACTCAGATATAATGGGTCCAATTAAACCACCATCTTTGGGAGGTAAGCGTTTCATTGTAACTTTTGTGGACGAAGGCACAAAACATGTGACAGCTGTCGCCATAGTGAGGAAGAATGACTGACTGAGCGAGTTTAAAGCCTACAAGGAGAAAAGTGAGACCTTCCATGGGAGAAAAATAAAGGAGTTTCAGTCAGACCAAGGAAGAGAATATGTGAGCACTGCATTCCAGTCATTGCTCAATGAAAATGGGATTTTACATCGCATGTCAGTTGTACACACACCCCAGCAGAATGGAATGGCTGAGCGCATAAACCGAACTCTATGTGATATCATGCGGTGCCTCCTAATGGCAGCAGGTATGCCAGCGTACTTTTGGGGAGAGGCCTTGCAGACTGCAGTTTACCTAAGGAATCTGAGGCCATCCAGATCTATTAACTTTGAAGCCCCTTTGGAATGCTGGTTGGGGAGGAAGTTATTGAAGAGTGACATAGGACATCTCAGGGTGTTTGGGTGTCAATCCTGGGGATGGTTTCCTCAAGAAGACAGAGATGGAAAGTTGGGGCCCAGGGCAAGAGAATGTGTGCTCTTAGGATTCCCAGAAGGCATCAAAGGGTACCGCCTCTGGGATATCAAGCAAAGGAAGGTGATCATAAGTAGAGATGTGGTCTTCTATGAGCATATATTCCCCTTCAAATCCAAGGACCCCAGCCTAGAAATCCGAGAAGAAGTGCCCTGCACTTTCCAAATTGAGGAAGAGATGCCAGTCCAGGGAGAGGAGTCATCCCAGGCACCATTCCTGGGGGGCTATGCTCGAAACTATATGAACTCGCTTACGTAACAATTCCGTTTCGTATGGTTGATACGTATGGGGCGAGTTCGTATGGTAATTTGGTATGCTCGAGGCGTGTGTGGGTTCGATCGTGCGAGTGGAATCGATCTACGTATAGAAATTGTTGCAACAATGGTATACGAATCCGCATGTGATACCTAAACCAATCACAGCCCTTCTTCGACGCGGTTTCAATAATCCCGGCGGGAATTTGACAATGGCTACTATAATTAATAATGGCGAATATAATTCTTTGCTAGCAAAAAGCGCTGTTCGCCACGGTTCCAATAACCTCAGAAACGTAACTATGGTCCCTTTTGGCGAAGCAAATTCTTTGCTAGCATAAAGCGCTTTGGTAATTAAGAAGAACACAGTGAGAACTGATTCAGAGCGCCGAAATCAATCAAAGCTAAATATCAATGCTAAATTAAAGAACTACAAATAACATCTTAAAGTCACACACAACTTGAAAGGGTTTTTAACCAGTTGCTGCCATACTCCTTACATTGAAAGATCACCTTGGATGCATAAGAATAAATGTATTTGAACCCATACAAATAATTGGACACTAAACAACATCAATGGTAAAAGAAATTTGATATTTAATTAATGAAGAAATAATTTCAAAATGAAACAAGAGGAAAATTCTGGTAACATAACCATATACAATCAATGAATTGCATACAATAAAATTCTACAAAAAGTTGTCAGTGCTTCAAGATATGATGTCATCACACAACACTGTCCTTAATCCATATATCCACAGAGTAACAGTAGATTAACCAGTATGCTGAAAAAAGTTGAATATTTAGCAAAATTTTAAAAATACAATAAGTAAGCAGTGGTCTCAAGACAATAGCAAAGAAATATACACGTCACAAGATAGATAATATTTCACTGAAGAAGTTAAAAAACACCATCTTAACGAAACACCTTCCCACAACTTATATTATTATATTGATAAATTGTTATGATTTAGTATTTCAATGCAGGTCTAGGTAATAAATAAGAAATGCCTCGCTCACGTAATAAGCTTGCTACGCATGTAATTTGCAAAGTTTGTGATGTAAACACGGGTACCTGCTAACCGCTGTAATTATTTTTTATGTCAGTTAAGTTACGCTCGTTACTTCGCGGAGGTTACATGCGTTAAAATGCTTGTGATGTGGACAATGCAAACGTTGAATAATAACTGAAATGATAACGGTTGTTCTAACTCACTACATTTACCTTAGTTTTGATTGTCAAAGCTGACAATCGTGTTGGTGCTCGGAGGAAAGGGCTCAGTTCCCTTATTAGATCGCCAACTAGGTCTTTCGAACAATTTTACGAACTTCCTCTCCTCCAAATGAAAAGTCGAAATGCGCTCCCGAAGTAACCTTTGGGGCTTGTCCGCTTCCATTTCCTCTTCAACGTTGTTTAATAACAGCAAACGAAACATCGCCGCCGCCATCTTATCAACAATATCCTCCGAAAGTATACGAACTCGAGCGGTCGCGAGCGTATGAGTAACAAAACCCTTCGAATCGCCCGCCCCCACATTTCGAGCATACCAAATCCGTCCGCCGTACGAGTTGGTACCACGTGACTCGTATGAAATCGCCTATTTGTATACGAATCCCAATTCGAGCATACCCCCCCAGGGGAGGGTGCCAGTCCAGGGAGAGGAGTCATCCCAGGAACCAGTCCAGGGGAGGATGCCAGTCCAGGGGGAGGAGTCATCCCAGGCACCATTCCAGGGGAGGGTGCCAGTCCAGAGAGAGGAGCCATTCCAGGTGCTAGTCCGGGGAGAAGCGTTGGCCCAGGTAGAGGTTCCAGACGTTGGGAAAAGCCAACAAGAAACCCAGGGGAGGACACCACCCAGGTATTCAAAAAGACAACCAATCCCGAAGACAGCTTGTACTTTGCCCTGCTGCCTAATGGCCAATGCATCTCAAGACAGTCCAACCCCAGGTGTGCCATTGAGTGTGAAGGAGGCGCTTAGTGGCCCTGATGCACATCACTGGAGAGATGCCATGCAGGCCGAATTGCACAATATGATGAAGCAGGGGTGCGTTCCGAATCACGCATGATGCGCATCAAGCTGGAGCGTTGGAGCTATCGTTCCGAATTGCTGACACGCTTTGAAGCTCTTGAAGCGTATGCGCAAATCGGAACGGATTTGATGCGAAGATGGCGCCAGAATAATCATGTTCAAAAGACTGCGTGAGGAGTAAGCGGGTGTAGGACTGACTGATCTGCGGTATAGCACGCGATTATTCGTGCCTTTAATTTTAATGTCTCTCTGGTGAATATTGAAAAACGTAGAATCATATTAACATCACTATAAAATGGAAAAGAGCCTGTGTACATGTACAAATAATGTTTCACATGCAAGAACGTTGTACGATTGACGTTATTATTAAAAATTACCCCGGATTTAGGCAGTTAGGGGTACTGAAAAGGAACCGTATAATGGAGAATTTGATTGGGTAGCTTTGTGGGTATTTGGTGAGTATAATGTCGTATGGATTATAATGTGTTATGATCTCTTGAGATTAAAATTTCTACCATCTAAGGAGTGTACAAGTAATATTTAACATTTCTCTGCAACCATGTTAGTGAATTACAAACTGTCATACGCATATCTGATCCGTTTCAGTGAACAGCAATACCGCTTTCCAATACCATCCCATTTGTTTTCTAATTTAAGTTATCAAGTATTATCAATTATATTCTCAAATACTAAAATATTAAACTTTTGGCCGTAATTTTTCCTGATATTGGGTACTTTATGACCTATGAAATATGGTTGATGAGCATTTAAAGGATATTTTGAAGGTTTGTTTGCTTTTCAGAATTTATTACTTCGATTATCATTGCTAATTCTTTTGATTACCTTCTCTTGTAGTTGATTTCTGGGTTTGTGATTGTATTTTTATTTTTAAATCTATTATTGCCTGTGGTGCTGTGAACATGTTGTTGATATATTATTCTACAAAGGTTGAAATCATTGCAATTACAATTTTCTAGTATGATGAATTACAACATGTAAAGGCATGTTTACATGATGCAAATACCCGTGCATGTGCGTGGCTGGACAGATACATGGGCAAATGCTCCAAGTTAGATGAGGAGCTTTTTTATGACCATATGTTCATGCATTTATGCAAATTTGGGTGTTTACACAGTGCAACTTCAATAGTGAATGTGTTCATTTATGTACTCGGGTACGTGCATTTTACAAACACAGCGAAAGATTTTTAATGAGCTCGCATCACATAGAGATCGCACATATTTGGTTCTGTCTGGTGAAAAATATGTCCTTGGAGACATTTTTGAGATAAGGGTTGTTGAAATTCTCTGTAATTATGTCAGAAGAAAAGTCATATGTACATTGCTGCTTTGACTTTGTAAGATTCAGTAAATTCTTAACACTACTCAACCATTTCATTAAAAAATACTTTTCATATTTAACATAAATTATTAATGTAATAACTATTAAATTACCTGATTTTGCCTTTCCTGCTTCGTCAATATTTAAAATAAATTCAAAGGGTGCCTCGTGCTCATCCTCTCGCACTATAATTACTCCCATGTCTTCGTCTGTTATTTTGAATTAGCTTCTTCCCGCGCTATTCGCTGTCTTCGCATGAACTGCATCAGAAATTTTTGATGCCTTGATGCGCGCATCAGTTTGCCGGAAATGCTCGCTGCGGGGCAGCTTTAGAGCGCTTCAAAGCGTAATTCGGAACGACCCGATGCGCTTTGATGCGCATCATGCATGATTCAGAACGCACCCCAGGACACTTGGAAGGTGGTAGCTCGTCCAAAGTTCTCTAATGTTGTTGGGAGTAAATGGGTGTTCACTATCAAGCGAGTGAATGGAAGTGTGGTAACATACAAGCCCCCTCGCTGGTATCTCTATCTTGTCGTGATGAGTGGGCTTGCGTGCCTAAGTGAACCTGAGAGCTATGCCGGCGGGAGCGAAAGCTCCTGGTAGGGCCACCCAAGCCGGACAGGTCAAGGGGGATAGGCCAGACAAAAAGAGATACCCTGGTCCTCCAGGTTGGGGGTTGGGCGTGGGGCTAACAATCCCACACCGTAAAAAAAATGTTCTGTTACGAAACCCATAAAGAAGCCTCGGAATACGGACGGATTTAAGGATAATGACACTGGCAAACGATCAGGAACTCGAAAACGGAGTGCAACATTGACCTTAGCTACATGGAATGTAAGGACCATGCTGAAAGCTGGAAAAATGGCAGAGATCGCTGAAGAAGTATTGAAATATGGGATGGATGTAGTGGCGTTACAAGAAATAAGATGGAACGGAAATGGAAGAGTGGATAAAAAGGACTACTCAATGTTCTATAGTGGGCCTAAACTGAGAACTGGACAATGTGGAACAGTGTTTATCCTTAATAACAAAATGAAGCAAAGCTGCTTAGGGTATGAACCTTTGGGGGATAGAATGTGTAAGATAAGGCTCAAAGGACGTTTTTGAAACTTATCTATCATCTCAGCTTATGCACCCACAGAAGATGCTAATGATGATGAGAAGAATGCCTTCTATGATCAACTGGATAGAGAATGCAGCAAGATACCTAAATATGATGGGTTGATTCTCCTAGGAGATTTCAATGCAAAAATAGGAAGAGAGGACTTCTTGCAGCATGTAGCTGGAAAACACTCTTTACATACCGAAACAAATGGAAACGGAATGATGCTAAGCCAGCTGGCAGAAGCTAAAGGGCTAATAATCAAAAGTACCTGTTTTGCTCACAAAGATATTCATAAGGGAACATGGAAAATGGCAGGTACAGGAGTGGTCAACCAAATTGATCACGTTCTGGTTTCCAGAAGACATGCATCTTCAGTCGTTGACATAAGGTCTGCAAGAGGCCCGAACTGTGATTCAGACCATTATTTGGTAAAGGCCAAGCTCAGGGAAAGAATTGCGAATGTGGGACGTATTAAAGGACCCAAGAGAATACAGTGGAGCGTGGAAAAGTTCAGACAACCAGCAGCTGTAGCCCAATACCAGGAAACCCTGGGTAAGAAACTAGAAGAAGGAGCAGAGAACCTGAGTGTAAATGACTCGGTAGAGAGAAAATGGCTTAATATAAAGAAGGCTATGGAAGAGGCTGCAAAGGAGACTATAGGAGAAAGAAAGAGAACAAGGAATGAAGAATGGTTTGATAATGAGTGCAGAAAAGCTATAGAAAGGAAGAATATAGATCGAAGGAACACTATCCAGAAAGAGACAAGACAAAATGTTGAAAGATATAAAGAAAGCAGAAGACAAGCAAATAAAATACTACGAAAAAAGAAAAAACAGTGCTTAAAGGGGTATATGGAAAAGATTGAGGAACTGAACACACAAAATGAAAGTAGAAAGTTATACCAGGCAATCAAACGGATGACAAATAAATTTCAACCAAGAACAAACGCATGTAAGGATAAGAATGGGAGGTTGGTTGGAACAGAGGAAGAAGTAATGGGAAGATGGGCCGAGTACTTTAAGGAATTGCTGAATGTCAATGAGATAGATGAGGAGGATGGAGAAATGTTGGACATGAGGGTGGACACCAAGATTAGCAGGCCATCAATTGAGGAGGTGGAGGAGTCGTTAAAACGGCAGCGGAATGGGAGAGCTCCAGGGGAAGATCAAATTGTACCGGAGTTAATCAAGTATGGAGGAAAAAATTTAACAAAGAACCTACATAGACTGATATGTGAAATATGGGAGAAAGAAGAGATGCCTGAGAAATGGAAGATTGGTTTGATTTGCCCTATCTTCAAGAAGGGAGATAAATTGCAATGCAGCAACTATAGGGGAATCACATTACTAAATGTCACTTATAAGATACTTTCTTGTATACTGCAGAGGAGACTTAACACATATGCTGAAGTAATCCTTGGTGAATACCAATGTAGCTTCAAGCCGGGAAGAGGAACAACCGACCAAATCTTTGTAATGAGACAATGCATGGAGAAATGTTATGAGTACAATATTGACCTACATATGCTTTTCATTGATTTCCAGCAAGCTTTTGATAGTGTCAATAGAAGAAAAATGTTGAAGGCATTGGAGGGATTTGGAATACCAAAAAAACTAATTAAGTTGTTAAATACGACTATGGAAGGATCTCAAGCTAAGGCCTATATCGGGGGCAAGACTAGTGAAGCCTTTAAGATAACAACTGGAGTAAGACAAGGAGATTCTCTATCAGCAGTACTATTTAATCTGTGTCTACATGAAGCCATGAAAGAACTGGGGTTAGAGGGAACAATTGTGCATAAATCTACTCAGGCATGTGCCTATGCCGACGACATAGTTATAATGGCACGGAATATGGATTCTCTGAAAGAAATATTCAAAATTTTAGAACAGAAGAGTAAGAATATAGGGCTCAGAATCAATGAGAGAAAAATGAAATACATGAAAATGTCGACCACGGAAGACAGAAGATGGACTCAAAACGTTACATTTGGGCAGTACAACTTTGAAAATGTAAAATATTTCAGCTACCTCGGTACTAATTTAAACTGTAAGAACTCAATGACAGAAGAGATCAACAAGAGGATAATGGCTGGAAATAGGGCTTACTTTGCTAATATTAAGCTCCTGAAGTCAACTCTTCTATCTAAGGAGATGAAATTCAAGATCTATAAGACACTTATCAGACCTGTCGTGACATTCGGAGCAGAAACGTGGACCATCTCCGCTGGAAACGAGCAAGCTCTGCGTATATTTGAACGGAAGGTTTTGCGAAGGATATATGGCCCCGTGACAGATGGGATAACTTGGAGGATAAGAACAAACAAGGAAATAGAAAATATTATATGAGGCGAAGACATAGTGAGATTTGTGAAGACCCAACGGTTAGCTTGGCTAGGTCATGTAAAAAGAATGAGTGAAGAAAGGATGCCTAAGAAGCTTCTACATGGAAACATGGATGGAAAGAGAAAAAGAGGAAGACCGAGGAAAAGATGGATGCAGGATGTGGAAGAAGACATAAAGGCCATGAGGATTGTCAGATGGTGGGAGAAAGTGCAGAACGGGAGAGAATGGACAGGCGTCTTGAGGGAGGCCAAAGCCCATACCGGGCTGTAGTGCCAAGGAAGTAAGTAAGTAGTAGGTAACATACAAGGCTCGCCTTGTTGCTAGAGGTTTTAGTCAGGGAGAAGGAGTTGATTATTTTGAGACTTTCAGCCCTGTGGTGCAAAGAAAAACTCTCAAATTATTAATATCCTTAGCCATTGAAAATAACTGAGAACTTGATCACTGTGATGTTGTTGGTGCTTATTTAAATAGTAATTTAGATGTTCCTATTTTTATGGAACAAGCACCAGGTTTTCCAAGTGCAAATCCCTTACTATATGTGTATGAATTGAAGAAGAGTGTGTACGGTTTGAAACAAGCTGGGAGAAATCGGAATCATCACTTAGACACTCTGTTAACTGAGTATGGTATGTCAAAATGTGTTCAAGATCCATGTTTACTCCAAGGTGGGTTTGATTGTTGCAGTCTATGTGGATGATTTTCTCTTAATTGGGGTAAGAGAGGTTGTTGACCAGATGAAGGAATTCTTACACGATAGATTAGATGTAAAAGATCTGGGACCTGTGACGAATTTCTTATCCATTCAAATCCAAAGACCTACCCAGGACACTCTAATCTTAAGTCAAAAGTCCTACATTGAGGAGATCTTGCAGGAGTTCTCCATGACTGACTGTCATGGACTAAGTACTCCACTAGAGATAGGTTCTACCAGTCTCAAAGGGATGAATGTGCTGAGAAGTTCTGTGAAGCCAAGTATAGGAGATGTGTAGGCATGCTCCTGTACTTTGCTGGCCTGACCAGAGTGGATATTGCAAATGCAGTGTGTTTTGTTAGTCAATATTGTAATAATCCCTTAGTCACAGATTGGAAAAATGTTGTTCATATCCTTCAGTATTTAAAGGCAACCAAAGATTATTGCTTATGTTTCTCTAAGTCAGGACAAAATTTAAGGGCTTATGTTGATGCACATTTTGCAAACAACAAAGATGATTCACTGTCAATCTCTGGTTACGTCTTTATTCTATCCAATGCTGCTGTATTCTGGCGTATTAAGAAGCAAAGGGTGGATGTGGCTTCATCCTCAACCTTTGCAGAGTATGTCGCCATGTATGAGTGTTCTACTGATTTAGTGTGGCTTAAAGAGTTTTTGAAGGAAATTAATCAGGAAAAATTTGTGTCAGAGCCATGTATGATATATGCTGACAACACAGGTGCCATGTGCATTGCTAAGTCAGTAGCAATTTCAGACCAGACTAAACACAGGGTGAAATACCATTATGTGAGAAATCTAGTTAAAAGGGGGAGATAGCTTTTAAGTATGTTAAGTCAACTACTAATGTAGCTGATCTTTTGACCAAACCTTTCTGGTGCACGCACCAAAGAGTTTGCTCTTTCTCTGGGTGTGTTATAGTTCTAAGTGAATGCATTTATTTTTTCACTTTGGGAGTAATATTTTTTATTTTGTCTACGTAAACGTGGCTAAAATTTTTTCTGTGTCATTGTGAGTTGTGTTCCATTGTGATATAATGTTGTGTTGATTTTTGGGGAGAGGTATTGTAAGTTTGTATGCTTCAAAACATCAACACAGCATTCTTTTGTGTACTATACCGATGTATGGTGCTGCCCTCTGGTGGCCCTTTGTATGCTTCACGAAATAAAGAAGGCGTCAGTTCCCGTATGAAAGCTAAACGAGTAGTACGTGTTTTTAACAACAACTCCTTCCTTCCACTGACGTTACGGTTTGAGTAGGTTAAGAAAGGACATCTATTCAATCCGACGACAATAAGGATATGTAAACGATTCAGTGTAGGTATATGTAAATGTAAAATTTGATGACATTGTCAGGAAATCCATTTCCATTAATGGTAAAAAATTCCTATATTTTGTAAAAATACTTAAAACGTACCATTGTGATTGAGACTTCAACAATATACTATCATTTTTTTGAAGTGTATGCATTATTTATTGTTTGTCATGCTTATTCCTTTTGTTGGCTTGGAAGAAATATAATTAAGGAAATTTGGCAGGCTGTAATCAGATTTGTAAAAGTACAGTTGGAGTTCAGTAGCCTACTGTACATGAAACAGTAGGAGTGAAGTAGGATTCGGTAGAGTAAAGTTGATTTCAGTAGACTTCGGTAGATATTTCCTACCGAACACAGAGATTTTCACCAGGGTACAATGAATTCTTTTCATACATTGTATACTATTAAAAATCAGGTTAATGGTGTATGAGTAACTCCACTGTTGTAACAATTGACTCCACTTTTTATTGGAAAAGTATGAACTTCTCGACATTACAACCTCCACCGTACTGAATCGGTGAGCTCTAACACAGAGTCATCTACATGCCGCCACAGCAACTATCAAGTAGAGTCATCGCATGCATTTCCACTATGGGAAATCCATTGGCCGCCATTGTTGGGACAAAAACACTATTGTCCCTTATGGAGAATAAATGTTTAAACGCAATATTTATTTCAAAAATTGTATTTTTCGACATTTCATGCCCTTTTACTCATTTGAGAGAGCTTTTTAATGCCTCTCCTTTGTTATTCATCTTTGCATGCGGACCTCATGCAAAATAAGGAGAACTTCACATACTGTCGTAAAGTCAACTTGTCGTCAAAGTGAACTTCAAAATGCTTCAAATTTTTAAACAATCATCTTCAAAAAATTACAATTCCTGGCTCATCCGCGATGATAGGATACGCAAACTCGAAGACATTAGTGGAAGTGGCTCAAAATCAGCCCCTGGGAGAGTAATAAGATGAAATACTGCTCACCTCCCATTTTCTTATCTCACTCCTATTCATCGCTCTCATGTGACTCATTTTTTCTGATGACAACAATTCATATGAATGGATAACTATTTTTATTATCATTTTAGATATCCATTTATATAATTTTAATTTACGCCTTTTTAGCGGTACTACTATAATTAAAACTCAAAGAATTGGCAGTATGTTAGTTTTTCAAGAGGAACCTGTTCTGTAGTTGATATTTCACAGTTTTAGGTTCTTTAACGTTATCAGTGTTTATACCTCCGTCATTAGAATATTTTGAAAGATTTTTACTTAATAATTAAATGCAGGATCGAGTTTAATTAAATGCATTAATACATAATAATTATTTAATACATTAGAATTTGGATTTCTCTTGATAAGCGGAATCAAGATGATCATCTTCTGGTGTTCTGCCTGCTGGCAGGTCCCGAACACCACTGCTGTCTCCTTCCGCTTCTGTCCCGAGCTTCCTTCTTTGCTTCATCATAGCTGGTTTTCTTCACCTGACCCACCAATCCGTGGAATCAAAGTGGAGGTTGTAAATTTGAACGGTATGAGAAATATAGCAAAAAGCGTTTAAGTTAGGTGGCATGTATGTTCATTGGAGAAAAAACCAGCAGTTGGTAACCAAGTTGCGTTTCACCGCCAGATATAATGTAGTGATATCCTAAAATAGTTCTTTGAATCTCCATGACTTGTGATAGCCATAATAAAGTAGTTGCTAGCACGATAAGGGGCAGGAAAATTAAAATAGTTCAAATAAATAATTTTTAATAGAACTAAACAAATATTTATAAAAACTTTGATACATTATCTGCCATGCTGGGAATGAAGCTCATCGCATCTATCTCCGACATAAAAGTGTCACATTTAGAAAACTAAATTTAGCTATCCTGTGGCTCCCCGAAAAAAAATCTACTGTGATTCAATCAGTGTATTTTTAGGATTCAATCCACTGCTTGAAGTGTATGATTTGTAATCTTTACAAGGCTTTTTCTTTCTATACAGTGCTAGTGACACTTCCTAGAAGGTATTGGACGCTATTATGGAATACAATGCTGTAATTTTCACAGTCATCATCACTGTCAGACAGAGAGCCCAGAGATTTTAGACAGTACCTTTCCCCACTGGCAGGATGACTGAAATTTTAAGACTTAAGACGGAAAAAATTAACTCAGTGCTTCGAAAAGTATTACCAGTAGTTTTCTGCACCTGTCATGTTGGACATGTGTCTCAAATAACAACTTAAAAACAGTTCAAATTATAAATGTTTTGATATTGTTAAAAAGTATAGCGTTGATATTAGTTATCCTGGAACCATTAACACACTCGTGTTTCAACTCAAGTTTTTTAGACTCCAGTGATATATGCACATGTTATTTCTTTCCTATAAAAATTCCCGTGAATGGTGACGGCATAAAGTTGGAGAAAATGCAAAAAGACATGATTTATTTATGATATAACGACCTGAATTCCTAAAATGGAAAAATTTATTGTTCCCAGTGCCCATTTAACAGCTGAATGATCGATGAAAAATCGGTCGTGGGTCGACTAGCTTAACTTACTACATCGTAAGCAGCTCAGCCTTCTCTCTCTCACCATATTGGTGGAGGATGGAACACACCAGGCACTCGGATGAAGGGGTGTGGTCTTTCACACATACTTCTCTATCACAATTTGATTTTTTCATATAATTTTTGTTTGAAAAAAATATGCGCAGTTTAAACAAATCCCGAGAGAACTATTGTTGCCGTGACTACCAGGCAACTCTCTCTTAAGTCTTTTGATAAATATTTAAACATTGTATCCTCAGTTTTAACATATTTTGGGCCATACTGAAAAAAGCTGAAAGCAACTTAAGTTTCAAAATGTCAATTTCAAATGTAACATCAATCTTACCTTTCCAAACGGAGACATGTAAGATTGTGTTAATGGTAGAGCTACTGATTACCAACAATGCTTGCAAACATGTAATGTATTCTTGTATTTTTATAATGAATTTTAGTATGCTGAGCAGGAACGATGTGTGAGAGATACCAATAATTGAATATTGGAGCTCATTTAAGTTACATTACAAGTGATAATGTATTTTAATTGATTTAATGAGCATTTCTCTCTTCATGATACGCTATCATTCAACAAGACAATACCTTGGGCAATATATGTAGACATTGTATCGCTGAAGTTTCCGGACATCTAGTTATTTTGACAATTACAAGCCATAATGCAAGCCATAATCGTCGATTTCTAGCACCCACCAAGAGCCTTTTGCGGTGGAGACCAATTGTTGAAGTGCCGTTCCCTATCACCAGCTGACGTCAAAAACCCTGTTTCTACAAATGGCTCTTTTCTTTCAGTTATCGAACTAATGCAGTTTGTTTCCATCCAGTCGAATCAAAGCTGAATCTCGTTATCACTAAACCCATTCAAACCTTACAATCGATCAACGTTGATTTGTTTCTTTATGTCGTCTCTGGCAATGAAAGAAATATATAAAATGGAAAAATACATTGTAATATCTGGTCAATTAAACATCACCTTAAATATAACTTTCATCAACTGAATGAGGTTTGAAGTGTACTGTAAAGTTATTCCCCTTTAGAAATTGAGGCGAAGCAGTTGGTGTAATTACTTGCATTGGATCAAAAATCTCTCTAGATGTCTATTATGTAATTTGAAATCGGTCTCATAGTTTGGCTGACTGTGGATGAGTTTACTGTTAAACCCTCAACGGTATTAAAAAAAATGTACATCTAGATATTATAACAGTATGTAGCTCATGTTTCAAGATGTGGCATGACTCGACCAAGCCCTTGTAAAGTTTAATAAATGTAACTAAATACAAACATTGATCTTTCCACAATTCCCGTTTCGCTTGAATTTTTGGTGCATTTCAGAACATTGAACAGTGTATAGGCACAGCACAAAGCATTAATTTATTTTTTTTAGCTATTCCTTCTTCCAGGTTCATACTGGGATTCCTCAAAATGGACCAAATATAAGTATGAAGTGAGAATGAGAACTATACGAAATGACTGGTTTTATCTGATACATGCATTGGAATTATTCCGAATTCTTTGCAAAATCATAGACTTTTGAACTAATTGAAATTGATTCAATTTTTCCACTCAGCGGGGTCTCAAGCAAAAGTTATTTCTCGATATATCTGGAATCAGAGGTGCTTAATCTCCACTAAGGCCCTGAAATTCTGGGTGTTTTTCCCCACTCCCCCAAAAAAATAATTTTCATTACGCACTTTTTGCATTGACCCCACCTTTAGGGCTGCTCATATTACAGCGTACAGCCTAGAACTACCTTATGTCTTCCGTTCACTTACTCATATTTGCGAAAATTTTGTTTAAATAATCACAATGTCGAGGGCGTTCTTTGAATTTTCTCGTTGGTTGCATAGTCATTAAAATTATATAGCTCTCTAAAGAACCATTTGTGGTAAACAATTCAAAATAAAAATTTGGACGAGTTTTGAGCATTGGTGAAAAGGGACCTCTTTATTTCAGTGCTGCGACAACATACATAACTTTGACGCCTAATAATTGCATAGCAGATCATGAAGAAAAATAATTGGTAAATAATGGTAATTATATTTCATAGATAAATCTGCCGAGTTTCACGTTTTTCCCTTCAAAACGCTTTGCGCCAAAGTTACGCATGGTGCAGTTTCACCAAATCCAATGGGATAAAGAATAAAATTATCAAAATGGCCATGCACGTACCGTAAATACAAAAGGTCGTCTCGGAGTTATCAATATTCGAGTCTAAAAAAGTTTGTGTAGATAGAATTAAATGGTTGCGGTACCTACATTGCTCTGAGTAACAGATAGGAAAGCACTCTTTAGCTCTTTTTTTTTTTAATTACTCATCTGTGAACAAAATGCTACCCGAAGCTAACATGAAAAACCGATAAACCAGCTGAAAATACACGAAGAGTACGAAACTTTTCTGCGAACCTCGTCAGCCAGTTGATGAAGTATGGCAGAAATAGGAACTTAAAAGCCAAATACTTAGTTTATTAATCCTCTGTTCATTATTTAAAACATTTAAGTATAAAGAAGTATACCTCACAGAGCTTTGCGTAGCCTCTAGGCTTCCACTTATCCCGTCGGCTCATCTGAAGCAATTTAGCTTTTCTTTCTGGATCTCTGGCCACTATCTGTTCTATTAGCGCGGTTTGGTGCTCTGCATCCTCCCATGATCACAAAGCGTAATGCGTGTCGCAATTTTAAAACTACCATTTAATACCGATAAACACGCTGAAGGTTATTCGACAACCCTCACCCGGGACGTCCCAATAATGGCGGATTGCGACGACTCTACTTGATAGTTGTTGTGGCGGCATGTAGATGACTCTGCTCTAACACTAGCGCAAGAGCGCGAAAAGGAAACAAAAGACATGCGTTAAACAAAAAAAATCTAGAAATGCTCTGTAGACAAATAAACATGTGATACTTTGACTTATACAATTGTATAAAATCGTACATAAAACTATATGGAATGTGTATACATTATATACGGACTCTACTCTGTGAGGAAATCTATACTAAAGGTACACATACGTCCTGTATATAAATTTTACACAACATTTTCACGCGGGATGTTTTGTAAAAATTGTTTGTTTTAACCGTTAAGTAGGCTCGGATGGGTTTAGAAGTGCTGCTATCAGCTCGTCTAATTTTTAAAAGAAGACTCCACTCTTCTCACTGCTTCCTCAGGAAACGCCTTGCTTCCCTTCTGCCATTCCTTTCAAATTTCCATTGCCCCTTACCACATGCTCCATTCACTTCGCTTCCCCGTATGCTCATTGGGTGACCTCATGAGAGAGAAATCTTCTCGAGCACCCACCAGCCACCTCCTCGCTTTCTCGTTCATGCCGACTTCCTCGTCCGTGACGTTTAAAGCTAATGACACTCAAGCAGAGATACAAAAAAAAAAAGAAATCGCCAATTCAATTTCAAGCAGTTAGAAGAGTTGCACGTGAGGGGATATGTAATGCCACCCGTATTTGACTGATCGTCATTTAAGGAGCGCGCTTACACTTATTTTTGGGAGAGAAATCTGGAGTACCCACCGTCTTACCATGGTCTTACGTTCGTAAGACGTTTAAGCTAATGATACTCAAGTGTAGATATACCAAAAAAAAAGAAATCGCCAATTCAATTTCAAGTAGTTAAGAAGAGTTGCACTTAAGGGAATATGTCATTCCTTCCGTATTTGAGTGATTGTCATTTTACACTTTTGAAAGGCGCTACCGAAGAGAAATCAATCCGCCCCTGAAATTCGTGCAGTTAGGCAAAATTGGGGAGAGTCCCTCGCGGTTTTTCCAGCTGGCAATTGATGTGTTTCCGACGTGGTGTATTGTTTCTTATCCATAATCTTTGATATAGAGTACGTCTGTATTTCAACTCGGTGCTGTGAGTTGGGCGATTATATAGCAGCGTGAAATCTTTTACGAAAGGTCAGGTGTTTATTTTTATCTCAGAAAACTTGGGCGTCAATCCATCTCGGGACCTACCAGACATTGGTCGTTGCACAGCTGATTTTGTGAATCCCGTAATGTACCACTCTGCGATTTCCAAATCACAGCCTTTGGGGGAAGCACTTCGTATGTAATATTTTAATGGTTACTAGTGCTAAAATTATCTCTATTTCCAATGTATACGGTTTGGAATTATTTTCAGTAAGATGTGCACAGCAGCAAATTCTGATGCGAAACTGCTCAGCTGCATCAGATGGACTTAGCAAATTTGAAACTTTGGCGATTAAAGTTCCAAAACCATTCGTATACAATGTGGAACTTAGCAGACCAGAAAAATTAAATGCAATGAATAACACCATGTGGCTGTAAGGTCTATTAATTAGTGATAATAATTGCACTTATTTTAAAAATTCTTGATGAACATGTCTTTAACGTCGTATATTCAGGGAAATACGCAAATGCTTCGATGAATTGTCGCGGCACCCAGAATGTCGAGCGATCGTTTTATCAGCTGCCGGGAAATTATTTTCTGCCGGAATTGATCTTAATGACATGAGTGGGATGGGCGCCGAGATCGGGGAACACGATGACATAGCCAGGCGCTGCAAGGTACTCGATCGAAAAATACTGACTTATCAAGAGAGCATTTCTTCTTTGGAGAAGGTAAGGTTGTGTCTAGCTATTCTCTCCCTTTGCATTATACAATTCGCTTCCCATTTGAATTCATTTGACCTAAACTTTCAGTGCCACAAACCTGTGATCGGAGCTGTACATAATGCTTGCGTCGGTGGTGCGGTAGATCTCATTACAGCTGC
This sequence comes from Ceriagrion tenellum, assembly GCA_963169105.1. NCBI lineage: Eukaryota > Metazoa > Arthropoda > Insecta > Odonata > Coenagrionidae > Ceriagrion > Ceriagrion tenellum. The sequence continues at coordinate 134,902,512 of OY720641.1, read as the reverse complement.
TGACATCCGATACTGTTCCAAGGACGCTTGGTTTCAAGTCAAAGAAGTCGATATAGGTAATTTTTAAGTGGGTTTTATAATAATTTTAGTAATAGGTCCTTGCGCGTTTCCCTTGAGTTGTCGCGGTGATTTAAGTAGCAACCCATGATGGCTCGAATGTCATGGCTCAGGAAATAGTTGTTCAGGAGTAGGATTTGCCAATGCATTGTTATTGTTTCTAAGGGTTGCTGAAAGATCTGACCCGAACGTTGCCAAGAAGGATTCTGTCAATGAACTAAGGCTGGCTGCAGAATGCAGTGAAGAGTGTAATGGTTTACTTTAAGAGAATTGGAGTGATTTTTCTACTGATGAAGAAGACATCTTTAGTGCTCATTCTAATTAAGAGGATATTATCCACTCAGAAAAATTGGGAGAAACGGCAGGATAAACAAAGAGATTTTGAGTGAATGATGTAAAGATTGGTATCACATTTGGTTGGTTGGCCCATCAAGAAGAAATATGCAAATAGTTTTTCTGGGATTCGACGACCACCCTTTCGCACCCTCTTCCCCACGTGTTGCATTTTCCTTACATATTGTTGCATGTTAACTCTATCCCTTTTCTGAGTGGTACACAAATCCTCATGTGATGATGCATTGGTAAGGTGTTTTGAGAAAAGCCACTTAATGTCATGATTCGAGAAAATTAGTTTCTCTGATCCTGGAATACCATTGCTTAAAAGGCTGTGTGTGCTGTTACACTATCCTGTTGTAGGTTCATGTTTTCCCGGGTCAGGACCTTCCTTTCTGCATTTGGTGCAACTCAGGCCCTGGATCGCGAAGGGATAGCTTTGCTGGTTCACATTGCCTTTGAAGGAAAGGGTATAATGTATAATCATATAACAAGTTTAGCTATTACCTTTGAAACATGAACACAAGAGACACAGCTACACCTCAGTGAATGGTATCAGTGACCAAATGTTGTCGTAAAAACTTTACTCCCCTGGTGAAAATGGCCACAGGTAATTTATGTGATCATCCTGTGGTCGTCTGTGGCCATCCTGTGGCCGCCTGTGGCCTCTGCGTCCATTCTATAATCCCTGTGGCCATGGCCACAGAAAATCTGCGGCCATGGCCACAGGGATTATAGAATGGAGGCAGAAAATTTGTGGCCATGGTGGCAGATTTTCTGTGGACAGCGCGTAGTGCGCATGCGCATCTCTTCCACCAATAGGAGCCATCTTCCAACAAAAAAGAGTTGAGTGAAATGTCCTGGAGATCTAGCAGTATTAGCACGTGTGCCGTTCGAAGTTTGAGTATTTTGCGCCATTTTCGTTTTTTTGTATTTCCTTTGACCCCTGCACCATTTCGGATTGTTCTATTCTCCTGGTTTTGACCCTTGCACCGTTTTTGACATCAATTTTGGACTGTGATTGGATTTATTTTGGAATTTGAGCCAACACACCACGCCTTGCCTTTGGAGTGAATTTCATTCGGGCTGTAATTAATTCGTTTGAAGATGTCGAAAAGGACTATCCAAATATCTGTGTGGCATATTCCTCAAACAACATAGTAAAACCTTAGCATATTCTTAAACATATTCAAGAACTTAATCACGGGCAGTATGCTACATCTTAATAACTTAATTGTTGCGATGAAAAACCTTGTGCATATAATTCTGTTTACCTTGGGTATGCCATTGAGTCTTTCCAGGAATTTACTTCAGTAAGGCAATTAGTTCATTGTTTTCTAGCTACTAACCTACAGGCTGCAAATACTCAATGGGCCAACATTCACAGGTCACACAGCCAAAGGTCACTCGCGACCGCAGGTGGCCACTAACAACCGCAGGTGGCCACACACGGCCACAGGTCCATGGCCACACATTATGACCAAATAACCACACACGGCGGCACAGTCATGTGTGGCCATGGCCACATAAATTACCTGAGGCCATCTGTGGCCATTTTCACCAGGGTCTCGTTACATGTGAATTGGACCTGAGCCTTCATATTTATGCTTGAATGGGTTATAAATTTTATAATGTTTAAATGTATTGCCCCAAGGTTTTATTTTTAGTTGCATGGAGAACAGTGTGGTAGTGAGAAAAATATTTTTTACTTCTTAGTGGATTTTATTAAACAATAAAACCTTTCTCCTTAAAAATCCTGTTTTCACTATTTTCATACTTTTATTTGTATATAGATATTTACTGAAAAATTGTTTATTTTTTAGGAATGGCAGCAGATGTTGGAACCTTACAAAGGCTGCCTCGGGCAATCGGAAGTTCGAGTTTGGCAAGGGAATTGGCGTTGACTGCCCGTAAAATGCAGTCAGCAGAAGCTAAGGATTGTGGATTTGTCAGTAGAGTTTTTGATGATAAGGAGAGGTATGTGTAAACTTTATAAAGTGTAGGCGTCAATATGTTTGCATTAATTGGTGTATCTCTGTAGACAAGTAGTGCTCTGTGTATAGACAAAAGGGCAATGTGGTGTGTGGGGTGTGTACAAAGGGGTGTGGACGTTATCCTTTCACAAATACTATTGCATCATCTGATATGTAAGCATGGTCGTCGCACCAAATTATTTGTGTTGCTATTGGAGGAACTACTAGGATTTTGACCCTTTATGTCCACATAAAATTTATTCTTAACTTTTGTGCTAAAAATTAGCTTCACAATAAAATAAACATTTATTCTGTAGGACGACAAAGTACAGAAAGCTGACCTGTGCTGATTAAAAACATATATAAAAGGAAAAATATGGACCTAATTTCACCAATATTCATACAGCAGTAGAAAGCACATTTGAGAAAACAGAAATCAACAATGAAAATCAAACAAATTCAGTGGTGTCCCCTCCAATAATAGCTGAGACTGGAGTTGAGGAAGTTATTAAAACTTAAGGTTAGAAAATCTTCTGGCCCAGGTGTTATCAATGCTGCATTAATACAATATGGCATTGGGAAGCAATACCACTGCCTAACAACATTATTTTACTATTGGCCAAGCAGAAGTCCCAAAAGAATGGAGAACATCTTTCATTTCAGTTATACACAAAAATGGTGGGGGAATGGAAATGATTGTGTGGAATGGAATGAAAAAAAGAACAAAAGTGAAAATCACAGTATCAATCACAAGCACCAGCAGCATAATATATGTAAAGATTTTGAAAAATAAGATTGAAGACAGTTCTAAAGATCTCAAGGCTGAAGAACAGGCATGTTTTAGAGCTGGTAGACCACCATTGACCATCTATCGTGTGTCACTCAGACAAATGAGAAAAGGATGGCAGTCAGGCAGGAAATCCACCTACTTTATGTCAATCTGCAGAAAGTTTATGACAGTGTTCCTCTTAGTTGATTATGAATACTCTTAGATAGCATAAACATCAACATGAATCTTATCAAAGCATAGGAAAATACTCTTGCAAAAATAAACATTGGGAAAAGAAAATCAGAGGAATTTGCAATTACCCAGGGTTTAAAACAGTGGACCATTGAAAAAGCTGACCAGAAAAGACTAGAAGCCTTCAAAACCTGGTGCTGGAGGAGGATTCTGCAGACAAAATGGATGAACATAAGTAAGTAATGATGAAGTGAACAAAAAATGAGAAATGATGAAGTGTACAGAAGAGTAGAAGAGGAAAGGACCGAATGGAAGACATTACAGAAAAGAAGAACAAGATGGATTGGACACACCCTGGTACACAATGGGTTTGTGAAAGGTAAACTTGAGGGAAAAGTCTGTAGACATTTTAATTTACAAGGAACTCTAAAAGACGACTCACGGTAAAATTAGTAACTTCTTCACAACAGTCGCTCCTTTCCGAGAGACATTACAGCCTAGCACATCCCATGTGATGGAGACCATGTAATAATCCATTTTTCATGATTTTGCTATTTATTAATATATTTATGGAGTAAGAGTGGTAGCTATTATATCACTGGTATCTTGATTTTCATTTCTTTTTCTTTAATTCTTGTCAACGCATATCTACAGACCTCGAAGCACAGGTAGAAATGGGCCATTCTGGAAATAATTTTGGTAATCTTCTACGTTATTTTGATATTTCAAGAATATTTATACTTCTGGAATATTTGTAGGGCTATTGTTTTTGCAATTGGAACAAAATTTCTCACATCATAACAAAAGAATGCCAAATTGCATGTGGGTTGCTGTATTTGTTTTTAAATTATTTTATTTCTAATACATTAATGTAGCAAGAGTAATGGTTTAAATGCCATTAAACCCTAGCCATTGCTACTAGCTTTCCTATTACATCATCTATTTGCTATTGATTGTAGAAAATTAAAAATACCAGAAAATTTTTGTGGTTTTCACAAAATTACCATAATTTACCATGGTATTTTACCCCAAATGAAAATTATGGTAATTTACCCATATCTAAGTACTGGGAAAAAGAATGCATGTGTGGATCCTTGAACCTTGGACAAATTTCATGGATTTTGTATATTGTAATTATATGGCTGAAATACATAAGGTAATGTTATGAAGGTAGTATTAATTTATTTCATCAAAATTATAGTAAGAGATGTTGAAATATCTCTTTTCATTATTTTCAAATCATGAGCCGTTGATCAAGTATATTGCTTCAACACTGGTACTTTTAATTTAACTGTTAGAAGTTGGTATAAGGAATGGATATTGGAGGAAAGGATATGTCTGAAGTTCCATGCTCTACAATTGCAATGAATATTTGGAAAACCATGCTTCTGTTCATCAAAAGTGAAATTCCTGTGAAAAAATGTATTGAACGACTTGTATCATACTAATCTGCACAAAAGCCTCTACCTGGAGTCTTCACGTTGACGCAACAGCTATGCACACAAAAGCCTGACTATGATTCAAGCAGCTTGAAAGATGTATTTTTGCCTTTCCTCATTGATAACATCATGTAATACAATTTAATCAATGCATATAAATGTGCCATTTCACACCAGGGGATCTCTTATATCATGAAAGAGGACAGGAAATCATCGGTGACTTGGCCATTTGAAGCTTTAAACATCATAAGGCTGCATTTGTGATTCCCTGGGTAATCCAGACTTTGCTCAATCCGAAAGCCCCTCGTCCCTTATAGTTTGGATTAGTGAGGGTTCACTGTTTTAATGAAGCAGTCTAGATAGATAGATGAACCGTGCCTGCTGATAGATATGTGTTATTCTTCCCTCCAATCTCTTGAACAGCTTGCTCAATGGTGCCATTGAAGTAGCTGCAGATATTGCATCTAAAAGCCCAGTTGCTGTTCAGGGGACAAAATTGAACATGGTGTATTCCGCAGATCATACAATTCAAGAGGGCTTGGACCATATTGTGAGTATTCATTCAGCTTCTACAATTTCATATTACATGTATTTAAAATATGCTATGCACTAAGTTTTTTCTGGATTTAGTCTCCCTCAGAATGTAAGATCCTTTGAAACTTGTCATCTCTATGCAAAATCATTAACTTATATCTTGATAATCCATTTTGCCTAAATTGTACTTAATGCAAAGTAGAAAACACTAATTATGTATCTACTATTTAACCGGAATTTTTAAGTGCTTGAAACATGACTGGAATATCCAGCATCTATTCTTCATATATTATCGCCTTCAAGCTGTCCTGAACTGGCTAATTTATCAAGCTGCTGAGGCCAGCTAGGTATTCCCCCATGGATTACATCTAAATCAGAATTACCTATTACCCTACTATACTTGTCCCAGGTCCCTTATACGGTTGCTTTACACATAAACTGCCCTGCAGTCCTTCTGGACTACTGCGAAAAATTCCCATCTGGCCATACTGGTCCATAGAGTTTTAATTTAGTATTTTTCTGCGATCATCTTTGGCAAAGCCAGGGAATGGCTACTTCAACATGCAGTGCAGCATCAATGGATGTTCATTGCTTCCAGGAACATTACAAATGCTAAAGGGTTTTGGGCATGAAAAATAGTAATTCCAGTATTATTTATCAGCATTATGAAATAGAAAAATTTAGCTAACACGCAATTTTATGAAGAAATTGCCATGAGAAAAATTCGGCCTGGATCAGGAATCGAACCGTGTACCTTTGGTTTGCCAGACCAATGTGCAGACCACTACGCTATCCAGGCTTCATAATTCTCATGGCATTTTTGTTCTCATGTCTCTCAAATTTTTCTCATGGCAATTTCTTCAAAAAATTCACCTGCTAAGTTTGAATATTATCACGCAATTTTATATTTATTTGTGCACACGTTTCGCTTAAAATATTTGAACACTGAATCCTAAATTTCCTATCACTTTATGTATAACTACTTGAAAGATATTTTTATGGTACATAGGAATGAAATCTAACAGAAAAAGTTGATGGGAACAAAATCAAGCAGAAATTGCAAATTCCTGTTACAATCTTCTCAGTATGTACTTTTTTTACACATTGTATTTATTTAGGATACATTTCTTTTTGTTGTCTTTACAGCTCTCACAATTTTTTCATACTTGGTGCCTTGGTGCATCCTTCTTTTACAGTTGGTGGGGATTCCTTTTATTTGATGAAGTTGCTGACTCATAGTCCTTGGCCTAAATATCTCAATAAGCAGTAATTATAGACCCTCATTTAGTGCTTTTGTGATGACAATAATTGTATCTGGTTTTCACTTTTTCATATAAATACACTAAGTCCTCGACTTCAGTACAATTCACTGTTTCATACATTCCATCCCTCCCTTTCCCCCTCCACCGCATCACTCACTGAACTCACCCCAACCCCCACCCCCTTTCTCATTACTATCCCATGCCTTCCCCCCTCCCCACACCTTTGAATGTGTATGACTGAGAGCTGTATGTTATGTACCAGATGATGCCAACTATTTGACAAAACTGGTCATCTATAAATATTGTGTAAAACTTAACAATTCACTTACAGAAAGTTATCATTGATAAAATCATTTAGAAAAATCATTGGCTATGATTTTTTCGCATATGATGTTGTGGTGAAAATAAAATCATTGGGTGAATGATAATCATTGGGGAAATCATTGGTTATATGAATGAAATATTATTTGTGATATGAATGATGTATCATTGGTGACATGGATGATAAATCATTGGTGAGATCCAATGATTTATCATTGGGAACAAGGCATACAAAACAGACCATGTACAAGATAATTGCATTTTAATGAATTACACTTACTTGACAACAGAATAGAATTACAATATTCACACCTGATCTGCAACAGGAGGTATGTCCTGCTGACCTGCAGCACCTACTTCCTGCTTAAGACTGTCCCTTGTCTTAGCATATGCATTATTACACTATACTCTAATTGAATCTTCTATCAGTTGTTTATTGCTCTTCTTATGCTTCTTCTCAGGTGTTTTACTATAATGATTGATATCTCAGGAATGTAACCCCTTATTAGTATTGGAATCAATCGTTCAACTTTCGTACACATCTTAAGAATATATTGTGTATGAAAGTGGAGGACTGCCTGTTTATGAATAAATGTAATGAATGATTCAAGAATAGTATGCTGTTGACTTTGTTGATTGAATCAAAATACAATTTATTGAGTGAGTGTACAACTGGGTTTGCCAACAATGGTCAGCTTGGATCAGTTTTTTGGATGCAATCAATTATTCTCCTGGCAGTGAGTAGCACCCTCTGTTTGCCTTGGCTATTTTACATCATAGAGTAATTATTTTGGTCTTGTATTCAAGCACTTTAAAATAGACAGTTAAGGCAAAATATTGCCTTGCGTCGAAAACGGCATTACTGAGGTAGATTGAGGAATTATTTTAATAAAAAACAAATTTTCGTTCTAATTAAGTCAACTGAAGGCTATGTTTCCCAGAGTTTAAATTTTGAAATCTTTTAAATGAAGACCTTAAAATTGTCAAATTTGGCTTCATATTTTGCTTTTTACAAAAAATTGTCTCTGGCAGACATAAACGATATATTCAGTATTAAATTAAAATTAATAAAACGGAAATTCGTTGAGTACTTAATAAGTTAGTAGGAAATTAGAATTACCTGAAAACGCACCAATCAAGAGCGGCTCTAGTGGCGAAATAGGCAAGCAGGTGAAGGCGCTCACGGAGATTCGAGGGGAGGTAATGAGTGGTCACTGGAGGGGAATGAGGGGAAGGCCCCGAGGGGAGGGGAAGGGTATGAAGTTGGAGGGACTTGGCAGGATTGAGCTAGAGTGGTGTGCAAGAAAGGTTTTACGCTGTGGAGGAGGAACCGAAGACTGCATCATCCGGCGTTTGACGGCTCCACTCGGCTCCTGCTGGCATCCCTACTTTCCTGTTTTGAGTTTGCATCCTCTAGACTTTCTCTCACTCTCAGGGACTGCTAGACAACTGACTTCATGGCCTCTCTCTGAAGTTACTCCAAACGGGAGTGCTACCTCATCTCAGACGCGACCACTTTATCAGCTCCATCGAGGAGCAACAACCCGGCCATACTGCATAATCTTCGGACTGTCTTAGAGTTTCTCTGATCCAAGCCATACTTAAGTGCTTTGGTATTGCTTTGCTGAGCTAGGTCACTACCTTGTAGATATGCACTACCTTGTGGACTTTCTCTCAGTATTGCATTGGCGAGTCCTAAGTACAAAGTCGGAAAATCAGTCATTTTAGTTACTAAACAATTACTATTCCTATAGGTTACTGGATGATCTTGCTTGAAGTTAGCGCTAACTTTAATGTATGTTGACGTAGTTTCATAATGTTAGATAATTCAATAATAATTAACTTGCATGTTTTGTTCTGCTAGCTCTGTTGGAGATTGAGACTCAAGCGTGATGAAAAAAGTACGGGAACTAGTGCCATATTGTAGGTAGGTACGTTAAAAAAATGAATATGCGAATCACGCAGTGAAGCGCTACACCAAAGCATTGCTCAGGATTGCGGAGGCGAGGCCCATTGACAAAAGCATTCTAATAAAAGTAAAAATGATAAGATTTAAAAAGCACCTCGTGGCGCTATTACGTATAATTGTACAGAAGGGAATACCGTTGAGTCCCTGGTCGAGGCTTTAAAAAAATGGTCCCAAGCACGTATTTGGATGTCACGCGTCATGCCGAGACTACTATTCTCAAGCTGTCGATAGGAAGTTGAAGGTTATTACCGAGGAAGAAATAGCATACCTCGAAAAAATTGATGTGGCTATCAAGCCACTTATCTGAAAATCTGGGCAGTTGATATCACACAACACCAGTAACGGTGCAGAAAAATTTATGTCTGGCCAAAATTTAATGTTTTTGGCCAAATTTTCTGGCAGAAAACAAGTGAATAGTGGCAAAAGTGGATCATATCAACTCAGAACTTACGGCTCTGGTCTTACTTTCCAACTAGGACACGAGTGAAGATATTCAAGTTGGGAAACGCTCACAGGCAGAAGTCCCCACAAGCCTGTCAAATTCACTTGTCACAGAAGGCTGTAACGTATAACTGCAGTAAAGTAGTTCCTCTCCAAACAAGACATAAAACAACAAAATAAGACAAAAACAAGTGATGGTCTTTTCTTCTTAGGTATTCAATCCTTAGATTGGTCTGCAGCTGTCCTCCAGTCGGCTCTCTTTTTGGCTCTTCTTTTCAGTTCCTGATAGCTGGTGCAGTTCAAATACTATAGTAACTGCTTCGTATAATCAAGTCGAGGTCTTCCTCTACACCTTTTTCCTTCAGTCATTCCTTCTAGTATCGTCTTTATTATGCTCTCGTGCCTCAGAATGTGCCCCACAAGTTCTGTCCTCCTGTTTCATATGCTTCTCCATGTGTCATTCTTTTCTCCTATTTTCTGATTAACTTCTTCATTTGTTATTCTATCTTTCCAACTGATATTGAGCATCCTCCTGTAGCACCAGTTTTCAAAGGACTCAAATCTCCTTTTCTCTTATTTCCGTATTGTCCAGGTTTCACACCCATATAGTGCAACACTCCACATGTACGCTTTCAATAATCTTCCTCGTACACAACTTAATACTGTTTGTAGTAAAGAGACGTTTTTTCTTGTTAAAAGCTATCTTTGGCTGTCTTATTCTGCTTATTATCTCCATTTTACTTCTTCCATCTTTTGTTATTGTGCTTCCCAGATAAGTAAATTCATCGACCTCTTCCAGTGTTTCCCCATTCATTATTATGGTAACATTAGCGTTTCTTTGCCTGTCATCTTTGTCACATACCATTATTTTAGTTTTATTTTTATTAATCTTCATATCGTATTCCTTCCCCATAATATTTTCCATCTTTTTTAGTATGGTCTCTAGATCCCCTTCACTTTCCGCCATCACAACAGTATCATCTGCAAATCGAATCATATTTATCCTCTTTCCTTATACTTTTATCCCTAGATCCATGTTTTCTCTAACCTTATTCAGTGTGTCTTGGATATAAGCATTAAATATTATTGGGGAGAGCGCACAGCCTTGTCTTACTCCTTTCCGTATTACTTGTATGATTCTTGCTGCTCATTTCTTATTGTAATAACTGCAGTTTCATTTTTATACAAATTCCAAATTATTTTTTCTGTCTCTATACTCTATTCCACATTTCCTTAGGATTTTGAACATTTTTGACCATTTGACATTATCAAAAGCTTTCTCTGTGTCTATAAAGGCTAAATGGGTTTTTCTGCCCTTCTCTATTCTTTTTTCCAATATTAGCCGCAGTCCTAAAATTGCTTCTCTTGGTGTGACTCATTTTCTGAAGTCAATTTGATCTTCTGTCAAAAAATCTTCTAATTCTCTTTCCATTCGGTGTAGTATGATGTTGGAGACAATTTTTGATGCATGGGATATTAGGCTTATTCTGCGATACTACTCACATTTCTTTGCTCCTGTCTTCTTTGGAATGGGAACTATCACTGTTTTCACAAAGTCAGATGGTAATTCACCTCTTTTGCAAATTCTTTTTACTTGTTGAAACAGTCTTTCTTTCATCAGTGGTCCACTTTCCTTTAAGAGTTCTGCTCGTAAGTCATCAAAACCTGTGTCCCTGTTATTCCTTGACTTCTTGAGTGCCATTTCAAACTCCTCTCTCATTACAGTAAAACCAAGATTTTCTTCTTCCACTTCTTCCTCTTTCTCTAGAACTTCAGTTTCACCGAGATCGTCATCTTTATAAAGGGTTTCTATGTATTCTTTCCATCTACTTGCAATATCAGCATGGTCATTTAATGAGGTTCCTTCTTTATCAATAACCCCCACACAATTATTAATTTTATTTCCAAAGAAATTTTTAACTATTTTATAGGCAGCTTCCGTGCATCCATTTCTTATTTTTTCTTCAATTTTGGAGTAGATACTGTTATAGTATGCTTCTCTTGCAATCCTGGCTTTCCTATTGATGGCATTGCTTAAAATTTTGTATTCTTTCTTGTCCTCTGGTTTTTATGAGCTCTTTAATTTTCTTTTGTTCTCTATCATGTCCAGAACTATTATTTGCCGGAGACGATATTCGGACGATAATAATTGGCTGTTTAAAACCCAACATGCCATACTCAAGGGGTAGTCCTACGAAACTCAGCAATTTGGGATCTGTCAGGAAATATACAAATGGTTAGATATGGTTCAGGAAGTAGATGCGATTATGCTAGACCAAGACCTTCGGCAACGTGCCTTACGATAGACTAAAAGAAAAGATTGGGGAACTAAAAAAAAGGATGATATTATGGAGAGAGACCTTCTTATGGGGTAAATGTCAGTAAGTTCGTCTTGGAAACGAACTCTCTGCCGAATTCCATGTGGACGACTGCATTTTCCACGGGAAATTCGAAGACGATAGCGATATTGAAGCCCATTGAATAACAACCAAAAGATAAATAAATGGGTAGTGAACAACGAAATGGAATTAATTATTGCAAAAAGCAAATTATTCAGCTTCTCAAACGGCAGGACACGTGCGATAAGGAAAGAATTGATAATTGTCGCTACATGGGGATATAACCAAGATGAATTTCCAAGCAACCAAGTATTCCAAGGAAAATATTCCTTTGGAAGCGACTGAAAGGTGAGGTGTGTAAGATTGTCGTGTCCCGACTTATATCTTCCACAAAGTTCGCCTGAATTCATTTTCTTTCGACTCTCGTTCTCCTATTTCAATGACTAGGGGGCGGATATCGATGTCGCCCACCATCAAGCTGAGGGTCATCCGTGACACACCGGTCACGTATCATGATATGAGGGCACTTGTTTACTTGCCAGAACTGACTCATCCACTTGATAATCCAGTCACGTACTAGATATTGCGAAGCTCTCTAAGCCACATCCGCTTAGAGAGTACACCATACTAATGTACGTGCGTCCTTTTGCCCTCCGAAAGCCGCACGCGCTATTATTCTTATTTTTTACTCATTTTATTCGCCCGGGACCACCTTGTTTTTGAAGTAAGACGCAATTCGGGAGGAACGTGTCGAAACCCTCTTGAGGAGGAGGGGGAAGCTCTATCTGGTTAGAATCATATATAAACCCCAGATTTCGAACCAATGATGTCCAAAGCCTTACTGACGGGGAACCTCTGCTCGACCGGAGCCTCGACAGGAAGTCAACGCTATTCCGCGACCAGAACTTCGGAGCCATCTCTCCACGGTCCACCCTCGAGAGACTGTCTGCCCTGTGGCCAACTCGACTCGCCGAGATGTAAGAGTCTTTAGAAGCCTAACTTAAATAAACTTCATTAATTAAGATGAAAACATGTTTTATTGAATCCTGAGAAGCCACCTCATATCGATATTCGATCCTAAATTTGAGTTACGTACTCTCTTTGTTCCATTTGGGACATGACAAGATAACACTTTAAATGCAACTTGATACTCCGTTCTCGAAGAAAAATGCGCCAGCTCCATGACCGAAGCTCGCAGCTGCAGTGGTGTCGGGTTTCACTGTGGAAGGAGAGAGGAAGATTTGGAAGGGGAGGGAACTTTCAAGTTCCACGCTCCGACGTAGTTCCCGATACATGCTTAGGAGGTCGCGCTCACGGTCTACGACCGTCGTCCTATCTTGCGAGGGAGAATCACACTAACTCGCCGTCGTATTTAGCCTTAAGTTGCCTCGCACTAAGTTATGCTTCAGCTTGATTTGCTCTCTTGCCTCAAAACCCTCGGAGAGAACCAACAGAGGAAACATTTGGTGAGACTGCTGCATGGGTCAGTCTCACAATGTGGAGAAGCACCTGTTATGCTAACTCACAGAGCAGCTGTAAAAAAAGGTGTTAAAATTTGGGCAGTGACTCTTTAGGTACAAGGTTCGGCTTTATCCAATTTTCATGATTTTTTAGCATCTCATATTAATGGATGGTGTCTGTCAGTGCAGGGAAAGATATTGACCTCTTAGCTACCATATATGTGGACTTTGCTTGGCTTGCCTCTTGACGTTGGAAAAAGTCTTCTTAAGCTTTCACAGCAGCATTATTACATATGGATTGTTTTCATTTTGATGCTATAATTATTAATTTTAAATTCATCTTCCATTCTTTCTGCAGCGCTATCGAAACATGACAATGCTTCAGAGCGAAGATTTCATGGAAGCAGTGATGGCGCAAGCGACAAAAGGCAGTCCTCCAAAATTCTCCAAGCTCTGAAGATGAAAAGTGTATCACCTTCTTATCGTATTTCCAAAGACTGGGTAAAATTGTTGATGATGTAAATATATATTCTTTATATCTTGGAATTACTTTAATTTTGTACCTTATGTATTTGCTTGATTAAATATTTTCCAAACTGTCGCTAAATATTTTTATTGACCTTTCCCAGGGAGAACAGCTGACTGAATCTTTAGTGATATAGAATTTTTCACGATGGAATGTATTATTTGCTGTCTACGGAATACCAATAGTATCTCTCTCTCTCTCTCTTGCAAGCTAAGTTGGAGTTAACGGGAGAGGATCCGATCCGCCAGGTCTCGCATGGAGAGCTGAGCCACCATATGGTGGCCGTTGGGGCCCGTGGAAGTGGACGGGCGATAAGGCCGGTCTCTCGGAGGAAACCCGATCATGTGAGACTCTTTGGGAGAGAATTTTATTTTTTTACGGCATTAGTGAATTATTTTTTTTAAAACTCAAGTGGTATGGTGGACAAGTCACTATATCCGAGTGATTCGTTCGGGTCTCGCAGTGTGCGTTGGAAAATTGGAAACAACATTACTTTGTCGGGAGTGTATCCCTCCTCAATAAACATCAATAACCGACGCAAATAACACGATCTCGAAAATAAACTGGTCAATAGCCGATGTCAATACAACGCAGCCAAAAATAAACCGATATATCAAGCTTAACCGATACATACAGCCTTTTTAAAGGCTACCTAATCAATCCACATATACATGAAAGAGAGATGCAGAGGCATTTGCAAAAGGAGTTTTTAAAAAATAATTCACTAACGCTGTAATAAAATAAAATTCTCTCAGAGAGAACTTCAACACGCACACTGCGAGATGCGAACGAATCACTCGGAGATAGTGACTTGTCCACCATACCATTCGAGTGTTTGAAAAAATAATTCACTAATGCCGTAAAAAATAAATATCTCTCCCAATGCCAACGCAATTTCATTCGTCATTTGTCTAAATCCAAGATGGTGGCGACAGGCAGTGGCGGTCTCTGGTGGCAACTGTCTTTGAAACCTCATTTTAACACCTACTGTTGTGGTCCTACCACAAAGACTATTTTGGCAAAAGAGTTGAGCATGTTGATGATAGTGCTTCTTCTTGTGAAAATGAACCGTTGCAGTACCTTGGGGAAAAGGACTTAGATCCAAAAGATGGTGAAAAAGTTTTCCATTACTGGGCTAAGAGTGTATTTCTGGGACTGAAAAATGTAGCATTTAAGTATCTTATGTATTCCTCCTTGCACCGTATTTAGTGAAAGACTATTCGGTACAGCAGGGAATATTTGCTTACACCGGACATTGCGTGAAAACATGCTGCGGCTTTTTCCCGCACCGAGGACATTTGCGATCACTCACCTTCATTTGGTCGGGTGGTGCTGATGTTGGCTTTGAAGGGTTCTGTGGGGCTTTCTTACACACTGCGTCCACCTCCGATGGCCGTGCTGGCGAAGAGGCGGTTTTACTTTCCCCCGAGTTACTCCTTATGAGCGTCTGTTGCCTGTGCACGTCTTCTGCCTGCCTCGCCTTTGTAACGGCTCTCTCAAGCGTAAGATCCGGATCCAATTGTAGGGCTTCCGATAACTTGGCGTTCCGCAAACCGACTACTAGACGGTACCTCAACAATTAGTCACGCAGGGTGCCATATTTACAATTTTTAGCGAGAATATGCAGGTTCTGAACGAATTCTTCCACCGTTTCGGTCTCTCCTTGTAGTCGCCTGTTGAAACGGGCACATTCGTAAATTACGTTTACCTTCGGGACAAAATGCTCTTCAAACTTCCCAAAAACGATACTATACTTCTTTTCTTCTTCCGCTGATAGGTTGAAGGATAATAGTATGTCGTCCGCATCGTCACCCATTGCATAAATCAATGCGTCGACTTGCTCGTCTTCTGGCTTTTTGGAAAGTCCAGACGCCCGTTTGTACCTCTCAAACCGTCGACTCCATCTTGGCCAATCTTCTGCCACGAAGGAAAATGCCTGGGGTATGGACCAGGCAGGACCTCCTATCCCTTCGAGCTGCTTATTCGCCATTTTCGCACACACCTGACACCATGTGTTGTTGCTGCGAAATAACTAACACCAACTAATTATGGTTTGGCCTCTTTATTAGGGATGAGCCCGAGCGACTGTACAATTAGGTGGTCACAGTAAAACTTCTTCTCCCTGCATGATGACATGGCCTTTTATAGTTCCTCGGAGTCGCTTATCGCCTGCTCCGCGTCCTTGGCGCCGCTGCCTTTCCGGCGTGCCAGTTAACTGGGGCCTCCATGCGAACCTGCCACAATGACTACTGGAGGTCATTAAAGGCCTCCACACACCTGAGCGGCCACGAAAATGCTGTATTGTTGGTGTGAGTGTCAAACCGACGAACCTTTGACTATTCATGTGGTAGATCTGCATTCATGAAGGCATATGTGCCATGGAAGTTGATAATATTTCTGATCAAAAATCACGGTAAAAATATTTTGACACTTTCACATTCTCAATGCTCAGTTTCGTCGGCGCAACCCCTTGAGGAAGTTGAAAATTGCTTGGTGTAAGCCGCCGCGGCCTGCGGGCTAACTCAACCGGTCGTATTCGGCCGCCACCGCGGTGGCCTACCGCTGCGGCCGTGGCCCCCTGGCTCCTCTGGTGTGTGTGCTGACACTGAATGCTCCATTGTTGTTTGGCCGCGTATCGAGGCCACTCAGGTGTGTGAAGACCTTTATCTTTCATTTAGTCATAAAGTAGTCAAAACGAGTTTAGGAAATTGATGGTTTGAGATCTTAATCAGTTTAGATTTAGCAGCCAGTTAAAGTTTTTTTTGGAATTTTCTAGTAATTATCAATCAGACTGAGAAAGCCAAATTTCAAGCATCGTGGCCAAGGTGAACAAACCGACAGAATGAGTCAATATAGTTTATTTGTATATGTTGTTATAGTTGAAAAAGCAGATGGGTCTTTACACCTAGGTCCAGCTAGCTATGTCTTGACCCAAAAGATTTAAATGAGTACATGATGAGAGAACACTTCAAGATGCCTACAGCAGATGATGTAGCAGTTCATATGAAAGGTAAAAAAAGTTTTCTGTCCAAGATATGAGAAATGGATTCTGGCAGGTGAGGCTTGATGATAAAAGTTCAGGCATGTGTACCTTCAACATCCCATTTGGAAGGTGTAACTTCCGGAGATTAACATAATCTCGTGAAGTTTTTCAGAAACGTGTCATGCAAACTTTCGGTGATATCCCAGGCATATTTATAGTTGTGGATGATTTGATCATTGCAGCACTCAATGAACAAGAACATGATAAGATTTTTATGAAAGTATTGTTATGAGCGTGAAGAGAAAAGAGAACGTGAAATTCAATAAAAAGAAAATGAAATCACAAGTGAAGTTCCTTACGTAGGGCATATTTCCAAAGATGACTGAAAATTGATCCAACAAAGATAAAAGTAATAAAGCAGATGCCGGAACCAGGCAATAAGGAGGGGTTAAGAAGATTTCTTGGAATGGTAAATTATTTATCAAGATATATTCCGAATTCATTTGTATTGAATGCACCATTGAGGAAGCTATTGAAAGAAAATTGGAATTGGGGTCAAGAACAGCATCAAGCAGTGACAATGTTGAAAGAAAAATTGACAACAGCACCTGTATTGGCATTTTATGATCCCAATAAACCCATTATTGTTCAAACAGATGCTTCTAAGCATGGACTGGGAGCAGCACTGATACAAGCCCCTCATCCTATTGCTAATGCCTCAAGGTCACTGGTTGAGAAAAGGAATCCTCCGGTTGATACGAAGTTTCTGGCAATTAACTAGGGCTTTTTTACAACTTTTTTACCAATATGTTTATGGCAGGCCAGTGATAGTGCAAACCAATCACAAACCCTTGGTGACAATTGCCAAGAAAGAGAGCAATAAAGTATCAGGACAACTTCAATTAATGTTGGTCAAGCTCATAAAATACCAGCGAACAGTAGAGTATGTTCCAGGAAAATAAATGTTTCTGGCAGACATGCTTTCCAGAGCATTTCTCAAGGATCTGGTACGAGAAGATACTGATATAAATTCAATCATTCATTCAATAAGCATACACTTGGCTGTGAGTCCAGAGAAAATAAAAGGCTTACAGGAGGCAACTATGACAGATGAGGTTCTGCAGAGTTACTCAATGTCATTTACAAGGTTGGCCTGAGTACATCCATAACGTTGCTCTTGGCGCACAACCTAACTGGAACTATAATCAGAATATATCAATCGCTGATGGATTGATCTTTGTGGGAGATAGACTTGTGGTTCCTGAATCAAAAAGGCCAGATATGCTCAAGATCTTGCATGAAGGTCATTTGGGGGAGGAGAAATGTAAGAAGAATGCGAGAAGTTAGCTATTCTGGCCAGGTTTGGTGAAAAATATTGAGTCATGGGTTTCTTTATGCAGCATTTGTCAACAATTCAGAAGAGTCAATGGAAAAGAGCCGATGATACCTCATGTTATACCTTTGAGACCTTAGGCTAAAATCACTACTGACATTCTAGATTTTGGAGGGCGTTCATACTTGGTAGTAATTGATTACTACTCAAAATGGCTGGAGCTCATACAACTTTCAAGGAAAACAACAGGTGAAGTCATTGAGAAGCTGAAAGAAGTCTTTTCAGGATTAGGAACTCCAGAAAATATATTCTCTGACAACATGACATTCAATAGTGCTGAATTCAAGATGTTTGGAATTGAGTGAGATATGAAACTGATGACATCAAGTCCACAATATCCTGCCTAATGGTATGGCTGAAAGGGCAGTGTATATTGTGAAGAATATACTACGGAGAGCTGCTACTGGCTGAGCTGATTTGTCTATCATGCTTCTGGACTACAGAAATACACCAGTCAAGCACATGAGTGTGATTCCTGCTCAACTATGTACAGGTCAGAGACTTCATACAAAAATTCCAGCAATTACGAGCAAATTAGGCTCAAAAGTACCTGCTGGCGTCAAAGATGAATTACATTGTAAACAGGCAGTACAGAAACTTTACTATGATAGATCAGCGAGAAAACTGCCTAATCTCAACTGGAGACAATGTTTTTCTTAAAAATTGTAAAACTTTGGAGCCTGCAAGAGTATTTGCCAGGCATCAGAATCCAAGTTCAATCGTAGTGACCACAACTGATGGGAGTATCGTCGCAACCGCCATCACCTTATAAAGCCAAGAGCCAAAGGATTTTTGTATTGATCCTCTGCTGGGATTGAACGGCCAGAAGCAAACTCAAGGTGAAGCTTCTCGACCTCCAGAAAACTTGGATGTGATACCTGACCATATTCAAGAGAACAAATCAAATACACAGCTGCATCTAACTGAAGAGACATCAGCAAAATGCATCGGACCGACATTGAGATCCAGAGACGAGCTGCAAGCACCTTCCAGATTTGACATCTTACAAATAATATAGTTATTTTTACATTGTGAAAATGTAGGATGAAACATTTACAGATGTTGATTCAGTTGTATTTTGTTGTTAAGAGAAGTCAACAGTTGCACAAGATACATAAAATTTGACTTCTGATGACTAACATGCATGTGTGAAGATTTAAAGTTCAGCTTGATATTTATTATTTGAGATAGGTACAATTTGTCACAGTTGGTGCCGGGAAAGATATGATAGGAAAAGAGACAACTCAGCTCCTGAGATCCCATAGTATTTCAATTTTTCCAGTAATATTGAGTGAGAAATACAATCGAAAGCCTAGGTAAGTTCACATAGGGTCATGAACTAAAAAAACAATATTTTCTAGATAGTAATGTAGATGAGATTTAATAATTACCTCAAGCATTTTACCAAGTTTTCGAAATGGATGATGATCATATTTTGTTCCGCAGGTTACATTGTACCGAACAGTAAAACAGGGCAAAAACGGGTGTCAATTGACCCAGGGGCCATGAAGAAACCTGTGGAAGTTGTAAATGATCCGTGAGATGAAAAAAATTTCCACAACAGAACCTTGGAATGTTTTTCACGTAAAATTTGCTACTCTAGTACGACAGCTTTGCCAAATGTGAAATCGGCAAATATAATCTTTGCCAAAAATTAATCAAGTGGCTCAACCACCAATCATCATCATAAACTGCAGTTCTGTTGGGATGTAAGCTGTAGTTTAATGGATCACAATGGTAAGCATTCGCTTCCGTCACATTAATCCAAAACCAGTGATGAGAGCATGGATGTGAGTTACAGGGAAATTAAGGTCAGTCTTCTTATTCTCTTCAACCCTAAGGTTGATGGGCATTCAAATTCCTTCTTTCCAAAGCCAGTCTCTTTATATCAATGTATCTTCTCCCCGCTATGGTCTCTTCCAGGTATTCTTTTCTTGGTCTACCTCTACCAGCACGGCCCTCTACCACTCCTTCCATTAAAGTAGTCATCCACTCTGAGTGACGTAGGTGTCCAATCATTGAGTATGGTCAGTTACAAGGATTATTAACACATAGGTGTCAGAACGTCTTCACAGTCATGTTCACATGATAACAATAGATACGAATTGATGTGCGTACTATAAGTTGATCTAACATAAGTTTTGAACGGAAGCGCGAAAGCGCTGAGAGAACGTTGGAGAGAGTAGCGGCTAGAGATGGGCGATCATTTTAGTGATTCAATCATTTTGATTCGAGTCACTTAAAAGATTCAATCATTTGATTCATTATGACTCGTATGTAAGATTGATTGGATGAATCACGAGACTCACGTGAATCGAAAGACTCGAATGAATCAAGATTGAAGAGACTCAAAAACTCGAATGATACTAATTGATGCCATCAATCTATTTTAATAATTGATTTCGAATAATTACTATCGTGCTTAGAAATTTAGGAAGGCTGATTGATTTCCATATTCCACAAATTTTGGATCCGCATTAAATTGGAGATTTCCAAGTACTCTAGTCACGAGATTATTTAGGGGCAAAACTGTCACAGACTCTGAATTCAAGAAGAATAACGTCAAAATATGTACATGAAAATTAAATCACTAGCTCAGACACTACTCAGACTCATTTTAAAATGAGCGCCTTGTCTCTAACTATGCTAAACTCATTGACCAAATATTAATGGATTTAAGCCCATGAAGATATCTCTCTGAAAATTCATGACTAGACATAACGGATAACGTACATGTGAATGTTTTTCCACTTAATATCTCATTCAATCACACGGCCAAGGATAATAGAAACACTATTGTCTGTGCACACGGCAGACGGAAACAAAATGATCGAATCATTTTCCCGAAGTGAATCATGAGTCATTTGACTCACTTGGTGATATCCATTTTGAACGAATCGATCATGAACGACCCATCGCTAGTAGCGGTAGCGTATAGCGAATGATAGCGAAGTGCGGAGTGGTGCGGAGCGCACAGAGAGCATGTGGGGCCCATGTAAACATTAGTGGGAAGAGTATTGGAGAATATGACAATAGTGTAACGTACCTCGCTGTTAGATATTGACGGCTAGTTCATTGCGCTGATTTTGTTTATAGCCCTCACGATGAAAATAACGAGAAATAGCCGCCCCAAAAAGAGAGATTCGTCTAACTTATTTTCAGGAAGAAGCTCCGTGAGTGATAATGACGACTGTAGACCCTGCGGTAGAAAGTGGTATGAAAATGAGGTATGTAATGCTAATTTCGAAGTGAAGTAATTGTAATTAGGCCTTCTATTATGTGCATGCTTTTACTTATTCACTATTAGATTCCCCCTGATCCTCAAGATTTTCCAGAAGCCCCACGTGAGGTAGTAGCAAAGCTTAAAAATGAGGCAAAAACGGAAATAGAAAGGGATATTGTGAAGCACAAAGGAGGTAAGGAAGACGTATATGAACTTACTAGCAAGTGTAGCTAACCCGCATGAAGTTCAGTATTTGAAAACTACTATAATTGTATTTTTTCTTGACTTAGTTATGTCCTCAAGGTCGGATTACAACTGGATGACTACCATTATGACAAAAGGAACTAGCTCTGACAAGATAGCTTCGTACACAGTGTCCATTCAGGATGCTCCGATACAGAGTTTACCGCTTCTGCAGAATATGGTGGGGATGATCAAAATGGGGAAGAGAAAAGATTGCTTTACCGTTATCGGTAAGCTTACTGACTATCAATATTGACTATGTAGAAGGGCATATTTTAACTATTATGCAAGTGGTTTCGTCGTAAACTTTCATTGTGGGTATTTATTTCAGACACTTTGGCAGAACTGTTTCTTGAGGATCTTATTCCCAACAAATGGGAGAAGCTGCGCCAATTTTCTCATCGGCCCCTTGCACTCATAGAGTCTCTTTCGAATGGTAAACCATCTTTGCGAAGAAAAATCCTGATTTCATGGCATTTTGAGGATGAACTAAAGAAAGTGTTCTCCGATTTTGTGGCTGCTCTCTGTGAAGTCGCAGCGAGAGACACGATTGAAAAGAATAGGATTCAAGCTGTTTCAGCTCTTCATAAGTTGCTTATTGGTACATCAGAAAAGGAGGATGTAAGTAAAAATGCGTCGTTGCCTGTATGTATTATTTGGTATCAGGTTCTTGTCTTAATCCTATCGTCCTTAATTATTTCAATATTCTTGCTTTACCCCGTCCTATCTACCCTTGAGGCTGTATCCTAATATGTACTTCCATATGAATTGCCTGGGAATTTGCCAGATAATGTTACTAAACCTATGGATATTGTGCATGCAATTGAGAATTTTTAAAGTCAAATTTTTACATAGTGGATTACTTACCTGTTAATTTTGTGTTTGTAATGCGACCCAACATCCTTTCGTTTTGGAGTACTCCTCGTATTTCCCAATTTTTATCCAACTTTTGAATTTAATACCTTAAGGGTAGATTTCATTCTACTAGAATCTCTCTTGAGTGGTGCAACCGCAATGGGCCTATAGCTTTTTGAGGAAGGGAGCTTTGGGAATCAATCTTGACACCACTAATCTCCATGGTACCTAATATATTTTTAATTTGAACTGAAGTTAAAATTTTCCCTGTATAATGCATTTTATACCATATTTGCCAAAAACTGTGATGTGCTAGTGACTGTCATACTTCCCAGTGATAACTTTGATGGTTCGTGTAGGGCCTGCGGTAAGCTAAGATTTTTGCTACTTTGATAAATTGAATGGTAAAAGTTATTTTTTCACAGGTTATTTTGTCAAGTCTAGTGAATAAATTAGGTGATCCAAATCTGAAGGTGGCATCAAAAGTGATGAACTGCTTGAAGCAGTTATTGCAAAAACATCCCAACATGCAAGAGGTGGTTAAGGAAGAAATTGAGAAACTGCTTTTCAGGTAGCGAACATTTTTATTCCGCTATGAAATTGCTGTGATGAAACCCAGTTCATCTAAATTTTGTGATTTTAGGTTTGAATTGATTGACATTTGTTTTTTTTTTATTTATCAGGCAGAATATCAGCAGCAAAGTGCAATTCTATGGGCTTTGCTTTTTAAACCAATACTACCTTACTCCCGAAGACCAGGAGCTGGCACAAAGCCTAATAAAGCTGTACTTCTCATTCTTTAAAGCTTGCATCAAAAAGGTAAGGTAGTATCTCTTGATGGACTGGAAACTGTGTCCTTATAATACCCTGATATTGGCCATTTATTCAATTTTGATGTAAAATGACGTCAGAATCATTCAAGCGGTTCCAGGCATAGTTGTGTACTTGACATCAACACTATGTCAATGCTGGATCAAAATTTGTGTCAAGTACATCAAAAATTGTAGCAGTTAATGTAAATTGACAGTAGAGCCTCTTACAGGCCTTGTTTAGGAAAATGACTGGTTACCACTTGAATCCTCCTATGGCAGGCCTATGGTATGAAATAAAATATACTGGACCAGTAATTGAGTAATTTTCATTTTACAATCCTTTATTTCAGAGAAAATGGCCAGTCCAATTAACAATACATACTTGACAATGAACTACACAGACACCCTGCGGTAAAGCGAAAATTGAATAAAGCAAAGAATCCCATTAAGGCAAAGCTGGTCTCTTCCTCTGGAGTGAATATTCTTGTTCTCTCTCTAAGTCACTGATCCGGAATAGTTTTTGGTTGCTCACGAAAAATGAATTCCAAAAATAAACTAACAGATCTGAAAAGTGAAGACGTTTTGTCTTGGCGGACTCTAACAGCAGATGATCTACAAAAGATACATGTCTCCTCCCACCTCCATGTACAATATATGGTAATACTTAATATGGATAGAAGTGGAGGTTAGAAGGAATCACTTGCGTACCACTACTTCACTTGGATATTTGACACTCGATGTATACACTTGCCACCCATATAACTCCCCAACCTGTCATTTTCAAATCAGGCGCACTCATACCAGGACATAATGTTTGCCATATCTTTTGTGTGTTTGACGATATAACCCACAAATTTTATTTTTGTTATTGAAAGGTAAGGGTTTATGCTCTTGTAAAATAAATTTTCCAACCAAAAATGAGTTGTCAAACATGGCTTTTATTAAGCACCAAAAGTAGCAACATTTTCATCTATCAGTTTTTGTTGCTCCATTGTGCCATGGTTGCATGCCACATATTATAGTTTCTGCTCTCGTAGTACAGTCCTGTGTCGTTGCTGTTTGAAAAAATTAAGTTTGACCATATCTTATTATTAATTTAGGAGATAATATGTCCTCAACATGGATAAAAATCAAAGAAATAGGAAAAATTAAAGTCATCCAGGACGTTCAGAGTATACTGTCTGTAAAAAAAAGCAAGATACTTGAGTTTGAGATGCTCTATTGTCCAAATGAGGAATAATTTCAATGCAGTAAAATTCATAAGAGACCACGCAGCTCTTTTCCCCTCACTCCACCACAGCAGAGCTACCGGTACGCTATGTGAAACATGCCGATAAATGACAGATAAAGGTGGCTATACCAATGATACTGACTCTACATGATCTAAGTACCCATATTACTTACATTATAGAGCACACAAGAATCTTTATCAATGTTCAATTGAGCCATTAGTTTTGAAGTTAGCTGAGGTTTGCATTGTTTACAATAACTTGTTCAATTTTAGAGATATAAACAATTCGTTTACTGCAAACAGATAGAAATAGATTTGGCTTTCTTATGTAAAAATTGCAAGTTATTGGAATGAAAATTATGGGTATCCCAAGCACTCAAATTTGGACAACTGGATTTTACGTGCAAAAAAATGGTACTTTTTTTGAGAAAAAATTAAGTGCAGGAAATACTAACGGGCGGAAGATTTTTTAAAGTACAGCATCCAACGTATAAATGAACAAGCTCTCTTATGAATTTTACTGAATTGGAATCGGTTTCCTTGTTTGGACGATAGAGCATCTCAAACTCAGGTATCTTGCCTATTTTTACAGATAGTGGGTCTAGGAAGCCATATGTTACTAGAAAATACAGATTAATGTCTTCTAATCATGAAAATGTCATTACATTTAAAATCTGACTGCTAGATAGTCATTTATTGGAGTTTAGAGTTCAGAGCTGCTGCACTCCAATTGGTGCTAATTTGCAATATTGGAAGGGTCATAACACATGTAATCACAGGAGGCTAATATTTGTCAAATCGTCATTCCTTATTTTATTCTTTGTGTGCCAAAAATCGTGAAAACCAGAGATGGTTGGGCCACGAGTGAATAGCCATTTGGTTGGGTTTGCGTGGAATCACCCATTAGAAAATCCATCAAGGATCACGTAGTATCCTTAGACAGGAAAATTTCCAATCTAACACCCATATTCAAAGTAGTTGGTTTTTGGATCAACTGTAGGATTTAATTCTCTCTGAATTTTTCTTTTTCAGAGTTTATGCCTTCCCACCCTTACTTCCCATCAGTATTTTTTATGTAACACCATCACATGATCTACCATTTGTCTGCGTCTCTGTTTTGGACCTACCTGGCATTACCATGGGTAATAATTACTGCTCCTGCCACAGGGTGGCGATTGTCCGGGGAAACCTGGAATTGTCAGGGAATTTGAATTTCTAGAAATGCCAGGGAATTCTCGTAACAGTCAGAGAGAACCTGGAATAGGAATCCTCATTATTTTTCTTCCATTACATTTATCGGCCAGTCTTTCCCGCTCTTTATTTCACCAACTAAAACTAACGTACGTTGCTGACTTGCATGGAATAAGCACCATCAATTCGTGGAGTATTCAGTTGTGAATCTTCTTAATTGTGAGTCTTATTAGTTGTGAATATTAGCTATTTAGTTGTAAATTGGATGTACTATGTATCCCTTTTGTATATCCTTATTGCGATATTTGCTTAGTTTGTTAAAAATCATGATCACAATGTATTACGCTCATCACAAGGAATCCGAGGCCATGTTGTTCGGAAAATTTTACCTCGCGTTTGATTTAACTTCCGAAACGCAGGTGGAGAAGTAGCTGGAGCACACTAGCTTTTAGTAAATGCATGCTTGCAGTTCTAAAAATACGAGACGATGATTAGAAAATTTAATGCTGCCGTAGAAAATTTAATTCAGCTGGAAAAATATTCCAATAATCAGTGATCTTTTGGCGATCGGTCAGGGAAATTAGTAAATCCATCAGGGAAAAGTCAGGGAAAGGTGAGGGAATTAGAAAATTGGATATCAGTAGCCACCCTGTGCCAGTCCAGCTCTGAGGAGCACTGGAATATGCAAGACCTACCACCGAGTCAAGGTTTTTGTCCTTGGGAAGGGATTTGTATGGGGTATGGCATTTCAAATTACTGTGCAATCTGATGTGAAATGATCTTAGGCCATATCACTCTGCTGAGTGAGACAGTGTAAGAAGGGCCTTATCCACTCCCAGAAAATGTAATGTGTAAATGGCTCCAAGTGCAACCTTTTTGCCCTTAATAAGTTGGAGCCCGGAGATGGTGCTGACACTTAGCTCATTAACACTCATTCAGTTAGGGAAGATGCTGGGGCAAGAAGTGGAGATATGGTCCGGCACACACAATAGAACCTTCCATAGTAGCTCTGTATGAATAGGTGTTGTAATTATGCTCTAGCTTGAGATCCACTCAGACCCACTGCCTTTGTCACAGGGTGACAGTGAAAAATACACAATATACAAAAGAGAACACTCACTTCAATTTTATAAATTTTATTGGATAGTCCACATCTTCAGTATTGTTTCATGAGTACAAATTAATCAGCGACTTGTGTTCAAGAGGCTGACTTTACCATTCATAATTTTTACTGTTTATAATTTAATTGTGATACAAACTTCTTTTAACTTTTATTGATTTTTTATTGTTAAATATTCATATACAAGTTTGTGGGGAATCCCAGAATTGCTGATAAGTTAATGAATTTAAAAATTTCACAAAAATCAATTATCCCCTTTTTGGCTTCTTTTAGCAGTTCTCCAGTTTTTCATTTTGAAAGAAACTGGTAGTATATCTGAATGTTTAACGAAGGAAATAACTTTAAATTTATGCCATTATCATTTGTTATACATTCCAGTGATGACAAACTTAATTTGCCTCATGAAAATAGTGCTTCAATGCACAAGTGCTGCCTTTATCTTTGGAGCTCTCTCCTTCTAAGAATGACCATTTTCTCTATTTGATTGCCCTGCAGGGAGAGTTGGACAGTAAAATCATGAGTGCCCTGTTGACTGGAGTGAAACGTGCTTACCCTTTTGCCAAGATGAAAGTGGATGATGTGGAGTTGGTGGAACACATTGAGACGGTCCATAAAATTGTTCACTTGGGAAGTTTTAATGTCTCTGTTCATGCCTTGTCACTTTTAATGCAAGTCATGGATTGCAGCACGGATACCATATCAGACAGGTTGGTGTCGTGCTCACAGATTTACTATTGTCAAACACCTTAGAGAATTGGATGACCTTATCTTTCTTAAGGTCGGTGAAAATTCAATGTTCATTTGTATGTGAAATTACATAAGAATTTTTCCATTCTGTGGTATTGTTGATGATATCCCACAATTAGCTGTATTTTGAGCTTTATTCATTGGCATCTTATTCCTTAGAAGCGTAAGTTGGTCAGTATTATATGACGCTAAAATTGTTCAAATGAATATATAGTCTGTTAACCTGCCAAGTATGGATGATATTGGGACCAGGCATGTCCATTAGGGTGGGCCAAAACTTCCAGATATTTCAATTGTTGCAAATTTAATGGGTCACAAAGCTTAAATGTTTGCCTTTTAATTTAAATATAACACATACTAAATTTGAATACAATCAACCCCCGGCAACCCATGCCACAGTGGTGCCAAACTTTCAATTTTTAAGAGTGAGAGTTGGTTTTTCTTTCTAACCTGTTCCATTATTTACTTATATGCCACTTATGTGGAAACGCAATGTCTACTAATATGATACTAATACTTCGTTTAGTCCACATACATGAAGCAATCGAGGAGAGAGTCAAAGATGTCTCTCTCCGAGAATGCCCTAAAAACAAATTCTTACCAAAATACGAGTGAGAGAAACAGAAGGAATCGGGAGCAATCAAGTATATAAAATTACCACCAAATGAAAGTACATATATTTCAGCAACATAACACGTACAAACAAAGTAAGGGTCAGCCAACCTGTGTTCTGACATCTAAGTTTCAAAATCAATTACCAACTATACGAGACAGCAAGAGTAGAACCTCTCAAGACCACGATCTATATCAAGAGACCAATTAGCGGTTCCCGTCGTAGGAGGGGAAGTTCAGACGATGGGAGAGTGGAAAGGGTGAGCAGAGGAAAAGAGGCGATTCGTTACCTCGGAGGGGAAGATTTCGGCAAGGTCAAAAGTGAAAGTTGCGAGGTGGAGTAAGGGGGAACAGGTGATTGGCAGCCTTGGAGGGGGAGGGTCATCTCCGATCACGGATTTCTGGTTTTTTGCCTTTGTGCCCAGCACTTCTGCCTTAGCACATCCTTGTAGTCTTCCATCTCCAACTGCTATATATAAATGAGAGAGGATCAGGTGAGGGGACGTGGCGGGCAGGACTTGCTGGCAGGAGATGCTGAGTCGCGGAGATGGCTGGAGTTCACGATCGTTGTTGGCGCGACAGGTGTCGTTAGCGCATCAGTGGCGGGGCGTGCCTCGGGCAAGTCCTTTGGCTAAGTCCGGAGGATAAGTAGTCCGCAGAGGATAAATTGTCCAAAGAGGAAATAAATGGGGGGGGTATGCTCAAAAAATGCTTCTTACACAAGAACTTTTTTTTACGGATCAGGGATTCGCCCACTGCAGTGGAGGGGAGTAACAAGGTGACATACTGAAGTAAGGAATTGGAAGTGAAGTGGTTGCATGAGGGTTCCATTACCTCTCGACAGAAATTAAAGTACATATGTTACAGAGGCTCTGGGGAGTTGAGAGAATATTAAGAGTTGTAAGCGGTCACCTTAGGGTCCATCAATTAAGGGAACGACACTTCTTCAAAAAAAGGCGTTTATTCTTCCTTTAATTGGTCGCACAACATGTTCACCGCTTGTTGGAGTTCCATCTCATCACCTGCCATGCTCACTCGAGCCACCATTGCTGCTCACCCTTTTAACTCACTGCCGATATCAATTGCCCTCGATGAAGGAGCGTCTATTCCACTTCTGACGCCAGTTGTAAGCGGTTACCTTAAGGGTCCATCGAGGGTCAATTAAGGGAACAACACTTCTTCGGAAAAAAGGCGTTTATTCTTCCCTTATTCACAATTACCACCTTCACAACCTCATCTCCCACTCGCCTATTCAAGACTGCCGCTTATCCGTGTCTTCTTCTTCCTCGTGACCCAGAAACCATGGCTTGGCATCCCCATGTGACCATCCTGTGTCCATTTCATTGGTCACCAACTGCATATTGCCTAAGGCTCCAAGACCCCTATCTAAATGAAGCCCAGTGAGCTCGGTAATATTAAAAACTAGATAACAGCCTCCATAGATGAGCACCCACACCATGACCCGAGGAACCCACTGAGCTCATTTCATTAATCTAAATGACTTCATGTCATTTAGATGACCTCATGTCATCTAAATGACATGAGGTCATCTAAACATCATCATGACAATGTCATGACCGATTACAGAGGTAAAAAACATTGTATTAGGTTTTGTCCTACGTTGGAGCTGTAACATCTGATGAAGCAGAAAGCGAATTTGTATGTAAGGAAGAACTACAAGTACGCACAATCTACAGGTACAGCACTCTTCATGCTATGATGTAGGTGATTTCATGTGTCAAGATTTTTAAGCAGTACAAAGCTCTCGTCCTTCAATGGGTATCATTAACAGTACCTGGTCCCAGGAATTTTATACAGTAGATACTCGAAATTACGAAGTCAATGGGACTAGAAAAATCGGCACTTTTTAACAGTGAATTTCGTATGAAAGAGTATCTTTCAAGAGCATCATGATGAAGCTTTTTTTTGTTGCCTTAAATTATGATTTACTCTCGCCACGTACTTGCATGATTTAAGAAGTTATAATTTATGAAAGTTTATTAAAATTAGTATTCATGCCAACAGGGTGCACAAAGTTGTACAGTAGAACCTCAATCTATCGTTTTTCAAGGGAACGGGCAAAAAAAACGATGGATGCGGGAAAACGAACAATGTGGGAAAAGATTTCCCGGGAGCAGAAACGAGATGAAAATGCGAGAATTTTATGGTAACTTTTCACAGTAGAGGGGAATCTTAAAGGAATTTCTCTTAAAAGTGGGGGAATTTTTAAATTTAAAGAAAATACTTAGTGCATCTCTAATTTTTCGTTTTACTACTACCTGTTTGAAATATTTTATTAGCATTACATATCCCAATGGTGTCTCAGATGATAAAAGCAAATAAACAAGGTCCATTATCATGTTATTGGATGATCCTCAAGCCCGCGCACCGACCTATCCATGCATAGAAATTTATTAGTTTCAAATATCCTTGAGGGTGAGAAGCGCGCCTAAAATTGGTAAAAAAAATCTATTTTCGCGCTTTCCATTGTGCTCTGCTGATGGAGAAGTGCCACCCGTTAAAGATGGAGCGAGCTTGACGCTACCAAGTGTACTCTTGTTTATCTGGAGCAATCGTGTAACCCACGAGGCATGGAGCAAGAGAGGTGTAGCAGGTTATCGCCATCTGGTTCAGAGAATAGAGTCCCTCCTCCTTTCCTGCTGTGGAGCACCGCAAAAATCCCAAACTCTTACTTCGGTGTAAATTTTTGGTTTCATCTGTTTCAAACAATGAATGCGGGAATTGCGATGTGGGGACAGTGATTTGGAAACGATCGAAGCGGGAAAACGATACTTCGGGGAACAATGAATGTGGGAATTATTAACGTTATCAGCATGGAACTACATTCGGGACCAACGACGGCAAACGACAGATGCCAGAAAACGATCAATGCGAGAACGATAGATCGAGGTTCTACTGTATCTAACATAACAAATAACTTGTTAGAAGTTGATGCTTCTGATTTTCGGGATTTCCACCACCAAAAAGTGGAAGGACCATCCATGCCCTGTGGAAATCTACAAGAACCGAGGTTCATACCTTCAAAACTTCATTATTTCGTAATATCGCACACTGTCACATGCATTTAGTTACCCTTTTGGTCGGGATCGAAGATTTTCCTTCGTAAAATCATAATTTCAAGTTTCTACTGTATTTATGAAGCGTGGTGAGGTGAAGCGTGAAGGAGGTGAAGTGTGGACATTAGGTGAAAGGGAATAGAATAGAAGCTTATGAAATGTGGGTGTGGAGAAGGATGGAAAAAGTAAGATGGGTAGATAAGATGAGAAATGAAGAGATTTTGAGCAAAGTAAAAGAAGGAAGATCGCTCCTAAAGGAAATAAGGAAAAGGAAAGGAAACTGGTTGGGCCATGTGATGAGAGGGAAAAGTATAATAACTGTGGCACTTGAGGGCTCAAAAGAAGGTGAGAAAAAGAGAGGAAGGAGAAGAATTAAATTGGTGGATCAGGTGAAGAACAACAGCTATGATGAAGCAAAGAGGGAAGCTCGGGACAGAAACGGATGGAGACAGCAGTGGTGACCTGCCAGTAGGCAGAACACCAGATGATGGCTGTATTTGTACCATTAGTATTCTCCTGCCTAAGAAAAACTTACCACCTCTAAGCCGAAGAATTTCTAAGTCATGAGTTGGCGTTGATGTGACAACAGGGTTGAACCACGCCCCCTGCCCGGGAAAGCAATAAACAAACGGATCTGAACATAGGCCTTCCTCCTCACGGTTGGTGAGGGAGAAGGAGCATGGAGGGAAAATTTTGACCTAGGAAGGAATAGGATGAGGGAGGCTTCTGTTCACTTATGTGGGCAAGAATGAAAGGGCGATGGCACATTTTGGTCACTCCAAGACCTCTCGTTGACGACAACTGGAAGACATGGAAAGCCCAGCCTTCGTCTTTTTCCCCATTGCTCGTTCTATTTTTTTTGAATAATTTATTTCATATGCGTTTTTATGAACATTCAAAATTTTGAAGAGATGACGTGTTTTTGTTGTATGAATTTCCTTGGAGTTTTGAAATCCTCATGGTTGCTTACGTGCCATGATTGATCCATAGGTAAGTTACTTAGTTTTTTTGGTATTTGATTCAATTTTATAAATATTCCCTTCATTTAGTTACTATTCCTGTAAATGGGTAATGTAAGTTCACAAAGTACACTTAAAGAGATGCATTTACAAGTTAATTTTATTATTGATCATGAGGTAGACTCAATTCAAGTGATTTACTATTTCCATTTGTGGTATTAATGTCGATCTAGTGTATTTATTGTGTTGGTAAATTACTGAATTAATATACTAAAAACAATTTTAACTCACATGCTACAAAGTTACATGCGTAAGAGGAATTTGAAGATGCAGTCAGCTACTCGAAATGCCATATTCTTCAAGAGAAACCCCACACCCCGTTGCGCAGGAAAGCAATAAACACAGCGGAAGGAAAAAAAACCTTCTTCGGAACTCACTTGGCAAGAGGGAACCAACACCCTTTGATGAAAAATGTTGACCTGCAAGTGTATTATTTGTGGGGGATGAGGGGTGGGTGAAGTGTATTGTGCCTGCCCGATCTGGGCTCTAACTGCACACTTGTGGGTGGGGGAGCATGGGATTAAAAAAAGGTCAGTAGGCAAACTAAGAAGAGGGGAAAGATGAATGGCATAATTGTCCTTGTTTTTGGAAGCTAAAGGATTTAGAGCAGGGCAAATAATCCATTCCTTGTCTCCAATGGCATACAGGAAACCTTTGCTGAAAGTGATGGGTCTTCCCTTTATTAGATCACAGAGAGACTATAACCATCGCTAAAAGAGGTTGAATCGTATCAAAACAAGTAAAAATATTGGTCTTCTATGTTTTAATTTTAGGTAACATCAAGTCCTTTCGCAACAAACAATAGTGATCCATTTACCAGGCATACATATTGCAGATTTTCGTCGCTCAGTGGGATTCAAAAATCATACAATTAAACTGAGAGAATTTTGATATCCACTAGTCCTTTCCTAATACAATATAATTATTCTTTGTTTTGGAAAAGTCTAGAGTTCATCAATTACTAATTTGATACATTTATTTCAAATACTTATACATTTAATGTGACACACACTTGAAGTCTGTGGCAATAGAATGTGTAAACCATCGTATTGGGCAAACTTCATTGTTAATTAGGAGATAGTGGTTTAAAATATGAAACACTTATGAATTCACATTAATGTATTTTTCATTCACGTTCTAGTAAGTGATCAATTTTAGTCTTGCCAAGTCTTCTGAATTGCTTCATGCCTGCTTATACACTTTGAATAGGAAATTGAGAGGATATTGTTTGTATCATCTACATCATGTTCAACATTTTATCCCCCTCTCTCAATGAATTTCTACGAGTACCCTCTGCTGGTTTAACATAGAACGAATACATGCGAACATTCCCTGGATGGTGAAAAGGCCGCACGAAGTTTTTCTCTCCTTTTGAAAACTCGTTCCAAGAACTCCTACGGAACATTGCGGCTATAATGTCATTGAATTTTAATTGGATGTTTTTCCCCACGAATAGCTTTACATCTCCTTATTGGAAGCAGTTTTATTTGAAATGTGGATTGGAATAACTCTATGCCCTAATATTCTACTGTTAGAATGCTTTTAATCCACCTTCCATCATCTCAACCATTGAATTCAGCTTTCATTAAATTTTTGTTTCCCAGTAGAAATTGACAGGGATTAAATACACTACTTTCTGGACAGAGACATCTTTTTGCCACACTATGTTAAGACTTTGTCTCTTGCTAAAAATTATATCCATGTTGCATATAGGCCCTGATATGTTTTGGCCGTTTTCCCCAGAAAACAGCACCTCCCATTTTTGTCCGTATAATATTCATATGTAACTGCTTAGTCTTAATTTAAAATATTTTTCAAAGATATAGAGTTATTATTTTTTCCTGCTGGATTATAGGTTGACAATAATTCTTTTATTTCTTGTTCATCAGCCAACGAGAACTGAAGAATATCTTGAGGATTTAAGAATGAAAAGTACTGCCTGAGAGAACTCTTGAGGCTCGATCATTCCCATCGTTCTTTCAGTCCACGTCCTTGCCCCAAGGCAACATTCTATTCAATCGTTTCCGAAGAAAGCACCTTATGCTTTGGCTATTTGAACAAAGATCTTTCGTCACCACTGATTGGATGAGTTGTCTCCCAACACCAACTTCGTCTCCCAACAAAAACTACATCCAAATGCCTCGTGTTTGCAGAATTAGTTAAAAGTCTCTGCCCGCTACCTTAGCATTTTCTCTAACCTGGTGGCCCTTTTCAGGACCATTGTTTTGGAGTAGCCATTCTTCTCTAGGGTCTCAGAGTTTAATTTTCTCAGACAGGAGTGATTTGTTGTCGGCAATGCTGTAGGCCATATGCAGCAAAGTGTCAATTAATGACATTTTTGTGCAGGATGGTGGTGAGAATCTACATTTGGGTATCAGTCCGTGTGTATTTCTTTTCGGTAGACTGCATGTGCTAATTTCCCATTGTTTCCCCTGCTGACCGTAACATCCAGGAATGGTAGTTGTCCCTGTTCTTCGATCTCCATAGAGAACTTTATGGAGGGATGTTGGGAGTTTCAGTGGTGCAGGAACAAGTTAAGTTCTCTTCGGTGAGGCCAAATCACAAATGTATCGTCAACATATCTAACCCATTTGGTAGGTTTCAGAGATACCTCAGCATGGCCTTCTGCTCGAAATCCCCCATGAATATGTCGGAGACGATAAGGGAGATCCCATGGCCATACCATGATTATATTACATGACCTTACATTACATATATACTCTAAGAACATTACATGATCATCATTGAAAAAATGTGGGTGCTTCTGTGTCCAAATGTGTAAAAACTGACCTGTCTCCACTCTGGTTGATTCATTTTTACATTATCATAGGCCATTTCAGAAACCTCTGGAAATCTGAATTTTAGTGGAATATCAATAATGGTTTGTGATCTTTTATGGTCCACTGTTGGCGCAACTCAAAAAAATGTGATCTTTAAACGTCTCCAAACGTTTAAATCCGTCTCCAAACGTTTAAATATCTCCAAACATGTGAACCCGAGAAATTGATCATGTGTTTTTCTTTATTTAGACATTAATTGAGTTGTATTGGCGGCAATGATTAGAAGATTACTTTTCCTCTGAAAATAATTTAAAATTGCAATAAAAATGCAAATTCAGAAGTGAATAAAATTTTATGTTAGATTGTCTTGGAACTCCATGTCTACCTATATCAGACAACACAGGAAACCCACCTTCACCTCACCTTCGAAATATCTTATGTAATACTTGAATGGGCCCTAATCACCAGTCTGCGTTTAGGTAATCAAGATATTGAATGCAATTCATTCTCTGTTATCAGCTGGAGATCTTGGAACATATTCACCTTGAATTGAACTCTAACTACATATAGTTTTATCCAGGTAGTAGTTTTGATAGTTCTAGATTAGTAGCCCTCAGAGAATTTGCCATCTATTGCCCTAGTAAGTTTTTTGTGAGAAAATTTTGTTGCTTTTATTTATTTAAGGTTTTACACTTCCCTGTACAAAAAAATATTGGACCCTCAGCTGGCTACATCTAATCTTCAAGCCATGTTTATTAATATGTGCTTCAAAGCTGTGAAGAATGACACTGATATCAGCCGTAAGAAAGCATTTGTGAAGAGATTTTTGCAGGTGAGTAAATGTATCACAGCTGTTTGATATTTTGAGTTATCGGAAGATGTTTTATCCAAATATGCTTGTTTGGCATGTAATGATGTGTCTGTTCTGTGTTGCTTCCTTTGTCAAGGCATTCGACAATCTCTCACCTTTGACAATCACCACATTATGGCCTAAATATTGTTTCAGGTCATCTGAGAATACCCATTCAGTCTCTGGACTCTTGATTTCCTTAAAGTTTTTAAAACAATTTTGTTAAACTATTTTTGTTATTTGTTTTATTAGAAATATTTTTTAAATTTACATTTTCCTCATGAAGGTATGCCTTTATGTACCCGTGCCGCTGGCTTGTGGAATTCTGTACATGGTATCGGAAATTTTGCGAAACTGTCATGATCCTCAATTGCTGGCATTCCATGGCTCATTTGAGGACAAGGCAAATAAGGAAGGCCTCATCCCAGATGATGATGAGTATGAGCATTATGCTGACGTCAAACTTGAGGAAGATGGAGAAAAGGTAACGTCTATGATCTTAAAACATTTTTCTTTGCATATTATTTTGATCAGCTGACTGCATGCTTAAACACTAGTTCAATTCTTCATTCATCCAAGAATTTTGCTATGGCAAAATATAGGTGAAGTCAAATGTAAGACAACAGAAAAAGAAAATAAAATAACACGAGATACGAGACAGTGAGCAGATGCCATGTCCAAAATTTTCTTCTCTAAAGTCCTTCACATTATAATAAGATTTATCAAGTAGAAAATGTTTTAGTTAGCTTTTAAAAGTTCATTTTTTATATTAGATGGCAGATGGTTAAAAATTTTAGTAGCTAGATTTAGGGTGGCCACATGTCAGGGAATATGGGTCACCTGTCAGGGAAACTGGGAAATGTCAGGGATTTTCCTGCCTTGTTAGGTATTTTCCTGCCTTGTCAGGGAAACTCCTCAAAGATTTTCTTTCACCAATGTCATGATAAAATAAATGCATGCATTGCAAATTTAATTACCACTGCTGTTAAATATGCAAAGTATTTATTTAAGCAATCAAAATTCTAGCTGATTAGATGGAATAGAAATAATATTTCAGTATTATTATTATTTTTAGTATAGGTAATCTGCCGTCTAAGGTTTGTTTACATGGAACATTTTACATCTCACCGGCTGGTCCCCATTCCTATTTTTAATTTCCTTCTTCATTTCGGCATAAGGCTTATTACTCTTCATTCTATCCATGATCCTTGTTCTCTTCCTTCCCTTTGATGATAAATCCCTTTGACCCTGTGAGTAATATTGGTGAAAATAGGGTTGCAAGAAACGTGTTGAAAACTCGAGAGGTGGTTAATTGGGTTTCTGTATTGTGCACAGAATCATATATATCAGGGGTTGGCTGTTTTCATTCCTGAGGGCTATTGTTGAAAGTGGCATGGCTGTTTGGGCCTTAGTACTTATTTATTTACGAGATAAAGTAATAAAATAACTAGAGGAGGGACGAATTCTAAATTTTCTCGAATCTGAATCCTAAGAGGTTCTCATAATTGTACCATGAATCTCACATCTCTCAAATCCTCCTCATAAAAACTTTTATAGTGGAAAAACTCTGCACGTGCCATAATTAGCTTGCCTTTCCATCGATGATATTTGAGTGTCATCTCTCTGATTACCTATGTTTTTATGAATGCTAATCAATATTAAGGGCTAGTATACTGATATTTGAAATGGTCATTGGCTGAGGTAATTCAGGCTGGTAAAGGTTTTCTTTGCTCGAACCAAACTCCCTTTGTATCTTGTGTCCAACTTAGTGCCAAGAGCATACAATTTTTCATCAACATAAGCCAAATACTCTGTAATTTTCAATGATGAAAGGAACACTACATCAATGCCATACTTAGTATGAGAAATATTTGCAGTTCTATTGTCTATATTATGGGTTACCTACCTATCGGAGTGTGAACTTTGGCATCTGAGATAATTTGAAAACTTTCCTGGTGTTGAATCAAGGACTTAAGGCCATAACAACAATCATTTTCCCTAATAACATTGCATTGCCTATTGAAGTAGGAGATGCCATGTAATTTATTCGAGGCTCTTTTTGCCTACTCGGTTACTGGGGCCACCTAGAAATAAATTTTGTTTCAAAACATACTGTTGTTATCATTATTATTATTATTAGTGGTATTTATTATTTTTCATTTATTGTTAATACTAGTATTAGAGCTAGGTATCTCCTCTATTAATCACTCAACAAAAATGTTAAAAATCACCGTGCAATATTTTTTTTCAGGGTAATATTTTGTCAGGGAAATTAGGCGAAAGCCTGGGAAAATGTCAGGGAATCCCAAAATTTCAATCTGTGGCCACCCTGTAGATGAAATGGACTCTCATTGTACATTGGGGTAGAATGACAATGCAAATGTATGTCCACACTCTGGCGAGTGTTGTGCCCATTTATTTGTGCATTGGTGGTTAGCAGGTTCATGCTATCTTTAACATAAGTACAAAGGTAATAAATTTACAGGCAAGGTAAAGTTAAAATTTTTAGTCGCCTAAAATATGGCTTACAGGATTGCTGTGTAGATATTTTTGTGATATACCTGATGCTTCTCCTCTGCATTATAAAAATTTTCTGAAAACTGGAAGATAATCACCAGAAAATTAACTCATAGCTCAAGTGGGACTGGGAATTTCCAAAGTAAGCCATTTTTTATACTCCTGTATCAACGATTTCTGTTAATTCTATTTTATAAAACCACTTTTTGCCAGCTTAGAACATAGCTGGTTGATGCTTATCTCCCATTATCAAGGACTCATCAGTTACCGTAATTTTCTGTATATAGTACGCATTTTTTTCTGCAAATATTCGTCAAGAAAGTAGGGTGCATATTATATGTGGTTACCAACTTATCGCATTTTTATTCGGATTGTAGATTATATTTTATGTAATCTCAGAGTACTTATAGGCATTCGATTTTACTATTTTTAATAAAAAACAATGCAATGAATCAATTTAATTCATTTATTAAAATGAAAATTTACACGCAGTTCCTCATGTCTTGAACACTGTTAGCACTGAAGCCTTCAAATTCAAAATCACTATCCTAGCTTGATTCGAACAGTTTGTGCGAAACACTGACATCACACTCACTGGCAGCATATATTGCGTTGCCAAGGATATCATATTTGTCCTCCTTATCGTCCACTGTGCATTCTTCATCCCTAAGCAAATTGTCGTCGGACCCATCTATTGCATTCATGAGGCAGCATTTTTTCAAAACCTTGCTTAATCACAGATGAATCAATGGCATCCCAGGACTCTTTAATCCACAGACTAATTAGCGATAACTCTGGTTTCTTTGACTTTCCTGAAGTTGTCAAAGAATGTGGTCCGGAATAAAGCCACTCATTCCACTTTTTACGCATCTGTGTCTTAAACAGGCGGTTGCAACTGACATCCATCACCTCCAACTGGCTTGTCATCCCTCAACGAATAATGACGAGAATTGTGCCATTCTCGTACAATATATTCTTGATGCATGGCATTCGATGGCATCTAAATGCATCTAGAATGAACATATGATGTCTACAAACTGCATCTGTGCACCTCATATTTCGCATCCAATCTTTAGTAGAATTTCCATCCGTCCAGCCTTTTTATTTGTGCGCACGGGCATATTCTGCGGCCTATAACATTCTTAGGGAGAGTTTTCCTTTTAAATGTTACTCAGAAATGTAACATCTTCAAATTACAGATAAACGTATCTTCCGCTAGTAGATCGAACAGAATCCGACACAAACGGACATAAAGTGACGCTCATTGAATATAGACATGAAGCCTAGAAACTGTGTTGACGGAACTCTTTCTATTGGTAGACCTTTTAAGCAAAGGTCTAACTGTGGTACTTCACTCTTTTTTTTAATGGAATATACAGTATAAACTCGATAATACGAAGCACGCAAATACAAAGTTTCGATTTTATGAGGCAAAACTGTCAGTCCCGTTGAAAAGCCTGAGCTAAATACATGGTGCTATTAGAAAATACGAAGTTTCGTAAATACGAAATTTATGAAATTACGAACCTTGAACCCAGTCCCCAGAGAGAAACAGGTCGTTTTTACAAACCTTGGGGGGAAATCACATCAGATAAGCTCCCTATTCACCGGCTTTGACAGCTAACAAATCAGCGTTGCCGAATATAATCTATCAATTGTGTAAAATGCATGAATTTTAGTGCATTCATCTCTCACAAGTGCTCGAGTCACACATTTATTTATCCAATTTAAGTCGTGGATAATTTAGACCCTGAGTGATTGGGAAAATGGTTGCTTGAGGAAATTTTTCCATTATTTTTGCCATTTTTTTATTTTCCCATTTATTTTTGTTTTTTACTGTTAGCTGCATTTCCATTACATAAACAATTCTCTTTTGGTTATAACTCATATGTAGCACCACGTACCAACTCACTGCCATGTGCTATTCGAGGCAATTTTAATTTAATGAGTGGTCGAACGGAAAAATTACGCAGTTACATGATGGGAAATGGTACTGGCATTCAAGTCGCAGTTACTATCCCTAAAATCCATGGCTTCACTATGAATAAACCTGTGTTTATGCCCGCTATTGTCCATATTTCATGAGACAATAGAACGAAGACATTTTTTAAGAATTTGTGAGGGTATAGCCATCCCCGTGATTGATATAATTTTGCATTTATAACAGATTACTTCAAATTTTGAAACAGATGACCCAATCGGGGGAGTGGCTCAACAAAATAACACTATAATGTCCTAGCTGTGCCCAGAGAGCGTTGCAATGACTTTTTCTGGGTTCAAAATCGGTCCCTAAACGAATTTGAGAAGTTCAATGAATTCCTCGTACCTACACAGGAATTCGTAATGCACAAATGATGGTATATAATTCCATTCCATTCCAATGCTGGGGTTTTCAGATAAATAAAATCTTCTATTGTTGAAGTAGTGCAAAAATTTAAGATTTTCAAGCTTAAAAAAATCCAATTTTTGGAAAAAGTGAGGGGTGTACGAAAACGGAATTCACCAATTAAAAAAAAGCAAACAAAGAGACCACTGCACCAAATCTTATTCCACATACAATTAAAATATGTATCTTTTCACACAATTATGTCCCACTGATATGGTTCTAATACATGTGATATTATGTCTCACTGATACGATTCTAATGCACGTGATTGAGCAACTCATAAACTACCTGCTTCGTTGCATGCTTGTTGTTCCTCACTTGTTTTCTTGCTCACTTTTTTTGCTTCACTTGCTCTTTGTTTGCTCACTTGTTCTCACTTTTTGAAGCTTGCGTGCCAACATCCATTAGTTGAAACGACTTGCACTCCACCTATTGTATAATGGAATTAATAGTTCAGAAACCTTAGCAGAAGCGCACACAACAGCTCACCAAAGTTTCATTGTAACCTGATGAATGGTAATGGAACGCACAGAAAACAAACAAACAAGCATTCATTTTTAAATGTTAGATGATAAGACGTGTGATAAACCGCTAAGACACTTCCACCTGAAGAGGCCGTCATCGGTGTAATATCGTCCTATGAAGTATAGTTCATCGCATGAGTAAACCAGAAAACTGAAATCTTTAAAATAAAATCACTGTGGAAGCCTTCTCTTTAACTTAATTCCTAGATGTTGTTGGGTGACTCCATGAAAT
This sequence comes from Ceriagrion tenellum, assembly GCA_963169105.1. NCBI lineage: Eukaryota > Metazoa > Arthropoda > Insecta > Odonata > Coenagrionidae > Ceriagrion > Ceriagrion tenellum. The sequence goes on along the minus strand of OY720641.1, from coordinate 134,861,102 downwards.
TTTACAGGAACCTACTTTCATCCATGAATTACTTCAGTGAATTCTTTGAGTAACCAGACCTTGATACATTACATTTGATCTATCATCACTGTTATCCCTGATTTCCACTAGGTAAATAACCTATTGAAGCAGATTTCATTGTGATGGCATGAGTAACTTTGAGCCCTAGGCATTTTAGTACGTGGATATGACACAACATTGGCATAAATTGGAACCTGATGCGCTCTATTTAAAAATCACCCAAAGTTTAGAAGGATCTAAATGTTGGGTGCGATCTACTCTGTGAGAAACTTATTGTTTTTATCAGGATTTTACCACAGAGAGGAGTTAGGTTTCAGCCTCAGCTACGGCAGAGTTTTTTTTGTGACTCCTACCTATTTCTAACACTGTTTATCATCTGAAGAGTAGTAATGAAGTCTTTTTCTTAATCATAGTTATAACTTAACTCTTAAATATTTTTGTAGGAATTGCTACCTGACAGACTGCTCGAAGGAAGAGGTAACATCCATTCATAATTGCATAAGCCTCTTTGTGGCGGAGCTCAACAAAAGATGGCAGTCAATTCAAAGAAATCTTAAGAGATTTTTATTTAAAAATTGCGCTTGGCTGGAAATAGCCAAACGTACTACACCCACCTCATCAAGTAGATCGATTATCTTGTGCACAAAACAACCTCTTTAGCATATATAAAAAATCCTTTTGCCAATATCATAATTTAAAATGTATGATTTTTATGCATTTTTTTAAACATATTATCAGGGCTTGGGGGTCCAAAGGTGTTTCTTGAGTTATGCAAAAAATCTAAAAGAAGAAGAATGGAGGAGCAGTGGACTAAAACAACAAGTTCTATGGAGCTTGATGGCAAATTATGTATTATTCTGACTAATGCGGCCTCCAGCCAAACTTGTACCGTTTGCTGCGCAAAGTCCTCACAAATAAACTGTGTCTTTTCAGTTTCACGAATGGAAACAAAACCAGGAAGCTTTAAAATACAGCTAGTCCTGTTTGCATTGCTGGATAAGAACCTTTGAGTGCATGATACGCAGAACATACAAGATTGATGTAAAAAAGTGCTGGGTAACTTCAGCAAAAGATAAGGAAGTGTCGCCTTAAAAAAATTTTAAATCCAAAGGAATTACAGTGAAAGGATGGGGTTAGTAGTAGGCCTACTGAGACAAGGTAGTGGTACATCTAACGATTGGAACTGTGTCCATGGTTTTTTTGAGAATCCAGAATTATCGTCCAATACTACTGGGATTGATGGGGATCTGATTTTTCGTCTGGCCTTTAATATGAGGGCTCTCTCTAGTCCCTATGAAATAAACGAGAACTCTTTCAAAGATTATACTTTAGCAGTGACTGATAAATTATTCACCTTATATAAGTTTGCAGACGTACATCCACTGCTTTTTCGGGAAAGATTCTACACCTACATAATACCCCATGAGCCGCCGCTTGGGCATGTGGCAGGGGGTGTTAGGTCACCAGCTGTGTAAAGGTTAAGTTTTTTGGAGATGAAGTGGTGACATGTTTTATAGGAGTTTATTTAGTGGAGCTCAATTTTTATTGTGGTCACTTAATGTTCGCGGAAAGAACGAGTTTTTGTACCTATCTGCTAAGCAGTGTATCTCTCTTATTTTATCGCATCTGTCAGACCTAGAGATGTAGTGAGGAGTCATGATAAATTTCTGTATGTTACTGAAAAATATCAGTTCTGAATTTATCAAGTAACCTAAGCCTAGCGTGTAGCCTCCGAGTCTCTAGGGGCTCCCACCTTAATCCCTCTATAAGTTGCAAGACACTACATATAGGCTCGTAGCAGTTTTTAATGAAGCACGCTGCTTTCCTTTGATTTTATTAATTATTTTGGTTAAGTCCAAGGGCTGCCAGCCCAACACCCTAACGTGCAACATTCCATCAGGAGATATCCAATATCCATACCCATTACTCTATCTTTTCTCTATTAAATACCATTTCTTTACAAATACATTTTTTTTCTTACAAATTCTTTTTCTTACAAAGAATTTTCTTTTCTTTTTTTCTTACAAACCTAAGAGAGAGAAAGCCATGACACCTTTCCGGTATTTATTCTCCAATGACAGAAAAATTTGGCTTTGTCTACATCCTGAACATCCATCACACGATGTCTCCTTGTAAGGTGGCAGTAGTCATCTGCTGGGAGCTACCCAGTAAGTGTGGGTTGGTGATGTGGATGGCTGTGAGTTAAAGTGTTAGTCTCCGGCAAAAATATAAAATGTTTCCACAGTGAAAGTGATAATTTAATCAGGAATAATTTTGTGTATCTTACAACCTATTCATTCTTATGGAGCATCTATTTGGAAGCAGTTATCCTCTATTATGTATTCCTGGTTTTTTTTTTTGACAAATGCATACATCTATCTCTGTCCTTATTTCATGCATGTATCTGATGAGGGTTTAGATCGAAGAAGCCACTGCCGCAGTCTAAATCTTGCTCTGATAGGGACGTGTTATTATAAAAATTATCATCCCCAAATGAAAATCATAACTTTTAATGTTAATTTTTTTCAGCATGAGGTGATAGCTGGAGGAATCAATCTACAACCATGCAATGTGGAGAGGAAGTCAGAACCAGCCTTAGGCTCATCATGGATCCATCGGCCAAAGAATATCTACGATGAAAAACTGTGTATGAAGAAACTGGTCAGCGGTTATGACCCCAACCAGCGTAACCCAAGGTTTTCTGTGACATCTGGTTGTACATTCACCGAACTAATCAGGCTCAACCAGCATTTTCACCCAACGGTGGCGCTCTTTGCTCAGAGGATATCAAAAGGGCTGCACATAGAGTACAGTGGTGACCCATTGCAAGACTTTGCTCCATTGAGGTTCCTGAATAGATTTGCCTTCAAGAACCCTAAAAAGGTAAAGATGCTAAGTCATTTTAGCTGTAGAAATAGGAAATGTATTGTATTTTCAGTGCATGATAATCCTATATTTATTTTCTTTTAGTTCATGTGGCAAATTGTCATCTAGGTTATACTTTGATGTGTAAATTTGACTTAAGATGAAGTGCCTTCCATCCACATGATATGTAAGGGGAAATTTCTATCTTTACTTGCATGCATGAAATTAAAGCTATTGGATGATAAGTTGATGATTACTTGCTAAGGTAATAAACTTTTAAAGGAAGGTTAGTTGATGCTTGTGAGAGATGCCTGAAACTATTTCTAATGAAGTATGCTCTCGATGATTTTCAATTGTTTGATATGGCCCTGCAAAAAGTTTCAGTGAAAGGCTTTTCTTCCCCCGTTGGTCTTTTGAGAGAATGCTGTTGGCTAAGAGTCATTATTGGTATGACAACTTGTGAGGATACCAGGACTAGTCTCACTATTACATTCACTGAGTCAACCTTCAAGCTTACCTAAATTTTCTGCTCAATTATTATCCTTTTGGCTTCTTGCTGCTTAGACTATGGTGCACATTACCAAGGCTCAAAGATTACTGAATGCATCTGACGTGATGTTCTACGGCTTTATAGATTTGTTGTGGTTCCACTGTGAAACCATTATGATTGGCTCCTCAGAACACAAACTTAGAAGATGGATGCCCTCTCCACAAGGCTTGGAAGAGTTCTCTCTGAGATAGAGCCAACCAGAAAGTTGCAGATACATTGGATACCCAAATGCCCAATGTAAAGGCAGCCAATACAGTACCTCTACACCTTTGACCTGAAGATGCTGATTAAAACACCAGCAAAGTGCAGGGAATAATCTCAACCATGATGACCTTAAACTATAGTACACTGAGAAAGTGTAGGCAATTGTGGTGGAAGAAACTGAGCAAGAAGTTTAGGTGTGTCAGAGAACAAGGAGTTAGAGCCTGGGGTGTTAATGACACTAGTAAAAGAGGATTAGTGTTAGAAATGGTTGCGTGGAAGGAATTGGTGAAATTTTTGTTTTTCTGGCCAAATATCTATAAATATTTATCCTACGATTACTAAAGTTGCACAGCTATGAATGGGATGGTGGAGCTCGTATGACATTGTATATAACCTTAGTTATCTTTATCATGTTGTGTTCATGGATTCGAAATCCTGTAATGGTATAACTGATCCAAGCTATCCAACTGCTGTGATTTGTAAATCAGAGATTAGTATTTTCTTGGTAAATCAGAGATTAGTATTTGTGGTCTTTTAAAACTTCCTTAATATTTTGCAGGCAAACAAAAATCAGGCAGAGGAAAGCGAAGGAAATAAAACGGAAAACGTGTTCTCAAGGAAGATGAATTATGTTCCTCAGGGCCTCAGATCTTTGCCAGTAACTTCTGGGTGTTACCTCAGTGAAAAAGAGGAGAACATACCAGTTGATGAAAGGTTCCTGTACAAGTAAGTGTTTCCATTTAACTGTATTCATTTCCTCCACCAACGAGGATAGATTTTAATGAAAAAGTGTTTAGTGGAAGCAATGGTTATCCATGTTAAAAGTGCAAATGTAGATATATCCATGAACTTTTATTATTCTGGTGTAACATGCATTTCTCTACACTGTGGTATAGTCATGTGCATTTTGAAAGGTTAGTTAGGTGGCTATCATATTATAACCAGTGACATCAAGGTTTTAATGTATAAGCACATTAACACATTCCACGCGGAGCACGTCAATAGATGTGGTCCCGTCTATCCCCATCTACAGAGCACGTCAATAGACGTAGTCGATTTCTCGGCCGTGTATTCTTTTCCTCACCCTCGTACGTGACTAATACCCTTCCAGCTCGCTTCCGACCGTGCGGCTGACCTTCAGTTGGGTTCTAGCAACCGTGTTGTGTGCATCATTTGTAGATTGCTCGTGTTGAGACTTTGGAACGTCCTTGCTTTCATCATCTCCAGTTCCCAGTCGTTGTAAGTACACATTATTTTTTTCTTGGCCATTTTAACTTTGTTATTTTATTTATGCACCACTTTCTTTCTAACATCGTTTCTTCGTGCAGAAAATAGCCTTTTTCCCTTATTTTTATAATTTTTACCGTAAATTTATCACGTAAAATGAACTTTTTATTTAGCGTAGAACTGGATGAAATATATGAAGAAACTATGATTCTTTTTCTAATCATTATTTATTTCTATTGCAGAGTAATCTATACAATGAAGCGAAGACTCGCCCTATTCTAAGCTCCGTAAGTTTTTATCATTTTCTTTTGCCACCTGCGGTTCCCCTCTCGGATAATTAGCTCTATTTTTCTGCATAAAATTCTATTTCAACTGATTCTATGCGGGTCGCATTCATCGACATAGGTAACAACTAATTTTAGTATTATATTTCCTTATCAAGAAGAACCAGATTCATCTTCCCGGCATGATGATTTAGACACGACTGCATCGTCGAGATCAAAGGAGGTAAATAAAAATAAAGGATCATGACCAGAAGACCAGAATTTGGTAGGTGGGGGGGGGGGGAAGTTTTGTCCTAAATTTACGTAAATATCGTTTTTATTTTAAAAGTGTATATGAAAAGATTTATGATACTTGAAATGATGGCATAATTACAGCTAGTTTAGAAGTAGCAGTTTTGACCAAATGCGTTGAGTGTAGAGGAGGCGTATATGTATTATGTAGCTATTCATGCAAAATTTGCAAATGTAGATGTCTCTTTTGTGACTCTTCAACATATGTCCTTACTTTCTGGTTCGTAAAATATGCATTAGTTTTATTTAATAGGGCATCTACTTATCTATGCACTGTTTTAGTGATGCCATCTTGTATTTTCTCCAAAAAAGGGGAAGGGGGAGGGGAAGAAGAGGCAGAGGACGAGGAGTCGGTGCGGGACCCATCTGGCAGGGAGGCAACTGTTATTGTCTAGCTTTCTACGGTCCCTTTTTCTGGAGTCAGTGGTCCCGCTATTCCTACCCTCGGCTCCTTCTCCCATCCCACCCCTTTCTCCTTCTCCCTCGCACACCCCCACTCCTAGACCTTCAACACCCTCTCAGCCGAGTGGTTTTGTATGGTTTGATAATCTGACAGGCCACAGGATTATTTTGATCAGTTATTTAGCGATAGATTTTTTCAGTTAGTAATCGAGGAAACAAATGTTTTTGCAGAGGAACTCTTTCTCAGGGGTTTTTTCGAAAGGGCTCGCATTACTGACTGGAAAGCACTATCAGTTGAGGAATACAAAGTTTTCCTGGGGCTTGTATTTCACATTGGAATTATTCCTCAACACCGGCTAGCCGACTACTGGAGTACTGATGTGACATATGGGTTTCATTATTTCTCCCACAATATGTCCCGGGACCGAATCATGATGATGAGACAAGCTCTGCATTTCGCCAGAAATCCCAAATCTGAGGACCCTATTTTCAAGATTAGGCCTATTGCAGTGTACTTCCATCAAATTATGGAAACAGTGCATTACCCAAGGCAGAATCTGTGTATTGATGAATCGATGGTGGCTTGGAGGGGAAGGCTTTCGTTCCGCCAGTTTATAAAAATGAAACCATAAATTAGGTGTGAAACTTCATGTATTGGCGGAGCCAGTTGGGCTAGCTCATCGATTTATTCTATAAGCAGGAGGGAAGGACCCTGATGTTGGTGGTGTTGACATACGGAAAAAGTTGTTCATAAATTGTTGAATGGTCTCAGCCCAGGCCATTCAATTTTTATGGACGACTTTTACAACAGTTTTTCTCTTGCCAGAGAGCTGCTGCTCCGTGAGTACTGATACTGCACATGGACGTTTCAGAAAGACCGAAAAGGGAACCCTCCTAAGGTCATCCAAGGTCAATTGTGCAGGGGTGAAGTGATCCAGCAATGGAACCAACCTGAAGGGATTTGTGTTTCGAAGTGGAAGGACAAGAGAGGTGCTCTTATGATATCCTCGAATTATAACGGGGATATAATATTGACTTTCTCTAAGAGGGGCCATTCGGTGAATAAACCCCGATGTATTGTGGAGTACAATAAATACATGAGGGTACTGATCGAATGAATCATTACTTAGCGTACTACATCAAGGAACCCATATCTCTAAAGAGGTACAAAAAATTGGCATTCATATCATGGAGATGATGATGTTGAATACTTTATTTTTGTATAAGCGTTACAACGGCCATCATCTGGATTGGTATTCATTCGGCCTCCGCAATAATTGGTTACCTGATCGGTAGCAGGACTGTTGTTTACAATCCACAAAGGGGTCCTATATCAATTGATTCCCACTTCCCAAAGTACCTCCCCACCCTGGCTCTAGAAAAACCGGACAAAAGGATTGCCGAGTCTGCAAGACTAACGGAAGCAGACAGGAATACATTGCACTGACTGCAAAGGCGGTCCCGGGCTCTGCCTGAATCCCTGTTTCCGGGAGTACCACCAGGGAAAATATGTATATACATATAATTATAAATAAAAAACTATATCATTGTTCTTGTACATTACGGTGAATTCTTCAAAGAGAAAATATATTTCATTGAAAACCACAGGTATGAATATTCATTCATTGTTCAAAAGTACTATCCACCTTTGTACTCCCATGAGAATATCCTCGAGTATCCTTTCCTTGTTCTTTTTAAATTACGTCAGTAAAAAATGAATCAATTTTTGCTAAATTGGCTCATCGCAATCGTAGTGGGAATCGGAACGTATCCTGAAATGTGGGCAACACGCCAAAGATTTATGTGCTGGCGAGCGTGAGATACGGAGCACGTCAATTGATGTAGTGCACATTTTTGCAAAAAATGTTGCAAATTTTTTCATTTAATATGTTTAAAGGTATGTAACGACAAGTTATAAACAGAATATGGAGAAAAATCTTTAGATAAATTTAATCCGATTCTGTTGACTTCTATCAACATATGTCCCGCATTGAATGTGTTAATATCTATATTTCTTACTGTTCGGAGATATCACCCTCAAAATTTGTGTCGCTTTCTTTATTCATACTGATATTTGACCAGAAATATGGGACTTAAGGTAGTGTGAGCGAGATAGGTCCCTAGTCATAATAGAGACCATATTCAATATATACGTTTTAATTTCACCAAATGTGAGACACATCAATTAAATATTGCATTATTAATGGTGCAATAAAATAGTTTTACATGACAGAAATTGTAAGTAATCAAATGAAAATATCTAAAAAAGTCTTTAACTTGACTCCTTTTTTCACGCGGTACATATGAAACTCTATCAAAACGGAAGGTATATTGTGATCCCGAAGAATTTACTGCGGTGACAATATGATTAATATTCAAAAATAGTTGAGAAAACACCCAAGCTACACACTTGATTTTTTGTCGAGATCTAAGTGTAGGAAATGCCTCTTTTGTTAAATAAGTTCTGTCTGGAGTGCATACACGTACCATTTCCCGTATAAAAGGGCTGGTATTTTTTGGCGAATATCTCAGAAGTAATGTTGTAAGGGGTTGAATTTTTGGTGTCAATGGAAGGGTGATATATTTTTCTTTAAAATGAGACCAAATTCATTGATTTCTAGGTAAAATGATATTTCACTCAAACTACCTTAAGGTTGGACATTTATATGTAGTATGTTTTGAATCTTGAAATTGAATTTATGCCTCTTTTTTTCTAGTTACATGTGCCAGAAGAGGAGTAATATGGCAGCACCTGAGGCAGAGGAGGAGGAGGAAAGTGATAATGAGAGTGTGAACAGTGAAGAGTTTGAGGAAGTAATGCAGCAGTTTATTGGTGGGAAGAAGAACATTGAAGACGAGGGAGACTTGGACTTTGCTGGTGGCATGAACTTTGATGATGATGAAGAAGGTATGTATGTAACTTCTTGAGGGAAATCAATGCCCTCAAAGGAGTTCTGCAAATTTAAAGCTTTTCACCATTAGTAAATACTATATCATCTCCTGCAAAGCACATTTTTTTATATGCAAAGCCACTACACAGGAGCTCATCAGTTTTCATGATTTTTTCAACTAACAAATAACAGAAATCAGTGCTTTGAAACAGTCAATAACAGAAACATCTCCATCGGTCGCTAAGCCTTATCAGATTGTCACGATATATGTATCTCACATCTAAGACGTCTGACCAATTTTGTGGACTCTGAAGAGGATAGTCTGCAAGATTAGTCTTGCAAATGCCAGTGTGGCACAAACGAAAGATGTGAAAGAATGTAAATAGCTTCATAATTTCTCTTCTTTTCTAAACCATTTTGAATAATGACCCTTAGTACTTATCCATGGTACTACATTGTACAGTCGGATTCAATTGTATTGCAAAGAATCAGGTGGCGCCACTTACACTTCTCTTGGGCTCCACTTACGCTTCTCTTGAGTTTCATTTACGGCGCTGTCATTCTTTGCTACGCAATACTACTTATTCAGCTGTTTTTTTACACGTATTCAAATGGTAATAGGCGAGGAATTCCTTTTGTGCTAATTTTTCATTAAATTTTTGTTTTGGTTTAGATTTAATCCATTTGAAATAATTGCATATAAGTCTTAGTTCTATGATGGGGTAATGGATTGTAAACTTGGTTCTGAACACCAAATACGATCAGCTCAGATAACAATGACATACTGCAACATATTGCTTATTTGAAACATCAAACTTTATTATCAAACACAGATAGTTCCTGGCATACAATATATGGCAAATACATCATATTATACTCATTTGGAGTGACAGTTGTGATTGATAAATAATAATTACCCATACTCAAATAATAAATCCAAACCGAAATGAAAATGTAATGACAAATTAGCACAAAACAAAATTGCTCGACTATTACCATTTGAATACCTGTAAATAAACAGCTGAATAAGTAGTATTGTGTAGCAAAGAATGACGGTGCCTTGCTCGATGACCGTGCTTGATTCTTTGCAATACATTTGAATCTGACTGTACAATGATAGAAGGGGTTGCCGGGACCTATTGAGGAGTGGGTTGTACTCACACATTTGACCAAAATTGGTCCGTTTTGACCCTCCATTGGGTCCGGTGATCCTCACTCCAATGACGTAAGTCGGCAGACCGCACGGCGGCAACCCAAAAAGCGAATCAGAGGGATACCTTATCCCAAATATTTGGGCAACAGGCTCTCTCGGTACGCAGAGATGTGCGGTAGGCTCAAGCGAAAGCGGAGCCGACGGTTACTCGTCTCAGTTGTTTGGGGGAACCAAACTAAAACGAGCACTTCGGGGAGGCGGAGGCCCTTGAGGTCCTTTTGACCTCAATCCGCCTCATTGGTGTCGGTCTCGAAGGGGCAGTGGTTTCGCTAACCTTCCCTACCCATCCTTTCCTCCCACCTCTTCCATTGTCCTCGGTAATAAGCGAGAGCTTGCAAACCGGGGGCGGAAGTTGTAATCCTGCGGCGTGAGCCGAATCGCCTGTACAATGATAGAGGTGAGTAGCGCAGTGAAATCCTGGCTCCATAACCAGAGCAATGACTGGTACCAACAGGCCTTACACGCCCTAGTGAATTGCTGGAGGAAGGCAAGAGAAGTTTATGTGGAAAAATAGAGTGAGTTTATAAAATATCGTTCTTTCATTTGTGTAAAGTTCCCGTTTGTAGCATGAATATTTTCTGAGAAAGAAATATGGGACATTTCTTTTTGGTCAACCTTCGTATGTTGTTTTTGTAAGCTATTACAACTCCAGGTTTCCCCTTTATCTCTAACCTAATTGCTAAGTTTTAAAATGGAAAAATAAACTGAGCAGCAATTTTAGATTCACATTCATATTAGTTTGTTCTTAAGGGTGTTCAACGCGGTTTGAAATACCCGATTTAACGGTCTCTCATCTCAGCATGATCGCATTGCTCTAGTAGTTCTTGTGAGTTGCCATCAGCGTCGCCACCATAGGAAGGGGAATGGGGAGCAGAGGGGAGGAACCCTTTATGTCTCAGCTCGGACATTCCGGAGGGGGCGACAGAAGAGCTTGCGTAATCGGCAGGGCGATCAGGTTACACAGAACATAGATAAAGTCGAGAAGCTTTCCTTTCGAAGCCGAGTGTGAAATGTTTTCCTCTTCCTCATTTGGGTTGAAAGTAAGAAAGGTCAGTAATTACGTAAAACTGCAAACACATAAAGGGTTTTGGGATTGTCAGCGTTGCCTTGGGAGTATTGTTGAGTTTTTAGTGGTTGTCAAATTTTATGGACTGCAGTTATTGGATTTGTCCTCAAGATTTCTCATGTTATCGTCCATTTGATCACTTATTTTAGCGGGATTCACTTTGGGCTTCGTAAAGTAATTGGTGAGCCTTTTTAAAGAGGCTAATTAAAATATTGTCTCTCTCTTTCACATGCGTCTACTTTCGACCATTGTCTTTCATTAATGTAAAAGTTGAATGTTATTTCTCTAAAGTTCCCTACCATTTACAGGGCCAAAGCGCTCTCGGATTTTCCTCTAATTGTTACAAGAGTACTTCTTTCTTGAAGATCCGTGGTGTAGGCAACAAAAAATTTCGTTTATGAATGTTGTGCATTTACGTTTTTCGTTTAGCTATATGGTTTTACAGTTAAATTGAATGTTTGTTATACACAACAGAGAAAACGGTATTAATGCTCCAAATATATTAACACGTCATTTTATATTAAGATTATTAGTTCAAAAACTTTTATTTCGCAGGTAAGTCATCATATTTAAAAACATTCGCGCACTGATGAACCCAGTGACTGGTTGGACAGGGTTGCGCTCTGCCGTACTAAGGCGGAAGGCGAGTGAAATTCACACATTCAGGGTAGAGAAGCCTGTTTTCCAACTTTCAACCAAACTCTGACACCAAAAATCATACCGCGAGATCATGCCAAGATGCTTCGCCCGGAATTGAATCCATTATCCTTTGGTCTGTTACTGAAAGCTCTACCTACTGGGCTACCATTCGCTTATTAATTACAGTTATTAGTTATGATGAGTAGAAGACAAGTCCAGTATGATCCTCCTGAAAATTAACTTATCTATTCGTAAATTATCTATTTCTTCCGTTTTGTGCATTGTTGCACAAAATTAAAAGTTGACCAGTATGTCCTAGAAAATTAAATAATGGAAATAACAGCCTACAGTAAAAATTCGGATAGAAATCACAAACTACCATTAGCACAGGAAAGCAAAATGGTTATATAAAGCTGTAATAAAAAAAAGATTTTATGAGCACACAAAATCATATATATATAAACATAACTCTAAGCAAGAGTGCAACAGCAAATTATTAAAGGCCACTGAATATCTTCACCATTAATGCATAGCTTTTTAACGGATCTTCATGCCTTTTGGATAACGAGGATCCACGATTTCGGGAAGTAAGTGATCCATATAAAATTGTTTTAAATTTACCTCCATCTTCTCGTTCCAAAATTCGTCATCTCTTTCAATCCTCTGAACTAGCATTCCAAACGGGCTCCAAACCAAAAACACACAGTATTCTTTTTCTGTAATGTGCAGCTGACCCTGCACCTGGTAATAGTAATCACTATTTTGCTTTAATCTTACTTCTCCTCCTTTAATTTCAAGGTACGAGATCATTTTCCTATTTATACCCTCTATAGGAGAAATATCCCTGCACTAATAGGGACATTTCACCTCTAGTATCCCTTTTTTTTGGCAAATATTCCATCTGGCGAGGCGGCCAGAAAAGGCAGTTTTTTGTCCACAAAGAGACCAGCTGGAAAAACTTTGTCCCCGCTGTGCCTTTCGTACTCGGTTATTGCCTTGGGTTCGCTTACTTTCCCGTATTGCGTGGCTTTACTTCCTGCGTACGAAGGGTAAAGCAAACCCTTGACTATATTTGCGCGGGGAGTTGTGCGACGTAATTTACAAATGCGCCCAAAAGAGGAAGCAGTTAGCCTCTTCAATCTTTCCGATATCCACATCTCGCAGCGGTGCTGATCCCTTGTGTTTTCCTCCAGTCTCTTTCCGCCACTGTCGCTGAGTCTTGGAGACATGAGGAACTCTTCTCTCCGTTCGTTGTCGATCTCTAGAGTCTCTTTAGTGACTGCTTCACTTTGATCAACAAGGCCATAGTGTTGGTCCGGACCAGCGACCCGCAATCTTTTCCACTTCGATGAAGAAGGCATCTCTAGGCGTCGTTTAGACCGTAAGTCTGCCTTCGTTTGCGTGGAGGTAGCATACTTTTTTGTGTAGAACCCTGGGCTCTTTTCCGTCATTTGCTTCTGAATCAAGCCATGCAATTGGGGTCCAAAGTTGCATGCAGTTGCCGCAATCTCACACCGCATTTGATACGCGCCTCTCAGAGCAAAATTTACTCTCTTTCCTCCAAATACTTTGCCACGTATGCATTATATAGCTCGGCATGATTGTTTGTGACATTCAATATCAAGCTGGGGGAGTGACGAACGAGGCGAGCATTTGCAGACAAAATGTCTTCCCAAATGCCGCTTTTCTTCAGCTGTGGCACCAGATTCACTTCCCCTTCCTTTGGCCCCTTACAGAAGTAGTCCGCACAACTGGCATGGTCACCAAAAACATGGCTTGGGCCATTCTTCAAGTCCTTCTCAAGATCTCTAATTGACTCTGGTGATTCTGTATTTTTTCTGTAGCCTATAGCCGAAATTACAGCAGTTCTTAAATGCATTAAATTGTCTCTTATTTTCTTGCGTTATGTAATCGGAATACGACCGTGGATATTTTTAGTTCTTTTGACAATGTTCAAATTCTGAATGTTGTAAGCTCTACTCTTCATTTTGTGGTATCCTTTACGATACCGCGCTTTTCTATAAGGCTTCGTGGAATCTTCCATGACGCCGCACAGTGGTCTGAATACCCTCATTTCCCGGACAAAAGTCCCTTTTTCGAATATTATGCATGTTCCTCAAATTGGAGTTCAAATTGTAGTTAAATGTTCATTCCAAGTAAAACAAACAATTTTTTATGTCCATCTTCAACTGTTCCGATGCTACAGACCTGAGAATAGAAGGATCGTGATTTGCTTGTTTTCAGGCAGAGAAATTAGCAATATTCTAGTTGCGCTCCTCTGCTATCGGGTGTGATTCCCTGAACGATACTGAATACAGTTGGTTCTTTGGAACTTAAAAATTGTGTTCATAAGCTATACGTTGTGTGTTAGATTAGAAATAAGCTATAAAGCTTGCTTCATCTGGCCTCCTTCAATAATCGGCATTCTAAAAATAAATTTGAGCTACAAAATTTCCACTACGTTCTGCTTTAGTTGCGTACGTAGAATGATATCTCTTCTATCAATTGTTGAAAGAATTAGATGCGCATCGCTGCGCATTTTCGATTGAGGAGGTTATCATGGTCACTCGTGACGAATGTTGAAAGACCCTCGTTCCCTAGGAGAAGGTGTAAAATAGTCGTATCGAATTCACAATTTCTAGGAATGTGGGATTTTGCAACAGACAGTATATAAATTTAGAAATTCATTTACTTTCTCGAGAAAACATTTAGCACCTCTTTCAAGTTTTTAATATTATTTATCTAAATTCTCGCTGAAACGTCGTGGGCATGCGATATCAAACTGCGGGTAACTATGCTGCAGGTGTATTTAATGAAAACAGATCACTTTTTTAAAAGTTAATTTTATTTAAATTTAATATGTCAAGACAAAACGAAGCATTAACTTTCTTCATCCTCATATTCAAATGACTGAGGGATGTCCGGCTTCTCATGAGGTTCTCGTAGCAGCTGTAGGACATCACTAGATATTGCAACATTATTCCGTCTCACCTTTCTCGTGGCTTCGGCTGTCCGAGGCAACATTCTGACGTTTAGCAGTAAGTTGTAATAGAGTATGCAAGGTTACCAGCCTTCGCAGTACCCGCATCACGTGCAGCTTTCCCTGCTAACGGTTACGGGGTTCTACCGGTCAGTTTTGGCACATTTTCGCCAGTATGCCACAAGAGAGACCGAAGCATAGTAATACCCTAGGCCCGCTTTCCCTATTCTGCCCAAGCTAGGATCCCTTCTTATAGGACTACATTCAGAGCCGTCCCTTCTGCACGCTGGAGAACACAGGCACACGCCCCTTCCTCAAGAGCTCGATTCTCAAGACTAACAAAAATCCACCCATCGCAAAGTAGGGAAGAAGCGCCTAGGTCGCTCGCAGACCTCCGTCAACCTTCCACATGGGCGACTGAAGGAGAGAAGATGAAATTTGATCGCTTAGAGATAAGGAAGCCTTCCCCCTTCCGACTCTCTCTCTCTCTCTCGGAGGCGAGATCTAGAGGTGGAATGGGGAGAGGAGGGGCAGACTGTGCGGGAAAAAATATGAGGAGATGGCCTCAGCTTGCGTGTAGTTCGTTGAACGCGATGCATCGACTCGCCTTTTTGGATACTGTAGGCTTGGGTCGTAAGATGAACGCATGGCATTAGTCTCTTCTTTAATATGAAGGATTATAGTAAGTTTGTGTCAGAGGAATTTTCCATTTACGTTCATGCACCGCTGCGATAGGCGCTCAAAAACACCTAAAAACAGTGAAGTTTAACATGCGATTTCTTCGTTTGCAAGCATTACAGAAGAAATTTATGTGAAAGGTACAAACACTAAACCTTTGTGCACAATCTATAAAAAACAAAATGGACGTATCTATTATAATACGAGCATGGCATTTAAATGCAAAAGAGTCTGCAGCGGCATTTCTTGGCGAGGTGTTGAACACCCTTAAATTAAGAACGTGCTGAACACGAAGTTGAATAGGAAGCCTCTCTCTCTAGATTTGTATGTCTCTCTGAACGAGCCATCCTGGGACCAACTGACAGCTGACCTCACTGCCATTTAGAGGCATTGGTGTAATGTTGAAGATCTGCCCGTTGAAGGCCACAGGAAAGCAGAACTTGTGGATGACAGACACAAGTGAATAGTGGACGTATGGGTGGACGTTGAGTGAGGATGGGTTTGTGGGAATGGTATAATGGGAGTGAGTGAGTCGCTGGTGGATACTTTCACTGCCCAGCCCAACATTGCCTTCTTGCAGGAAATTTTACTGTGGAAAAAACTGAAATGTCTGACATGGTTCATGCATTGTGTAACTTTCAGTTTTTTTTCAATGTGTGCATCATCACCTAGAGCATTTTTTGCCATATATGCTATCATTCAATCATTCTCTCAGACCAACCGCTTAGTAGTGAACACATCTAAAATTCGTGAGAGAAGGAAGGGGAGAGGAAGGGGATAGGCAACACATAATATGCACAACGTAATGGTGGCGAGAAAATGGATTGATGGCAGATTTCAACCGACAAAAATTTGGCTGGACTGGGTTTACCAAATACCAAAACATACACCAAAAAATATATATACACACACAAAAATTACATTGGAAACTACCTAAATTCACCCTCAAAAATTCAAATTCAAAATATGTATTCCTCTTGTGAGTGAAAGGGGTTTGTAATCCTCAATAGTATGTTGGATTGTGCAGCTGCTGAATGTGGAAGTTCGTCGCAGAATATAAAGGAAAGGTCGTTGATCTAGATGAAGGTTTAAATAAGCAGTTGAGCACATTAAAGGTTTAAATAACCAGTTGAGTCCATTGAGAAGTATCTAGATTAATTTTTGGCCTGGTGTAATGGTCATGTACATGGATATTATTTAGTAAAATCATTTCTTACGTGAATTAGACTCACTAGGGTTGGCTGCTTGCACAAGGTGAGTCAGACTAGCTGTTTCAGAAGAGTTGATGGGCCCCAGCAACTAACTTGGGGTCTTTATTCCATGAATATGGAAAGAGGGTTTATAAATGAAATCCAGTATTCTGAGGGCTAAATTGGACTGGACATGAGGTATGGCAGTTTATCTTATTATTTGACCTCTTCACTGATTTGCCTCAGCTAATTGCTTTGTTTTGACTGTGTGTAAGCGTGGCAGGAATGCACAAATATTTGATTCCTTTGGTCTTTGTATGTGATCAGTTTGTAATATTTTTATCTTTGTCGTTTCATGCAGGTCAAGATGAAGAAGTTTACCCCCAGACAAGAACGAAGAGCAAGGTATTTATCTCTACTTTAGTTTCCAAGTTCATTGAAAGATGTATGATGTCTATAAGTTGATTTTAATTTTAATATATGTATTTCCCAAAAAATATTTTAAAATAGGTGAAAGGCAACAAGAGGAAAGCGATTGAAATGGAAGGTGGCGAAAGCAGTGGCGAGAGTGACTCTGAGGTCAATGATGACCTCTCTAAGGTGTTTGCATCAGCTGAGGAATTTTCTGAAATGTTGCAAAATACTGGCTCTTCTGAACTAAACCATGGTGGATCTTCTGGTCTGTCCAACAAAGATAATGCAGGTAAGGTATTACAGGAAGCTCGATAGCTCTTATCTGTCAGAGTTAAATTTTAACCGCTTCCCTGACGCGCCCGAGTTAACTCGGGCACCGGGGAGTCGCAAATTCTGACGTGCCCGAGTATACTCGGGCACGTCGGAGGATTCTCTCTCCTTTGCATCACGCCCGAAAATACTCGGGTAGATGCTAGTAGTTCACGTTTCTGCCGTCTCTAGAGCTACTGGAGGGCTTACGATCGCACGCATCTCCCGCGCGGACTTTTCAAATGCCGTAATACGTAATGCCGTTAATTTTATTTTTCCTTTCAGCAATGGAAATCGTAACGTACTTCAAAATATGGCAAATGAATTATTTCCTAACATCGGTAAATTGCAGTCTTTTCCTTTGTTATTTCTATTATTCTTTATATTGATTTATCTTCAACTTGTTTTCTAAGAATATTTACGCAAACATTTTTCTACGAAAATAACGATTTCAGTTTTTCACGGAAACTAAATTACTGACGATAGACGCGTATATATATATATACATATCTATATATTTATAATGAATCAAAATTTCTTTTGAATGATATTTTATAGTTGTAATATTTATTAGTATTCCAAATCGTTAATTTTCCACCGATATATATATGATACCCTGCGAGACGCAAAAAGGCGTGTGGCAGGGGTTGTTAGGGCACCAGCCATTGGGGACAGAGGAAATAGAAAGGGACGATGGACGAGGAGCTCGGGATATTTGATTAGAGGGAGATGTATATTCCTTTACATCCACATCGAACACTTCAAGCCACCCCAAAGGTGCGAGATTTCCTGGTCTTGGTTTCGTTCCCCAAGTATTCTTTTTGAATGCGACAACACAAAATCCACTCACAGAGACATCTTTAGGTACAAGGCAAGTTAGAAGAAAAAGATACCAGTTTTTGAGAAAATCGAAAAAGATAGCTTGAGAAATACGGAGAAAGCGAAGATGAGGTATACGGAGGGTACAGGCCAACTCTCCTTGAGAAAAAAGGGGGTGGGGGAAGGAAAAGTGTGGGCAAGAAAGGTTGGGGCTGGTTGGCGGTGTGCTGTTGAGGGATTAGGGAGGGCGGGTGGGAGCGGGCATTTCGCAGCGGGGCATTTAGCCGGGTGTGAGAAAATTGGAAGGGGGTTGTAAAACGGAGTGGGTCTGAGTAGTGTGTTTGGGGGAACGGATGGTCAGGAAGGAGGAAGTGGGTTACAAAAATTTGTTCATTCAATAAACAATTACATTCAATTGCACGATTCAACTTGCCACAAAATGTCCAGTCTTTGACCCTTATTCTCCAGGTGACTAATATCGGCAGGAAAGTCACATGAATGGGTCGTCTATAGCAGGTGTTTTGCCATGAGAGAGGATTCGTAGTTGTTTTTCCAACACCTTCTGTGCTCTTGTGAATCCAAAACACTCGGTGCGATAATTGAGGTGTTTCGTGTTAGTTTTCTGGTCCCAACATATGATTTTTATCTACTGCGTACGTTCAGACGGGTAATGAAATTCTTTTCCGTCTGTTCGATATAACACTTGCCACACGAGCCACATTTCATATGGTAGATAACAGACTGACGGAGGGGATCAATTTCGCCATTGTTTCTAGAAAGGATTTTTCCTAGAGTTGAAGGGTCATAAAAGACAATCTTGAATTTTTCTAGGTGAAAAAATCCCGCTAGTTAGTTGGATAAATGACCTAGGAATTTTGAACATTTTTAGCGAAAAATAAACTTAGAAAAGATACAATTTCAAACTTTCTAACTGAATAATGGTTTTCTTGATATATATATATATATACATATACATACATATATATATATGAGACATTTGTTCCGTGATCAACATCGTGTATATATATATATATATATATATATATATATATATATATATATATATATATATATATATACATTTCAATATAGTTCCGTGATTACAATTCGCGATAATAAAAATAAATACAACGTGCGGATATGTGGTAGATCGAGTTTGAGTTGAGGTTAGAGACTGTACATAGTGAAAGACTGATTGGTGCCTTGTCCCTCGAGTAGCAGGATAACCAAAACTGAATATCGGTAGGACCGTGGCAAAAATAAAATGGCTTGGGTCGTCAAGAAAGGAGATTTTTCTCCGACAATATTCCTAAAACATGCTTTTTGGCATTACCGTTATTTGAAAGACCCTTGGATCTGCACACGTGCAAAATCTGTCCCTTTACGGGCGTTCAGAGTGGGTCCCTTGAGTTTTTCGGAAGGATAAAGGATAGATTTCGCACTTAGGTGCGAAATCCATTCCAGTTTTTGGATGTATTTCTTTAGTTTGCTTCCAAAATTGAGAGAACAGTCTTTCTCTGAGTTTTGAAGTGTGCACAGGGTATTCCATCATTCGTCTACACATCGCAGTCACCTAATTTAGGTGTTGTCCCGGAGGAAAATTATTTTACAGTTTTATTATTTTTGAGTTATCTTTTGCATCCATCGATGGAATCTGGTGAGGAATCAGATACTTCCTATAGTGATTCCGAGAACTTGAATATTGAAGAATCTGGTTCAGAATCAAGTGTTTCCGGAGATTCGAGCGCTGACTCCGAAGATGAAGCAGAACCTTGGCGAGATGAAGAATGGCGAGAAGTATCTTCAGCTGACCCTCCTCCTGCACCATCCAGGTTTACGTTTGAAGGGGTAGAATCAATGAACTTTCGGCTGGATCCTGATAGTGGTGCTCTAAATTATTTTGAACTTTTCTTCGATGATGGACTCATTGGATTTATAACCGATGAGACCAATCGCTATGCAAGTGATTCTCTGCGTGATAAATCGGGCCCAAGCAGTGGCAGCGAAAGTCAGTGGCGTGTTGTGACAGGGTCTGAAGTTCGCGTGTTTTTGGCTCTTGTAATGCTGCAAAGCATAGTACGAAAACCCGACACGGAGTTTTATTGGTCAAGTAGGCCAATACTTGCTTCTCCCTTTTTCGGTCAGACAATGTCTTACCGAAGATTTGTGAAAATAAGGCAATATTTACATTTCACCAATAATGCTACGTATAATCCCGAAACACACCCACATCCAAAACTCAACAAAATATGGCCGATATACCAAAAATTGGAGGAAAAGTTCAAGGCATTGTACACACCTGGTAGAGATGTCACCATAGATGAAAGTTTACTTTTATACAAGGGAAGGTTGGGTTGGCGACAATTCATGCCACTAAAAAGGGCTAGGTTTGGCATAAAAATGTTTATTTTGTGCGAATCGAGAAGTGGATACGTGTGGTCGAGTATCATTTACACGGGAAGAGGAACCGTATTGGACCGAGAGTTCGACCAAATGCCTATGTCATCACAAGTGGTGATGGCATTGATGAGGCCATTACTTGACAAAGGCTACTGTTTGACAACGGACAATTTTTATAGTTCTCCTGAATTGGCTACTTTGCTGGTTTCTCGGGCAACCGACACGTACGGCACAGTGAGAAAAACTCGAAGGGGAATACCGAAAACTTTCAGAGACAGAAAATTGAAGAAGGGAGAGGTGATTGCTTCCTCCAAAGGAAAAGTCATGGTGCTTCGGTGGAAAGATAAAAAAGAGGTGACCCTTTTATCAACTGTCCACAACAATATAATGGATCGTGTGGAAAAAAGGGGCAAAATTAGAGTAAAGCCGAAGGTTGTAATTGATTATAATGATACCATGGGGGGAGTGGACCGTGTAGACCAACATCTGGCTGATTACCCTATTCCCCGAAAAAGAGGAAAAAAATATTACAAAAAAATTTTTTTCCATCTTTTAGAATTAGCCCTGTGGAACTCATTCGTGCTCTACCGAAAGTCTGGTGGTCCCAAAGTCCACTTGGAATATCGTCTCGAGCTCATCGAACAATTGATTGAGACGTACCATCCCGACATAGTGTCCCCAAGGGCGGGTAGGCCACCCGCACAGCCCCACCCTCGCCGACTCACCGAGAGGCACTTTCCCGACCTAATCCCTCCGAGTGAGAAGAAGGCCAACCCAACCCGGCAGTGCGTGGTGTGCTGTAGTAAGCGGGACGCGAGGGGGAAAAAAGTGCGCCGGGAAACAAGATACTTTTGCCCTCAGTGTGAAGTGTCCTTATGTGTGGCCCCCTGCTTCCGCCTATATCACACCACTCAAAAAATCTGAATGAACTAGAAAGTGATTTTATAAGTGTTTGGTTGGTGATTTCATATTTATATTTCATGAATTTTTGAAATAAAATAGTTCAAAATTGTTTTGATTTCATAATTCAAGAATAGGCAATGAATTTGATGTCCAAAAATATAGTATTTAGGATATTCTAAAGGGTAAAATAACGAAGTAAATATAAATTTTTGAGCAAAAATTTTCATGAGTCCTATTTTCATATATGGTAAATGTGTAAAAAATTAAATAAAAAAATATGTCTTTTTTTGGTCGAACTCTTGGAAAAAAACATGTCAGGGAAGCGGTTAAAGGATTCACAATAATTGATTTGATTGCTATGACTGCACGAATCCCTCATCGAGTGTTGTAATTCAAAAGACCATTGAGTTTAAATTTGTTTTGGTGTACATGATGCATGTACCTGTGCAAGTTGGACAGATGATTGGACCAATGGTTCCAATTAGAACGGGCTATTTTATGGCCACATGTCCATGCATTTTCCCAATTTTGGGCGATTTATGTGATGGTGAATGTGTTCACACTTCTACTTGCAGTGGTACAAGAATCATGTAAACACAACTTTAGCAAAGGTGACTTTTGGTTGTTTCTGTATTAGATGCTGATCCTAGACTACTCAGTGAGTGGTGATTATAACTCACCTAATCAAGAACCTGTCTTGTCATGTTGAAATGAGAAATTACTTTACGTGAATACCTTCATAGTTTTCCTTTTGTGCTATAGCAAATAGTGTTGGAAGAAGTTATGTTAAGCTGGGTATGCACAACCATGCCCAGAAAATTATATTTTTTGATGAAGAGTAGAAGGAAGGGAATACCAATATGGCTTGAATGTTGTGATTCACTTGTTCTTAACCTCTTCCCATTCCAAGCCTCAGCATTGAAAATTGCAAAGTTATTTTAGCCTGCTCTATCTAATGGGAGTGAAAAACATTTTTTACAGCTCTTAAGCAGTTGCGTTGGGAAGAATCGAGGGACAAATGGATCAAGGGTGTGGATAGGTATGCCAAAAATTCCAAGCAAGGCTGGGGTTCATACAACAAGAAGCACAAACTTCCTAGGAAAAAGGCCAAACTTCGAAGAAAATGAGAATTTTTCAGCATTTCCTAATGTAATGAAAAATCTGTGCTTACAATTATGAAATTAAAGAAATCAAATATTGGTTGTAAAGTTTTTATAGTATTTTTGTTCTGCTTGCTTCTTGAAAATGCCAAATTTAGTAAAGACGTGTTCGAAGATCAGTGGACTAGTGCTGTGCTGCTTCATGTTCACATTTTTTCAAATTTGTAATTAAATTTATCTTATATTTTTGTAATCCATGAAAAATTCATTGATACATGTTGGAAAGAAAAATTTTCAGATTGTTGAATTGGATTGTCACCAGCCACAAGGACCGCACTATTTTTGTTTATTTATGGGACTAAGACACTAGAAAACACACCCTTTTTATGGTGAGTGCAATGTAAGAATTTACTTATCACGATGTATAACACGCAGTCGCCTTTTAGAGAATGGCATTCCACGCCATTTTCTACTGTGCCGTTTAGCACCCGAAAGATCACTGCGCAACCGGTAGTCCTGCCTATGTAGGCTTTTCCCCTTGCTTTTACATCCCCCATTGGTTTCCCAATGTGACGATCTATTTGTAGCAGGCTCTTTCCCTCCAAAACCCCCATGCGTGTCTATGGAAATATTTGTCAATAAATGATTGAATTGCTACACTGTTGCTAAAAATTACCTATGTCTATATTCAATGAGCCTCACTTTGTCCATTCGTGTCGGATTCTGTTCGATCTACTAGCGGAAGATATGTTTATCTGTAATTTGAAGATGTTACATTTCTGAGTAACCTTTAAAAGGAAAACTCTCCCTAAGAATGTTATATGGCCAGAATATGCCCGTGCGCGCTAATAAAAAGGCTGGACGGATGGAAATTCTACTAAAGATTGGCTGCGAAATATGTGGTGCAAAGATGCGGTTTGTAGACTTCATATGTTCATTCTAGATGCATTTAGATGCCATCGAATGCCATGCATCAAGAATATATTGTACGAGAATGGCACAATTCTCGTCATTATTCGTTGAGGGATGACAAGCCAGTTGGAGGTGATGGATGTCAGTTGCAACCGCCTGTTTAAGACACAGATGCGTAAAAAGTGGAATGAGTCACTTTATTCTGTACCACATTCTTTGACAACTTCAGGAAAGTCAAAGAAACCAGAGTTATCGCTAATTAGTCTGTGGATTAAAGAGTCCTGGGATGCCATTGATTCATCTGTGATTAAGCGAGGTTTTGAAAAAATGCTGCCTCATGAATGCAATAGATGGGTCCGACAACAATTTGCTTAGGGATGAAGAATGCACAGTGGACGATGAGGACAACCAATATGATATCCTTGGCAACGCAATATATGCTGCCAGTGAGTGTGATGTCAGTGTTTCGCACGAACTGTTCAAATCAAGCGAGGATAGTGATTTTGAATTCAAAGGATTCAGTGCTAACAGTGTTAAAGACAAGAGGGACTGCGTGTAAATTTTCGTTTCAATAAATAAATTAAATTGATTCATTGCATTTTTTTATTAAAAATTATAAAATCGAATATTTAATTTACATTGAGATTACTTCAAATGTGATCTATAGCTCGAATAAAAACGTGATAAGTTAGTAACCATGTATAACACTGGTCTGCATTTCAAAACTTTTGTTCTGTGGTTAAAGTTTTTTCAGTTGATCTTGTATATTTAGTGCATAGTGGATTCAAAAATGTAACTCACTTTGCTCAGTCAGGTCAGGCTTCTTTGCTACCTCAATATTTAGGTAATAGCCTCTTAGGTAAATAAGAAATTCTACCCTTTGAAATTTTAAACTTTATTGTCATAAAGATAAATTATTTCTGCATCATATGCCTGCATTAAGTGTATCATATTCAAATAAATAAGATAAAAAAGGGTGAAAAGGTTCTTCTAAGTATGTGTTTTGTTTTTGACCCTGAAAATGACAGTAGAGGAGCAGCCATAGCTGGCAACTATATTTACAGATATGGAGGTGGTAACTCTGTAGGAGGAAGTGGTTGGGGAAGGTGGGGGAGTGAGGTGACCTTGCTTCTAGCTTGTAGGAACCTGCAGACAAGTATGGCTTGAGCTTTCTTAGTGAAAACAACATTGTTACAAAATGAATCGAAAGTGCAAGAATCATCCTGATCGATTTAGCTACATTTGTGGTAAAGTCATAATGCCAAACAGGGAGTTAAAAATCACTCCTTTTGTCAGGAAAGTATCATGCATACTTCGGCGTTAAAAATTGACGAGGAGGACAAGCCCTTCACATCATACTTAGGCTGTAAAAGTGTGTTGAAAGTTGCGGTGCTGGAGCAAAAAGAAGCAGAAGTGTCTCGGTGTTTGTGTGCCTATGATTTGGAGGGAAGGAGGAGATCAAACAACTGACAGTTATTAATGCATGACAAATTTACAGGGTAAGTTGCGTGACTTTGATTCTCATTTCTTTAATTCGTCTCTTTATTAGTACCTTTTACATAAATCAGCGTTAGTATCTTAGTATAATTAATTTATTGAATACATCTACTTTAACTTTTTTTAGGTGTAAATCAAAAAAACAAGCCACAGGTAAAATATCAAGACGTATCTTTTGCCATAAGACCAGTGCCACACGGACCAGGAATTCCGATTCCAACACCATCTCGTGATATATCTGACCCAGATGATGAATTGCATGAAGAGGATGATACATATGAAGCCACTTCAGATAAATGACAACCAAAACCCCTAACCCAAGCTGAACTGAATGATTTGACAGGAGATTTGTGCTTATCCAAAGAATCTGCTCAGTTACTAGGATCACGTCGTCTTGAAAATAGATCGTTAGCTCCTGGAACAACCTTCTATTGGCACCACAGTCGTGAAGAGGATTTTCGACAGCATTTCAGAAAGTTTGAAGAAGCTTCCCTGGTTTACTATCAGGACATCAGTGGTCTCATTGAAGCTTTGGGTATCACGTATAACCCAACTGAATGGCGGCTTTTCATTGATTCGTCGAGTTGAAGTTTGAAAGCTGTACTACTCTACAATCGTAGCAAGATTGCTTCCGATCCTGTAGGTCATTCAGTACCGATGAGTGAAACCTACAGTAATGTGGAACATTTGTTAACTGCTCTGAAATATGAACATCACAACTGGAAGATAAACGGAAACTTAAAGGTATATTTTTCAGTTGAATACACTACATGCTTTATGTTTTAATTTTGTAAGTATGTCATACCATCGACAGAATCACATTAATACTATTTGTTACAGGTTGTGGCCATACTTCAGGGTCTAAAAGGTGGTTACATCAAATATCCATGCTTCCTATGCTTATGGGACAGTCGGGCAGATAAGAAACACTACGTACAATACATCTGGGAAGCAAGACCTGCCCTGACACCAGGTTCACACAACGTTATGCCACAAGCTCTCATGGGTCCTCAGATAATTCTACTTCCACCATTGCACATTAAACTTGGTCTGATGAGATCCTTTATAAAGGCACTGAACAAAGAAAGTAGAGCTTTTACTTTCTTAAAGCACAGATTTCCATGAGTCAGTGAGGCCAAACTTAATGCAGGCATTTTTGACGGTCCTCAGATCAGAGAGCTAATGAATGATCCACCATTTGCTGAGAGTATAGAGGATACAAAGAGGAATGCCAGGTTAGCATTGAAGTCAATCATAAAAAACTTTCTCAGCAACTATAGGAGTCCAGAGTATGGAAATACTGTCGAAGAACTCATGCAGAGCTTCCAAGCTCTTGGTGTTCGTATGTCAACAAAGATGCACTTTCTCAGCTCACATTTAGATTACTTTCCTGACGATTGTGGAGATTATAGTAAGGGGTAGGGTGAGCGATTTCATGGAGATATTCGAGTGATTGAGGAGAGGTACCAGGGTCACTGGGAAGTGAACATGATTGCGGACTATTGTTGATGCCTCAAGAGAGACATGCCAGATGCAAAACATACGAAAATCCTTGAAAAGGTCTTTCTTTCTTTCTTGCATAATAATGATGTTAATGTATTATCTCATAATTAGACTTCATCCAAATGTAAGATTGTTTTCATGCCATAATCAGCATCTATTGTATTAATAGATTTATGAAATGTTGTATTTCAAAAAATGAGATAGCAATAAAACCTGCCATAACAAAATGAGTTACATTTCTGAATTCAGGGAGCACTAAATATTATAAAACAGCATAAAAAACCTTGACCTAAAAAATGACAGACCAGTCTTAATATGCACCCTACATTTTTGATGAATTTTCGTGGAAAAAAATGCATATTATGCACAGAAAATTATGGAAAATCAATCAAATTTCTGCTGCTTGTTGTTGGTTGAAACTTGGTTGCTCTGATGGAAAAGCTGAAATAACAGTGAGGGTTGAGGAACTACCAATTACCCAAGAACACGCACAAAAGATAGTGATTCTAGTCTCCTCAGACCCACAGTGGCCTATAGGCCACCTTCACCAAAATGTTCGCCATAGGTTTTGGTTTGCAGAAGTAGTTCCTCAGGTAGCTGAAAGAGGACAGCACATGATAGGCAGCAGAACTGCCTAAGTACTTCATTTTTTCAGCACCTGGCTGCAGCTTGAAATCTGCGGCTGTCAAGTGCACTACGTGGGCCAAGTGTTCTCCAGGTAATTATGATATTTTACTATTCTTATTCTATTTTTTTCAAATTGCACTTAATAAACATAAACTAGAATAACCAAGCTATTCAAAAGTATGTTTTTTTGGAGCTTAACTGTAATTTTTTCCTCATAAAATAAACGATAATTCATTTATGTTCAGGCTTTAAGGTTACTGACTGTTGAAAATATTTTCTCTAGGGTTTACTTCTTTTTCTGTACATTTATAACATGTGTATAGCTCATTTTAACACTCAAATTATGTTACAGAGGTTTTTCTTTTTTTGTGTTTATGTTTTTAGACAATCGTTATATTTTTACATTGACAACAAGACCCAGAAGAGAATGGCTTCCAGCCGCCTAAATCCTGGCCTTTCTGATTATGCAATCCTTGATGACCTTATCAACATCATTGATGGGGATCTTTCCAACATTGAAGGCTTTGGATCTAATGATGATGACGAGGATCCAGCATACACTCCAAGAGGAGAAACCACGTCATCATCAGATCTACATCTACATTATACCCGGCAACAACAGCACAGGCGTGTGGCAGGGGGTGTTAGGTCACCAGCCATGTAAAGATGTAAGTTTTTTGGAGATGAAATGGTGACATGTATTATAAGAGTGTGTTTAGTGGAGCTCAATTTTTATTGTGGTCTCTTATTGTGCACGGAAAGAATGAGTTTATGTACCTTGCTGTTCGGCAGTGTATCTCTCTTATTTTATCGCATCTGTCAGACCTAGAGACGTAGTGAGGAGCCATGATAATATTCTCTGTGTCGCTCTGAAAAATATCAGTTCTGAATTTATCTAGCAACCTAAGCCTAGCGTGTAGCCTCCGAGTCTCTAGGGGCTCCCACTTTAATCCCTCAAAAAGTTGTGAAATATTATATGTTCACTCATAGCAGTTTTTAACTAAGTGTGCTGTTTTCCGTTGTATTTTATTAATTTTTTTGGTTAAATCTTTGTGTGATGACTTTCACAGGAAGTGAACTATGGTGCATTTACTAATATTTAATTCTAACCCCCACTCCTGGCACAGGGTGGCTACTGATATCCAATTTTTAAATTCCCTGACCTTTCCCTGATGGATTTACCAATTTCCCTGACCAATCGCCAAAACGTCACCTATTATTGGAGTATTTCATTTCTGCTGAATTAAATTTTTGTCAAAACTCAGAAAATGTTAAATGATGATAAACCTAATGACAAAATATATTAAACCTTCATAAGTTAAACTCTCATGCAAATTATACACACTTAAAATACATATTTTAACCCTTAATTAGTGTTGGGTTATAAAATAATTATCTAATGTATAAAGTAAGTTACAAAAAGCCTCAAGGGACAAGGAAATATCAATGTTAATGCAAGACCTAACCTTATTACGCGGAAAAAATAGAAATCTGGAGCTTGAAAGAGAGAAACTGATGGCAGAGCTTGCATCGCGTAAAAGTGGCCACTCCGGTGATTCAATAGTTTCGAAGAGAGAGACTGTTACTGTGAAATCACCAAAAACTGTGTCGTTTGCTGTAAGTACAAGCACTAGATATGATGTGTTGAATAATTCTGACAATCATCCCGATGGAAATCGTGTGCGTGACACCACAATGAGCACTTGTGGAGTAAACATTGGTGACAAACACCAAACTTAGTACTCGTGGCAAAATCCCTGTGCAAAATCAGTAATCACAGTTCCAATGCAGCACGTAAACGGTGAAAAGTTCCCCCCGCACCCCGAAATCACAAGTTGTAGAAAAAAGGGGTAATAGTGTGTTTTTAATTGGGGACTCGTTGTTAAAACACATCAATGTAAAAGGCGCCGAAAAACGAGTGTGTTGTTGTATCAAAGCGGAGCAGATGGTGATGAAGATTGAAGAAATGGCGGAAAATAGTGATATTAGTCGGGAGATGCTAGTCTTGCATGTTGGGAGCAACAACATACGAAGAGGAATACAGCCGAGGGACGTAATGGGTGAAATTTACGACCTCATCAGAAAGACAAAAAAATCCTTTCCAAAAACAGGTATTGTAGTAAACTCTGTTGTGTATAGGAGAGATGCAATCCCTCAATTCATAAAAAAAGTAAATGAAAACATAAGGTGGGCTTGTGAAGCCTTAAATGTGATCTTTTGTGACCTAAGTAAATGGCTGGACATCTCGTGTATTGGTAAAGACGGGGTACATTTAAATAGAAAAGGAACATTTTTGCTTGGTTCAGCCATTGAAAAAGTGTTAAATATTTGCTAAAGTAAGGGAAACTAATAAATGTTCCTGCCTGTGATGATAACTATGCACGCATGCCAAAAAGCAATGTAAACACGGCAATCACAAAACCTCCGGAAAAGAATTTAAAGAAGGGAGTCACAGTCATGCATCTGAACATCCAATGCCTCAGGAATAAAATTAATGAAGTTACACTTGCCATCAATCATAACCCCGCCTGACGTACTGGTCCCAAATGTAGTTCCGTGCTGATAACCTTAATAATTCCCGCATCCATCGTTCCCCGAAGTATCGTTTTCCCGCTTCGATCGTTTCCAAATCACGGTCCTCACATTCCTGCATTCGTTGTTTGAAAATCACGAAACCAAAAATTTACACCGAAGTAAGATTCTGGGATTTTTGCGGTGCTCCGCAGCGGGAAAAGAGGAGGGGGAGGGAGTTAGGTGACGTGCCGCGCAGGATGGATGGGTAGCCCTTGCCATCAGAGTCCCTTCTTATCTTTATGGCCCAAACTCCTTCCTAGGGGACAATTGGCTATCCTCCTTTCCTACCCAAACGAGTCCCTACCTCGCTCTTTAGCGGCCTCATTCCTTCGCCATGAGCTTCTAACCTTTCTTCCTATTCTCCTCTCAATGCTATCTTACCAGTAGTTGTCATACGCTCGCTCTCGGCACCATATCGAGAGTTATTGTAACCCATGTGGGTAAATATCAACGGATTTCCTTGATGTTTGGTATCAAATGTAACAGAAAATAATGGACAAACTTCATATAATACTTGTTCTGTAGATTTATGCCGATTAAAAACTATAGCAAAATTAACTGACGTTCCACTACTGCGCCCCTCAGTGGGTGGGGCCCTTTCCTCGGAAAGGGTCGTGAGGGTCAAAGGTCTTCCACCTGCCCTGTCCCTCCCGGCGGAAAACAGGGTCACCCAATTACCTGTCTCACCCAATTCTTGTATGTAACCAGTGCATTATTTCAAATGACGTAGGCCACATGGGCTTAAACGGGGGAGTGGCTTAGGGAAGGAAGGGAGGTGGGGTTTCTCGTCATGTGACTCTCGCAGAACTAACCAGAGGGCAGTGGGCATGGCTTGTAACCTCCGCACTTCAGTCACTGCCTGACCTTCGTCATGGTCACTTCACAGGCCTCTAGTAAGTGCGGCCAAACCCTATGTGTTCTGTGCTCTTTCCTTTTTCTATTTTTTCCGAGTTTAGCCAGTTAAAGTATTTATTTATGTCTACTCGTTTTTCTGAAGTATATATTTCTGAGCCTAAAGCCGAAACTGTTCAAAATAGGTGTTTTAAGACGGCTGAAGGTAACGCAGATGTTTCAACCATCAGTTTGTTGTAGTGGAAGTCCTGCAAGAGTGGGCTAAGTTCCTTCTCGTCCGTTGTCTGACGTGGGCTTGCATTGCCAGAAATAGTTTCTTTTTTGTTTTTTAGGCACCGTGGCCCATCAAAATGATTATTTTTTTTGAAATTCGTGTTCATTTGGTAATGCCAAGCCGAACTCCAACCGCCGATATTGGAATTCCTCATTTCAACCCAATTGCCCGCTAACTTTTGCCTCTCTGAACCAGATGGCAATAACCTGCTACACCTCTCTTGCTCTATGCCTCGTGGGTTACGCGATTGCTCCAGATAAACAAGAGTACACTTGGTAGCGTCAAGCTTGCTCCGTCTTTAACGGGTGGCACTCCTCCATCAGCGGAGCACAATGGAAAGCGCGAAAATAGATTACATCCTACCCAACCAATTTTAGGCGCACTTCTCACCCTCAAGGATATTTGAAACTAATAAATTTCTATGCATGGATAGGTCGGTGCGTGGGCTTGAGGATCATCCAATAACATGATAATGGACCTTGTTTATTTACTTTTATCATCCGAGACACCATTGGGATATGTAATGCTAATAAAATATTTCAAACAGTTAGTAGTAAAACGAAAAATTAGAGATGCACTAAGTATTTTCTTTAAATTTAAAAATTCTCCTGCTTTTAAGAGAAATTCCTTTAAGATTCCCCTCTACAGTGAAAAGTTACCATAAAATTCTCGCATTTTCATCTCGTTTTGGCTCCTGGGAAATCTTTTCCCGCATTGATTGTTTTTCCGCATCCATCATTTTTTTTGCCCATCCCCTTGAAAAACGATAGATCGAGGTTCTACTGTATTTGTCGAAAATTTTGCACACCATTATGACTGCTTTTTTCCAGTGAATAAGGTCCGGAAATCAAACATTCCTAGTACACAATGGATGACACCAGAGCTCAAAAAGCAAGGGTCTTACCTTAGACTTTGTAATAACGAAATCAGACAGACAGGTAACCCAATGCTGAAATCCAAATACAAGCAGTTAATGAAAGATTATAAAAACAAAATAAAGGAAGCAAAACTTAATTACAACAACCAATACATCTCTAACTCAAACAATGTTTCCAAAGCACCATGGGAAGTAATAGAAAGATCAACGCCATCCCCAAACACAGCAAAAAACATCACATTACAAATGAATAACAGGGAAATATCTGATCCAAAATTCGTAGCTAACAGCCCAAATAACTTTTTCTGACGTACAAGATCTCATGGCTCCAATCCCCCTGAATCGCCAAAGAAACAAATCAACGGAAAACCAACACATACCCATAAATCAAAAAAATAATACAATCTTTCTAATGCCCACTGATGAAAAGGAGGTACACTCATACATTTCACAACTTGGAAGAACCAAATCTTCTGGACCAGATGTAATACCAGGATATCTTTTAACCAAATGTTCACATATATTATCTCCTCTTCTAACTCATATGATCAACTCATCTATGATAAAAGGCATCTTCCCTTCAAGACTTAAAATAGCCAAAATAATTCCTGTTCCCAAGAAAAATTTAACCAAAGGACCAGAAAACTACCGACCCATTGCTATAACATCTTCTTTCTCTAAAAAACATGAAAAAATAATATATTCCCGTTTAATTAATTATCTCAACAAGTACAACCTTATCTCCAACTGTCAACACGGCTTCTTGAAAGGAAAATCAACCTCCACAGCAATTTTCGATTTACTTCAGACCATCTATAACTCCATTGATAAAAAAGAATCCGTCGTCGGTATTCTCTACGACCTGTCAAAGGCCTTCGACTCAATCAACCACCAGATACTGCTAAAAAGTTAATCAGGTTGGAATTAACGGTGTTGCATCAGATCGGATTATGTAATTTGTCACAAACAGAAAGCAGTACGTCCAATTAAAATATCATGACAAGTATGCAGCCACAAGTGTGTATAAATCTCAACCCAGAACCCCCACAAGAGGTGTGCCTCAAGGCTCAGTATTGGGCCCCCTCCTTTTTATTATTTATGTCAATGATGTATCAACGTATCTGAACAAAGGACAGTTAGTAGTCTATGCCGATGACACTAACCAAGTCATAACTGCCGAGTCAATCGAACAATTAGAAAGAAGTGCAAACCATGCAATAAAAGAAATGATAAGTTGGACAGCCGAAAATGAACTCCGGCTTAATGAAGATAAGACATTCATCATTCTTTTCCATCCATATCAAAAGAAAGTCCATTGCCCTTCTCTTCTTATAAATAACAACCATATCAACATCAGCCGTGAGACCAAGTTCTTGGGAATCACTCTATCTGAAACTTTAAACTGGGCAAATTATATCGATTATCTATCTGAGAAACTTCACTTCCACTTGTACACATTACGAAACCTCCGCCAGGAAGTATCCACCAATACATTACTGTCAGTATACTATGCCCACATCTACTCCAGAATCAGGTATGGTATCATATTTTGGGGCATATCTTGCCACTGCACACGAATATTCAAGCTACAGAAAAGAGCTATCAGGCTAGAAGGAATCTTACAGCAAACCTCCTGCAAACCATATTTTTTGAAAAACCGAGTCCTTACCCTACCCTGCATCCTAATCTTCGAAACTGAAGTATTTTTCAGAAGAAATCAACATCTATTCCATCTGAATAACCAAGAACACATGCACTACACACGGCAGCACAAAGATATCCACTGTATGAGCAAAGAATTAGCTCTCACAAACAACAGTCCCTCCCACACCATCACACAGACGTACAACAAGTTACCCAACCACCTCAAAGAAATAGAAAAAGAAGGTGTTTTCAGAAATAAAGTAAAAACATACCTAACAAATAATCCATACTATTCAGTATCAGAATACCTAAATCGATTGTCAAAATTGCTACTCAACTCTTTTATTTTATATTAATGTAATATGTCACGGTATATTGTGTATAAATGTATTGTTAATGTGATAATATTAACACGGGAAAAATGCAATATCATCTTCCTGTATTCACTATCATATATAATGCACCATGTACTTCTGTATGTACAGTGGCGGAAGAAATTAACGCAAAAAATTTTCGCGCGCCAGATTGCGGCATTTTTGGGAACTTCCAGGAGCAGTACATACTCGAAAGACTGGCAACACCGAGGAAAACATCGTCTACCGCAAATATTTGAAATCCGCAATGGAACTCACATTTGTCGGAGCCTAGAACTTAATCATCAATCGCCTCATTTTTGAGCTTTCTTCTCATATTATTCGCGCAGTCAGTCGCGTTGCATCGCTGTGTTTATTTTAGCATGGCTCTTACGTCGAATGATATCATTTATACAGAAAGACTGATTATATAAATTTCACTATCCCACCCAATTCAGTATACTATATGCTAAAATCTTCATCTTCTACCACCAAGGGATATTTATCGTGGTCGACTTGCCGAGGATCTCTTTGAATGACGCGTACTGTGTCTGTTTCACCGAAATGATATAAATCAAGATTTATCCGCACCAAATGTCGATACAAAAAAGATTTAATTAAAATAAGTATAGTCTACGTGATGTAATTTTTCACGATTTTCCATTTGTAGATTTATGAAGTTCCGTAGACGGATATTTATTAAATTCAAAACGGATATTTATCAATGAATCGTTCTTGACCCAATATAAATCTGTCTTTAGTTCGTCAGAATAGGATTAAACTATGAAAATATACGTAAATATATATAATTTCACGAAATAAAAATAAATGTGCTCGCATCGATACCGCATAATCTAGGCATATTTTCCGGATATTTCTTTAATCTTATCACAGGAAGCTTGGTGACGAGCTGTCCACTGTTAAGCTTTACCTACTAAATGCAGGATATACGAATAAACATTCAGAAAAGTTTACCCAAATTAGGTGTAGCTATGGATAAACAACTCTATTACGTCTAATTGCATAATATTTTATATGCTTAGCTATGAATTTGCCGCACACACAAAATTAACAAAAAGCCTTTTAAAAGACTTCAGTTTGGAGTAAAATATCATTGATGAAATGAATTAATATGTAACGGTTAATGTCGTAGCTGTCAGATGTATTTGGCTCGCAAAATAGTGGTCCGTGTTCGATTTTTAATGAACGCAAATGAGTTTTTATATAAATTTCCTCATATTGGCGATATGCATGAATGTAATGTGTAGCTGCAATGACTGGCTGATAATATGAAATTTTTAAAATACAAAAGAGATAAAATGTGCCGAATAAAAATAATTTTACCTGATCAGAAATTGAATGAAAACTCAAAGATGTCTCGACCAGGGGTGGGATCACGGTTCTTTTCTTCTTATGGTCGTTATCGTCATCCAAAAGGCAAGCCGCATTGGTAGGGCAATGCTCAAAGTCCTGGGAGCGCACTCCACTGCTATGTAACACTCGGTCTTTCTTGATGACGATCACGTTTCCGAAATCATAAGCGTACTCGAACAATGTTATTATGGAGAACCATGATTGCGATTCAGGTTTGTAACCCAGTAACAACTACTGAGCTTTCTTATGTCACGGCAAATTTAAGATGATGTTTCGTATCCTTTCAGTGAATTTATTTGCATCCGTATGCATTACTGTGAATGAAGTTACTCTTAAAATAAGTGGTGGTATTGTCTACGAACGTTTAAAATGACTATAAGGATAGGAAAAAGCATACTACTCTCCCGGGAATACAAACAGAAATAAGTAGTTCTCGGATTTCACCTCATCAGCCCAGACCATTCCAATTAAACGCCATTAGTTCCCCTCATGCATGTGTTTGGAGGCCGGCCACGTTAAGCCTGAGTTAAAGCAACGAGCAATCTTGGAGGACTCTTGAGGATCCCTAGAGGTTTCCCCGTGTCGATACAAAGCTCCGCCAATACTAATCCATTCAAAATCGGAATGTATGAGGGGCGCATTATATTGATTTGGGAAATAGTATGCCTTTAATAAGAGCTTACTTTCCCCTTGTGTTTCGGGCGATACCTTTTCTGCCATGTATAATGTTTCGGACGCCAGGCGTGTAACTCACTGGAAAGAAGTGGTATTTGGCTTCTCTTACGCCCTTAAAAGTATTCGATGGGGGCTTCCGATTTTTTCGAAGCGCGACGAGCCTTTTCTTTCTGGTGCAGCTAGTATTTGAAACCAGTGCGTTATTCACAACAACAAACCACCCCGACCATCACCACCCAGAACTTGGCCAAGGTTTACTGATGACTACTTCATTGAGACGAGCGTCGATAGACGAACAAGCAGAGCGGACAGCGCAAGCAGAGATATTGTTCAAAGTTTTAGCGGCCTCTCCTAAAATTCTTGGAGGAAAAAAAGATCTTATTAGCCTTTAAGTATGCCTCATTTTTCTCCCAGGCGGAGGAATCGGATAGTAGGTTTGTAAAAGGCAAAAAAAATCTGTCGAAAAATTACCCGAAGAGGTGTTGCGCCTTCGACTTTCACCCACTAAACATTTATTTGGTGTTTAAAAGTAAAAAAACCTATTTCTTACTTAACGACATTCATTAAATCATGTCCGCTATAATAAGAACTATGTTTAATGAAATGTTTACCAATATTCATTTTTCGCCCGCAACTAGGAATACTTGCGAGTTCACATATGTCAAAACTATAGGAGATGGTTCAAAACAAATCATGTAACATAGATGGAGCGGGCTGCACGGAGCGCAGCGTTCATTATGAGAAAAATGCGAGAAACAAACGTTTTTCGACCCCCTCAAACGAAACAACCCCAAATTAAGATGTAATGAGGAAAATCGTGGATGAAGAATGGGAAATGAACCCAGTAAGATGATACCAAAATGTGGACAACTCCATGTCACAAAGACTTGGTCAGGAAATCGAGAATGGAGGGGGATGGATTGATTATAAGGCTAATAAACAGCCACATTCTTTATGTAAATACCAGCATATTTCTCGATGATCAATTGCTGTGATCATGTGCACACATAACTCAAATTGAGAGAATTACGCATACATTTTAACCTTTTCTACTCGTTCTAAATAAAGCATTATAGTGTCCCTTTTCAACATCCGATAAAATACATGACCACTAAGAGATGAAATTTATGACCCAGTAAAAAGTCTGTTAATATCTTCATGTGGGGGCACTCACACCTTTAACTTCCATTGAAGCAACTTTTACGACAAAAAACAACAATTACGACACATTTGAAGAGGAATAGATTCTTTAGGAACGTAGCAATCGTATTATCTTTGATGGTGCACGTTCCTAATTTTCACTACATTGACTACTCTGCGGATTTATAAGGAGTATACAAATGACCATAGGGATGATTTTTAGTATTTTCTCACTTTCACAGGGGAAGATACGCGATGCATTTTTGTCGGAGTATTACTTACGCGTGGGTATAAAAATGCTCCTCATAAAATTTAACTGCGCAATTTTAGCCAAAAATTTTTCACTGCGAATATGCTAAAAGATATTTAAGGTGATTCATTAATTACCTTATCCTCTAAGTATTATCCTCCATCCTATAAGTTGAACTGTTGAACTACACGGTTAATGTATTGCTCATAGCAAACCTAGAAAACAATGGTGGGAAAGCTTCAAATACCGTTTTAAAGATATTTTTAAGAAAATTCCACACTTGTTTGGTCTCTCACTGAGATAAGTAATCGGTATTTATAGTTCGGCAGACCAAACTCTAATTCCTAATAAAAATGATTGCCATCTTTACTAAATCATTTCAAAGTAATTTAAATGTGAATGTAGCATCAGGTAAGGTCACTAAATCGAGTAACTGACATAATCAGAGATCCGGTCTATTCCCTCCTTCATGAATAGCTCTTCTTTGAGTGGTGAATTGGCGAATGAGTGGATATGAGAATCGTACGACAGACAGGACGTAGAAATCAAGTGGGGCTGAGTACCCGAGAATGGGAAGTAAACATCTCATTCGACGACCAAGGAGACCGCTCTGATTCTCTTACAAAGCCCGAATATGCGTAAAACTCACACACGTATGGTTGAGGTCAATATCCATTCCCTGGGCCTTCCGTGGATTCCCGCGAAGTTTTGGCTGCAATAAAGTTACATCGCGTAGATTAATTATTAAGGCTCTAAAAGAGGCCACGCCAGGATTTGAACCCCAGGCATTCTTGGCCGCAGATGAACGCTCTCCCTCTAGGCTACTTCATCGATCAAGAGAAATCCGCGTCCAGTGGTTCTTACTGCATAACGAAAAAAGGGAATTCTAATGTTTCCTTTGAAATCTGGACCGAATAAAATATTCTGGATTTTTGAAAGTAGTTTTCAGAATGTAAATAATATTACGTTAGGAGGAATTGAGACATTTAAGTATTTGAGACGACCTGTATGCACGACGGCGGAAACTTACGTAGGGTTTTAGGCATTGTAAATACTTGTAAAGAAAAATTTTCTCCACATGGCAACCATTCTATTCAACCAGATTTCCCATACTTTAACTTGAAATTCACAGGATATTACGCCAAAATGTTAATTGTAATGCATCATATTTCTCGGAATAAGTTTGAGGCATATTAAAACGATGTTCATCCACAGCTATTCCTTACATGCGGAAATACGTTTTATTGCAAGTGAATTTGATCTGGAGAATAAAAAATTTTTGTCCCAACAAATAATGTTTTCATTGTATTGTTTCTTAAGTTTCAATCAAGAAAAAATTTTTAAACAGTCCAAAGCTCTAAAAAAAATATGGTAAGCATCTCTACATAATCAACTACGACTTCAGAACCTCGACTAGCTGCGGGACGAAGCAAACTCATCACGTTTATAACTCCTAGACGATCTCGCGAATGTAAACCTTTTTAGTGTGTCTATTTACATGACGCGTAAAATCGATATCCTTTCATAGAGATTTTGAATATTCCCGGTTTCCATATGCTGTCTCATTGTTGTCAAGTTTTCGAAGGAAAGGCGATTTCAATTAGTTCCAGTGTACACCGCATTCAGACGCCAATGAGTTTTGCGTTAATTTTTTCCGCCACTGTACTTATATTTTACCCTGCCTTATATTCATAAACTTGACTTGCCTTATGTCTTTATGTAGACCTACAGGGCCAATAAAGTTATTATTAAAAATTATAGATATTATAACAACCAACAAAAATAGCTTTTACTAGCTAAAGCTTGGTCACAGTTGAAGTAAGAGAGTCGAGGTGTATGAGCAATAATAGCCCATTTAGATACACTGAGCGCCTTAATACCATATGGCCAGATGCCCATTCACACTGGGGAGGGTCCATTTATACCCCCAAATGGTCAGGCAATGAGAAGGACACTAATATCTCACCCCCACCTGCTACTCCAAAGATGCTGAAAGTCCAAACCGAAGAAGCATCAAAGGGAAGGTTAACGGCCAATTTCCTGGCGGACTCCGGAACTAGTATCACTAAGACAAAAAATACAAACCGAAGCCAAGTAGTTGGACAGGATCAAGATCGGATGGCGTGAGTGACCTTCGAAAGGGAATAACTATTTGATTGCATGAGGGATTCAAAAAATGTAAAAATATTTGGATAAACAAACAAAACGTAAGCACACCATTGCGGGCAAAGACAGGAGGCAATAAGTAATGGCAGCATCATATACAGGAATATCTTATTTGAGGTGGTTTGTGACCTGACTAAATTGCTTCGAGAAGGAGCTGAGGGGGTCTTTCAATAATTACGTCGAGTTTGAAAAGTGGTGAGGGGAGGAAGACTTTTTACTGTCTCACAAAGGAGGGTATGGAAATCGAAGATGATCTTGCATAAGATTTTGTTTACATGTGAGATCATATTTGTATTAGCATTTTAGTTTTCACCATCATCATTTTGGGAACTGCAAGCATGTACTTATCACTAGCTAGTGTGCTCCAGCTACCTCTCACCCAGAGTCTCGAAATTTAAAAAAAAAGTGAGGCAAAATTTTCTGAACCACGTAGCCTCGGATTCCTCGTATTGAGCGTAATACATTGTGATCATGAATTTTAACACTACTAGGCAAATATTGCAATAAGGATATACAAAAAGGATACATTGTATGTCTGATTCACGTCTAAATAACTAAGATTCTAAAGTAAATGTTCCACGCTTTGATGGGACTTATTCCATGCACATTAGCGATGGACATTACTAGTTAGTAGTTTTAGTTGGTGAAATAAATGGTGGGAAAGACTGGCCGATAAACGTAATGATAGAAAAATAATGAGGATTTCCTATCCCAGTTTTTCCCTGACATTTACGTGAATTCCCTGACTTTTCCCTGACGATCGCCACCCTGTGGCACCATGAATGAACATTGTTAAGGTCTGATGACAGAACTTCTGAATCCACATCTTTGCTTATTTCACGGTGGATAACTGCATCGTCTGCAAATAATCTAAATTTACATCTTACTCTAGAACTTAGGTCAATAATATAAATAATGAAGAAAAGAGGGCCGAACACTCTTCCTTGAGGAACACCGGATGTGGCTTCAACCATCTCAGAGCTAAAACCATCAATAACTACTTTTTGTTTTCGATCACAGAGAAAGTCACTTATCCAATTCACTATTTTTCTATGAACTGTGCTTGGTTGCAATTTATATGGGTTTTTTGTGAGGAACCTTGTCGAATTCCATCTTGAAATCAAGGAATATCAAGAATAGACTTGCTTAATTGAATCACCTGATTTTACAATATCATTAAGGAAAAGCACAAGCTGTGTTTCGCAGGACCTGCCCTTATGGAAGCCGCACAGACTGCTCTGTAGGAAGTTATGATTATCCAGGAATGTCATAATATTTCTAATGACAATGTGTTCGAGAATCTTTCATGAAAGTGATGTTAGCGATACAGGCCAGTAATTTCTTGGGTCACTTCTATTTCCTTCTTTAAATATGAGAGTGACGTTGACTATTTTCCAGTCTTGGGGCACCTTGCCTTTATATAATGATTTTCTAAGTATAATTTCTAAGAATGGTGCAATATGTGGTGCTAACTCCTTGAGCACGCGTGCTGGTATTCCTTCTGGACCTGGGGACTTGTTACTTTTAATCGAATGCAGTTGTTTAATTATTCCATCACGTTGAATTGTTATGTCAGCCATCAGCTCGTTAAAGTTGGGAATGTCTAAAATGTGTATTGTGTCATCGTTACTTAATACACTTTTGAAGTAGAGGTTTAATTAATTGGCTTTGTCGATATTGTTGGTGACCACTTTGATGTTTGTGTCCAATGAAGACTACTATCGGAGATTCGCCCATGAGCTCTCTCGCGTGAGACCTGAATGACTTGGAGTTTTCATCTAGTAATAAACAGAGGATTTTTTCTTGAAGTTTCGTAGAGTGGCACACATTATTTTCTTCATTTTTGAGCATTGAGCAATGTATATATCTCTCACTGCAAACCCCATAGTTATGTTACTTAACTTAATAGAATTTTTATATAGATAGTGTAGTTGCCTTTGTCACCTGAGCTCCCACCTTATTTCATGGTTAGACCAACAAGTTTCTTTACTTTCCCCTTTTGAGTTTGTATGGAATATATTCATCAATTCCTTCTCGTAGTATTTCCAAAAAATATCTCCATGATACTTAGGTGCTCTCGTTTTTCATTGTGGCTACGAATTTCGTGAATGAACCTCTAACCTCTCTCCAAATTTTACGTAATAGCATTTTTCAAATAAGTAGACTTTACGTTTAGGTTATACGGTGGAATCTACTGTTGTTTTCAAAGTCGTAAAAATTACTTGTTGATCACTTATGCCTTCAAGGATATCAACGTGTTTGGTCATAGTAGGGTGACTAACATCTTAAAGGTCTAATATTTTAATACCTCTCGTAAGTTCGTTTACTACTTAAGAGTGTGGTGTGAAAGTGTATTCAGTAAGGCCTTACTTACATCACACTTCCTTGAACTTGGTTCAACACTATTGGTTTTCCAAATTATAGCTGGGAGGTTGAAATCTCCACCGATAATTATCACACTTCTAACATCTTGGAGTATGGAAAAGTGATGCAAGGCATTCAATGCCTGGAGGATGTCTTAAAAAGTGTCATCATCAGGGGGGTCGACCCGGGTCATGTTTCACATGGTCGAAGTATTTTCCAGCTGGCTACTTTCCAAAATTCCTAACTCTTCCTTTAGTAACTATCTGAACCACAAACCCAAACTTTCAGCAGTACAAATTGCGACCCTCAAGCAAAGTACCAATAATCCTTAAAAAGTAATTACTCAGGCTGACAAAGGTGTCACTTTCAATAACAGTGACTACATAAATGAAGCCAAATTTCTGATTTGCCTTTTCTCTCTGATCCCACTCCTGATGTTGCGGATAAGTTAGCACTGATCCTGAACCAGAAAGGTCCATCACGAAGAATAATAGCATATAACCTGGTTCATTAAAGTACGAAAAAATGAATTACAAAAATTATGTTTAAAGAACCAAATTGATTTTGCTTGGCATTAAATGTTTTATTAAAAATTTTACTCTGATTGTGCCTTTTTGGTATGTACATTATTACATTTTTCAATATATAAAAACATCAGCACCATGGAATTCATATACACAAGTATTCTCTCAAGTAAGAACCCAAATAACTCCAAAAGATAGAAGTTCATACAGCCAATTTTATGATCAACAACACATACTTCTGATTTACTTCTGATCTTCTGATTCATCAACCATGATTTTTCAATCTATTTACACAATTATATTCACTTAATCAATGCACCCATGTGCATCAAATATTCCATATATAGTGACATAGGCATAATCTATCAACTGTCCTTCAAGACGTCTTTTAAAATACAACTGCTATTACTCCCACTAGCGACAGAAAAAGTAGGTAACGTTGGTAAAATGGACTCTGACAAGAGTAGAGGAGGAGTAGAGGACGTGGATGGTGTCCTGGAGTGCCCCGACACCTGTAACATGGAAAACAAGGGCTGATATTTAAAGCACCCACCATACATAAGAACCAAAACAACAATGCACTGAGAATATAATGGTAACATTTACAATACCTAACTTAAAAACACAGAACCCAAGTTTCAACGCTTAAGCGTCATCTTCAGGTGTTTTTTTACCAGGTTTACAATGTCTTATACACAAGGTTGGTGGCCATCAACACGCAGCCCGTGGAGGAATTTCCCCCAAACGAGCATCACTTCGCTGAGGGACCTCGCCCGGTGAAGTATTGGGAAACGATGGCGAGAGGAATCTAACCCTCCAAGCTGGAAATGGACGGCCAAGCGATCGCCAGTGCATCTCCTCCAGGCGGTCGGGCGTTTGCAGTGAGCATGCATATCGTCAAATCAACTCTTACTCTTCTCATCGATACGGGAGCTTCCATGTCTCTCATCAAGAAGAACGCCCTCTCCTCTCCCCCCCCCCCCCCACCTCCTCCCTCCGCCTGCCTCAGACTAAATTATGCGGAGTCACTGGTCATGCAATTACGGCATTACATGTACACATTATTAAACTTACGTTAAGAAGTGTATTCACACATTTTTTGTTGTTGACAATGATATTTAGATGCCTCGTGATGGTTTAATTGGTGTAGACTTGTTAGAGAAACTAAAAGGTAGGGTTGATTTAGTAAAAAGGGTTTTGTTGATAATAGACTAAGTAATTTATCTTCGCAAGATGAAAACTAGACCTGCCCCAATCCTTGAAGTTAAAAACATTCAAAAGGAGCAAGTAGACGAACCCATCATGATCAAGGTCCCCTCTGAGAAAAATGCTGTCCTCCCTTTTGCTTTATTGTGTGCTTTTGTGTACGTTTTTTCCGTGCGTGTTTACTAAATTGAGCAAACTGCTCACCAGTGCATCTTTCCATACCTCCTCCATGTTCCGTCTTTTCTTTTTTTGGGTGTAAACTTTTGGTGGGAAGTGAACATTTTTTTTAGTAACATCCTTTGTGTTAGCATTTTAGACTTTTAAATATATTTTTGGTGCAGAGTGTAAGAGACAAAGGGAAAATTCGTGCATAGTGTGACTTAAAGAGAAAGTAACTTTGCCGGGACGTAGTGAGCTGATCACTCTAGGGACATGCATCACTAAGATAGGGAAACAGTATGTAATGGAACTGAATGAATTATTGCTTAGAAGGGTAATGTCGGGACGAGCATTGATTCAAGGGACTAAAGATGGTACAATTCCCGGCAAACTCATTAATTTGTCCAAACAGGAAGTATTCCTCCCCGCTAAGACGGCTGTCGGAACTTGGTCTGATAGCTTTTAGATTCCCGAATCCCATTCAGAAAACTGTATTGCAACTATGTTAATTGCCCCAGATGATTTAGAAGTACAGTTGAGCACCCCTAATCCGGGAACACCCGTAATCCGGCAATATTTCCAAGGCGTACTTCGCGGAAAACAAACTTTTTTGCCAAATCATTTACTTCGTATTTACTGAAACTGTAACCCATTCTAACAAAAATTCTCCCATAATGAAAAGTAAAGAAAACTTTGTAATTCCACATAGATACCTATCTATGTGGAATTACAAAGTTTTCTTTACTTTTCATTATGTTAAGTCGATTCCATGAAGTCACGCCCGAGACAACAAAAAATTCTCCCATTCAAGAACGAGTATTGGAAGATTTTTGCATGCAATGTTGTCCATACTACTTATTGTGCGCAACGAAGGTGTTTATTCAGCAAATTGAAGACATCACTACATTGTACATCGTTGCCGAGACGCGAGTGTGTGATGTCACGGAGTGGACAGTACCAGTCTTACATTGCATGGCGCACACATGTTTGCTTTATACTTGGTGGCAACTCGAAGTAAAAACTATCTATCATCTGCATAGTTTATTCGTAATCATGTCTAACGTAAGCAGTTGTAGCAGCAGCAAGGAGGCGAAGCGTAAACACACAACATTAACTATCGCAGAAAAAGTGGAAGTGTTGAAAAAACTTGATTCCGGCACATCAGTGACGTGCCTGTGTGATATGTATTCCATCGGATCTTCGACAATCTATGACAATAAGTAGCAGAAAGAGAAGATCCTCAAATTTTTCTGTGAAAGTGACACTAAGAAAGGAATGGCGATAAGAAAAACCATGAAAGAAGGGTCTAGTGCCGATTTAGATCGCGTACTCATGCAGTGGTTTCGACTGCATCGAAGTGAAGGGCTCGGTATTTCAGGCCAAATGTTAATGGAGCAAGCTAAAATATTTCATGCAGAAATGAATCTCACAGTTCCATGTGATTATCAAAAGGGTGGCTGAAATTCCCGACATTGATCACGACACACCCACCATACAACATT
The DNA here is from genome assembly GCA_963169105.1 of Ceriagrion tenellum. NCBI lineage: Eukaryota > Metazoa > Arthropoda > Insecta > Odonata > Coenagrionidae > Ceriagrion > Ceriagrion tenellum. The sequence continues at coordinate 134,816,183 of OY720641.1, read as the reverse complement.
TCACGGACCAGGAAATTGTTGAAATGGTCGTCAATGATGATAAATCGGAGAGTGAGGATGATGACGATGAGCCAGAAATCGCTCAAGAAAGAGTGAAAATTGATGAATGTATTCACCATACCACCAGGCTCATAAAAGGTTTGGAACAGCAAAGTTTTATCAGCGAACAACAGATCATGAACTTTTATATACTACAAAGCCAACTCATCCGTGAAAAAACAAGCCGACTAAAGAAAATGACCATTGTAGATATGTTCAGAAAGGCAACCAAGGATAGACAAGAATCTTCCTCCTTAGTAGCTCCTGATGTATCGACAGATAGCCACACAGATGGAAGCACCGAGCGTTGACGGCGCAACGTGGACAGCAGACAGCTTATTGAATTGTATTAAAAACAGTGGAATAAGGATTGCAAGGAAATTTGGAAGTGATGCAAAATTTTTATTCATCTACTGTATATACTCTTTGATGTCCAGCAACACGTTTATATGTTATATGCATTCCTTTCACTCAGCCGTTTTGCGAGACTACCGGTTGACTGATTTTGTTTTTGTGAATTTAGAATAAGTTTATTTCTTTTTTTTCGAATTACTAGTCGAATTATACAGAATTTATTCAAACTTAATTGAAGTTGTTATAATTTATCGAATTTCCACACTAAAAATATCGAGGACTGATTGGACCTAAGTATCTCAGAGAACACCATTTTTGACTTGTTTTGGAGGAAAGGTCACCAGAGAATATTGGTTTTATGGCCGTTTTTTGGACTTTTTAAGCATTAATTCATCTATTAGGTGAGATGGGTATCCATTGCTTTGCGCTATTTGTTTAATAATTCGGACTTCTTTGTTGAACTCGTGGTGACTGAGTGGGACATAGAATAGTCTGAATAACTGAACAGTAATTTAGCTTATTTAATTTTGCGTTTAAGTAAAAGACATTTTCCATTTTTTGGCAGCAGGCAAAGATTCGGTGCACGCCGATCAGTCGCCGGGCGCACTTCTGCCGAGACCGCGAGTTCGCCTGCTTTACCCTGGGTTCGGCTCCGTTCAAGTTAAAGCTTGATCAACTCACAAAATGTTCGTGTGACTGGTTAAAATTTACCTAAATTGTAACGTTAAAGCCTCAATGCCGTCGGGGAATAAACTGCTACAAAGTCGTTGCATTTGTCTCAGAGCAACGGTAAGAAGGCAACATGATTTGCCTCTGATTAGAGAGATCGATTGAGTTGTGATCCCGTGCCTTTCAGAGTATTACGATGGCAGAGAAAAGAAGTCATTACACTGCCGCTTTCAAAAGAAAAGTTATATTATTTGCAGAGAAAAATTCCAATTCTGCAGCTGGAAGAGTATTTGGTGTTTCGGAAAGTAATGTTAGACGCTGGAGACAAGATTCGATTAAGATTTTCTCGTGTGTAGCAACAAGGAGAGCATTTTCTGGACCTCAAAAAGCAAGGTACGAAGAATTGGAAACAAAACTTAGTGACTTTGTTATATCCCAGCGGGCTAAAGGACTACCAGTTTCCAGCGAAATTATTCAAGTGAAAGAAAAAGAATTAGCTTGGACTTTGGGAATTCTGCGGACTGAATTTGGAGCTAGTCGATCTTGGGTGCAGAAGTTCATGGCTCGGAAAGGATTTTCTCTTCGTTGGCGAACTTCGATTTGGCAAAAACTTCCACCGAATTTTGAAGAGAAGCTGGTTGAATTCCAGCGTTTTGTGATAAGAAAACGACAAGAAAAAGGATATCTTCTTGGCCAAATAGGTAATGCTGACCAGACGCCAGTTGACTTTGATATGCCCAGTGCATATACAGTGACAAAGAAAGGGGATAGTGAAAAGAAAGTGAAGATACTTTCTGCCGGTGCTGAAAAACAAAGACTAACAGTGATGCTGTGCTGTACCGCTGATGGGTTTAAACTGCCACCATACATAGTTCTCAAACGTAAGAATGTGCCCAAGGGTGAGAATTTTCCTTCAGGAGTGATTGTAAGAGCAAATGAGAAAGGGTGGATGACGAGTGAAATGGTAGTTGAATGGCTGAAATTGGTATGGTTCCGACGGCCTGGACACCTTCTCAAATTAAAGTCTCTACTTGTTCTGGATTCTTATCGAGGGCACATTACTCCGGCTGTGAAGGATGCAATGAAAGAGGCAGATAGTGACTTGGCCGTGATTCCAGGAGGTACGACATCCCAGCTGCAGCCTTTGGACGTTTGCGTAAATAAGCCTTTTAAAGATCAATTGAAAAGGTTTTATACAGATTGGTTGGCATCTGAAGAATGGGAGCTGACGCCATCTGGACGCGTAAAGAGGGCTCGTCTATCTCAGTTAGTGCATTGGATTTTAGCTGCATGGAAAGGAGTGAAAGAGGAAATCATTGTTAAAGCATTTAAGAAATTCGGTATTTCTAATCTTATGGATGGGAGTGGAAGATGGATGAACTTTGGCAGAGCAGTGATAAAGATTCAAGTGGAAATGAATTTGATAGTGACTGTAACTAAAATGATTCTTCGTGAATTATTTTGAGCATGTAAATTAGGAAGTCACCTAGTGAAAGTATCTTCTTTCATCATTTCTTGTTGATCAAGCCATAGTGTTACATTATAGTAAGAACTTGTGAATACAACTTAATATGTTTGCATTTCCTATTTTTCTGCTTACGTGCACAAATGTTGATAAGCTTAATCCTTAAGTATTTTATCATTTATTGCTTTTGATGGGAGTATTGGTTTATGGCTACTTTGGAATAAAACAACAAGAAATACCGTGGGCCACTGGCATTAATCGCCCAATTACGACGCAGGTAGTGAATATGACTCTCTGGTCTGGAGCTCTCTCTCACGATGACCGTGGTGGCAGGGTGTATATAATCTTTCGCTGACTACTGACTTTCGTATCCTCTCCAAGCTCTCAGCTGCATCTTGGTGATAACAAGGTGATAAGCATGACTTTCGGGTTATAGTAGGGTATTATCATTTTGCCTGAGCGCAAGCAATAAGATGGACTCTCGTGGCAGTGCTCGCAACTGTGGGAAACAGGAGTAGCGTTCCGCTACATAGCGGAACGCTACTCCTGTTTCCCACGTACGTCTATCATTAATATTAATTCCTCAATATTTTGGCGCCGAGATAAATGAAATAATATAGAAATTTACTATATTTATTGGAGTTGCAACCTCAAAACTCCCGTCGTGGATATTCAAAGCAAACAGCAATCAGAAGATAAACAAAAGATAATGAACGTAAAAAACAAAAACGACAACAAACATAAATATAAAAATGCAAATAGAATAAATGTATAGGCACTAGTATTCGTCTAACAATAAATTATTTTTCAAAATAATTTTTTCCCCTAGTGGAGTTCCAAAAAAGGGGGGTCGTCTTAGAATCGTGTTCGTCTTAGATTCGTGCAATTAGGTATTAACGTACCTACAGTCAAGACACTGGATATTCCAGTTGAACCACACAAATAAGCATCCATTCCTCCAAAAGTCACCCAGTAAATTTCCACCCTACTGTCTCTATGTATTGCAAAATTACTTTTTATTCAACAACTGTTTTTACAAACAGACTGACGGCTTAGCGATGGGTTCGCCGATTTCTCCTCTTCCCGCAGAAATCTTTTTGGATACTTTTGAAAGCAAACTTTTACACTCAATTGTCTACTGGTACCGGTACATATATGACATTCGTTCTTTGGTAAGGCACTGACGGAAAACTAGATAATTTCACCAATTTTTTAAATAGCCTCCACCTGAACATTTCATTCTCATCCTCAAAAAGGACTCCAACCCAACCGGACCATTAATTTTCTTGACCTCTGTATTTCCATCTACCAAAAACCAACCTACACTGATCATATCATCCTGGCAGATTCCAGCATTTTCACCCAAAAGCTGATGGCCTTCCACTCCCTTATTCACTGCTTATTCAATGTCTCTCTCGGTCACCACGAGTTAAACTGAGAAGTCCGAATTATTAAGCAAATAGTGCAAAGCAATCGATAACCATCTCACCTAATATGTAAATTAATGCTTAAAAAGTCCAAAAAAACGGCCATAAACCTAATATTCCGCAGTGACCTTTCCTCCAAAACAAGTAAAAAATGGTGTTCTCTGAGATACTTAGGTCCGATCAGTGAGAAAATTGCCAAGGTTTTCCCGTGAGAAAAATATCAGGTGTCATTTAGACCCTCAAGAAACTTAAAATCCCTATTTGGCAAGAGCAAAGACCCATTGAATCCGAAGAAGAGAAGTAGCATATATGCATTAAAGTGTGGTGACTGCCAAGGAGTGTATGTGGGTCAAACTGCCCGCAATTTAAGTGTTAGAGTCAAAGAACATCAGCTAGCTTATTTTAACAATTGTGTACTTAAGAGTAATTTTGCGAAACATCTTTTAAACCACGACCACCACAGTGATTTTAATCTTAATATTTTCTTTTCAACCCATAAACGTGATCTTGACTCACTTGAGCAGCTGGAAATTTTAAAGACATTGCATGAACCTGACTTTAAGAATTTAAACGAGTATTTGCACCCGTCCTCATCTCCCATCCTCATAGTCGCCTCGCGAATTTCCCTCCACCCTCCCCCACTGAACTCCCCGCCAATCACTGCTCCTGACCTTCAACCCACATCCACACCACCCTAATTGCTCACCTCCACCCCTCTCCTCCCCACCAAGCTTGTATGTAAGAAATTGTAAACCCAGTAAAAAACACCTGAAGATGATGCTTAACTTTTCAGTTGTGTGTTTTTAAGTCTGTGGTATTGTAAATGTTACCTTTACACCTCCTCTAATATTTAAGAGGCAACTGGCCAAGCTATCAAAAATCATCACTCACAGGGGATGATGATTGGGCTGATTCTGCTCGGGTTTCAGAAATCATGTGCAGCTGTGGTACTGACTTTGGTCGAGATTCACTCTCCAGAAACCTTATAAATGCCTCCGAGAGTGACTGGAAATGAGAAAACATTCAACATTATCAGAACATAATCAAGACAAAGCTCTTGGTGAGACAGGAGCATTGAATCGCTTGCAAACTAACACCAACGTACCGGTTGACTGAGGTCTGATGGAGAGCTGCCGTCCCTCGAGTGAGCTCCCCCACCCCACCCAGACAGCCCACGCAGCCAACCCAAGCCCTTCCCGGGCCCATCCATTAGGTCAGCCTTCACCTTCTCCTCTTGGCTGAACTCCAGGATGGTTGCGATGATTCTGAGAATCTCATTACGGCGTGATCCTTGCATGGGGGAGGACAGGTATCCAAGCAGGAGGTTTTTTATCAAATTCCTAAATCAAAGAAAATACGTTATCACTACAGGGTTCAGGACCAGCTGTCAACATTAGTAAAAGTCTCAGGCATAATTTTGTGGAAAACTTGATCATCAAATATTGGAATACACCATATTATATTCCACACTTAATTTCATCCACACTGACCACTGTTTCAGCACCTCAAACCACTGTCCACTGAATGGATGGTCAGAGATACACCTCAATAGTGGTACATTGCACTCAAAACCAAGGTCAATATTGAGTCAAATGAAGTGTGGAATATAATATGGAGTATTATTCAACAATGTTTACCCAGTTATCAATCTCAATCATATAAAGAAGGATTAAAAATTAAAATTCAGCACACGATTATGCAGTAAAAATTCATTTCACTGGGGTGGGGTGCGGCTCACTGCACCAAGAAGGTTAATGTTTAAATTATGAAAAAAAGGTTCAAAAAGTCCAAGAAAAGGATTTGGGCAGGGATACACAGTGAGAAAGAGGCAGCATGGTAAGCTCTGCCAATGGCATAATGGCATGGCGTAGCAGAGACAGGAGCTTTAAAGAAGAGACTTCATAACTTAGAAATGCCACTGAAGACTTGAGCCCAAAAGACAAAATAAGACAACTAAGGTGATTGGGAAGAAGATATGAAGCAGACGGGTATAAATGAGGCATCATATACGGCAAGTGCCGTAAGGATGCAACTACTTAGGGGATAGAGTCACCAGTCATGGACGAACAAAAAAGCAAACGACTAGAAGGCAAAAAAGATAATCTACCAAAAGAAAAATCTGACCATCAGGAACCCAGTCCAAGAAGTAAGGCGGCACTTCACCTGGACATGTATCCGGAGAATCTTTCTCTATGGCAGTGAGATGTGGGTGATGCATGCAGTAGAAAAGATTGGGAGAATTTCATACATGGTGTGGCAGAAGAACGAAAACACTTGGTAGATCAAATGACAAGTAAATACTGAGAGGGGAAGTAGAAGAAAGGAATCTAGTCAGCACTCAAGAGGAGGAAAACAACTAATTGGACAAATTATTAGACATGAATGTCAAATGAAGACAATCTTTGCAGGAGTACACAAGAGGAACAGTAGATTAAAACCTGGGGTGATATACTAGGAGCCAATAAAAACTGATGACAAAACAAAGAACAGGCATGGGAGAAGAGGTCAGCAGGTAGAAGTATTCAGAAATAAATGTATGAAACCAACCTTTGATGATACTGATGATGACAAATGTACAACTGTGACCTACAGAAAATTTGTATATGTTGTTTCACATAGTGAAGTTAGGCTATTGGAGCTAAAAACATCGTTCCTCAAAAATCAACAATTGCAATCTCAGAAGAATCAAATCCATCATCCTAAGAATGGACGTAAACACTAGGACCTGAAAGTTTGTTTCAAGGCTTAATTAATTGCTCCAAAGCTACAAGTATATTCTCATTTTCCCTGACTTTCCTAGGTTTTCCAGGTCAGTAGCAACTCTGATCGACTCAATATCATATTTAACATCACATAAGTTACGTTATAACAAGGTTCTACTTTGATAATGTTACTTCAATAAAATTGATGATCAAAGGCCAAATTCACCGATAGAAAATGATTTTATTGGGGTATAAATGAACAAAAACTATCCCTTGTATTAAAGCACAATTAGCAATAAGCCTAGAGATGGGTAAATTGCTGTAATTTTAATTCAAGGTAAATTACGGAGGTAAACTGCAGTAATTTTTGAAAAAATATCCATAATTTATAATTTTCTGCAATTAATAGCCAATGGAGGATTCAAAAGGAAAGCTGATCTCAATAGCAATGGGGTTAATGGCATTTAAACTCTTGCTAAACCAATGCATTAGAAATAAAGAAATTTTAAAAAATAAGGCAGTTGACACACAATTTGGCTTTCTTTTGTCATGGTGTGAGAAATTTTCATTTAAACCGTTAAAACAATAGCCCCACAAACATTCTATGAATAAAAATCATAAAAATATTCCACAAATGAGTTCCATGTGCCTATCTACCTAATTTCTAATTAAGATCATATGAAATATATAGACTTGTCTTAAAATAATATGGTTGGAATACATTGGTATGAAAAATATCTGAAACAGAGGTGAATATTACTGACAATTAGGGTAATTCATCATAGGGCAACAAACATTCTTAGAGGGAAAATACTAGGAAAGATAGGAAGAGGACGGCCGAGGAAGAATTATTTGGACGAGACCAAGCAGAAGATAGGATGCAGCAACTACGTGGGACTGATGCGAACGGCAAATGACAGAGATGAATGGTTGCATCGGCAAGGCATCAGCCTTTAGGAAATTGATTGATTGATATGATACACACCCACACAACCAGTTTAAAAATCAATTAAATCTTTTCTGAAAGGCTTCGATCGAATCTCTCATCCATGGATTTGACAGGTTTTGATCAAATTTTTGAATCCTGACCACATCACTAATTTTGAGCCTTCAAGTGGTAAAACAGGTGTGTACATATATTTTTAAAGGGCTCATCTTGACACAATGCAGGTCCAATTGTACAGTCAGGCAGACACCGCCACACACATTTTCATGTATTGCTATATCGATAATTATAATGCACACATGCAAATTTTGAAGAGAAAGGACTCTTAAGTTATTAACTTGGAGGACATAAGGCCCATTGGAATCCCAACCATCCCTTTTGAGCTCCAGGACTGAATTGAGATTTAATAGGTGCAATATCCTGGGAGTATAGCAGTGTGCAAAATTGTATGTAGTACGAGATTTACTACATATACTGGTGCATCACCAATACACCACGCATATTCAATGGTGACTAATTATGAGAATCAATGTGACATGCTTAATGAGGATACTATGTAAAAGCAGTTTAGGGCACATAAAGAGGTTCAGATACTAAATGCTAAGGATGAGTCAAATCCAAATGTCGATTCTCGATTCCACCGATTCTCAGGATTAGAAACGGTATTGAGAATTGATCGCCTAAAGTCGATTCCGGTTCCAGATGGATAAATATTCAAGTCAAATTACATTTATTGCATCATATTTGTCTCAGTAATTTTGGGTGTAGGCTATCAATTTGTACTTTTTCTCTACCTTAATAAGCTGAGGATATATATTTGCTATTTGTTAAATAAATGTACTTTTTGAGAGACTTAATTGCCTTTGTTAATTTATTTAAATAATAGTCATACGCTACTGGTATATCAATACCCCATCTGTTATTAGGAATACGAATCGATGGAATCGGAATTGAGAATCATATACTGAGACATATATTGAGAATCATATCTATTTGAAAGAATAGGAATTGAAAAAAAGTGGAATCGACTCATCCCTACTAAATACCCTAACTGAAATCTCACTGAAATTTGCTAATTGTGATCAGAAAAATTAATGCAACTCTTGAAAGGCCTGAGTGAAATCTCCTGTTCATAACCATTGCTCAAGTTGCCTAGAAAATTTAGTATTTTTGAAATAAGAGAAAAATAAATATTTTTGATATTGAAAATGTAAATTTTATGCAAATAAGTAATGGAAAATAAAATCAATTGCACAAGTCTAATTTTACATTCTTTCACATGTCTGATTATCAAATTTCCCCATATCTTGATTGCATTTTCTTTCAAAAAGGCAACATAGGAAACACCACTGATACCCGTGCTTCAAATGGCCCCATTTTTGGCCCTTGAGGCCCAAAGACATTTTTATAACAGCTTATAGCTCAAGCTAGCATACATACTAAAATAATGCAAAATTTCAGGTCAATTGGTTCTGTAGTTTTGGAGGAGAAGAGTAATGAACATACAGGCACCACTCCATTTTTATATATAGCGTAGACAAGCCAAAAAAGAGTAGGAAAGATTCTATTGTTGAAATCAGAGAAAAATTAAAAATTTTTGCATTAAAAACGTGTTTTTCAAGCAAATACACAACATAATCCATTGTAAAAATTAAATTGTACATACTTTCAGCCATTGGATATTGAAAGTTTCCACACTATATTTTGATTACAGTTATTTTAAAAAGCAAAATATGAAACCTCTGCACTGATTCCAACACTTTGAAGGGGTCCATTTTTTTAGGTCCTAAGGTTATAAGTCCCTGAGGAATTTTTACGAAACTATATAGCTCAAGTTAGATTATATGCCATAACTATGCAGAGTTTCAGGTCAACAGATTCGCTAGTTTTTGAGGGGGGGAGTAACGAATATAGAGGCAACACTCCATTTTTATACATGGAGTAGATAAGCCATTAAAAGGCCGGTCCAATATATTCTGTTCAAAAGTATTCCTCCGGTACAATTTTCATCAACTCCATACATTTTCAAAATTTATAAATTCCTCCCAAACTGTCCATGATGCATAAAACACAAGGACATTTCCAGAAAATGAGTGTATGGTTGGGATGATGTAGGCATAGGTGTGAGTGGCATAAAAAACACATTTAATAACATTCAGCTGAAGCATTTATCATAAAAGAGATGTCAATAGACAAAGTCACTAAAAATTTTTGCACCTAGAGTCTAGTATGAAGGTTGTGCATATCAGTGTTTCTCTATCAGTCCTACACTCTGGCTGGCCATAAAAAATGAAAGCTATTACACTGGTACTCGTAGCATACTGACAGAATCCTACTGCCTGAAAGCAGATGAAAATGCACATACTAAATGACAATCACTTACCTGTCAACCTTTCCTTCTACATTGAGGCTAGCATTCTGCAGTCTTTCTTCTGCTGATACTAGACTAGCATTGACCTTTTTCACTATAAGAAATTAGGAAGACATTAAGACACAGACAGGAATAATATCAAAAGAGCAGATCAAAATGTTGATAGGAATGCAATTTTATGGAAATTATGGAGATTTTACACATGCCAGCAAAACTAACAACCCAGATAATCACTTTACGCTCAACTCTAAAAATGCCGAAACAATCAATGACCATACCCATAACCATGCTTAGACCGACACATCTGTTAAAAGGCAACCACATACACATGATTTAAGAGGGTACACATAGTACGTACGGAGAGAGCCTTGGCATGCCACTACGCAGTCTAGAGAGCTCTCTCCCTCGCTTGTGATTTTGATGAAGCCTCCTGTCAGTAGGCAATCAGGAGATTAAAATGGCCAAAAAAAGAGTATGACACAAGCACTGGCACTATTCAACATGCCCACCAGTACCTGATGTAATACTCATCCTTGGACCACGTATTCCATTCCACTAAACCCTTCAGCCAAAGAAGCCATCCACATTTGGCAAGGGCCCCCTAGTCAAATAAATACCTCATGATACAAAAATGGGAAAAAATAAAAACTACTAAATATGTCCAATTAAGCAGTCAATTCTACTTCCTCATCGATAAACACATCACATGACAAATATTTTGCTAAAATGTCACAACAAAAGTAAATTATCAAACCCTTTGGAGTAGATCATCATAATTATAAATTTTTCCACTTTTAATCTTCTTTATACAACGATACTAGAACTAATATCAATGAGCTAAAATCCAATGTTGCCAAACCCTCGAGGAAAATTAAAACTACACCTCTTGATGTGGAGGTGAAATTTGGATGCATTTGCCAATAGATCGTGGAGGTAACATAAATTTTTGGTATTCTATTTTGGCGAGATATCAAACCATAAGTAATGGCTAAGGCAATAATTTTGAATCATGTGGCATTGATGGCAGGTTATCGAGGGTCTAAAGAATCAAAAATTACTTTTCCCTAAAACCAAAAGCATAATTTTACCCTTCCTTGCCCAATCCAAGCAAGGTCATTACTTTCTTGGTCAAAAAAAAGCATTTCAAGAACAGTCCTATGGAGAAAAGTCACATTTAAGTGAGTTCAAATACGCAAATGTGAGAACTTGACACCGCATAGGAATGCTTAAAAAAATGAACAATAAATCATTGGAGTTTGATTTATCACATTAATCTACCACAAGAACTTATCAAGGAAGATTTTTAACAATACATGTCCAAAATTCCTATCCTCAAATGAAGGGCATTCGAGGAACATTGAAGAAATCTGCATGTATTTGCAAGACATGGAATCATTAAGTTATCAGTTATTATTATTTAGAACATCTTTAACACTAAAACTGCCGAGGGGTCATTTTGACCCCATCAACTCTGGTTCATTGAATGCTGCTCTTAGTGTTTTTTTTTTAATAGGACCGTTATATGTGTATGACACATCTTTTTTGAGACTTATCAAATGGCTGTTGAAATAAAAATATATATAATTTTTTTTCCTGAGATACAGGCCCATAACCCCTCGGACCGCCAAGGGGTCAAATTGACCCCTCAGTCTTAATATCTTTTCTTGCCTCTTATTGCCTAAAGTAAAGGTCATTTTTTTTGTTTTATTTAGTAATGCTTCCTCTTTTCATTGCATTACTCCCTACTATGTTCGTCTGAGAGATTGATCCGCAGTGGGATAGGCACTAGCTTGTCTCCACCGCCGAGGCCTGTAGCACATTGTCGAACATGTCTCCTTTCCGCTCGCTGCCTCTCCCCTCTAGTCTTGTACTGAATATCAAAACACCGCTTCTCTTTGCAAGAATCACTTTTTGATGCCCTTTACAGTCGCCTCGGTGAGTCCAGTGACTCCGCGAGAGAAAAAGTCAGAGACACGGAAAACCCCAATGCCTTGTCAGTGCAGTCAAATGTTGTCTCCCTATTACATACCACGTAAGAAAATGCACTACCACGGAGGTAGTGCATTTTTGTAGATGACAGCTGGTTCTAGTCTATTACGGAGCTTGAAGTTTTCATTGCCATATCATACATACGAGGTGCAACTGGTGCGAAAAAATTCAATCTGGATTCTTTGAGGCCGAAAAATTGGGGCTTTCAATTCATGAAGTCAACGATGAGTTGAAACCGATCCCTCGATATTATTAAACTCATTCGCTTTGACAGTAAAATGAGGTCACAAAGACTTCACACTGACAAGTTTGCTCTTGTGTCCTATGTGTGGGATAGGTTCATTGAGAATGTAGAAATTGCTACGTTCCGGGAGAAAATATTACCATACATGAACAGCTTTTCCCCTCCAAAGCCAGGTCCCCATTTACGCAGTATATGCCGTAAAAGCCAGACAAGTATGGGTAGAAATTGTGGTTAGCAGCTAACATGAAAATGTGGTACTTTCTGAACAGACTTCCTTTCCTAGGGAAAGATGCAGAGCATTCGCCAGGAGTTACTCTTGGTGAGCATGTATTTTTGGAATTGTTGGAGCCATGTTTTGGATTGGCAAGAAAGGTAAGGCATATGCAACAAATAATTGCATTTAAGTTCCTCGAACTTAACAGCCCAAAAATCCTGAGAATAAGCAATTCAGTAGATGCAGTATGGAACTGAAGCAGGGCAATGAGGACGCACTAAGTCGCAAAAACAAAAGTAGCCCAACTGCGTGAACTATACGCAGAACACAATGGTATAGTTCACGTGATTTGAAAGTACCAACATTTAAAAAATGATATAATTGAAGATACATATTAATTAAACTAATTTCTGACAATTAAAGTAATTATTCTCTTAAAGTACAATTTACATATCAAAATCTTCTAAATACTGATTATTTTTAAGATTTCCTTAATTCCAAAATTATGAACTAAGTTGTTTTCACAAAAATGCTGAACTCAAGCAGCAGCGAGAAAATGGGTGCTCAACTGTATTCTAAAAAATCACAGCCATTCAATTAAAATCCACTTACAAGGAATCATGAATAACAAAACATTTGAAGAATGGAAATTAATTAATTAATACAAATTTACAAAAATTAAACATGACTGAAAACCACAACTCCAAAACTAGATATTGGCAATAAATTCATGCAGAAAGATTTTTTCAGGGGAATTTGCTAGCCAAGTAATGCAGACAAAATGCGCATCAGGTACGCTGTGTGTCAGTGGTTAAAATATCAAGACATGCAACTGAAATAGTGCGCCCACTAGGTCAGGTGATACAGAATTTTTAAGGACTTATACGTGATAAACCCACTATAAAGTAACCACTTCTAAGTATGTACTATCAAAGATTAATTTAAATGCCCCATACTATACTATCAGAAAGCTTACCTGTAAACACATGCTATCATAAAACTGCTGGTAAATAAAAGGCAGCTAATTCAGTTAAAGGCAGTCAATAATGCACAATTCAGGAGCAATGACTAAAAAAACATCATGATAGCAATAAGTAGACTATTTTAAAAACTAGTGTCTATATTTTATGCCGGTGAGTATAATTCAACCTTTATATAAATAATCACAACAGAAGTAATAATGAAACCCTTAATATCTTAAGTACTACCCTCAGGATTGACATGTCACCATGGGCAGGTTTAAAAAAAATAGTAATGTTAAGACTAAAAAGAACCAAAAAATTACAGGATACATACAATGGTACTGGCAAGAGGGAATGCCCTTAGAATATGCCATAAGAAGGCATCAGAGACATATTTATATTAAGCCTGAATCACACGATCATTTTGGCTATCCCTTTTTCCATCATTTTTTCCACCCCTTTTCGCATAATTTCCAATTGTTTACGACTCTCATTCCACTGAAAGCTGACCGTGGTGTTAGAGTTGCTCTTTGCACTCTGAATGGCGGAGTCAGCGATGTCTCCAGAGACGGAAAGAGGGATGTGCCCAGGGACGGAAAAAGCGATAGGGATCCCTATCGTTGGAGCCATCCCTGACTTAGTTCGCATCACACGATCATTTTCAAGCGATCATTTGAGCTATCATTGGAGCTTAAAAGGGATGGGAAAAATTATCATGTGATTCAGGCTTTATGAAGAAAAAGGAAAAAAAAAACTATTCACTATGTTCAAAAGTGAACATAAAAATTCATAATCTCATATTTGGACTAAAGATCATTCAATCTTTCATACCACAGCTACCATCCAGAGCAACTGAATTCATACCATTTGGCTCTAAAAGAGCATTCTAATTAGCACTTAATAATATGAGCAAGTATACTGACAAATTTCTCTTATAATTATGTTACTCTCTTTCTAATACTAGTAAGGTAACAGTTGGCCAACCAAGCTGAAACAAAATACAAAACGACTGTCAGGATGAGTGAGGTCCTCGCCTGTGAAACCCCACATGGCAATCTGAGTTACAACATTATACTCACAGTTACCACATGAGATTACACAAGCACTCCCCAAAATTGTCTCCCGAATGAAATTCCATTGTATTTAAAATTCCATGAGGCAATGGTTACATAAGCTGAAAACAAGGTCTTGAGAAACCCTTTTAATACAACAGACATCACACTGAATTGAAATTTCATGAGCAAAGATCCTCACACCCCAAGTATATTGCAGTATGAATGAGGTTGTACTGCCAAACAAGTGAGAAAACAGCTTCAACACACAAGATTTGAGTTAATAATTTTACACATTTTTTCCTGAAGATACATCTAAACATTTTTGCATAAAACACATGAAGAAATTACTGAAAAGCACCTTGTGCAAAGATGGCAACATCAGACTTGATAATTAAGGATGCACAAGAATGTGTAAAAAAAAAATCAGTTGTGCTCATTTAACTATCTTTCGTTGTTTCTCAACAGAGAAAGTTGGGATTTTAAGTTTTTTAAGCCAACAAACATTAGATTTTAATCAAGGGAAAACCTAGATCTACTCAGGGCTCTATAAATTCACAAGAAAATGTAAAAATAGATTTAAATGTTTTAAAATACATAAATATTTTTTCATCCATTGATAATGCTAAGGAACTGTGAAATTTAATTTAGTGAAAGCAGGATTTGGATTCGAGATTCAGTATTCTAGAGTCTATAAAACTAGGAGATTCGAATTTATAAATTTTGGATTTCACCCATAACTAAACTTATTTTTTTTTTCAAGTTTACATAATTTGGTAAGAGACAGCTTCCCAGCTTTCCCATTAAAGATATCCAACTGTGACACATGAGTTATTTATTTCTGCCAAAATAAGAGGCCACAATCAGGATGCATATTACATGCCTGTGAATCTAGTTAGCTTGGATACTGATGAAACATTATCAAGTAATCTACATTCATATCCTTGGATTGTGGCAGTATGAGTGAAGCCACCTTGATAATTCAAACCTTGAATTCATGATTAATATGCAATTTTCTACTAGGGTATATGTAGGAACAGAGGCAACCCACAAAGTATCAACTACAGTTCATTATTGGCAAGTCATAAAACCAATTTTTCATGCCTAAGTTGATATGTATTCAATAAAGAGTAGACGAAACTTACACATTCACAAAATTGGACAAAGAAAATTTAACTATAGATACCAGATCGGGATAGGACGAGAAGGAAACCCAACGAATGATGTAATACAATGTCATAGAGACTTAACAAGGAATGATTATTACTAACTGAAAGGAGCTAAAAAAAGATAGAAGATAGGCCACAACCCATAGATGGTTGTAAATTCCCAGGAAGAAGAAGGTTTTCTACTTGATGGAAATTTAATAGATGCAGTAATAAAAGGACAAAAAATGAGAATTTTCAGCAACTATTTACAAAATTAACTAGGATGAAAGCATAAGGAAATCCTACAACCATAGAATAAACAAGACCCAGCAAGGAACCAGCAATTATTTCAGTTTTCAATCAATGGCAGAAATAATGTCAAAATAAAGTATGGTGACGTAATAAACAAGGATTAGATGCTTGAGGAAGAAGGCTGGGCCATTTCATGTGATTATGTATTTATAGTAAAGAGTAAGCTAAGAGGATAATAAGTTTCTTTCTTAGGACTGATATTGGCATATATCCACAAAAGTTTCCTACACAACTGTCCAAAATACTCACGAGTAAAAAGGCATGTTAATGCAGAGTTAGCCAAGTATTTTTACTGTTTCCACTTCTCCATGGATAGACATGGCTCCCTCATTACTGTGAATGCAACAAATTGATACACACTTGTGAGTCTTGTGCAGTGTTTTGCTCCTAGGTGACTGACTCTAAGCCAGATGAAGAGCTGGTTCTTTTTAAAGTAATATCGCAAACTCATGCAATGGGACAAGGTTGCGCACTGTCTCCCCTAATTTTTAATGTTTACATCGAGAAAGTCATTAATGAAATCAAAGAGAAGGCTTCAGGAGTGAATATCCACTGGGAAAAATTAGCGAGATATGATTCGCGGATGACATAGCAGTCATAACAGAGACTGAAGAGGATTTGAAGAAGATTCTAGAAACCATGGGGAGGACACAGATATTGGCCAAATATCAGCTGAAGGTCAATAAAAAGAAAATAAAGATAATAGTATGCAGGAGGAAAGAAGAGACCAAGAACAATGTTAAACTAGGAAAAGAAAAACTTGAGGAGGTGAAAGAGTGCTGTAAGCCTGGGAAGCCGAGTTCCCAGCGATGGACGAAGCAAGAAAGAAATAAGTGCATAGAATAGACCATGCAAAGAGGGCATTCTACCAAAAGAAGAATCTAATTACAGTTGGAAACACAAGCACAGAAGTATGGAAACAATTTATCAGAACTTACATCAGGAGCATATTTCTTTATAGCAGTGAGACATGGATGATGACTGCTGCAGAGAAGAAAAGGGTGGAAGCATTTGAAATGTGGTGCTACAGAAGAATGATGAAAATTAAATGGATAGACTGAGTGAGAAACAAGGAAGTCCTCAGAAGAGAGGGAGAAAAGAGTAGTCTTCTGAAAACCCTGAGAAGATGATGGGACAACTTTATCTGCCACATCATGAGATGAATACAATTGTTAAGGGACAGGTCAATGGGAGGAATGGCAGAGGAAGGCCTCGTTTGAGATATATTCAGAACAAGTGACGGAAGATATGCAAGGGAAGAAATACGTAAATATGAAAAGATTAGCTGAGAGGGGAATTGAGTGGAGGGGTGCATCAACATAGTATGCAGTGCGTAAATATAAAATGACACTCGCCATGGATAGATTCAGAGCCATGTATACTGGTTTCAATTAGCATCCTACAATGTGAAATTATTTTATGTATTTATCATCATGATACTTATATTGCATGTGAACTTAAACATATATTTTTTATTCATCCTTAAATCACTGGTATATCTTCGAAGAGCTCATGAAACTAACTCAATCCTGTTTCCACCCTTCCCCTGAACTACAAACTTGATGGGTTCATACATACAGCTGACCCCTAGAGTTGGACTGGCAGGGGTAATATAAATTTACTTCTATGAGGATCAACCATGCCGGATACCTTGAAGGATACAGCCAAACATAGCTCTCACGCTGGTGTCACGTTAAAATAACCATCACTGGTTGGGAAGCCTCAACCAGTTAATTTATTTCACCTAAAGATAGGAGTAATTGACAGATAATTGAATGTTGAAAAGTATGGCACTCCATCCACTACTGTAGGAGCTATACCAAGCAGTTGGGGATGCATGGCCCCAGTGGTCATCATCTCACAAAATCCTTATGCATCATCATGAGTAGCAAATTCAAGGAAGAGGAGAGACAGGAAGACGAAAAATAAGTGGAAAGCAGCCGTCAATACAAGAAGTTACAACTTGAGGACAATGATGATGGCAGGGAAGCTAGAAAATATTTAACAGCCCCTGAGGTGAAGACAAACGAATAATACCGGGAGATGTCAATAAGATTATATCAGAGTAAGGCAGAGGTTGAGAAGAATCCTTGAAAAACATGAACAGCTCATGGAAGCATCGGAGGGGAAGAAAGGAAGGGTATTCCAGAAGCATATGCGAAGGAAAGAAAATGGGAGAAATGGAGTGAGATGAGAGAGAATAAATGTAGAAAGAAAGTGACAAAGAAACAGAAGTAGCAACAAATACGAGAGAGATTATCAAGCAATGAGTCAGCAAAAACATTACCATGAAAAAAAAGGACGGAAGGAGGAGAAAACTTTTAAGTAATGGTCCACTAATATTTTTATTGTTTACGACCATTACTTAAAAGTTTTTGATTTCTGATATGGAGAGGTTCCACAAAGTGAAGCCTGAATTTATTAGTGATAGGAGGAGAAAAAATATCGACTATGAAATATTCAGATTGAGGAGTATAGAATTTACTAAATAACTCTGGTGAGCTACAAACTGAGCTAAGGAAAACTGGAGGACACTATAACAATACCAGGAAACACATCACATTCTTGGGTATAAGGCTAAGGTCTACATGCTATCTCCTGAGGCATCTTTACTATTCAACTAATAGGAATTTTGTTGATGAATACATATTACTTGGAATTCCACTCAATCCTTATTCATATAATTTCACTCTGGGGTTCATTACATTTATCGCAAAACATGTCCATCTGCAAAAAAGAGCAGTTAAAACCGTTGCCATTAAACCACCATCACTGACAATTTTTCAACCACTAAAATTACTTCCTCTTCCCTAACTTCATACATAGTCTTATCAATAGCTTCATGCTAAACAAGGGTAACCAAGAATATCACACCAGAGCATTATATATACATATTACAACCTTGTCCAAACCAAATTGTTGAGGTTGGCCCTGAAGAAGTGGGTATCAAATTCTAAAGCAATTTATCATTAACAATCAAATAATGAAAAAGTGCGGATAGCTTAAGAATAAAATTGAGGGAAAACTTGGAAAATAAAATATATCATTCAGGGCAAGACTTCATAAATGTCACGTCACAATTTGCATTGTGCAATTTTTGTAAAGCGTGTAACAAAACCAAAATCCTACCTTCTTCCACACCTGAGACATATGCCACTGAACTGTGCATTACATGTACATATAGTGGTATGACCATTACACATATAATATCTATTATGATCATTGTACACAGCAAAATTCTCTTTCTCATGCATCCACCTTATACCATATTGGAATTGTGTTTTGCTTATAGATTGCAGGGCAAATGAAGTATTCCACATGGTCAACTTGATGAGAGATTCAGCACACATCATGAGGATAAGAAACCAATGACTAACCTCTAACTTTTGGCTCCTTCACTGTAGCAAGGCATATCTGTGCCTGTGGTGAATACGATAATTTAAGCACTAACACTTTAAGGCCTTCACCAGAACATCAATTAAATCTAACAACTTTTATTGGGCAAATCAACCAAGTGGTTATGCAGCACACAGAAAATAATGATGTTTTGCCAAGATAGCAAACTGTTGCTTCTATGTGAAAGACTCAACATAGTCAGCCGTTGACAGTCAAGTTCTTTAAAAAACCTTTACTACGTCCCATGTGCATTCACATGTTGTAGAAGCACAGAGGTCTTTTCACCACTAGAGCCCAACTCCTTGAGAGCACACTCAAGAGGTTGAAGGATGACTCAAATTGTCATGAGAGAAAACATAGGAGAAAGTTTTATATTTGGACAAAAGGTACACATTTAGATGATTAAGGCTGATAACTTTAGACTAGTTTTTCATTAGAAAATTTTCAGGTATCTCTAAAAAACATTACGGGGGTAAAAACATTAAACTTAGAGCAATTATCCTATAACAGCAAATTCTATTAAACTGTTATTAGATAGTAAAGTTTGTGACTCATAACACAACTAATGGCATTCAGAAAGAAACTACCACCAAACTTTCACTAAAAATGAAGCAGAATGTACTTTGCTAAAATGACAGGTGACATACCCTTAAAAACCTGAAAAATTCAACATCTACTGTCACTATAACAGATAATTAAGAAAATATACATGAATATTTCCACATTTTTTCCTTGAAATTGCATAAAAAATACAAGGGTGATGAAAGTTCTGTGCTGAATAACTTGCAACCCCACAATAAGCTTGCTTTTTATATCAGCAGAAATGCTAGCCAAAAGCCTCATATCAGCAAGCATCCTGGGTTTTTAATCTTATCACCCCAGATTTACCAGCTGATATTTGACCATGAAACCAGCTTTGCCAGCTACACCTAAAAGCCAGAAGGGAATGAAACCACTTCCTAATGGAGAATTGAGTAAATGAGGTTACTATCAAATACTTGCAAGTCAAAGATGGCAAACAAAACTTTAGGAATATGTACACCATTACTATTTACATCTAAGAAACAAGTGATAATCATATCATAACAATATTGTTTAGCAAACACATGCCTTGACCCATACTTGGAAGACACAGTAATTATGTAAGCCACAGACGTTATTCTAGTGCTCGCATGATCATCCCTGACATTAATGCATATTTTTAAGCATGCTTCGAGACAGCAGTGACATTTTACACATGCACAAATATTCAAGTATCACTATATGAACAAAATAAGTTAGGATTAATAATCACAGGTAAATTGCATATTTGTAGCATCACAAAATGAAAGTAACAAGCCATGTGATCACTTTGCTCTCAGGACTTCAAGGAACTACACATGGGCAATTTTCATTCAAGGAATCAGCATGCAAACTATTTTATTTAAAAGAATATTAACTTAATGTTAGATAACTATTAATTGTAAGCTTAATACATTTTGAATGAATAAACAAACCTTCCAGTGACTTGTTAACAATAAAAAATTTCCCAATAAAACTCCAAAAGGAGTATAAATGTAATCCAAGTGTAGGTTACAAATAGCATAACAAGAACATCAGGTGCCATTGTAAGAGATTAAAATTTAAAAACAGAAAAAAGAAAGAAACAGATAAAGAGAGGAAGGAAAAAAACGCCTCGTTTATAACCACATGGTAGCCCATGGCTTCACCTCACTTTGATGACACATAACTACTGCAGAGGGGTCCTTAAATTGCACTTGTAGACAATGAGTGCCAATAGTTCACAGGCAGTATATTTTATCCAGATCTATGTATGTAATACCCTGAAGATCACAGGTAGTGTACGTGGCAGGAGGGAGGGGTAACGGAAGAGGAATATTGAGGAAAAGTACATCGTGTCTGGAGGGATTAGTGTCACAGTATTCATCTATTAGTCAGCGTATGTCCCTAATTTGTTGCTTCAATCAATTATAGAGACATTGTATACAGTTTACCATCAATCTATCCTCGGAAATCAATTGATGTAAATGTTGAATACCAATTGCCTTTGAGAAGTAGCCGATTTCAGTATAAGTCAAGGTTTCCTTTTCAGGCCAAACATATCAACTAAAATCTGTGACTTGATTACCAGTCAAGGTGAAACAAATTACTCAATGTATCCTATATTCCAGATTCAGAAAACAATATATTTATGGTGCATGAATGAATAATGAAGCAAGAACGATAGACATTGAAAAAAAGATGAAAAACTTACAATAAATTTGTATTTCTGACTGATGTACAATAAACTTATCGATAATACATATATTTATCAGTCACTAAATCAGCCGTGTAGGTATTGACAGCATCCATCTAAGCAACTGCCAGGGTTGTTGCATGACGAGGGAGATATATAATCGTTTTCATCATGATTGTTGGGATCATCTTCCACACCATTGACTATTGTGTGACAGTTAGTAGCACTGAAGGAACAACAATCATTCTGTGACTAGAAAGGTGATATATGCTTGTGGCATAAAGTGTTACCATCAAATTAAGTACATATTAACTCCAGAGAGCGATTTTCTGTATGTTCTGATATCCTAATTATAATAGAGACGATGGACAGTAAGATAGATGGATTCTGCAAAATGGTTTCATGCAAAAGATATGATGAAATATTGACCCCAAAAAAGTCATCAAGTTAGGTTTTCAGAGGCAAAAAAGGTACAAACTTCAGGACTTTTACTTGAGTACCTTAAGTGACTTTTAGCTGTGTGTGTAAACCCCAAGTCTCTATGTAGCAGCTCCAAAGAGTCATTTAATCAGCCATATCTCTCTCCAAGTAAAAAACATATTAAGGTGACATGGTGAAGAAATTCCACAGTAATGGAAGTACTCGCACTCGCAGTTTTTCCAGAAAAAAATGACTAAATAATACCAACTATGTACAGGCAGTCCCCAAGTTACGTATGTCTCGACTTAAGTAAATCCGTACTTACGTAAGTGGTAACCTTATATGAAGAGATTCCATTAATTTTGAACACGACCACAGAAAAGTAAAATGTTTGCTCGGAAACCTACTGACAGAGAAAATATCTAATGGTTATCAAGTTTCTAATGTGATACAAAACAAATTGGCCCATTTTTATCATTCGTCTAAGGAAATTTCATTAATGTCCATTAATTTTTGTAGCAAAATTGCTTAAAAATCTTATATCTTCTACCCAAGTCACCAATCAACGCGACAATTTACAGTCCTAGCGATAGAAGTGGTTGCGCTCACTCCATTACGTATCGTATAGCTTGCTACGCATCATACAGACCTGAAACCTTAACTCCGACTTTCGTCTATTTTAAAAATGTACCCCTAAGTTTGGTCATGCCCGTATGTGGCTTTAAAAGAAAATGAAATTCTAACAGAATTCTTTATTGCGGAAAAGACTTGGTTAGTATCCACGGGATGAAAATTGGCCCACGGTAACAGCCCACGGTAAGGCGGCAGTCAGTTGTGCAACGGAGTATGACTTATTGCTAAGAAATTTACTCGTATTTCCTCGAACCACGAACATCTACCTACATCCCCTTGAACTCTTAAATCGGATTGCAATGAGAAGCCATCATCATCCTCCATATTATTTTTATAGAAATTGACTAGAAATAACTTTTTCGAACCTGGCCATAGGAAAGTCACAGCGATCAGAGACTTACCCGTGATTTTCGAAGGAAATACTATGTAAGAGGTAATGTTATATCTCGGAGGCTATGGGCTAATGCATCATTCTGTAGTTTAAAGTATATTATTATAATGTTGTTCATATTTTGCTTGAAAAAAAACGTTCGCGTCCGCCACTTACAGTGCCGGACTTGGGGGGCCTGTGGGCAGAGCAAGCAACGGGGTCCGTCGAGGGGAATAGGGGGAGGGAGTCGCAAGAGAAGAGAGGGGAAAAACTCTCGGGGCCCATAGGCAACAGCCTACTTTGCCTTATTGTTAATCCAGCCCTGTCCCGTCGGCTGCAAACGATGCAAAAATGTATTCAACTCGGGCAACCAAAGATGTCTTGTTTGATTGGTACATTGTAACGTAGGGCACGATAGCACTGGCAAAATCCATTCAGTCATTTTCTGGAACTGGAAGTTGAGAACTGGATTTGTGAAAAATTTTAACAGTGCATTGTTTTGGATCCTCCGACAATGGCTGATAAGCGTTGAAGTGAGAGTAAGCCAGGTGCTTCTAAAAGGCTACGTACAATCACCTTAGAAGAAAAAATTGATATCGTGAAGAAATATGAAAGCAGGCTAACGATATCGAACATATCACGTATTCTAAACATGGCCGTGTCAACTATCAACACAATTGTGAAAGACAAGGAACGAATAAAAGGAAATGTAAAAGGTTCTGCTTGTATGAGATCCACCATCATTACCAAGCAACGCAATTGTCTTCTGGCCGAAATGGAAAAATTAGTGACGGTGTGGATGGAGGAGCAGCATCGAAGAGTTACTCCGCTTAGCCTTATGACGATTCAACGTAAGGCCATAAGTCTCTATGAACTGTTGAAGAATCAGAAAGGAGAGGCGGGTGGAAGTTTTGCCGGAATTGATGGGTAGTTCAATCGATTTAAAAATCGTTGGAATTTGCATAATGTAAAATAATGTGGTGAGGCAGCCAGTGGTGATATAGAGGCAGCAGAAAATTTTCCACAAGTCCTTGAAAAAATAATTGAGGAGGGTGGCTATTTACCAGAACAGGTGTTTAATTTCGACGAAACGGGGCTTTTTTTTTTTAAAAGAATGCCTCATCGTACATTTATTTCGAAAGAAGTAAAGTCCGCACGTAGCTTTAAGACAGCAAAAGATCGCCTGACACTCTTGCTTGGAGTAAACGCGATTGGAGATTCATTCGGAAAAGCCGCGAGCATTAAAAAATGTTGATAAAGCCTCTCTTTCAGTCATCTGGAAATCAAACCCAAAAGCTTGGGTTACATCTGCCTCATTTTGGGCTTGTATTGCAACCATTTTCTACCAGAGGTGAAGAAGTACAGCCTTAAGAAAAAAATTCAATTTAAAATCCTGCTGATACTTGATAATGCACCCGGCCATCCTCCACACTTGGACAATTTAAATAAATTTCTAAAGGTGAGTTTTCTGCCCCAAAATACAACGTCCCTTCTACAACCAATGGATCAGGGAGTCATAGCATCCTTCAAGGCTTATCACTTACGGAAGACATTTGCTGATGCCATTGCTGTTACAGATAGAGATGATGGAATGACACTTAGGGGAGTTTTGGAAGGGCTACAATGTGTATCACTCAGTAAAAAACATAGCATCATCCTGGGAAGAGGTATCGAGGAAAAATATGAATGGTGTTTGGAAAAAACTTTGCCCCGGTCTCGTGCATTTCGAGGGATTTATGGCGAATGAAGTAGACAAAGTCATTGACCGAGTTGTTGATCTTGTGCATGTTCTTGACCTTGAAGTGGAGGCGGAAGACGTAGAGGAGCTGTTGGATTCGCCCGAGGAATGGACAAACGAAGATCTGATCGAGTTGGGCGCACGTAGGACAGAAGAAGGGGGTGAAGATGATGATGGGGGATCTGAAAATGATGTGTGTGGACAACCAAAATGCTTTACGGCCAAAGGATTGTCTGAGGTTTTCGAGCATATTAATTCAGCAGTGGAAAAACTTGAACAAATGGATTCTAACGTCGATAGGTTCGCGAAGGTCAGTAGGGCACTTCAAGATGCCATGTCTAGCTACGAAGAAATATATCGTGAAAAAAGGAAGGCATCCATACAAACATCTCTGCACAGCTTCTTCACGAAAGTTGACTCTACATCAACCTCATCAGCAGCTGACGCCAAAGGTGACGTCACCGTGCAGCCTTCGACATCGCAGTGAGAGAATAAAAATGTGTCTGTGTGATTGAAAGATTGAGTGTGTGTGCGTGTGAATGTAAGCATTGATATGGACATTTCAGTGATTTACGGGCATTTTTTGTGTGTAATTTTCTCAGAATCCTCGACACCCCTCTACGAGTATGAACTGTGACAGTGAAACCACCAGATCAATCAATCAACGCAAAATATAAAAGGCAGATGATATAATGATTAAAGGTTGGTAAATTATGCATTATATGGCTCCTGCGATCATAGAATAACATAATAAATCAATATTAGAATTCAGTTTAGTTATGTAGCATTAAGATACCGTAATTTCCTGAATCCACGCGATCGGTCAATACGAGGATTGATATTACGCATTTTGATTAGCAATTCATGAGATGCAACTTTCAGGCGATATTAATGTTTATT
Source organism: Ceriagrion tenellum (assembly GCA_963169105.1). NCBI lineage: Eukaryota > Metazoa > Arthropoda > Insecta > Odonata > Coenagrionidae > Ceriagrion > Ceriagrion tenellum. Next base: position 134,790,596 of record OY720641.1, on the reverse strand, counting down.
GATTCTATAATAAATTAAGAATACGCGTAAGAGTTCATGAATGTTGCAGTGAATTGAATGAAACTTTGCCGAGAAGTTACCGCACATTTCTCCGCCGTATTATTGTACTAGTATGAACTATGTACTATGAACTAACACTCCACTTATATATGCCTTAAAAAGTAGATTACCTATTTATGTAATTTGTGAGAGGTATACGACGTGTTCTATACATTCATGTAATATCCTCAGAACAAATAAAAGTATGTAAGTATACATTTTCATGATTCAATGGAAGTTCACCCAAAATGCACTTTAAGCCATGCCCACATAAATAAAAATGTGTGCTACATGCATTCGCCAATATTTTCAGTGCAAATCAAAAATTATTTTCACACAAATATTTACATCATTCGGTGTGTGTCTGTGCTCAATTCGGGTTGCAAGAGTAGACAGACGAGCAAAAGAATTCACATCAAGAACCTGAACGTAGCACAAATTCATTATTGTTTGTCCAAAATACTGACCCTCTGGATTGTGTGCATGGAATTTGGAATAAATTCTTGTGTGTATAGTCACGTCTACATTTTCACTAATTCCCACACATGTACCAAACTTTATGTTGCGTGCTGTACTCGCAGCAAATTTTTCTAGGTATGGACATGGCTTCAGAGATACAACGGAATTGATGCCTTAAATTCCAAGGATTGATATTGAACAATTTTATGACGGATGATGAAGAGTTTACAGTGACTAGTGCATAACCACCAGAACAACTGGGGTTCAATTTTTTTTGGAAGGATTCGAGAGATTCTCAAATCCATGGATTCAATAAGATTCAATTGAATCCTGATCAGATCACAAGTTTCAACGCTACTACATCATTCTCATGTCCTCAACTTGAAGATGATTGAAACACTGAAACTAATTGGTATGGTATGTTTTTATTGGTGGAAAACTGCAAGTGTTTTGTTTGTGTAATTATGGAATTGTTTCACCATGCCACCATGGGATGTTTTTCATAAGGAGGGAGAAGGGCGATAAAAGGACTATGTGTCTCACTGCATACTCAAGACTTTTCAATGAAGCGTGAGACTTTATTTCTCATCATTATCCTTGGTGATCAGCAAGTCACAGGAAGCAAGGAAGCCTATTGAAGCTGTAGAACAATGGCGCAAACCCTCTGGCTTTCACACCCGCCTACCAGTCAGCCACCATTTTCACCCCCTCTTCCTCGCTAATTAGCATGGCCACTTGCCTGAGTGAGAACTCCAAGAATGAGTTAAGTACAGCACATGAAGTAGTGCACTTTTTGTAGCCTGAAGAAAGAAATGTTTTGAGGCACGCACACTTAAGTGGCACTTAACAGTGGTACAAAACTTAAGTGGACTTGGTACCAAACACATGGTAAGATTAGCTAATATACATGTACTCAGACATTTTTGGTGCCTGTTATAGTCACAGAATGATAGAAGATCAAATAGATCCAGAGGTTCACTCAGAAGGAAGTCTTATACACAGGTGGCTTCTCAAGAAATTTGATGAAAACTCTTGAAAAGAAGAAGTGAACTCATTGAACACGTTCTATGAGAGAAATGAAAGGGGAGAACGTTAGACCTAGAATTGATTAGAGAAGATCAGGGATTAAATTTTAAGGGATGTCAAAATGAATTTTCATACAAGAATGAAATGGTCAGGTAACAAGAGAGTGGTCCCTAACCAATTTTCGGACCAATGAATGCTAAAGAATGAATGAGGATAAAATTTAAAGAGACCAAAATACATGCCTGTAACAATAGAATTCTATGGGTAAAATGAATGAGGTTTTAATTTTTGACAAGTGCAGCGTGGGATCACCGAATGATGCAGTAGTTTAGTGAGCCATCAAAAGGGTGTCATTTTCTCCCTCTGTCATGGCCTCCAGAGCTAATGGGAGCCCTGGGCTGGAATACGCAGGCTATGATGATTATAAGTTTGTGAGTTAGGAAAGAAATGCAAAATTCAGGGAGGATGAATTTTTTTCCTTAAGAGGCAATGAAAATCATGGAAAAGTTTCTCCTTAACCTTATCTCACTTACAATGGACCTAATTAGATGCTTACAATTACAGCCACCAGATGTGACAGAGTTAATGATTTAGTCATTAATGGAAAAAACAGATCAAAAAGGTAGATCTGTGAATTTAATAATTTGAGTAAGATTAGAAATGAGAACTGGTTTATTTACTCTTTAAATATCATGCTTAGCTTATCAGAGAGCAATATCTTTAGAAATTGACCCAGGAATTGTCTTCATAATAATGAACAGCAGACAAGAAAAAAACTACTCCATAAATATATTCATTGCTCACTAGTATTTGCAAACCACAAGTTGAAAAATTCAATTCCATTACAGAAAAAAAAACACTTTCTTTTTGGACTGATGAATTGCAAGGAGAGCTCATCTTCTGCATGTTAGTACTCGGGTACTGTTGAAAGTTTCCCAGAACTTTGATATGCTTCGGGAAATAAAATGTGAATGAGGGACAATGTGAGATTTCTCAACAGAGAATATGTAACAAGTGGCATTTTAAAATCAATTGGATATTCCTTACACTTTAAAAATAAAATGGCATGAAAGAGAAATAAAAGGTGATGAGTTCTCCTTGTCATTTCATCGATGACTGTATTATTCAAACAAGAAATGATATAATAATACTTACATTCTGTTTTCAGGGAAGTAATAATTTCAGATTTTTTATCGGCTTGTTCACTCAGCCTTGCTGCAGCACTAAGTCCTTCTTTGGCTTGAAGGAGCTGCTCCTGAAAGTTGTTTCAATGAATGCTTAGAACACACAATTTAGCAGCCCAATTTAAAGAAGCAGAAGCTATGACATAGTAAAAACAAATCCCAAAATGCTTATTCCTACCCAGATGATGGGAATACAGTGCCTGCATGAATAGACACTGTTTTTGCATCATTTTGAACCATCCCTCAGCTTAAAATTAAGCAATAAAATTTAATATGCAGTACAAGCCATGCAATTGTATAACTCTTATTCACTTAGCATTTCCTGATACTTGACCACTTCCACAATGTGTTTGTCACACTGAATTAGATAGGTTTTTATTTACTTTAAACTGTACTTGGATTGCTCTTTTTCTGATACCATAGTCCAATAACTTAAAATGTAACACATAATAATATTTACTACAAGCTAATATAAAACATAATCTTGTACCATTTATTTCCACAAGCATTTAAACAAACCTGTATGAAAAATACAAAATAATGTGTCTATTATAATGCCTACAAAAATCTTTGATGCATTTGCGAAGAGCCAATTTAAGGTAAAAGTTACTTCTTAGCAACGACCATCCATATCCCAAACCTCAGGCCCATTATGCCTGTAGGATCATTAGAAGTATAGTCACAATTAGTATGCTAACTAAGGATTCCTTTATATTTATCAAAAATTATGAGTTTACATTCATCAGAAAAACTAATGTGAACTAGTAAATATGCCACCAAAGAGTCACTTGGTCTCTAAGAGAGAATGCACAACACAAAAACAATAACAGACGAAAAAACCAACCAAACCATGGTAAGAAAGACACATCTACCCCATCGGATTAAATCTCCATGTACACATTTAAAAGCCTCTACCATGGAAGCAGAGCATAGGGCATAACTCGCACTGACCGGTGACCTACACAGACAATGCCACACACAAAAGCCAAGACAACAATCACAAGAAATAGATGAAAGAAGGAACACCTAAGGAACGCTGTGCACATAATCTAATGAATTTTCACCAGTATAAAATAATTGAATTGAATGGTTATAGCATAACACCTGCAATGATAACTCTGTACTCCAATTCAGTGGGAGGTGGAGGGAACTTATCAACAGCAATTTGATTTACATTGGACAAAATTGAAAGACAACCACAAAACAAGACATGACTGTATGATATTTTTTCGAACTTATTTTTTTAGTCCTCAATGGTAACTGGTTCTATCAAATTGTACAATTATTAAACAAAAATTTTATGTCCTATATTATGATCATGTGATGTCCAGCTTGAACTTGGTCTCTTACGCAGGTAGGCAGTAAAAAGCTTAGTTTTTATTTAATGTTTCACAATGGACATATTGAATGTGAAGATCACCTGTCATATAAAAACTTCTTCATTCTTATTACTTGTAAGGCACTGAGGACATAGACATTGCTTTAAATTACACTCTATGATAGAGTTTTCTCCAGGGGCAATGAAAGATGTCACAATGTTGGATACTGTTTCTTTAACTTATCTTCAAGCATTCAAGTATTAGGAGTAAAATTAGACTTCAAAACATGACCCTATTTTTCACATTTTAATCCCTCTTTCTCATCAATTTTTAGCTTAAATGTTTTTATAATTATTATGAATCATAAATTCAGCTATTGAAATGACTGGTAAGTGACCTACAGTAGATCCTTGCAACGGCATAAATTCAAGAGGATGTGAAATGTAGCCTTATATGCAATGACATATTAAGATGCAACTCGATTTCATCATGATTTTCAGTCAGGGTAAGTTGACAGCCATGAAGTATCAACAGGGAAGTATTCTACAGGCTAAAAAGGTTAGAATGAAATACCAAGAAAATAACTGTCAATAAATAGACTCAAATAAAAAACTTGTTGCCTTATGCTGTCTCTCCTAATTAGCAATACCAACTTCTATTCACTTTCATGACACCTATGTTACTCAACTTTTTTTTACCACCATGCATCCTACCCAGAATTTTCTCTTTTGTCATGGTCATCAATATCCATTACCTCTTGTTACAATATGATAAAAGAAAATTATTACATTATTAGAGTCTGAAGATGATAAAATGTTCCAATGATAAAAATTGTTACAGGGTAAAGACACATTTCATGCCCCCTTGCATACGCACTATAACCAGGTACCATTGTATTCACAGTGAGATTCTATAACTAAAAGTATGGAACATGATGACACAGTGCATGACATTAACCATTCTATTTGAGTCTATAAATTGACTGAAAAACTTCCTTGTATTTCATACCTAGCATTCACAATAAGTTACATGCTCCTCAACCTACTGCCACACCTTCAAAACATCCAGACTTACGACACAATTTTCCCATGAAATAATTTGTTATTGGGTAAAGGCACATTTCATGCACCCTTGCATTTGCATTCAAACAAGGTGCAACATTATCATCACAGGAGAGATCACATGAGATCCATTCATAACAAAACACAAAAAAAACACAATGACATTTCCTTTTAAAACTACAACCACACAATTAACAACAGAAAATAGAATCCATATTTGGCAATGGGAAAAATATACCTTTAGAGACTCTATCTCTTCCGATAAATCACAGCACTTCTTTTCCAAGGATGAAATTTCCACTCCCATCTTATCCTTAACAACAGATATCTCCCTGTCTTTATCTGCAACATAAAGGTTTGGCTTAAGAAATTAAAAATTATTGATCAATATCTACAAACCTATGTTGGTCAATTTATTAAAACTAGGGATGAGTTGATTCCACTTTTTATCGATTCCGATTATTTTGAATCGATTCTCGATTCCATCGATTCTAATTCCTAATAACAAGTGGGATATTGATATACAAGAAGCTGTTATTTAAATTCCCGTCTTGGCGGAAATAAAATAACAAAGACAAGTCACTCAAAAAGTATATTTATATCCTCAGCTTATTGAGGTAGATAAAAAGTACAAATTGATAGCCCACACCCAAAATTACAGAGACAAATATGACGTGATAAATGAAATTTGATTTAAATATTTATCTATCTGGAATCGGAATTGACTTTAGGCAATCGATTCGCGATACCGATTCTAATCCTGAGAATCAGTGGAATCGAGAATCGATATTTGGATTCGACTCATCCTTAATTAAAACAAATTTGTACATTGCAAAAGACTACAGTGAAATCCCTCATTCATGCTAGAAGACAGAGAAAAAAAAGAGTCAATTGTAGGGAAATTTTAATCGATAGCACTCGATTGAAGGAGGAAGGGAAATTTGCAGGCAATTGAAGTTAATTCATATCCAAATGTTTCTTGATTTTATTTAATTTGAGAGGACAGCACAAAAATCAATTGGCTGGGAAACAACAGCTTTATTGCTCCTAAATTTAAAGTAAACAGGGTGGGCAGGGAAAGGATCCAATGGCAAAAGGATTTTTCTGTTTTACCCCAAGTCTTGGCATCAAGGGTATATATTCATCCTTCAAAATTACTCCAATGCCAGTATTCATAGTATTGTTCCTAGGGGTCACCTGGGTATCCCCTAGCCAGGTAACACCTAGGGGTCCCCTATGCTGAGCGATTCATAAACCTTACCTGGGTAACACCATGCCAGGGGACGCCAAGGTAAGAGATTTGGCAACAATGCTGTGGAAAAATACATATGAACAGTTCCGCTAAATGGATCTCGATGTTTTCGATTCTCATGTTTCACTGTAATCAAGCACACTATAAACAATAATATAATATACTGTTACACGATATTGATGAAAAATGATTGAAGGAATATGAGAGAATATTTATGGTATTTCTTAAATATTTATGTAAAATGAATGGTTAGGAAAACGAGGATGGTTCAATAAGTACCCGTGTCCGTAAACAGAAGACGTTACTATGGAAAGTTGTTGATATTACCGTGTACTGCCATTAGTACAGTAGTATCAATTCGTCCCACGCGGGGGCAGCAGTACTGCATTAGGGGAGCTTTGGGTAAGCTTCATGTCTTACCCAGGAAATCAATGGCCTGGGGGAGGGTTAGGGGATGGCAGTCCCCTGGGTAACGACTATGAACACCATTTCTGAGCCAAGGGATTCCCCCACACCTTGGGGACACCCAGGCAGGGGCGATCCCAGGGGGGGATACTGTAATACATCCCCCCCCCCCAAAAATTTAGGGTTTTACAAAAGTTTTAACAACTAGATGTAGTTATCAAGTACAAAATTGAACACTCCGATCACTGAGATAGTCTCCCCCCTCCCCCTAAATTAAATTCCTGGGATCGCCCCTCCACCCAGGTAACGACTATGAATACGGCCCTAAGGCATCTATGTCCCAAGGCATTTTATGTGTTGGTAACATTGGTTGCAGGCAAGGTCCTAATGTTTTAAATCAATGTGGATTTTAAAGAAGAACTCCAGTCTCCGCATTGGCTCCTCAAAAACCAGTGAGGCAAGTTTTGGCAGGATTCCGTTTTGAAGTCTCGGGTCTTGTGTGGTAGGATATCATAAAAAAGACATGTCGCATCCATAGGCTGAGATAACCTAAATGTTGTATTTTTGATACAAAATGCAAACTACTATAAAAATTGTATTTTAAATATAAACATAAAAACGCTTGGAAAAGTGTATATTTGACACAAAATATAAAAGTAATTTCAAGATACATTTGTCAAAATACAAAATATATTCCTCAAATTATTGAAAAATTAAATGTCCATATTGCTACTGAATGAAAATCAATTAATTTCAATTCTATTAAACTGATTAACAAGGACCAACGGCAATGGCAAAAACTTAGGAATAATGGGAGCAGTTTCCTAAGTGGAAATAAGGCAGATTTCAGGCAGGCTTCAAATAAATCAAATAGGCAGTTTCAGACATTCAGAAAAGAATTTAAGAAATTAATTTGGCCTATCTGAGGCCAGGGCACTAAGATTACCATGGGAAATGGTACCTGGAATATGAGGACGATTATGGCACTGATTGCCAAAGACCAGAATTTTTTCGTATAGGAAGTAATGGATGAAGATAGGCTTTACACTCTCCATAATCTTGATGGATCAAGGTTTTGAAGTGTTGGCATATGTCAGAGAAGGAGCAAAGAGTGTGAGCATTTGTGAGCTTTGCCCACACTTGGTGCAAAGATTCAAGCCATTACCAATGCAAAAATAGCAAAGCCGATATAACGAGGGCAAGTTATTGTGAGTGATTTTTTGAATTTTGTGCAAACTTGATATAGCAGCCTTCTATTGTATACAAATATTAAAAATTGTACAGGAAAATCAAATGTGTCCACAGAACAAAAGATTAGTTTGTGTGTCAGTCACTTGGCAAAGTACAGTAACATTAACTATTCAAGTTTCTGCACACAAAAGCTAAGAGCAAATGCATAAGAAAATCACAGTAAACTTTAGGTTAACTTTGGCCATGACACTAACTAAATACAGTAGAACCTCGATCTATCGTTCTCGCATTGATCTTTTTCCCGCTTCTATCGTTCGCAGTCTTTAGTCCCGAATGTAGCTCCATGCTGATAACGTTAATAATTCCCGCATCCATTGTTCCCCGAAGTATCATTTTACCGCTTCGATTCGCAAGGTCCCCACATCGCAATTCCTGCATTCATTGTTTGAAAAAGACGAAACCAAAAATTTACACCGAAGTAAGATTTTGGGATTTTTGTGGTGCTCCGCAGAGGGAAAGAAGGAGAGGGAGGAGTTAGGTGACGCGCCGCGCAGGATGGATGGGTAGCCCTTGCTGTCCGAGTCTGTTCTTATCTTTATGGCCCAAACTACTTCCTATAGGACAATTGGCATTCCTCCTTTCCTACCCAAACGAGTCCCTACCTCACTCTTTAGCGGCTGCATTCCTTCGCCATGAGCTTCTAACCTTTATTCCTATTATCCTCTCAATGCTCTCTTACCAGTAGTTGTCATACGCTCGCTCTCGGCACCATATCGAGATCTGATATAACCCATGAGGGTAAATATCAACGGATTTCCTTGGTGTTTGTTATCAAATGTAACAGAAAATAACGGACAAACTTCATATAATACTTGTTCTGTAGATTTATGCAGATTAAAAACTATAGCAAAATTAACTGACGTTCCACTACTGCGCCCCTCAGTGGGTGGGGCCCTTTTCTCGGAAAGGGTCGTGAGGGTCAAAGGTCTTCCACCTGCCCTGTCCCTCCCGGCGGAAAACAGGGTCCCCCAATTACCTGTCTCACCCAATTCTTGTATGTAACCAGTGCAATATTTCAAATGATGTGCACCACATGGGCTTAAACGGAGGAGTGGCTGAGGGAAGGGAGGGAGGTGGGGTTTCTCGTCATGTGACTCTCGCAGAACCAACCAGAGGGCAGTGGGCATGGCTTGTAACCTCCGCACTTCAGTCACTGCCTGACCTTCGTCATGGTCACTTCACAGGCCTCTAGTAAGTGCGGCCAAACCCTATGTGTTCTGTGCTCTTTCCTTTTTCTATTTTTTCCGAGTTTAGCCAGTTAAAGTATTTATTTATGTCTATTCGTTTTTCTGAAGTATATATTTCTGAGCCTAAAGCCGAAATTGTTCAAAATAGGTGTTTTAAGACAGCTAAAGCTTACGCAGATGTTTCAACCATTAGTTTGTTGTAGTGGAAGTCCTGCGAGCGTGGGCTAAGTTCCTTCTCGTCCATTGTCTGACGTGGACTTGCATTGCCAGAAATGTATTTTTTTTGTTTTTTAGGCTCCGTGGCCCATCAAAATGATTTATTCTTTTGAAATTGGTGTTCATTTAGTAATGCCAAGCCAAACTCCAACCGCCGATATCTGAATTCCTCATTTCAACCCAATTGCCCGCTAAGTTTTGCCCCACAGAACCAGTTGGGGATAACCTGCTACACCTCTCTTGCTCTATGCCTCGTGGGTTACGCGATTGCTCCAGATAAACAAGAGTACACTTGGTAGCGTCAAGCTCGCTCCATCTTTAACGGGTGGCACTCCTCCATCAGCGGGGCACAATGGAAAGCGCGAAAAAAGATTGCTTCCTCCCCAACAAATTTTAGGCGCGCTTCTCACCCTCAAGGATATATGAAACGAATAAATTTCTATGCATGGATAGGTCGGTGCGCCGGCTTGAGGCTCATCCAATAACATGATAATGGACCTTGTTTATTTACTTTTATCATCCGAGACACCATTGGGATATGTAATGCTAATAAAATGTTTCAAACAGTTAGTAGTCGAACGAAAAATTCTAGATGCAGTAAGTATTTTCATTAAATTTAAAAATTCTCCAGCTTTTAAGAGAAATTCCTTTAAGATTCCCCTATACAGTGAAAAGTTACCATAAAATTCTCGCATTTTCATCTCGTTTTGGCTCCTGGGAAATCTTTTCCCGCATTGTTCGTTTTCTCGCATCCATCGTTTTTTTTGCCCATCCCCTCGAAAAACGATAGATCGAGATTCTACTGTATGATGCGGGGTGATCTCCCATAGTTTTGATTGGAAAAGGATGCATGTAGAGTGAGCTGAAAATATGATAATTGCACATAGGAGAACAAGTTATGGGAATTAGATGTAAAAACTAAGTCCTCACCTTTTTGGAACTGCTCCAACACAGACTGCAGGTTAGTTAAGTCCTTAGCTTGCTGATCCAGCAGCTCTTCTGCAGCAATCAATCTGCTCTTGGATTCATCTCTCTTCTCTTTAAGAGCTCTAATTTGATTTTCTAAGGACTCCACTTGCTGATTTGACCTTACACTGTCACAAATATGTGATAAAACATATTAGTTTTATTAAATAAGAAGCTACAACAGTATCCCCTATCCATACACTTAAGAATCAGTTGTCTATGTAAAATGATAACATTGCATCCAAATTATAGTATTCATTCATAAGGAATTGCAGCTCAGATTTACATCTACTTTCAATGTAAATATGTGCATCAAAGTTTCAGGAAAAAAAGAATTTATCATAGATTACACAATAATGTAAAAATACATTTGGCATTGTTTCAAAATAGAAATTAGGACAAAAAGGAACCAAGATTCACAATTTGGAGAAAACTGAAGTCATATTCGACGTTTGAGAATTGATGAGGAAAAGAGAGTCTGATTCAATAATCTTGAATTTGATCCATACTACTTGTGACCCGAGATCTCCATGGCCAGCAATGACACAGGTTATTGAATTGAAGAATGGTAAACTGCACCAAGAAACATTAACCAAACACCACTACCTTCATCAGGTAACCATTGTGCCAAGATGGTTAAATATCTCCTTAAGTATTGTAATGGGCACAGAAAGCTACTCATATATATTCTTCAAGCTGAGACAGAAAATAAAGAATCATACTCCAAGGGCTTAAGGCTAATGTTGAACCACTCAAAATGGGGCACACTTGAACTTACTGTCATAATTTTCACTATGGATACTCAAGTTTATGCTTTAATTAAAAATAAACCAATAGGCTCATTGCAAAGTGAGTTAAACCAATGTTTTTCTCAGTATATTCAGCATTGATGATATAAGACAATTTTGTACATATTCAATAAACATGTTAGAGCGATTACACTGAAAAATGTCCAAGTTTTTGTCCTTTCCTCTTAGAACTCCTCACTTTAAATGCTTAAGACAAAATTATTTGTTTGATGGTAGCGAATTTTGAAAATATATGATGTGCACAAAATGTTTTTAGTATATTATTTAGACTATTAACTTTTTCAATAACTCAAAGACAAATATCTGCTCTATCATATTCAGCGTGAAGATGCCTTCTCAATTGCTCAAAAAACTGTTGTCAGTTAAATGAATCCTCCAAAAACCCAGAAACCTTGCAGGCACCTAACAAACAACTTGCCACTCAATTAAAGCGAATGAGGCCTGCCGTTCATGTGAGATAAGAGATTCGTTAAATAGGAGACCAAGAATCGCACATGATCATACCTTGCAGATGTATAAGCAGAGGAGGAAGCATGAAGTCTCTCCTCAACCTGAGTGAGCTTGCTCTTAAGTAAAGCAATATGCTCTTCAGCATTCACAGCTTCTTTGGTGTATCTATCTTCCACACCCACAAGGTGCATGCGGAGTCTTTGCAGTTCATCCTGCAGAGCCGTCTCTTTCTCCAGCATCTCAAGAACCTGAAAAGACAAAGTTAATATATTGAATAGGGATGGACCGATACAGATATGAAGTATCGGCCGATACTTATGGTATCGGTAGCATCGGTATCGTCAGTCACGTCAGTGTTTTTCAGATTTTTTCAATTATCAGATTTTTACCACCAATTTGGCCTATTAAATGAGGTGTCGAATTCTACCGCTAGAGTGCTCTGGTACCAAATGCCATCAGCTCAATGTAAGACAGAGTGCGTTTCTTTCCATCACCTTTCTCCACCAAACTTTTTCTTTGAATTTAGTGTTTCGCCCGTGTAATAATGGTTGTTTTGGTAATCTGGTTTCTTAGTTGATTGAGCCAGCTTAAAATGTTTGTGGTGGAATATTGAGTTTGTATTATACCTATAGAACGAAGTAGTATCAGAATTGGTATTGGTATCGGGGGGGAGGAGAATTGGTATGGGAATCGGTATCTGTCCATCCCTAATATTGAAGCATGCACATGAATTAACAAATGAATGAAGGGAAACTGGAGATGTGCAATAAGAGGATGGAATTTTAACAAGCAAGAAACAAAGCCAAAGAATACTGTTGTCAAACATGTGTATTTGCCAACATCTAACCAAGGAGAGGAAGAAGTGGAGGCAACCACGGAAGGCTTGGGAGAAATTGAATGGTTTGCAGTGTGACTTAGTGAAATTGCTTTATGTTGAAATAAATTACTTTGTATATTTCACATAGGCGACTTACATAACGGCTTGGGAGGCTTAATAAGGCTTGGGAGAACTGATGCTAAGCATTAAAGGTGAGGAACATTTGTTGATCATAGGAGATTGGAAAGCACTGATGGGAGAAGAGGTGGAAAAAGAGGTTGCAGAAAGATATGGGCTTGGCGAGAGGAATGAGAGAGGGGATCGGCTGCTTGAATTACGCTCAGCTCTTGATCTTGTGGTGACTAACATTTGGTTCAACCACCAACCTTCAGATGATACACCAGGAGAGTTCCTCATGACATAAGAAAATAATAAATACATTTCATCCTAGTCCAAGAGAGATTTTAGAGCTAGATAAAAGAATGTCGATGTGCCTGTCCAAACATTGATAGTGGTCACAATCTAGTAATGGCCAAACGTCATCTCAAACTCAAGAAATTAGTGCGTAAAGGAGTCAGGAAATGGCAGCTATGTAGGCTTAAGAACAAAGATAACATAATCATTATATCACATAATTTTGCAAAATATTAAGAAGTATCGCATTTCATATTCCACATTACATATTTTTAATTTTGCCATCCATTCACAAGAGCAATTTTTAATCACAAAACAAGCAATAGCCTATATTGCGAGTTTAAAAATACCACATTGCATGATGTTATCATACAAAATATTGTATCAAAGCACATATCAGTAATTGAATATCATCAAACAATAACACATTTTATACAAAATATCACAACTTGCACCACACAATACTGAAAACTGCATTATGTAATGTAGTACATCGTACGATATCACATTTTGAAATGCCGTTTATGAAATGCATTACATTGTACGTCTCTTAATATAGTAACATCGTATAGCATAAAAACATCGCCTTATATCAACTATTGCATGATATTGCTCGCTATTGCATAATATTGTTTATTAACAAAAGATATAGAATAATATCGCATTACGGTTAATCTCATACTTTATACGTTGGGACATCAAGAGGCAATATATACTACATATTGTATGAGAGGTATTGCACTGGTATAGTCCAGTGGAGTAGTCCGCTATGTTGTTTCATCCATTGGCTTTCGAGAGGAGTGGCTTTATGAAGTGCTGTACTCTGAAAGAGAGTACCTCGTTCTGTATTGTCCCTCCAAAGCGGAGCGCCTACTCTTGGATCGCTCTGGCATGGGGTCGCAGTGGAGCAGAGGTGGGCTTTGACCCCTGGTCGATCTAAGTGAGGCATGACCGCACATAGATAATAATCAGGCAGTATTTCCATGCCATACTGCCTCATTAAAATTCACTCTGGAGCCAGGAAATAATCCCATTGTCCAAGAGCCAAAATTATGATGCCTGGAGGAGCTTATACAGGTTTACGTTATAAAATTATATCAAATTCTACTCCACAGCAAAATTTTCACATTCAATACAGGAATATAGTAGGAGCCCTCCTCTAACAGACATAACAAAAAATTTTACATTACACTAAGTTCATATGACAGGATTTAACAGTACTCGAAGAAAACTCGTTGGTCTACAATACACAAATAATAGCAATCAGAATGCCTTTGGTGCTAATGAGCTAAAATTCAGGACAACCCTGCTTTTTCAGGGAGTATGGCAACCCTATCCCTAATAATTGACGTGTTTCAACCAGAGCAAATAAGCATTCACATTTCATTCATTGACCTCACAAACGTTCACTTTTGAAAAATGCTAGTTTTGTTCAAGCAGCACAGCAAATTTTTTGCAAGACCCCCAGTGCTACGTCTGACGTTATAGAGACCTCCATGTATTTGACTTCATTTTACAACTTGGTTTTTACTTCCTCAATATGGTGTTGTGAAGATTTCTTTCATGAATATAGTACTACAGTGCCTTTACAAAGATAAAATCAAATTCCCACTCACCACACCATGTGTTAACTCCGTAAATATTTCATGAGAGTTATCCCAAAACAGAAAGAATTGATGAGAGAAATTTTGAAACTGAGGAAGTCTATATTTGTGGCAAAAGTGTCCTCACGGAAGTACCCTTACAAAAATGTGTATTCATTAATATGACACAATAATGCCAGAAGACCAACCTCATTTTGTAAGTGCTTGTTTCTCTGCTGCTCCTGCCGGTAGCTATCAGCAAGTTGCTCAGACTCCAGCTGCAGATTCTTCAACTTGGCCAGCAGTTGTACGGTGCCGTCATCATCCAGGTCGACACGTTCCTTTTCCCCAGGGGGTGTGGTGGTTCCTTCAATGGGGCCATCCTTGCGACCACTCCCTACATGACTACTCACTAACAACCCAACATTAGGATCACTACCCATTTCCCTTTGCCTCAACTTTTCCATAGACGACATTGCTTCCATCAAACGCTGCCTCTCAGAACGCAATGATGAAACTTCTCTCGCCTTGTCACCGACAACACACATAATCCTCTCTCTTTCCATCTCCAAGGATTTTATTTTATCCAAGTAGTCAAAAATGCACTGGTCCTTTTCCTGTAAGTTCCTCCTGACGGTAGATATTTCCTCATTCAGTTCTTTTAACTGCACTTCTTGCATGCCAACTCTAGTTATAGCCTCATCCTTCAGCCTACGTTCTAAATCAGCTTCCTCCTTAACAGCAGCCAGCTCCCTTTCCACTTCTACAATTCTGCCACTGAATTCATCCTGGGACATCATTTCTTGATTCATACTTTGCTCCATAATACGAAATCTATCCTCAAGGTTGGCAAATTTGTTCAGGGCCTCATCTTTGAGCTGGACTTCAGATATCACACTACACTCCAAATCTTCAATTCTTTTCTTAGCTTCTTTAGCTTCTCTGAGAGCTTCATCTTTCAGTTTACCCTCAAGATCAAGGTTAGTTTGCAACAATGTCACTTTCCCTTCAAGACTTGTGACTAGCTTTGAAAGTTCCTCCTTCACTCTTACCTCTTCCATTAAATTCTTTTCCATGATCTTCTGCTGCTCTTCCAAAACTCTCACTAATTTTTTATTCTCAGAGAGGGAGTTATCTTTGCTTTTGAGGTGAGTTTCAAGTTCAGATACCTGAGATTTCAAATCTATTGCACACTGCTTCATCTCACAGCTGCATTTGCTTTCAGTAAGTAAATTGCTTTTCAATGATGTAACTTCCGTTTCCAATTCCAAAACAGTAGAGTTTTTAGCTGCCAAAAGCGTTTCCAATGAATCCACTTTGGTCTCAATTTCAGATACTTTAACCTTAAGCTCATTTTCTTTAAGTAACAATTCCATTTCTGATTTTGTTTTGATATCTAAGTCCATAGACAGGGCTAAAATTTTTTCCTCCATCTTCAAAATGGATTCTCTTGAATCTTCGAGGGTTCTTTCCACCGAGCTCTTCTCCTCACGCAGCTCAGCAATCACACCCTCCAACTTGGATTTCTCCCGAGTGTATTGCTCCGTTAAAGTTGGAACATCACCTTTTGATGGTCCACTACCTTCCCCACCACTCTGGAGTGGGCTAACAACTTCAACATCATTTGAAATGGTCATGATGGCATGCTCCCCATCTTTTACAAAAATATTATTACCTAAACTCATGTTCTGTGCTTCTGGAATTTCCTTACCATTTCCCGCTTGCCAGGTCCAGTCATCCACTTCCTCAGTTCCCTCAGCATCCTCCTCATCTTCATCACACACATCAACAACATTTGGACCTGCTGGACGCTCAGATATGAGTCTCTTGATCTCTTCTTCGAGGATGAGGCATCTTTTCTGCCAATTTGGCTCACTTCCATCACACATGTCACCCTTTTCATTCAACTTGCTTTCGGCAACCAGATGAGTGTCTTTTGGGAGACAATCGTCATTGGCATCTTCTTCATCATCATCCTCCTCACCCGTTTCAAGAATCGGAGCCAAACCTTCAGTTGTCCTCAGGCCTCCACCATTGTCCCGCCGTGAAATCTCCCCCCTCAACAGCAGGCACTCGGCCTTCACTTCCCGAGCCTCCTTCATCATCTCACTCAACTTGCGCTCCAACGTGTCCCTCTTCCAGCGGTGCTCCTCTAATGCCTTCGCCAAGCCTTTGACGGCACCCACCACCACAGACTGTTCTGACCCACCACCACCGTTTCTTGGCTCCCTGGGAATCAACTCGGGCGGGATGAACTTGAGGACTTCCTTCTCCAGTTCCAGCTCAATTTCTCGACGCATGGTCTTTGAATTGAGCAAACAAGATTGGAGCTCGGATTCCAAAGCCTGAGCCTTCCTTTCCACCCCTTTCAGCTCTGACTGAAGACCTTCATTCTCACTCTTCACAGTGGACACCACTGCCATCAACTGCTCTAAAAATAAAAAAAACAAAGGAAAAAAGCAAGAGACCTGCAGATGTATGTGAGAGAAGAGCACTTAGCACAATTTTATTGATAGCAAACAATCACTAACAGTGAAATTGGTACAGAGGCTTCCACGGTGATTCATTGAGTTCAGTTTATTCGGGGTTTTCCCTCGTTGTTTCATTTTAATGGACAACAGTTTTGCTAACGTTACAGCTAGCGTCAGGACCTGATGATGCTAGCTGTAATGTTAGCGAAACTGTTGTCCAGTAAAATGAAGAAACGCGGGACAAACCCGAATAAACTGAACTCAATCACTAATGGTATTGTTAAACTGAAAT
The DNA here is from genome assembly GCA_963169105.1 of Ceriagrion tenellum. Taxonomy (NCBI): domain Eukaryota; kingdom Metazoa; phylum Arthropoda; class Insecta; order Odonata; family Coenagrionidae; genus Ceriagrion; species Ceriagrion tenellum. The sequence continues at coordinate 134,773,395 of OY720641.1, read as the reverse complement.
AGGAGAATAAAAACCAACATAAAATAGGTATATTGATTTTCAAATACTGACAACTATTAAAAGTAAACTACCTATTAGATGGCATGCATGGGACATGGGAGTCACAAGTTAGTTAAACATGATGGATCCATGAGAAATTATATAAGAATTAGAGATGGGTCGAATAGCATTTTTCTTGAATTCGAATACCGAGTCGAATATCTAATATTTTTTCGAATTTCTCACTCTAATATCGAATACTGCATGGGTGTTTTGTTGTTTTTAAGAATATTATAAGAATGTAGAAGATTTAAAGATTTTATTATTACCGTAATTTTCTGTATATAATATGCATTTTTTTCAGCGAAAATTCGTCAAAAAAGTAGGCTAGGTATTATACATGGTTACAAACTTATCACATTTTTATTCGGGCCGTAGATCACATTTGAAGTAATCTCAACCTACTTATAGGTATTCTAATTTATAGTTTTTTATAAAAAAATGCAATGAATCAATTAAGTTTATTTATGAAAACGAAAATTACCACGCAGTTCCTCTTGTCTTTAACTCTTTTAGCACAGAATCCTTCGAATTCAAAATCACTATCCACGCTCGATTCGAACAATCAGCGCGAAGTACTGACATCACGCTCGCAGGCAGCATACACTGCATTGCCAAGGACATCGTATTTGTCCTCCTCATCGTCCACTACATATTTTTCATCCCTAAGCAAATCGTCGTCGGACCCATCTATTGCATTTGTGAGGCAGCATTTTTTAAAACCTCGCTTAATCACAGATGAATCGATGGCATCCCAGGACTATTTACTCCACTGACTAATTAGTGATAACTCCAGTTTCTTTGACTTTCCTGAAGTTGTCAAAGACTGTGGTCTGAAATAAAGCCACTCATTCAACTCTTTATGCATGTGTGTGTTAAACAGACGGTTGCAAATCACATCCATCACCTACAACTGGCTTGTCATCCCTCAAGGAATAATGACGAGAATTGTGCCATTCTCATACAATATATTCTTGATGCATGGCATTCGATGGCATCTAAATGCATCTAGAACCAACATATGATGTCTAAAAACCGCATCTTTGAACCATACACTTCGCAGCCAATCTTTGGTTGAATTTTCATCCATTTAGCCATTTTATTTGCCCATACGAGCATATTCTACGCCCATATTTAACATTCTCAGAGAGGGATCTTAGGGAGAGTTGTTCTCTTAAATGTTACACAGAAATGTAACATCTTCAAATAACAGAGTAACGTATCTTCCGCTAGTAGATCGGAATGAATCGGACAGGAACGGACATAAAGGGGGATGAATTGAATACAGACATGGGTATTTTTTTGGCGACAGTGTATCAACTCTATCATTTATTGACAAATATTTCCGTACACATGCATGGAAGTTTTGGAGAGGATGAACCTGCTACAAATAGATCGTCATACTGAGAAACCGAAGGGCTATGTATGAGCAAGGGGAAAAGCCATCCATACCCAGCATTACCTCATGCGCAGTGATCTTTCGGGCGCTGAAGGGCACGGCGGACAATGGCGTAGAATGCCGTTCTCTAAAATCCGACTGCGTGTTATACATGGTGATAAGTAAATTCTTACATTGCGCTCGCCTTTAAGTGTTATAGTGGATGCGTATTATAATCAGAAAATTACGGTATTAGTATTTTACTGTTAATCATAAACCTTTAATTAAATAAAGAATGCACAATTATTTTAAAAATTGCATTTGTAAAATGTAAGCGTCATCATGCAACGAGGAATCAAAAAAAGGACCAACCAACCTTGCGAGCACTTGAAAATTCATTCATATGCTTTTTTACATAATTCCCCTGAAGTTATTATGGATTATATATATTTATACTTAACTTAAAAGATGAAATTTTGTTTGAAATATTAATTAATGAATTGGTACCAGCCAAATCTTGTAGACCAAACGCTTAGTAACATGTCAGACCCAACCGATGACCGAAAATTTAAAAAACATTACAGTAGATTCGTGTAATATATTCGAGAGGGTGAAATTATTAATTTAGGTTCTCGAATATTGAATAGTGCAAATAGCTCATTATTCGGGGTATTCGAGAATTCGACTATTCATACGTCCCATCTCTAATAAGAATGGATAGAATTTTATTCAATCCTTGTTGGCAAGGATGTGGTCAAGATTCGAGGATTCGATTAAGATCTTATCGAATCCATGGATATAAGATTTGATAGAAATCTCTCAAAACAATTGAACTCAGGTTGCACGGGTGGCATGCTTGTTATATCACAGTATAACCTCACTTAGAAATCTTAGCATCCCAAAGTACATTTGTTATCAATGATAATTTGCATGATATCCATTATGTCTTAAAAATTAGCAGAGAATTTATCTCATATCATTAAACGAGCAGAACTGATATTAATGTATGTATAGAGGTGTGTAATTATTTTCACAAAAACTAAAAAACTTTCTGAGAAGCAGCTTTCAAGGATTTAAGAGTTCAAGGGATCCATTGTACCAAATGCGTCAGAGCTGCAAGGGCCCTAAGGCTCCCCAAATGGGTTCCTATTTTATCAGAAATATAGAAGCATTGGAATCAGTGCAGAGGTTTCTTTTTTTGCTTTTTTAAATTACTTTCAATCAAAATATAGGGTGCAAATTTTTTTACATAGGATGGCAGGAAGTTTAAATAATTACTTCTTGCAATAAATTTGGTAATACACTAGGATTTCCCTTTAAAATTAAGCTTTTGTAAGTCCCTTCCTTTCTCCTTCCACTGGCAGGTGCTGATGCACTTATATTGTCGCTCTCACTTCCTCTGAATCCCATTCATTGTCGCTGTCCTTGGGTGAGCAGGGGTAAGTGCATATGTACTTCCATCGGGAGAGGGGGAGAGGGCAATGTGAGCGGAGGGAGGGGGCTAGACGAATTAATGTAAGAGAGCTGGTCTGGTACAGTGGAAGAATAAAGACATGCTAACAGTTGACTCGCAATCATACTAGTTCTGCCGATCCTTTCTTGGTTCCCTTGACGTGTCTCCGGGAAACAGGCCAAGAGTTAACAATGATGAAATAATCAATTTTTCCATGATTTCAATAAAAGCATATTTCCTAAGCAACCTCGGCAATGGCTATTGATGAGAAATTTTGATCAGGTGTTTAAAGGTCGCATCTTATTAAATGAACAGTATTTCTTTCTATCTAGCAGTGAGTCTTGGAAGTTGATAAATCGTGAAGCAAATGTTAGCGATCTGCATGGTCGTATTCCTCACAATTAGTGGAAGGAGTGTACAATATGCATGCACTCGTGCACTTACGTGGCTGAACAGATTTGTGAATAAATGCAACAAATTAGGGCACGGGCTCTTTCACGGTCGTGCTTTCATGATTTACTTAATTTTGCATGTTTACATGATGATAAATTTTTATTTTATTATTGCTGAGAGAAATTTTATGGCGAATCTTTTCTCTCTTCATCACCTCACATATTCATTCATCATATTATTTCATTTTTTAAAGATTATTCAATTTTTTTGCTCACTTTGCCCCTAGCAATTCATTGTTCCCACGGTAGTTCTTCTACTGGTGTCGGACACCAAAGTCCCAGGTTGAGAGGGAGACAGGCATCAGTAGGATCACCTTGTAGGAGCTCATACCGCAACCTCACGACCCCCGAAAATGTTAATGGTGAATATGTTCACCCTTCAACACGCGCAGAGATATGCATCGAGTAAACTCCGCTCAATGTATTGCAGTCTTTATTTTTATTTAAATTTTTTTATATTTATATTTATTTATATTTATTAATTTAAATGCTGACTGATGGCAACTGAACAGAAATGACATTCAAACACCACAAGTAGATATAATAGTATTGGCGTGAATGCATTGGAATGGACCACATTGTGCATCTGTGAATAAGATTCACCTCTGATTGTTCCATAAATTGAGAGCATTTTTACTCCACGTAAGAAATAGAAAATAATGTTCGACGGCGAAATGTTTTGGAAAAATTAATGGAATGGGAGAAAAAACAACACGGTCCATAAAATAATGGGGGCATTTATAGGTTTTAATATCGCTTAAGGTACTTGTTTATGAATCGCGTCCGTGCCTTAGCCCGATTTTAGACTGTGCGCCGCTGAGCCACCGAGTCTGCTCGTCAGCGTAACTGCCACCTTGCTGACGGAGTCAAATTCAGATTATGAACCTCACAAATGTTACTCAGTATTAGGATGCATACTCAATCTTTGTTTTGAACCTCATACTTCATGGAGTCAGTCGTCATGGATCAATTAGCACTGTAGATATCAATGACGTGGATGCCTTGCCGGAGCACTGCAGCACACCACAAAAAAAATGCCACGACGCCCCCATTGACGAAAACTACAGTGTCTTATTGTCCAATGCACAGTTAACGATGGTAAAAGGACATGTGACGCTGACGTAACAATGAGCCTAACCAAGTTCAGGTCTTCGATTTACATATAAACACCAACGCTAAGTCCATCACACCCTGTACAGTTATCAAACAACATCTATTTTATGGCTTTCACAGTTGAATTTAAATATAAAATAAGGAATTTTTCGCTTTGAAATGATAATTTTAAAAATTCCCGGATTTACCAGAAATTTCAAAATGATTCACGGAAATTTCCTAGATCGGAAAATTCCCGAATAAGTCCCGGTTTTCAAGGGTCCGTAAACACCCTGATGGTAGCCAATGAACCAGAGGTTCCTCGAGGGGTATTTTTGTGGTTAGTACTTTTTTTAAAGGTATCTTTTTTAACGTTAGTACCTTTTTTAAAAAATATACATAATAAAGAGTGTAATGGCAGGTACTGTATTGCATTCATATGAGATAAATACTTGATTGAAGAATGAACTTAAAGCTTAAATTTACCAATGGTAGTTGTGCTCTGCTTATCAAGTTCCTCCAATTTCTGCTCCGACAGAAAGTTGTTCTTTTGACTGGTTTCCAATTGAAGTGTTAGACTTGTCACGCTGTCCTTGGCCACATGCTCTTCATTTTTCATCCTATCTATTTCTCTGAGAAACATTTTCTGCAAAGACAATCAGGACCAGCAAAGGATAGGATTAGATCACTGGAAAAAGCAGTACCAAAGCAAGGAACACAGAACCCGGGCAATCAAGCCAAACATGGACTTAAAATAAACCTAATAACAAGCAGCATAAGCAAGAAATCAGAATCAATCATGTAATCTTCTGTAAAATAAGACTATTCCAAAAAAAAAACACTGTATTTCACATGAAATCCCAGTCATTCAAATTTCACCAATAATAGAAACCCATTACTGATCATGTATGGCTCAAGCTACCACGATGATATGGCCTCTTGATATTAAACTAATTGAACAATCAAAATTACTGAAATTAAGAAATTCCGGAAGAATACAAAAAAATCCAGGGTCACTGATGACATTCGCAATTATTCAACATATATTTAAAAAATCTAGCATATATGACTAAAGACTAAATGCTTGAGTTTGAGAGATGCTTGCCCTAAAGGGAACAATATCGGACAAAAGATTCATAGAAATGAAAGCAAGGAGCATTACAAGGATATGAAAAAACAGTACAAGTCACTTCTTACCAGATCAAACAAGACAAGTATCGACAAAGACAATTTATTAAACCACTACTTTGAAAGTGTATTCACTAAGGATGACAAAACACACAAATTAGACATTCCTGACTTTAACGAGCCGATGGCTGACATAACAATTCAACGTGATGGAATAACTAATCATCTGCGCTCGATTAAAAGTAACAAGTCTCCAGGTCCAGAAGGAATACTTGCATGTGTGCTCACGGAGTTAGCGCCACATATTGCATTATTCTTAAAAATTATATTTAACAAATCATTATATGAAGGCAAGGAGGCCCCAAGACTGGAAAATAGCCAACGTCACTCTAATATTTAAAAAAGGAAATAGAAGTGACCCAGGAAATTACCGGCCTGTATCGCTAACATCACTTTCATGAAAGATTCTCGAACATATTGTCATTAGAAATATTATGACATTCCTGGATAATCATAACTTCCTACATAGCAGTCTTTGCGGCTTCGGTAAGGGCAGGTCCTGCGAAACACAGCTTGTGCTTTTCCTTAATGATATTGCAAAATCAGGTGAATCGATTAAGCAAGTCTATTCTTGATATTCCTTGATTTCAAGATGGAATTCGACAAGGTTCCTCACAAAACACTGGTACATAAATTGCAATCATGTGGAGTTAATAGAAAAAAAGTGAACTGGATAAGTGACTTTCGCAGTGATCGAAAACAAAATGTAGTTATTGATGGTTTTAGCTCTGATATGGTCGAAGTCACATCCGGTGTTCCTCAGGGAAGTGTGATCTGTCCTCTGCTATTTATTATTTATATTAATGACCTTAATTCTAGAGTTACCAGTAAGATTATTTGCAAACGATACAGTTATCTACCATGTAATGAGCAAACACATGGACTAAGAAGCTCTGAAAACAGACTTTAACAACGTTCATTTGTGGTTCAAGGAGTGGGGTTTAAAATTAAATATCAGCAAATGATCAACAGTTCACTTCCTGTGAAAGTCATCACAAAAATGCCATACCTACACTGTGGGTGGAGTAAACATAAAATCTACAGATACAGTAAAATGTCTTGGAATTACCTTAACTTCTGATATATCGTGGGGATAACATATACAAAATATATGCGGCACAGCATTAAAGAAACTAGGTTGTGTTAAACGTATAATAGGAAGGTCCTCAGATGAAAAAGTAAAAGAGAGATGCTACTTCTGGTTCGGCCACACCTTGAATATGCTGCGAGCATTTGGGACCCTGTTCAAATAGATTTAACAAAAAAAATTAATAAAATACAAAGGAAAGCAGCTAAAACTGCTATTAGCATACAAATAGTGTCTCACAACTTTTAGAGGGATTAAGGTGGGAACTCCTAGAGACTCGGAGGCTACGTGCTAGGTTTAGGTTGCTTGATAAATTCAGAACTGATATTTTTCAGAGAGATACAGAGAATATCATCATGACTCCTCACTACATCTCTAGGCCACGATAGACGCGATAAAATAAGAGAGATACACTGCCGAACAGATAGGTACAAAACTTTGTTCTTTCCGCGATGTTGCTACATTAAGCTACATACAATATATATACATACTTATACAATAAGCGACCACAATAAAAATTGAGCTCCACTAAATAGACTCCTATAATACATGTCACCATTCCATCTCCAAAAACTTACACCTTCACATGGCTGGTGACCTAACATCCCCTGCCACACAGCCATGTGGCGGCTCGCTGAGTAATATGTAGATATAGATGCAGATTCCGAAGAGGACCATACTTGTTTGTCAGGGGAGGAGCTTAAGGACGCTTGACAACTTATGCTCAAGAGTCAACCTAATTGAGTTTCTTTGCTTTAGACATTTGAATGAACGTGATGGAGAAAAAATAAAAGTTTCGAGAGTTATTTTATTAATTGAGTTTCTTTTGCAAACCAGCTGTATATGTCTGATGACGACACAATTGATTATCTTATTAATGGGTTTGACAACACTATGCTGAAATCTCAAGCACGGATGCAAGTCTTTGGTACCTTGTGCAAACTTTTGTGAGTCATAATGCGAGTGATGGCGGCAGATCAAGGCTCAACGGTTCCCTGTAGCCCTCCTCATGCCATTGTCAGCCCTCCATCTAGCTTCACTCCCACCCCTTTTAAGCGCAAATCACCTCCCCTACAGCATTTGGTCCACTGCGACAATACAGCACTTTCTACGGTCTACTTGGGATGCCTCTACAGGGCATTCATGCCTGAGATTATTGATCTCTGGGTGTTAGTTATGATGGCACAGCACTAAACAGGAAAGAATTGAATATTCAAATGTATCACAATCTTTAATTTATTTATAATAAACAATGAATGTACTTATCATTTCATTTCTAGGAACAACTTTAACCATTATTAACTGGAAATGTGAAGGGTAGACTTCGATTATGAAGGCTTAAGTCAACATACAGCATATTACCTTGAAGTTTCATTTGAATATAATGTTATTAAGTTGTTAATAGTGGTTCAATAAAGATAAAACCAACTCAGCATAATATCTTGACCAGTAAGATATACATAAACATAACTACCATTTTGAGCTCATCCTTCCACAAATGTAGTGAAATAAACGATTTTTTCATATGATGTTAGGTTTCTTTGAAAACTTATTTTCACTCAGGATGTTTTAATGTAAGTTAGGAAATAAAAATATGTTTCAGTAAATATTCCATCACTTATATTTACCCAGAAACATGGTACTGACTCCTTGATATTAAATGTGGTAAAGTGCACTCTCGAAATATATCATAAGCATCAAAATAAAAGTAAAATATGGTGTTGATTACGTTCGCCATTTTCACTTGTGGACTATTAGTAAGTCTCTGTTTCCGTTAACTGAGATACACATACTTGTGCGATTCGGCTTGTGACCGAGACATGCAACGTGCCACTATCAGACTTGTAACTCTGAGAAACATGCCCGAGGCATGAATAAGGAATTGATTCCAAAGTTTAAAGAACCCTATGTCGTGAAGTCAGTTTTATCAAACGATCAGCTTTATCAAACAAAAATTGACATTGCTGACACTGACACCATTACTGACATTGAAGGATTTCAATTTTCAAGGAATCCATGTGAAGGAGTAGCTTGTGTAGCTAATTTACGTCATTGGTCTGACGAAAGGTAAAATTTTGTATTAGCTTCATGAACAATTTTGTTTCCCATTAGTAAAGTGTGCATTATGTAATATTAACCCTAAAAAAGGGGTTATATAGAGTTATGATTCTTGTATTCCCATGATTCCCATGTCAACATTTTATGCTTTATGATTATTATGTAAGCCGTATGATATAATTTTATGCCTTATGCCAAAACATTTTGGTTTGTCGTAGTACCCAAGGGTTACAGCTCATGGGCATTTTATGGTGACAATGTCTCCGTATTGTGATCAGGGTGATCACATGAGCCAGGTTGGACATGTGATCATCTCACAACAGTGGAAATTGTTTTAATCATTGGCAGGTGTTGCACTCTACTAATAAGTAGAGGTGAAAACATTTTTCCAAATTTTCAAATACAATGTCTCAATAATTAATAATGAAAGCCTCAATGAGAATCACTATGGATACGAAACTGACTTCATTAGAAATGTAATAGTCACCATGATAAAAATGCCATCCATGTACAAGTGAGGCGTAGAAATCAGAATGAAGAACATATTATGTGTGTAAAATATCATCAAAATGGGAAATTTGAAATAGCATGCAAAATTGGCACAGTGTGTTTATGGCATACCAATCATAACATGGATCCATTGTACAGAGAACCAATTGTAAAGATGTCATCTACTTCACTTAGCATCATTTAGTTTATTTATGTCTTGAATGTTCAGCAACTATATATTTGGTTTAAAAGTGTTGTAAAGTGCCATAGCAAAGTAACGGCTTTTATTCATTTGCTTAACTTCTAAAATATCCATTAAAATTAGATTGTGGAGAGCACTTTAATGTGCTTAAAACTGCCAAAATTTTCCATGCAAAAAATGAAAAACGTTCCATGCATCACCATAAAAATGCAACTTATTCACCAGAAGAGTCCAGTCGCCTAAAAATGGTGTTAATTTAGACACTGAAAGGAAGGATGAAAATGGCTGATTTCAATGGATTTCCACAAACCTCATTTTCTTGAAGCTGATTCACATTGAGCTGAGCATCAGACAATGATGCAGTCAATTTACTGATTTGATCCATCAACTTCACTACATCCTTGGGAATCTCTTCACTCCCATCGCATTCACCTCTGGCATCCTATGATAATAATAATAATAATTTTTTATTGATCATTCAGCCAACATTATGTGGAATAGATCTCGTCAAAAGCATGTGAACAATACAATTACAAAATTTAAATGGCAGTAATAAAAACCAAGTAAAAAAGTTAGTATATCTCTGCAAAATACAGATAATAAACCTAGACACATTCATAGGCACAAAACAGATTTCAATGTAATGTTAAATAGATACAGGTACAAAATAAAAACAGGTCTTCTGGCTCGGATGATAGCCACACTTGTAAATCGAGCCCACAAGATTTGCGACTCAGATTCACTGACCACACTGGTAGCCACACTCTTAAATCGACCCTACTAGATTTGCGACTCAGATTCACTGCCCAGCGAGAAAAAGCACCTGATGTAAGCATTACAGAGGAATGGATACAGGAGGGAAATGGTCCTGATAAGGACTGAGAGAGAAGAAAGGCGAGCACAGACTGGACCCAAAGGCCTATGTAACCATCCCTTTCATCGCGGGACCTCGGAAAAAATAGCTAGGGTCTTCGGAAGCATGACGTGGTCACGAGGTTTAACTGTGTCACCAAGATAGCCGACATTCTTCTCGGGCCCAAGGACAGAGTTCCATCAACCCTCTCCGAAGGCGTTTACCAAGTGCCGTGCTCCTGTGGGAAGTCATACATAGGCGAAACCTGCAGAGCCTTGGGCACTCAGCTGAAGGAACACCAGAGAGCGACAAAAAATAGACAATTCAAAGCATCTGCCATCTCAGAGCACGCATGGAGTGAACCGGGACACACTGTACAATTCGAAGACGCAAAAATAATAGCCAAGGAAAACAGGTACTTCCCGAGAATAATAAGAGAGGCTATAGAAATCGTAAAAACATCAAAGAATTTTAACAGAGAAGATGGATACCCATTGCACAGCGCTTGGAAGAGAGTAGTAAGTTTCCTGCGCAAATGCGACGCTGCTCCATGATTGGCCGGAGCATTGATCGCTTTTTGGTGCCTAACTTGGCCTATATAAGGACAGACCAAAACCGTCTCGCCATCCTTCACCTGAGGACGCCAGCAGGATAGCTGGCGAAACTGTTGTGTTGAATGACAACTGACGTGGATGCAACCCGAGAAATGTTGAAATCATTTGATCAACGCCGCGGAAACCTGCGAACTAACATCACTCCTTGTACATCCTTAACATCCCTCCTGCAATAATCCTGGTCTCATTGTAGTTGTCATGGTGTGAATTAGAGTGGTGTCATCTGCATATAAAATAGATGTACGCTTCAAATGGTATGGTAAGTCATTAATATATATGATAAAAAGAAGAGGACCCAAGATTGACCCCTGAGGAACACCATATTTAAGGGGCCGAGTATTTGATTTTTTGTTACCCAAGAATACTTGCTGTAGCCTATTTGTTAAGTAGCTGGACAACAACTTTATTACTGGACCTCTCAAGCCATATTGGTGCAACTTTTGCTTCAGGATATCATGTGAAACTGTATCAAAGGCTTTAGTTAGGTCACATGTAATCATGGCCACATGTTGATTTCTTTCAAAAGCTTTATTAATAATATTAATTACTGCCTCAACAGTCTTGATGGTAGAGGACCCTGGTCTGTAACCATACTGATTAGTGGCTTAAGTTTTGACAAAATGGGTTTCAAGTTGTTCTTTAATTAAATATTCAATTATTTCAGATATGATGGGAATAACAGCAATGGGTCGATAATTTTCAACTTCCTCCTTTCTCGAAGAGTGGGACTACTTTTGAAGTCTTCAGAATATTAGGAAATGTGCCTTCAATTAACAAACTATTGATGAGGTCACAGAGTGGGACCGCTAGAAATTCCACTATTTCTTTCATTAGAATATTGGAGAAGCCAAAAATGTCACGACTAGTGGAAGATTTAAGGTTTCTAACGATTTTTATTATGTTGTTAGGTGTAGTGAGTTTCCATTCTGACAAAAGTACTTCATGTTCAATTTCACCCATGTATTGAAGAGGGTTCTTAGTTTCATTTCATCCACTGCGGTAAGAAAATAATAATTTAAGTCATTAGGATGTAAATGATTTTCAGCCTGGCTATCGTTAATCATACCGGTTTCATTTTTAATGATTTGCCAGGTGGCCTTACATTGGTTATTAGCCTTTTCCATGAACATATTGTTTACATCCTTTTTTGCTTCCAAAATTTCTGATCTATATTGTTTTCTATACCTATAGAAGGCTATTTTGGCTGCTTCAGTTTGTTCCAACTTATATGCAGTGTGAAGAGAAGCAAGTCTAATTTTCATGTCTTTCAGATGGTTGGAGAAGTGTTTAATTGTTTTCTTCTTGCCCTTAGGGAAAGGTCTAGATGGGAAACAGTGATTGTATAGAACTAACAATTTATTGAGAAATGAGTTAAAGGCAAGATTTATATCGGTGATATTACGTATCTCACCCCTGGGAAAGTCAAAGAGCATAGACTTGAAATTGAGAGTGCCTTCTACCGTTAATGGTTGATGTGAAATGTTGCAGGTGTTCTTAGAGTCTTATGTGTCTTCATTACCATGGCATTCAGCCACACTAGTTTGTGGTCAGAAATGATTGGGTCATCAACACCCACAGTATATCTATCCATATTAAGGTTAGTTATGATATTATCATGACAAGCTTTACCTCGAGTTGGTAGAGCATTAGCACAGTATAAATTATAGGATCTCAACAGATTTAAAAAGTTCATCACATCTCTAGAATGGTTGTTAATATCTAAATTTATATCACCACAGATGAAGATGTTACTACTCACTTGTTCTAACCTCAGGCAGACCATCTCCATCAGTTCAAAGAACTTTCCTAAATCACCATCAGGTGATCTGTACACAGCAGCAACCACTGTGTTAACTTCAGCTAAATAGATGGCTGTAAATTCAACATCTTTTTCACTACTGCGCTCACTGAGTTTGATACTTTTATACTTGATACCCTCTGCAACATATATGGCTACACCACCATTCTTATATTTTTGCCTACAAAACACATCACACAGCACATACCCATGAATATTATACATATGTTTTTGTTCTTCTTTTAATCAGTGTTCGGTAAGGCAGAGCACATCAAATTTTTTATTCTGCAAGTACAGTTCCAGTTCATACACTTTATTCCTAACGCATTGGTCATTTAGAGCGGCTAGTCGAGAGTTTTTTGTTATCTCCATGTCCTCCTGTGTTCTGCAAAGTCCCGGATTCATCTGCCTGCAACGTCCTCGCATCAGCTTCTCCACTTTCCGAAGTCTGGTATTGCCTAGGAGTTGTCTCATTGAACAAAAATCGACCGATAAGTGCTTCCTCCGGCCAAAGGCTTGGGTTCAAAATGCTGTTTTTTAGTTGGAAATCGACAGTTATTTTGAAGAATGAATAATTACCCCTAGCGTTCAAAGTCTCGACCTCTGAATGAGTTCCCAGTTTTTTATCGAGATAGTTTCTCACAACATCATCTTTGGTGTTGGGGTCGAGGTTCCATACATGAATATACACCTTACGTACTGGGACGGGCCGTGGACGGGCGGCACGTAATGGGCAGTCAGAATTGGCACTACCTTTCTTCTTCTTCCTAAGAGTCCTTCGCGAATGAAAGACTTTGTAATTTTCCCGATTTGCCTCATCGGCAGCCTCCATATCAGGTGAAATTTCTTTATCATTTAAAATTCGCGAATTGGTAGAAGAGTTCACGGCAATTAGTGAAGAAGCTGCAATACGCAATATGATGTGAAAATAAGAATATTGCTTTTAACAAAATTTCTCATTTCTTAAGTCAACTGGTATCACTACACAAACATATTAGAAAATTAAAGTGTGTTAATTTAAACTGCCAATTACACGAAGAAATCGCCACGAGAAAAATTCGGTCTGGACCGGGAATCGAACCACGGACCACATTTGGTTTGCCGGACCAATGCGCTACTACTCTATCCAGCACTACTGCACTATGCTATCCAGGCTTCCTAACTCTCATAGTAATTTAGTTGGATACCAGGCAACTAGATCTACCAGAAACACCTACCACACAAAGCAAAGTAATGTGCAATGAACACAAAAACAGCACCATGAACTAGGAAGAAAATTTCTGATCAAAATAAAACTTTGTCTCTCTTACCAATATTTTTTCATCTTCTGGCTCAATGTCTCGAACATCACGTATACATGTCATGCTGTCATCAACATTCAACCTTCTATCAGAGTTGTACTGAGGCTCTGCAGAAAAAAATAACTTCATTAATTATTATAGTTTCTGGTATATCTAACAAAGAAATAAACGCTATAAAAATCAAGAACTATCCACATTTCACAATTTTGGATCACCACTACATTAAATGGGCATTCTTAGGCCTGGGTTTATTATGTTTAACATTAATCCACAAGATGCATTTCATTTTTCTGCAACTTGATGTGAACTGAACTTTGGGTTTTGTACACTTTGTTTAGTGCTCAAAATGTGAGTACCATTTTATTTTAGAGCACTTCACACATGGCATTTGTTTCAGTGTGTTTTTGCATTACAGAGCATATGTTAAACTATTTTTCAACATAGTTTCCACCATGGTTGAGAAACTTGTCTCATTTGGAGGCAGCCAGTGATTGCTTGAGGTGCAGAAAAAGATGAGTCGCCTGGAGCAAGGTCTAGGCTATTAAGTGGATGATAGGTATGTTCCCAGCCAAGGTTGGTGAGCATTAATTTCTCATCACTTTTCCTGGCCTAATCTTAAACAGAAAGCTGCCCACTCCTACGTACATCCTGAGCACTCATTCAAATTTTGTTGAACTGTTGAGCCCATTTCCAAATTATTCCATCACTCATAGCATTATCAATGATATCAAGATGAATTTCATTGGATTTAAGATTTCCTGTATTCAGAAACCAGATGACAGACCATATTTCACGGTAGGCAGGATCATCTGCTAACTAAAACATTGAAAACAGTCAAAAAAGTAAATATGCTTATTCTCCGCTGAAATTAAAAATAGAGCCAGGACATCCGAAAAACTAGTGCACATGCACAGGACAACAATCGAAGTACTATGTTGGAACTACTGCAAAACAATATTTACTTTTAGAATTAATTTGTATATACATGGGAAGTCAGTAGTTGGTGCCATGATTATCAATTAAAGAGCATATTAATTATGGCTTCCCAATCAATAAAATATTTAACCAACATTTATAAACCAAGGCCATTTTACACGATGCTTAATTCAGTAGTGAAAATAAAACTGAGTTCAACATGCTTAAAATTGTACTGTGTAAAGGAAATAATCACATTCCAATAAAAAATTTATTCCATTTTCAGAACTGAAAAGAGAAATAAGTACAACACTTATTTTCCATCAAATTCTTGGATCCATACACCAATCACAGGCGAGTCGAGTTCCAAAAGAATATTAGTATGGGAGCTGTAGTCTAAAGAAATCATCTTCAGAGGAGCTGTGTTAACTATACACAAAAAAAATGTTTTCCTGAGACCTCTAGAACTGATTATTCAGTGATTGTTTCAGATGTTTCGTACACAACAGAGTAACTATGCCAGGACTATATGAAGCAGTTTTTTTCCATCACATAGTGCAGCGAATGCCTGGACAGCACTACTACACAATGAAATCAACATTGTGTAAATATGGGCTCTGAGGCACTGAATTCACTTAAAGTCCAGAATTTGGTTCCGAGTGTTCTGAACTGATTTCAGCACTGATCTAAGCATGGCATAAAAGGGCCTTCAGAAATGCAAAAAATATTAATTAAAATTTTATTATGCAACTCTAAGAGTGAACAGATGACTCCAAAGAATGTCTGCCTGATTTTCTACAGTTTTAGGGGACCCCATTTTCAATTAGTAGATAATTACCGACAGATCTCATCTAATCCTTTATTTTTGACCAGCTATTTTTCTTTTACACATGCCAGAGCAATTAATTGTTTATGATCATCTATAGGAATCAAAATAATTTGCTAAGCTCCTTTAAAAAATTAGAATTAACATTGACTCTATGACAACCTAATACTACAGTTAAACTGCTTAAAAAAGAAGGTCTGAAAGTGGAAGAAGTATTAGGTCATACCAGAATAAGAGAGATACAGTGAAACCTTGATTTTACACACCCATACTTTGTTTGCCTTGTTTTATGACATTGTTTTGAGGCACTAAAAAAATGTGTGCATCCTTGAAATGCAAACTTATCCCACTATGCACACTTTCATATTTTAAAATATCCCACGATTTAAGACATCTGACAAGGAGTAAGATGGTGGCCAGCAAACTGAACACGTGCCAATTGACGCCCAATGTCAGTGCCAAAATTATGCAATCCCGAGTTTTGAAGTCAATTATAAAGATCATTCCTGGGCCAATTGTAAATAAACAAACATCCACACTCAGCCTGATGTATTTTATTTCGAATAGTTGCGGTTAAAATTTTTTTTCAGAAGTCGAATTATTGTTACTGACATGGCAATGAAAAAAGGGCCCATTTTCTGAAGCTCTTGCAGAAATTCCAAAATTTGCCAAATAACAGCATAATTAATTATGGTTCAATTGCCGTCAAAATTTAATACAACATTTTTTCAACCTTTGAAAGTGATTTGTGAAAATTTTGATTTTTTGACTATATTTGATTTTTTATAGAGCTATAGGGTTTATGCGAACTAGAACGCCCCTCGAAATTCACCTTGAAGGAAGATGGCTTGGTGGTGTAACTGGCTAACACACCTGACTGGCAATTGGGAGATCTGGGTTTGAATCCCGGTCAAGTCAAATGATTTTTTTTTCATGGCGAACTTCAACCCTGGTCAATCGCCTACCTTGACCATTGTTTTAAAAACATAATTTTATATTTAACACTACTCTACATTGTTTGCTGGTGATGAAATAACACACTCAACCTCAAAATGCAATACTTCCAGTACCACTTGGTAAGAAGAGTCATTTTCATTAAAAGAGTGCTTAGACTGCAATTATCTACCGTGGTGCACTGGCCTTCTCAGCCATTTCAATCCAAAACTGTACTTCAACTTCTTACTAATCATGGCAAATATCATGAAAGACTTCCATTGCTCACAAAATTGAATGAAGCATACCTATGTACACTGTTTGAAGGAAATGTTCCACTAGAAGCCATTCCTTCAGTAACTTCAGGATTGATACAACACAAGTTGTTCGTTTCACAAAATGCGACAAAAAATGATGAGAGTGATCAAGGGATCAAGGACTACAGTAGAATGACAAATGAAGTTGTTAGGCCGAGCTTCACTAGTTTATGTGCATCTAAATTCGTCTAGTAATTATTTGTATTCCACTTTCTGTATTATTTGGAATTCGAATAATGGAAGACTTGGATGAAAATGAGATCCTTGATGCACTTGATGAAGTGTACTATGATGATTCTGGATAGGAAGGTGAAGTTGAAGAATCTACTCACGATGAAAATTTAGACGAAGGTAATATACTCCTTGTTTTCATATCATTAGTTGAATACATATTACCAATATCCTAATGATTATTATAAAATTCATAATGAAGTATACTGATGGTTTAATGTCTGGATGAATTTATTGCATAAAGGAAATGATGAAGATAGTGATTCAGAATGTGACGGTGATATTGAGGCAAATTCGGATGTCATTGATCACCAAATGTCTGATTCTGCTATGCCATCAACCATAACTGCAGATATTCAACAACCCAGTAAAAGAAAGAGGCAAAATAACCAACTTTTGTCGGATATTGAACTTGGATGGAAATTTCAAGACACTCCACCTCAGCTTCCAGTTTTTCAAGAGCAGCCCGGAGTGATTGCAAATCTGGATGAATTTTCAACTCCATATGAATGTTTTTCTGTATTCTTCCCTAAGTCAATGATGAGACATATTAGGAAGGAGACTAACAGGTATGCTGCTTCCATTGTAGAAAAACTTAGGCGTAAAAACACATTGAAGAATAATTGCACATTTTCAAGCTGGAAACCCGTGAAGATTCATGAACTCTACTCCTTCTTTTCAATTCTACTTCACATGTGTTTAGTCAAAAAAAGATCACTGAAAAGTTATTGGGCCAAGAAACATTTTGTTAGTACTCCATTGCCAGCATCACTACTAAGTAGAAACAGATTTTTTGCAATTCTGTCAAACCTACATTTGAACGATAATTCCACCAATGTGCCACGTGGTCACCCTAATCATGACCCTTTACATAAAATAAGACCATTTTTTATCATTTGACTAGTACATTTTCTTCTGCATATGTTCCAAACAAAAACTTGACAGTGGATGAAGGCATGTATGGTTTTAGAGGGAGGATTCATTTTAGAGTGTTTATGAAAAACAAACCACAAAAATATGGGATGAAATTATTTATTGTTTGTGATGCATCAACAGGTTATGTGCTAAACATGAAAGTGTATTGTGGCAAAGGAAATGCTGACAACTCCATAACGCCACTTTTACAGACTTTTGGCAAGGTATTTGAGTAAGGTTTTTGGCATTTTCATGGACCGATACTACAGTTCTCCAACAGCGTTTGACTTTTTGTGGAACCAAAATACTTTGGCATTTGGCACCTGCATGAAAAACCGTTAGGAATTGCCCAGAGAAAATGTTGTGTATCAAAAAATAAAATAAGGAGATATAATAATTATGAGGAGGAAGCATTTGTTATGTCTCAAGTGGAGAGACACTAGGGATGTTTTGATGTTATCGACTCAACATAAAATGACCACATCACAGGTTATAGTGAAGAGTAAAGACAGTAGAGTAGCCAAAAAAACCTGATGCAATATTGGACTATAATATAAATAAGACTGGTGCTGATAGGAGTGACCACATGGTGGCTTACTATACTTTCCAAAGGAAGTAGATGAAATGGTGGAAGAAATTGTTTTTTCACACATTTATCATGGCAGTTACAAATTCATACTTTCTTTATTGTGAGACTCGAAATTCCTCTAGTAAGAAGAAATGCAACCTAGGTGATTATATGGGAGAGCTAGGTGAAGTTTTATCTGCTGAGGGGGGTTCTGAGGTGAATAAGGAAGAGGAAACAAATGGAGATGGCAGCAGGCTGCTTGGTAGACATTTCCCTGACAAGATACCACCGACAGAAAAAAGAGCCAATCCGACTCGAGTGTGTCATGTCTGTTCAGAGAAGACCAAGGCCTCCACAGGCAAATCTGGAAGGAAGGAAACATCTTGGTGGTGTCCTAGCTAAAAAAAACACCTTTGTTTGCCATCTTGCTTCAAGGACTACCACACAAAATCAAATATTGTGTAGATAAGCAGTATGCGGACTTTTTATTTTTCTTCTAATATATACAATGTTTATAAGATAACAATTATTCAACTATTCTACCATTGTTTTCCAAATTATTCCCCTTTGTTAATAAAGCTTTCTTCTATAAAACTGCAAAATACTATAACTGTGTCATTTATTTATAATAAAATATGACCTATTGAAAAACACTCAAAAATGTCGGTCCTCTAGAAAAATAACCACTTCACAGGCCTGGGACTGAAAGTGTTAGCATAAGTATTTTACGTCCGGAGATATCAACCATGAACCTAAGTCAGGATGGCTACAGATATCCAATTTCCAAATTCCCTGACCTTTCCCTGACTTTTCCCTGATGGATTTACCAATTTCCCTGACCGATCGCCAAAAGTTCATCTATTATAGGAATATTTTTTCTGCCGAATTAAATTTTCTACGGCAGCTTTAAATTATCTAATCATCGTCTCATATTTTGAGGATTGCAAGCAAGTATTTACTATAAGCTGGAGCTAGTGTGCTCCAGCAGTTATCTCTCGACCTGAGTTTCCGAAGTTAAAATAAAACTCGAGGTAAAATTTTCCGAACAACATACCCTCAGATTCCTTGTGATGAGCGTAATACATTGTGATCATGACTTTTAACACAACTAGGCAAATATTGCAATAAGGATATACAAAAGGGATACATTGTAAGTCTGGTTCACAACTAATAACATTCACAACTGAATATTTCACGAATTGATGGGGCTTAAATCATGCACATCAACGACGGACTTAAGTTTCAGTTGATGAAATAAAGGAAGGGAAAGAGTGGCCTGACTGGAAGGGAAAGAAAGATATACATAATGGTGGAAAAATAGTGAGGATTTATATTCCAGTTTTTCCATGACTGTTACAAGAAATCCCTGACTTTTCCAGAAATTTAAAATTCCCTGACAATTCCAGGTTTTCCCAGTTTTCCCTGACGATCGCCACTCTGTAAGCTTACAAAAAGCTTAATTTTTCATACTCTAGTCAATAGGCAATGGGTGTATATTTTGCAAAATAATTGGGCATGGTCAACAAAAAGGTAAAATGGAATGCGTCCGGCATATCTGGTTGAAATCACAAAGTCAAGAGCATTTTCGGTTGTTTTGACATGGATCAACCCAGTAGTTTTCCCACTTGATTCCCCAAATTATAATTTTTTTCTTTCACTATAATGATACACTGCTACAAGGTGGCCACCATATTATCGGAAATTAGGTAAATAGACCCACAAACGTCCACAGAATTACAAAGGAGGCAGTTCATGTTTGGAGATGGAAGACAAAAGTTACAGACTTACCCCTCAGGAGCCGAATTAATTATCACCTTCATGAACTAACAACCCATACATGCACTTGAGAAGCAGAAAAAAAGTGTGTCGGCAACAATGAAATAAGTATGTTCATGACTGTATTTCATATATAGAGCAACCAATGCGGAAATGGAAACATCACAACTAAATTGATCAATAATTCAATTAGAGGAGAGAAATTTCCAAAAACTTATGCACTTTCTTACCTGTTCTTTGAGTGTTTGGATATGCCATTTCTGATTTCATTACTCCGTAAGGTGATACATCATCTTTGGCCGAGGCTTTGCCAACAGACTCTGCACTCATATCAGAGCACGAACACTTTTTCTGGAAGACCTCCATTTTTTTCTCAACCTAATTTCAAAGAGAAAATTTAGCATGATTAGTGTCCACTTACTAGCTAAATGGGATCAACAGAAAGCAGATGAGAAAATCACCGAGCTGACTAGAATAGTATCAAAATAAAAATGTGATAGTCAACAGTGAATGATTCCCTCAATTGCAAAGCCACAATTGAACACAACATCAAAATCCCAGCAAAAAATATCAAGAAATCTTCACCTTCTCCTTCTCAATCTTCAATGCTCGGATTTCGGCTCTCAAGTAATCGACGAGATCATCTTTCTCAGCTTCCATCGATGAAAAATCGAAAGTAACTTCCCTCCGCACTGAAAATGTGAGAATAATTAACTTGTGCTTTATTATAATATCATTTTTTTAATTTGTTCAGCCACCCCGAAACGATTCGGCAATGGAAGAACTAATAAAAGTGAGATGATGCTAACCATTGCCTTGATCTCCAAAAGTGAAGCTTCCTCCCAGATTAGGACTACTGCCACCATGATACAGTACCTGAAAGAAAAATGAAGTTATTGTACAATACACTGCACACGCTAAATGAATGGACACTGCCAAACCTGCATGCAAGCACGTGCATGCCTACAACTGGTTATTCTGGACTGTGGCCATAAGCTCAACACAATTTTTAAAAAGGAAAACTTTACAAAATTGTAGCTTAGAACTCGAATATATTCATAAAAAAATGCTAGTATAATGTTAAAAAATGAATGGTGAGGATTAGGGCAAGGACGGCATTTTCAATTGAATGAACATCAATGACTCAATGGACAAATAAAATTCATTCTCTCCATAAATACCGAAGCGTCAAGAAACAAGGCCACGTGCTAGGTCGGACGCCGTACCTCGAACCACGCCCAGCGCTTCGACGAAACCCTTCCGAGGCCCGGTGCATCATCGGCGTAGCGCTACGATGCAGAAAATGGCACCCGAAACGGTCGGCCGCGTCACAGCAAAAGAATCGAGTGAGGGGCTTATCGCGCCATTCGGGAGCGCGCCTTCCGGCGCACAAACGCACTGCGCACCCCAAACGAACGAAGCCTTTCCTTCCTCCCAGGGGAACGAAGCAAAGGTGGAGGGCACAGCCGTTTCCGTCCGCGTCGACGACGTTGCCCGCACCGCTCCAGGGAACAAAAGCCCGTATTGTTGCGAGGGGACGTGCAGTCAAGACGGCGGCCTTTCCCTGGGGCCGCTTACCTACCACCTCCGCGCGCCTCTCGCAGGTGAAACAAACCATCGAGGCGAGTCCCTCTGAGCGAATGACCTCCCCTCCACACCGACGGCTCACAGTCCCCACCACGTGTGCCGACGCAACGAAGACCAACCCTTTTCCTGCCGCCTTTCCTCCTCTTATCGGCGTTCCAACGGCGCGTCGTGGGGGGGGCGAAGGGGAAGGGGGAACACGCGGAAGACCAACGCCAAACACTCGAGTGGACGCTGGGCTCGGGAGATACCGGTCGCAGGCCGGCGGGGCGAACGCGATAATCTCCCTCCGCCGCTTCCCCCCGAGAGAGAGATTAGGATATATATGTGCGTACGTACTTGGAAGAGCGAGTAGGTAAAGGTGCGCACGGCGTTGGGATTCACGCGAAGGAGAGACGACGACGGGGCCAAAGGCAGGCAAGGAGAGTGAGATAGATAGATAGATAGGGAGGGAGCGAGTGGGTTGGGTTTTATGCCTTATTTGCTCAGAGCTCCACCCTTGCTTTCACCCCCCCCCCCCCCCAGCCCCAGACACCTACCACTGGCATCACATCCTCCCCGCCTTATCGTGGATGTGGGTACACTCACCAGAGGCGCTTGTGTACGCTCGAAAGTCCCCCATATCTCGGGTCCCCCTCATTCTCCACCCCTGCGTCAAACAGTTCGACAACACCCAGGAAAAAAGAGCCTCCTTCCTGTTAAGCCGCGCGGCATATGGCGTTGTTTGAATTTCTTCCGCGGCTGCCTCCCCCCCCCCCCCCCCCCCCTTCGCGCCTCTTTTGCACCTTTAGCGCACGAGCGCCACGTACACCCTCCAAAGAGACAAAGATATAAAGAAGACGGCGGCTCTGTGACAAGGTTGGTACCTCCGACTGGGTATCTGTGCTATTTCTAGGGTGACCAACTATTTTTGAAGAAACTAAGGGAGATTTCTATAGTCTTGACCAAAAATAAGGGAGATTTAGAGCACGATCAAATTTCACAAAAAAATAAAAAAGCAATGCAGTGTTTGTAAAAAATAAAAAAGAGCTTTATTTTATACTTTAAGAAGACCTAAATTTATTTGACAACAAATTTTGCTTCAGACAATAGTTTGCCATCACTGTTAGCAAATTCTAAAAATTCAGTGCAAGAATACGTGAAGTTCATGGCAACTTGCAGTTCTGATTTGATAAGCTTTGTACTGCTCCATTCCTAACATCTGACCACTTGTTATTCATAAGAGACAATACTCTCTCTGTAGAAAAAACTTAATATATATCAATTGCGATCGATATCGATAGAAAACACTCGATATAAAATCAATTGCTTCTGCTCTCGAACGTTTAAACGAATTTCGACCGTGTGCGCAAAATTTAAATGATTGAAACATTGATTTTACTTGACGAAAAAATACGGGAGAAATTCACCCAAAGAGACAGAAAATACGGGATCCGGGAGATTGTGAAAAAATAGGGTCAAATACGAGAGATCCCGGGAAATACGGGAGAGTTGGTCACCCTAGCTATTTCCAATCACTGCATTTAACAAATGATGTGGTACGAAGTCACTCACTCACACGGGTGCATATACCTACACCAGGGCTGAAATTCGCCATGAAAAAATCATCTGATTGACCGGGATTCGAACCCGGATCTCCCAATTGCCAGGTGTGTTAGCCAGTTACACCACCAAGCCATCTTCCTTAAAGCGAATTTCGAAGGGGGTTTATGCGAACTACATGCTCACGTCTCAAGTCTACTTTGTAGCACATGAGACGAAGTCGTGCTTACAAAGCCACTGTCGCGGTGGATAAACCCAACATTGTCGTTTATATAAACGACGAAATTGACAAATGTCCCATCATTGTATTTAACAAATGATGTGGTACGAAGTCACTCGCACGGGTGCATATACACCAGGGTTGAAATTCGCCATGAATTCGGGTTCGAATCCCGGTCAAGTCAGATGATTTTTTCATGGCGAATTTCAACCCTGGTGTATCTGTGCTATCGTAACAAAAGTATCGAGTATGCACTCGAAATGGGTATCGAATAAAATTGATCGATGTCACTCACGTATCGAAACAAAGATCTCGATATTGATAAGCATGGAATCAACAAATATATAACAATAAAAAGTAACTACCGAATGAAAGCTGCATTACTGCATGACAAGTCGTTTCCTTACAATACTTTTCCGACGAGAAGAAAATTACGCTAATTAGTTAACTCATACATCAGCATGGCAACTGATATCCAATTTCCAGATTCCCTGACCTTTCCCTGACTTTTCCCTGACGGATTTACCAATTTCCCTGACCGATCGCCAAAAGGTCATCTATTATAGGAATATTTTTTCTGCTGAATTAAATTTTCTATGGCAGCTTTAAATTTTCTAAATTTTCTAATCATCGTCTCATATTTTGAGGATTGCAAGCAAGTATTTACTATAAGCTGGAGCTAGTGTGCTCCAGCAGTTATCTCTCGACCTGAGTTTCCGAAGTTAAAATAAAACTCGAGGTAAAATTTTCCGAACAACATAACCTCAGATTCCTTGTGATGAGCGTAATACATTGTGATCATGATTTTTAACACAATTAGGCAAATATTGCAATAAGGATATACAAAATGGATACATTGTAAGTCTGGTTCACAACTAATAACATTCACAACTGAATATTTCACGAATTGGTGGGGCTTATATCATGCACATCAGCGACGGACTTTAGTTTCAGTTGGTGAAATAAAGGGCGGGACAGACTGGTCGATAAACGTAATGGTAGAAAAATAACGAGGATACCTATTCCAGTTTCTCCCTGACTGTTATGAGAATTTCTGTTATGAGAGAAGGCTTTTCCATAAATTCAAAATTCCCTGACAATTCCAGGTTTTCCCGGTTTTCCCTGACGATCGCCACCCCGACGATATATGGTGACTGACGCTTTCTGTGATGAGTGGCTAGTTTTATTTACTACCAACTGATTGTACTACTTGGCGTGGCTCTGCTGAGGGCATATACCACGTGCAAGTATGGTTAAAACGGCACGTATCGCGCGTCAGAGAATGAAAGTTCACTTATCAACAGGTAATATATTACGTCGGTGAAATGTTTCGGAGAAGTTGACGGAATGAACGATCGCCCGGTAAAGGAAATGGTAGGAAATAAAAACGTTGTTCAATACAAGATGACAGGAAACTATGCGAAAGCATGGCGCTGAAACCAAGGCCACAACTTCCACGAAACTGAGCATGAATGGATTATCCGTCGCTTTCGGTTATCCGATTGGACCCTCCATTAGCACGGTCATTCGCCGCTCGATACTTTACTTTAAGGTTTCGATATGACAGTATACTTTGCTCTAACGTTTCGATATAACAGTATGATTACCCTTTCGAGTAAATTATCGAAAGAAAATCGAGGAAGAGAGTACTCGAGATCGAAAGGAGTCAATGATAAGAGTACAATATCGAAACTTCTTTCGCATCCCTATTGATGAGGAACAAAGGCGGAAAACCTCAAGTTTCCCGGTAAGATACCTTACTCCTACTTACTCTTACTCCCAGGGCCATTTATATCCAAGTTGATATTTAGCCGCACCAACATATCTCCTCCCTCTCTTTCGGTCCATTGCATGCTCCTCTGCAGCTCCTACCCTCTACAAATCTACTTTACTTGGTTCCACCATCTTGATCGCGGTCTTCCCCGGGGTCGTCTGCCTTCTGGGTCTCCTCTCATAACCTCCTTGATCACACATCCATCCTCTTTTCTTAGCAGATGTCCTGCCCATCTCATTCTTCTGCATTTGATCTCACTTATGATATCTGCATTCTTGTGAAGGTCGCTTATTTCCTTATTGTACTTTCTTCTTCACCTTCCTTGTTCATTTTTAGGCCCGTAGATCTTTCATAACATCTTGTTTTCAAATGCAATCAATTTTTTCTCCTCTCTTTGATTAAGTTTCCTCATTTCGGATCCATAGAGCAGTACTGGGCAGATTATTATTTCGCACAGTCTAATTTTTGTTTTATTTGAAGGTTTTGATATAACAGTATACTTTGCTCTAACGTTTCGATATAACAGTATGATTACCTTTCGAGGAAATTATCGAAAGAGAATCGAGGAAGAGAGTACTCGAGATCTAAAGGAGTCATTGATAAGAGTACAATATCGAAACTTCTTTCGCATCCCTATTAACGAGGAACAAAGGCGGAAAACCTCAAGTTTCCCGGGATTTCCCCCGGAATCGGATGCGTCCGTGGGCAGTCGATCGGGTGCCTCCTCCTCCTCCGCACACCGAAGAAGGACACGAAAGAAGAATCCGCGGCGATAAGTGATAAGGCGAGCTCCGTAATCGACTGGTGACATCGAGGGCGGGGCACAACTCGACGGGGCGAGCACTTCCCTCCCTCGGGAAGGGACCTACTAGGGGCCGCCGCGAGGTGAGGCGAGGCAGAAAAGCGCGCGCTCGGGAAATTTAAGAATTTCAGGCGTCTCATACCAGAAACCACTGATGCAGATGGAGAGGGCGCTTCCTACGGCGACGCATGCTCGGAGTCGTGACGTGGGTGAGGCCCGTCCGCCATCTTTGTTCCCCGAGCCACCTGAGCCACCGCCTGACAGCGTGGTTACTGATATCCAATTTTCAACTTCCCTGACTTTTCCCTGATGGATTTACTAATTTCCCTGACCGATCGCCATAATTGTCACCTATTATTGGAATATTCTTTTCTGCTGAATTAAAATTTCTACGGCAGCTTTAAATTTTCTAATCATCGTCTCGTATTTTAGAACTGCAAGCATGCGTTTACTAAAAGCTAGTGTGCTCCAGCTACTTCTCGACCTGCGTTTCGGAAGTTAAAAAAAAACGCGAGGTAAAATTTTCCAAACAACATGGCCTAGGATTCCTTGAGATGAGCGTAATACACTGTGATCATGATTTTTAACAAACTAAGCAAATATCGCAATAAGGATATACAAAAGGGATTCATTGTACGTATGATTCACAACTAAATAACTAAGATTCACAACTGTATACTCCACGAATTGATGATTTTTATTCAGTACACGTCAGCGACGGACGTTAGTTTTAGTTGGTGAAATAAAGGGCGGGAAAGACTGACTGATAAACGTAATGGTAGAAAAATAACGAGGATTCCTATTCCAGTTTCTCCCTGACTGTTGCGAGAAATCCTTGACTTTTCCCTTACTTTTCCACAACTTCAAAATTCCCCGGAATCGAAATCCTTCCTCATCTTAGCTGATAGTTGAGTTATAGTCATGGCACATTTAGTCGACGCCGTGTACGATGAGTGCTCAAATGACTCCACAGCGAGTATCGTGAGTCTCGAGGGGAGCCGCCGAAGGTACAAAATGTTGCATGGAGTGTTTCATTTTTACAGTGATGATACGACGGTTGAGGTGAGGGACGTTGTAAAATTTATAAACGGGCCGGCGATAAGGGGCAGTGACTACATCATTTCGTGGGAGAAAGAGATGCAGAAAGTGCTTCTGGAGTTTATCGGAGGTGGGTAAAGTATAGTAGTTGTACTGCTTGTTGTTCCATACAATTCTTTAGTCGTGCTAACGCAATTGAGAATTTAAGCATTCATGTATAACTTTTTTTTAATGGATGCGAATTTGCCTAGTGTACAAGTTCTAACCACATACGAATGTTGGAGGGCATGACGAGGCCTTGTGAGACACATCACAGTTAATTTAAATTTCTAGTCTCTTTATTTTCATGTGGTGAGTAGGCACAATTGGGAGTGCAGCGAGGCACACCTGGCCTTCGAGAAACTTAGGGATGCGGACATTTACCCTAAAGAAGCAGCATCGGTCTGCGATCAGCCAGGCATGGTGAAGGAGATGATTAAAAGGATTCGGGGACGTTGTTTTTTAAAAGAAGACAACAGAAAACAAGACCGGGAAGGAGAACGAAGAAATGAGAGAGAAAAGTTTGCTCTCAAATGTCTCCTCCCATGGATGCAATTCTGGAATGGGATGCCCCGCGCCGGTGACTGCTGTTGACGTGCTGTCGCAATCTGTAGTGGAGGCTGAAATACGCCTGGAACGCTCCCCCTTGTTCCTATTACTCCCAGCGAGACGTCGAACATCATAGATCTTGGGCCAGGTAAAGTTTGTTTAAACAAATTGGTATAGGTTCATCAGATACAGTATTTTTCCCTTCTTAAAATCACCCATTTCCTTCATCTTCGCATATTTTTCAGTTTCGTCTATGGGTACAAACAGATATTTTGGTGACATTTTTTTATTGTTATTTTTTAAAATGTCATGATTTTTTAATGTTTGTAATTTTGTTTTGTAATTCTGGATTATGATTTATATATTTATATTAAATATGATATTTAAGGAAAGTTTAAATGAATTTTTTTCTGACATTTGAACTTGTTATTATCTACCTCATCGTTTTCCCACCCTACCAACAAATTTAGTGGTTGGAACTTAGAAGGTCAAGTACTGAGTCCTCTTGTCAGTTGAATGCTGTTTCAAGTAAGCCCGGCTTGTGTGGAGAGTCGCGTACGCGATATGGAGGGTATTGGGGAGCAGTAAAAAGAATAGGGATTTAACGTGGAAGACGGATTACAAGTCAGCAACTGTAGTTACTGACTTGTAATACCGCGGAGGAGAGTTGAATATGGTGGGGATCTAGTGTAGACCACTGTTTGATTACAGTCCAATACCATCGGGGAAGAGGGTTTGAATACAGTTGTGAGCTGGTGTGGACAACGGTTTGAATACAGTTGGGAGCTGGTGTAGACGACGGTTTGATTACAGTCCGGAACCATCGTGGAAGAGGGTTTGAATTCAGTCTGGGGCTAGCGCGGAGGACTGTTAGAATACAGTTTGAAGCCGTAAAAACATCTGAGCCGCGGGCGGCGAAAGTGCCTTCAAAGCGAATAAGGCTGTATTCAAACACGCTTCGTATTGTGACTTCAGTGTTTAACTTTTTCCCCCAATTTAGATGTGTGTTTGAAGTCAGTTTGAGCATACGCGTCTTGATGACTATTTGAATACAGTTCGAAATAGGTTTGACTGAGAAAATTTTTATACGGGTTCCCTCAATAGCTCACTTCCCATCAGCATGCATTACTTTCTTGAAACTGCAGTCGTCATATGTATATTTCATTTATTTATATCAACTATAATCCGTGGGCTCAGCAAAAAACTCGGTAAAATCGATGAGAATCAATAGCTCTAATAAACTAATGCCATAGAGAAAAAGTATCGTATTATTATCTAATGGAAATATTCGTCTCAAAAGTTATATTTCTTAAATTTCACGAGAAGGTATGGATTCCTTTCCTTATTACGGTTCTGCAACAATGACTATCAAATCATAGGACTGCATTCAATCAATATTTCTAAAAATCCGCCGATGGGGTGAGACTAATTGAGGGCCTACATCGACACAATCCCGTCCCGTGGGCCGAGCCCCGCATTTCCCAGACTTCATTATTCTCTCTAATTGCACACATTTGCATGTCTTTTCAGTGACATAGAAACTAAGGTGGTTTACCCACTCTCCGCTCCGGTGGGCTGAGTCTCGCCTCCATTCCCCTCGTCAATATTTCCCTTGGGAGCGTAAATTGCGGATATTTCCCGTTGTCTTCCTCTTTCATACATACATACATACCAATTACGCCGTTCCCTTCCGGGATAGGCACAGTCACAGAGTCACTCACAAACACACATTTGTACACCTAACTCTGCTTCAATAATTTCCTCCATACCGACCTATCCTTGCAAACCTCTTTTGCTTCATTTACCCCCATACACTGCTTCACACACGCCCTCCTGTTTTTAAGACTCCTAATATTTCTCCTCCTAAGAATGTCCTCAACCACATTCAACCACTACTTTCTCGGTCTACCTCTACCTCTCGCACCATTCATTTCACTCTTATTCACTCTTGTTTCGTTATTCTACTCTCATCCATTCTCTCAACATGGCCAAACCATCGAAGCACACTCATTTCATATATGCCCATTACTGAAGCATCTAACCCACATTCATTTATTACCCACTCATTCCTGACCCTGTCCATCCTACTTTTGCCACAAACACTCCTCAGATAACTCGTACCCACAGCGTTTAGTCTACTCTTATGTCTACTCTGACATACCCATGTTTCACTACGATACAACAAAGTGGGGAGAAGTACACTTGTGTACACAGCGATTTTCGCTTCCTTAGACATTCCTTGATATGCTTCACATGCTACTTACCACTATCCTTCCAGCATTCCCACGTCTCTTTCTCTCCTCATCTATCCCTCCATCTTTCGTGAACATCTTAATTAAGTACACAAAATCATTTACTTGTTCAATTACTTCACCATTCGCCCTCATCATACAGTTATTCTCCCCATTCTCCTCATTAAAAACTACTACATTAGTAAAAATTCAGACATGGCGGGTGACTTTTTTGAAGAAATGCCATGAGAAAAAATTCGGCCTGGACCGGGAACCGAACCACGGACCTTTGGTTTGCCGGACCAATCGCAGACCACTACGCTATCCAAGCTTCTTAATGCCCATGGCCGCAAGGACGTAAGATTGTATCCACCAAAATTGCCATTTGAATTTGGAAGCCAGGATAGCGTTGTGGTCTGCGCATTGGTCCGGCAAACCTAAGGTCCGCGGGTCGATTCCCGGTCCAGGCCGAATTTTTCTCATGGCATTTTCTTAAAATAATACTACTTTAGTCTCACGCATTTACGGTCAATTCCATTCTCTCTGTTGCTTTACAAAACTTATCTAGGAGCTTCTGTAATCCCCCTTGGCTCTCTGAGATCAAAACAGCATCATCTGCATGTAGTAGAACTCGCACGTTTAAATTTCCAATCAAAACACCGTCGTTTTCACTGCATGCGTCTCTAACACATTTATCCATAAATACATTTCTATCAATCAAGTCAATTCAAAAATTTCAACGCCACGACATCACTCCTGATAAATCTCGACATTGAATAGTGTATATTAGACCTGATGATAGCACGAGCTGCGAGTGAACCAAAGACGTGGGCCACTATGGACATAACTGCAAGAGTTTAAAGGAGCCTACGAAACGTATTGCCCCAAGCGTCTGCCGAAGAATACGTGAATGAATGAGAAGCCAGGAATGAATGACGGGCAGGATGAGCAGAGCAGCGCAAGCCAGCAAGACACTTTACTAGAAGAAGGGGAAGCACTGGGTTATCGCACCTACTCGGACAATGCGGCAGCCGAGGCTAGAGAAATAAATAGCAGCTAATGAAGGACGTTGGAAGCAATGGAAATGTGTCGTCGTAAATAGTAATACGACGAAATGAATTATTAAGATAAGAATTATTAAGAAGAAAGATTATATTAATATTCTCTAAAATTTTATTCCGTCATATTCAGTTAATCTCCACGTTGCAGCTATTGGACTAGGAATGAAGTTGTATTCATTTTGTGGCGTTCGTAACTTTTACCATCAATGTGATCGTCTGTTACTATGCAAATGGGTCAAAAACTCATAGTAGAAGTACTTCACTTTAACTTTCTTCGACATCTAAGGTTAATTCGAGCATAATATTTGTCAGTCGAAACTCATCAGTGGCTTTTTTCTAAGCTGATGTATGTGATAAATACAAGAAGATTTAAGCAACATGTTTTAACCACCTGATGGCCCACCGAGGAACCAAGGGAATTTCGAGTATACTACAATTCCAGGTAGATACGTAGTTTCCTCTCCATTCCGAGAACTGCTATTACAGTCGTCTCAGGAGACCTACCGCGCTAATTTATACCTCACTTCAAAGCTAAAGAATCCGGATTTCACAATATATCACGTTTTTCACCTAATTCCTAGTACTTTTCTGGATATTTCAGCTCAAAAATCATCAAAAATCACCATTTTCTCGATGCGCTTAAAGCCATATTTCCATCTTCCCAACGTTTCCACCAGAGGGACACCTACTTATTTCACCTCTTACTTACGCATACAATCACCAATCAGCTCGAGGGATTTGTTTTCTAGAAAATACGCGATCCTACATGACAGCAGCTGCTACATTTACGCATACAATCACCAATCAGCTCGAAGGATTTTTTTCTAGAAAATACGCGATCCTACATAATTGCAGCTGCTCTATGTAAGATGTGACGTTTACTCGATCACTGCGCCATCTCCTCAAAATCTCATTAAACTCCCCAAAATGGCCGCCGAAATCATCACTTCTTATCTTCAATTTTCGCTCAAAACCGTATTTTATCACTTTTTTCAAAACTTTATTCACTTAAAACAATCCGGATTCATCCACTATTTCCCAAAAAATTTCACCGAAAACACCCATTTTTAGGGGTTGAAAAAAAATTTTCCCGAATGGAGTCGAAACGTGGAAGAAATTCTATGCTACATATTTACCCAATTCCTTTCCTTTTCCCAGATAGCATTGAAGCTTGCGGTAAGCTTTCACATTGGCTTGATTTTGATTTGTCATGACAAGTGAAATTCAAGCTGGAATCAAGCTTTACGGGGAAAGCTTGCCGTGCGCAAGCATGATTCAAGCTTCAAATATACTTCAATATGCACCCGCCAGCGCATCGTACCTGTTAGTGTAGCGTATTTCGGCTTATTAAAAATTCACCATTGGGAAAATATCTGAGCTAATAGAACCTTAATTTTCTTCTACTCGAAAAATGAGATGAAGTGAGCATAAGTTTCGTTATTGACTCATTCTTTCTCACACTTTTCATACACAAAATGGACGCCGGGAAACTGCGCCATGACGTACGTGCCACCCTCGACGGAAATTGTGTTACTTGACTGATCTCTGCCCTTACGATTAGACGTCAACTTGGTGCTTTGAACGAGTTGTGTTAAGCGTGTGGTTCAAGGAGTGTAGTGGAGCCTATATCATCCAAAACCTTTTGAAAAGTTCTTGTTTAAACTATCACCCTAAGTTTTTCATTTATTTTTTTATTTCGGAACCTCTTGGCAAGTTACATCTTTCGGCGAGTCTCCATCCCCAACTTCGACGACTGAAAGGTGAGTGTGGACTTTACTTCCTTATTTCGCAATTACATAATGCCCTAATTTAAAATGTTCCAGATTTATTGTATTGGATTCTTTACACTCAAAGAATACGATAAATCTGCCTGCATTGAAAGCTGATGCTTAATAGGCGCAAAAAATAACCCAGTGTAGCACATGTTGTTATTTTCATGTTATTATATAATGTTTAAGTGGTAAACATCATAAGTTCATTTTTTCGTATAGTTTCGCAGTTCATTTCAATTTGAATAAATATCTTGTGGTTTTCTGCAGTATAATTACTTTTGAGCAACAGTTCCCACGTGCTATTCTGCCGGCTTCGTCAGGCTGAACACACTTTTAGAAGGTCACCGTATAGACATCAAAAGGGCGAAAGTTTTATGTAAAGAAAGCAGCTACTATCCACGGGTCATCAGGGAAGCCATTGAAATAGAAAAATGACCCAACAACAAACTGAAAGGACGGCTACAAACTCCCTTAAGGAAAATTCAAGTATAGATTAATTCTGTTACATAATAACCGCCGAAGTTCATTTACTTGTGATTGTTGATTCAGAAAGCCTGACTAAGCCGGCAGAATAACACGACGAACCTGTTGCTCAAAAAATAATTACCTATACCTATATATATCAAGTTCTGCACTGCATACTGCCTACCATTTTGGTTTTGCTGTAGTATGAGATGGTGGAATGATTTGCATAATATCCATATAGGTACTATATAATACAAAAGACTATACAATTACATCTTTCTTTCCCACGTGGAAACAGTCTACAAAGGGAAACTATTCTTTTCTTGGCTATGACATTGTTTCACCTTTTTGTGAAAATTGTAGATGAGCAAATATAATTTATCATGATCATTTGGTATGCTAAATTGTGTTATTTTTCATTTCATTTATGAGTGCAGGGTTACATTTGCGGTTAATTAATATTTTCCTTTTCTATTTGCAGAGAGCAAAGGGCAATAAAAAGCTGAGGTCTTCCGGCAACCGGCTCAATGTTTTTTTCAAAGTTATTTTATAAAATAGTGATTTGTAAACTTTTATGAAAATAAAACTGTTAATTTGAAGGAATTAAATTTTTCTGGTATATTGAAATTGTTTAAATACGTGTTTACCTTGTGATATATTCCAATGTTTCCTATAATCTTTGCAATAAGAACTTTCACTGGCATTCATTGTGAAATTAATTATTTCAGGTGTGCCATGCTTATTTTAAAACGGATGATGTAATTAGGGAAACATCTTACTATGACGAGAGGAGTGGAAAAAACTGACGGCACCATTGGAAAAACCCAGGCTGAAAGAGGCTATTCCATGCATTTTTCCTGGATGTTCTTCGTTTTCATCGAAAGCTGCACCTATGTAGTCGAGAATCTCCTGATGAGATAAGGATGAGACTGGAAAGTGAGTTTGTGGAAAAGGCTGTGAAAGAAAGTTTGGTGTCTGCTGAGCAGTTCAGGGAAAAATTCATCTTTTCCAATTTAAAGGAGTTATTAGACTGCCAAAAGTTAAGGTGGCTTTCTTCATTTTGGAGTGTAGTCAGTAATGAAGACTCGGTTGTGTATGCAAATATTAATATAGCAGGAGGAGTGCCGGAGTTGGTTTACTTAGTTGTCATCGACAACGAATTAAAATTACGCGTGTTTTATAAGGGTTGCTCTCTAGATCACGTTGGTGATAATTTCAAATTTCCTATGCTGGTAAATTCGATTAATGTAGTAAATGAATTACTATACGCAATAGAAATAATTTCCTCTCCAACGACAGATTGTAAAACTAAACATCTCTTTGAAATTTTAGATAACACATTGAATTCTTTAAGCCAATATTACGAAGGTGAAAATTAATTTTTTGGTTTATTTCTTCTCAAATTCAGTCGTTCAAAAGTAGACAAAGGCTCCGAAACCTGCCGGAAGATATGGTATTTTTTTCGCTCCTTCATTTTGTTTCACCATCTGCGTATAGATTCTTGAGAGAGTTAGGGAAAATAATTTCTCCTCATCCATGTACCTACTATTCAGAGGGTTTGCTCCATGTTGAATGTTGGTCCAGAGTCAGAAACTCACGAAAAACGATTTTTAGGCTACATAAAACGAAAGATAGGTCTTTTAAAACCTTGCGACTTGACAGTAACTCTCATGGTAGATGAAATTCACACTAAGCAACACATGGACTACAATGGAGGAAATGTGGTAGGCGCTTCATTTTATTCAGAAAAAATAGCATTTAGTGCGCACGTGTTTACGATTAGTAGCACTGTTTCCCCATACAGAGACGTGGTGCACATCTTACCTGTCTTCTCAATAAATGCACAAGTTCTACATGATGTGCTTGAAAATGTAATCATTGGCCTGGACAAAATTGGATTTAAAAGTCATTGCCGTAATTACCGATAATAATGCAATTAATAGGAGAGCCATGTCTTTTTTGGCTACAAATCCAACCAATAGCATCCTGTACCCACATCCTTCAAACCGTAGTCGTCCTCTTTTTTACGTAGTCGATACTGTGCATTTACGGAAGTGAATACGAAATAACTGGCTCAACCAGAAAAATTTGAACAAGATTTTCATCTGCCCAAAATTCTCTGGATCATCCAACGGAGTATTGCAGGCTTCTTTCCAAGTGCTAAGAAAAATTTATGATCTAGAATCTCATAAACTCTTGAATTATGGTCTTTGAAAGCGCTTTGGCCTTCAAATTAGGAGAGACCAAATGTAAAGCCCGTCATTCAAGTATTTGACGAACACATAGTTGAGGCGGTAAGAATTCTAGGATTTGAAAATAATATAAGAAATTATGAGGAGACGGCTGAATTTATAGAAATTATCTCCACTTGGAAAATTGTAAATGTAAAAATGCCTCAAAAGGGTCAGAGACAGAATGATGACATGCAAGAACCACTCACCAACTCTGTAGAAGATGAAAAATTTTAATTCCTTGAGAATTTTCTTTCGTGGCTCGAGCGATGGGAAACGATGAAATTAAAAGAGAGGAATCTAACTCGAGAGACACTATCAGCATTGAAATTGTCTACGCATGCGCTGATAGAATTGGTAAATTATTGTACGGAGGAACTAAGACTAACATATATACTACCAGGTAAATTCCAAACAGATATCCTAGAAAATAGATTTGGCAAATATAGGCATCTGTCAGGATCGCAGGACCACATTTCTGTCCGTCAAATATTCCAGGTGGAAAACAAATTAAGACTCAATAGCATTACGAGAATTTCAATTAAATCTCAAAAATCTGGCGTTATTCCAGTCCGCTGTTTTGATCTAGATTCAATATGGAATGCTTTCAAATGTAATGATTTTCCAATTGAGAAATTGAGCAAAATTCTTCCCTAATCAGAAGATGATATTATGGCTGTTGAGGATGAATTGCCTATTATTTATTATTTAGGGGGATACTGTGCATATAGTGTCCTTAAAAGACTTAAGTGTGATTTCTGCAAAGAGCTATTGGTGGCAGATAAGTTTTTAGGCGACGGTGTTGCCTCAGAATTAATTAGAAAATTAGATCGTGGTGGACTATTACATCCACAGCCCATCGTGGTGAGTGCTGTCACTCACAGTTACGTCGTGGTAAAGCATCTGGACCGGTTGGACCGGTGTTTGAAGGGGAATTTTTTAAGGTAGAAGATCAAAGATGTGTGGCTACTACCATTACTATGGACAGCTTGATTGAACGTGATTTATTACTTTGGGATTTCTGTCGAAACAATCACTCATGTGAGCATGTCATGAAAATGGTTGTATGGGCATCCATCAATACATTATTAAAAAATTATTATATAAAAAGAGTCAACGCTAATGATAAGCAGCTGAAATCAGTAAAAAATCGCTAAATCTCCACTTTTACATGATTTTTTAATATACGTTTTCGAAGATCATTTCTTGACTTCATTTTTTAATTTTAATACTGCAAATGTTTCGACCCTAATGTTGCATTTACATTGTTTACCACCCCATTTTTAGAAGTTATTATTTTGCATTTTTTCTGTTAAAATTTTATCTTTTTTCTGTTGAAATTGATTGTCCTTTAGACTTTGCGTTTGCATTTTTACCGTTGAAGGTTTATTAGCAAATGCAACTTATATTGAAATCCGATTTTTTTGTTTTATTTTACATGAAAATTATACGCACCAATGATGCTGCCAAGCTTGTCTTGGTTTGTTTGATGCATGATTAATTGCTTCAAAGGACAGTTCCATTAAACCACTTTAAAAAACTCATGAGAAGTGGTAATTTACATAATTTGAGTAGCTTTTTCGTAACATAGTCGTTTAGAGAATGCATCACCGTGGGTATAATTTGTTCACCACAATAGTTATACGTGAATGATTACGGTAAAGTGGCGGAAGTTTTCCTAACTTCGCTATCTTATGTGTTTTCTATGACTCTTATTTTATGTATGCCTTTTTCACTACTCTCATTGAATCATGAGATTTTTGTACTTTAAAAGAGCGAAGATTGTAAGCGAATTGATAAGTAATTTAGAACTAGATTAAGCGTTTAAGTAGTTTCTATCTTATTTTTGTAATAGTTACTTTCATAGAACCGTCAAGGTAAAGTTTATTCGAGTATAAAGCCAGAAAATACATTGATTGCTAAAACAAAGGAAAAGGAAAACTATAATTAGATTTCAAAAATGGGAATACATGGGGATAATGGCCACACTGCTGGCCGGCCTAAAGGGCGTGACGTCACAATCCTGCGCACAGGCCTGCAGTCAAGACGGTGTTGCTTCGGCGCCGCCGCCGAAGTCAACCTTCTCGGCGTCCATCTCGGCGTCCATCTCGGCGTCCCGCCGGGGCAGATGCACTCGAGGAGGCAAAAGCAAAGTACCGAGCGCAATGAACACTCGCCGAGCATACACCGGTCTATTTCGATCACGACACAGATCATGATTGCCGAGTCGAGTACATTTCTGCCCTCCATAATCACCACTACACTCATCGATGGATGCTTATAATGAAATATGTCACTGTTTAAATTCAGAGCCTTAATGCAGAGAAAAGCGAATCGCAAGCTGCAGAGCAGCGATGAACATAAAAAGTATTACTTCGAAAGGGCTATACGGAGGGAGTGGCCTTAGTTTTGGATTAAAATTATTAGACAAATACTTATGATGAATCTTAGATTTTGAAGATTTGCTCATTAATCGCGAGTGCCATGATCTCATAATTACACCTATTTTCATTTTGAGTAACTTATACTTCGTTTTTAAGTATAAATGACTTTTACCTCCGAAAACTTGTGGAAAAGGGTATAAAAAGTTGACCCACAAAAGGTACCCAAAGTGGCTCAATTGGTAACTAGTCTTATTAATCGCCCGAAGGATGAAATATAATTAAGCCATAAGTCAATGTTGTGTTAAGGCTCAATGGAAAGAATACATTAATGTAATTGCTGGCTACAATCTGCAGCATCTTCAAAGTATTTTCATTCGATAGTTTATTTTAATTTGTATACTATATAAGGTAGAACTTATTTTGTAGATTTTCGCAGCTCATGATGTATATGTGGTAATCTTTGGGCTCTGCGAGGATTTTTTGTATTATTCTTGCGACCGTTTCGCCGTGCTCTGCTGCCGGCTTCGTCGGGCTTTTTAAACAACAATGGTCTTCTTTTTTATAAATAAACAAATTCGGCAGTTGATAATTTTAGAATTAATAAAAATATAAAAATTAATTCCAAAGAAGGGATTTCCATATACATATAAGGGAGTTTATAGCCATCCTCTCTATTTATATATATTTTGGGGTCTCTTTTCAATTTCCATTGCCTCCCCTATAAGCCGCGGAAAGTAACTGCTTTACTTGTGTAAAAATGTTAAAGCCTCGATGCTAATGGCGTGACCTTCCTCTAACGTAGTGTGTGTGCTCAGCCACGGCAGAGTGATACTAGTCTTTCTTCCGGATTGCTCGTTCATGTTCTTTTAATCTGCATCCTATAGATCTTTTAGTTTGGCCCACGTATGTTCTACCGCAGCTGCAGAAGAGTTCGTACACACCCTCATACATTGTGGGAGGTAATTTATCTTTTTCTCCTCGTAAATGGTCTTGAACTCTGGAGGTAGTGTTGTAGCTTGGGATGATGTTATGCGTATTTTTCATCGCAAGATAATGGCGAATTCAATCACCTCTGCCGGCACTAAATCATTTTTTTCCGGATTAGATGGGCTCTAGTTCACATTATACAAGACATTTTTCATGTTACACCTCAAGAATATGATTCATCATTAAGTGAGGATAGCATAGGACTTACACTTCAAAAAAATGTTTGAAATAAGGGTTGGACCGGGCCTGGGGCTTGATTCCTTCAGATACCCCTGCGTGTCTCAGTCATGGGGAGTGGGGAAGCTGTTCCCTCTAAATGCTCGAAAATAAAACCGATAACGACGATCCCCCGCAGTCTTGACGCGTGACTTTCGCGCCCTCCCTCACACTCCAATCACACCTTGTCAGGGTGTCCAGCAGCTGGGCATTTGAAAATTCCCTGAGATTTCCAGGTCTTCCCGGTTTTCCAGAGTGCTGGACACCCTGATTGTCCATTTTTTCTTTGCTATTCGCCTCTCATCCATTCCCTCGACATGGGCATAACAACGAAGCATATCATTACACGCAATCATGCTCATTGAAATCTCCTACTTTGAATCAATAACTGAAAAGAGGGGCATTTGAAACTTCCTCGCCTCCAACGCCTCCAACAGGGACAAAAAACGTGCTCGAGTCTTTTAGCGACACCAATCATTTCACTAGCACACATGTCTGAGGCGATGACAGTTGCTGAAAAAGCTCCAACAATTGCTGGAGGGGATCCCCGATTTCTTATTCATATTTTTTCACTCATAAAAGCATGTTGGTAACAGAATTATCTCCTTTTCAATGGAAATTATTGCCAGCAACGCAATATGTACTTCAGCCGTGGACTCTCCCCTGTTAGGTGATAAGATGGTCTATTGTGCAAACCTCCGTAGGTTGGAGCTTCGACTCTATCCCATAACTAACTCTCGAGCGTAGGCTCAAACACACTGGAACCAACTCAGAGTTCGGATCGAGGTGGATATAAAAGTAAGCAAACATAACGACAATGGTGAATCCCGCTACTAACTGATCCGCCAATGACATTCTGTGACACATTTTTGTGACGTATAGGTATATAGGTAAAGCGGAATCGAAAAAAGTTTATTTTATCCTAAATCACGTAGAGCAAAAATAATACCCGGCTGTTGCTTAAATAAACTTAATTCCG
The DNA here is from genome assembly GCA_963169105.1 of Ceriagrion tenellum. Lineage (NCBI taxonomy): Eukaryota > Metazoa > Arthropoda > Insecta > Odonata > Coenagrionidae > Ceriagrion > Ceriagrion tenellum. The sequence goes on along the minus strand of OY720641.1, from coordinate 134,733,036 downwards.
ATTTATTTAACTAACTAAGGAAACAACTGAAACTCTGGAAGGTTGAAAACGACGAAAGAGAGAGAAGAAAAAGGGGATCGGGTTGGTGTGGTGGTGGCTAGAGTACTCGCCTACCACACGGGCGGCCAGGGTTCAAATCCCTGCAGAGGAAGATCTTTTTAAGAGGAAACCCGATCCCTACTTAAGTGTCTTGTGGAGGGCACCTCAAGTACAGTACTCCGTCTGTCGGATGAGACGTTAAACCTTGGCTCCTTTCGTTAAGAGCAGGCCAATGCCGACGCCGGGTTTCCTTCCACCCTTCTTCCCTTACCTATCCACTATGGCGCAAATGACCTTAAATCTTAGGTCGCCTCCCTAAATATCCAGTCCGAAAGAAGAAAAAACAATGTAGACGCCGGAATTCGCAAGCTGTACGTTCAACATATAGTACTAAGTTTCAAATATTACTGTGGACAAATTAAGTAAAAACTTAATGAGCTATAACTAACTCTATTTTTCCGTTGTGCCTTACAAAAAATGTGCAAAAAATAATCGACCTCGAGTGTCATTTTGTAATGTACCGAACTGGAAAAATATAACGTCCCCAAGAGATTCCACTAAAGTGAGTGAAGATATTCCAAAGATAGAATCAGTCACCAATCAATCTCAATCACTTCGGTTTAATAAGATCAAGCAATCATGATTCCTTGATTAAGAAAGGTAGTGAAGCGGCAAAACTTGACCGAAGAGTAAGAATCACGTTCTGATTTATTCAAGGCTAATGATCGTTTGAAATGGACGATTCTAATCCCATCTAAATTATCCCACCACTCACGAATCAATACAGAGACTTCTTCCCACGCCCTGTGGAGCCCTTTCCCGCCTTTCCCGGTCGCATACCGCGGGCTCGCAAATGACCCCGGCCGACTCTAGCTCCGCGCGCTCGAGATACTATTATCTTCTTTTCAGATACACGCGCCAAATCAGCGGGACCCCGCCAAGCTGAGACCGTGGCTCACATGTCGTCCACTGTAGTGCGGTGAAAAAACGCTTCCACCGTCAACACGTCTCTTTATTGTGAGTGGAGCGGTAATCGTGAGTCACATAGCATATTTCAATAACTTTTCAAATCAATTGAAAACAATTAAGGTAGTCCGAGCGAGATAGTTCCCTAATCATAACATAAATTCGAATTAAACGTTTTGATTTCACCAGCTGTGGGACACATCAATTAAATATTGCATTATTAATGGTGCAATTATATAGTTTTTTGTGACAGATATTGTAAGTAATCAAATGAAAATATCGAAACAAGTCTTTAACTGGACTCATCCTTTGCGCGCGGTGCGTTTAAAATTCCTTCAAAACGGAAGGTTTTTTGTGATACCCAAGAACCTACTGTGGTGACAATATGATTAATTTACAAGTATAGTTGAGAAAACATACAAACTACACGCTGTTAGTTTTTTTACGGCATATAAGTGTTAGAAATTCCTCATTTTGTAAATAATGTCTCTCTGGAGTGCATACACGTATCTACCATTTCCAATGTAAAAGGACTGGTATATTTAGGCAAATATCTCCGAAAGTAATATGGTAAGGGGTAGAATTTTTTATGTCATTGGATAGGTGAGATTTTTCTCTTTAAAATGAGACCAAATTCATTGATTTCTAAGAAAAATGATATTTCCCTCAAACTACCCCTTAATGGATCACATTTCACTTCATGACGTCTGTTTATACAAGGGAAACATCCATACATAATTTTTATGTATTCTACTGTTAAAGGTAGGTTTAGATGAAAGTCAAGAGAATCTCCTCCCGGTTTTCTACACTTTCAGGGGCCTATCCGACTCAAGCGTATCCTTTTTCGCCTCTGCATTAGATCTACCCTTCTTCATCCCGTCCATGAAACATATTATCTTTCTTCCCCTTCCCCGCTTGCCCAACATCCTTCCCTCAATCACACTCTTCAGCAACCCATCGCCTCTTATTACATCCTCCAGCCATCTACCCTGCATAACCCGGATTTCATTCAAAAGTTTCCTTTCCTCGCCCACCATCTACAGCACTTCCTCGTTCGTCTTCCTTTCCGTCCACCTCACCTTCTCTATCCTTCTCCACACCCACATCTGAAATGTCTGCAGCCTATTCTCGTCCTCCCCTCTGAGGGTCCACGTTTCTGCGACATATCAGGCTCTTCACCAGGCTCTTTTCACATCCTTACACAAAGTCCCCGTCCTCAGCTCCCTTCTATTACTAAACGCCTCCTTAGCTAATGGTATTCTCTTCCGTATGTGTTCGCTACTATGTCCGTTTTCACCTAGTGCACTGCCTTAATAATTAAAATGCTCTACTTCTAGTGTACTGCCTAAGTAATTAAAATACTCTACTTGCTCGAGTTTCTGTCCTCCCAACAACTCCAACACTCTGAGAGAATCTAATCACTTTTGTGTCCTTATGATTTATCTTCATTCCGAATTTCCCGCACTGAATCCCTAAATCATTTAACAAAGCTTGTCCCCTTCGAAGATCCACTGGCCAACGCCTGATCGTCCGCGAATCTAACCAATTTTATCCGTTGACCCCCGCTTTGATTCCCACGTCCAGTTCTTCCCATTCCTGTATCAACATTTCTTCAGCAAAAATGTTGAAAAACAAAGGCGAAAACGGGCACCCTTGACTTACCCCTCGCCCTAGAGTTGCCCAGCCCGACTTACCGTCAGCCACCCTCGCCTGTGCCCTTTGCTCCATGCATAGGTCTCGAATTAAGTCTCCTGTCTCACCAATCTATTCCGATTTTCCCGAGTACCTCCGTTAGTTTCTCCAAATTTACTCATTGTTAGTCAAAAGCCTTTTCTAAATCCGCAGAGCAAGCGAAAACATGTTTACACTCTATGTTCACTTCTATAAGTGTCACCGCAAATGCATCCCGAGTAGACTTTCCCTTTCGGAAAACAGTTTGGTCATCGCACTATTAGTAACTGGCCTTCCTCCCCAACCTTTTATTGATTATTCCAAGTAAAACGTCGGTTGCGTGTGAAATCGAAATGATAGTGCTAAAGTTCTCGCATTCTGATGCTTTCTTCTTCTTCGGGATAGGAATCAGGACTGTTAGACGAAGTCCTCCGTCCATAATCCTCGTAGATTCTAGGAATGAGTTTGAAAAAAGCTTGCATACGTTTATTTCCTAAATTCTTAAGCAGCTCCAAAGGTATGCTATCCACTCACACCGCTTTTCTTGCCTTCATCTCTTTCAATGCTTTACCTATTTCACTGTCAAGTATCATTGGCCCGAGGTTATCTTCATCTAGGGTTCCCTCATCATTCCTTTATATCGAAATTAATCGGTCTGATATCGCTGTCATATAGACCTCCACGTATTTTCTCCACCGATCTTTACATCTTTTTGCTCGATTAATGTACTTACCTCTTCCGTCCTTAATCATGGGTAACGTCTGCCCTCTGATACCGACCGTTAGCTGTTTTACTTTAGCACATAGCGCCAGTTTTTTTGCAGTTTCTCCATTTTCTCGCTTTGCTTTTTCCACCCATTTTCCTTCGCCCGATTGGTTATTCGTCGTAGGTGATTATTTAACTCCTTGTATCTCGCCTTACCTAACTTGACGATGACGTTTTACCACTTCCTTCTCTCTTCCATTTTCTTAGTTATTTCGCCCATAACCCAAAGGTTCTTTACCCTCCTAGTTACCACTGATCCTATTGCTTTTATTGATTGTTTTTATTTCCTTGGCTTCGACTATGTTCCCTTCCCTTCGCTATTGGTATTCTTCCCTTTTTTCCCCTTTCAACGCTTCCAAGTTTCACCTCTTCATCCTCTTACTTTCACTTAGCTTTTTGAATCTAACCTCACAATTCATCATGACTTAATCATGATCCGAGTCTGCATCAGCTCCCGGATAGGTCAGCGAGTTCTTGACACTCTTCCTACCCAACCATACATGTAGTAATACAGATAAAACGATAATGAATTTTTAATACTTCCGCTTATACTATAGCATTGTTATGACTCGGGTTTCTGGCACGTAATTCGACATTTAAGCGGTAATTATATGTAGGTACGCGTTTCTTGCTCGGTATGATATCTTGGTGTTTATTAGGCATTATTATAACAACACCTGACGTAGTATTTTACGTCTAAGAGAAAAACTGTGCATATGTGATTGAATTAATTTAAAAAAAAATACGACAAGAGCTATTAGGCGATGCGCTAAAATAGCATTAAGGATGTTGGTCCGAAAACTAAAGTCCATGTCATTTTCTTCATATTCGCAGGAATTATAGAATAAAAGGCACTCTATCGATTGGCTTAATTAGAAATACACCTTTCCGTCCTGGTTTTTCCAATAATCGCATTTGAAAATAGCTATATTTACATTACGTAGTACAGGATCCTTGGTACATAAAATATAGATTTAGAGTGTTGAAACCCATTTCATTTATACAAAAAACGGATATGACATAAACAAGGATTTAAGAAATTTATTAGTGCAAAAATGACGGTAGGTCACCGACTTAGTTTGTGAGAAATTAAATGATTATTATCGCAATTTTATCCGAAACACAGTAGTTAGCTGATCGGGGAGCTGGGGTCGGTCATACATGTGGCAGCGTTGGAAGTGAACTTACACATACCGTGGGAATTCATACAGAGAGGCATGTTTCAGAAGCTGTAAATTGTTCGGTTGAAAATATAATACCACCTCGATCAATGACAAACATCGGTCAAAAAACGAAGGGCTTCATATAACCCAAATAGGCCTGGTTCCTAAACAATTTTTTGTCAAAATTTTCAAGATTTTCAACATTTGTGTCAATTTTTGTATACTATTTCTAAAACATTTTGTTGTCATATAATAATAATTAAAATCACTTATAAACGACTGATAAATGCAGAACTTACAGCTTTAATGAACGCTTTTAATCATAAATATTTCTGAATAATACAAACTAGTTGTTTTAAAATCCTAATGTGTACCTCTGTAATGTTGAATTCTTGCCTGTTCATCATCATAGGCAGAAGTAAGCATATATACTTGAATTATGACCTTAGGTAACATTCCTATTCTTAATGCCATTAGCCCATCATCTATATAAATTACTTTCTTTACTCTTTTTTCCATATCATTTCTCACAATTTTGAGCTCTAGCGTCTGAACGGTCGATCTGATCGAAATTCTGACATTCAATTTTTTGCAGGCAACGAAAAGTTCGTTCAAACTTACAATTTTTATCTTTTTTGGGGGGGAAATATTTTTAAAGCGAGTTACGATGATGAAAAAAATTTTAAAAGATGTTAGTGAAAAAATACTGCAAAAAAAAGAAGAAAAATACAATCCACTTCAGAGAATCGAACCTCACACCTTCAATTCACAGCCCGCTACATTTCCTCTCATCGCCCGCTAGATTGGTCAAAAGGACTGTGTAGCAGCAATTAAATTATACAATAACAATGTATAAAGTGCGTTATAGTACTGATCCCCACAATAACACCATTCAATGATCAATTTAGTCCTGTAAAGGACTACTATGTATTATGAGAACTTCTAAAAAGGACTTACTCAATGTGTTTAAATTAGGAAAGCACTTGAGTGCAAGCACATCAAACACCAGTCACTAAGGACATCAGCAAAGTTCAGTACAACGTTGCCAAAGTTTTTAGAAATTAATTAACCTTGAAATAAATGTAAATGTAGGGTTTACTAGAGAAAATATGGTAATATAACAATCACATGAATTTTTAGATACTTCTGGTGATATATATTGTTGAAAAGGTTTCATAATTTTAATTACCTATTTAGGCATTATCGCTGCACGACTCCATTCTCGGCATTCAATTAAAAACTCTTTTCGTAGACTGGTCTTCATAATATTCATTTTTAATACGATACTTCCGCTTTCTTCTAAATTAGACATATTACAAATCTAAGCAGTATTCTTTAAAAGGCTCATGTACATAACTAAAACAATCGGGATGCCGCTAGAATCATGACTCACTCGGTCGCGAACCAACCTCCTTAAGTTGCCGAGAAACCACGGGGGCATTTCTATAACTGATAACGCCTGCGCTATTATGACGTAGGGCGCTATTTCGGTGCTAGGCAACGTCACTGTGACTCTGTAACTTCCAATTGCGACCACAAAAAGCACTATGGGGGAGATGAGTAACAGCAACAATAACGCCAGCAGAAGGCTGGCGTCATCCCAAAAATCGCCCCGTCCCCCTGACTGCATTTCCTCTTGACGGATCGCCACTATCTCTCGCTTTTCTTCCGAAAGGCTTCCGAAATGCCACCATGAGATATGTAGTTTTAGCTAATTTAACTAGAAAACGAGCTCTTGCACGTAAAAAAAGAGTGTCGCACCACGGGAGGATTCTGATAAAATGATCCCTATGCGTCACTCCACGCCACTTCAGACCAAAGTTGACCCTTGACCTCTCAGATTGTGACGAAACTTTTGTCCTTAATGTAGTAGCTGAGTGGCATTACTTGCAACACCTGATGGGAAAGGTACAATTGACAGATCGAGAGGCACAGTTAAACGGTTTGCAGCGCGTGCAAGTCTACAGTTAACTTCCAGCCTTCAAATCCAAACCCCTCATCAGCAGAGTAAGTACGCTTCGGAAAACATCAAGGGGATATCTTTTTCCTTCGTGCCTAATGTGGAAGTAAAGAAGAAGGAAAAAATATCATGAAACGATTCCAACAAGCTCCTATACAGTCAAGTGATCATACCTTGCAGCAATAGCTACAGGTGATGGAGTCCTTATTTAATGTAGTTCGAGCAAAAAATCATTTTACTCAGAAGTCAATGAATTTGGTCTCATTTTATAGAAAAATATCTCACCCTTCCATTGACACCAAAAAATAAATTGACACCCTTACCACATTACTTTCGGAGATATTTGCCAAATAATACCAGCCCTTTTACATGGGAAATGGTACGTGTATGCACTCAAGAGAGACATTATTTACAAAATGAGGTATTTCTAACACTTAGATGTCGTCAAACTACAAACAGCGTGTAGTTTGTACGTTTTCTCAACTATTTTTGAAAATTAATCATATTGTCACCATAATTGGTTTTTGGGTATCACAAAAAACCTTCTGTTTTGAGGGAGTTTCATACGCACCGCGCGAAAAAAATGAGTCAAGTTAAAGACTTATATAGACATTTTCATTTAATTACTTACAATTTCTGTCATATAAAACTAAATTATTGCACCATTAATAATGCAATATTTAATTGATGTGTCCTACAGCAGGTGAAATTAAAACGTACAATTCGAATAAAGTCTCCATTATGACTAGGGAACTATCTCGCTCGGACTACCTTAAAAGACGCTATTATCAGGAGCAGGTGAGCATATAATAAAATTGGAAGGAAAAACTAAAATATATCTTCACAGAAGAAACGTCAATTAAGGAGCTGGATCTTGGACATGGTAGAGATCTATTAGTTATAGCATGGAACCAAAATGGATAAAAATATCATCATTAGACTAATTTTCCGTCATAAATGAATGTCCCTTTAAATGTACAATTTTTCACTCGATAGTTAATAACACAATTTAAGTTAACCTTTCTTAATATTTAAGGTTACATGTATTACACATTGAAACAGTGACCAATAGAAAGCGTTAAAGGAGATAATTTGAATTTTTCCCATCGAAGTAAAATCCATGAATTAAGCTTCAAATTTCATACACTCAGTTTCATTAAGGATATTTGAATTTTAAATATCCTATGTGTAATGCATATTCAGCACAAAATTAAGACGAATCATTGTGTAACGTCTTTTCGTCATCGGTGATGAGATCTTTCTTCGGCGAACATCATTGTCCAATGCTTTGTTTGAAAATTTTCAAATGTTATTATTTTTTAAGGAATTGATCGATTATGTTTCACTTAATTTTGAATGAACTTTACATAAGCCGGTACTTTAGGCTAAAAATATGCAACAATAGACGCATAAACAAAGCATACGCTGTTGAATAACTCCGTCTATCGGTATGGAATGGCTGCTACAGTGAAAACTTCAAAAACATTTTTCTCCCTTAAATGGAAGAAAACCCTCTGAAATTTTGTATATTATATGCATAATAAAACAAGATATGTCAAGTAAAAAAATGAACTGGAAAAAAATGTGAATCACATAAAAAGTGTTTTCTATAAAATGTTTATTAATAAAATGTTTAAACAAATAACAGGGTATTTGCTATTATTAATAAAAATTTAGTTTAATCATACAATCACTTTTAAAAAAGCCATTGAACGTCTTTTCACGATGATTCTTTCCTGAGATATGTGATTACGAAAATCTAATGGCAGTGAAAATCGCCATTTTGAAAAACAGCCGTTATTCAGATGTTTTCGAAATTTTCGCAAAACGCTTAGAAGAGGACTTATTATTCCCCTAGGCGAACGTTTCCTCAAATTTTCTTCAAAATGTGAGAGGTCAAGGGTCAACCTTGGTCCGAAATAGCGTGGAATGACCCCGATATTATTTTAGGCGAGGTGGTTTTTATTATGTTATGATGACCTTAGTTAATTTGAAATTGATCCTGTAGCTGCCTCAATATGGATGGTCTTTACTGCTAACCGAAAGCTGAAGTAAAATCCGAGTTGTTGCCATGTTAACTAAAATACAAGCGTCCAACACATGATAAGAGCCACCCTTAAAATTAATATCCATAATGTTACAATATTGTGCAATTAAAAACCACAGGCAATCAAGGGTTTTCGCTTATCATTGATGAGAAGCGAGTTCGTTTGGCTCGTTCTCGTCCCTAGCATATATAATTGGGCTGTCACTTAAACGCAAATCATTCAACATTGCCTCTAAATTTATACTTGCGCCCGTCGTAGCTCAATAATAATACTACAATGGCACAAAAATTCACAAAGATTGAAACAGCTTTGACTTCACCGGATTCCTCGAATCAAGCGAAGTCAACTTCAGGCTAAAGTTCTGTAAACATTTCAGCATTTATTCCTGCCTACCTTCCATTAAAAAAGTCGAGTCCGTTGAGTTTAGGAAGCTGTCTATTCAAATATGCTCCATCGATTTTAACGAAATAGAATGCATACGTATAAAATCATTTCAGGCTTTATTTTGTGGAACTTATGTATCTCCATATTACAATGAAACAGTTGGTAAAAATGGCACTTTGTGTCGAAACCTTAGAGTATATAGTTCAACAGCCGTAATTTACGCGTTTTTCCCTAACGGCCAGTCAATTTTATATTAAAAACCATATGCATTAGTTATTATTATATATATATATATATATATATATATATATATATATCATTACCTCTTCCGATGTTTCATTCTTTTTTATTTGGGAGACACTAGCATGTCGTCTGCTCTTGATGGTATGCGTTGATAAACACATACCATCAAGAGCAGACGACATGCTCTTCATTGCTCCTACCTGCCTGTTTCTCCATGAGATACGTTTGGGGAGTTGTCAATATATTCTGTATTATCTGCCTAACCGAAATATTCCCATTTCTCATAATTCAACATTTTATAGACAAAAAAGTTGTAAATAGCTCGGATTACGCCTATTACGCTAATAGTATATCAGGGACACTCAATATAGCGGACGGTTACCTACGCCTAGCCGGCTTCACCTTCGCTTACGGCCGAGTAAAGGCAGCGCCACCTCTTGTACCTTAATAACTCTATGGTCGAAACCATGGTCGGTAGTTAATTAATGTTTAGTGTGGAACTTTTACCAACTGCTACATTGCAATATGGAAATAGAATGCATTTGATAGAATGATCAATTCTACGTTTATAGATGCATGTAGAAATTTTTTCCTATCCTTATCTGCACTTTTATGATATTTTATTTGAAAAAAGTCCCAGTTTTCGGCGCTCAAAATCCGATGGCTTGACTTTATGTTATCGCCATTGTCTTAATATTTAGGAGAGGTATTAGAGATACTCACATAAATTAGCCAAACATGTTTTTAATATGATAACGGAATAAAATTGATTTACGCTGAGTTTTACACGAGCTGATGTAAACCTCGGATAATTCAGAAACTTGCGATTTGATAGAGGTGATAAGAGGATGTCATCACGGGGCACTTAGGTGCAAGGTGCAATCAATTGGTCACGTAAGAGGTCTCTGTACGCGCGGCATAAGCATTAATTAGGTAAGGTAGTTTGAGCGAAATATCATATTACTTAGAAATCAATGAATTCGGTCTCATTTTATAGAGAAATATCTCACCCTTCTAATGACACCAGAAATTCAACCCCTTACCACATTACTTTCGGAGATATTTGCCAAAAAATACCAGCCCTTTTATATGGGAAATGGTACGTGTATGCACTCCAGAGAGACCTTATATAAAAAATGAGGAATTTCTAACACTTAGATGTCGTAAAAAAACTATCAGCGTGTTTGTATGTTTTATCAGCTATATTTTAAAATTAATCATATTGTCACCGCAGTAAATTCTTTGGGATCACCAAAAACCTTCCGTTTTGATGGAGTTCCAAACGCACCGCGTGAAAAAAATGAGTCAAGTTAAAGACTCATTTAGATATTTTAATTTAATTACTTACAATTTCTGTCATATAAAACTAAATTATTGCACCATTAATAATGCAATATTTAATTGATGTGTCCTAAAGCTGGTAAAATTAAAACGTATAATTCGAATATGGTCTCTATTATGACTAGGGAACTATCTCGCTCGGACTACCTTATGTGAACCTGTAGGAGTGTGGACGAGTCGATCGACCCATACGATCCAGTGCGAGACCCATTTGACTCAAGGGGCTGGTGCAGCGGGTGCAGCTTTGTATTCCCAACGACAGCGGCATGACCTCTCTGGCCACGAACTTCCCGCGTATCTCCTCCTTCCCAGAACAACTCACGGACGATAAAACACTACAAGCCTTTCCAGGTTCAGGCTGAGAGTGATAATCATTTCTTCAGCGAGAAATTTCCAAAGTCGCAAAAAGTGGTCGTGAATAGAGATCGGCGTAAAGGGGACAAATACGTTCCATATTCGCATTACGAGATTTCAACATTTTTACTGCGAGGATCCGCTGGTTAAAAGTGATACAAACGAGGCTTTAGGGCGATTTGGTGCAAGCATTTCTTAATTTATCAGCGATAAATGCATCTTCCTTCAGTAAAATTTGATTAAAATGTGCCTCACATCTTAAATTCATCAACTACGTTGAACTGAGGCAAAACTACGCGACCATCGCGATGGCAAAGTGCGGCTATAATCATTAGACTCGTGTCTATCAGAGGAGACAATACATCGGCGGAAATGAGAAAGATTTTATGGCAATTTGAGTGTAATCGAACTATGGATACGGCACATAGTAATAGCAATTCTTAATCTCATCCTGGAAGAGAGATAAGGGGAATAATCTTGAATGACCAAAATAAAAAAATAACTAAGAAAGGTATTGAAAGAGAAATGATAAAGGCACAGAGGGAACTTATAGGTAAAGATTAGTTAATATATATAAATATATAGGGGGCTCACCGGCTGCTGCTTTCTAGTCTGGAGTTGTAGGTCACTCGTTTGTGACTCCAGAGCTGCATTCTGCTCTCGTAGTTTGGAAATCTGCAACAAATGTAAGCACAATTTATTATACTTCAGGAAGTCGATTTTGAAAGGAACTATGATCATTATATGTGCAGGAATTTCGGCGAAAATATCATGAGTTATTACAAAGAGAGAAAGTTTTAGACCTATTATCGCAATATCTTAATACTAAGTGTTTGACGGAATGCAAGGAAGAGATAAAAACGTGATAAAAAGACTATTGGAAAAGGATAGTCTATGCCTCCTGGAAAGGGTGCTTTTGGGAAATTGTTCCACAACAATATTTTACATCAGTCCTCTGCTTGTCCTTTCACATTGTCCCAACAACTTTCATCTTCACACGGCTGGTGACCAAACATTCCCTGCCACATGCCCATGTGGCGGCTCGCAGGGTATTATGTAGATGTAGATAATTACGATAAGCCACTCCAGTTTTATTTTGATTTAGTTAATCGAATTTGATAAAATGACAGCATTAAAAGCTATTCATAATAGAAAGTTTTGGGAAAAAAGTTCTGTGATTTAAAAAAATAGCATTTTGATATTTCCTACAATCGGCTCCTTAAAAAATAAATCAGGGGTCCATCTCGCTAACTTTTGTCACTTTTGGCAAAACTATAGGAACACGTCATTTGGCAAAAAAACACAAAATGTAGCAAGAAGTCAAACTACAAAAAAATTGTCGAGCATTCATGGGGGTGATTTGGGTTCCTCAATAGCTTGCTCCATCTCTGCACTTCCAATTATACATCACTCTTTCCTCATACCCCCTATATAGTAATTATGAAATGTTATCATTTAAGAGCAAATTTAGTCTCAGATTTTCATTATATAATCACTGAGTTTTAAATTCATATGCATTTTTACATCCTGATTAATTTTCTCCTTTGCTCCAAACAGGTGTGGATTATATTTTAACTTTACAGAATGCAGTGTTCTCGAGTTTCCAGCCAGGTCAGCTTGGTGAGAGGAACCAACCTTTCAACGGCATGGTCAGCCAGCATCCTCAGAGTGAATAATTTGGTCAGAGGGAAGTCACTTGTTTATACTGCCTATTGGGATCAAGTTGGCTTTTATTGGCTATCACTTTCCAATTCTTTTCTTAGCAGTCCCAGGGCTGGTTTCAACTGGGGATGGACCGATACCAATATGAAGTACCGGCCGATATTTATGGTATTGGTAGCAACGGTATTGTCAGTCACGTCAGTGTTTATCAGTTTTTTTCGATTTTCAGATTTTTACTGCAAATTCGGCCAATTAAACAAGGTGTCGAATCTACCGCTAGAGTGCTATGGTACCAAACCCTGTCAGTGAGTTTTGCTCAATGTAAGCCAGTGTGTGTTTCTTTCGATCACCAAATTAAATAATTTTTTTAAATTAGATAATAAAAAATCATTAAGTAGGCAAATGAACTTATGACTATATGCTTTCATTTTGGTGATAAAGCAGTTTTTGCAATTTGTGAATGAATATTTTGATGATGATCCTTAATTGTGTCTATTAGTTGTGATTTCATGCATACATGACTTTTCTTTTATCTAATATTTTTTTGTATACAGTGTTATTGACTATATTTAAAGTATGTATAAATTGTCTATTAATTGTGTTGCCATGTATTCCCTTGTCTTTTATCTAGTATTTGTGCTTTGAGTATAGCTATGTTGACGACTTCTAAGTCACTTGACCAGCTGAACAATGAAAATATTATTATTATTAAAATTTTTTCAGTGAATTTAGTGTTTCCCCTGTGTAAAAATGATTGTTTTGGTAATCTGGTTTCTTAGTTGATTGAGCCAGCTTAAAATGTTTGTGGTGGAATATTGAGTTTGTATTATACCTATAGAACGAAGTAGTATTGGTATCAGTAATGCTATCGGGGGGAGGAGAAATGGTATCGGAATCGGCATCGGTATCGGCAATTTCTGGTATCGGTCCATCCCTAGTTTCCACACATCACTATGCTGAGAACCATTGTCTCAATTCATACTATTTTTCCCATCTACTTCTCAATATACTGTAGCACAAAAAATTCCTGTAATGCCATGTTACCTGTGAGGATATTGTTTACTTGTTCGATGACTCTAAATGTAGTTTGATTTTTTTTCAGTCATCAAATTTTTATCATATCAGTCATCTGTGGCACTTTGAGTAACTTCAGCTGTTCTATGGGAGAGAATTTCTTGATTTAATTTCACAAGGGAAGCCTATATCATGGTACTACTAAAATATTGATTACTAGCGGAAGGTACCCATTGAAATTCAACGGGTGTGAAAAGCATTGAACTTATTTTATGAGAAAACCACAATCACTCAAAGGAAGAAAAATTGGGAAGATCAAACAAGTTTTCTAGCGAGGGCTCATCACCTCGAAAAGAAGACATTCTTCTGGCTTTAGAAGAATGTCTTCTTGAAGAGCTAAGTTAACTGCACTTTAACACTTTTAAACATACATAACTCGTAACGTTCATGATGTGGGAATTGGTCTAAAAAACAGTTCACAATCGTAATGAGAGACAGATGGTTTCACTACATATAAGACATCTGAGTATTAAACGATAATAAACAATGGTGTTTTTGTTGTAGCAATAGAGGCATTATTATCATTACTATTTGCGGCACGTTAGTATTCTTGCACATTTCATTGCATGTGTAGTCTATTTGTGAGTATTGTTTACTACATAAGTGTTCTCTCATATACATACAGTACCCCTATGAGAGCTACTTTGAGAATAGACGTTGAAGAGTACACTCGCTGTAAATATGCATTGACTTTATCAATTACCCCCGAAGCAATCTATCATGGGGCCCTTGGGTCTCTGGGCCCTTCTTATACAGATTTTCTTTCTACTCGCTATCATGGGCCTGCAGGAGAACGTGATATTTAAATACTAGAGGCATGAATATCCTTTGAAAATCAAATCTCTGGTTGTCAAGGAAATACACTATTGTTGATTTCAGAGAAATATATGAGCTTTTTCAGCTAAAAACATAATTTCAGACAAATACGAAGTGTATAAGAAAATCGGTTGAATGAATTAGTGAAATCAAATATTCAGCTATCTGATAAAAAAATCCCAGCCCTCTATCTTGAGTGAAAGTACTTTTAAAAAGCAAAAAATGAAACCACTGCACCAAGCCCGATGCTTAGCATTGACCACCAGGGGGATATTCGGGGGCCCTGAGAGCTTTTTAAAATAGCCTATGTCACAACCAGATATATTTTCTATCCACATGCCAAATTTTAGCTCAATAGGTCCAGTAGTTTTTGCGTGGTGGAGCAACATACAGACAGACAGACACCATTACATTTTTATATATTAGTTAGGATTATTACCATGATCTATAAAACCATGGACATTCAAAGACAACATTAATTTTCAGCAGAAATTTATGCAAACTTCTGAATGGGAAAGAAATAGGATGCTTTTAAATATTACAATCCACGTCTGAGGGCTTTTGAGTCTGGAAAAAACAGCTAAGTATTTTGAAATTCACGAGAAACTCTGGAGAAGCTGAAAACCCATCATATCATGAGCTTGGAATGCTGAATCAGTACTAACAGATGGAAACTACTTTTTGTTTTGTCAAAGGTGCAACGTAATTGAGGCCATTTTGAACCACTTGCCGACTCCTACAGGCCTTCAAGTTGATTGTTAGGTCCAAGTATTAACTGCCTAACTGCAATATGTTCTGCCTTCTTTCTATAATGGAAACTATTCCCGTTTTACCTAAGTTGTCCTGGGCCAGTATCATTTCAGTCCATATCAACCACTACGTTTACCAATGGAACTCAGATCGATTTAGCACGTTCAGCTCGGTATGGTAAACGCAACGGGCTAGTGGGATCACTATGAGAAGCAGGCTAACTCGGTCCGCTTTCTCTACCAGTCTGAGATTTCAAATCAATTTGGACTGATTCAACTCTATATTTCAATCGATTTCGCATTGATAAACCAGGCAATCCGAGTAGGCTGGCTTAGAATGATCAGTTCGGTCCGAGTTCATATAGTTTTGAGTTTGATTGATAAACCTACTGATAATCAAGATTTGCTATTCAATTGACAGTCCATATTCCAAACACCATGTGGTCTCAACTAATAATCTCAGGAAAAATCAGACAACCACCCCTAACAATTGATCTAACAATAAGGTAGATAAGGTAATTACAGGTATAAGGTAATAACATACATAATATGCATGTAGTTACCCTTTTGCTGATAAATTCACAAGAATTGGATTAGATTTAATTTTGATTAAAAATTAATCAAGGATGATAAATTTTCTCAGTAAGTCAACGACTGCATTTTGCATTTTAAATATGTATTTTAAATTCAATTTTGAATACTTTATAAAAAATCCTTTTTTCCAAGTATTTTGATCTTTGTATTTGAAAAAAAAAACTTAAAAGTTTGTCTTACGGCCAATAATGGCCACTTGTAGCCATTTTGCACCATTTAGATAGACCGGCCATGACCATTCACTTGTCATAAGTGATCTTTCACAGCCACCAACAGGCATTCAATAGTTCAATTGCTAGAAGTAGCCACTCAGTGGCCGTACCAGCCAGTAGTTCCTTAATTTAACATGCTTCGATGCCTATGGCTATTTTGCATGTATTGCCCATCACTTCCAGACAGAGGTAACAGTGTTCGGATGAACATATGGTTTGAATATACAGATTGATCTGAATTTAAGCAATGCCCGTGTGATAAACCAACCTGTCCAACTCCTCATGACCCACTTTCTTAGCACATAATGCAAATTTCAAAATTCAGCACATATATAATGAAAAATCACTGTTTTATCGGTTGTACTCATTGACGAGATGAAGGCAGGATTTCGCCAACTCAGGACAGAAAGGCATGGAACAGGATTGAGAGAAAAGAGAAAGCTATTTTGGAGGGTGTTTACCCAAGACAACAAACTGAGCAAGCATAGATAAGATAAAAAAGGGGAGAGATAAGGAAAAAGTACCATATTTAAGGATCACATGAAAGCTTAACATGAAAAGCAAAAATGTTGATCCAAACTCAACGTCCACCCAACCCCTATAACACAACACTTTGAAGCCTTGTAATTAATTGACTATGCATATGTTGGAACATTTTTAAAGAACAATTAACCAATTTCACATCCTAAGAGTCCAAAAAAATACTACACAACATATTAAAACTTATGATTAATTTTCTGGGTAACTTATGTTTCTTATTCATATATAAGTACACTCACTTTGCTCTATCCATGATAAAATATAACAACAATAGTAATATCCACACTTTAATGTACTACTTCAACACCTACCTTGGTTTCGACATACTATGTCATTATCAAGGTAGGTATCACTTTGCTCTAATAAAGTCAAATCTACAAGATAGCATTACAATAACCAAAACAAAATATTGTAGATCATTACCGCATAGCTTATAGAATGGCATATTTCAATTGATGCATGGCAGCAGCACCAAAATATCTGAGAGGGAAACTAACTAGTAAGCTTAACAGAAAGCAAGAAATGAAATTTTTGCTCACACTAGAAGTTAAAGCCAGCTCTATTTTCCAACCATTGGCTTCAAATTTAAAAATGGAAATTATTTCACCACTTATTAGTGAGCATTTAGGATTCAAAGAAAATATACAATGGGAAGTTAATTAACAATTGAAAAGAGAAAGCCAATGCCAAGGAAAGAGTCCTAAAAAACATGCACGCAGGGAGTTAGGAAATACAATCTTTCTGCTGAGTAAACAAGATGAGGAAGGCTTGTCCTTTATCAGAGATGGAAAGGAGGGAGAGGAGATTGGTGGGGGGGATGGAGGAGGAGGGCCATATTGCACACAGAGAACACCAATAATGTGCCACGCCTAGAGTGCTGAGCAAACATTATGAGAGAGAGACACATCCAATATCACTATCATGAAAACATATGGCTGGCTGACTTAATATAGCTGCATTGATGCAAACTGTATAAAACACACTTAGATATTATGCCTGGGAGCAAAATACAATCAGCACGATTCATCGAGCACTAGTGGATGCAAAGTTAACTTTCCATCCTTAACAACGGTAGATTTTCAAGCTTATTTCATAAAACTCAGCCTTTGGGAAGCCAATTGGACTCCTTTATATTTATAAAGCTAACTCAAAAAAACAAAATGTCCCAGATGACAGCCTCCACCACCATCGGCAAGGTGGTGAGTGTTAACAATTTCAACCAATTCATGTAGATTTTACCAAAAAAATTAATAAAATACAAAGGAAAGCAGAGCGCTTCATTAAAAACTGCTACGAGCGTACATATAGTGTCTCACAACTTTTAGAGGGATTAAGGTGGGAGCCCCTAGAGACTCAGAGGCTACGTGCTGGGCTTAGCTTGCTTGAGAAATTCACAACTGATATTTTTCACAGCGCCACAGAGAATATTATCATGACTCCTCACTACATATCTAGGTCTGACAGAAGCAATAAAATAAGAGAGATGCAATGCCGAACAGATAGGTACAAAAACTCCTCCTTTCCACTCACAATAAGCGACCACAATAAAAATTGAGCTCCACTAAATACACTCCTATAATACATGTCACCATTTCATCTCCCAAAAACTTACATCTTTACAAGGCTGGTGACTTAACACCCCCTGCCACACGCCCACGAGGCAGCTTGCAAGGTATTATGTAGATGTTGGTATCCTCTGGTTAGGGTCAAGTGCCTTCTAACATGACGATGCAAATTTCACTCATTCCTGCCCTCAATTTGCAGAAATTTCTACGCCTCAATTAGCAGTTCTATGTCCTCCTTTGTCAAGGGGTCCTAACAGCCATCTGATCAGCTAAGTATTTAAATGTCGCCATACATGCACTAATTCTGCAAATTAATGGGTTCTCATGAGCTCCGCTAACTAGGATGGCTTCTGTTCTTTCTTGCCTCCAGCACGAAAAAAACAGACCCCATTAAAAAGTTGGATGGCGATGCCGTGGACATTCAACCTTTCGTCAAAGAGATAGTCCATGTTAACACTGATAAGTCTTAGGAAAGTGGAATAATGGTGGCCAGCATCTGCATTCCCACAGGAAACAGCCAGTGCAGCTTCCACAACATTGGTAACAGTAGGAAATGTACGACATTTTGTAATGCATACAAACTGTACTGTCTCTACTAGCAGTAGGTTACACTTATGATCCATTATTTCTTGACAAATGACCACAATAAAAATTTGCACAAGATTCTCATAGTAAAATGGGTTCTTTAGATTGGTATCACTGCATACCATTTGAATAAGCAATTAAACCACAGTGGTTGATTCACTTTGGAGCAAGTGAATAAGTGGCTCTGCTTATCTAAGGTAATCTGCTTATCTAAGGTAATCTGCTTATCTAAGGCAATCTGCTTAAAATATTGTGCACTGGATAGTGGAATCTAACTTGTCCTAAGAGTTGGCCTTTTAGAACAGACACAACACCCTTCGAGTTGAGAATTTTAGGCAAGATTCTGGGTTGCACCCAACCGGACAGTTTTTCAGGGAATTACTCTCTATTGCACCCTACAGCTCCAGAGCAACCTCAGCTGCAGATTGAAGGCACAACCACCTAGTTGATATTTGTTTCACTGACAAATTAGTGATGGGTCAAATCCAATTCCGAAACACTCTCTCCTATTTTTATCGAATCTTAAATACAAAATCTTGGATCAGAATCCTGCTTTCTTGAAACTATATTATAATGATAATAATAATGATTTTATTTCTGTTGGTTACAAGGTAACATAGAAATCGTCAAAAAAAAAATGATGCATTAAGATAGCAAACAACATTGGTTAAGTTTCAAAAAAATAAAGACACAACAGGACTTACAATTAGTAAAAAATAAAATTAGTTCAAGTATGACAGCAATCACACTTAGATGCCATGAACTCAGAAATACAATAATATGCTTTTTCAAGAAGTAAATTCTTTACACGGTTCTTGAACACTGGCAGAGAGGAAAGTGATTTAATATCAGATGGTAATTTGTTATAAATTATTGAGGCTGCATGATGAGGACCATGTAGAGAAAGGGAAGTGGAGGCTTGGGATAAGTGGATGTTAGTACTGTTTCGTGTGTGGTAGGAGTGCACATCATGGTGAGAGGAGAATATTTGGGAGTTTTGTTTGACAAATAAGGCACAGGTAAGTATATAAAGGGATGGAAGTGTGAGGATGGTGTGGTTCTTGAATAAAGGCCTGCCAGGAGTACGGAGGGGGAGATTAAGCATTGCCTTAATGGCCTGCTTTTGGAGGGAAAAAAATCTTGTGGGTAAGGTTGTCATTACCCCAGAATAGGATGCCGTATGAAATGTGAGATTGGATTTTTGAGTGAAATAGGAGTTTCAGGGTATCCAGAGCGACAATTGGAGCTAGTTTTCTAATCAAGAAGATTCCAGTGGTAATTTTTTTCATGATGTACTGTATGTGGTCAGACCAGTCCAGGTTTTCATTGATTACTAGACCAAGAAACTTGATAGAATGTGATCTGATGAGGATGCTATCCTTTAAACGAAGTATGAAACTGGAGGTGGGAGGATACCTTTTGTGGTGGAACCGCAGGTGAAGAGATTTATGAGAATTTATGGTGACTCTGTTTGCTTGGCACCAATTGCTCATCTCTGAGATGGAGGTTCGGGAAATATCCCCAAGTTCAGCTGGATTTTTTGACTGTTGAAGACAGGAAGTATCATCAGCATAGAGAAGTAGCTTACCAACTGAAATTGAACATGGAAGGTCATTTATAAAAATTATAAAGAGCAGAGGTCCGAGTATCGAGCCTTGGGGGACAGCTTGGCATACTTGAAGTGGCTTGGATAGAGTAATGTTAGAGCCAGTGTCTGATTGGTGGCAATATTTTACTTGCTGCTGCCAACTGGAGAGGAAAGATTTTATCCAAAGCAGGGCATTGCCCTTAATCCCTAGCCTTGAAAGTTTGGAGAATAGTAACTTATGATTGATACTATCAATGGCCTTACTAAGGTCATAGAACATCCCTAGTGTAGCATTTCTACTGCCAAGGGCCTTGTGGATATGGTTGAGTAGCTGAAATGTAGCAGTGGTGGTGGATTTCCCAGCTAGGAAGCCATGCTGGGCTTGGTCCAAGAGCTGGAATGACTTAAGAAAGTTTATGGGACGATTGGGAAAAATTTTTTCAAAAATTTTGGAAAGACTAGGAAGCACTGATATTGGCCGGTAATTATTAGGGTCAGAATAAGGACCTTTTTTGTGGATAGGGTTAACATAGGCTAATTTCAGGTAGTTAGGGAAATGACCTTCATCAAAGGTAGTATTAATTATGTGAGCTAGGGGGTCACATATATAATCTTTGGCTGCCTTCAAAATAGGGATGGGGATTTCGTCAAATCCTGAAGACCATTTGTTAGAGAGTGTATTCAAGGCTTTGTTGACCTCGTATGGGTCGGTTGGGAAGAGATAGAAGGTCTTAGATGGCGAGGAACTGTTTGGAACTAGGATAGGTAAGGTGATCTTGATTTGCATTGCAGAACATTAAATTGAAACAGTCCGCAACTTTCATGGGATCTGTGACTGGAGTGCCATCAAAATTGAATTCTTTATGTGTGTTATGTATTTCAGTTGCTCTTGTATTGCACTTAATGACATCCCATGCAGATTTTATGGGATTAGTGGAGGAAAGGATGTAACTTTCATTGATAATTTTCCTATGGTTCCTAACACGTTGTTTGAAGGCCATGAGTGATTGTTTATAATAAGTCATTATACTGTTGTCTACATACTTGGCTTGCTGATGAAGTTCACGCAATCGTTGGCTTTCAACAACAAGGTCATGGGAGTAGAACCTTCTTCTAGTACCCTTTGGCTGACAACGATAAGTCTTCTTAGGGAAAGCAGCATTAAAATGCACTAAGAATGTATTGACAAACTTTTTAAACTTATCATCAGTGTTTTTAGTAGCATAACCATCACCCCAATTTTCAAGTGATATTGAGTCTACAAAATTAAGAATGGAGTCTGCATCAAAAGTTCTTTTACTGATAGTGTGAGGGATTTTATAAGAACGGATGCTGCAAGATTTAAGTGAAAAATGAAGTGCATGATGGTCAGACAGAAAGGTGGCTGGGGTGTTGCAAACTAAGTTCGAGGAGGGTATGTTGGAGATAAGAAGATCAATTAATGTTGAGGAAGATTTAGTTATTCGAGTAGGTGAATCACTAATGATCATTAAGCCATGACTATCAAACAAGTTGCTAAGATCAGACCTGTGATGCGAGTCAATCATAATATCTACATTTCAGTCACCACACAAATTAGATAGTCAGCACTTTTAGAGGGAGCAAACAGGATTGCATCATTTAGTCCACCAATGAAATTGTTAAAATATTACCCAGTTCCTTACTATTACCAATACATAAATAAATAATAATACATTTAAAAACATTTCCAAATCAATTTTTGATATTTTACTAAAGGTATGAACCCACGAGTTCTAATCTTTCCCTTAAACTAAAACCTTTTCATTTCGCATGAAAAAACATTAAAGCTGAACAGAAATTTGTTTCACAATGAAGTTTATAACTTTCTCAGTGATGAATAAAGAAAATAGTTAAGTGAAAAAAGTGGAATTTTTTATGCATTCCTAGTTAATTTTGCAATGAAGTGTTCCTAAAGCTTTACAGTATTTTTTTACTAAATTGCAGGCTTTTGCTGTTTTTCTGGCTAAAATTGATCGTATTGATGTATTTACCGTATTAAGCTAGTGGCTTAGGAGATGCAACCAAGGGATATAGTACCACATTTTAACACAAAATGGTGCGACAAAGTTTCAAACCTTGTGTAACGGTTGGAGCTGACTGAAACGGAAGAAACTGAAGTCGACAGGCGCCTCGGGAAATCCCTGTTTGAATGGAGGGTAGGGGGTCCCTGAGAGGTGGTGGACCTCTGCGGAGAAAACCTTTTTGTAAAGGAAGGACAATAAAGAGTCTCGCTTGAGCGTCGGTGTGAACAAGTCGTTTTTCTGACCAACCCTTCACTTCTCCCGCAAACCGGCGCTACACCTGATTCCAGTTAGTGTCAATATAATAGTCATATTTCGAATATAATGGCCACTTCGTGACATGAAGAGAACTTAATCTTTCTCCTTTCAACATTTGGCCTCGTCATTATTTATTTCCGTATCATAGCACACTTTAATTTCACTCATATTTATATTTTTGATATCTCCTTGATAATCCTCCAGAGAAAACATTAGCCAATCAAACATTTGCGGCGCTGAACTAAGGCACGATGGAGCAACAAAAACATTTTCGATAAGATTTCACGGCGTAATAAATGCGATGTTTTAAAATTCGTTCTGTGCTAAGTGTATATTTTTCTGCCGCTCAAAAATTGATTTATCAAAAATAATAAGGCATATTTTCGGTCTATCGGTTGAACAAATAATAAAAACGGCCGGCATAATGTAATGCGGCTCGCACGTGTCGGCATACAAAATGCTACGGAAGGTTATGAAGGCGTCGGTGCGGCGATTTTTCAACGAAACTTGACGCGTCTTGTAGTTATTAAAATCCTCGCCTGATATTATATAATATTAATCCTCCTGCATATTTTGACGTAATGAATGCTTACCTAAATAACCACACTTTAGAAGTGCACGGGAATGTATATTCGGTTGTGAGATTTCGAATGAATTCGCGACGGACGACAAAGAGTTTACAGCGACGTAGCGCATGCACCACCCGCTTAACCGGATTCAAATTCGATCGAATCCTCGAATTCTGACCACATCACTAAAACAAATGCTTCACCACGTTACTATTTTCCTGAATTAGCTGGTACAGTTGCCACCTCGCTGGCCATCCATCAAAAACATATCAAATATAAAATTGGATACATGCCCTTGTGCAGAGTGAAAATTACATTACACCTACATCCACGGACGGGAATTGGCCCACACTCGAGGGAAGAAGAGCCCTTGATGGGCAAGCAGCCAAACGCAAACCTTCAAGGGGGGCCGATGGAAATGGGATCATTTACTAGTAGGATTCCCGCGGACGTGGGAGTCGTTGAGCTCCGACGATCTAACCGACCCTTGTGGCGGAGGGTGAGCGACGGAAACTTGCATCTTTAGTAGTTTGTTAAACGGCTGCACGAATAATTGCCGGCGAAAGTGCGTGGGTTCAAACTTCGGCAAGGGAGGCTTGGAGCTGCTTTTAACAATGAAGCAGAATCCGCGTTTCGAATACACAAATAAAAACCATGTTACTTGGTTTATTACGCGGTCCTCTTTCTGACCGGGTTTTAACCACTTCCCTGACGAATTAATTTGGGGTGTGTGGTCAAAAAAAACATCACATTTTTTAATTTTAGATTCTTGTTATTTATGCATATACAAAATTACTTGAGCGAATAATAGCACTCTGAAACCTTTTTATAACTATTTCGTTTAAACTTCAAAATTTATTGAATTTTACCAAAATGTATACACTATTTGTGTTGTAGACATAATTTCTCTTTACTTTTTTGAAATAAAAATGTTTTGTTCATTTTTACGAGAAAAAATATTGTAAAGCTTTTATTTTATGCTAATAAAATACCTGTACTTCAAAAAATGATGTCCTCAAATGTTTTTTGCCATATGAAAAATACTAAAACAAGAAGCTACGCAGAGAATCAGTTCACAATGGGGCGAGTGATCGCTTGTTTTCTTTCTAAGTTTTTTTTTCCTCACCCGTCTCTCTTTCGATAACATTGGAAACACTATTTGGTGGGTTTACTTTCTGTTTGGAGGAATTGCTTCAGAAAAATTTGTATGTAACACGTCGTGGGTGAGTCATTGAGGGTGGCCTACCTACTCATGGGGTTACAACACTCAGGCGATACGCATCTATTTGCTGCTCAATTAACCTATCACGGAAGTCTAAATGAACTTTTCTCCCACCAGTAATACAGAAGAGAAATAATATGGCACAGACGTAGTGGCCTTTCGGAAACGGCGCATCATTCAAAATAAACTGGATCATCTGTGCTACAATCAACTACGCCCCTCCCCCTGGGCCTCCAGTCCACGTGTTACCTCAGATGAAGTGGAGTTTCATCCCAGAGTGGAGAATTTATTTAAACACTAGATGAATTACCCGGCGTTGCTCGGGATCATACTTCCTTCAAAACTCTTTATATAAGAGGTGAGGAGTTAGTAAGTAGTTGTGATAACAGACTACATTTCAAGTAATTGTTTTATTAAATTAATATTTTCTTCTGCAGAGCATCTATACAATTGTGAGACAATGTGACAATATCTCCCATGAACAATAATAATTATAAGTCAAATGACTGAAAAATTGACAGAATGATAAAAAATAACATGGTAAAATAAAAGCAATGAAATTTGTAAAACTTGTTTAATATAGAGTAGAGAGACAATTTTTTGAAACCCTTTACTGTAATCATACTACCTGCACAGCCAGGCTAAAAGAACATTATAGTTAAGTACATAATTCGAGTACTTACTTGTTGAGTAGCTATTCAGAATTTCATTTCGTTAATTAAGATTTGATTTAATGTTTATTTTTGTTTGTTCATTTGGTTGTCAAGGAAAATGCGTAAAAGAAAATCGATTGAAAAAGAGAGAAACTTCATTCTTTCGGGCATGATACCACTAATTTTAGTAGTATCATGCTTTCGGGTATGTGATAAAATGAATTTCAACTCTCTATCTTTAGTTAAAGTTGTTTTAAAAAGCGAAATAATTAACCGCTGCACAAATCCCAATGCTTAGCATTCCTAATCGGCTCAACTAAGCAATATGAATTCCAACAACAATGACCGAAATCTGGTTGTCAAGCGAATATGGTATTGTTGATTTCACAGAAAAATGTGTTTCTGCAGCTAAAAACGCAATTTTCAGTCAATTACGAAGTGAAAAGGATAATTAATTGAAAGAATGAAAAACTTAATTCTTTCAGACATTTAATAAAAAAATTCCAACTCTCTATCTTGAGCGGAAATAATTTAAAAAAGTAAAAAATGAAACCACTGCACAAAACCCGATACGTACCGCGAACCACCTAAGGGCCCCTTTTTGGGACTTTTATGGGCCCTGAGATCATTTTAAAGTAGCCTACAACTTTCCTCCTGCCTTGAGCTATTACTCGGCATAATTTCAGCACGATAGGATTAAAACTGTAGTAATGCACTTACCCGTCGGGCGTTGTTGCCCGAAAAGTATTCGAAAGATTAAGAGGACCTAGGGGGGGAGGGGGGGGCCACATTTAAAAAATTTTTATACCTAAAACCTTCGAAACCTTCGCAAGAGTGTACTCAACAACTTCTTACAGTTTCTTGGCGATCGGATCAACAGTGTAGTAATGCATACAGTACAGACATACAGACATACATTCGTTTTTATATATGTATATAAAAGATAAGTTTAACAATCAACTGAACACTTTCCTAGAGAAGGGCTATAAATTTTCCCCAACCCTTCCTCCCTCCAAAAAGAGTGTCGTAAACCAACTAGGAGATTGCGAATCAGCTTTGAAAAAAGAATCCACTGGTGTAAAACAACTGGGTGCAGATACCATTATTTCTCACCTATCCAGACATTTGGAAAATGACTCCATTCTCTGTGTTATTCGTGAACTTAAAAAATCTATTAAAACTCATGATTTAATTATTACCATAGCTGATATAGGTAACAATATTGTCATTTTGGATCGAATGGACTACATAAATAAGTGGAACTCCCTTTTAACTAATGACAACCATTTTATTAAATTACCACATGATCCAATGAATGCTTTTCAAAAAGCATTAAAATCCTCCATGGACAGTTGCCTGTACCTAATCCCCGTCCATGAGAGAAGGAGTTTGATCCAAATGAATCCCAGCCCACCCAGGCTCTATGGTCTTCCCAAGACGCACAAGCCTTCCATTCCCGTTCGTCCAGTGGTCACCCATCTTACAGCACCATGTCACCTGCTAGCTTTTACACTCAATTCATTAATACGCAATTATTCCAGTTTCAGTCCATCTTATGGTATCAAAAATTCCTTAGAACTGACCCAAAAAATATCAGTTATGAAACCGCATCCAATGTTGTGTCCTTTGACGTGAAAAATCTCTTTCCTTCAGTCCCAGCCACCGAAGCATTGAAACTTTCCGTTGAGGTTTTGTCCAAGTTGAATATCCCTGACCCAATTTTCAGTGAATTCGAACGTCTTTTAAAGCTTTGCACACAACAAAACTATTTCTATTTTAACGGGTCCTTCTACAGCCAAACACTTGGCTTATCTATGGGCTCCCCATTATCACCTATTCTGGCTGATATTTTCATGGATAACTTAGAGAAAAAATTATTTTCCTCAAATAGCCCACCATTAAAGCACATATTTTATTATTTTCGATACGTGGATGATGTTATTTGCCTCTGGACTGGGACAGAGCGTCTATTAGATAGTTTCCTTGTGTTGCTAAATTCCCCCCATCCTTCAATTTCCTTCACCGTGGAAAAAGGTGGTAAGAAAATCAACTTTTTAGACCTAAGCATCTCCATTTCGGAGAATAATCACTCATTTTCCATTTTCCGTCAACAGTCCTTCTGCGATGTTATCATCCCCAGTGATTCTAAACACCACCTTCGCCACAAACTCACGGCATTCCATTCTCTCCTACACAGTCTCATCAACATCCCCCTAAGTGACCTTGAGTTTTCAAAAGAACTCAATGTCATTAAACGTATCACCTCACGGAATGGCTACAAAGAGGGCCTTATCGAAAAGTTGTTATTACATCTACGTACTACCCTGCGAGCCATCATGAGGGTGTGTGGCAGGGGGTGAAGATCACCAAACATGCACTACTGACATGCAACTAGGATATTTAATGAAGGCATGCTAGATAATAGGGTCACATGGTTAGTATCTACATAATAAGAAAGGGATTATTGGTTGTTATTACATGCATCATGCACTACAGACTACTCTAACTATATTTCACCTACCCATCCCTTTGCTACGCTGCCTATTGTTCTCTCTTATAGTACGTGGGTAAAATTACATTTAAAAATCTATCGGTACGACAATCTATCTCTCTAATCTTGTTAATATGATCAAACCTAGCATAATACGCAGGGGTTTGTGTAAATTTCTCAGGCTCGCCACCAGGTAAGATATTCATAGGCAGCCGACGTTTCGGGTTCCGACTCATTACCCATTCTCAAGGCTACTGATGCGAGCTTGAAAAGACTGTTTACTTGGGCGCTAGGCGGGGCGGGATTGGTCAAGCCCCAATTGTTGTGGTGGAGGACCGTTGACCAGCGGAGACTTAGCTCTGGCGTTCTGAATTCTTCTCAGAATTCTATTCCAAGAGCTGCTGATCGTGTAACCAGTATCCCGGTTGAAATTCTTCCTCTCCAACCTTATCTCTATCGCCTTTTGGTTAAGCGATCCCAAAATTGGCCGGATCGCCAAAGAACAGTCGTGTCATCCCAAATGATCTTATGGTCCCAACTCAGGCAATGCTCAACTACTGCTGATTTTTCCGGTTGACCAAGCCAGAAATGCCTACGGTGTTCCTTCAGACGAGTGGATACAGTTCGCCCAGTCTCTCCCACGTAGACCTCACCACATTCGCATGGGATTCTATATACCCCCAGAGTCAAAGGCCAACTGGGTCCTTTGCCCTCACAAGGCGGTCTCTTAAATTGGCCATAGGTCTATGGATGCTTTCGATGTTGTACCTCTTCAGAACCCTCGAAATTCTCCCGGATATGGTAGATACATAGGGCAAAAAGGCCCTGGCCGTAGGTTTAGGCCGGTCAACCTCCAAATCCGATTTTCGTGAATTTTCACGGGACTTTTTGAAGGCCATCGAAATTTGCCGCTCTCCGTATCCATTTTGCCTGAGGGTTTTCCGAAGGCGGTCCAATTCTGCGGGAAGACTCTCTGCGTCAGATATTGACCTCGTACGATTTACTTAAAAGGTTTAACCTAAATTTTAACCTGCGTTCTGATAGTAATTCCCATCCTAGTTCTTCTATTAAACTCGTAACACTTATACAATTATCATAATGGCCTTTAACAAACCTAGCGGATCTCCTTTGCACGCGCTCTCATTCTTTTATCATACCTTCCTCGTACGGATCCCATATACTAGCGGCATATTCTAAATGAGGCCTGACAAGTATAAAATAGCTTCTTTCTCTTACACTCTCATCGCATTTGCCTAGAACCCTTTATACGAATCCTAATCTACGGTTTGCTACACTAGTTATTTCCCTGATGTGTTTCCCCCATGAAATGTCTTCAGTGATGGTGACGCCTAAGTATTTAATAGATTCTACTACTATATTTATTACGTCATTTACGCAAAAAACCCAGATCGCATTCCACTCTCCTCACCCCATTCCCCTGGGCAAACCTAGGAGATGGTGCAAGCTACCATTCATCAACCAAGTTAAAAACTAGCCGAGTGCTGCCTAAGGACAATTTTAAACTATGCTTTTATAATCCTGTGACTATCGTTAAACTCCTTTTTAACTCTAAAGATCCCTATGACAATTTGGAGAGAAGCGGGGAGTACTCCCTGAAGTGTGATTCTCCCAGATGTAATTGTTTTTACATCAGTCAAACTGGCCGCAAATTTAAAACAAGAATTTCCGAGCATTTAAAATTTCTTTTAAACCATGACTACAGCTCTGTGTTTACTAAGCATCTGTTTGACCACAGTCACATTTCTAATTTTAATCCCAATATTTTATATTTTTGTGACAGAGGTGCCAAATTGGATTTTTTTTAGAAAATTTGGAAATTGATTTAGCTTTTAAAAAATCTAGTCATAGGGATTTCAATGATTTTATTCCGGACAAATTGTCGCCCCTTTTACTGTGCCTCTCCCTTCCTCTTTTGACTCTTGACGCTGTTGGTTTTACATTTCCCTTGTCCTCGCTTTGTTAACTCAAAGGAGAGACTCCGCCTCTCTATTAATATCCTCCCCCCCTTCCTCCCAACCTCCTCCTTACTTCCTTCCCCGTGTGGTACCCTGTATATATATCAAGCCACCACTTCTGTACACTGAATTTTGCCTCTGATGATGATGTGTACACATTGAAACCGGTTAGGCTTGTTTACCAGTAATAAAACAGTGTGGAATATTACAAAGCTATTATTATTATTATATCAAGAGTGTGAAAATTAATGTGAACACATTGACAGAGATTGCAACGAAAGTGAAAGAAGATTACAACCAAGTACACAGTGGACAACAGGCAACACCAACTTTTTTCGGAGAAGCGGTGCAAGGCCAATGAAGTCCATTTTTGAGTTGGAAGAATACCATGATATGTACCAACTATCAGTGGTAGAAATGCTACAGATCATCAGCCAAGGAATGATTGGGAGAGCAGGAGAATGGTGTTCATGGCAGTGTTGCACCTCTACCAAAACCTATAATTTTTGAAAAGATTTTTCAAGAACAATACTGGAGTGATGAGCAGCAAATGGAGGCAAGGAGAACCTCGGACATTGGGATCTATCAGATCATGGGCTACCAGATGAGATTAGGATACGCAATCACCAGGATCTATGCCTATGGCATAACCAGAGGCTATGGAATTGAGATCATCAACCAAAGATGAGAATTTGGTGTACAACCTTATGCAGCATCTTAGGATGGAGGTTAGTAAAAGAATGATTTCCCACAATGTTCAAACACTTCCACAATTTGTAGTGCTGCTGGGACAATACGACAGAATTGCCAAGGGAAGAGAGAAGAATACTGATTTGACAAGACAGCAGAAGTAGGAGAACAGCAACCGGCAGGAATACAAGTGACACCGATGACCGAGAAGACAAGAGGAGAGGCAGCCATAAGAGATGTGTGGGTATGACCCATGACAAAGTCATAAGGAAGAGCCAGGAAGATTCAAGTAGGAGCTGAAGTTCCCGGTGAGCTCCTTGGTGGTAGAAAACAGCAAGTAATAAAGAATAGAGTCATTACAAATACCCAACATGGATTTTATCCCAGATGCTCTACAGTCACCAATCTATTGACCTATCAAAACTTCATTGCAATTGCCCTAGAAAATTCACTTCAAGTTGATTCAGCGTATACTGACTTCCAGAAAGCATTTGACAAAGTTAATCACACTATCGTCTGTAGGAAACTTGAAGTCTATGGTATTCATGGCCCCATTCTGGAATGTTTTTCAAGCCATCTCCTTCACAGAAAAATTGCAGAGAAACTAAATGGTGCCATCTCATCCTTGTTTCACGCATCCTCTGGAGTAACACAAGGCTCCCATTTGGGTCCCCTGTTGTTCAATATTTTTATTAATGACATTAGTCATCATCTAAAATCATTAAATCATTTGCTCTATGCTAATGATTTAAAAATTTTGTATGTGATAAAGACCAATGAGAATGCTACACGTATCCAGAATTGTCTAAACAACCTTTCTCTATGGTGCAAAGATAATTTAATGGATTTCAATATCAACAAGTGCGCTATCATCTCTTTTCACAGAAATAAATTGCCTATTACATTCAACTACACCAGAGACAACAATTCACTCCCTAGGGTCAGCAGCATTTTAGATTTAGGTATCTTATTTGATTACAAACTGGGTTTTCAAGGACAAATTCAGGCCATTGTTTTAAAATCCTACAGAACCCTGGGCTTCATAACAAGATTCTCATGAGAATTCTTACACATTAATTGCTTAAAAATACTATAATCATCATTTTTCCCACCCATTGTTGAATATGGTTCAGTAGTATGGTCACCTTTTTATACAGTCCATCAGGCAACCATAGAAATAGTTCAGCATAAATTCTTACACCTTATTTCTGTTAGATGCATCATGAAACCTGAGTCGACATATGAATTTGATTATAGCCTCATTATGACTTAACATGTCCTCTCTTCAATTGCATAGAAATCAGGCTGATCTAATCATTCTTGCCCCTTTATTACCAAACCTTATTCAAAGTAGTTATTTGCTAGAACTAATATATTTCCATGCGCCTAGAATCAATTCAAGAAACCACCTGTTGTTCTATCTCCTCCATGTCTCAAAGAATTATACATATCACCTTCCAATTTATGAAATACAAAGGCTTGCAAACACAGCTTGTACTGATATAGACTTCTTTAACTGTTCCCTTGCACCAATTAAAAACAAGATTATGAAATTAAATTTAGATCACTTCTGTTGAGGGATGACTGTGACACCATCAAACTAGACATAATTACCTATTGATTATCTTCTGTAATTTCAATTATTTTTCATATCAGTTATTAATAATATGTAATTTATTTCCTCTATTTTTTGTATTGTCTAATTTGTTACCATGATTTATAATATTTGTTTAATTAATATAATGTAAATTGATAAAATGTGATATTTATGTGATGCAGAATGCATTCTTTTTATGTTTATTGAAATAATAAAGAATTTTTATGACATGAAAAAGTGACAAATGCAGTTATACCAATGAGTAGACCAGTAACATCTAATATTATTATGTGTGTCCGACTCAGTAATGGTATGTTTAAATTGTATTCTTACTGTGCAATGTACCTATGCATGTATTTAAAAAGGGGAAATCCTGTTAATAAATGATAATTGAATGCGGTGGCAAGCTGGCTCTATCAACCAAGTTGATGGGCAACAATGATGAAGATATACGAAAAGAAACAGCAAGAGAGAACGTATCTTACGAAGAGAAGGTTAAAATATAGAAGTCTTTCTGAACATTGAAACAGTTTGTATTATAATTCAATTAAAATTAAAAGAATGTACAAAAAAATTAAAAAGGAGAAACGTTACAGTTAAAGCATGTATAGCAATTCTTTGGTGCCCTACTCTCAATCAGCGGAGGATGCAGCTGCTTGAGTCCACCATAAGTTTTGTGTTAGTTCCTACCATAAATTTTAACCTGGAAAAGGATTCCCTGTGTTTAGCTGAATGCTTGCAATTTTAAAATGAAATTCCTGAGTTAATTATAACATAATTTTATTTAACACCCACAAATAGGAGTACATAAAATTTATGTTAAAAAAAAACACCAAAAATACCAAACATTGAGGATTCGTGCTGCAAGAGTGGCTGCTAATGTGTGGGCTGCCCCTTGGTTGATAAAAGGAAACAACCTTCGGCTGCATTGGGTACCAACACTTTGCTGTACAAAGCTGGCTAAGTAAAATACTTTGCGACAGGGTGAAGTCTTCGCCTGCTAAACCAAGGGTAAGGGGTTTGAGTCCGAGCTGGGTAGAATTTTCACCGTACAGGGCATGGGTGTTTGAGTTTGTTTGTTGTTGTTGTTATCATTCACCCAATTTACATTGTCCAACTGTACTGTATTAGGGGTAGTAAAAATAAATCACGCAAAAACTACTGGACCTATTGAGCTTAAATTTGACATGTAGATAGAAAAAATATCTGATCATAAAATACGCTCTTTTAAAAAGCCCTCAGGGCCCCTAAAGACTCCCCTGGTGGTCCATGCTGAGCATCGTGTTTGGTGCAGTGGTTTTATTTTTTTCATTTTTTTAAGTACTTTCACTCAAGACAGAGGGCTGGGATTTTCTTTATCGGATGGCTGAATAAGTGAAGTTTCTAAATCTATCAATCGGTTTTCTTCTTCGCTCCATATCGGTATGAAAATCATGTTTTTAGCTGAAAAATCTCACATTTTTCTCTGAAATCAACAGTAGCAATAGAAGAGGGAGGGGGTAAAAAGTAATCGATACGAATGTCCTCTTAGCAAGAAAATGAGCCCCCGCAAGAAAAAAGACAAAGATTAGACTTGGAGGCTCAAAGACATGCCAGCGATCAAATTAAACCCCTAAAGAGCAGCACGTACGAAGGGAGCAGGATGCTGCAAGACACAATTCCCAGTTTCATTTCCCCAGTTTCCTGGCTTGACATATCTGATTTCTATGGCAATAAATACATCACAAGGGCAGACTCTTCAAGTAGATGGCGTATACTGAGGTCACAAACTTAGGCTGGGGGAAATCAACACATTGGCAGAATGCACCCAACATGAAGACCGAGAAAATCCTTTCTCAGTCCAAATGAAGGCCAACTGATAAGATGAAGGAAGAAAGAAGCACAAGACATTCTGCCTAATTTCTCAAGGGTATATAAAAGAAATGCAATGCTTAGAGATATTATTTTCTGCTGGTTCTGCACTTGAGGCAGCTGCAAGCTTCTCCCAGTCTTTACAGAGCACCAAAGGTGTTCCTTGTGTCGTGAGTGGAATGGATGGTTTTTGATTTCATAAAAGAAATTGGGTTCTAAATTTAAACCAACACATTTAGAAATATAAGACAGATTGAATGCCAACAATGATTCAGATATCTTCTTTGGATCCAAATGTTGGAGAGGGGAGGGAGGGTGATTATTCTCAAGACAAAACGATCAGAGAGGTAGTCATCCATTATCCACCTAGGAGATCTCCAGGAATTCGGGAACAAGGTAGCATTTCTTACGTCTATACTGCCTATCAAAAAGGAGCAAATTTGTGACAAAAGTAAAAACACCAGTAGTGATTCAACCCCTAAGTCTGTGTTTTGCTGTACTTTGAAGAAGTTTTCCAGCTATTGGTGGATCAAACAAATATTTATAAAGAGTGAAGTGGCAGGGATGTCAATGAAGGCCCTTCTCCTTGGCCTAATATTAGGCTAAAAATGCATTTGTCCTCGGCCATTGTTTTACAAATGGGACACTGCACCAGAGACACTCTGAGACTATTAGTCTACTCCGGAACAATTCCATACTTTATTCTTAGTTACTGTAAGGAGACACGACTTCTATCATCATATGTTACGATTCCTTGATTTGGCTCACAACACTGGGGCACCAAAAAAATGAAAATTATGATAGGTTATGGAAAATTTAAACACTTTGAGAGGCTCAAATACAACTTTGAGAATCATTACCACCCTAGCAAGTATCTGACAATTGATGAAGTCATTATGCTTTTCATGGGAAGGGTGATATTCAAGCAGCATATCCCAAAAAACATAAAAACTTCAGAATCAAAATTTATGAACTCTCTGACTTAACTATTTTTATGATATGAATATATATTGAGGCAAAGATAGAAAGACTGCATTGTTGGACATTACAGCAATTCAAGCAACTGTTATGCAATCGACAAGGAGTGTTGAAGGAGTTGGCCACAAATTACATGGACAATTTTTTTATCTTCTTCAAGTCTTTTTAATGACCTGGAGGCAAAGAAAATTTTCTGCTGTGTAACTGTCAGACACCCCAAAGGAATGAAAGGAAACATCGACTGAAAAATCTCTAAAATTGAAACATGGAGACATTCATACAAGGCAGAGGGGTGATCAAACAATGGTGGTATAAAAAGACAAAAGGGAAGTTTATATGCCACCTAGCATTCATAATCCGTCAATAGAAGGAAACTTCTGTAATAACCATGGGAATGCTACCTGTCAAACTACTGTAGAGGATTACAAAAAGTTACTTCAGCCACCACATGTGGAAATTGACCACTGAGTTGATTTGTCCATCACAAATAATTGGATACTCCTTCCAGCACGTGGAGCCAATTTTTTGTACTGTCAATGGCAACTTGCTCTCGTTAGGAATTTTGTAGAATACAT
This sequence comes from Ceriagrion tenellum, assembly GCA_963169105.1. Taxonomy (NCBI): domain Eukaryota; kingdom Metazoa; phylum Arthropoda; class Insecta; order Odonata; family Coenagrionidae; genus Ceriagrion; species Ceriagrion tenellum. The sequence goes on along the minus strand of OY720641.1, from coordinate 134,697,815 downwards.
CTCGCCTTCTCACTCAAGTCAAATGGCCTTGTGAGGACGGCCTCACAGCAGCATGACTATGTATTATCATTCTACATATCTGGTTTCTTTGGAAGCAAAAGACAACACACACTGGCAAATGAAAGGAAAACATCCACATTGTGGTGTGTTTGTCAAAGGGTAGACTCTCAAACAACATTCAAATATGGTATTATGACAATGGACTCTGCATTGTTCTCGTGTTTTGAGACCTGGATGGGAGAATTAAGATGTTTTTTGAAAGGCACAAGATACTGCACCAGGGTGGCTACTGATAGCCAATTTTCAAATTTTCAGACCTTTCCCTGATGGATTTACCAATTTCCCTGGCCGATCGCCAAAAGGTCACCTATTATTGGATAATCTTTTCTGCTGAATTAAAATTCCTACGGTATTTTTAAATGTTCTAATCATCGTCTCGTATGTTTAGAACTGCAAGCTTGGATTTACTATAAGAGTGCTCCAGCTACTTCTCGACCTGACTTTCGGAAGTAAAAAAAAATGCAAGGCAAAATTTTCCGAACAACATAACCTTGGATTCCTTGTGATGAGCGTAATACATTGTAATCATGATTTATAACAAACTAAGCAAATATCGCAATAAGGATATACAAAAGGGATACATTGTACGTCTGATTAAGAACTAAATAACTAAGATTCACAACTGAATACTCCAAGAATTGATGATTTTTATTCAGTACACGTCAGCAACGGACGTTAGTTTTAGTTGGCGAAATAAAGGGCGGGAAAGACGAATTGAACGTAATGGTAGAAAAATAACGAGGATTCTTATTCCAGTTTCTCCTTGACTGTTACCAGAATTCCCTGATGATTCCAGGTTTTCCTGGTTTTCCCAGACGATCACCACCCTGTGCACCTATGAAAGGAAACCACTCCTATAGTCTCCGAATCTTTATGGAGGTCCCTTCTTCAGAAGTTATTTTTGGCTGCATGTGGCTATTGACGTTTTAAAATGTGTGTTTCGTTAATATTCCGTCATCATAATCCCACTTAAATGGCATTGCTGCAAGAAAACTGGTGATTCAAGCCGCTTCTCAGAAGGATATCCATTTTTATGGCATCACAACTGTTGAATGGGGTAATCAAAATATGCCCCATCAGGTCCCTCTGATTAAATCCACCAGGTTTTACTCGCAGAAGAACAAAACTTTGAATTGAATTTTGAAAAACTTTGAATTGAATTTTGAAAAACTTTGAATTGAATTTTGAAAAACTTTGAATTTTATGGGCAGAAAGGCACCATTTTCTTCTTCTCTTGTATATATGTATTGGCTATCAGGAGGAGGTATAGTCCCCGCTACATCAAGCATATTAATGACGCTCCGTTGTGCCTGGTTTTGTAATTGGAAAATAGTATTTTAAAATGCCTTTGGCTTTGCTTGAAGAGCAGTTTGCAGAGCTAATTAAACACTCCATGCTCAGTCTTATAAAATGAGGAATCTACGAAAAAACAATCACTGCAATGATATGTGTTAAATAGAGGATCAATTTTAGTTAACCTAAAGACTCATAATGATATATTTAAGAAATATTTATCATGTATACTGGTTCTCCGATAAAATATGATGAGAAATTACAGCTTTAAATCATTTAGTGATTGGTATTGATCAGAGGAAGTCATGATAGGGATTACATTCCACGTTACATCATCACATTGTACTGTTTATATATATTACATTTCAGCTCCATACATTTTGGAATGCTTTCTGTATATAGCGGTAATGTACGAATGGTATGATATTGAGTCTAGGAATATGTGCATCACGTAAAACTTAAATTGTACGTATACTGGGGGATTTTTCTTCAAAATCGAAATAAAGTAATGTATTTATGTGAATTGAGAGATTAATAAAGATAGAAAAACTTTAAAAGGTCACAAATCTCTATTCTATCCCTCGAGATATTCCAACTGTTGGGTCCTAAGGTAAGAGTTGGCCGCAAACGTAAACACAAAAAAACTTAGAGAGCATTAAATTGCAGTAAGTTTAAAAAAAATAAATGCAATATGGTAGCAAGTAAGCATAATAATAATATTTTATTTGTTTAAAACCTACTGAAATTAAATGCCCACTACTTTTTTTGGGTGTATGTTCGCGGATCCTCAAGCATGCAATATGGTTACATGCAACGATATTACATGCAACGATATTGCATGCTTGAGGATGTGTCGCAAGGGGTGGATGGAGAGCAGAAACGGGACTCCTAGTGAGATCATCCCGTCCAACCACGCTCTCATCCCTCCCTTTCGCATCATCTCCTTGGTACCAATTTGCCCTTTGGACCCCCGTACTTCATATAAATACAGGGGATCTGAATGACGTGGGAGTGCTCTCCCTGACCTGTCCCTTGCCCGTCTGTGCCTGCGCACCATCCGCACCTCCTACGCTGGTCTGTGCCTTCGCAAGACCCACGATTCCCTCCCTCATTCCCTGCGACTCCCGCCAGGCTCAGAACGTGTGTATTGTAATGTAAGTATAATAAATATCGGCCAACAAATCAGTTACTGTTCTTCTCCCCTTAATGTAACGACGACATTAAATTGTGTCAGGTGTGTCAGAGGAACGAACCCTATGTTAACTCTTTCTTAGAGCCACTATGCTTAACTTTTCAAGTCCCGTATTCAGGCCCGATTTCCATAATTCCGAGGAGCATAGGACTTATTTCAAAATGAGTTCAAGTTAATACTTTCAAATCTCCTGAGTCTTCATCATTAGTAATGCCTTCAGATCAGAAGAATCAAATGAAAGCTGCCTTCCCTTTTGTTGTAATTAATTCGCATTAGACGCCTTAGAAGATATATCATTAACTGTCATGGCTTCGTACAATCCTTTCCTCTCGTTCTCTTCCGATATTTCTCTCTATCCTTCTTACCCGATACATCTCAACCCATCTATTGAGTTTGACCCCTGCATTAACCATATTATGGGTAATACACCGTCACTCGCCCCCAATGGCACCACGCAAAGCGCATCCGTCCCTCATCCCCCTACTGCGATAGGGAGCCAAGCATACCTCATCCCGCCTTTCAGCGGTGATGATGAATCTACTGTCAATAACTTCCTAGAATGCTTGAAAATAACTAGCCATCCAAATACTTGGACAGAGACCCAAACTTTGTGTGTCGCGCGATTACGCCTCAGTGGTTCTGCTGCTGAGTACGTAGCGGTCAATCCACATATTCTTGATAGTTATGAAAATTTTGCTGCAAGCCTAAAACGCAGATTTTCCGCTAGAATTTCAGCTCTCTCACTAGAACGAATGTTCACTACATGCGTGCAATGCCCTCTGGAATCAGTCAGTGAGTTCTCCACTAGGCTCAGAAAAATTGCTCACCAATTAAGAGAAATGTTACCGGACCCCAACTCAGAGTCTACCAAAACCATTTTCGATCACAGGATTTTATCCCAATTCCTGTTAGGTCTAAGAGAAGAGTTAGGGTGATTTGTCGTTGTCCGCGGCCCTAAGAGTATGCTGGAGGCGGAAGAGTTCGCAATGAATGAAGAGGCAAACTTGAGAAATTATGCCAACATAATCAGGGATACTAGTGCTGTACAATCATTGTTTCCTCAAAATTACTCCCATGTTAACTCTCTCATTAGTCAGCGTTACCATGCACCTCCCCCCACTCAAAATCCAAACCACTCCTTTAACTTCCTCCCCAACAGCAAAATGCACCGACAATCGCTGCTAAAATCCCTCAGGCTACTTCCCTATCTTCCGAAGCCAGGCCTATGCCGAAGGCCAGAAAATCAATTCAAATCGGGGATGTTATCAGTGCGGTCGGCTAGGACATATCGCTTGCTTCTGTCGGACAGCCCCGCATAACTGTATCCAGTGCGGCGACTCACATCACTCTTCGATAGAATGCCCACTCCTTATCTGTGGTATGTGTAAACAATCTGGACATCATCCTACTGACTGTGGAAGCCAAATCTCGTCAGAACAGGGAAACTCATCATCTGCGGCCGCGAGGTCGGGGCAGAGTTAATTCTTGCGGTCACGCCCGAGGTTGGCATGGTAATCGAGGAACAATTCTCGGCTGCAAGCGTAAGCTCCTCGTAGACACGGGCACTGCTGTTACAATTCTTCACCAAAGAAGTCTCCCAATTGATGGGGTAATGCTCTTCCCAAATAATAATGTCGTTAGAAGTGCATCCGGTCATGCTTTATCTGTTGAAGGTCAGTGCATTATCCCTTATGTGATAGACGGTGAAGCGTACCCCCACGATGCATTGATTATAAATCTGGGTAACACTCCTTACGACAGGATTATTGGTCTCGATTTCATGAAAAATTACGGCTGCACTTTAAATCTTAACCGCTCAACACTGATCATCAGCAATAGCCACGAGGTAGCCCTGTGATCTATTACCACCAAGCAGCCTAAGATCGATTTAATCACGTGTAATGATGAAGATGTCTCTCTCATGAACATCTTTGAGGGAATTGAGCTTCCTTCAGAAGTATCAGAAACAGCAATTCCCTGCAATTCGGAGCGTTACGATTTGATTTCCTTCGAACACGAGCTTCCTTCAGAAGTAACAGAGGCAGCAATACCCAGTAATACTGAATGCCCCGATTTTGATTTGATTTCTTTCGACGACAGACCGACATCCACTCGCAACGAAAGTAGTGAGCTTGAGTACTGGCTCTTACCAGATCTAACAATTTTTGCTGGCAAAGAAAGATTCAATGCGATTAGTTTCGTAGAAGAGAGCTCAAAGAATCAAGATACTGTAATTATGACACAAGGGGCTGAATTATATGGAGAAGTAGAGGCCATAACTGTAAAGGGCGAGGATAAGGAAAGTGAAGAGACAGGCGATGTTAACGCTAGGCTATTGGAGACCCATGAATCTGTGGACTTGAGTAATTGTTTAGGTAATATGGGTTCCAATAACGCCTCGAGCCAGACCGTAGTCTCATTACCGGAGAAAGACTTTTCCTGCATAGAAAATGGCTTTGAAAAATTGCGTGCTGAGGAAAATACTAACGTTCCTCCTCTGTCAATAGTTTCATCTTGGGCTAAGAGTGATAAACTAATCGGGGAGGAAATTCTTCTGGAAGGTAGTAGCGGTAATATTCACATATTGCCAGTAATAGCTAAGGTATCTGAAGAGGGATTATTTCCGATTTTGCTCTGCAACTTTGAACACTGCAATAAAATCTTGAAGAAAGGGTCTAGTATTGAGGTGAAACAGTTCTCTCGACATAATTGCTCCGTGCATCAGCGAGATCCATACTGATGACTTTTGGCCTAAAAATCTGACGACGAAAGAAACCCTCATTTCCCTATTCGATTTCACAGATGTGCCAACCGAAGAGTTAGAATCAGTGAAGGAGCTCGTCACGGAATTTTCCGATATTTTTTCTTATGGGAATAATTCCCTCGGGTGCACCAATATCGTTAAGCATTCTATTGATGTAGAAGGAGCTAAGCCAATAAAGAAACCGCCTTACCGTGTTCCTCATGCTCAAAGGACTGCTTTAGATTATTCCATCAAGGAAATGCTGGAACAAGGGGTGATTTCACCGTCAACTAGCCCTTGGTCAGCACCACTCTTTCGAGTAAAAAAGAAAATGCGAGGGGGTGAGCCTGTCCAATACCATCCATGTATCGACTACTGAGCCTTAAATAGTGTAACTAAAGAGGAAGTATTCCCATTACCTAACATAGAAGAGACTTGCGATCAGCTTGGCGGTTCGCGTTATTTTTTGGTTATGATTTTATGTAGTGGATACTGGCAGGTAGAAATGGAGGACAACAGCAAGGAATATACCGCATTCAGCACGTCACAAGGCCACTTTTAATGTAACCGAATGATCTTTGGTTTGGCTAATGCACCTTCAACTTTTATGCGACTAATGAATAAAGAGCTTGATGGGCTATTAATGCACGGGTGTGTGTGTTACCTCGATGACATTCTAAGATATGATGCAACTTGGAAAGCGCATATAAAAGGGCTACGCGAGATATTTTGCAGACTTCGAAGGGCAAACTTGAAACTCAAACCACGAAAATGTTTCTTTTTTCGAAAAAGATTAAAATTCCTAGGTCACGTCCTCCCTGCCAATGGATTCCAACCCGATGAGGATAAAATAGAGGCACTTAAGGATTTTCCAACACCGAAAAGCTTGCGTGCCCTTCAGTCTTTTCTTGGAATTGTCGGTTTTTACAGAAAATTTATTCCTAATTTTGCCATGATTTCTAGTCCTCTCACAAAGCTGATTCGTAAAGATGCGCAATTTGCATGGGAAAATGACCAACATCCCGAAATCATTTAGCCTCACCACTGATGCATCAAGTAGCGCTCTTGGTGGTGTGTTATCTCAGGATTTTGGGGTTGGTGAACACCCAGTAGCGTATGCCAGCCACCAACTACATAAAGCGGAGAAATCATACTCTGCTACAGAATTAGAGTGCCTTGCGGCTGCAGAAATGGGGAAAAAATTTTGCGTGTATCTGCTTGGTGGACATTTCACACTTTTTACAGACCACAAGCCGCTCAAATGGCTGTTGACGCTTAAGGAACCAAAACCGAGGCTAGCAAGATGGGTTATAGAATTGAGTGAGTACCCCTTCAATATTAGATATCGCCCAGGAAAGAAGGTCTCCCATTGCGACGCACTCTCAAGAATTCCAATCTCAATTAACTCGATTCACACACAAGGGTTTGATCCCATTTGGGATAAAGATAGAATAGTTAGAGAACGATCCCGCTGTGCAGAACTTGAAAAATTCATGCTCTCGCAAAAAACATGATCCTAGCTTTTTCTGAGTCCTCTATAAAGTAAATATCACATTATACGGGCCACAACCGGTTATCTGTGCACCGCGGTCAAGGTTAATGAGGAGCCATATCTTAGAACGTTGTCATGATACACCACTCACGGGACATTGCGGATTTGACAAAACCTTGGACATCGTTCAAAGGCATTTTCACTGGCCTCAATGCTACTCCGACACCCGCCTGTATGTACAAAAATGCTTGGAGTGTGCAAGACGCAAAGCAAAATTACCCAAAATTCCCATTCAACCAGTTTCTGAAGCCTCATATCCTTGGGAAAAACTAGTATTAGACATAGTTGGTCCGCTCCCCTTTCAAAGAATGGCAATAAGTACATACTAACGTGTCAAGATTACTTCACTCGTTATCCTAAGGCTGTAGCAATAAAAGACCAGACGGCACAAACAGTCGTGCGTGCATTCGTGGAGAATATTGTCTGTCGTCACGGTGCCCCTAAGTATCTGCTCATGGATAGAGGCGCGAATTTCACGTCCAATTTAATGTAAAATATTTGCCAAATTTTAAAGATATCCTCCATATTCACATCTCCCTATAACCCCACTGCGAACGGTAGGTTGGAGAGAGCCAATCAGTCCTTCGCTAATGTCATTTCTCACTATGTAGTGCAGGATCACAGAGACTGGGATGAGCACTTGAATTTTGCCTTATTTGTGTACCGCAATACAAAACATAGAATCACTGGATACACTGGAATCACTGGCTGGCATATTTAATGTATGGGCGTGAATTAAATCTACCGTGGGAAGCCGACATTTTGCCTAAACAATCCGAATCGAGAGATACAGCAGGCTATTAACAGGAACTCCTATATCGCTTGAAAATGGCGCATAACCAAGCAGCAGAATTCAATAAGCAGAATATGGAGAATGAACATATCCGCAATAACAAATGGTTATCTCTACCTCAAGGGACAATTGGTCCTCTTGCGTAATTTGGCCCCTTCCCCTGGTTGATCTCAGAAGCTTTTGCCAAGATGGATTGGTCCGTATAATGTTCTCCGCACCCGAAGTCCCGTTTAGCTGGAAATCGAGAATCTTCAGAATGAACGGAGGTTTATCGCTCACTTGCGAAATGTCTTACCCCTTCCACCAGGCCCGGAACGTATCCAGCAACCCATCTTCCGTACCGAACCCTCTCCTTCTGCCTCAGATACTTCCCTTTCCGACGTCGAAGCCTGTGTTGAAACGCCGACGGAGCAACCCATTCACCGGAGCTGAGTTCCTCTCCAACTTGGGTTCCGGACCTGCCAACTCATCGCTACCAGCCCCGCAGTTGAGATCTCCTTCCACGCCCCGCCATGAGTACAATCTCCACCCTCTACCTGGACGCGTTTTACGAAGCTGAAAGCACCTTCCCACAATGGCAGCGGCAACACAATGCGGGCATAGCGGGAACCATAGGTGCGGACAGGAGTCAGAAAATTCCACACGACGAGGCGACCCTGTCACTCCGGAGCGCCCACTCACACCAAGGTGTAGCTTGGAGATGCCCACAGGATCGACGGCTGTGGAACTAAAACCGAATCCGGGAGCGATCGAGATCGATTGGTGGTGTGATCCACGCGCCTACGACCGTCCGCCGAGCGTCGAGGAGCAGACCATAGCCGCATGCACCACCTGGGAAGATGACGGCCCTCCAGCTACTCACGAGCGCCGTGTTACCCCAGGACTAGAAGAGGAGTTCTCCGCAGCCACTCCCGTTGGAGCATGGAGCGTCAGACCCAGCAGTCCACCGAGAGGTGAGGGACACCAAAAAGAGATTCTATGCCCCTCACCCCTATCTCCCCCACCCAAAGACGCTTCCGTGTGTCCCGGCCACGTCACAGGCCTCATATCCCTCCTCAAGTGGGCAATGCCGAATCTCCATTCTGTCGATCTCTCGTTTCCAACTTCAATTAATCCTCCCGCATTACAAAAACGACATATATCTAACTCCCAGAAAAAACACAACCGACAAAGGCGCGTTATAAACAATAAACGGAAAAGGGCGCAGAGGAAGGCATAATTTAGCCACAGCACCTGAGTTAGCTTCCGTTCCATTAGCTAGAAGCCATGACAGGGATGGTAATTTGCCACGCCCACCAACTTTTTTTCTGCCATCCATAAAAAAAAAACCTGTCCGTTTCAGGCATCCAGTGGACATGCTGCGGTGGACAATCATCACCCTTCTACCCCCTTGCCTCCTTGGAATTCTTTTTATTCCCCATGATGCACTCATTCTAACCTCGGGGGAATGGATAGTGCACCTTGACTTGCACGATCAATTATTCCAGAGTGCACTGATGGATGTAAAGGAACAAATAAGACGCTTTAAAGAATTAACTGCGACGACAATGGCAACCAGCAATAATAGCCCCATCGTTAGAAAAATCGCATATGAATATTCCTCCTCTATGAGTCGTATGGCTTCTAACCTACAGACTGATTTCGACTCTCTATTTCGTCTCTTCCAAACGCTCTCAGAGAGGACTTCTAAATGCCATTGGGTATGGTCTTCATTACCTATCGGGTACAGCCACAGACAACCAAATAAAGGCAGTAAGAGGGGAGATATCAGCACTCGCGGAATGCTCAGAAACGCTAGCACAGAATAGCTTTACATTCCTCTCAAACGTATCCAATACATCAAAGCGTCACGACAAAATGTTGTCTCAAACTTCGAAGGCCCTTCAGGCAATTCAAAAAATTATTAACGCCACAGAAAGTAACCTCGCTCACCAAGCAGCCAATGACCATGCTCTCGTTGATTTAATATCCTCCATCCACACCAGCTATCTAGTAATCTTGCAACATTTAGCGGAGCTGGAACGAGCTCTTTTGCTCATACGGACCACCGTTATGCTTGCAGGGTTAAGTAGACTGCAACCCTCAATCCTCGCCCCTTCCCACCTAAAGAAAGTTCTTGAAACTGCAAAACTCCAGTTGGTACCTGACTATAAATTTGCACTGTATGAAGGCTTTTCAGTACTGCCCATTTATAGCATTGCACGAGTTCGCATGCTCAGGCACGCTAGTGCTATCATGCTGTTGGTAGTACTCCCGTTAAGTCGAAAAAATGGGAAATTTAAGGTGTACAAGGCTCATCCCTTCCCTGTGGGGATGCCTGACGGACAACCAGCTGTTGTCTTATCTCCAGATTCCATGTACTTGGCGGTAATGGAAAACCACGATGGGTTCATCCTCCTGCCGGATTATGGAGACGATTGTGTTACTGGCGCTGTGAGAGTGTGCCTTCCATCCTATCCCATCCTAAGCAACCTATCAGACTTGTGCAACATAGCGGCATTTCTAAACGATAGTGTTTCTATAAAATCTCACTGTGAAGTGCACTTAAGGAGCAATTCCTCAGAAACAATGTCAAGTATCGTTAAAGGGACATGGAAGTTTCATTCTCCCTGTTGGCTGTTTCGCGAGTGACGGGATATCTCGACTGGAGGGAATTGGCATCAGCTATTCCAGCAATTCCTCCATTCAATTGGATATAGTATTTGCACCGATTCCGAGGTTTCCCCCAGATTTATCAACATTTGGCCAGATATACAATTACTTGGGAACCAAACCAAAACATTAATAAAATACTTAGTTCTATCCAAAATCTTAACACACATGAAGTACCGTCCATATCCACGGCTGAAGTCACTCGACATGTTAAAACATTTGAACCATTAGAAAACAATGTAAGGTTAATTCGTTATACAGGAATACCTACACTAGCCCTTTTAGCTTTAACCCTACTATGTGTAGGCTACATTTTCTGCCACAAAAGATGACGAAAGGGGCAGAAACCTTCAAGAGAGGCGCTGGACTACCCATCCGTCAATGTGTATAACGTCTCACAATCTACTTCCACAACACATCCCCCCCGGTTTCCGATCTATCACCCAACTGAACATATGTGCTAGTGTGTCTAAGTGATGGTGAACTTATAAATGGTGCAGGAGACTAAGTGGAATTAGGAGTGAGCCAATGTGATGAAGACGCAGAAAATAATATCATGTATATGTAATAATATCATATTGTAGTGTTAACAGTGAAATATACAGTGTAAAAAAGGGTACAGTTGAAAGACAGCTTGAAACGTTAAGGTGCATAATAATGGCGTGTTTACCAATATTCAACAAAAAAAAACAACTTTTAAGTGTGACTTACTTTATATCCATCTCTCTATTGTGTGCCTGCAAGTAACAGGACTAGGAAAAAAAAAACAATCATCCTTTCAAAATTTTTGAGATGGAACTTATAATTTTATTCTTGCTATTGTAATAGTGCATTATTATTTTTATTTGTATTATAAAGTGTATTCATTTTTTTAATTCTGTGTGATATGTCATAATGGGTTATCATCATGTTATGTGCAATTTGTCCCGCAAAATAACTTGTGTTTATGTAATTGTCGCTGAGCACGGTGCCGAGGAAATTCTGTGCCTGGGGCTTAACTGCCGACAGGGTGATGTTGCGTGGGGTAGATGGAGAGCAGTAACGGGACTCCTAGTGAGATCATCCCGTCCACCCGTGCTCTCATCCCTCCCTTTCGCATCATCTCCTTGGTACCAATTCGCCCTTTGGACCCCCGTACGTCATATAAATACAGGGGATCCGAATGACAGGGGAGTGCTCTCCCTGACCTGTCCCTTGCCAGTCTGCACCCGCGCAAGACCCGCACCATCCGCACTGAGTGCTCTCCCTGACCTGTCCCTTGCCAGTCTATACCCACGCAAGACCCACACCATCTGCACCTCCTACGCTGGTCTGCACCTTCGCAAGACCCGTGATTCCCTCCCTTATTCCCCGCGACTCTCGAAGGGCTCAGAACGTGTGTATTGTAATGTAAGTATAATAAATATCGGCCAACAAATCAGTTACTGTTCTTCCTCCCTTAATGTAATGACGACAGATGCTCTATCCTTGAAACAGAGAGAATGGGACGAGTTCATATATCAGTAAAGAGAATGTGAATAATGAGTGGGAGTGTTTAAAAGGAGTATTTGTAGAATGTGCTGAAAGTGTATGTGGAAAAGGAGTGGTAGGAAGAATGAAAGGTGATGCTTGGTGGAATGAAGAAGTGAAAATTGCAGTCAGGGAAAAGAAAGAGGCGTACAAGAATATGATTGCTGCCAAATCTGAGGAAGAGCGTACTAAGGCATGTGAGATTTACAGAAAGAAAAAGAATTATTGCAAAATTGTTGTGAAAGAGAGCAAAGAAAGAATGCTGGCAGATGAAGCTAGCAAGATGCAGAGTGATTTTGAAGGCAATAAAAAGCTGTTTTGGAAGTGGGTAAAAAGGGCTAAGATTGGTAAAGGAAAGGGAATGAATGTGATAAAGAACTAAAGTGGAGAGATCGTGTGTGATGAGAGCAATATCAGGGACTGCTGGCAGGAGTATTTTGAAGAATTTTACAAAAATGTTGCAGGTGCTGAGAACGAGCCTTGCGAAGTTGTACGCGAGAATGTGATAATTGAAAAGGAGATCAGTGAGAATGAGGTCACAATGACTGTGAGAATATTGAAAAATGGGAAGGCTGCAGGTGAAGATGGGATATCCAATGAAATGTTGACGTGTAGGCGTAATTTATTCATTTGTCGTTGTTCCAGGCTTGTTCCAGTGGATTGGAAGAATGCAATCATCATTCCATTGTACAAAGGGAAGGGAGGAAAGACCGAATTTAATAATTATTGGGCCATTAGTTTATTGAGCATTTTGGGAAAAGTGTTCATCCGAAAGAAAGTGTATTGTGAGTTTGTTGATTTAGAGAAGGCATATGACAGGGTAAATAGAAAGAAGTTGTGGAAGGTTTTGATGGACTATGGAGTGAATGGGCAATTATTGAATGTTATGATGGTGATGTATGATAATAGTGAGGCATGTTTTAGAGTTAATGGGGTTCTGAGTCATTGGTTTGTAATGAAACTGGGGGTAAAGCAAGGACGCGTAATCTCACCATGGCTGTTTAATGTACTCATGGATATATGTGTTACAGACGCATGTAGTGAAAACAACGGTGTTTTGATTGAAAATGTAAATGTACGAGTTCTACTCTCTTTATGCGGATGATGCTGTTCTTATCTCAGAGAGCCAAGAGGGATTTACAGAATCTCCTAGATAAGTTTTGTGAATCAACAGAGAGAATGGAATTGAGGGTAAATGCATGCAAGACTAAAGTAGTACTTTTTGATAAGGAGAATGGGGAGAATAACTGTATGATGAGGGCGAATGGTGAAGTAATTAAACAAGTGGATGATTTTGTGTACTTAGGTAGGATGTTTGCGAAAGATGGACGGATAGATGAGGAGATAAAGAGACGTGCGAATGCTGGAAGGAAAGTGGTAGGTAGCATGTGGAGCATATTAGGGAATGAGTGCCTGTCTAAGGAAGCGAAAATTGCCATGTACAAAAGTGTACTTCTTTCCACTCTGCTATATGGTAGTGAAACATGGGTATGTCAGGATAGACATAAGAGTACACTAAATGCTGTGGGTATGAGTTATCTGAGGAGTGTTTGCGGCAAAAGTAGGATGGATAGGGTCAGGAATGAGAGGGTCATGAATGAATGTGGGTTAAATGCTCCAGTAATGGACGTGTATGAAAGGAGTGTGCTTCGTGGGTTTGGCCATATTGAGAGAATGGATGAGAGTAGAATAACGAAACAGATATCTATGAGAGTAGAATGAATGGTGTGAGATGGAGAGGTAGGCCGAGAAAGTTGTGGTTGAATGTGGTTGAGGAAATTCTAAGGAGGAAGAATATTAGGAGTCTTAAAACAGGAGGGCGGATATGAAGTAGTGTATGGGGTAAATGAGGGAAAAGAGGTTTGCAAGGATAGGGAGGTGTGGAGGAAATTATTGAAGCAGAGTTAGGTGTACAAATATGTATTTATGAGTGAAACTTAGTGACTCTGCCTACCCCGGAAGGGAACGGCATGATGGGTATGTATGTATGTATTATAAAACATGATTATCTCTGGCTTACCAGTACTGTTATCTATTCTACCCCGGAAGGGATTGGCGTGATTAGCATGTATGTATGCTTACTTACTGCACATTTGGGAAAACAGAGATTCAACATAAAAAAGTAATTTCCACAAATATTTCACAAGAAGGAAAAATGACATACACCAAATCTTAGTCAACAAAAAAAGGACTGCAGATGGACCAAAGGAGATGGGTGTAAGGTAGTTCAATTATAACTTCCCAAGAACTTAAAGGTGCAAGCAGTATACCTTTATGCAAAAGCTCAAGGTATTTTTACTGTGCTAACTGTAATATTTATCTAATGGATTCCCTAGAATCAGTGAATTCTAACTATCATCTATCGTCTACATTAAATATCTTTCACTTGTTCAAATCAGCATGCATTTGTTGGCATTGGATCAATTAATACACAATTCATATTAAGAGAATGCACAATAATTGAGAGCTTCAGCTAGAGGTTGTGGGGGGATATAGGTAATGTCAGAAAGGCAGAGAGGAGGATGAACAGAGATTATACACATAATGGAGAAATTGAGGTGGTGGTGGAAATATTCGAGATGGGTGGGACAACGAAGTTGTTGGACTGTGTATTCAGAAGTAGCGCTCTGTATAAAAAGGAGGGAGAACGGGTCAAATTGGAGTGAGGCATTGGACAGCTTCATGGAGAGTCGGAAGGAGAGCTTAAGAAGGAAAAACAAAATATATTCTTAACGCTCGTATGACAAGTTCGGCTGGTGACTGAATGATGATGTGAATGTGTGGATTGTCCAAGATACAACTAATGTTGTTGGAACGCGTGCGGTAATGATGGGATTCTGCGGTACAAGACCTTGCTGGCAGGGTCAAATCCCTCGAATCAACGATCATGTTTACGCACTTGCCGCAAATTTCAAGTATGACACAAAAACATCCATTATAGCATACCTCTAAATCTTTCGCTGTGCACAAGCTTTCCAATTGCTGTATTTTTTCCTCCGCATGGTGCAACTGCGATTCGTGGCCTGGTGGGAGAGTTTGACAATCATGAATATAATTTCAAATCACGGCGCTTATTTATCAACAACGATACTTGGCATAACAAGCACTAATGACAGGCCCCATTAACATAAGAACAATATCACATACCACAACTATCTTCTTTGGCTTCGGCAACTTCCGACAATACTTCCTTCGTAAAATTTGTAATTTGTCCTTTTAGTGATGACAGTCCTTCCCCCAACCACGCCATTTCATATTTTCACATGTGTCACACGAACAAACGTATTTTTATACTTATGAATAAGGTATCAAAAGAATTGAGCGCATATCAGGTATTTATTCAAGAGCCAAAAAAGCGCATCGGCATCCTTAACATTGGCCAACGTTACTAATTCTAAAATCTACTGCTACGAAACCTGCTCCACCATCCATTACTTACAAACATTAGAAAAACGAAATAGGAAGAAAGGTTACGCGCACAATGCCGCATGCTTGAAATTGGACGTGCAAAATCTATCATTTTAAACTATGATTGGTTAATCTCCGCTGCTTTGCCCTATGCTTTGGTGTCACAATTAAAATGTTTTTCCTTCATTTATATCTTATATATACATTGCATCTTTAGCGGCCACTCTGGGATATTGTTCTCGTTGGACATGACAACAAGGTAGTAACATCTTGGAGATTTGTTATTTTTAGTTCATTGTCATTGAAAGGAGAGGCGCGTACTAGATTTCATTAGTTTTTATGACAAAGGTACGTTTTGTTATATATTTAAATTATAGTTCAATGAGTAATTCACTCTGACGGTGCTGTTTCAAATTTGTCATTCATATCTACCTAAGTGTACCTTAATTCTTTTTTTTTGTTTATAAGTTATTTCTTAATGTATATAGATATTGTGAAAGTTTGTTCCATAGCTATTTGCAAGTATACCTCATGCTCTTGTGTGTAACTGGATTAGCAATATTTGGATGGATTGGTTTTTATTGTTTTAACTTTGAAAGCCTGTCTTGAAATATGGTACCCTAACTGACTACTTACAATTGTATCATCATCATCAGTGGTCATCAATGCTGGGGTTGGTTTCATACAGTTTATCTCTAAATACTCCTACCTGCTATCCTCTTCCCACTTTTTTTCTTTCCTCATCAGTCAATTTTCTCCATGCGTATCACCCTTGCTTATCCTGCTCTGCTGTTCTTTCCATGTATTCTTACAAAAATTGACCTCATTTCCCAAGGAGGAAGAGAAGTCTCGTTGACTTCATTTTGATATCAATATGATGGGCAAAAGGTCAGTCTTCGGTCATGAGTTTGCTGTAGACACTAATTGACTAAGATTGACAAAAAATTTGACCTTCGAAAATTTAATGTCAGAGTGTCATAAATGGTCAATATTAGTTGAGAAACAGATGACTTCTCACCATTCTGACAGTTTCACATGAAAAAATACGAAGTTCAGTTTATGGTGTCACTGTGATGTTAGATTGACGTCTACTGTTAACTTCCAAAATACCTTGTTTTATGCTCCTATCGAGCAATCTGATTTTGAGTCGCATGATGCAAATCGGAAAGCAATAAATGGCATTTTAAATTTGGCACAATAATAACACGTAGCTCAAATATGAGCTGTCGCGCCCAATGAAATGCTGGTCTTGCAAATTTTCCAAATCTAATCATCAACTGCCTATACTGTTTCCAGCTGTTGCTTACCCATCCCCTTCCTCCTTTCCCTGGCAGTACACCAGTACGAAAACAAAATTCAAAAGGAATCATTTTTATGTCAACATGACAGAGGTCATTTCAAGTCAAACTGATGTCAAAGTGAGTCACGAAGGACATCATTTTGTGGAACCATTTTGATGTCATGGTGACTTTTGCACTGTGACCCTGAGGTGACATCATGATGATGTCAATGTGATTTCTAACTCCTCCTTGGGTTTGGTACTCGTGTATAACAGGCTGATTAGATTGTCTCTAATGTCTGATGAGGTTACTACAGTATTGGATTAATTATACTTCTCTGAATGCATTTATTTGTTGATTGATTGATCGATCCTCTTAATGTTATCTTCAATCACCAATCAGTACACCAAATTAAACCAATGTTTTATTCTGCATTTATTGTCTTTTCCTCACTGCCATGGACAAGTATGTTCCCAATATATGACCAGAATAAATTCTTCCTTACTTCAAGAGATTGGGATCCTGATTGTTAGTTTTTTCTTCCAAAAGAATGCCTTTTTTTACCTGTACTATCCCACTGGGTCTTTCATGTTTTTGTTCTTCATTGACTGGTTATTTTATCTCTCAAAGAGCTGAAATCTTCCCTGTCTCCTTCATTTATTCTTCCTCAGACTACTCTGAAAAAAATCTTGCTCTACTGCTATAATTCTAACTCTACAGCTCAAAAAGTCAACACAAATCAAACAAAAAAGCTGCTTAGCTTACATACTTTTTTCATTGTATTACCGAAGAGTTGTTTTTTTAAATTGTTTTTGGCATAATTTTTCCCTGGCATTCTAAAGTTATGAAGTCTTCTTAAGATCTTCTGTTGAAGGCATGGAAGTATCCTGAGGGATATTCTACTTGTTTAAAACCGTGTTTTTGAAATACCAACAAGCTGAGTATTAATGAGTAGACTCCATTGAAAAACTAACCTTAGATATGCTACTCTTAGATATTAACCTTAGATATTTTACTCTTGTTTCTTTCTCAGCTACTGTACTTCCTTTCACTTGCATAACACCTTTGCTTCTCATCTTTTCTTCTTCCTGCTTTACAAAAATTTTCCCATCTCTTTGTAACTTCCCACCATCTACTCACTCCTGAATTATTTCAATAACCTACTTCCTTCCTCAACCATCTCTTTAACTCCTCTGATCGTCATCTTCCTGATGACCTTACCTTCTCCTG
This sequence comes from Ceriagrion tenellum, assembly GCA_963169105.1. Taxonomy (NCBI): domain Eukaryota; kingdom Metazoa; phylum Arthropoda; class Insecta; order Odonata; family Coenagrionidae; genus Ceriagrion; species Ceriagrion tenellum. The sequence continues at coordinate 134,680,103 of OY720641.1, read as the reverse complement.
TATCTTCTTAACAAAGTCGTACTGGCTTCCAATCTAACAGCAATATCAGGATAATAGTTTAACTGATGCTAATAATAAGGATTTTCTCCCATACTAAGTTTTATTTATAGAGGAGTCAGCATAATGGTAAATGAAATTCATGACAATGTATAAATAATTCAAAAACTAACATTTACAACAGCAGGAAAATTTATGTTGTCTTCCATGATGAATTGAATTAATTAATGGACTCTTTTTTCAAACAAAACGAACTTGAATTCTCTACGATGTTTTGTTTGTGAATGAGCATTAACTGTTGCACCAGGCTCTGATTTTGAGTGTCTCATTCTATCTAATGAAACCATAATCTCAATCCAATAGCTGTGTTGCCAATGCCACTGCGGAGTGGCATACAACATGCAGTCATTGTTGCTCTTTTGTGGCCTTATTTTTCGCACCAGTGCACAATGTTGAGCAGATGTTTACATACAGTTTGTTTTTGCAAAAAATTAAATAAAGTCAATTGAAGAACCAAGCTATATCAAAATGACATGAAACATACTGTAATCAAAACATAAAAATGACGATTTGTAATAAATTATAAATTTCAGGTATCGTATGCTACCTGCGCTTTTTTACCCTTTTGCACCCAGAAAACTTTTATTCTTGTCATGAGTGCCTCAAGGATATTCCTCCATATGGAGCTCTTTCGCAACACGGAATCGCACAGAAACCCATGCTTCTCGTTTGTCTTGGAACACTAGTCAGCAGGAGGCTGGACACTTTCTTCGATTCGTTGGACGGAAGTAATCACGACCCTCATCTCTGTACCATCTCAACTGACTGCCCGTGGCCAGTTGCGTATTTGCTTACCCTACCTGGGATTAATGATTTTAAAAATAACGATCAAATTTGAATATGACGTATTGGGTTAACTGTTTAACTTATTCATTATTTTTTAATTACCGTAACATTTGACTTTTAATCGAGAACACTTTTTCTAATATTAAAATAAAATGTTACTCTTCCCTTGAGTTTCCACTGTGGAACATTGAAGTACTTCAATAAAACAGGGAGGAAGGGAATGATAGATAGAGAAAATTGCCTAAACCACCTAGGGCACCATCCCTACTCAAACGCCAACCCTGCAGATCACCTTTTTTTAGATTGGATTCTCTTGCTTTGTGTGTTGTTTTTCATAATACCTTGGAAGGTCATAAATAAGGAATAAACTTTTAACCTTAATCAGCCATTTTTCAATTAACTGTTATCAGTTACTTTATTTTACCCCCAACTTAACCTAGAATCAGTTAGGTAAAAAGGGCTTTAGCTTTAACTTAAATCAATTTACTTTATTACTTAACTTTCCCATGTACGTCACTTACTCAGGACATTTTCTTGAACAATATTTGTCACATTCTATTAAAATACAGGCCCTGAAGTTCAATCGTAATAAGTCGCTCTGTAAAGCTATTTTTAACAGAACTTCAACTTTATTGGTAAGAAAGTTCTTGCAAAATGAGCACTCATGATGATTATGTTTATAGTAATGGTCGAATTCTGTTAAATACAGAAATGTACAGGAACAAAAAGTAATGCCATTCTGAGCTTATATCACCCCATCATGCAAAAAATAGTTTTAGTCAGTCCACATCCCACACACATACCACATCAGAACACGAGCACACAGCATGAGGCAATCTACCAAGGGGATGAACTGTCAAGATAACCTCCACCTTGAGGCCAAGGTATGGCTGGTGTCCTGTGAAATGGGGCCCCTAATAACTCTTGACACTTTGTTTTTCTTGCTTCCGTTTCACTTAGCCTCTCAGCCATATTGACTTGGTGTTCGTTTACATGCATGGAAAAATCTACACTGTTTACCAACTATGCTTGTTTGCCTACGTTGACAAATCTGCGGCATGCAAGCACAGTTCTGTTTGTCATGAAAGGGAGATATGCAAAATTTTTCATTTCTAATGTTGCTTGGGTTAATTCCTATCCCTTCTTTCTTGCTAAATTGGCTATTCTATCACAGCTTTCTTGCCAGGCAAGTGCGAAAAAGTGCTACAATTTTATGAAATTAATTTGTAGTTGTGCGACGTGCAGCGACTTTCCTGCCCGGGCACTATGAATGCTTTCTGAGGTATGTCAACATGGTGCTGAAACATCTAATGCAGTACTTTTATTCCGACTAGCCCAGAAGAGAGAGAGCTAGGACGGAAAAGTGAGTGGGGAGCCGGGGACAGGCCGGAGTTTGGTGGGGGTGGAAGGATTAGCCTGGTAGAGTGTCCCAAACCCCCAATGCGGTAAGTGAAATTCTGAGGGACCATAGAAGGTTGGGACGCTGTGGAGGGTTGTAAAAGGGAAGTAAGGTCCTTATCTTTCTTTCCCTCCCTTTATTCCTTCTCGACTTCTCCTGCTTCCTGAGTCCCTTCAAATTCACTAACATTATGGGGTTTATGTACCATGAACCTAGCAAAATAGCTTATACGAATTATTCATTGTTCACATGGTAGTTCTCAGGTTCTCGGGCACAGTAGATGGATGACACACAATTTAGATATTCCTTACTTTAACGAGCCGATGGCTGACATATCATTCAACGTGATGGAATGATTGCATTCAATTAAAAGTCACAAGTCCCCAGGTCCAGAAGAAATACCTGCATGTGTGCTCAAGGAGTTCAAGAGCTCAAGGCACCACAGATTGCACCATTCTTAGAAACTATATTTAGCAAATCATTATCCGAAGGCAAACTGCCCCAAGACTGGAAAATAGCCAATGTCACTCTGATATTTAAAAAGGGAAATAGAAGTGACCCAGGAAATTACCGGTCTACATCACTAACATCTTTTTTATGCAAGATCCTTGAACACATTGTTATTAGCAATATTATGACATTCCTGGATTATCGTAACTTCCTACATAGCAATCAGCACGACTTCCATAAGGGCAGGTCCTGCAAAACACAGCTTGTGCTCTTCCTTCATGGTATCCTAAAATCTGGTGAATTGATTAAGCAAGTCGACGCGATATTCCTTGACTTCAAGAAGGCATTCGACAATGTTCGTCACAAAAAACTCATTTATAAATCGCAATCATGCAGAGTTAATAGAAAAATAGTGAATTGGATAAGTGACTTTCTCTGTGATCGAAAACAAAAAGTAGTTCTTGATGGTTTTAGCTCTGATATGGTCGAAGTCATATCCGGTGTTCCTCAAGGAAGTGTGATCGGCCTTCTTTTATTCCTTATTTATGTTAAAGATCTAACTTCTAGAGTTAGCTGTAAATTAAGATTATTTGCAGACGATACAGTTATCTACTGTGAAATGAGCGAAGAAACAAACTTAGAAGTTCTGTCATCTGACCTTAACAATGTTCATTCATGGTGCCGGGAGTGTGTTTAGAATTTAATATCAGCAAATACACCACATTTCACTTTCTGCGAAAGTCGTCACAAAAATGCCCTACCTATACTGTGGGTGAAGTAAACATAAAATCTTCTGATACAGTAAAATATCTTGGAGTTACCTTAACTTCAGATATATCTTGGGGAACACACAAAACATATGTGGCACAGCATTTAAAAAACTAGATTTAGTTAAACGTATAATAGGAAGGTCCTTGGATGAAAAAGGAAAAGAGAGATGTTACTTTGCTCTGGTTAGGCCACACCTCAAATACACCGTGAGCATTTGGGACCCTGGTCATAAAGATTTAACCAAAAAAATTTAATTCAATACAAAGGAAAGCAGTGCACTTCTTCTAAAATTGCTACGGACGAACCTATAGTATTACACGGATTAGATTATTAGCTGGGGGAGCCTTCGTCAGAATTTCGGGCACCTAGACCTTTAGTGGTCCATTGTGCCAACCCCATTTTTAACCTGCCTGCCACATGCAGACAGGAGACAAGAGGTGAAGGTATGAATGGTCACCCATCCAACCCTTGTCTGGGCCCAACATTGCTTAACTTCAGTGATCTTACGGGAACTGGTGTTTCAATGAGGTCAGACCCTTGTCCATAGTGTTACATAACTTTAAGAGGATAAGGTGGGAGCACCTAGTGACTTGGAGGCTACACGCTAGGCTTAGGTTGCTTGAGAAGTTCAGAACTGATATTTTTCTGAGCGACATGGAGAATATTATCATATCTCCTCACTACATCTTTATGCACGGTACCTGTGAGGACTCCTTAAAGCCCCTTAATGAGATTCACAGTGGAAGAGGATGCCTGGGTAGCTTCATTGGTTAGAGCACTCGGCGCGAAATCGAGGGATCTGGGTTCGATTCCCAGTCCAGGCGAATAATTTCTCCACTGTGAATTTTTCACAATTGTGTGATCACTAGCTGGTGACTCCGTTGAAGTAACTGTGTGGCTAGTTCCGCGGTTCTTTGAAAATATTCTGGTAATTACAACTCTTATATCATTTTTATTTTCCATTTCCACTTTTTTATTTATATTACTTATTATCATCCTTTGAACATTTATTTGTAATTATTTTTGTACTTTTAAAGTGGGTCTAGTGCCTGTAAATAAATACTTACTTACTATTTACTTGGTTCTTGTATATTTGACAAGTTTGTAGTCTGTTTGGTACCTGACAATAACTTCTGGCATCTTCCATGTGTACCTTTGGCACCAATATTTCTTGAAGTAGATGTTAGCTACTATCATGTTCTTCTGATTGCAGAACTCAACTACACTTCCTCTATTTCTTTTGTGTGTGTAGTTGTTGGCATGTAGACAGGCTTGCACTATCACAGTGTCTGTAGGCTACCCCTCCAGCTTGACAGTTGGAATCCTTTGCTGTACTGCTATACCGATGTCACTCTTCTGCCTCATTGTTTTGTGGGTGTGATGTTTAGACCTGCAATCCTCTGGTTGTCCACTAAATAAGTCACACATATCCCTCATTCCAGTAGTCACCTGCCTTCATCCACTCAATCTTGCTGTCTCCCAGTATTTCCACCCCCAGTCTCTTCATCGTATTCTCCAGCTTCCTGCCCACCCCAAAAGATCTCAATCTCAATGTACCTATCCTCCATTTGTCCATTCTGACTGATTTATCCCTCCCAGTAGTCTCGACCTGGAGATTCCATTGGGGGACTGTTTTACCTGTGAAATATTTCATTGGGAGGAATGCCATCATGTCATACAGTGTTTGAATGTAAGGCTGCATAGTTTAAGGAGGCTAATTGAGTTATTTTTCCATTGCTTTCCACATCACAGTACTCTAGTTAGAGTAGGCTGATTCTGTGAACTTTACTCTTGCCCATACCTGTGGTTGTTAATCCTGGACCAATCATCTTCACCTGTGCCATTAGATCCTTCCGCTGAGCTTGCTCCCTCCCAGCAGTGAGGCTGAGTGGTTTGGATGAAAAATTTCTGAAGTCCGGAATTCACCTGGTCTTAAACCTGCAACCCTCAAAATTGGACTCAAACATGCTACCATTGGCCCAATCTGGACCCTACAGTATAAATTCATAGTGTACTCTTATAGGTCAATAATTATTGCTATTCAAATGAGTGCATAATGATATAGCAGCAGTGTCCAAATTCATTTGAATACTATGACCACTATGGCATTGTCTTGTTTCCTAACAAAGAGTTACATATTCCAAGTTGATTATCCTTTTCTATAAGGTCATTGGAAGTAAGCAATTAAATCCTGAATTTCTTATGCAGGAAAAAATTACTGTACTTAACGTAAACACAGTGGTACCATGACACCCAATGCCCTTGACCTCAGTTTTAAGAATGCTACCAGGTGTCAAGATTTTTCAAGATGGCGCGTAATGGCGACGAGGTTCTCTGTGGCTCCTGCGATCATGTTGTCGAACGATTGGACCAAACGGCTATTGCGATATTTGTTCGTATATTTTTCATTTTAAGTGCGCGAGCCTCACCAATTCAAGCACTAAAAGACAATAGAGACATTTTTTGGAAGTGTTTACGTTGTCGCCTATCTAAGGTCTCTCTGTCCAAAATGGTGGCCGATATTGAAACATTAAAAAGTGATTTAGCTGATTTAAAGACAACCACGAGACCTGCATGGGACTCTGAACCACGTCGGATGCAACTATCTCACTCGGCACCAATGGTGAAAGAAGTTACCTTTGTAGAGGCAGGGAACAATTTCACCGGCGAAGTTGTCTTATCCGGCCCATGAGATAAAAACAAGGTGGCTAGTGATAGTCTCAAATTTCAAATGGACACGTTATCTGTGTTTCCTAGTTCTGATCCTTGATAGGTGAGAGTATGTTGGTGGATGATTCTAAATCGCTGTTTAGTGACGCGAACGCCAATGATGGTTTAATAGAAATGAAGCACTCACGAACTAAGCGCCGTAAAAACATATACGGAAAGGCCATGGACGTTAGTCACTGTCCGTTCAAGGGTACTGCAAAAAAATGCCATTTTCATGTGTGGAAAGTTCAACCAATGACCACTACAGAGGATGAAATAAGATCTTTCCTGAAAAGATCCGTGAAAAGTGACCTAGAAGTGGTGAAACTGGAAGCTAAGGGTAAATATGCTTCCTTCCGTGTTTCCGCAGCGGATTCGTGCAAAGACTTGCTCCTAACTGAATCTCTCTGGCCCGAGAATGCGACTGTCAGGCCATTCCGTTTCCCTCGAAACCACTCCTCCCCTGGAGAAGTCTCATCGAGGGACAATATACTACAAGTTGCCGATGCTGCTGCCGACATCACGGATGTTAGTGTTGAGCCTACGGTCAACTCACAATCAATTGACGCCACTTCTGCCCAGGTAAATGATATGGTCACCCGAAAGAACGGCAGGGCCTCCACATCGATAGGGGAACCTCACAAAAACGTGAAAAAGACAATGTGACTAGACAGCATGAAATTCGAGAGGACTGCCCCTTTCAAGATCATGCATGTAAATATTCAATGTGTTAGGAACAAAATTTTGGAATTGGAAATACTGCTAGATGACTATCAACCTGACTTTCTGTGTTTATATGAACATTGGCTGGTAAACCAGGAATTACTGTCCTTTAAACTCGCAGGTTACAGGGTTCTTGATGTGTTCTGCCGATCCAACTGTTAAAATGGTGGTGTCATGCTGCTTTCAAAGGATATATTTGAGTATTCTGTTAATGTTATTCCCTACAAACATTTGTTAGATGAGCGCAATTTTGAATGCTCTGTGATCAATTTAATTATTAACAAATTTTCTGTGACCCTTTGTTCCTTATACAGGTCACCCATGGGAAACTTCCGTTTGTTTTTAGACAAATTTGTGAGTCTTTTAGAAGATATAGCTGCTATGTATCCCAATGGTATGATAATTATTGCTGGTGATCTTAACATAGACATGTTTTCTAGCACAGCTGATAAAACTGAATTTCTGAACATTATTCAGTCTTATAACTTGTGTGTACATAATAAGGAACCCACTCGCATAACTTCACATTCTTCCACCTCACTTGATGTGTTCATTTCTAATTTTGATGATGATGATGAAGTAACAACTAGGACAATCTCCTTAGATCTTTGTGACCATTGGCCAGTTGTTGCTACTTCTCCAATGAATGTTAAAATTCCTTTGGAGGTGTATGTCACTCGATCTTTCAAGAGTTCTAATATTCATGATTTTATGAATCTCTTGTGGCTGGAGGACTGGCACAATGTGTATAATACTGGCTCTTTTGACGAAAGCTTCGATAATTTCTATTCTAAATTTCTGCACTACTTTAACATGTCATTTCCTGTTCAGCATGTGAAAAGGACCAAGTCTCCTAAGTGTAAACCCTGGATAACTAATGAAATACGTTTCATGTCTCAGTATGTTAAAGAGCTTGCCATCTCTAGTAAAACTAATAGCTAAGCTAAGACAATATATAGAAAGGAAAAGGTATTACCGTAAAATGTTGCAGTCAGCTAAACGTTGTTATAATGACCATAGGATCATTAATGCTGACAATAAATCCAGAGAAATCTGGAAAACTATAAATACCTCTAGAAACTAACCCAGGAAGCAGTCTCAAGTCCAGATAAATGACTCATCAGGAATTATCATATCAGACTATTCCCAACTTGCCTGTAACTTTGCAGATCATTTTCAACCTTTGTCAATTGCTTAGCCTGGCAGCTCTCCTAATTTAGAAGCCATCACTGTTACAAAGTCCTTCTTTCTCTACCCCCTCACAAAATCTGAACTAAAAAATATTGTGCAGAATCTAGGTACAAAACAAAGGTCTGGTTTTGATGGAATTCCCAGTTACATTATTAAGCAATCTATTGACTTAATTATGCAGATTCTTCATTTTCTCATAAATGAATCTTTCAGATTATGAGTGTTTCCATCCCCTCTTAAGGTTTCCAAAGTTATCCCACTTTATAAAAACAAGGGTGATAGACATGACATTAACTTCTACCGCCCAATTTCTCTGCTGAACCAATTCAGCAAAATATTTGAGAAGGCATTCTATGTTAGGCCAATTGCTTACCTGGAGGATACCAATCTCCTTTCACCATCTCAGCATGGTTTTAGGAAACAGAAATCTACATCTTCTGCTACCTATCAGTTAATAAACCAGACTTTGAATGCGCTAGATAATAAAATGGAAGTTTCTGCAATGTTCTTTGATTTCTCAAAAGCTTTTGACAGTGTGGACCATCAATTGCTTCTCAAGAAACTTAACAGGATGGGTATTTGTGGCATACCTAATGACTGGATTGAATCCTACCTGTCGGACAGAATTCAACACGTTGTTATCTCTGTAAATGGTGCAACTTTTGTTTCCCCGGGTAAGATCCCAAATCGAGGTGTTCCTCAAGGTTCTGTCCTTGGGCCTGTCTTGTTTCTTTCATACATTAATGATCTTGTAAATAGTTTTCTACACATAAATGGTGCTACCCCCATGTTATATGCTGATGACACCAACATTGTTCTCACAGCACCTACTTTTGGAGGATTGACAGAAAAATGTAAACAGGTGAGTCATACTTTACTTACCTGGTGTCATCATAATCTTCTAGAATTAAATATAGGAAAGTCTCACCTTATATACTTTGTGAATAAAAATAAAGCAAGTAAAGTACTTTCAATTGAAGTTGATGGAAAGGTGATCCCACAGGTACAAAATACCAAATTTCTGGGCTTCAATATCAATTTTCAAATCTGTCAGGACGAACACATAAATACTCTAGCTTGTAAGTTAAGCTCAGCCTGCTATTTAATTAGATCCAATAGACCCACTGTTTCTGTCAATGTTTTTAGGGCACTCTACTATTCTCACATAGCCTATAGCATCATTTTTTGGGGTTCATCCCCTAAGGCCTTGGCCATTTTCAGGATTCAGAAAAGAGCCATTCGGCTCTTGACTTTTTCTAAACATGATGCCCCTTGTCATCTCCTGTTCAAAAAATTGGATATATTACCAGTGCCATGTGTATATATTTTTCATGTACCTCCTTGTAAATACAAAAAGAAATCTATCTCAGTATGTTAAGAACTGTGATATTCACCATTATTCTACAATGACAGATTGATCAGCTGCATGTCTTATATGTATGCACTAGGAAAGCCGGTGCTGGTCCAAATTGTATGGGCCTTCAACTTTACAATAAAATGCCAGCTGAGTTTAAGGCTCAAAAAGTGTAGCTGCATTTAAGACTAATCTACTAAGGTATCTCAAATCAAAAATGTTTTACTCCATTGATGATTTTTTTAACAATGTTTGACATGTGTCCTGTATCCACTGTATGTATTTAGTTTCTTTAACCTGACGTGTCCTATATCAGTGTAACCTTTGTAACTACTTGATCTCTGGACAAATAAAACTTATTATTATTATTATTAACCCATTTGCATACAACAGCCACTACAGGCTGTATGTAAACTAAATGCATTTAGCACTGTCTTTATTGTAATTTTATTTGATTGGTATACTAATTGAATGAAACCTGTATAGACTTTCAGTTATGTAAGGGTTGTTCAAAAAATTTCCATCGGGGATGGTCTGTGACTCTGCAGATTGTAAATGCATCCTCAGTTTGCGATGGTGGAATTTGTTTTACAGATTTGCATGTATTTTGATTGAACCTTCATTCTTTCATTAGTTTTATCCATTGTTACTTATTCTATAAATAATAAACTTATGGTAAAGAATTGCTTTTGTAGATATTGATTTGATTGTAGGAAAGCTACTAATGCATGATGGCTAACTGCTGACTTACTTATGCTGACTAACTAATCTTACTTATAACAGTGTGCTAGCATTACTTCCTTATAAACTTGAAGGGATATTGGACAAAATTCTTATAGTTGAAGTTAGTATGTGCAGAGAACCTAAACCAATTGGTGAAGTTTGCCGATGGTAAATCCTAATTGTCATGAATAACCGAGGCAGCTTATTGGAGTCGGATTTGATGAAAAATCTGAACATTCGTGGAAGGCTCCTCCTCATCTAACTTGACTTTGATTTTCCTCTTTGTAAGTTACATTAGGGTGTCAGATAGAACTGAAAATCACTCTCTGGAATTAATGCTTCATTTCATGGCAACATATTTTGCTGCAAGCATGCATCACATCCCTGGATCAACCTTTTTTCCTTCAGTGCAACCAACTGGAACTGTCAGCATTACTGTCATTGTACATAACTGTCATTGTACATTACACAATGCTATGGATGGTGCAGAAAATGGTACCCTTGTTCAAGATGACCATGATCATGCCACCACCTCATCATGCATTAACACTGATAATGTTGTTGAAGGACGCTATAGATTTCTACATGGCCAATTCTGTAGCAGCTAAAGACATATTTCCTGGCCTCTGAGAGGCACTTTTTTGTGTTGAAAATGTAATCTAAATTTGGCCTACATCTTTTGGGCTGATGGCAGACAAAAGAATTTCAATTATGTATCTGTCGTAATGGAGGGTAAAGTCTAATCGGGTAATAGGAAGCTATGGGTGGTTTCAGAATCCTACCTTCTCAAAGTGTTTTGTGCATATTGTGATGCAATGTGCAATGAAACAACTTGTGTTCCTATTATATCATTTCTTTGAGCAGGCAATTGTTCATTCCATTTACTTCTTCAAAACATTTAGCCAGCGAAAATTGATGTCTGTTGGTTACCTGCTATAAATATACTCCATTAATTCATGGAACATTTGGTCTTGAATCGTACTTAGAGATGTGCAATGTGTTCAGTTTTTATATATCTACTTGTGATATTTGGTGATAAGTTTGAGTTTATAGTTATGACCACAACGTATTACACTCATTGTCTGAAATCTGACAATGCAGATTGGCAAAATTTGCTTCACAATTTTTTGACTTTGGACTTATGTCCTAGTAGCTGACCCACAGTTGCACAAGTACAACTCCTCTGAGTCCTATTCCTACTAGTACCCCAAGCTACAAGGAGCCGAGGCGCATGTCTCTTCTGTGGTGATTAGTGGTTGTCCCTCAGGAGTCTTGTATCTTTGTACTTACTCCTCTCGCCTCTAAAGTAAAAAAGTCAAGGTCACCAACCACCCTAATGCAGTTCACTGTGTGCCACAGAAAGCATAGGCTTTGCTTTATTGGCCTTTCAATTACCTCCAACCTCTCAGAAATGTCTTACAGAAAGTGTCTTCTTTCCAGAAGAATTAGGCATTTTATATCACTTGTATTGCTGAACTTAGTAAATATGAATTGGCTGCAGAAAAGTTGGATAATGGGCGCTCTATGATATGTATCATTTTTCTCTAAAATCTAACCTGAATAATTGCCTTGCTTCTTTTGGGCCGTGTAATATGGAGTGTATCAATAACTTTATTGAAAGTTTGTCTTTCTTTTTTAATATTTTTCACTCTTAGCTTTTATATTCATTTGTGCCTTTAATTGTGTACATTTTTAATCTCTGAATAAGGGAATTAAACAATTTTTTCCACCTTTACTTATACTCAAGTCAGATTTTAGGCAATATTTTTGACCTGAGAAAAAGGACTTTCATTTTACTTAAAAATGTACGGTAGACATGGAATAATAAAAAATGAGAAAAGGATTTTTAAGCTAATCATGCTTGTCAAAAAAATTATTTTAAAAATCTTAAAAAAAAAGAAATATCTTAACATTGCACTAAAAAAGAAAAAATAATATTTTCTCAAGCAAATGAAAATTTAGTCTAGTACTGGAAATAATTAGATTCAATTCAAGGAAATTAGCCACACAATGAAAAGCGTGGGGCGCTATTTCATATTCGATATCAACATAAATTCACTAAATATGAAGATTTTGGTATTCAATGGAATAGAGAGCTTCAATAAACAATTTCTAGAAAATCTTTAAATGAACTTAAGTTAAGGTGCAAAATATATAAATGAGGTCGCACCCCATGCTTTTCGTTTAGGTCTTATCATTGTGTGGCTAATTTCCTTGAATTGAATTAATTATTTCCAGTACTAGGCTAAATTTTCATTCACTTGAGAAAATATTATTTTTTCTTTCTTAGTTCGATGTTAAGATATTTCTTTTTTTAGATTTTTAAATATTTTTTAAGAAAATCATGCTTTAAAATCCTTTTTTTATTTTTTACTAATTAGTCCTAGTTAAGAAAATGTATAAAAAATAGCAGTTTTATTAACCAGGGCAAGATTGTTAGTTGGGGGAGCCTTCAACAGGAGCTCGGGCCTATAGACCTTGAGTGGTCCATTGTGCCAACCCCATGTTTAACCTGCCTGCCACATGCAGACAGGGGACAAAAGCAACACATTGAAGGTATGAATGGTCACCCATCCAACCCTCGTTTAGTCCCAACATTGCTTAACTTCAGTGATCTCATGGGAACTGGTACATATTTCAATGAGGCTAGGCCCTTGCCCTTAACCCATGGGACGAGAGTCAGATGATTTACCACTATCCTAGGGCAAGGGCCTAGCCTCCTTGAAACACCAGTTCCCTTAAGATCACTGAAGTTAAGCAATGTTGGGCTCGGATGAGGGTTGGATGGGTGACCATTCATACCCTCAATGTGGCGCTCTCGTCCCCTGTCTGCATGCGGCAGGCTGGTTAAAAATGGGGTTGGCACATTGGGACACTCAAGGTTTAGGTGTCCAAGCTCCTGTCGAAGGTTCCCCCAACCAGCAATTTGAGTGAATGAAGTGTTAAGTATGTCGGGTAAAATGAAGAGGTAACCATGGATCCATGGGAAAGTGAGTTCAAGAAAAGCATGTACAAAGGGATTGATCCAGGGTTGATTCCAGTGATAAGTGTGTATATTTTACACCGGGGATGCATTAAGCATACGTCTTCTTTTTTCCATTTGTGGAATGGAAATATTGCATTTTTTGCTCCAAATCCTCTCAAACATCAGAGTACATAAATGCATAATAAGACATTAATCAATATTTTTTATTGTCTCTGGCCTTTGTTAAATTGTAGTATACATTGGGAAGTTTCAGACTATTTGTGCTTTTTGAAAATGTTGTTTGATGATTAGAAACTAGTGGTTTATGTCAAACATGCTTAGCCTGTAATAAAAAATTGTGTAAATTTGTTGGGAATTGGGTTTTATAATAAGTGACTGAAGACTACTGTTGATGGGTTGGTGTTTTTTAAAAGTTAGTACTTTGGAAAAAAATGAATTTTCAGTTCTTATTTTTATGAGTACACGTCATTATCATGTGTATAAAAAATTATTTTTTAATTTATTATTAATAAAAAAAATTTTATTCTCTGCTCATTTTTTAAGTAATAATATTTGCAAGGAGTCATGGCAATGCACAGTAGCGATTTGTAGTGGTGAGAATGTGGGTTTTTCTCTGAGGTAATCATGAAGTGAGGCTGTTGTTATTTTATAATCTGAGGGCATACATTCATTAAGCGTAATGCTATACATATGTATTGCAGTTATACCCTTTAATAAATTTTCTCTGTGAAAATCTGTTATTTAGGTTTTTAATTTGAGTGCTCCATAAGAAAATCCTTAAAATGGAATGTGTTTTGGCCCCAGGCATCAACTGATTTTTTTCAATTTGGTTCTAATTTTCAAATTGGTCCTATTTATGTGGCTTTGATACGTGTTTGTCACATTTTTGTTGCTTACTTGGAGAATGATCTTGCTGTTTCAAATTATTCTTCCACTTGTTTTATTTCCAAATATTATATATTTTATTTTTATTACCATTCAATTACTCCTAGATTTTCTTTACAGGTTTTGCTTTGTGCATTGCCAAAAGTGAACTACATAATGTGTTGCAAAGACGGGTACTTCATCAGATATAGCTGCTAGTTCTGATATTTGGTTGATGGTCCAATGGGAAGTTTAAGAAACAGGTTTACAATTTAACTGCTTTAAGGATGAGTAAAAAAAATGAATCTAATGCGTCAGTTTTTGACCATGATGGAACGAGTCAAGCAATTTCTCAAATTAAAAAGGCCAGATTCTCCAGAGCTCTTCTGCAACAGCAGGAAACATTCAGAGAAAAGCAGGTATTGTTTTTTCTTGTACTATCTTTGCTCAGCTTTTTAGATCAGAAAAAACTTCTTATTGTTAATGCATTTGTTTTAATTACTACATTATGGCTTCCTCAACCTAACAAACTGCCGAAAGAATCAGGAAGAGTGGGTGAATCTTGAAATAAGTTGTTATGATTTGAGTTGCTTTGAATAAAACAACTTGAGTACCAGTTTTTGCTGTAAATTGCCTTCATATAAAAAACTGGGAGAAGGTTCACAAAACAAATTAAATACAAATTTAGACGAAGACAAATGAAACACTGTATGCAAAGTAATGGAACTAAGTTTAAATTTAGATTACCTGTTTACAACATACCACCTTTATCTAGATAAATTTGCAAAAGTGACAAAATAAATTTTAAGTCCTTTAAATCAGACACAAACCTATTAAATATTTAGAGAATTTTGCACTGCTTAATGGTTTTGTAAGGCAACAATCTCCTCAGTTGGCATGTATTTAGAGTTATTCCCTTACATTGCACTGCATTACGCATAGAGTGATGCCTTGTCAATGTGTTTGGTCCAAGGATGATTTGTAACATTATTATCAATGAATTGAGCAGACTGGTTGTCGCTATAACAATACTCTAAATTTTTCACCTAGTAATGCACAAATTAAATTTCTCATGTATATTCCTTCCTATGAAGCTTGAGTCGTAGCCGTGTATTCAGCTTTTGTGCTTGAAAGAGCAACACCTAGCTGTTTCCTACTCACCCATGGCACAGCAAAATCAAACTGTAAACAGTATTCTGGGCCAAAGCAAACCTTCACCTGAACTTTCATACACTAAACACATCTTTGGTGCCTTTCAAATAGAATTTCTTTCCTTTCTTTGCACAGATTCATTGTTCAGAATCATGACTATTGTCGAATTAATAATAGTATTTATTAGTCCAGAGACAATGTACAGGAATATGTTTGTGACAAGTCAAATATTAACAGATAAAATCAGATTACACAATCAAATATACATGGTGTCAAGGTATTCTTGAAAAAAATGAAAACAATTGTTGATGAAATGCTTTAATAATTCTTTTTAAACTTTGACTGTATAGAGATTTCTTTGATTCAGTTTGGCAGCCTGTTGTGAGCATGAATGCCCATGTTTTTACTCCCTTTGTTGTGTGCTCTCTCAATATGAAAAAGTAGGCTCTCTCAATATGAACAGCTTTTTCTCCTTGTGTCATGTCAATGGAATGCTCCATTTAGACTGAAGTCAGAGATATTAGTCTTGACAAATAACAGTAAGCAAAATAGATATATGCAGGACACAGGTAGAAAATTATGTTTTTTTAAAAGGGGCTGACAGGATAGCCTGTAGGGGACATAAGATTTCAATTTGCCTTGGGGATGAACCCCATTGGATGATGCTGTAGCATTTTTTGAGCATACCCCCTTGAGTATTGGGGGAGACTCGAATGATCACACAGGGTGAAGAGTGAGAACAGACATAAACCTTGAGTGAATTTCTTTGGTAGTAATCTCCAGCTCCCACTGTGACATCAAGATTGGAAGATTGGTTTCGGGTGTGTTAATCTACTGGCAAATTTCTGTCGTTCTTTATTTTTTTTTGGTTTGATGCCAGAGGTAGTGATCTGCACCCTTAGTTTTCCTGTGCATTTACAATTTTCCCCCATCTCAATTTTTCCCCTCAACAGTCAATTTTTTTTGGTGTTTTCTCCCAGTGGATGTAGCATTTTTTCAGCATTCCCCCATTTATTTCCTCTTTGGACAATTTATCCTTTGCGGACTATTTATCCTTCGGACTTAGCCGAAGGACTTGCCTGAGGCGCGCCCCAACAATGTCGCGCTAACAACAACTGTCACACCAAATCTGGGCATTCTTTGAGTTTACCCTCAGTCAAAGGCACAATTGAGACCAGTCTTATACACAATGTAGCTTTGTTATCTTGCCTGTTTTTTTCCCATGTGGAATTAAACTCTGCAACCCCAGCATGGAGGTGCTTCACATACTTCCAGCCTCCACTTCCACCACCACTTCCCCTCACCAGATTCTGACTCGTTTATATAGCAGTTGGAGCCAGAAGACTACGAGGATGTGCTGAGGCAGAAGTGCTCGGCACAAAGGCAAAATCCAGAAATCCGTGATCGGAGTTGGCACGACAGTTGTCGTTAGCGCGACAGTGGTGGGGTGCACCTGGGCGCGCCTCGGACAAGTCCTTCGGCTAAGTCCAAAGGATAAATAGTCTGCAAAGGATAAATTGTGCAAAGAGGAAATAAATGGGGGTGGGGGGGTATGCTCAAAAAATGCTATATCTGGTGCCGTGACCAAAGAATGCTCCTACGAAATTGATCTTATTAATTTTGTATTTCCAGGCCCATTTAATGCACCTATATTTACTTGAAAATTCATATTTGACTCGGCTGATCTTTTATTGTTTGAGTGTTAAGCCACCTTTTTTTACATTCTATTTTACATTACCACTAGAGGGATCCATCTCTCTACTTTCATTTCAGACTGAATTGCAGCAAAAGCACAAAGGTGAGATCTCCATTAATCATTTGTTTCTGGGATTCTATAATGAAAAGATTGAATGAAGTCACAATTTTTAGAAAATAATCCCAATTTCTTCTGATTATTTGATACGCTTTGAGAAACAATGTAAACTTCCCCCACCTCCATCACCCTCGCAGGTAGTGGAGGTGGAGGGTAGACTGGTGATGGTGTCAACTGAGGAGAGTTTTTGATCGCATTGCATCATCACCAGCCAATCTGCTAGCAACCGAGGGATGAGACACACTCATTTGGAGAGAAGGTGCCATTTCATTGGCTGGAAACACATGGGATAGAAGCAAAGCTATTATTTTATACAGGGTTTAAGTTGACCCATTCAATAAATGATGCTCAAGATACCATAGCCACAATTTCCATGGGCTTAGCCATGACTCTGCATAAGTTTTTGCATAATTGGGTATTTTGTTGCATATGTTTAGATGCTAAAGTCATGGTTTTTTCCTCATACAAACTGACTGCCCATGTTTGAGCAACATGTATTCTGTTTATTTTCATTTCATTAGTTTGAAATATAATGTACAAATGTTGGGCTTATTCAAAACAGCTATCTGAAAATTGTTTGCATTACAAAAATTGCACAAGTTATTGTCAAAAGGGAAAAACTGGGCTAACTTCGAAGCAAATGACTCCATTACAACTTGAGAGGAACAACCATGTGCTCTAAAATGCCAGCATTACAGATAATCAACCAAAAACCATTACATATTACTGGTATTTTCAACATTGATTTTACTTATCTTAATTTTTAGCAACAAGCAGTTGAGTTATTCTCTCACTCTATTGGCACACGAATGGTTTGAGGGTGCACAAGCTATGGAACTCTACAAATTGCTACAGTTTGAGCAAACCAAGTGCGTCCACTGCACAAGTTGGTGCCAACTGACTCATTTGCAATCACTTCTACATAAGTGAACAGATTTCAAGCATAGCCCCTGAGTGTGTCAGAACTTGAGTGTCAATGTCATGGATGGAAGTTAACGGTTGAGTCACATCAGCACAGAGTTAAATACACAAATGCCTGATTGGTTGCTCCACATACTATATTATGTAATGGTTGTTGTATTCATCCATCATAATCTTAGCCAGTTCCTTGGCACAAAGAAATCAAGGCTGTACAATCAGTGATTTTGGGTAAATTTTATCATGCTTCAATATGGCACAAAAGGAAAATTGCATAAATAAACTACAGGTAGACTGCTAAGCAATGAGTGACATGGTTTGTTCATAACACTATCAAATCTGCAGTTTTTTATAGCTTTGATATATTCACTAAACACACTTTTGCTCATCATGACAGTTTTTCGGACTTCAGAGTAAACCTGTATAAATAATGTTTCTCCTCATGCGTATTTCTTATTCCCGTAATTTCCTATAATATGTATATCATGCACTGCTCAGATCAACCTTGAAATATTGAAGGACAGCACTACATATTATAACATTAAATTATGCAACCTCACCCCTGGAGTATCCAGCAAGCATTGCATAATAAGGCCATCATAACTGCCAGAAAACTTCTGAATGAAATTCAGGATCGGCAGAGTAAGTGCTGGGAGGATGGGATGTAATAAGGGGTGATGGGTTGCTCAAGAATGTGATAGAGGGATGGATGTTGGGCAAGCGGGGAAGGGGAAGAAAGAGATTAGGTTTCATGGATGGAATAAAGAAGGGTAGATCGTGTGCCATGGCGAAATGAGAAATGCTATAGGTTGATAGTAATAGGCAATGCCCTTGAAAGAGCAGAAAACTGGGAGGAGATTCTCTGGCATTCAACATAACCTGCATTTACCGGGAGAATACTTTTTTAAAAAATGGCCAGAAAATACGTAAGTTTAAGGTATTTATAATGACTGCATTTAACCATAGACTTGCTGCGCTAGCTTGCACAAGTCCACCAAGTCCTTACCATGAGGAGAGAGAGTGTGTTGTTGAGGGCGTTGGATATGTTGAGAAGTGGGGGTACTGGGACACCAGGCATCCGATGAGCTAACGTTCTCCTCCCTCCAATTCTTGGAGAACAGCCAGCAGCAGCCGCACTGGGATTGCTGGCAGCACCACAAGACGACGATGATGAAGGCAGCGTACCCACCTCTGACCTGGCACTGACGGCTTCTTCTTCCGTCACTCTCAATGTCTCATTGATGGTCACCATCAGCTGGTCTGCTATTGGAGTGAGACATCAAATTAACCACAAGTTTGCCACTCAATGAATACTCTTGATCTGACTGATCCATTCCATTTCTTTCTTGATCAGATTTTATTGATTCCCAAGACATGATTTAAAGATTTTAAAGGAGGGACCATTCCAATGGGGATATTAAATTGATTAAAGTGAAAGGAGAATGAATGGAAGGCCAAGACGGCAATAAGTTGTTGGTGAGGCCAAAAATATGTGGCCATTCATCTCTCATCATTCTCTTGGGGGCAATGCATATACAAACAAACAGCTTATTCCCACAGCTAGCTTAGCTCAACATGACAGATTTGTGAAACAGTAATTTGCAAGACACTACAGACAAAATTCTTAGGGATACATACTCATGAGTCGCTATCCTGGGAAACTCAGGTGGATAAAATATGTGCTAAAGTTGCCTCAGGTTGCTACCTCCTTAGAAAAATTGTGACTATGGTTGATACTGCTACTGCCCTCACAGTTTACCATGCATTTATTCACAGTCAGCTAAAATATGGAATTACAGTTTGGGGGCACTCACATAATCTTTTTTGCCTCTTTAGACTTCAAAAATGGGCCATGAGAATCATGGTTAAGATTCCAAGGACAAGCAGTTGTCGACCTCATTTCAAAAATTTAAAAATTCTGACTCTTCCCTGCTTGTATGTTTTCCATACGGTAATTTTTATTCACCAAAATAAAAACCCTGTTTAATCTGAACACTAAGCTGATATTCGTCAGTATAGTGCTAGAGGCTGTTATGACATGAGAATAACTGCTCACAACTCAGCCATGTTTGCTAAGAGCCCTGGTTATGCTGGTGTTAAATTTATGAATGCTTTGCCTAGAAACTTGAAGGAAATACATGATTTTGGCTCATTCAAAACTAAACTCCTTCAGTTTCTTTGTAACCATCAATACTACACCATTGATGAATTTATGTCGCTTTCACTTGAAAAATTGAATTTCATATTTTGCTACTGTGATGCACTGTTATTTATTATGTAATATTTCATTAATCTCTGTGTGTGTAAAGTGTATGCATATATTATTTGTTCAGTTCTTATATGATAATTTCCAGTTTTGTATTTTTATCTATGCTGACTACAATCTATTGTACTGCCTGTAAGTTGGCATAGTGATGTGTTCCATACTTGTGAAGAAACTTGTCCGTTAGGAACCAATAAAAATATTATATATTATATTATTTTTTTACTGTTAATTACAGCCATTTTTTGCTTAATATTTTGCAGTTAAAAGCACGTGAAGCTCGGGAAGAGAGGCGTGCTCAGCTAATGCCTACCCACAGACATGTAATAAACATTGTTTCATATGATTTGGAGATAGATGTTAATGTTGTTGAAGAAGGCATTATCGATTCTCAGTCATTTATAGACATGATGGATAGCTTCTTTGTTGCAGGAGGACGTGGAACACTTATTTTTCAATATCAGGAGGCAGACTTCCCTCCTCTTGGTAATGTTAAATTTTCCTTTTACCTTAAATCTTGTCCTTTCAATTGCTTTCATTTAAATAGATAGTTACTAATAATAGTAGATACTTCTTATGTATCAACTTATATTTACTTTCATTTGATTTCCATTATCGAAGAATCGGGCCGAATCGCTGTGAATACTCCACGAGAGAGCACAATCAAGAGAGTTATGGTTTCAGATGGCACTGTGATGCCAATACAAGGAGAAATTGTATTGTGCTACCGCACAAAAAATAATATTGATATTGATATCAGAAACATGTTGGAGGTAAAATTGGAATAGAGTGAATCCAATATGTTAATTTCTAAAATGGTCTTCATACATTTTCTTTATTTTTATAATTTTAGGAAATTTTTTCCATTTGCTTTGGGGAAATCTCTGGAGATTTGTCTTTCACTGCCATTGAATTGCTGCATAATTTCATCACTCAGATAAATTGGCATGTAATAGTGAAAGACAACTCTTGGGGTGACTTTATGAAATTTTCAATTGGTGGAAAAGTTAAAAAGCGGTTTCTGGATGATTATGATGCTTTTACATCTTTCCTGTCTAGTAAGTGATTAAATTTCAATTATGGATATTGTTGTTTTGTAGAAAATGTTTGCCTGGTATTAAACCCTTAACTTTTACATCTGGTCATCTTAGGTACAATGGTGGATCTTAAAGATAGAGTACTCTTTACCATTATGGAAGAGCTGGACAATTTAAATATTTATTCTCCCCAGGCAATTGTGGATGCTTCCAATGATCCTGGAAAAGTTGCCAAAATTGAAGCTAATGTTTCTGCCTGGAGTAAAAAAATAGAAATGGTAAGTTAAGTAAGGAGTTAATATGTGCAACTTACCAGAACATACTCAACAATGCTGTTGCAGATTATCTATTGAAATCTGCCCTATACATGCTAGCAAGTCATATTCGGAGAACTTCTTTGCAAGCTCAATTTGTTAGTCTCTGTTGTTGAAAAATGTTTACTCCTGTCAGGCATCATTGGATCATTAGTCAAAGCTCACAGGATGGCTTAAAGAATCCACAATTTTATCCCTTCTGCAAATTCTGGTGTACTAGACCAATTATCCAACTCCCTCATTATCTAACTTTTCACAAAATTTTATGTTGGGGCCTATGCCAAAACCTGCCGTGTTTTTCTCCTCGGCAAGAAACTTGAATGAGCGATGTCACGCGACAGAAGTTCAAATCGGAATTCGGTATACCCAAGCCACCATTGAAGGGGGCTGTTTGAGTGAAATATGGGCCACACAAAACATTTGGTGGCAATATGCGAGTGAGAAGAGGGAGTGACGAGGCCTCTGTTGACACCAACTTCAAAATGTGTCAACATTTGAAGGGGAAGACTCCAAGACAATGTGCAACCAATTACCTCTTGCGAATCCTCCATAGTATTTTTCTAGGAAATCAACAAAGGTGCAAATGACAATCCATTAATAATGGCTTAAAACAAGGCATAATTTGAGCGTTCCAAACTCAGTTTAGCATTCAATTTTGGCTGGCGTGCTTTGGAAAAGATGCAGTAGAAGAAAATGATGGGAGTGAAAATAAACAGGGAGCAGAAGTAAATACTTCTTGAATTAATTGAAGGTAATAATAATTGTTTATTTTCAACCCATAAACTAATCCCAAAAATTGCATTATTCAATGCTTTTTGTTCTAGCTGATAAAACTTTAGCAACGGAAAAGTTTTCATCCCATCAAAGAGCGAAAGATTCAGTGAAACTGTGGGAGAAGATAACAGTTGCATGCTGTGGTGTACCAAAATCATGGGAAGAATGAAGGAAGGTAAAAACTGTAGGTTTGTAATTATATGTGTTTTATGCACATTTTACCAATTTTAAAATGCACTGTGCGTGAGGTTGAATTATATATTTTTTTTTTCTGTGCAAGGAATGTGATACATTTGACATTAACTAGTATATAATGATTAATTTGAGGTGAGCAGTGGCTTCCTTTTTCGTCTCGATGAATTTGTGATAGTTGTACTACACGATCTTGTACTCTATTAGCATTAATTGAGGCCATGAGACAGCATTATTTTGAATTTTTTGTAAACATTATTTGTGGTCGCTATGAAATTTTATTATTTATTCATAATGTTGACTACTTTTGAGTGATGTATTGTAGCTGCCATGCTTACGGTTCTTAAATCATTAATAACTTGTATTACCAGGGTGGCGATCGTCAGGGAAAACCAGGAAAACCTGGAATTGTTAGGGAATTTTGAATTGCCGGAAAAGTCAGGGAATTCTCATAACAGTCAGGGAGAAACTGGGATAGAAATCCTCGTTATTTTTCTTTCATTATGTTTATTTGTCTTTCCCGCCCTTTATTTCACCCACTAAAACTAAAGTGCTTTGCTGATGTGCATGGAATAAGCACCATCAATTCGTGGAATATTCAGTTGCGAATCTTATTAGTTGTGAATAGTAGTTATTTAGTTGTTAATCAGACGTATAATGTATCCATTTTGTATATTCTTATAGCGATATTTGCCTAGTAGTGTTAAAATTCATATCGCAATGTATTACGCTCATCACAAGGAATCCAAGGCTATTTTGTTCGGAAAATTTTACCTCATTTTTTTTTTAACTTCCGAAACTCAGGTCGAGAAGTAGCTGCTGGAGCACACTAGCTTATAGTGAATACATGCTTGCAGTTCTAAAAATATGAGACGATGATTAGTAAATTTAAAGCTGCTGTAGAAAATTTAATTCAACAGAAAAAAAATATTCCATTAATAGGTGACCTTTTGGCAATCAGTCAGGGAAGTCAGTAAATCCATGAGGGAGAACTCATGGAAAAGTCAGGGAATTTAAAAACTAAATATCAGTAGCCATCCTGATTACTCATCACGGTTATGGAAATGTATGGTTTTTAGGGTGCTTGTTGCCAAGGGCATAGCCGAGAAAATACAGTAAAACCTCCATATAACGAACCTCCATAAAGTGAAATTTGACAAAAACCTCCCTATTACAAAGTCATGCACCCGGTCCCAGGCCCTTCCCATACATAATGCATGCCAAAAAACCTCCCATAACGAACCTCTATAAGAACGAAACCTCCGTACAACGAAGTCCATGTGTGGGCCCCAACATGGAAGTGACCTCTTTTTAATGAATTTATTTTTAAAAAGCATTTTTCTTTGTACATATTATTGTTATTAGTGTTTTGACCAACATACAGATAATGTTCGGCTATTCTCTCTACAGTGACGTAATGTTCAGGTGATTTTTCCCGCCATTAATGAGAGCGTTGTCTAGGTATGATCCAAGTGAATGGCCCGGATGCAAAACTTGTACTCATTCTTTCAGCTCTTATCTTTGCGATGTGTGGTATTAATTAAGTTTCATTCAAAATGTTAAGGGAGCAGGCTACATCGCAAAAAAAGCGTTTGCAGACCGTTGGCATTTTCCCTAATATGATTGATTGCTGACAGATAAAAAATTACGGTTTTCACTAATGAAGAGAAAGAGAGTAAAGATACAGCATGGGTTCTATTTTGATTTTCTAGGTAATTTGCATATCAGAAATATAAATGCATACGTTTACCCAAAATCAACCATTTTCCCCGGCGCAGTACTCAACCATGAGATGGATTATTTCAGCGATAGAAATGTCAACCCACGGATAAACCCTTCTCTTATCATTGGTACCCTTCTGGTATTTATGTTTTGCTTATTATTCGAGAAATCGGGAAACTAGTGGACCATATCCCGACAATTCTCTGGCGCTCTGCTGCAATATGCGATGCCTGCGAAGCGATTTGGGCCCCTGACTGAGCATGACTACTTCTAGTTCGCTGCGTGTTTGCCCTTCCCCCTAACCTACAGAAACCTGAGAAGCCTTTCTTGCCTCCCATCGAGATAAGTCTGAAATTCAGCCGGAGTCAGTTTCTTTATCTCTGCTCGTATTATGTTACAAAACATGCTTTGAGACCTCGAAGGATCTTCCGAGGCAAGCGCTATGACTAACACATGGACTTTAAATTTCAATAATATAATGTTTTTCTTGAACATTTATGGAAAACATATATCATAATCATGATACCTGTAAGTTTCCGATTGATTTAAATCCAAAGACGATGGAATTGCGTTGATTTTCAGCCATACAACCTTATGTAACTTGGCTTTCCCCTGCTCTATAGCTCTGAGGTGGCCTTCAAGGTTTCTCATAGAGGTAATGCTGAAATGCCGGCGATGTAGCCTGTGAAACACCGGTACAGCGCTATGTTATACTAAAAAAAGCGGTAAAAGCCAAGTATGCCACACACTGTACACCAGACACAGCAAAGAGCAAGGAACGCCAAAGGTGAAGAGAGAGCATAGCTATATTGCTTCGAATTTTCAGTAGTGTCGAGGCAAATAGCTTTGCTGGTGAGGGTTGTGCCAGGGCACATGTGCAACACAATACACAGCTGTTTTTTGTACCATTATGACCCCGAAATAGCCACTAAGTAAATCATTCACATGCCTAAATAATTATTTTCATCCGAAAGATATTACATTGTAACAAATTTGTTTGGAATAAAATTAAAAATGAATAATTGATTCAAAGACTATCTGGCGTAGTCTTTTTTTTGGTATAATATTTTTTTTGATGCCTCTATGATAGCCTAAGGTATTTCTAAAATTCGGCTAGCCGAGGCGATTGTTTTAGGTACCGGGACCCCAACCCGGGTTGGGGTCCTGGTCTGCAAGTCTACTCTGCTTTTTTTACTTTCGCATGTCGTTTTCACTCAAAAATTTGAAAATGACGTATCCATCCAAATTAGTGGTGAAATGTAAAACTTCTTTTTATGGAAAACTACAAATTTATTTTCCTGACCCATTATTTTCATAGCTTCCCACGTTTCGAGACACGACTCCTTTCTCATCATCAGGGCATCTGATAAGAATCCCGAGAAAAATTTTTGTGTAACTTTTTAACCCGGTAGGAAGCCTGAGAAAGAATCATTCTTGCTGTGTAATGCAAAACTCAAAGTTGCACCTGGCCCCAGATGAAATAAATTGAATGTCGCAGTGTGAGGGATGTTACTGCCCTTTTTTGCAAAAAAAACCTCAGCCATGGTTTTCCCTACGACTGTTCACGATTCGCACAGAGCTCAAATGTTTCATTCTAAAAGAGTATCGGATCACCTTACTGTGTCGGGTTGAGTTTGCTGTGGGGCAGGTGGATGGTTGTGATGGGGAGAGACAGAGTAGTGGTTTTAAGACTTCATTGGGACACAACGTTCTACAAAGGGGCGCAATTGAATTGTCATCTCCTACCTTGGCGGAAGAAATTCACATAAATTTCTGGGAACCTTTTCCACCCCTCCATTCCTTGACCATTCACTACCGTCTCAGTACAACTGTGGGTTGTCATTAAGTTCTCTCTAATACGCTGTGGAAATTGTTTATTTAACTGGTTGGCGCTAGAGGGCAGCACTTATATTATCATCGTAGTGTGAAGGCAGACGTGATTTGTATGATCATATGGACAATAGTAATGTATAGTAATGTGAACGGGGCAATACTCCTGGGTACGCACGATTGGTTGGTGCAATGATCTGTACGTTGGTGGTTGGAATGGGGCATTAGGGGTCATTCAAGTACTACGCAAGATGTGAATGGGGAGGAAGTTAGCCTCTCGTACATTTTCTTATGTAGGGTGTTGTAGGAGTCCTACATAATTTTAAATACTATATTGTTTACACATGAGATCATGCTTGAATCACTATTAATCGTCGTTCCTTAGCTTCGTATATAGTTCCGTAGAAAATACGGGCTGAAAACAGCCCATATTTTCTCCTGGGGAAAGGTCCATGAAGAACTAAGAAGGATGTATTTAGTTAATGTACTGAAAAGCAAAACAAACAGGGTTGTTACTGGGTGAGGGTTCAATTATTGCTTAATACTAGCGAGAGCCGAATCTACTTTGAAATGGAACATGAATGGATTATCCGATTAGATTTCACTATCAATTACCGCGAGTAATCGTAATTGGTATACTGCATTATAGTAATGATTGTTATGTCCGTCGGAACTGGATTGCGAAATTAATGTGAGTCACGTTCTAAAGAAACCCGAACGCTTGGCTGCTCTTGCGACAACGCAACCCGCATATCACCTCCCTACTACGAAGTCATCATTTTTCTGGTCCCGGTGAATTCATTATATGGAGGTTTTACTGTATTTTCAGGAGTATTGGAACTTCAAGGGGTCCCACTGGAAAAATTATTTTCAATTTTCAGGAGCAATGGTACATTAGATGTAATTTTTTCTACATAAATGTATCATTGTAGGCTACAATCAAGTTGAAAAATAGGAGCAAAAAGTTTCAATAGTAAAAAATTTACTTTTTTTAAGTTTTAGGTGTCTGGACACCTCCTGGTGACACCCTTGCCCACTGATATGTTGAATGAGGTGTGTCAGGTGAGAAGATCGAAACATAATTTTTAAAAGTTTCTTTAAAATGTTGTCTTAGCCATGTATCATTGTTATTTGACAAGTATATAATTGAAGTGTATTAAGCAAGTATTCGGGGTATTGACCTTTTTAGAGGAAACCAAATTAGTTTTTCATATTTGGTTAATGATAATTACTTGGGAGTCATTTTGGTTTATCGTTTCCAAAAATGTGTACTGGTAGTACTGAAAATCAATTACTGGGGATGGTAATTATGAACAACTTCGACAAAGGCAGATGATAATACTGCATGTAGTGCATGGGTAGTACTCATCTGCTTTAGCATTGAAAATCGGGTAGTACTTTTGTTCCATAGGATTAGTACCATCACTAGTATTGCTAGTACTTCTCAATGCAGTCATAGTAAAACAGGCTAGTACACTGTGGAACTGTACTAGGCTGTGATAGCCTAGCCTAGCCTGTGTTGCCACTCTGAGTGCAATCACTTTCTTACATTTAGAGATGCATGATTATTCACTGTAAAATAATAACAGTGGGATCTGAGCACTATAACATTGAGACTGCATTACTTGGTATACTGACCTCCATGCACTAAGTACCAGGCCGTGAGTATCGCCTTTTGGTAAGGAATCAGCCTTGGCATTCATTGTTTCCTTATTACATACATAGAACTTGTTTGAATTAACTTGATATTGAAAATTTTCTTCCAGTAATCTTCTGTGAAGTAAACTTCCAGTGGAGGAATAGTCTTCTGCGATTCCCTAAGATAAGCCTCGATCGTGGCAGTCTGACACAATCCCTGCTTTCCAAGGCCAAACATTTGTAAACATCCAAAGTTGCGCAAATATATGAACATGTGGCCATGAAATAGCCTGTTCTAATTTTGAGCATTAATCCATGCACCTGTCCAGCCATGTACTTGTGCAAGTACATGCATGTATTTAGCTTTGACCCTATCGTCGACAATTGTTTACTTACCTTACCTTACCTATTAGGCCACTCAAACCTCAGAAGGTTTTTGGCCTCACCAACAACTCCTCACCATCTCTTTCAATCTTCCATCCAGTCAACTTCTGCTCCCATTCTTCTCATGTCTTTTCTAATCTGGTCTTTCCAGCGTAATCGTGGTCGTCCCAAAGGTCACTTTCCTCTTGGTAGGCCTTCTGACACTGCTCTAATTGTAGCATTTTCTCCTCTTCTCCACACATGACCTGCCCACCTAAGTCTTCTGCTTTTGACGTGTGCTATTATATCTGGGTCCTTATATAGCTCCCTTAGCTTGTTGTTGGTTCAGATTTCCTCATTCCGTCTTGGTTTATGGGACCATAGATGCATCTTAAAATTTTATTTTCGAAAACTATCAGCTTTTTTTCTGTCTGTATAGATATTGCCCATATTTCTGACCCATACAAGACCACTGGTTGTGTGATGGTCTTATAGGTCCGTAGCTTAGTTTTTCTAGATAATATTTTTCTTTTTAGAAGCCCTTGTAAAGCCCAGTAGCATCTGCTAGCATTTAATATTCTAGCATTTATTTCTGTCTCCTCTTGGTTTGGTCAATATTTACTCCTAAATACTTAAATTCAGTTACTCTTTCAAACGTAAAATTTTCTTCCCTTACAGAGTCATTAATGTTGGCTATGAGTCGGCCTACCCTAAGGTATTTTGTTTTCTGCTCATTTTTACTTCCAATCCTACTTTTTTGCTTCTCTTAATGGAATTTTGGCAAGGCTTTTTAAGCTATTTTCATCTTCTGCTAGTAAAGCTACGTCATCTGCGAAGGCTAAGACATTAACTTTTGCTCCTACTTCTATTCCTTGACCTTGAAATTTACCTTTTTTGAGGAGCTTTCTACAGCCTGATGATGTACTGGCAAATAGGTGTTTTAGGTAGCATTTGGTAGGATGGTTAGCAAGCAAATAGCACACCACCCCCACTCACTCTTGCAGAGTTTAATAACTACTCAAGGGATTTCTGGGAATAGCAGAAAGATGAGGAACTCATATGACACCCCCTTCTCTTTCTACTACAATTTCTGAGAGAAAAGGCATGTGCGGTGCATAGGTTTGTGTGAAATCTGATGGGAACCCTAATCCGTTGTCACTGATACCCAAGGGGAGTCTTTTGAAATTTATTTACATGTATAAAGGTGTAAGTAAATGTTACCCTCTAAGAAACGAATACCTTAGTCCACCTCTATTTGACATAAAACTTTGTGAATATCATCCATGATGAGAATGATTGGTGGAATTTGAATGGATTGATAGATGTCGTTGCATCAAAAATACTGCCTTTGTGGGTTATGAGTCAGAATTACATAGATGATAAATGGTGTGCCAAGCTTCAATTGCCATGAAACCAAAATCTATTTTTGAAGAGCATTGTTGATGCATATCTGTTCTGGCAATATGCCTTGTGAATTGTGTAATGTGAATATCAGTCTAGCTTTATGGCTTCTTGGTATTTCCCTCAACAAGTGACCTCTTTCTTTTTGAAAGTGCTGCTTTATTTACCCTATGAGTGCTCCTGTTTAAGAGGTCAATTGGCTTACCTTCCAAACAGTCTTACTCGTCTCAATAATCCCTAGTTATGTTGTTTTTTATAACTTTTATCATATTCTGTTACTTCAAAGTGTTCTCCAATCTTCCTAGAATCAATTAAAGTAAAAATCGCATGTAGATTTGAAATGGACAGTATTCCCCTTGAGTGAAGACTTCAGCACCAGCCACTCAGGAAGTGGGAACTAATACCAGTTATGTAATAATGAAAAAGTAGTGCCTAGTGGTGCCGTGATGGATTTTAGGCCGTGTTCCAATCTGTAGGGTTCACCCTATACACTTACGCCCTTATGCCCTATCCTGCACTTTTCTGCTCTTAAGGTAGCCAGCGCCAAGGTCTTCCAGTGTCCAATGTCGAAACTATATCAGAACCGCCTCGGCCCGTAAATTGGTCTGCGTACTTCTTCCTGCGTACTTCTTCCTGCGTACTTCTTCCTGCGTACTTCTTCCGATGAATTGTATTATCCTTTCGTCTGTCCCTGGAAATTCACATTTATTTGTATTCACGAAATACCATCCGCGAAAGAACAATAGGATAAATGAAGTAGCCAATTTTCATCGCTGCCCTTGAGAATCGCAATGCGTATATTCCGATGAAATAATAACTATATTATCCGAAAAACTATATTATCAGGAAAATCTGGATAAATTAGAGACAATGTCACTAAATTTTGATCATGAAATAGAATATACACAAGACATCGTCCGACATTGGAATGGAAGGCCACGAGCTTAGAATACATCCCAATAATGAACCTAATAAACTGGCTGAGAAATTTAGCGACTCATTATCGATATTCATGCCCAAATAATAATTGAGATAGCAATAATACAAGTTTCATTCCCCTCTTACAACTTGCCGGTTGAAGCTATGCTTCCTCATATTTTTGGTTTCCTACTTTAATTGAAGATAAAACTGTTTGCTATTGCACATTTTAATGGCATGAAATTGCATAAAATAATCACAAAATGGAGAGTGAACCAGTAATACTTACAAATAAAATTACTTTCAGAAGACATTGCGACTGATCTTCCTTCCCTTTCCAACGTAGAGCGTCTTCACCGCTGGCTTCTTAGGGTGCAAAAGGGCACATCGTTATACACTTTCCTTCCTTGTGCACTTGCACCCTAGTCATGATGCACTCTAACGGATTGGAACTGCAATATGCAACGTCATATCTGGAAAATGACAATCGAAAAGAGCACATAAAGGCACGAAGTGTGCATAATATCAGATTGGAACACCACCTTAGTCTTTATGTTACATCAAATTCTATATTACAACAAGATATGCAAGCATATAGTTTTAGTAGGTTCTCCACATCGATATAGGAAATATGACATTTTACATTACAACTAGATTCTACTGTAGTTATATAAACTGTACATTGATTATCATGCAAGTTTTACAGTGGTGATTTTTTTATGAGGAAGAAATTTATTTTTTCTGTTTTCATGTTCGCTTTTTACATTTATTCAAATACACAAGTTTTGTGGCTTGTGTGGAGGATGATGGTTTCATATCAAACTGCAAACCAACTCCACCCGAGTATCGTGTGAATTCAGAGGGCTGATTTCAGCTTGAAACAATTATTGAAAATTACTTCATCACAACTATGCTATATGTGTTCTGTCTTCCAAAAAATTCTTTGAATTTTGTTGTTAAAACTCCTTAAAATTCTTTCATCTGGTTTTGAGGCTGACCCACCTGGAGCCGCGTCATTGTTTAAGCTCAACAATCAACAACAATTTTCTCATGGATTTTACCCCTACCCCCTTTTAGATCTGTTAATGAAAACTTCAGTGAAATTTCAAAGGCTCAAATGATGATCTTGTATATTAAGGGTCCATATCATTTGCTTCTTTCCAGAAATATTAGTTTTATTCTAAATTCATCGAATAATTAATTTATTTATTCTAATATATGAATATATCCATTGAAATATTGGAGGATAATCTCATGAGATAATTTGTTGTCACTTTGAAAGCTGTGAAGCGTGAGGTGGCTATCAGCTTTACTACATGCCACGTTTACCAACTTCTGCTATGATATGGTGGACCTGTATATCCACCTTCATGCATGGTATTACATGCATCCTACAATTTATAAGCTAGTGATTATAATTTATGAAGCACCCATTGCCTAGGAAGCTGTACTACTTAACAGATAGTTATCTGAAGAAGTAATGAAGGAAAGAGGCAAATATAGTTTAGCTAATAGAAACAATGTGTCGCTCTAACTGCAGATATTGTGTAAAACATATTGAATGCACATCGTGGGGTCAGGATCAAGCATTGATCTCTAAAAGTCACTTATATTAACCATTTGAAATTTAAAAACTGGAAAACTAATAGAATAAAGATAGGGTGAAAAATACCTCAACAGAAATTTCTCTGAAATTAATTTATCTCAATCATTTTGATAAATGTAATCCATAAAAGCCCTGGGAAAAATGCCCCTTTTAAAGACATTGATCAGGGTGCCAATGAAGAGTATTATTGTTGAAATCAGAGTAAAATTGAAATTTTTGCACTAAAAACATAATTTTTGTGCAAAAAAGTTGTGTAGAACCAAATCAAATCACAAAAATTAAATTTACCATTATAATAGCCACCTGAAAATAAAATATTCAATTTTATATCCCATGTGCAAGTAATTTACAAAAGAAAAATTTTAACCTATGCTCTGATTCCAGTGCTTTTCTTATGGGAGTTGACAACAGGGGCCAGTTTCAGGGCCCCAAGGGCCCTGTGGAAATTTTAGCATAGCTTATGACCATCCCAGTGCAGAAATTAACACTCCTGCAAAATGTCATGCCAATCAGTCCTGGCATTCCAAAGCGTATGAAGAAAATATTCACTTATGTTAATTTTTATATGACTCAATTACATTTTTAATCCTTCATTATTAATTGAAAATCAATTATTTAACTGTTCCTGTCTAGATGTTCCTCTTGAGGATTTTGCTGATAAAAATTGTATTTAGTCAATGGATGGTGACAAGATTTCCAAGCAATTTACATCTCTTTCTAACAAATGTACTTGATAAGTGCTCTAAGATAAAAACGAACAGCATCTTGACCACTTTTGGTGGGGAGTAGTTGCAGACTTGAAGTGCGTGGATACATTTTGGAGCTTCCTGAAAAAAATACTCATTTTATGCCAAAGCTATGCTGTCATTGAGAGAAATTTTTTCCACTCAAAGAAGTTATTGTTGAAAACCAATCACTATGAATCAATGAATGTTCAGTCACCAGTGGCCCAAATACAAGAGTATGATGTCATTCATGAATGTGAAGGCATTGATGAAATCTGTGGACTACCTATGTCTATGATCTTCAAATTAAGAAATACAAGAGGGAGGCCATTAAGAAATAAAAATCTGATCAAGAGAACAAAGCCTTGAAAGACGTGAGGATAAGGTTGTCCAAAGGAAGAGAAGAGTTCAAAAGACCAAAAAAGAGTTGAACTCATTGCATCTTTCATTCAATCAGAATTAGAGAAGTTGGGTAGCTTTCCTTCTTAAATAAGCCGTCATTTCTGGTACCTACCTAATTTATCATTGTTTAGTTTTTTCTATTTCATTAGTATAATTTTTTGAACAATTTCGAATAATTTCATTGTATTCATGACTCTTGTTTATGTGAAATTTTCAATATTTGTAGATTCAAATATTGACCTTTACATCTCTTATTTTATGCAGTAATATGTTACTGTTATGTTTTGTGCTTGTCGTGTTTATTTTCAATATAATAAATAACTAATCTTGGAAACGACTTCTGTTTTCTTATGAAAGACTAACCACCTTAATCTGTGATAAAAGAAATTCATTTTATTTCATACTGAGCCATAACTAATGCTAAAGAATTGTGGTGCACTTTGTTTCGTGGAGACAATTTGCCTGCAAATTTTGTGGAATTATTTGGGAATATCAAAATTAAAAATTTGTTGCCACCCTGAAGTTGATATACTGGTGTAAGTTATATGCAAGGTGCATATTGAGATATGACCTAAGTTGTTGGATATACCTGTCTACTTCAGCTGTTATTTTTTTCTAAAAAGGTTAGGCATTTGTTTCAGATATACCCTCGAGTCTTCATTGAATTCAGTAGACTTTTGTTATGTTGAAGTTCATGGGATCAAAAAATGGCAGTTTGTAATAACGGACTTGGTATCTGTGTATTTTTTTGTAAAGAGTATAAAAATATCCTTTCACTATTTTTCTCATTTGTTTAATCTTTCATGTGTGATAGCCATGCTGAGGAATGATTTTAGGTGTGTAGGCTAGATTAAAGATCAAATTATGCAAAAAGAAATGAAAGCCAACATATTCTGATTTGTGTTCGGAAAAATCGCGCATCATGCCATTTCTCGTCCTAATCATTGCAAGCTGAGACATTAATGCCATGGGAAAACTACTCTGCCAATTTGAGAATTATTGTCTCTCAAAATTAATACAGTAGAATGATGATTTTTGGGTATCCTCTGCATGGAACACTCTCATAGCAAGGAATCACTGAGGTACCTATTTTTGTTTGTCTTGGAACACAAGTGAGCACTGGACGTTTCCCTCATTCCCAGGGCGGAGGTAATCATGACCCTTGTCTCATTGACAGTACTATCTCCACTCACAACCAGTTACCAGCTGTGTATGTGCGTCCCATACTTGGAAATAATGTGCAATAAGTAGCGATTAAATTTGTTCATGATAGAATTTTTTAACTTTCAATTTGTTATTTTCAATTGCTGTAACATTTAACTTGTGGTTGATAACACCTTTGTTAATGAGTAACTTAATCATTACTTCTCCCAAAAGTTACATTGGTGGATCATTGAAGTACACAATCCAAACAGAGAGAAAGAGGTTGATGGAAGAAGAAAGTGGCCAAAACCACTCAGGGCAACAGCCCTGCTTTTACATTAACCCTGCAGAACATCCTTTTTTTGATAGGATTTTCTTACTTTTTGTTTGCAATTTTTCAAAATATCTTCAAAGTTTTACCTAAAAATTTACCTAAAGAATCATCTTAAATAAAAATTCTGTTTAGTAAATCGGGATTTAGCATTAACTTTATTCAGTAAACTATTTTAGTTCAACTCGAATCCATATTAAAACAATCTTTCCCTCTTTCCCACTAATATTTGTGCAAAAGTACAAGTATTGTTTTAATATGGATTCAAGTATAACATTTTTCCACAAAGTGATGCCTCAGGATGTAAAGTTTATTTTAGTTCACTTTCCTAAGCGTGTTATAACACAGTGTGAAGGCACCTACCACTGATTATGAGATGAATCGTGGAGATAACCTCTACCTGCAGTCTAAGGAAGGGACTGGCGTACCGCAAGATGTACCCTGATAACCGGTGGGAATTATTTTTTGGTTGCTTGCATTTTGCTTAGCCTCTGAGCCATGTTAACATTCCATTCATTTTCTGGTGTGGCAAATTCTACATCTTTTAAAAACGATGTTAGTGTGTCTCCAGCGAAAAGTATTACAATGTTACGACATTTCTATGATACTCTGCGACATATGGCAATTTTGTGGCCAGAAGTTCAGTGTGTGCAAAAAGTTCTTTTTTAGCTGTGTGGTACTGTGTGGTGGCTTTCAGCATATGGTGCTGAAATTCAGCAAATGTGACACTAGCAGAGCATAGTCTCAACCAGGCGTGCTCAAACAATTTTGACTGCACTAAAGTCCTTTGCCACTCCATTGGATATTGGGATTTACTTGTGAAAGAAGGTGTTGAAATAAGTGTCGAGGAGAAGAACTTGAATTGAGATTCAGAATATACAGTTGGCTAACTTTGGAAACCAGTAATTGAAATAATTAAAAGTGCTTGCAAAAGGAAGGAAATAGCTGACCAATCAGAACCCACCTGAAGGGTTGAAGGAGAGTGAAACATCCATCTAATGTCCATTCAGCACTCAAGCTTTACCCTGATGAAGATGAGAGTGGCTTATCAATTGCTTGACCAAGGAAAGCATTACTCATTGCCTCACCTAAGATGAGCTCACCATGTTCACCTCCTGGAGGAGCCTTTGGTCCTTGGTTGTTAGCGTTAACTCTGTTACATCTATTTTGCTTAGTTTCCTATTGGCCATCTCATTTTCAGCATTCCTAAACAAAACCAGCATGAAATTTCATCCTTGTTGTAAAGATCCCCTTCACAGTTAAATGTGTCTGTGAATGACACTACCTTATGTGGCATGATCTAACAATGTCAGCCTTCTAAGATAGAAGGAATTGCCTTGTTCTTACTGCTAGATTCAGTTCCCATGAATTATTAGTGCAGCTATCTTCTTGTATCTTGATTTCTCATAGGCCTAAACTAGGATCCTTTTTTATGGAATGAAAGGCTTGTTATTGCTGTCACAGTTTTTTATGAAGCTTTAACGTGGGTTCATTTTATACTGAATGAAAGGCTTTTTATGGTAGTCATGGTTATATTCCTAAATTAGTCATAGTTCAATCTGTGAAAACTAAATCATAAGGTTGCTTTTAATGCATAATCTTTTTCACTGTAGGTCATCACAAAAAGTGACCTAATGAGGAAAGAATCTGATGTTGGTCCTCTTGCTGAGTTGAAACATTGGCGGAAACTGTTAACTAAATTCACATCCATTGTGGAGCATATAAGGAGCCCAAAATGCTCTGGCATGATTAAAATTTTGCAAAAAGCCAATTCCAAGGAGCTTACTGTAAGTAGACCATGCTTGCTTGCTTAATGCATAGTCATTTTGGGTGATATTAGCTGCAGAAAGCGTGAAATGCCATTTGGCAATTTAAACTCTTTAGCCCTTTATGTCTCTTCTCTAGATGAATTATTGGCACAGTCAAATCAATAGAAGCAATAATTGCAAATACTTTCAACATAATTGAGTGGGATATGACGATTACTACCAAAAAACCAATGTATATCTTTCCTTCCCATTTATTCCCATATGCTGTCCTAGGTTATTACTTTTATGGACTGAATTATAGGCTGATATGATGAATTATTATGTAGAATGCTAACACTGAATGTTGACCATAGCTAATGAGACATTTCCCACTCAAAAAACCAATATCGGCTGTAGGCAACGCTGGGTGAAGGGAAGTGACCACTATCCTATATATGTATAAAGCGCTATGTCCATCCGTACGTCTGTCCATTTGATGTGTCACTTTGTTTGGGCGATTTCATTGGGCAGCATCGCTGCAGGAGGTGAGGCCTTTGACTCAAGGGAGATGGAGTGGGAAGAGAGAGAGAGAGGTAGATGATGCCACGTTTTCTCTAATGACTTTGTATGCGAATGGAAATGAAAGACCGCCTCTTTGTAACGTTGCACACGTGGGTCATTGGGTCAGTCAGGAGACATGGCTGGCTCTGTGGATTCTAGATGTTCATTCCTCAAGTCTACATTGTAGCACATGAGACGATAGTCGTGCTTACAAAGCCACTGTCGCGGTGGATAAACCCAACATTGTCATTTATATAACAACAAATTCATGAATTTCCAATCATTGCATTGACAAGTGATGTGGTACAAAGTCACTTGCACAAGTACTTAGGCACCAAGGGTTGAAATTCAGCATGAAAAAATCATTTGACTTTAAATCTGTTCGGTTCGGAGAGGTTTCTGTTGTTGTAATTACCTACTGGGACCCTGAGTCATATCACATCGCGTCTTCTCCAGAGCTTTTATGGCTTCCAAGAAGCGCAAATTTGCCTAGGTGGGTGGAATTTATGCTGCCTATGCATCCCTGGATGAGGAGAGCCGAGAGGAATATAAGCGGCGCTTGAATCGATGCCGGGCAGCTGCCAAATGCTTCTGGGCAAGCAACCTGAGCAACCGGAGCGCCCCCCAAATACTGAAGGACACCAACACATTGGCAATCCGCCATGTGATCGCCGTTTCCTCTGGTTTCCTCAGGATTGCGGGTTTTTGTATGACTTTTTACCACAATCAATCATGCATTTCTTTTACAAACTAACAATACATATTACATCCCCATTGAGCCAACTCCAACACCAACTCCCGGGCAGGGCCCCAGCCAGACTTCTTGTCAAAGCAATAGTTCAGGTACAGTGTTGATCCTTGAGATGGATCTGAGGGAGTCTTGGCCCAGAACTGGGGTATGGATTCCTCATGATTTGCCCCATTTTTGCAATTTTTAAAAGAAATTCTAGCATTATTAATAAAAAAGTTCTACAAAACTCCAACCTTTTATGAATAACAAAATTACATGTAACCAGTCAATACTTATGCAAGATTTATGATTAAAATTTAAATATGCTCCGAAAAATTCAAAAACCTCATCTTAGAGTTTAAATTTGAAATATCTGGCACAATCAACTTAAAATCGATGGCTTTAGACAGCATTTAGATGGTACAAATTTCTAGTCCATATTGGGACCAGTAAATTTACAAAAGTAGAAAAGAAACCTCTGCTCTTATTTCAATGATTTTATTATGGGAGTAGAATATAGGGGCCCACGGAAGAGTAATAAAAAAGTTGCTCCAAATGTTTACATACTTACATACCAATCCTGCCATTCCCTTCCAGGGTGGGTGCAGTCACAAAGTTTCTCTCAGAAATACATATTTGTACACCTAACTCTGCTTCAATAATTTCCTCCATACTGACCTATCCCTGCAAACCTCTTTTGCCTCATTTACCATCATACACTACTTCATACACGCCCTCCTGCATTTTAGACTCCCTAACATTCCTCCTCCTAAGAATTTCCTCAACCACATTCAACCAAAATTTTCTCGGCCTACCTCTACCTCTCGCACCATTCATTTCACTCTTATATATCTGTTTCATTAATCGACTCTCATCCATTCTCTCAACTTGGCCAATCCAACGAAGCACACTCCTTTCATACATGTCCATCACTGGAGCATCCAACCCACATTCATTTATTACCCAATCATTCCTGACCCTATCCATCCTACTTTTGCCACAAACACTCCTCAGATAACTCATACCCATGACGTTTAGTCTACTCTTATGTCTATCCTGACATACCCATGTTTCACTACCATACAACAAAGTGGGGAGAAGTGTATCTTCTTCCAGTGTTATCGATCTAGGATTATCTGACCACCTTGCTCTAAACTCTAACTTACAGCTTTGCACTCCATTAACCTTCACCACACCAAAGTACTATGATGCTAGAACTTTTCATGACAGTGATATTGCTTATTTTAAACATCTGCTATCTAAAGAATCTTGGACCTCTGTCTTTACTTCTAAAAACTTCAACGAGGGATTTGAATCCTTTTATTCAAAATTTTTATTTCTGTTTGAATCCTCTTTTCCATTAGTCAGGAAAAAAATTGGCAAAAATGTCAATACAAGAAAAAAAGGGGTAACTGAAAATATAATAAGCCTCTCACGTATCATGAAAGATAAGTCATCCAGATGCAAATTAGGTTGTAGCCAAGAGGAATATTCAGAATTTCTTAAGCTGAAAAAAGCATATCGTAGACTTCTAAAGCATGCAAAAGAAACATACAATGATCGGAGAATTGCTAATGCTCAGAACAAAACAAAAGAAACATGGAACATAGTCAAGGATGAGTTAGGTAAAAAGAATTATTCATCCACTCCTAAATTTTATAAAAAAGATGGATCTTTGATCACTGATGTAAAAATTATATGCAACCTAGCGAATGAAGCTCTTTGCAATCTCTCAAAAATCGATTCGGGTAATCCTGTTATGGGTAGCACAATAATCAGTAAATCTCTAGTTTCTTCCCTTTACCTTCAACCATGTGATGAAAAGGAAGTCTTGTCGTGCTTAGGCTCATTATCTAAGTCTTCATCTCCTGGTATTGATGGGGTGCCAGGTAGGCTACTTGCAGACTGTAAACACACAATAGTAAATCCACTGACGCACTTAATAAATGTTTCTATGAGACTGGGTATTTTCCCGGACCAGTTGAAACTCAGTCGTGTAGTACCGGTATACAAAAACAAGGGGGACAAAGACGATATTGCTAATTATCGACCAATTTCATTACTGCCCCAGCTGTCGAAAGTATTTGAAAGAATATATTACAACCGGTTGCTTTCATATTTAGATAAATGTAATATCCTTTCCAATTTTCAGTGGGTTTTCCGTAAGGGAAGATCAACAGGCAATGCTCTTTTGGATGCCTGGACTTTCATCTCAGATTCTCTAGACAATGGAGACAGAGTTTTAGCTCTCCTACTAGATTTTTCAAGGGCTTTTGATATGGTTGACCATCAAATCCTCCTCAAAAAATGTTGGAACTATGGAGTAAGAGGTGTAGCTTTGTCATGGTTAGATTCATATCTTAGTAACAGAACACAGTGTGTGGAAATTGTGTTGCATAATACAAAGGGTAAATCTGAACCGAATGTGATAAACATAGGCGTTCCCCAGGGAAGTATTCTTGGCCCTCTCTTATTTCTTATATTCATTAATGATTTGCCATCATCCACCAATGTAAATAGGATTAAACCCATCATGTATGCAGATGATGCTACCTTTATAATCTCTGCTGACAATATGACAGAACTGCATCACAACAGTCAGGACATATTAAACTCAGTATGGAATTGGAGTACTGCTAACAAATTAAAGTGAAACGCTGAAAAAACACAAATATTATTGTTTTATCATGATTCCTCACAAAGTTTTGGTCAATTAACCCTTAAGAATGACAGTCTCATTCCAGCTGATAACAGTAGATTCTTAGGTTTAATAATTGAAAATTCAGGAAACTGGTCAACATATGTCTCCAATTTAACTGGAAAGCTATCTGTAGTCTTGCATGGAATGAGATTTCTCAGAGACACAGTATCTCAAGATGTTCTATTGACTTTATATCACTCTAACTTTGTGAACAAAGCCAACTACGCAATTGAATTCTGGGGATCGGCCATAACACTCCTTAACAAAGTATTCCTTATACAAAAGAGGGCAATAAAAATCATTATGGGGAAATCAAAAACACAGTCCTGTAGGCCACTTTTTATGGAATTAAGGCTCCTCACAGTGCCATGCCTATATATTTATAAATTATGTGTTTTAATTAAGGTTAACCTTCTCCAATTACAGGTTAATAGTGACATTCATAATCACTTGACAAGATCCCATTCAAGTTTGCATGTCACCCTCCATAAACAAAAAATAGCCTCTAGGAGCCCCATTGCTGTTGGCACTAAAATGTTTAATTTACTCCCCCCATATTTAAGATGTACTACCTCAGAAAATAAGTTCAAGGCTGAACTAAAAAAATATCTTGCAAATAAATGTTATTACAGCGTACATGAGTTTTATAACAAAGTTTAGTTGTTGTTTTTGTATTGTCATTGTATTTTGTTTTGTTCCATCTCAATTGTTTTTTGTCATCAATTTTTGAGTGCAGCGTATCTTGTATATTGACGGAAACATGTAATTCTTTGTTCAATAACTTTGACGTGTCTTATATCTATGCATTGATCTCTTTGACATATGATCTTTAGACAAATAAAATTATTATTATTATTAAGTATACTTTTTTACATGGCGATTTTCGCTTCCTTAGAGAGGCACTCATTCCTTGATATGCTCCAAATGCTTCCTACCACTTTCCTTCCAACATTCGCACGTCTCTTTATCTCCTCATCTATCCGTCCATCTTTCGCAAACATCTTACCTAAGTACACAATATCATCCACTTGTGCAGTTACTTCACCAATCACCCTCATCATACAGTTATTCTACCCATTCTCCTTATCAAAAACTACTACATTAGTCTTGCACGCATTTACCCTCAATTCCATTCTCTCTGCTGACTCACAAAATTTATCTAGGAGCTTCTGTAATCCTTGATGGCTCTCTGAGATTGAAGCAGCATCATCCACACATAGTTGAACCCTCACGTTCACATTTACAATCAAAACACCATCGTTTTCATTACATGTATCTCTAACACATTTATCCATGAATGCTTTAAACAGCCATTGTGACATTACACATCCTTGCATTACGCCCTGATTAATTACAAACCAAGCACTCAGAGCCCTGTTAACTCTTACACTTGCCTTACTATTGTCATACATCACCATCATAACATTCAATAACTGCTCACTCACTCCATATTCCTTCAAAACCTTCCACAACTTCTTTCTATTTACCCTGTCATATGCCTTCTCTAAATCAACAAATGCACAATACACTTTCTTTCGGACGCCCATACATTTTTCTATCTCTTGCTGAAGCAAGAAAAGCTGGTCACTACATCCTCTCCCAGGCATAATCCCACACTGCACACCCCATTTTCTGTCAGAAGTAATATTCCTCACTCTTTCAAATAAAATTTTGCTGAACACTTTTCCCGGAATGCTCTATAAACTAATGGCCCGATAATTATTATATTCGGTCTTTCCTCCCTTCCCTTTGAATATACAATGGAACAATTATTGCATTCTTCCAATCCACTGGAACTACAGAAGCCTATAAGCATAAATTATGTAGTTCACACAGCTTAAAAAAGGAGTAAATTCATTCAGTCATCAGAATTCAGAAGTCATTCAGAAAGCTTGCAGTTTGGCTTCATCTCTTCCGTGGCTGAGTCACCCACTCGCACATCTGGGATATTTTTCACGGCAACAGAAATGTGGAGGAAACTCAAGCTAAGCAGTGTTAATGATTTTTTCAATCCAATTTCAGTTGATTGCCACCATATAGGTGTAATCATAACAGAATTGATCGATGTAAACGGTTGTAATCTAAGATCCGGTTGTAATGTTGCTCTGGATCCAATGCATTGATATTGTTGCAGTTAATGGCACGATGGCACTGATAATTTAGGAAAATAGTAATCAGCAATACAAACATTTTGTGAGTGGAGATAACTTGAAGAGATTTTACTGTGTACATAACTACATGGTGTGCTTTAATATTTAGATTATGCGATCCAATTGAAGTCAAGGAGTTTGCTTCCAATTGATAGACAATCTCTTTTTTCTTCTGAAATCTGGAAAGGAAAAAAAATCATTCTATTTGTGCAAATTCAGATAACCATTTTTCCAACTACTTAAAAATCATCATTAAAACACTCAACTCAAGTGTTTCTACAAAGCTCCAGTCAAATGGAGTTTCTTTAACTCAGCACAACTTGAACTTTTTTTGTTAATTTTTGCAGCTCATGATTTAATCTTGTGAAATCTTTTGGTATCTGCGATGATTTTTTTAAGAGCAGCAGTTTCGCCGTGCTATTCTGCCGTCTTCATCAGGCTTATTGTTTCTTTGCCATTGTTACGAAATCATTTGTAGCTGTGGAAAATCGTAAGTGGGGCAAACAAAAAGAGCCATAAGCTGTAGACTTTGAGAACATGAAAGGGCAATATGCAAGAAGGACTGGCATCACTCTGTCGTAGCTGAACATACATGCATGGAAGAGGGTCATACCAGAGACATCAAGACCGCGAAAATTCTATCAAAAGCTATTATCCACGGCTCATCAGAGAAGCCATTGAAATAG
Organism: Ceriagrion tenellum; assembly: GCA_963169105.1. NCBI lineage: Eukaryota > Metazoa > Arthropoda > Insecta > Odonata > Coenagrionidae > Ceriagrion > Ceriagrion tenellum. The sequence goes on along the minus strand of OY720641.1, from coordinate 134,636,972 downwards.
GAAAAAGACCCAATAACCTGAACAGAGATGATGGGTATTAACTTCCATTTAAGTGGAAGAGACTTTTGGAAAAGAAAAAAACGGTCAAGTTGAGCCCTTAAAAAATTAACAGCCAAAATTTCAAATGATGAAGAAGACCATTGTTGTTCAGACCTATAAATGCTCAACCAACGGCAAAGAAACAATAAGCCTGAAGAAGCCGGCAGAATAGCACGGCGAAACTGTTGCTCTTGAAAAATCATTGCAGATACCAATAGATTACACAAGATTCAGTTCAACTTGAATTTCAAGTTGCTCGCACATCCCTAATTCTGACCAATAACATGTTATTAAAACAAATATTCATATATAGTCACGAACAAAATTTACATAAGCATTAACCCTTTCGTGCTGAAGTCTCTCAAGGGGAAATGCTTCCCCTGCTATGAGTGTCATGAGAATTTTCAGTATTCCTCTCCACGGAACTCTCTCGTGGCGACGAATCACTCAGGTATGCCTTTTTGACCGTTTAGGAACCCCACTCAGCAGGACACCGTGCCCTTCCCCTGGGCACTCGGCTCGACCCCCCAACCCTTTGCAGCCCCTCTCTCAGCAGGAGGCTGCTGTAAGTTTTTTGCATTAACGTTGTTTTTTAAATAATGCTTTGCTGTAAACTTATAAAACTTATATATTAAATGAATTTCTAATGTTTTTCTGAGTGTTTTACAATTTTAAACGAGCTTCTAGTGTTAATATTTGCAAACTTAGAGTTCTATTTAGAGCTCAAACTATTGAGAGTTCCACACAAGAACTCCGTCACTATCAACGCTAGAATTTCGTTTGAAATTTGGTAAGACTCAACAAAAAACAAATAATTCACTTCATAAAGTTAAAAATTTTGTAGAGTGAAAAAAACAATTGCAAATACAATAAATTAGCCGCGGATTCATGCAGCAAGGAGGGCTACTAATGATGCAGAGGGTCGAGCTCACTTGCCGAGGAAAGAGTCTGGGTTGTCCCTAAGCTGGGTCGCAAGGGTTTACTGCATACCTAGGACTATTGCTCCCGTATCGGTCACTTTCCTTCCCTCGCGTCGGCTATGGCCGACATTAGGTCTTTTGCGTTGGTTTTTCTCCATCGACCATAGCCGACATTTGTTCATTTGCGTGGGAAAATTCACTGTGGCTATAGCCGACGCTAGGCACAAAAGGGTTAAAAAAACTCCCGCAGTATGCCCCTTGCCCCTAGCCCCGTTTTATGGTAACAGAATGAAATCATCTATAGAAGTCTATATCAAAGTCACGAAACAAGTTTTTTAAATATATTGTACTTAATCAAAATGTTGATCTTTCAGAAATGGAAAATCCTGACTTCTAAAATAACGGACTACTGCATTGAAGCGAGGGATAATGTGAGATATCTTTACTCTCTAGTGAAATATCTTGAGCCATTATACAGAGGCAGCCCAGCTGAAATGAGTGAATGCTTGCCAAGTCTCATGCACGCCATTAGAATGGTTTACGGAACTTCGAGATTTTACAATACAAATGAGAAAATAACAGCTCTTTTTGTGAAGGTTTTATAAAAATTTCAGATAAAAAATTAATATTATTATTTATTTGGCTAATATATTTTTAAATAAACTAATTTCTTGTTGCTTTCTTTTCGTTAGGTGACCAATCAGCTGATTACCTCATGCATAAACTATTTGACCAATAATCAGACTAATAATATTTGGGATCAGCCCAAAAGGAAGATGCTCGACAAAATGAAGGTTAGAAAGAAACTTTTTTCCTCAATGTTAAAGAAGTATGCACAATATGTATCTCTCCCGGAATCATTTTATATTTTAGATTAAATTCATAAGTATGGAAAATTTTATATTATTGCTGTTTTCTGCATTTTAAGGCTTGCTTGAAGTTATACGACAATTATCTCTCATGCTACCAAGAAACGAAAGAAAAAATTGCTGCCTCTCCTGATGAAAAGGATATTGATTGCTCCACCATGTATATTTTTGGGAAATTTGAAACATTCAAGACTCGTTTGGAAAGGGTATGATAGATTTGTTCATCTCATTTACCTTAACTTCCTAGTTGAGAATTTGCTATTTTGAGTGCTTAGGATTTTTAAAAATTTTATGCTAAACTCAGTCATCATATTACCTACATCTTTCCTATTCTTTAGCCTATCATCATTAAATTTTCTTTTAAGATTAAATTTTCAAACGAAATTTTTGGACAATATCTGTAGTAAAGCCCCCATCCCAGAAGTGGTTACCTGTGGTTTCACATATTTACGTTTCACTTGGCTCAGAATTAACCCTCTTAGTGCGGCGAGCCGATATATTGGCTCATAGGCAAAAAATTGTTTAACTTAAGCACACAAATATAATTGCAATTATTTTTTGTGTGATGTAAAAGTCTTTTTTGATTATTACCTAATTCAATGTATACACAATAAGAAAAACCGCATATGGATATTTAAAACAATAACTTTATAATATTTATTTTCCTAGAGTGATACATTTCATTAAGTTACCCTCTGCATTTCTCGCTGGAACCGCTGGCAAGAGTCAGCACTAAGAGGGTTAAGAAGTGAAAATTTTCTGAAAGGATTGACCCTGAGTTCAAATGCATGCATTTCTGTTTGGTGAAGCCTTGTCGCCGAACCCTTGGTGCATGATTCATTCCATGGTCCAAATCCCATTGTGTGTGTGAGCCATGACAAAAATACTCCATTTTTTTAGTTATTAGAAATTAATCAAGCATTATTATATTGCAATAGTCCTCGTCAGAGATTAAAAAAAAACAAATAATCACATCACATTAAATAATAAAAATTAATATTAGGTTTAAACTTCATAAAATCTTCAGTAGAATAAAAGTAGAGTTTTGATACTAGCCACCTGTATAAGACATTTTTAAATCTCAAATATGTTACAGTTCTGGCCTCTTGAGGTAAAGTTTTAAAAAATTGGGCCCAATTTGGATTTTGTTCCTTCTCTTCATCGAAACTTGACTAATACTGATCAATACTGCTATTCGAACATGGTTGAAGTTTTCTTCAAAAGTATTCCCTACTATCAAATAATTTGTTGAACATAATGAAGTCATTCGATTTATGTCCATAAAAAAAGTTGAGTCTGTTAAGTTTAGGATGTTGTATCTTAAAGTAGGAGAAATCTATTTCAATGAAATAAAAAGGATTTGATAGAATGATCATTTCTACAGTAATTTTAATTATTTATTTATTATATTTCAAGTTCGCCCAACAAAAAAAAATTACAGGGCAAACATTATCATGTATTACATACAACCAATTTGAAATATGGGAATGTGTATACAGAGAAGTGCTTACAACATAAATTTATAATACAATGTCGTTTAGCTGAGAACAGAATTGACTTCTCTTTTGAAACAATACTAGTTCATGGCAATACTTATTGAAGGTTTGACATAATCTGTATAATGTTGAGTTTTGACATTAACATTGTTTAAATAAAATACCCTTTTGGCCTTACATTAACTTTTGGTGCTAAAAAATTAATTTTACTCACTAGGTTAGAATTTTCCCCAAAATTGATTAGGTCGAACAAGTACAATAAATCCTTTTTTGTTCTTCTTGTCCTTAAACTATTATATCCATGCATTTCCAATAAAACATTTTAACTTATATAATTTCAAACACTGGATAAATGTTATTATGAGAGTAGTACACATAACATATAAATCTCTTCTGTACCTTTTTTTCTATATATTGTACATATTTGATTGAATAGGGATTCCAAACAATTGAGGTGTATTCTAACTTACATCTAATCAAAGAGTAGTGTAGAGTTCTCCGTGCTGTTGTCGATGTGACATTAAGTTGCCCTCTGCATTTCTCGCTAGAACCGCTGGCAGGAGTCGGCACTAAGAGGGTTAACTTGGTGTACATAGATCGATGATAGACTCAACCATTTCTTTTGAATAACTTTCTTTGCCGATGTTTTTTCTTGATTTTTTTAATCAATGCATAGCTGTACCAAGATGGATACTTGTACCTCGATAATTAACATTTAGGAATAGCAATGTCCATGGCTTTACATAAATTGTTGTAAAACACCTCTATGCCTTTTATCTTGAATTGTAGTGATTGAGTCCCAGTCACTAGCAATTAAATTTTCATACAATTTCAAGTAATCTCCTCTCTTGAAATTGTAGGAAGTACTAGTGAAATCTAACCTGTTCTTTTTCACATGGGAGGACATGGTAAACTGTATTGCTGGGTGATAACATTCCTCAGTTAAAATTTGGGAGGTTAGTGGAGCATGATCAATATTTATACAATCTATGTTTGTTAACACTAGGTCCAGTATTTTACCATTTCAATTTTCAACATAGTTTCTTTGATTTAAATCCATAACATCTATGAACACGCTTAATTCTGCGAGAGTAGCAGTTTTACTCGTTAACAAAGACATTAAATGTGGGCAATTAAAATCACCAATCAGTAATAGATGTATGTATAAATTTCACTCTCCTTATCTACACTTTTATGATATTTTATTTGAAAGTATAATTGTTTGTTTTTGGCCCTCAAAAACTAATATTCCAAATTTAAGCTATCTCCATTCTCATAGTATTTAACGTAGAGTCTGGTTGTTCTGATGTCAGTCATCTGAACACCTTTTGCAAGTAGAAGAAAAAATGGTGTATTAAGTTTTACACAGGCTGTTGTAAAAGTTGGAAACCTCTGCTCATATCGAAATCTAATCATTTGATTTAGATTTGAGTTATACTGATGTAATCACAAATGTTCCAGAATTTCAAATATGTGCATAAAATTATTAAAGTATGCTGGCATTTTCATTAATCTTCTGCCCACCAAACAGTTGATCGTTGGGGTAGGATGTGGTGGGGGAAGAGCAGAGACAAGGGGACATAGCCATTGGTAAGATACCCATTCCCCCACCATCCCCTCCGTCTCCCCCTGCCTATGCCCTTGCCACTGTGTAAATGATGAAGTTGAGTGCAATGACATCATATGATACCTGAATAACATTCAATTTTGACCTCAAAGTGTAAGTGTCTATAATAAGGGGATGTGAGCAGCTCATTCAATGTTAGAATTAATGCTGACATTAACGTAGATCTCGTAAACAGTAAAGTTTTGCCTTATAAAATTCAAGTAAGAAGATGGAAGGCTCATCCAAGCTCCATTTGTCCCACCTTAAATACTTTTTCTCCATGATGCCATCCTTTTTGCTAGTGATTGCCACCAAGTTTTGCTACACTGATACTTAATGTACTTCTTTTGATAGAGGCGGAAAAGATTTTATGCAGAATGATAAAATCAGTAAATTGTAATGGCAAAGTGGAATCCCATTATCTAAGTATGTGTATTTGATACTTCATACTTAATTAGGCCCTATTCTTGCAATAATGATGGATTGCATCTAAGTGTGGTTTATTTTCCTTGTTGATTATTTGTTAAAATGTACTTCAGCTAGTTATCTCTTAATATCATCATTTCAGCTGTCCGACCTGCTGTCATTATTCATTCAGTACTCAGTTCTTCAGAGTTCAAGAATTGAAGGAATAGAAGTATTTGCCAAACGGTTTTTAGATATGGAAACATTTATGTCAAATAAGAATTATGATTTGCTTGATCACAGAAAGCCTCTATTTGATCAAGACTATCAAGAGATAAAGCGATCAATTGGAGAAAATGAGAAGGATCTCAGATATTTTATGGAGTTCCACTTATCTCTGACGCCAGATATCCATGAGGCTTTGCGAATACTGGCAAGGTTTGTGGTAAATATTATATTCATCTATCATGTTGTGTTAAGTTATCCTTGCATTTGAAAATATTGCTTCTTTCAATAATTTAGGTTTGAGAAATTGAATCTGCCTTGCTTAAAAATAGAAAGTAAATTCTGTGAACAGCTTGATCGCCTTATGGAAGAGATAGAAATGGTTAGGTTCAGATACCATGAAGAAAAGGGTGAGCCCCCTCTGCCGAGATATATGCCTCCAGTTTCAGGTCGAATCATGTGGGCAAGACATTATTTAAAAAGAATAGAGGAGCCAATGAACATTTTAAAAGTAAGTATATGGTGAATGGTAGATGTTAATGCACTCGTGTACCATTTCTGTAAAATTGGAGAATGGTACCATGTCTTATTTGTCTGCAATGCTCAATGGACAATGTCAACTGTGTGATGAGTAGTTGGTAATAGGAAAGCAATTATTTGCCGAGTGCTCCATAATTATCAGGAATGGCCAAAAATTAGGGAAAAATATCAAAATTTCAAAACTTTGGGTGCGACATTGTCCCCTTCGGCAATTGCAATGATATTTCACATTATTTGTTAATCCAATGGCATGAATTTTGGGGGTGTCACAAAAGAAATTTGAATTTTCGAAAAATATGGACCACCTTATTGTCTCAGTGTCTTCGAAATTTGCCAGTTTAATTATTGTCAAGTCAATTGCATTAACTAAGGATGAGTCGAATCCAAATGTCGATTCTCGATTCCACTGATTCTCTGGATTAGAATTGGTATTGAAAATCGATCGCCTAAACTCGATTCAGATTCCAGATAAATAAATATTCAAATCAAATTTCATTTATCACATCATATTTGTCTCAGTTATTTTGGGTGTAGGCTATCAATTTGTGCTTTTTATCTACCTCAATAAGCTGAGGATATATTTTCTATTTGTTAATAAATATACTTTTTAGAGCGACTTAATTGTCTTTGTTAATTTATTACAGCCAATACTTGAATTTAAGTAATAGTCGTATGCTACTGGTTTTTCAACATCCCACCTGTTGTTAATAATAATAATAATAATATTTTTATTTGCCCAAGGACCATGATTTATTGGAATTCGTGGTATAAGGCACGTCAATTTAAGAAGAAACAAATTGTACTCAATAGTAACACAATACAATAATTGTACACTTAAGTAAATAGAAATGGACTCAGCCAGTGGAAGTAACATTTAAATATTCATCTATGGAATAGAACATGTTATTTAGGAGGTATCTTTTTAATTTTTTAAAAAAGTAAATATTTCCCTTAATATCTTTAATTCTTTTAGGCAAATTATTATATAGCCTAAAACCCATTTCCTTGGGCCCTATCTTTACTGCTTTGGTTCTTATATTGTCATGATGGATATTGTGTCTTCCTCTGGTGTAATAGTGGTGATGGTCACAATTACGGGAATAGTCTCCAATGTTATTTTTATATGAAGGATGAAAACCATAATATACATACAAGGAAGAGGTAGTAACTTTAATTCCTGAAATATAGGCCTTGATGGAGCATTATGAGATTTCCCAGTGATTATCCTGACAGCTTTCTTTTTTAAAATTAGGAATAAGAATGGATGGAATCGGGAATCGATTTGAAAGAATCGGAATAAAAAAAAGTGGAATCGACTCATCCCTAGTATTAATATACAGAAATATGTTGGTTGCTGGTATAATGCTGTCAGGTATAATGGAAATGACAATGTGATCAGTAAAAATTTAAGTTAGACATTATTTTCACTATTCTCGAAAAGCTGCAGTGTGAAATTGAATTGAATTGCAGGTGAAAAATGGTACTCATGATTGAAGGTCAAGAGTCTCACTTTTGCAATCAGCGGGCAAGGTGGCGATCGTCAGGGAAAACTGGGAAAACCTGGAATTGTCAGGGAATTTTGAGCTTCCTGAAAGTCAGGGAAATTCAGGGGGTTCTCGTAAAAATCAGGGAGAAACTGGAATATGAATCCTCATTATTTTTCTATCATTGCGTTTATCGGCCAGTCTTTCCCATCCTTTATTTCACCAACTGATGCTAAAGTCCGTCGCTGACGTGTATGAAATTAGCCCCAACATTTCGTGGAGTAATCAGTGGTGAATCTTAGTTATTTCGTTGTGAATCAGACATACAATGTATCCCTTTTGTATATCCTTATTGCGATACTTGCCTAGTAGTGTTAAAATTCATGATCACAATGTATTGCGCTCAACCCAAGGAATTGGAGGCTGTGTTGTTCAGGAAATTTTGCCTCGTATTTTATTTTAACTTCCGAAACTCAGGTCGAGAGGTAGCTGGAGCACACTAGCTTCTTGTAAATACATTGTTGCAAGTCTAAAAATATGAGACATTGACTATATAATTTAGAAAATATAAAGCTGCTGTAAAAGATTTAATTCAGTAGAAAAAAAATATCCCAACAATAGGTGACCTTTTGGCGATCGGTCTGGGAAATTGGTAAATCCATCAGGGAAAAGTCAGGGAATTTAAAATTAGGATATCAGTAGCCACCCTGGCAGGCCTCCAACCTTGAGGACTTAATGACTTGAATTTTCATTTAAACCTATTTTGTTGCTAATGTTTTTCCTGATTTTAAAGTGTTGGAAGGGATTGATGTGTCTTTGGATGAGTTGTTGTCCTTGCTGTAATGCCTGAAAATTTCCTTTTACAGGAGTAGTAGTCTTGACCCTGATCTATTTGGTTGTCACCTGCTCCTATTTTAGGTTGTCTATTTCCCCAAGCATCACCGATTATAATTACAACATCCAGTCCTCAGATGATTTTGCATTCTTCTGCAAAATGGCACTATTGAATTTCTTCCTTCTCTTATAGTGTGAATTTTAACCTTTTGCAGTAGTACTTGAGACATGACGTAAATGCTGGTGAGTAAATTTTCTTCTTTTTCAATTTTTCAGTTCAAAGAAGGAGTACTTGGGGTCCCCAAGGCTAAAAAAGTTATAAAACTCTACAATGCAATGGCAATGGTTTTAGTTCACTATGAAACCCTTTATCATCATGCTTGGTGTGAAGAAGCTCATAAAGTTAGAAGTCGCCTACATGGACCAGTGCTGATACAGCATCCTAACACACTGAAATATGAAATCAATTTTGACAAGTGAGTTCTTAGTTTGCTGAAGGCAGGTTTATAAGTGTCTTGTTATGCATGTTGTGTTTGAATATAGGAAAGAGCAGTAAAGGCAGACTTTAAGCTATCCGGGACTAGCCACGGAGTTCCACTTTTACGGTGTCACCCGCAATGCACAATTGTGTGAAATTCCACAGAGAAAAATTCATCCGCCTTGACTGGGATACGAACCTGGATCCCTCGATTTCCAGCGGAGTGCTTTAGCCAGTTACGTATCAAGGCGTCCTCTTCCCCTGTGGAATCCAGGTCAAGGGGGATGATTTTTTCCTCTGTGGAATTTCGCACGGCAGTAAAGGCAATTTATGTGGATTAAAGCAGCTAAAGTTGTTGACATGGAAGAGGTTGGCTTCAGACAAATCTAATGAGGGCCTTTATTCTCTTTCAAATGAGTTTTAAGGTAAGGATTCTGTGTATACATTCTGATTCTGCCTTTTGCGCTAAAGATTTTCTGGATGGATGAGAACCTACACAGCAGAGGATATTCTAGGAATATCTTGTTTTGATTCTCAATATGCGTATTTGGTTCCAGGGATGTTGGGATCATTAGAGAATATTCGTAGAATGTTCTCAAATGATTCGCATTTGAATATCGTACAAATGCTACTGGGATATTCCTGGAATATTCTACCATGCCTTTCGTCATTATATACCCTTGCAAACCATTGTGGGATGTCCCTGGAATATTCTTTAAAGTTGGCGTAGGAGTTTAGAGAACCAAACGAGTGTACGACCCAGTACGCCAGCTCGTCCCATCTCATTTCCCGTTTTGGACTACTCTATTGGTTTACCGTAGTTACTCCGACTAACTTTTGACCCTGCCTTCTATTGACTGGTGAAATTGAAACATATTTTGATCCGGCCTGAAAAGAAAGAACACAGGATTGTCTTATCGCAACATACATTAGCTGTGGCCATTTTATCATATTCTGCCACATGGAATCGGCTTTCACAATATTTTCAGCATATTAACGATTTTAACAAGGTGAGTAAAAATGTATAGAAAAAAGATATACTACATTTTTCACCAATTAGGTCAGATGGTCCATTAGCTCAGGTAGTTAGAGCATTGTGCAAATAAGGCATAGGTTGCAGGTTCAATCCCTCCAAGGGTCATTTTTTTCTTCCCTTTTCTGACGAATCTATATGAGTTAGTGTCTTTACTTTTCAAAACGAAAAGAGAGTATAAAAATTTGTTTGATGAAATTGTTACCCTAAATATTCCTTATTTTTAAATATCCCAGCAATATCCCGCAGGAATATTCCTAGCATATTCTACAGGGCAGACATAAGTAATACTCTTGGATTATTCCTGGCATATTCTGAGAACTTTGAGAACATGCTTGGAACATTCCAATATCCCTGTGAGAATATTCCAGGAATATTCTTGGCATATACCTCTGCTATGTGGGAAGATTTGGAATTTCCTACTAATAAGTGCAACTTTTAGTAAGTGATGCTTTGATGTACTACGTCATCAATAGTATGTCATGTATTATTTTGAAAACTGTCTGAAGAATTAAAATTATTCTCATCCGTAGGAAATTCTTCATACTTTTATCCTTTCATAATGTTTTTATTCCACGCAAAATTGCCTGAATTGTCTGCATTTTTAAATGTTATGTTCTTCCCAGGTTAATCAGGTATCAATGATGGTGAAAAGTCCAACCTATATACAGTAGACTCACATTATTATTCAGTTCATAGGACCAAAAAATCCGTTGTTTGTAATATCGGACTTCATATTAACATTTTTTATACTATTAATAAAAAATATCCCGTTGCTATTTTTCTAATCTGTTCTAATTCTATCCTTTGCATGTTACAGTGGGGCTGTAGAATGATTTATAGGTGTTTAGGTATGTTTAATGATCTAATTATGTGCCAAGATATGATATTCAACATAAATTTATGATTCTAAAACCACTCCATTTCTTGTCGTAATCATCGCTAGCTGGAAAATTAATTGAGCCGTGGAATTCCACGGAAAAATTAGTATACAGCTGAGACATTTATAATATTGCAAAATTAATATAGTAGCTTCTCAATTTTAGATGTACTGATTTTATGGAATATTTGATTTCCCTCAGGTGGATGAGTATTCCTTAATCTTATGGAATCATTTGAATTTACATAAATATGATGTAGCTATTTTATTCAAGGCTGCTTCAGTCTCTCAAAGAAGGCAGTGATATGATTTTAAGAAATTAAATAACAGAACTTAAAAAATCTTCAGCAATATTAGCCAAATTCTTGCCAAGCTTTAAAAAAAATCTCCAAGTAATGCCATTCTACTGTGAAATTCAGCAATGAAACATCAGTATGTGGCATTTTAGTGGTATATTTATTATTGTACTTTCCCATGTATCAACTGGAAAAGTTATGAGTTCTAGGTGTTGACTTGTCCACGCTTGAGTAGTTGCTCCAGAACACTGACCTTGAAAGACCTTGACAGAGGAACCCCTTCAGCTGTTCTGAGTGATGAGATAACTCTCGCTTTTAGGTCACCCTCAAGCAAGCATGTCATCGCACCATACAATACAATACAATACAAATTTATTTGCCCAAAGATCAGAATACAATTAATGCACATGATATAAGGCACGTCATTTTAGGTACATACCATAAAAACTTTATATGCATATCACAATTATCTCCATATTATAGAATCTTATTAAATTAAATATCTTATAACCAATAATAGATTTTCTTTAGTCCCCAGTTTACTATATTATATTACCCTTTATTCAAATACTCTTGCACAGAATAATACATTTTCTGTTGTAAGTACTCTTTTAATTTGGATTTGAAACAGCCCATACTTTTTATGTATTTTAACTCTGTGGACAAATTATTTAATAATTTAATACCCATTGCCATGCCATGTGCATTGTTGAGCAGAAGTATCATCTCCACTCTAAGCCCCCAGCCAGCTGTGTACTTGCTTATCATACATGGGATTAATAATTGGAATAGTAATGATTACATTAATTGTGACAGAATTTGTTCCCTATTTTACTTATTTGATATTTTTAATTGCTCTAACATTTAACTTTTAATCAGTAACACCTTTGCTAGCAATTAAATTAAAAGTTACTTTTCCTTAGAGTTTCATTTGCAGAGATTTGAAATACACAATCAAAACTGGGACAAATAGAGTAAGTAGAAAGGGAAAGTTGCTGTAACCACCCTGAGCACTGACACTGCCGAACATCCTGTTGTTGATAGGATTTTCTTACTGTTGGTTTTCTATGTTTTGAAATATGTCTTGAAATTGACTTTTAGCTTAAACCAGTTACTTTTCAATTTATTTTTATCTGTTATGTTATTCTACTATCAACTTTAACTAAAATCAGTTGAATAGATAGGTTTCGGCATTAACTTTAATCAGTCAACTTTTTAGTTAAATTCCCGAAGTATGTTGATTACTCAGACCATTTTCTAAAACAATATTCACCACATACTATTGGATTATAGGCTCAGAAGTGTATTACATGTATGTTGCTCAGCATGAACTATTTTTAAACAATTTAAACATTATTGGTAACAAAAATTTTTTTATAATGAACACTCTTGGTAACTCTGTTATTATTAATGATAGAAATCTGTCTAAAAGTTGCAAATGCTCAGCAAAAAGACTAAGAATGCAATTCTGAGCTTGTATTTACCCAGAATGCAGCAATTATTTGCTTTAGTTAATTCACTATATGAATAATGGACTATGGATAAGTAGCGTGAGGGCATCACCACTGAGAGGAACGGTCGAGATTACATCTACTTGCATGCCAAGGAAGGGGCCTTTGTCCCATGAGATAATTAATGACCCTTGGGACTTACTTTTGCTTGCATCCATTTCACTTAGCCTCATAGCCGTGTTGATGCACCATTTGTTTTCTTGTATGGATGAATAAGACATAGTTTCCAGCTTCACCCGGTGGAAATTTATGTCGTCACTCATAATAAAAGGTATGTACTTTGTTTTATTCCACACTCTTTAATACAACTCAACTCGACCATTGTTTCGACACCGCATATCATCCTCAGATAAATCTTTTGGGTCGCGTTCCCCTTGCTATATAACAAACACACACAAAGTGTGGAGGGGAAAGGAGGGTGGAGGGAGAGGGGGGAGGCAAGCAAATTGGTCAAATTTGAGGTTAAATGGGGGGGGGGGGCAAGGTCAGAGGGGTTATCTGTGATGCCGTCGAGACGGTGGGTGGATTCGGAGGAGGGGTGAGGGAGAGAGGAACATTTGGTCATTACATAAGGTATCAGGGCTATCTGCAATTTCAAAATGTTCCATAAAATCAAGCTTCCCCCCTTTGTTATTACAATTTATAATAATAATTAAATATAAGACTATAATATTTATTGTAAGATTTACCTGAGGATGACACGCAGTGTCGAAACCGTGGTCGAGTTGAGTTGTACTAAATAGTGTGGAATAAAACAAGTACCTTTTGTATGGATGAATTTACTCACTTTACTAATACATTTGTTAACCTGTGTTAACAAATCTACGGCCTGCAAGCACAGCTGCATTTGTCAAGGATGGGAGAAATGCAAAATTTTCCTTTTGTTGTGTTGCTTGGACTTATCTGTCATCACTTCTCATGGACAAAATTTAAGACAAGAACTACAAATTTACCTCTATTAAGACTCAATTGATGGCTCTGCTGATTGCCAGTGGTAATGTGAAGCTTCTGCTGCCCAAGGGAAGAGGGATCTCAAGTTTTATGCAATTGGAGATGAAGACTCTATTGTACTTTTTTATTTTTTTATGTACTTATTACCTTTATTTACTGTAGATTAAATGGAACTTTAAATCTCATAGTATGTAATAACACAGTTGGATGGGGAGGGCATGATAATACTTTTTACGAACTTCATAGTGAAGCCATTTTATTGTCAGTATTTTCTTTTCATGGATGTTTTTGGATCTAGGGTTGACTTTGGATCAAGCACTCCCTGGATCAGGGAACTAGATGTTATGCCACTGTGGTCCATCCAAGATGGCAACTCAAGGGAGTAGAGGGCTTTGAAGAAGCCACACCCAAGCAACAGTAACCCTAACCAGCTCTTATGTTGTGCTTGGCCATGTGACAGTATTCAAAGCATATCAGGTGAAATATGTTGAAATGGTTTGAATACTTTCACTTAGGCGAGCACAGCATAAGTGGTGGTGGAGAGTGTGGACCCCACGTAGAGTTAGTGACCTTCAGAGGGGCAATAGAAGCATGAACCATTAGGCAGGATGAGTGAAAGGGAGAAAAGGCACATAATTATCTTTCATTTCTTCCTTTTCATCCCTCCTCAACCTCTCTAGTCCCTCCTAAGTTCACCAACCCACTGGGAGCTCTGTAGCCTCAACCCAGTCAAATAGCTTGTTTGAAGTAACCATTGTTTACATGGTAGTGCTCAAACTCTTGGGCACAGCATATGTGGCAAAGCTTCTGGATTTATTATGCAGCGTTATGGATGCCCACAGTAACGCTGTTGTGGGTGTGACAAAATTTGTAATTCAGCATGTATTGTATTTATAGGGACTGGGATTAAGGCTCATGATTTCGTGCAGGGATGAGTTGATTCCACTTTTTTTCAATTCCGATTCAGATTCTTTCAAATCGATTCCCGATTCTCAATTCTGATTCCTTTGATTCTTATTCCTAATAACAGGTGGGATATTTAGTCGCTCAAAAAGTATATTTATTAACAAATAGCAAATATATCCTCAGCTTATTGAGGTATGTAAAAAGTACAAATTGATAGCCTACACCCAAAATTACTGAGACAAATATGATGTGATAAATGAATATTGATTTGAATGTTTATCTATCTGGAATCGATGGAATCGGAATCGACAATTGCCAATCGATTCTCGATACCGATTCTAATCCTGAGAATCGGTGGGATCGAGAATTGACATTTGGATTCGACTCATCCTTAATTTCATGACATCAAAAATTTTGTAACATAGCTTCTTTTGCCTTGCTTTTACATGCATCTTAGATCAGGACCTCTGATTTGCTTTGTAAAATTGAAAACTTCACATGAATATGGTTTGTAGTAATGAGAGTCTACTATAGTTTCTATTTACAATTTTATTCAAAGAATGGTGAATTTATATGAAGTCATAATAATTTTATTAAATATCATATATTTTCTTCTATTCCTTGTGGAAAATTTCTATTATAGTGCTCTCTCTCCTTTAAAGACCCACAATGTATTTTCATGAATCTTTTTCTTTTGGAAATTCCATTAGTTAGACTCTTATTTCATCAGATCAAAAAAGATACAAGCACCCTGGAATTTATCTGGCTGAATATATTTATGCATATTTTGATTGAGTGCTGAATAACCTTAATTTAATTTATTTCAAATGCTGCTGCATACAGCTATGTTGCGGAAGTAATTCGTGAGACAGAATGCTTGTGGAAATTTGGCTTGGAAGTGCCTGATGCACCACAGGTTTTGACTCTTCAAAAGCAGCAACTGTTCTCAAATGTTGAAAAAATCAGACTCCTCTTGGAGAGAAATGAGAGGCTTACAGTTAAGAGAAATGTAGAGGATAACCTTGAGTCTTCTGGCATAATGAGTGAATTGGGAGTCAAGGAAGAAGATGATGATTCAGAAGAGGGGATTCCAGAATTATTTGAGCCTCTTATGTCAGGACAGATATTATCAATTGAGAAGGCACTTCAGCCTGGTTCATCAGTGATTTGCTGGACATCAACAAACATGGAGGAGTATTGCTCTAATGTACACAGAGCAATAAGTGCTGTAGAAGAATTTTTGAAAGAGGTAAAGTTAATGTAAAAAAAGTTAGGAATTTTATTTACCTATTTAATAATAATTATTTGCATTATAATGGTCGGAGGACTAGTTTTAAGCAAGTGAAGGTAATATGACAAGTAAAAAGCTATCATTGTTTAATAAAAACACAACAGTCGTAAAAATCATAAATGAGCGTAGCCTTGAAAAGACTTTGAGAAAATAAAGTAAAGTAATGCAGTAAAGCTTCCAGAAGCCGGAGTGGCAGTAAAAGCATATGAAATCGATCATTCTTTTGTGGTTTTAGATGTTGCAATCAGATCAAACTTTTAGTTGCACACCATCCTCCTCGTATCAATAGATTCATGTGTTTGGAACGATATTTGAAATGCAATCCTTTTGATTTATAACCACATAGTGAGTAAAGATATAAATAATCCATGACATTTGACATGCATTTATCATTTCACTACAATGAACTGGTGTAACTTTATTTTCTAAATCAGCGGTGACACCTTCGGTATTACGTGCGTTCAACATTGCGATATACATGTTCTGTGTGCCTTAAATTCCCTCCCCTCTTAGGAACTCTGGAAAATATTGGTTGGGGGATGTATCATGAGGAGTAACTGGTTTGTAGAAGTATTACTTTAATGTTTCTGTTGTTTTCAACTTATACTCCATTTTTATTTTTTGGGGAGGGGAGCTTAAACTACACTCACTTTTCAGGAAGTCTATTTCATTCATTTCTAAATAATAATTTACATTGAAGACTGGTGTGTATCGATTAACAAAAAAAATGGAGTTTATTTCTGCATTTCCACTAAGCTATATTTGTTTTAAGATATCTTAATATTATGCTTCTTATTGTCATAATGATCTTGTCTATCAATGATGCTACTTTAAACGTATATCGTGAATGACATTGCCATCTTCAGGACCTTACGTACTGTTTGGTGGAAGCACCAAAATAATAATAATAATAATGATTTTATTTCTGTATGTTACAAGGTAACATAGAAATCGTCAAAAAAAAATGATGCATTAAGATAGCAAACAACATTGGTTAAGTTTTAAAAAAATAAAGACACAACAGGACTTACAATTAGTAAAAAATAAAATAAGTTCAAGTATGACAGCAATCACACTTAGATGCCATGAACTCAGAAATGCAATAATATGCTTTTTCAAGAAGTAAATTCTTTACACGGTTCTTGAACACTGGCAGAGAGGAAGGTGATTTAATATCAGATGGTAATTTGTTATAAATTATTGAGGCTGCATGATGAGGACCATGTAGAGAAAGGGAAGTGGAGGCTTGGGATAAGTGGATGTTAGTACTGTTTCGTGTGTGGTAGGAGTGCACATCATGGTGAGAGGAGAATATTTGGGGGTTTTGTTTGACAAATAAGGCACAGGTATGTATATAAAGGGATGGAAGTGTGAGGATGGTGTGGTTCTTGAATAAAGGCCTGCCAGGAGTACGGAGGGGGAGATGAAGCATTGCCTTAACGGCCTGCTTTTGGAGGGAAAAAAATCTTGTGGGAAAGGTTGTCATTACCCCAGAATAGGATGCCGTATGAAATGTGAGATTGGATATTTGAGTGAAATAGGAGTTTCAGGGTATCCAGAGCGACAATTGGAGCTATTTCTCTAATCAAGAAGATTCCAGTGGTAATTTTTTTCATGATGTACTGTATGTGGTCAGACCAGTCCAGGTTTTCATTGATTACTAGACCAAGAAACTTGATAGAATGTGATCTGATGAGGATGTTATCCTTTAAACGAAGTAAGAAACTGGAGGTGGGAGGATACCTTTTGTGATGGAACCGCAGGTTAAGAGATTTATGAGAATTTACGGTGAGTCTGTTCCTGTGAGAAATTCCTAGATTTAGATTTTATCTTTGCTGATTATCAACAGATTATCCCTTTCTTTGTGGACTGGTGAAAAAAATGCAAAAGGTGGATATTATTTCATGATTATTGGGTCATGGAATGGCCATAAAATTTCATGTTGAATCAATTATAAAGTGTTTAGATTGAGGGACAAAACTCTGTATTCTTCATCTTATAGTTGTTTCGTGTACTGTGATTTTACTATATGCAATGATTTCAATAATGAACTTAACAAAGTGCAACATGAGGGTTTACTGTATGTTATAATAACTACTAAATAGTGACCCTTAAAAGTAGTAAATATAATCAAGTGGAAGCTCTATACAAATATTAGTCACAGCAGATAAATACCTCTAATTTCAAGTTATGCTGTTGAAAAGAAAAAGTTCTGTATTCTCAATCAAAAGAAACAAACAATTGGGTAAATGACAGAAGTTGTTAGTTATGAGCAATTACAATTACACGTGATCTGAAACATACATTTAGCTGCATTTATAAAGTTTCTGGTGACATATTGGTTCTCAAGTCAATGCACCACTGTCCAATGCCCTCCTCAGTCAATGCAAAGCTCCCAATGTCAAAATTTGAGCATGGAACCCACAATGCCTTCATATGAGATACCACGAATTTGCTGTGGTTTTACTTCTAACACTTGGTGTCTGTGGTTCATTCAGAATGTACAAAAAATTGATAATTTTTGTGCATTAAGACTAGTTATAGTTGCAGCTGATTAGTCACTACTGCTGGTTTAGGTTGGTGGCATGACTGTTGCCCAAATACCGCTGGAGTCGAGTCATAAAGCCAGCCATATTTACTCAACATTAGAGTGTGAACTCTAAATCTATATATGTATAGGACTTTTTATTCTTACTTTTATAATTACAATTTCTAAGTACCATGGCCTCACTGCCCATTCATTTAGACTTATTGGACACTCAATCTTTTGTCACCCACAGTTAGATGGCCTTTTGAAGTTCAATGCAGAATCATCAAAGTTCTCTGTCATTAATGCAATCGTCTGAGTTATAATTGTTTTTGGGGCACATAATGTGCTGTGTTGGTTGGTTTCGGTGGCAAAGACACCACCACTGAAGAATTTTTCAGCTGGGTCACCTAGTCTGGTCAAGACTTGTGTGATGATGGAGCTGCATGTGATGAAAATAATTTTTTCTGACACTGATTTTATTCCCTTCTATGTGCTTTTGATTTATTTTTGTTTTGCAATGATGGTTGACGATTGCCATACTGTGGGCTGTTTGTACAGCAGTAGAGGTGTGCCATACTGTCCTTTAAATGTCGGAAGGGTGGGTAACTTTATGAAGTTGTAGTTATCGGAATAGCTTATGAAAATCATTTATATTTTCCAAAAAAGAAGGCAAATGTAGACTTCCATCTGCTGCAACTGCTCCAGGTCCTATGTGATTATCCATAGTTTTTATATTAAAGTAAGGATAATTAAAGCAAAATTTTTGTAACATAATTTTAATGTAAAAAAGTATTTGATGAACAGCATTTCCAATTCTTAGTATAATAGCTGCATTCCTATCCATTCCTATTCCTACCAACCTATCATTTTATTAGATGATTAACTTCAAAATAGAAAGTGACCCCTGAACTAAATCCAGACTTCCTGGCAAAACACGTATGCACGTTGGGGTAGTAACCTATAAGGATACGTTATCAGTAGTTTTTCGATATTATTACAGTAGAACCTCGATCTATCGTTTTTCAAGGGGATGGGCAAAAAAAAAACGATGGATGTGGGAAAACGAACAATGCGGGAAAAGATTTCCCGCGAGCCAAAACGAGATGAAAATGCGAGAATTTTATGGTAACTTTTCACAGTAGAGGGGAATCTGAAAGGAATTTCTCTTAAAAGCGGGAGAATTTTTAAATTTAATGAAAATACTTAGTGCTTCTCTAATTTTTCGTTTGACTGCTAACTGTTTAAAATATTTTATTAGTATTACATATCCTAATGGTGTCTCGGATGATAAAAGTAAATAAACAAGGTCCATTATCATGTTATTGGATGAGCCTCAAGCCGGCGCACCGACCTATCCATTGCCACTCGTTAAAGATGGAGCGAGCTTGACGCTACCAAGAGTACTCTTGTTTATCTGGAGCAATTGCGTAACCCACGAGGCATAGAGGAAGAGAGGTGTAGCAGGTTATTGCCATCTGGTTCAGAGAGGCAAAAGTTAGTGGGCAATTGGGTTGAAATGAGGAATTCTGATATCGGCGGTTGGAGTTCGGCTTGGCATTACTAAATGAACACGAATTTCAAAAAAAATAATCATTTTGATGGGCCACGGTGCCTAAAAAACAAAAAAACCATTTCTGGCAATGCAAGCCCACGTCAGACAACGGACGAGAAGGAACTTAGCCCATGCTCGCAGGACATCCACTACGACAAACTAATGGTTGAAAAATCTGCGTTACCTTCAGCCGTCTTAAAACACCTATTTTGAACAGTTTCGGCTTTAGGCTCAGAAATAAATACTTTAGGAAAATGAGTAGACATAAATACCTACTTTAACTGGCTAAACACAGAAAAAATAGAAAAAGGAATGAGCACAGAGCTCG
Source organism: Ceriagrion tenellum (assembly GCA_963169105.1). Classification (NCBI taxonomy): domain Eukaryota; kingdom Metazoa; phylum Arthropoda; class Insecta; order Odonata; family Coenagrionidae; genus Ceriagrion; species Ceriagrion tenellum. The sequence goes on along the minus strand of OY720641.1, from coordinate 134,616,798 downwards.
TAGGTTTTGGCTGCACATTCTAGAGGCCCGCGAAGTGACCATGACAAAGGTCAGGGAGTGACTGAATTACCGAGGTTACAAGCCACGCCAGCTGACCTCTGGTTGGTTCTGCGAGAGTCACATGACGAGAAACCCCACCTGCCTCTCTTCCCTCAGCCACTCCCCCGTTTAAGCCCATGTGGCCCACATCATTTGAAATAATGCACAGGTTACATACGAGAATTGGGTGAGACAGGTAATTGGGGGACACTGTTTTCTGCCAGGAGGAACAGGGCAGGTGGAAGACCTTTGACCCTAACAACCCTTTCCGGGGAAAGGGCCCCACCCACTGAGGGGCGCATTAGTGGAAAGTCAGTTAATTTTTCTAATGTTTTTAATCGGCATAAATCTACAGAACAAGTATTGTATGAATTGTTCGTTATTTTCCTACCCGTGTTTTGTTAAAGAAAACCAGAACAAATTTATAATCACAGCAGAGATTCATAACCATGGAACAGGGCATAAAAATGACTTGTTTATCAACAGGCATAATGTGAGTCTGTATTGTAAAAGCCCCCAGAATGTGTGAGCCACTTTATTCAATGCTCCAGCATGGAAAATTAAAACATGTGACCCGATTGTAAGTTTTAAGTCATCGCTCAAAATGTATCTGCTAGCAAATGGTTTTTATAATATTGAAGAATTTTTAAACATGCAACCAAGGGAATTTCTAGTCTTTAGTTTTATGAATTACTGTAATTTTGGTAATGAAGTGAAGTATCCCATATCATGTTATATGATCGCTGGATAAATAAATTATTATCATTATAATGGAAGGATATATTTTATTTTTTTTTCCAAATTTTGTTAATTTTGTCTCTTCCCAGGTGAAAGACCTTCAAGATGCTCGGATATATGGAGTAATGACACATATTTCAACTGTTGACCTGATTTATATACCCAAAAGTGAAGCTTTTAGTATATCAGAACTCATTGAGAAAAATCTTTTGCATCGAGGGAAAGTAAGGATGGATCTTGAAGTCAAGTCCCAGGCAGCTGAGAAAGCGGCAATAGAGCTGGTTAATAAATTCTTGGGAGCAATTGAATTGGATGTGAGCCAAGAAGCCAAATTTGACTGGATGAATGTGGCATATGATCCTAAGAGGCCAAGAAAAGTTATTTTCAGTCATGAGGAATCCGGTGAATTAGGTAAATATTAGGGATGAGTCTATTCCACTTTTTTTCGATTCCGATTCTTTCAAATGAATTCCTGATTCTCGATTCAGATTCCATCGATTCTTATTCCTAATAACAGGTGGGATATTGATATACCAGTAGTGTACGACTATTATTTAAATTCAAGTATTGGCTGAAATAAAATACCAAAGACAATTAAGTCGCTCAAAAAGTATATTTATTAACAAATAGCAAATATATCCACAACTTATTGAGGTAGATAAAAAGTACAAATTGTTAGCCTAACCCAAAATAAATGAGACAGATATGATGTGATAAATGAAATTTGATTTGAATATTTATCCATCTGGAATTGATGGAATCGGAATCGACTTTTACGAATGATTCTCGATACCGATTCTAATCCTGAGAATCGGTGGAATCAACATTTGGATTCCACTCACCCTTACCTACAACATATGCAGCCAACACAAAGACGTGGATGAAGACTAGTATTTTTGGAGGGCAAATGCATGCCCGTGATGATTTAACAGAAAAAATTCTTTGTTTATTGAATTGGTGGCATTCATACCCTGTAAGCTTGAATTTTTATTGATCCTATTGTTGATTGAATATAATGAAATCTATTTCTTCAGTGATCTTATTTTTGACTGAATATAATGATGTCTATTTGTACAGTAGGTATGTTGGCGTAATAATTTTTGAGTGCATTAATATGTATTTCCTAAGTAACCATTGTAACCATTATTTTTTCAAAGAGCTTCTTTCTAGGCTTCTTTCTTCTTTTAAAGACAAAGAGCTTCTTTCTACATAAAACACAAATAGGTAGTCAAATTTACAGTATAACATTTTTGTTTATTAGCATTGGAATTGTACTTATTATTTTCTATTCAATATGATTGTTATTATGCATTTGCTATCTTTCATAATACCTTTATCACTGACTGTACAATCCTATTAGAGCCAATGGTTCATTGGACATTCTTCTGAATGACAATAAACAATAAACTTAAGCAATTATGAATTAGTCTTTTCCCCTGCCAGTTGCACCAGCCAGCTGCAGCCATTAGATTTTGATATGATCAATTCTAATTAAATGAAATTAAGAAACATTTGGTTTTGATTTTGCTTCAGTTTCCTGTAAATTAAGATTTCCCTCAATTAAATTCTCCTACAATTTAAGGCTTGTTCCTTTGTACCCCTCAAAAGTAGAAAAGAGGGATTTCATTATGTGTAATTTGAGAGGTGTAGGGGGAAGCTGAGCTTTCAAAAAATTTGGCTAAAAGGAGATAAAAAGATATTGTGTCTGCCGGGAAGAGTCATTGAGTCTGGCAGGGATGTGCTTCTCTGTTAGGATATTTTTGTTTAACCTATAAAGTATTCAGATCCACTACCTTTCTTATTTTCCATTTTCTTGATATCTGAAAAATTATTCTCTTGCCTTTTATATTGCAGAACCTGAAGACAAACTTGAGGCTGTACACCAGTGCTGCATGGATTTATTTTTGCATTATAGCCACAAAAATTTGGAAGCCCTTGTGAAAGCCACTCGAATATCTCTCGACAAAATGAGAAAGAGGACCTCAAAGATACGGTTGGTATAGAAATTGTGTTTTATCATTGTAAAAGTGTACTTTACACACTAGAATCATGGCTGGGTCATTGTTAACCACCTAATTTACATCCTTTCTTTTTAATTTATACCATGAGTGCTAGAAATAACTACCACTTTATGTTATACTCACACTCACGAAAACAGCACAACAAAGGCCCATTACATCGGGCGATTAACAATTAACAATAGACGAACACCAACACCCATGTCCTGAGTGGTGAAAAACCACCCAGGCGGGACCCGATCCCTCGACCCTCGGACTGACAAGCGAGGACTTAACCCCGGGCCACTGAGGCCAACATATTTGTTTATTATTGTCCATTGTTAATTATTGTCCATTGTTAATTATTGTCCATCAATAATACAAGTCATTTTATTTTTATTGAAGTTTCTGTACGCTTTGGAAAAATATTCAAACTATTCTTTACCCTTTCGCCACCAATTCCGGAAATATATGACAGTAAGTTTCCTGACCGGGGAGACAAATGCCGAAAATATCCGACGGAGATATTCCTATGCAAATGAACGAACATCATATATTTCTGTCGCTATGCTTTCCCCCCTTCCTTGCGCTCCCAGGTACTCCGCTTCTTCCTTTCGAGACCCAACCCATTTATTTAGAGACCCATTTATTTCTCAATAAAAACAAACAAAGAACTATACAAATGTCATGAGTTGATGGGTAAAATATTATATTAACACAATCCAATACAAACATAATAGAACCTTATGTATACATACATATCACAAATATACCGCTGGACATCATTTTTATCTCATGTATGCCATACACACATTGATTCCTCAATTGCATGCAGAGCCAAAGTATACATTTAGTTGCATTTCCAAAGTTTCTGGGGAAGCATTGGTTCTTAAGTCACTTAATATATTTCCATAAGAGGAAATAGCATACTCGCTGTCAACATTTGAGCATGGAACCCACAATGCCTTCACACAAGATTCCACGAACTCACTGTGGTCTCCTTTGATTCTCAACAATATATTGAGGACATTTACATTTTCACCTTCCTGCACTTTCTGTTTTACAATTGATTGCATGCGAAGATATCCTGGAAGTAACACAGTGCTTTCAAGTTTCTGTAAAAGGGGAATGGATGCTGCTGTCTGCACCATGGTTGTTTCAGAGTTTTCAATTATATTCTTCTCATCAAATAGTTTGCCCATATTTGAAGTGAACACTCGGGCGGTGTCAGATATCAAGAGCCTGGTTAACTTGCTCTCACACAAACTACCCAGATTTTCAAATTCAAGTTGTATGACTACTTGTATTCAAGTGGATTCTCGAAACCGATCTGATTTCGATTGGTAAACGTAGTGAATGTCATCGACGTGGTTCATCGTAACGCAATGACTAAAGTCATTGTTGATGAATTCGATGAATTGACTCATCGCACAAGCCTACTGTTGGTGGTAAAGAATAGCCCCGATTGAACCATCTACATGTGGTGACACTAGTTCATTCACGGATGTAATGAGAATCGGAAATGTCTGCATGTCCAGACTCGTCCGTCGACCCCGCTACACCAGCGAAGACGCAGCCGGAAAGTTTCACTGGCCCCAACACTGCATCGGTTGGTAGCCTTGAAGCTCTCTCCAGCGGGGAGACTTGAAGCTGAATTGACGATCGCTTTTGTGCATTTTGCCATGTTGTGGCTATGAAAGCATTGGGTGATCCTATGCAAAAGCATTGAAATCTGGTGACTTTCATGGCTTTATTGTGGCTCAGTTGTGGATGTATTGAGTCCATTGAGGATTTTGTCGAATAAAACGTGCTTGTGGCTGCCTCCAAAATGAACGCAAGTGCGTAGTCTCGCATTTTATATTTTGAATTGGGGAAATAAAGCGAGTGCCGCGAGCGGCCATCTGTGTTTGAAAAATGGCATCGTGCTCTGAATTTGGCTGCCAAACAGAATAAATAAGATATCTAAACAGCTACTAATATTATTATTGAAACTAATATTATTGTCTTTCCCAAAGTTCTTCGGTGGGGAACGTATTTATGCACTGTATCAGTCGATTGCATTCGATTTTTTGTACAGGTACTTTTAGCTTTGGCCTTGTAGGGATGAGCTTCATGAGGGATTAAAAGCCTCATTTTCAGTTGAGTTGGTTAAAATTATTGATAATTGGTGCATTTAATGATTTTTTATGGCTGCAAAAGGCATGCTATTAAAAATGTGGCCCATTTGCCATAGAGTTCTTTTCGCAGTGAGAAGTCTATACGTTTTGGGCAGTTTTGCCCAAACTTGCCCAAATTTATCATCTGTAATCCACGGATCCGAACAGTTATTTTTAATGAAATATGATCCACTGTGATGCCTAACTAGTTGACATTCGTGTTCGTGGCCGATTTTGGCCAGACCATGCTCACAATAGTATTGGAGAAGACGAAATTGTTTGCATTTCTGATATCTATTATCACGCACATATGTAATTAATTGAGGACTATTGAAGGAAACGAACAAAAATTTGCACCCAGCAAATTCTATGACGACGATTGAAACTACTTGGAATGCAAAATGGACATGATCATAGGTATTAAGTTTTATTTTATATTTTGGTGGCATGAATGCCACCGCGCCAGAGTCAGATCATAAGCTGGCAACATTTACCCATCATAATTACGTGAATTCCCTAGTTTATCTTTACTTAGTAGTTTTTATATACCCGAAGAGTAATTGTGACCCATCAGTGACAGGTTAGGTGGAGCCCTGCTTAAATTACTCTTACTAAGTCCAATTAACAATTTCACTTTCCTCTTCGTCCATTGGTGAAGACATGTAAGACTCCCTAATCTATTTAGCGTAGTTACTAGTCCTTCGGCGTCAGTGCCTGTAGATGGTGTCACGTATAAATCGAAAGCACCCTTTCCGCCAAAAGATAGCAGTCTCGGGAGACTAACGCAGGTATCAGATCGCGCATCATTTAGCCGATAATGCCTCTTGATGCTAAGTAGTTTCAATTGTGGATTGACTTTCGTTTAATTGATTGCGATTTCAATATAGGCAAAGAATAGGGAATTTGTTCGTTTGATTTTTCTGATTCTCAAGAGTAAAATGCTATGGATATGGACATTGTGACACGTAGAATGGCAGATAGCTGATATTGGTATTACGGTGCACACAAGATCAGCAGGCAGACTGTGATGGTGTTTGAGATTCTTAGGTGCACGACACCGTCACATACTAACAATTGTATTTATTCCATCTCATGCGGTATGAAAATTTTGAACCCTGGAAATGGCCAATGAATAGGACGAATTTTATTACATGTGTTTATGTAAGTCAAAATAAAACCTAAAAGTTTTTCATTTATTTTTTGCAAAATATCTCACGGAAGGTGAAAAATAGCTGAAATTTCGCAAAAAAATCGGGCTAAAAACCAAAATACATTAAATTTCGCACATAAAAATTTATTCGCGAAATTTTGGTGAATTTCACAACTGTTAAAATAGCTAATTATAACTTGTAAAAAACTTCACGCATCAAAATAACAACTTTCTTACTCTTTAAAACAAATTCGTGCAAAAACCCATTCACGAGATTCCAGGGTCCCTATCAATAAGGCAAAACTGAATACATGAGAATTAAAATTCTCTTGTGGTGTAGTTTCAGAATCATTGTGTCAAATGTACTCTAAAGTCATAAAATTAAATAGTATACCTCATTATTAATAATAATAATCTTTATTGGTCCAAGGACTTTACATTGTAAAGTATAGGACAAGTCAAAATACAATACATACATACAAGATAATACACTTATCTGCTTCTGTGATCAGCAGCCTCCTCCAAAAACTCACTCACACTATAATAGCATCTTTCGAGCAGAAATAGTTTTAGACCACTTTGAATATTCCCCTTCAGGAAGCATTTTTTATTCTTGGAGGCAGATAATTAAAAACTTTTGTAGCCATATGAAAGGGGCTCTTGTTAAACATTAAACATGGCGAGTGATAATAACAATAATAATTTATTTTCCCCTGATGACTAGTACAATATATGGTACAAAATATCATAAATAATATAATTATATAGGGTTCGTCAATAGTATTTGCAATGCAAAAAAAGATATAAAGTAACACCAAGATATAGAATAGAATAGAATAGATTTATTTGCCCAATAGATACATTACAAAAGGTAAAATCCATTACAAATGTAAGTACATAAGGCACGTCATTAAAAAAAGAGAAAAAAGTAAGCAGATACATATCAATCACGGGAAGTCAAATAGTCACTAACTTTGTAAAAACAATTCTCCACAAGATAACAAAAAACCAGCCTTTTAAACGCCATCAATCTTTTTTCATTTTTTATAGCTTGCGGCAAATGATTATATAATTTTGCACACATTAAATAAGGTCCTTTCATCGTTGTACATAGGTTAGATGTAAGCATGTGAACATCATCGCAGCTTCTTGTTTTATAAGAATGGTAGCAGTTATTTGACTTAAACTCTGACAGATGTTTTCTTACATACAGAACAGCATGGTATATATACACAGATGGAAAAGTCAAGATCCCTAACTTACCGAAAGGAGGTTTACAATGAGCCCGATAAGACTCATTACACATGGTCCTCATCAACTTTTTTTGGATTAAGAACACATTGTTTGATAATGTGGAATTACCTCAAAATATAACACCATATGAAATCTGGGAATAAAATAGACCGTAATAAAGAGTTTTAAGTACATTTATACTTACAGTATGTTTTAGAACAGATACCAGATAAAAAATTGAATTTAACTTTTTACACAAGTTTGATACATGTTTATCCCATTTGAGATATTGATCAATATATATTCCGAGGAATTTTAAGTCTTCCACAGCATTAAAACCATTGTTTGCAAATAGTTGGCAGTTATTCTCACATTTATTACTTTTAACTGAAAAGAATACTGCTTGGGTTTTCTGACAGTTTAATATGAGATCATTGCTATTGCACCAACTTAACATTTTTTGATTAACCACTTTACCAGAAGTAATCAAATCATTTACTGTTTCGCTAAAAGTTACAACACTCACATCATCAGCAAAGATCACACAATTATTTTCTACACTTGACTTCAGGCTCAAAGGTAGGTCATTTATGAAAATCAGAAAGAGTATTGGACCGAGAACAGATCCTTGTGGTACTCCTTTTGTTACTTCTTTAGAGGAAGACAGATAGGTATCACCATCTCGTTTATAGGCCACCTTCTGATACATATATCAATACAAGATATCATTAAAATATTACTCTGAACTTATGTAATCATTCACACTATAAAAATATTTTTCATTAAGGTACATAAACAGTTTTTTTTTTAAATATTTAATGATTTTTCATTTTTTAAACTCATGGGTAGCTTGTTATATATTTTTATTCATACAGAGCGGGGACCTTTGGACATCATTGACATATTGGCGGAAACCACACAAAGATGATTACTTGTCCTGGTCCATATTCTTTTTTACAAAAATTACTGAATTATGTATATAAACACAGGGCACTGTTAGAATGCCAAGGCTCTTGAAAAGTGGTCTACAATGAGCTCTGTATGGCTTGTTTCACATAGACCTGAGCAATTTCTTTTGCATAATAAAAACATTGTTTAACTTACTAGAAGACCCACTACCCCAGATTATTATGCCATAAGATACAATAGAATAAAATAGACCATAATATAATGTTTTTAAGACATCCATACTAACTGTGTGCTTCAAAATTGAAAGAAGATAGTACACTCAATTTAATTTTTTGCTGAGATGTATGATGTGATGGTCCCACTTCAGGTGTTCGTCAAAATTTATTCCCAAAAATTTATAGTCATTGATTACTTTACAGTTGTTTATCATGGGATTTGAAATACTTGAATCAAACTGACCAGATTTTGCAGAGAATATCATGGCCTGTGTTTTTTTCATTAAGAATGAGGCTATTCCCACTGCACCACATGCTCATGTCATAAATAATGGATTTGTCCAAAGCAATCACATCTTGAAATGACTTCTGAGACAGCACGATGCTCACATCATCAGCAAACATGACACAATTACTGTGAGGGTTTACATGGACTGTACTCGGTAGATCATTTATATAAATGACAAATAAGATAGGACCCAACACTGATCCTTGAGGAACACCTTTATCAACTCTTAGTGGTGAAGAGAGGTAGAAATTGCTATTTTCCTGAATAGCTACCCTTTGATGACAGTTTTAGAGATATGTTCTCAACCACTGCTGGGCTGTGCCTCTAATACCCATTTTTTCACATTTGTATAAGAGTTTATCATGCTCAACCACATCAAATGCTCTAGATAGGTAAAAAAAACCACCCATTACTTTTTGCTTTGAGTTAATTCTTTCAATAATGGTGTCAACTGTATTAAAGATTGCTTGCTCTGTTGACTTTCCTTTTCTAAAACCGAATTGCTTGGTAAAAAGCTCAGACATACAGCATGGTTTAAGAAATATAGTCTTAGGTGACACAGCAGAGGAGATATTGATTTCACGAGGAGGATCAGGAACATCAACCATTGGTAGCTTCAAGAAGGAGCAGTTGAATTCATTTGCCAGTTTTATTGGATCTATTGGTTTACTTTTGTTTACCCTAAACTGGGCTGGTAACTCCACTACATTAGAGCTGGAATTTCATTTAATTATATCCCAAGCCATTTTAGTATAATTAGGAGCATTTAAAATACGTTTTTCATTAAATTCTTTCTTTGGTCTCTTAATGGTTAGAGGGTACTGCTTTTTTAAGCTAGAATATTCATGGTGCATTTTATCATCTTTAGAGGACATGTTATTCTATGACATTGTTCTTAACACCATGGACATGTGCCTAATTTCAGGAGTAACCCAGTTTTTGTTAGTTGACTTGGAGTGCTTATTTGGTTCAAGTGGAAAGGCAGAATCAAAATGAAACAAAAACATATTGTAGAACTGGTCAAAGTTTCTGTTTAGGGAGTTTTCCTCTTTCAAAGACAACCAGTTTTCTTGGCTTAATAGAAATTGGAAGTAGCTAACATTTGACTCACTAAAGATTCTCTTCATTATGGTGGGGGAGCTGGCAACTTGCAAAACTCAGACACATTAAAAACAGACACTACTGCACAATGGTCAGACAGGCCTGGGTCAAAAACAACAGTATTAACTTTGCACTCTGGATAATCTGTATAGATATTGTCCGGCAGGGTTTTTGAACTAGCTGTAACTCTGGTGGGATTTATTTTCCAAGGGTTTTATGTTGTAGGAGGCTAACTGAGACGGCAATTCTCTTTGATTATTACAGTCAATTAATAAGTTACAATTGAAGTCTCCCGTGAGAATTATTACTGGCCTCCTAGAATAATTAGTAACAATATATAACAAGTTGTCCAATTTTTCTATAAAGACACTGAAAGATCCTAGGGGAGATCAATACATTGCAAAGATATAAAAAATTTGATCATTGATGGTTAGTTTTACCGCTGAGCATTCAAATACTTGTTCTGAGTTCAAAGGCTGCAGATTAATCTTCGGTTTATCATGCACAATTGTTTTTTTTACATATATATAACCACTCCACCATGACGTTTCTCTTTACGACAATAACTGTCCCCTATCACTTGCACTGGAATTGTGACATCCAGTTCACTCATCCAATGTTCACCGAGGCATAGTACGTTCGGTTTTTATATTAACGTCAATGCTTCAATGTCATCACTGAATAGAGGTTTGTTATCATAGCAATTTCGTATTACATTAGTTAGATCACTATTAGATTAGTTTATTTCATTAATACGTGCGACATGGCCTAGTCACGCTTTTTCCTGCACTGATTTGGGTTTCAGGAATTTATTCACTATAACACCATTAGGCCATAATAGAAGGTTCGACAATTTATTATAATCGTTGTTGTCAATGCTGATTTTACCATAGGCACCGTAGGCTCTTTGGCCGGCAATCTTCTCACATGACTCACATTTTACACTGAAATTGTCTTTCACGTGTTTTATCATGTCGTCAGTGGTAGTTTCGTTGGCCAAACGTCCAATATACATTAATATAGTTCTCTTAGCAGCACGGAGACCACCTAAGTTATCATTTTTAGACACAACCCGACCAATGGTAGAAAAGTTTCGTTTTTCCTCTTGTGCTGCGTCGTCCATGAATCTTGATCAGTGGTGTTGACGTTGTGGCCACGTAGATTAGGATCCTTGTCGCCTTGCAGCTTCAATGAGTAAGATACTGGCTGGACCTCAGCCACTTCATTGTTGTTGAAATTTGGAGCCTCGTCGCCTTGCAGCTTCAATGAGCGAGAGTCTGTATCTCGCTTGTCCTCACCTAGTGTATTGGGGGTTGATGCTCCGGGACTGTCAGGAACTACATTTTCTCGAACTGGGCTGGTAACTGAATTTGTCAACTTAGGGTCACATTCAGAAAATCTCACTTTTTTAGTTGGGTTTCCAGGAAAATGTACTTTAGTTTTCAAATCCTGTAATTCTGACTTTAGGGATTCTATGTCAGCCGCCATTTTAGCTACGTTGAGACCGTCTGCTACGCAACAAGTTAAACATCGCCAGAAAAAACCCAACACATCTTCAATGGCTTTTTAGTTGATTTCTTTCAGTCCGGTACATTTATGGTTGAAGAAATGCTTGCAGTTATCACAGGGGAAGACTTTTTCCCAGTTTGAAAGGCTTTTTTCACATGCATGACACTCAATGCTTACTCCCGGTGCCGCCATCTTGTATATCCATGTAGGTGACTCATGTCCATGAGCTTGAGCATTGGTCGTATATTGATTGAAATTATCCTTGACATACATGCATAAGTAATAGATATACTGAGATGGTAAAGTTAGGAATTGAAATAGCTTAAAATATGGTTTGTAGGATTGCCAAGAGGGTATTTTTGCTATATACCTTATTCCTCTTTTTTGCATTGCAAAAATCTTCTAAACCAGGAAACCAGGTGCTGATCCCCAGAAAATAATTCTGTAACACAAATGGGACTGAAAGTTACCATAATACACCATTTTTATGACATTTAAATCAACAATTTCAACAAGGTTCTGCAGAATATAGCCACTTTTTGCTAGGGTAGAGCATAGTGCATTTGTATGGGTCTCCCAATTTAAGGACTCATCAGTAGCCAAACCCAGAAACTTGCTACTATTTACCCTTTCTATGGGCTGGCCATTCAAGCAGATGTCCAACTGAGGCACTTCCTTCTTTTTTTTTAATTGAATAAAATTGGTTTTCTTAACATTCACTGATAGTTTATTTAAGTTAAACCAGTTTTCTAGGAGCAATAATGAGCTCTCCAGCTTGGATTGCAGCAGCTTAGGGTCCCTATGGCTCATCGCTCGAGACGTATCATTTGCATATAATACAATGTTACTGTTTTCAATATATCTAGGCAAATCGTTGATATAAAGTAGGAATAAGAGGGGCCCCAGGATGCTACCTTGCGGTATCCCAACGTTTACTGTTTCAGTGGGTGATAAGTGGTTAACAACGATGTTGTTGGCTTCTATGCCCTCAACCTCCATTTGCTGCCTACCCTTTAGATAAGACTGGAGCCATTTATGAGTAATACCCCTGATCCCATATCTGTCTAATTTACTAAGAAGAATTTCGTGGTCCACTGTGTCAAATGCCCGTGAGAAATCATTTAATACACCGACCGAGTATTCATTCCTGTCCCATACAGTCATAATTTTTCTCAAAAAACTTGCGATGGCATCATTGGTGCTTCTTCCCTTTTGGAATCCAAACTGTTCCATGTTTAATACTTTATTGTTAATGACATAGTTCATAATCCTGTCTTTCGTCAATTTGTCAAAAATTTTAGAAAGATTAGTCAACAAGGACACAGGACGGTAATTATCTATGTTGTCCATATCTCCTTCTTTGTGGATCAGTTTAATTTTTGCAATTTTTAAGTAGTTGGGAAACTCACCATTTCTGAATGACTCATTAATTATGAAAGTTAAGGGCTTAATTATTGCCTTTGAACATTTTTTTAGGATTGAAGTAGGAATATCATCAATTCGTACTGATGGTTTACCTTTGAGGTTATTTATGCACTTCAAGACCTTATTTTCTGTAATGGGAAAGAGGACCATGGAAGACCTCATACTCTGACAGTGCTCTGCATTAAATCTGTTGCTACTTACTATTAATTTTTGTAAGTGCAGAGGCACATTGATTCTTATGCTTCATCTGATCTACTCTGGCAATATTTCTCCATTCAAATATAGTCCCTTGACAAATATTGATGGAGATCCAACATATTCCAAAGAATCTTTTGCTTTCATATCATTAAATAACTATTGAATTCTGTTTCCTATCTTCTATCTTCTATCTTCCCTCCAGTATACAGTTAGCCTGAAGGTACTAAAAAGTTCTACTATGATCTATTCCATTCTCAAATCTTGTATGGTATCATAATCTGGGGGTCTTCGACCGGTCAAAACGATTATTTATTATTAAGAAAAAACTAGTACGATCTATTTGTAATGAACACTTCTGAGCTAATTGTCGACCCCTGTTTAACAGACTTAAGGTATTAACAGCCCCTGTGTCTATATTTATTGCTCTGAGCTTCATGTAAAAAAATATGACCTAGTTCCCTCAAAACAATTCTATTTACACCTATAATACCAGAAGAAAGAACGATCTCCATGTTATGCCATCGAACATGGTCTTGTAAGCAAAGGGTCCAAATGCTATGTGCATTAAGTTATATAACAATTTACCATACTGTGTGAAAAATGTTAACTCTCTCCACCTATTTTCAAAAAAGGCCTTTATATTCATATTCATATTCTTGATTAGACAATAAGCATTCAAAAAATGCAATAGCCCTCGTCAAATAAAATAACAAAAAGAAACAATTAGAATACAATGTCTACATTTTTACACTCTAAATACTTTTCAATAGAATAAAATGCATTCGATACAAGCCAAGTAGAAATTAAGCTCTTAAACCTTGACATGGAAACTCGTCTGGCCCCATCCCAAGGAGGAATGAAAAGTCACATCGACGTCATCATGATGTCACCTCAGGGTCACAGTGCAAAAGTCATCTTGACATCAAAATGGTCCCACAAAATGATGTCCTTCGTGACTCACTTTGACATCAGTTTGACTTGAAATGACCTCTGTCAAGTAGACATCAAAATGACGTCCTTTGTGACTCACTTTGACTTGAAATGACCACTGTCAAGTGGACATCAAAATGACGTCCTTTGTGACTCACTTTGACTTGAAATTACCTGTCATGTTGACATAAAAATGATTCCTTTTGACTCTTGTGATAGTTTGACTTTTGTTTTCGTACTGGTGTAATGCCAGGGAAAGGTGGAAGGGGATGGGAAAGCAGCAGCTGGAAACAGTATCAGCAGTTAATAATTAGATTTGGAATTTATTTTTGTGCTGTAAGATAAATCATTTTTATTTTTTATGTATTTTTTCTATTAAGTATATTGAATTTTGCTAGATTAATACTATTTGTCAAGCATAGTTTGCCCTTTTCAATCCTCAAGAGAATAGAAATTAATGAATTTAAAAGGGCAAAATGTGCTCATAAAAAACTTGCAAGACCAGCATTTCGTTGGGCACGACAGTTCATATTTGAGCTACGAGTAATTATTGCACCAAATTTAAAATGCCATGTATCGCTTTCCGATTTGCATCATTCGACTCAAAATAGGCATTAAGTTATAGAGGTAAAGGGATATGTGTGATCAGATTGTCAATAGGGGCAAAAAGCAAGGTATTTTGGAAGTTAATTGTAGACGTCATAGTGATGTCAATGTAACATCACAGTGACGCCATAAACCTAACTTCGTATTTTTTCAAGTGAAACTGTCAGAGTGGTGAGAAATCATCTATTTCTTAACTAATATTGACCATTTATGACTTTCTGACAGTAAATTTTCGAAGGCCAAATTTTTGTCAATCTTAGTCAATTTGAGTCAACAACAAACTCATGACTGAAGACTGACCTTTTGCCTATCATATTGATATCAAAATGAAGTCATCGAGACTTCCCTTCCTCCTTGGGATGTGGTTTAACAGTAAATGTTTTTATTCTGTGAAAGATTATTTGACTCATGATTGTTAAACTGATTTGTAAATAATTTTCAAATCTTACTTCTTGACATGCCTTATATAATATCAGACTGTTTTGTAACTTAGTGTACATAAATTTTTTGTATATTGTCAACTGGGCAAATAAAAAATAATATAATATAATATGTGGACTCTAGTAAAACATTTGGAGCTTTATGACTTACATTGTATGTACATTCATTGAATCATTACTTTCTCATTCTAAGAGTAAAAGGTAAACGATGAGAATGTAAGGAATGTAAATATTACAAGGACATAGGCCTTAATTCACTACCTTGTTATACCTCCCTAATATTATTTAAAAGAATAAAATGCTAAAAAATGTGACTTAGAGTCATCATTTCATATTCTCTCTTTGTTAATTTTTATAGCATTGGACTTGAAAGTGAGTCAGCAGAATCCGAGCCTTACATAAAGACTGACTTGATTCTTCAAATTCCAAACATTGTGATTCAACCAACTCTTGATGACATTCAGTTGGGAATAAATCGTATGATTACAAATTCCATTGAGAGTCATAAACATGTTGTGCAGTGGGGACAGAAGAGGAAGGAAATCTCTAAGAGTGATTCTGATAAATCAATTACACCGATAAGTAAAACATCAGTGATATCTACTCGGTCATCAAAAGCTGAGTCTGAGGGTGGTAAGTCTTTTATTAATGTCAATGAGTATGCCCCAAGTTTTAGATTCTTGATTTTCACCTGTTACTGTGTACATTCATAGGTTTGAGTGATACTTCAGATGCTGATGGGCCTACATCATATTATCGAAGCGTTGCAGATCATAAAGAGACAGTTAGAGGTGTGATGATGCTTCAGGGCTTAATCACGCCTTTAAGGTCTGAAGTTGATGTATTATATGTGGTAAGATTCATGTTTTCCCTTTGCTCTCAATTCTTCTCACAGTAGCATACATAGTATTTTTTAAATTTATATTATTAAAGATGAATTTTTTTATGTAGGTATGAGAAATCCATAAAATTCATTCCTGCTCTTGTGCTACTAGTATGTGCTCCTACTAACCTGCATGTATACACACAAAATATAGGCCTTTGCTAATCTTGGCTGTTCAGGGTGAGGACTTCATAATAATGATAACTTGAAAAAAAAATAAAACTGGGCAACAAAATAAATATTAACATAAAACAGTCTTGATAAATACCACATCAATAACATATCAATCTGAAGGTGATACAGTAGATACTCAATAATACGAAGCACAAAAATATGAAGTTTCGATTTTACAAAGCAAAACTGTCGGTCCTGACGAAAAGCCTATGCTAAATACATGGCACTATTCGAAAATACGAAATTTTCAAAATTACAAACCTCGGACCCGCTCCCCACAGAGAAATTGAGTTCTTTTTTATGAACCTTGGGGGGAACTTGCATCAGAAAAAGCTCTCTATTTGCTGATGTAGACACCTAAAAAATTTTCATTACCAAATGTAATTATCAATTGCATAAAATGCATGAATTTTAGTGCATTCATCTCTCACAAGTGCCTTGGTCACAGTTGTTTATCAAATTTAAGCTGTAGATAGTTAGATTCCGAGTGATGGGGAAAATGGTAGCATGAGGCAATTTTTCCCTTATTTTATTTTTATTTTAACTGTTAGCTGCATTTTCATTATGTAAACAATTCTCTTTTGGTTATAACTCGTGTATAGTGCCACGTGCCAACTCACTGCCATGCGCTATTAGTGCCAATTTAAATTTATTGAGTGCTTGAAAGGAAAAATGATGCAATTAAATGTTGGGAAATAGGACTGGAATACCTGTCGCAGTCACTATCCATAAAATCCATGGCTTCACTATGAATAAATCCGCATTTACTCCCGCCATTGTCCATAGTTCATGAGACAATGGAAAAAAAGTTTCCAAGAAGTTGCGAGGGTATGGCCGTCCCTGTGATTGATATAAATTTGCATTTAAAATGGATTATTTCTAATTTTGAAACAGATGACCCAATCGGGGAAGTGGCTCAACAATATAATGTTATAATGTTTAAGACGTGTGATAAACCGCTAAGACACTTCAATCTGAAGAAGCCATCGTCCACGAAGTATCGCCTTTTGAAATTATGTTCATTGCATGAGTAAACCAGAAAAACTGAAATCTTCTAAACAGAAACACCACAGAAGCCTTCTCTTTAACTTAATTCCCAAGTTGTTGTTGGGGTAACTCCATGAAATTTTACTGGAACAAACTTTCATCCATGAATTACTACAGTGAATTCATTGAGTAACCAGGCCTTGATACATTTCATTTGATCTATCATCACTGGTACCCCTTATTTCCACAAGATAAATGACTAACTGAATCAGATTTCAATGTGATAGCATGATTTACTTTGATTTATAGGCCTTTCAGTACGCGATATGACACAACATGGGCATGAATTGGATCCTGATGCACTATATTTCAAAATCACCCCTCATTTAGAAGGACCTAAGTACAGAAATACTACTCTGAGAGAAACTTATTATCGTTATCAGGAATTTACCACAGAGAGGAATTAGGTTTCAACGTCAGCTGCGGCAGATTTTTCCTGTGACACCTACCTCTTCCTATAGTCTTTTGAATAGAGCGCTTCTTGCTTAGCTCTCTGAGATGGAGTACCTTGGCCACCTTTCACCATGAACTGGTAGCACTGAATCGCGGGGAATTGGCATGGACCACAAACATGGCTCGGAATGCAGAGACCCTCAGTCAGTACTTCGCTAGTTTCCAAACAGCTTATGGGTCCCCTCGTTTGAGATTTCACAGTGAGTTGATCTAAAGTTTTGGAATATGGAGCCAGTGGCGGTGCTAGGCGTCAGCGGCATCGGCGACCGCCAAAGGCCTCACGCCTGAGGGGGCCTCGCAAAAAAGTTTAACAAAGTTATTAAAATTTCTTTGAAGGCTTCCGCGGCACATATACTTCTTAATATTGCTGTTTTCAGGTATTCTCGTCGCGTGTTTAGTTTTTCTGACAACAGTTTCTCCCCTCTTCCTGGACAATAATTACAAAATGTCCAATGGACCTGAAGACACCCCCAGGAAGAGGGGAGAAACTGAAGTCAGAAAAACTAAACACGCAACGAGAATACCTGAAAACAGCGATATAAACAATGTTATTAGAAGGTTAGTTATTTGTACATATTTCCCTACGCATGAGTAGTATTTATCCAGAATTGCAGATTGGTCTAACAACACTATGAAAGTTAGGCGATACGCCGTGCAAGACTCGGGGAATCCCCAAGTAGTTCATTCTTTGTTTCTTAAGCAATACAGTATCCGAGACTCGAGGAATCCCCGAGTTCTTTCTGTTTCATTCATTGTTCATAAAATTCACACTCTCCTGCTTTCTTCCATCAACAACAACGTAATATCAATTATCTTACTGTTTTAATTACTGAGTGAAAAAATAGTTATTTGTTTATTTTAAAGAATGTATTAGTTAAGAAAATATTATACATTTATGGTTATAGTGTTCAACACTAATTTTTGTGACTTATTTCATATCTTTAAGATAAGTAAGTATCCAAATACTTTTCTTAGCATATATTTGCGTGTAAAACATCAAAAAAAAACTTGCCACCTTCAATCAGTGCTAATATTTCACATACTATAAACCTGTGCTATAAACGCAATAGTGGTGGTAAACCGCGGTAAGTGGCGGTTTTCTTTCTGACTGGGAAATGAAAGAGGCCTCGCAAAGCTGATGTCGCCGACGTCTACATTTGGTCTGGCACCTTCACTGTATGGAACCTTCACAATCGTAAAGGAAAAACAAGAGGAATATCTCTGGATGAGAAGATAAAAATTATTCAAGCAGTGGAATCGAAAAAGTTAAGTAAAAGTGCTATTGCTGAAAAGTTTGGAATGTCACTTTCCACTCTGTCAGCAATTGTCGCTAACCATGAAAAAATCCAGGAAAAAGTTGAGTCAGGAGTTTCGCTAAAAAGGAAAAATATGCGTGGTGCTAAATTTACTGAATTTGAGGATGAACTCTACACAATTTTCTGTAAGTGTAGTGAGCAAAACCTGCCCATCAAAGGCCTTATTTTTCAAGAAAAGGCAGAGAACATAGCCTTGAAAAAGAAAATTGAGGACTTTAAATGTTCCGGCGACTGGTTGAGTAAATACAAGTCTAGGTTCAATATTGTTTCCCATAGGGTGTGTGAAGAAGAAAACTCAGTGGATACCCAGATATTGGATCAATGGCATGTAGATGAAGACACAATGTCGAATGAATGTAGACCCGAAGATAGGTACAGATTTGATGAAATTGGGCTTTTCTTTCACGCGCTACCAGATGCAACCTTGGGCTTAGAGGAGCAAAGGTATGGAGAAAGAGCAAATTATGAGTGCAAGCCACCACTAGGGTGTGTGGCACGGGGTCCCATTGAGTTGATTTTACAAAGTTATGCTTCAAACAGTAAATCTTATTTTGTTTTTGTGTTTTATGCTCCACAGTGCAGTCGAGGATAGAAGGTGTAAGTCACAGAGGGGAAAGAAAATAACTAAATAAAGGAATGGAGAATGCTGGATCTGGAATATCTCTGCGATGTCCATTTGGGATGAAGTTTCTCTTTCACACTGCTGTGAATAAAAAGTTTGAAAATTATGGAGTGATTCGTTAATCACTTTTTAAATACGAGGCATTTCATTTGCTTCTATATTTTAACTTACCGAAGTTGGTATATTTGGATGCCATTGAATAAAATGGTCTTCAGCATAACACCTATGATGTGAAGAGATTATGCATAGAAGGATAAAAAATAATGGCTTAATTTATTGACTTGATTAATTTAGCAGAATCGAGCTATAAGTACGAATAATCAAAGGAAAAGGGGACTTGGTCATGAGTTAATGTTTCTTACTCGAACTTCAATGAGCATTGAAACCGTTTGGCTTGGAACGAAATCATATTTCTTCCCAAGTTTGTATATCCTGCAGGCGATATGGAAGAAACCACATGTAATGACCTGAGAAGGATTTTTTAAAGGAACTGAGTCCTTTGCTCTTTTTACCTATTATTGAGCGATAAAGAAAGGGCGATTGGAAGCATGGTCAGGCCAGCCACTGTCTTAATTGTGTAGATGTTAGAAAAATCGATAAGAATTGGATTGGTGAAGCGCCATCATTGCAAGCGAAGGCATTTCCTGGGTAGCGGTTGAAGCATTCCTTCGTTCTCCATGAACCATGATCTGAGGTTCTATTTTCTTCAGTATCATTCTCCACGACCTCCGCATTAATATTCCATCTGTCCAAAATACTCGCCATTTTGAACCGGAAACTTAGTATACTCCGAGCTGATAAAGATATGGAGAATGTCCGTATCACGCCCAATTTGTCATCAAGCGATTAGTAATTTGAATGACACAATATTCCTTCTCAAGTTTGTATATCCAGCAGGCCATGTGGAAGAAACCACAAGCAATGACCTGTGAAGAATTTTTTTACCCTCTTAACTGTGTAGATGTTAGAAACAAATGCCTCTTCTAAATGCCCTAACCAGTTGCTCCTCCTGATTAGCCGCAGAGTAAGAAAGCTAGAGTTTCATACAAAATGCATTGCATTTTATTTGCTTTTTATACGCCTTCTAAACTGGGAGAAAATGATTGCCAACTAAAAATTATTTGCACAGGGAACTAAGAGGTGATAGTTATTTTACAATTGTTTGCGACATTTAGCTTATGGTGTAAAGGCATTATTTTGAACAATATCACAAATAACGACTATGAATCATTTTAAAACGTTTCCAAAGACCAAAGAAGTCAGAGAGGAAGGGGAAATATTTTTCACGATTTATTTAAAAGGTTCGAAAATACGAAACTCGAAGATATGAAGTGCCAATTTTTCGGTCCGGCCAACTTCATATTATCTAGTTGCTGTTGTATTATTTTGATAAAACTGCTTAAAAGACACAGCTTGAGAAGAAGCACTTCTGTACCTAATACACCCAGGACGAAAAAATACGGATAAAAGATAAAACAATAATAACAAGGGGTAATTTTCCTGCTGGTGGTTGGCATAGATGCCCAGATTCTACAGTGACAGGTGGTTGTGCTCAGGATGTACCTCACACTACAGAGAGGGCATCCTAACTATAAGTCCCCTGAGATTGGGCTCGCTGGCATCATAGCATGCAAGAAGGTCACCCCATAGGGCTTTTATCAACTCCATACGATCTCCCTTCTCAGGTGGTCTGTCATTATTACCACTCCCAACTTCACTGGGGCCCCCGTTGGATAGGAACTGGTTGTGGGTGGTATTCCTGGTTTTCTTGTTTGGAACCAGTTCTTCTGCAAGTGGGGTGGTTAGCCCCACATGCTGATGTCCACTATTGGCCTGCAAAAGCTGCTGCCAGGTATGCCACAGAGGGACTGTAGGTCTGCCTTTGGTATCCAGAGTGAGGCGCATGTTCAGAGGAATGCACCACCGGCCAGAATACCCTCCCCAACTTAGGCAGCCTCTCCACTGGCTGACTTGACAGCTAGTGCCATATGGACAACCCCAACCAGTAGGGATGAAGTTGATCAAACGGAATCTGAACTCCGATTGTAGTTGTTGAGCAAAGTCACCTATGATGAAGGACTGACTTGGCTGCAGGATATCTACCATAATATCGCTGTTTGGGGTAACCACCTGACCTGGTTGAATAGTTTCATCAACAAAATCCTCAGTAAGATGTTAGACCTCTGGATGGTCAATTACATGGTCTATGCTGCAGCCAAAGTAATGGCTCACTCTCAAAAGACCACCTCTAATGAGGGTAAAGTGGCCAAAAGACTGGAACAGTTGGAGACCAAGATCACGCTGGCATGATGGCAGACCTTGAGAATTCAGTGGGTGATACATCACATATGGGCAGTCTTTTGTACCTAAAGTTCAGCGCATAGGACACAGCCCTAATTTCCTCCATCTCAAACTGAATAAAAATGTGCTGCTTACAGGTACAGTTCATTCGCGTTAACCTGGCCAATGACATCTCGCAATGAGGGTAAATGTGTGGAGAAGAGGGAGAAAATTGGAGGGGTATCTGCCAGCTATACGTCATGTGCAGTAAGCTATTTTGGTTTGGACTAATCCAAGGTCTTATATTTTGGCCCAACAAGGGGTAGGGTTTTCAAGCCGCACTTGGTTTACCTCTTCTCTTGTAGTGTTCTTGCCTTGGCTCAATCAAAATTACACCAACATTGTTGCATTTACTGAACAACATGCGGGCATAAATGAGTCAGCCCACTCGACTTCAGATTTGATGGGGAACCTTCCTCCCTTACGTTCCCCCTCCCTTTCCACCGAAGGAAAAACTGTTCACGCATGGCTCCCCTCTCTGTAAGCGGTGCTTCCCCTATTTTCTGAGTACTTGAACTAGGTCCACCTGCACAGTAGACTACTGAGTGTTGGCCAAGTTATTGCGAATTAACTGTACCAGTGCTGCTGGTCAAATGAGAATGGGCCCTCAGCACAGCCCAAAAATCAATTCCTCAAGAGGAGAAAGGCTGTGAGGGAGAATCCTGCCTTTCTCCTTCACCCGTCCCATCTCTTTCGACCATCTCCACCTGTCATTGAATCCCTTCCACCCATTCAAGTGGTTGAACATTTCTGGATTGACAACTATGAAATGTCTTAACCAGTCAAGGGAGACACTCCAGCGTAGACCTCTCTAAAGAGATTCCTACCAGAGGAAATAAAGTATTAGACCTTTTTGCTGTCAGTCACTGTGTAGTGATCAAACATATACAAATGTTGATATCCTCAAAGGCAATAGTGATCATTAAGTTATTTTTACTATCTTGAAAACAACATTGGAGCTCACTGTAAAACCTAAAAGTCAACTTTTTGAAAAATATGATCGCATAAAATTTAGTTGAGTAAGTAAGTTTTAGTTTTAAAATTATTTGTATTTGTAAGGGCGTTAATGAGCATTTCCACTGAATTAATCCCTTATTTTGTACATTTCAGAGTTATAATACTTATTCATATTTATGGGTTGAAGATAGAGAGCAGCAGGTGATAAACTTTGTTGAAGAGAGACCCATTGTTGACCTTATACTTGAAGAATTTAGGAAATATGAGGACCTAGTTGAAGAAATACACAATATTCCTGATTTTCACTCTGTTGGTCCCCTTATGATACTTACAGGTGCAAACTTCTGCAATTGATTTCTGAATGCTGATATACTGACAAACTGATATTTGATTAGAAATCTATTTCCAGAGTGCATGCTATGAATGTAAAATTCAGTACAGTCTCTTTATTCTTTGACCCTCAAAATCTTATGTTCAGCATATTTTTGCATGTGTTGATCATCACATATAAATTCCATATGGAAAGCTTTTTAGTGAGGATTGAAAATCATGATTCTGTCTATATCCACAACAGTGATTTCATAATGTGAGTCATAATTCAGGGAGTTAAATAATTTGCAGGGAAATTTAAGACTGCATTGCACACTGAAGTCTTAACATGGAAGTATTTGCTGGGTAAACATCTTAGCTCTTATTACCGTGAAGTCTTGGAGGAGCTTCATGATTTTATCAGTGAGCACACAGCCACACTTCAAAAGCCAATAAATGATTTGGAAGATGTCCGTGTTGCAATGGGCTGTTTGGATGAAATAAGGGATAATTACATCAGAATTGACATGGCCATTGGACCATTAGAGGAAGTGTATGCCATTTTCAATATGTTCAGCATTGATATTCCCAAAGAAGACTCAGAACGGGTGGATTCCATTAGATACTCATTTCAGAAGATGGTTGAAAGTGTGAGCTTTTATTTCAAGTTGTGTTGTTGTTAAATGGCTCATTTACACTACTTGAGAGTTATTTACTTACATATATCACTTTTCTCTTAGGCTTCAAAAAGTCAGGTGGAATTATGTGAGATACAAGAACCATTTAAACTCGAGCTTCTGAAATGTGTTGAACAGTTCCGTCAGGATGTAGAAGAATTTGATAAAGATTTTATTGAACATGGGCCCATGGTTGAGGGAATCCCAGCCCGAGAAGCTAGTGATAGGTTTGTGTGTTTGCCTGGTACCACTTTACCAGTAACTAGTGATATGTTGTACAGTTATAATTAATGATGTATGTATTTGCGTTAATTTTTGATGGTGCCTTCAACTGATCATGATTTTTTTCTTTCTGTAGAGTTCTTATGTTTCAGTCACGTTTTGATGACCTTTGGCAGAAGTATGAAACATACAGTGGGGGAGAAAAGCTATTCGGGCTTGAGGTTAATGAATATCCCATTTTGGTCCAGCGTAGGAAAGAGTTCAACCTTCTTCAGAAACTTTATGGTCTCTATAATGCAGTAATGCGAGCCATTGATGGGTATTATGATATCATATGGGCTGAAGTTGACATTGAGGCCATAAATGCTGAGCTAACTGACTTTCAGTTGCGGTGAGTTATGATATTTAATTAATAAATATTTATTTGACCAGGACCATGTCCTTTTTTCCCTTCTTTTACATGTTAAAAGTAAGAATTTTAAATCTTTTTTTTATTCACTGAAGGCAAATACAATATTGCATAGTTTCATCAAAAATATAAATAAATTTGTCGTATAGTCATCAATTAGTCATATACACAATAGCACATACAATATACAACACATGAATAGCATTTAAATTCAGTATATTTTAACAATTCTCATGCTATAAAGCAGTAGTTGAAATGCTACACAATCTTTGCTTTACTCTAGAGGTTTTCCTTTACAAAGAGGATAAAATTCATCAGTTGAGTACGCAGGTTTTTGAAGTAAAAATTTTTTAAGTTTATTTTTAAATTTGTCTGAAGAACTAATAACTCTAATGAGTGCAGTGGTGAAGGAGAGCGATATCAGGCTATGTAACCTCCGCCTTCCTGGTGGTGGATGGGGAATAATGCTACCAGACTTTGCTCTTATTTTTCTCCCAAATTCAATATCTTCAGCAGCTAAGGGTGGAACAGGTATTTTATTGATACCATCATGATGTCAGTGGTGAAAGTATAATACCTGCAGAGCTGTGTTGTGCCTGTAAGTACACTGTACTGGTGTGGTTGTGAATGTATGTACACTGACTTTGTGTAGTATCTGTAGCAAGATAGAAGGTGTGATAAAGTCTCCAGCTGGGCTTGGGATGCTCTGCATGCCATATCCACAACCTCCAACTTGAATATTGTTACTTCACCATCCCACACCACAATGATGAAACCCTTGGTCCTGGACTTATGGAGGAGTGTAGGACGATAGACATTGGCTCAGTCAATAGCCCTTGCTTTCTATATTTCAGTTGAAACATCCATCCATGAGCTTATCTGTATGTTCCTTGGGTAAGGTCTTCAACTGTACTTCATGGTTGAGGACTTTTACTTTCTATGACAAGATGGTTATGTTGTAGTCACTTCTGTCAGATGAATGTCTAAGCCCTAACCGATTTTATCCTCTACCCTCTTTGCCTCAAGGAAAAGATATGCCTCTGCTCATGTTATCTCATGCTCTCTCATGTGACTGGCCCAGGAGTATGTCAGAGGCCTTGGAGGGTTATTTTTCTGTGGGGAAACTTGCAAATGACATAAGAAAGTGACAAGAAAGAAAAAGATATGAATGGAAAAGGTCAGCTTTTTAAGCAGTGGCTTCCACCTTGTCCATCATTTAAAAGCTATTGAAGTGTGCAGGAGGGGTGAGATCATTGAATCAATAGTAATTTAATTTATTTGACAAAGGGCAAGTATGTTTATGCAGTGTATATGGCATGTCAAAAAAGGCTAAATTAGATGGTACAACAATTAATGCAATTGGGTCAGAGGATCAAATTACAATTGAGAAATGTGGTCAAGATCAGTTCTAATTAAATCAATATTTGTCAGTTTAGTAGTATAGTCTTTCTTGCATACTTTATACTTTCTTGGATCAACCTCTTATATAGACAACTTAACGTCTAAAATGAATAACTCTCTTTCAGCTAAGATATTTGCATTTTAGCACAAGTATTAAAATCTTAAATGCCTTTACTTCTCAACCTTTCACTCTTATCTAGTATATGGCATTATTTACTGGGTAGGCCCAAACTTATCCAGAAAGTTTTTCAAATTCAGAAGCAGGCCATAAGAGCTATCCTTAACCTATCTTTTAGAGAGTCCTGCAGGCCTCATTTTCACGAGCTGAAAATTATGCCCATAGCTGCTCTTTATGTAAACAATTTAGTAATTTTTGTTGAGGAAAATATGCATATTTGTGAGCAAAACTATGATGTCCATCAACATAATACATGCTCAAAGTGTGACGTATATGTTGAGGCTAGATAATCAAAATGATGCAGTGAGGGACAACTAGGGTGCCAAGTTTTTTAACTAGCTCCCTCCCTACAGAAAAGCATCCCCTTCCAATGAGCTCAAGGGTAAGCTTAAAGGATTTCTTTTAATTAAACGTTGATTCACAGTGGATGAATTTTAAACTCTATGCCATAAAAAGTCCCCACATTACCTTAAACTTATATAATGCCTATTCTCTCTTAATGAAGTGCCTAACTTATTAGTAGTCCATTTTTATATAATGATATCATCATGAATTTGATGTCTTTATTTATCTGTTTACCTATGTTTTCTGTCTAAATGTTACTTGCAAGTAACCTCTGAATTTATGTGTATCTTCTTCTTTTTTATCTTGATAACCTGTTTTTTTATGTAAATATGGATGAAACTTTTTTATGAATCTATTGATTATGTTGATGTAGCTATGCAAAAATTTGCTTGCAGTGAGTGAAGAATCATTATTATTGTTATAAAATACTTTACTCTGGATTTAGACATACTTTCAAATTTAGCACTCTTTAGTTGATGAGGCAATTTGCAATATACTGTTGAACCCATATCTCTAGGGCGAAATTTTTTTGTGTTTGTTCTTACGTCAGTTACTTGATGATGATTAAAATATCAGGTGTTGTGTTGGTGAATATCAGAGTTGAAATCAAATTCTTTTAATTTTTTTCTGATAAGCATGCACCATGAAGAATTCATCATTTTGGGTTACAATTACACACATTTCAGTAAGGATCTAGCTCATAGTAAGATAGCAATAAAAAATATATATTGTTGGATGATCCGATGGACAATATATTGGATATATGCTTATTGGCACTCTGCTGTAGCTTCTTCTCTGGCCTTTTTAAGTGAATCCAGAGTGCAATTAATAAAAAACTGATTTGATATACATTTAAGCTTAAATACCTTAAATCTATGGTAATGTGAACCATATGGTTTGGATATATATGTTGCCTTAAACTTGGTGAAAGGGCATCTCTTAATACCTGTATTTTTGAATGATATTTATTTTAATTTAGATGCAAGAAATTGCCGAAAGGCATGAAAGATTGGCCTGCCTTCTTAGATCTGAAGCAAAAAATTGATGATTTTAATGAAACTTGCCCACTTTTGGAATTAATGGCTAATAAAGCCATGAAAGACCGTCATTGGCAACGAATTGCAGCAGTTACTCATCATGATTTTGATATTGATTCAGATACATTTACTCTGCGTGATGTGATGGAAGCTCCACTATTAAAGTATAAAGATGAAGTTGAGGTATTTATTTATTCTCTCATACTCTTCCTAAAATTGGTCACTTTTTGGGCTAACCTATTCAGAACTTAGAGCTGTGTGAATACTTCGAAATCGATTCGAATCGAATCAGACTTCTTTTGATTCGATTCGCCTGCGAATCAAGATGCTTCGAAACTGAATGATTTAAAATATTCAAATTAATATAAAGTTATTTTCCTGGAGCTTTTTGGTCTTTAATTCATGTTTAATCTGTTCCTCTTTTGCCAACGTTTTGCATATTCATTATGCTTCATCAGGGCTACAATGAAAACTAATATTTGTATTGTACATAAAATGAATACAGTTTACAATTTAGGTATTTAAATTTTTAAAAATATGACTATGTTTACAATTGATTTTTATTACGTCAGAGAGAGTTCCTTTTGAAATACTTATTGTTGATACCTTCGTTGCCATTTGTTATTTTTTGGTCAATTGTTATAAATTTAGGAGTTAAAAATCAAAATAAAATTAAGTGTTGTTAAAGAATATCAAATTGTGATAAATTTTACTTAACTTGGCGATGTCTTATCTTTTATTGCAGGATGTTTTGTTTTTTTGTGATGTGTATCATTTCTTTAAATAATCTTTTGGATAGGTTGGTTTCTATATCTATTACTTTTGTTTCATGGAAATTAAATGAGTGCGGAAAATAACTTTATATTAATAAAAAAAAGAGTTCATGAAGAAGAATCATCTAAATATTCAAATCTGATAGATTTGTCTACGAATCGTTGCATGCATTCAAACATGGTGTTCATTCCAATAATGGTGCGCTGTCCATTTAGACGATGTTTTCCTCACACGAAACAAAAATTTAAATGACCACATGTCATCCTGTGCTATTCTTTGTGCCCTTACAGATATATAAGCTAATGTAAAGCCCTGAAATATTGTGAAAATCTTTGTTTCTTTAATTGCGCATAAGCTTTTGCATTTTATTTAGATTCAAATTCGATTTGCAAACGAATTTTTTAGGGTGATTCGGTTGGCTATCAAAGGAAAAAAAAGTTTGTTTTGATTTGATTTGAAATATCTTTTGGGAGATTCAATTTGGTTCAATTCATAATGAAAATCCCTGATTTGCACAGCACTATCTGAACTCAACCATTTTTAACTACATGTGCTGAAAGAACATTTTTGAGAATGGAAATTATTAGATGTTGTCTTTTTCACTTTAATTTAATTAAAATGGACAATAATATGTGTAAATATTCATTGTTCACATAATATACTTTGGTAGTATATATCTCGGTACGTATGGCTATTAAGGGATTTTGTGAGGAGTTTCAACGTTCTAACCATTAAAAAATACAAAAACCTACAAAATGAGACTGCTGAGATTCTGCTCCATGTAATGATGTGGTTCATTGGCGCATTCATACAAGCATGCCCTTTTCCATCATTCCATTGCCAGATTGGTTAATTCTACAAATATAGTAATTAGCCCTAGTGAACTGGCTTCCTTTCATTAAATTATTCCGTGATGCACTATTTTTACTAACCAATTTGGCACCTTTTACTGTCATGCATTGCTTCTAAACACACTCTCCTATTCATAAGACTCCGAAATTCATCCTTAACCTCCTCAGTCCCAAGACATATCCAGCATTATTTTTGGAAAATTCTTCATACTTACATTTTGCATTGTAAGCCATGTTTGCAGAGTTAATATCTCTGCCGTGCGGCAGGCGATTTCTTTCTATGAATCAAGCTTCTTAATGATGCTGCCACTTATCAGCAAGTGGCAATGCCAATATTTTGCGTTGCTGAGTGGGAAAAAATTCAAATGTCTGTGTATTGTCTACATTACGCCAGGACCGAGGAGGTTAATAGAGCCACTTTCTCCTCATTCACATTTGACTTAAGCATTCAAGCTCTTTCTCCAACACCATTGTGTCATATATCTCTTCAGTTATTCCAATCTCCCAGTCTCTTTATGTGGCCAAATGATGAAAGCACACTCATTTTATGTGTGTTTATTATTGCAGCATCCAACCTAAATTTTTTCATCACTCATTCATTCCTAACCCTTCCCAAACCAATTTTCCCATGGCCACTTCTTAGCTAGGTGTCCCAGTTCCACTACATTTAGCCCAATTGTATTCTTATCCTGCATACCCAGGTTTAATGCCCCACGATAATGTTGGGAGGAGAATGATTTTCTATGCTACTATAACTTATCATTTTTTAAATAAGACAATTTTTGCAGGATATATGTATAAGTGCTACTAAGGAAAAGGATATTGAAGCTAAGCTGAAGCAAGTGATTGTGGATTGGAGTGTGGTATTTTTACAGTTTTCTTCTTTCAAAGTCAGAGGGGAACTCCTTTTGAAAGGTCAAGAGACTCAAGAAATTATTGCAATGTTAGAAGACAGTTTGATGGTCCTCGCTTCACTTCTTTCTAACAGGTAAGTACATACTTGTACCAAGTAGGTACATGGCTTTAGTGTAATGCAATGGTTCCTAGAGAACTCACTACCCCTGGCCCCCTTGCTGAGTGCTCTATTAAATTTAAGTCTGCACCATGTTTTATGGGTTTAAATACTTTATGAATAAGTTCACTCTGAGCGTATACATAAGACAACCACCATTTTGTAATATGTCACATGGCCTCATATGTCACAGATCTCAAGTACATACAACTCAATACAACACTGGGAGGTACTTTTATCTGAGGGGACTATGGAGAGGGGGGGGGCAAAAGAAACAAGGGGGTGACAGGAGGGTACTGGAGGCAAGGTACTGACGAATGGTGAAATATGTACAATTCCTAGGATAACTAAACTATTTTCACTTTATTTTTATTAATTTGACGGTTTAGTCATGTAGTCAATGATTTTTAAGCTGGTTGGGGGGTATAGGGCATATTTCTAAAATCAAGTGGGCTAGGGGCTGAAAAAGTTTGGGAAACACTGGTATAATGCTTTGATAATTTAGAAACTCACAGCTTTCTGCTAATAAAATTCTTTTCCAAATATCTTGTCCCTTAGGTATAATACCCCATTCAAGAAAGAGATTCAGCTCTGGGTGAGCAATCTTAGTAACACCTCAGAAATCCTTGAGAATTGGATGATGGTTCAGAATTTATGGGTTTATCTTGAAGCTGTTTTTGTCGGTGGAGATATAGCCAAGCAACTTCCTGCTGAGGCTAAAAGATTTCAGGTACATTAGCTTCTATCATTAAAACATTGATTTCTTAATTTCTTGGGTGAACTTAGTATAGTTCCTGAAACAATTTATGGAGCCTGCTGACCCAGGTTTTGCCTTATTAAGTCATTATCAAGGCTGATTATCCTTGCTTACAAGGTTTCCACTTACATTTTTAAATTGATATTTCAAGCAGGTTAGGCAAAGGAAAATAGCAACTATCTAGCAATGGCTCTTCACTTCAAATTTTTCATTAAAAAAAAGTTTTCCCCTTGTATACTTAACCTTTTTGTGCCTCGCGATGGCTATAGTCGATGAGAATTTTCCTATACATATGAACGAATATTGGCTATAGTTGGTGGAGAAAAACCAACGCAAAAGACCTAAGCTATAGCAACGTGAGGGAAGGGAAGTGACTGACAGGGGAGAAATAATCCTAGGTATGCAGTAAACCCTTGCGACCCAGCTTAGGGTCAGCCCAGATCCTTCCCTCGGAAAGTGAGCTCGACCCTCCTCATCATTAGTAGCCCTCCTTGCTGCATGAATCCGCGGCTAATTTATTGTATTTGCAATGGTTTTTTGAGGCAATTGTTTTTTTTCACACTACAAAATTTTTAGCTTAGAAATGAATTATTTGTTTTTTGTAGAGTTATAGCCAATTTCAAACGAAATTCTAGCATTGATACTAACAGAGTTCTTGTGCAGAACTCTAAATAGTTTGTAATAATAGATAAACATTTAATTTGTTGATATTATTGCTAGAATTTTGTTTAAAATTGTAAAACACTCAGAATAACATTAGGAATTCATAAAAAAGTATAAATTTCTGGGGTATACAGCAAAGGATTATTTTTAAAAAACCACCGCTAATGCAACAAATTTACTGTGGCCTCCTGCTGAGAGAGGGAGTGCTAAGGGTCGGGAGGTCGAGCCGAGTGCCCGGGGGAAGGTCACTGTGTCCCGCTGAGTGGGGATCAAAAACGGGCAAAAGGCATACCTGAGTGCTTCGTCGTCACAAGAGAGCTCCATAGAGAGGAGTACAGAAAATTCTCATGCTACTCGTAGCTGATAGCCTTAAACAGGTTCTCCTTCAAGGCTACCTAAAGTTACTCAAAATTTGCTATTGAGAATGTATTTTGTGTTGGAGTAATGAACTTATTATTATATTTCCCCCTGAGAGGCTTCGGCGCAAAAGGGTTAAATGGTTGTGAAAAATGTGGGAAATGAATTAGCTAAACAGATTCTTAATGTTCAAATAACAACAAGATCACTGAGAATCAATGGTATTGAAGCCTTTAGCGGCTCTTTGGTTATGGTATTAGCTAGGTATTTCTGTTGTATTTAACTCGTGCATTTCAAAATACATAAAGTAGAGCTTTGATTATCCTATGTATTATAAACTCAATATTTGTGAGTGAGCTTATATTACTCTCCTGGCTGTTTACTATTTACTAAGTTTCCATAGGCTATATAGTTGATATGAAATGTCTAATTCTATGGGAAAGAGGAAGTGCTTTGTTTGAGACATTTCCAAAAGGTTGACAATAATTGAATGGGCATCCAAGGGAGATATTCACTTGCTTTGGCATGTTTTAAGCTGGCCACAGAATTGGAGTGGTCAGTGACCTAGACTTGTTTACTGTGAGAGTAGACTTGAGTATGCTCGTAGATAAGGGGCTCAGACGCACCAGGGAATTGCCACTAATTGCAGCAATGGAGACATGAGGAGGAGCTGTAGTCATGCAGGTGTGCATCAGCTACTACCTTGACATGAGGCTCAGAAGTATTTTTTAAAAAAAGCAAAGAAAAATTTGCTGTTTGGCAGCGGCAGATTTCCCACAATGAGTGTAAAGGTGTCTTTACCCGATATATGTAGGTACCCATAAAGAACATGGCTGGATAGATGGATGAAAAAATGATGCAAATTAGAACAGGCTGTTTTCTGGCCACGCATTAGTTCAAAATTATATGTTCACAAGATGCAATGTAAATGGTGAATTTATTCATGCATCTGCTCATGCCAATGTATGAATTATGTAAAAATGGCTTAATATGTTACGATTATTACTTATAAGTCTTTTATATCAGCAAGTATCATGAGTAGGGTATAGAAATGGAATGCGTGGTGCATCTGAAAAAAAATTCACCACTGAATGTTCCACACCTACAAATAATGATCCACTGTTATAATTTTAGTGAATTTATGAACCCATGTTAAAAACTAGGTTTTTGCTCAATCTAAATTTTTTAAAGGATGTTAAAAGTATTTAACTTATAAAATAAATAAAACTTGAAACCAAACTGCTATCCAGAGGCCTGAGAAGTTATTATAATTAAAGAAAACAGTGAAATAAGAGGATCATTAGGGTGGTCCAAAAATAGGCAGTGTTTTCAAATTTTTCATGCCGCCCCCCCAAGTTAACGGTACTAAACCTGGTACACGTAAGAAAGGTCAGTATTTACCAAAATAGAAACTAAGGATACACAGATAAAATCAATACTCAACAGAGGAAAACAAAGTATGAGTGGGGAAAATTAACAGTCAACGGAAGGAAACTAGGGACGCGCGAGGGAGAGTGAGAGCCGACCATTGGAGAAGGACGCGGAAGGGGTGAGCATATGAGATCTGGGAAGAAAGCAGCATGCAGTGGGCAGATTTCAATGTAAAAGTATTCCCAAAGAAGGGGTATTCATCAAAACAACTTAGAAAGACTGCGGAAGTAGCGGCAGATATATTTATGGCGGGATCCGGTAGTGTGAGGATGACACACCACCCCAACCAATTGAGGAGGGATGGAGAAAGGATAGCTTATTCACACAGATGCCAGAGATCCGATTACAAGAAGTGGAGTGGTGAACAATAAATCCCAATGTTAATTAAAGGAACTTTTATGCCTGAATGGTTATATCAATCATGATAATAAGAGTGACTGAATCTCTAAGAAAAGACTTTCATGGACAAATATTGTAAATTCCTAAAAGAAGAGTATTTGCATTTAAAGGAAAGGACTCTCATGCTTAACCCATTCGGGTAAAGAGCCCGGTCTCTCCATTTGCTTTAAGGTAAAGAGCCGGTGAATCGCCAGTCACGTTAAAACTGTAGTCATTCTTTAATTTGTTTATAACTAACGTGTAACTAATGAGATGTGAACAATCACACTATTTTTAATCCATTACAAATGATATAATTTACCCACTGAAGAAATTTCATTCTGAAAGGTGCTCTACATGCAGAGATAAAAAAATGAAATGAAAACTATGAGAAAATTAAATAGGAACTTAGGGCCAGAAATTCCAAGGAAAATTAAGAGGCAGATGGGTTAACTGGTTATTAATCATTCAAAATATACTAATTCAATGTGTAAAACTGGAATACTTACAAGGTTGCATTTGTAAATTGGACCCAATAGTAGTTCTAAATGAAATTTGAGTTCATTTGTGTTTTAAAACTTAATTTCCTCTAATAAATGTGTTTGTTACTGTGTTGATGGCATGTGAAATGTAATATTTGTCTATGTATATATGTATTATAATCAGTATGGTGTCTTTATAGTAAGAGTAATGGGGGTGTTATAAACTGAACAAAAATTTGTTTAGCAATAAAATCTAATACTACCTCTGCTAAGAAAAAAGAAAGTGAAGTGAACCTAAGTATAAATTATTTGTATTTAAGTTTTCTTGCAAAATTTTAGTTATTTTCCAATGAGATGTTAAATATCTTATGAGATGTTCAATACCTTACCATTTATTTTTTTGGGCTCCATTGTAGGTTTTTTTTGCTGATTCTCTGGCTGAAATTTAAGTTTGTATGTATGTACATCGCCACTGTGCCTTATAGTGGCAGTGGAGACCCAACCTTGGGATGTATGACCTTGGTCAGGACTTAGCTCAAAATGGTGCTAACAAATTTCAAACACTTATAGTTGATCTAATGGTTTTATTTCTAGAGTATTGACCTTTTCATGATTATGAGAAACTTATCTCACTTCTCTTTCAACTTTTGGCCTCATAAACACATTCCAGACAGCACCGTTTGAGTTTTACTCATGCCTCTTAGATGTATTTCTCGTAGCTCGTATTCAACAGGAATTATTCGTCTCTTACACTAGTGCTCAACCAAGCATCGTTACCTAGCTTTGAGCATATGAAGATTGTCATTAACGTTTCTGCAGATATCAAATGTCTTCAGGTGTATTCTCCATAATTTGATAAAATTCGGATAGGTAGGTACAGCCACAGTGTTGCATACTTCGCCTCATTAGCTTCAGCTTGCAATTACTATAAATATCCTGCTTTACTGGCAGATATACATACATATTTAATATATATTCCCATGACTTAGCTCAGCTTAATCTTACCCAGTTTTTATTTATTCAGTATTTAGAACCTAATTACTCCTATATTTCCTGGTCCTCAGGAAGGAGCAGACTAAATTATATATATTTATATATTTCCTTATAATGGCAGCACTAAACAACTGCATGATAAGAGTATCAAAAACACCTCTGTGAAAATTTTGCGATGTGATAAAAGTGAAGTTTTACCATGCATCATGTATTATGTGTATATTATGCTGCATCCTAAAACTTCATTTTCAAAAGGCACAATGAAATATTTTCAATCTATTGGTTGTACCCATGCCGAAAACTGCTGGTATAATGATCTGTGGCATGTTAGTTGGTTTACAAATTGCTGTGAGATATTATGAAGGTGGTGTTGTGTGCTGTGTATCAATTTTTAAATGAAACTTGACACAACTAATAACAATAAAAATCTCCACTCTCATATACTTGAGGACATAATGAAAGTTCACCATAATATCCACAATTTAGAAGTACGTCATTGGTGATGTGATAAATTCTGTGGCTAGATTTTGAACAATTTTATGAAGGAGTAGAGTTTACAGCGACATGGTGCATATTCCACCTCCATCAAATTGATTTGAATCTCATTTTCAATCAAATGATTCAATCAAATCTTGAATCGATGGATTCAATGAGACTTGATCAAATCCTCCAATTCTGACCACATCACTATTATTAACCCTTTAAATCCCAGATGGTTGATGTATTGGCCAAAGCTTTTCTGGCCAAAACTCTCACATTCCCCATTTATGAGTGCAATGGAATCATTACATACCTGTTTGGAGTATTAGAATTTTTTTAAATGAATGTTTATTGTGTTTATTTTATAGTATAGTCTTTGCTTTATTAGAAAATATTTAAATGGCTGTAACTTAATAACTATAGCGCTGGTAATTTTTTTGCAAACGAAGAAAAATTATCATCTGATTTTGCTCTGATTTTTTGAGCACAAGTATCCAATTTGGCTTGGGAGTGAAAGGGTTGAAAGCACTGAGTCATACATGATGAAATGGTATGCATGGATCATATGTGGTAAGCCTTAGGAGCTTGTAACTTAAAATTCTACTCTCGCCACTATCATAGTGGAGTATATAATTTTCAGTAGCAGCTGCCCTTAAAAGAAAGAAGAAACACTTGGCAATTCTGTAGCTTGCTCCTGTGTGCATGAAACCATATGCTATGCATTAATCATGCTCTTTTAAGGTACTTAAGTATGCAGATTAAAATAATTAACAAAAGACCATCATAATTGCAGTGTGCACGATAGGAATGCATACATATTTTTACCAGACTTCCACAGACTAAGAAATTATTTCAGGCTATTGTCATATGAAATGTGTGTTTAATCATATTTAAATACGTAAACCATTGTATTTACCTGTTTTTGCTCTCCATTTATTTTGATTTTTTAATCCCTGCCAAACAAGCAAAGTGTCATACTGTTTGGCTTCGAACCAGACTGCAAACTAAAATGGGATTCTCATATATCTTCTACCATTGCTAACCTTTTCTAAGCAGCGTACTTGCTATGCAAACTAAAACTCTGACTACCCATAGACTACCTGTGACAAATTCTTCCATTTGCATTCTTCTATTGTCATTTAGCAAATGGTATAGAATTATGGGGTCATGCTTCTGACTCAAAAGGTGTACCTGATGTACCCACCTGTACTTTCAATGCCCTGCACACCCTCTTAACTTTTAGTCAAAAGTAATAAATAAATTACTACTTTTTCATACCTATGCACCAGATAGGTAGAGCCACTAGATTCTAGATATAATCCATTATTATTAAATAAAATTATGAAGCATTTGGTCATAATTTTGCTTTAATATCCTGCTAATTAAAATTTCCCTCAATTTACGTTTTCCCACAAATTCTTTGCTTTGGCCACCTCAAAAGTATATCAGAGGGGTTTTGCTGTACTTAATTTTTTTCCTGTATTTATCATATCTTTTATATTATCTATCCTTGACTTAATGTTTGACTTTGGAAATCACAATTATATTTATTTTATATGCATTGATTTTTTTCAAAAGGGCATCGATAAAACATGGGTAAGAATTATGCAGAGAGCCCATGAAAGGTCGAA
The DNA here is from genome assembly GCA_963169105.1 of Ceriagrion tenellum. Classification (NCBI taxonomy): domain Eukaryota; kingdom Metazoa; phylum Arthropoda; class Insecta; order Odonata; family Coenagrionidae; genus Ceriagrion; species Ceriagrion tenellum. The sequence continues at coordinate 134,579,684 of OY720641.1, read as the reverse complement.
TGTAATTGACTGCTGTGTTGGTGATGAAACCATGGGCCAGCTTCTACCTCATCTACTAGAACAACTCGAAACATGTCAGAAGTCTTTGACTGGGTAAGATTTAAAGTAATGAGAATATAAAAAAGTTGTGACATCATAGATTTAAAAGGGAGTATGCAATCCTTCTCCACAATATTACATATTAAGATGTGGTGAGGAAAGTATTACATGAAATGTACACTTACTGACAATATGATGCCTTAGTATTGATATTTTAATTACTAGTCAGTCATTGGTAGGTTAAGGCAGTTAAAGGAAGAAAACTCTCATCTTGGTAAATGAAAGTGAGAAGCTGGAGGCATACATTAAGCTATAAGAGAGGTGCAAGGACAAGGTAATCCTTTACTCACCCTGGACGCTGCATGGAAAGCTATGAATGAAATTTAATGGGCATCAAGCAAAGAATAATTCATTCCTAGGCAAGAAATCGTTCATGAGGATAAGAACAAATGTTGTGTTCCAAAATAAAATCAAATAACCCTTGAGGAAACGGTACCTGAAATCATCTCGAGTATTGCACATGATGGCTCAGAGACATGGACCATTTGAATTGTGGAATGCAGGATAATTAAGACTTTTGGAACTTTTTGCTGGAAGCAGATGGTGAAGATCAAGTTGGTGGATTGGATCTGAAATGAGTGTAATGTACAGAATAATAGGAAGGAAGGAGAAAATCATATGGAGCCATGAGGAAGGCAAATTGACTACGCTTAGAGACAATGGATTTCATAAGGAACATAATGTAAGGGAACTCCCATGAGAAATGGTAAGAAACAAATACATAAGCCGAATCATTAAAATGGGATTTTTATTGGAAGAGCTTCAAGGACATAAAGAAGTTCCCTGGGGATGGGATAAAATGTAGGTCTGCTGTCAACCAATCAAAGTATATAATATACCTAATGATGATGATGATGGTGCAGTCATATTTGTGGTCTGCTATCATGCTGAGACAATGCTTTGGTGATGAAAGCCTAGCAATGGAAACAAATCTCTCTCATCTAATGGTGAGGATCAGTGGCAAATAAGTGCATCAAATGTTTGCTGTTTTGACTAAAGCTGGAAAACATCAACAATTTGCCAAACATCAATTCCCCAATCTACTGCATTTCTATACTATGGCTCCATTTGATATGTGAATGTATATTTTATTTGGTACTTCAATCATATGGTGGGAAGAGTGAACTTGGGGATTTTAAGTTTTCATAAGAAATCTTATCGGTTAAAAATGGCTAGCCCTGTAATATTTTCCTAGCCCTATAATCTCATACATCGGTCAAACAGGACGGAAAGTTGAAGACAGAGTGCAAGAACACAGGAACCAATTTGTTAATGGTGGTGTAAATTGAAAGTTTAGTGAACATTTATGCACAGATAACCATTTTAGTGATTTTGACGATGAAATTTTATATGTCACTGACAAGGGTTCTGAGTTGGAGTTTTTAGAACAATTTGAAATTGTAAATAGCCTGCATATTTTATGTAATGACCACTTATTCCTCACCCATTCCCCCTCTCCTTAACATTAAACTTCCCTCTTTCCACAACAGACAACCGTCCTACTATAGTCATCCTCTCTGTTCTTGTTTACCTACAAATTACTCGGTTTGCACCCAATTGTACTCATCCTTTCCACTGCATTTACGTCAGCCCTATACCAGTAATACCTCCACGCCCCACCCCTTCTCCTCCCCTCCACCTTTACTGTATATATACTCAGCCACTCAAGTCAGTTGTACCTTGAAAATGGCACTAAGTTGCTGAAACCTGAGTCAGTTCTAATAAATTAGTGTGGAATTAACCACGTGTATCTTTTCATCATGAACTGTAATATTTTGAATGATGGAGTGTAATATTTGACCCTTCTAATCAACGCAGTATTTATTTTCATTTTCAGGTACTTGGAATCCAAGAGGTTACTCTTCCCTCGTTTCTTTTTCATTTCAGATCCTTCTTTGTTAGAGATTCTAGGGCAAGCTTCAGATTCTCATTCAATTCAAGCCCATCTTCTCGGTCTATTTGATAATGTTGCAGAGGTGAATTATTGCTATGTTTTTCTTGATTGAGATTAGCACCATGTAATCCACTTTCTTCCTGCAGTAATATACACATTCTTTTCCCTATGAAGGTCGAATTTCATGAGAGGGAATATGATCGAATAGTAGCTGTTTTGTCTAGGGAAAAAGAAAAAATACCATTGAAGAAAACAGTTATGTGCACTGGAGGTGTGGAATTTTGGTTAACTACCCTTCTAAAATCCCAGCAAGAATCTTTGCATGAAGTCATTCGAGACATGGCTATGTCTTTAGGTGAGCCAGATTTTGCTGTGCTGGAGATGATTAATTCTTTCCCTGCCCAGGTAAATGCCCTTTACATTATTTTTCGTTGTGAACACCATTGTCTTTGATTATTTTAATACAGTAGGGCATCAATAATTTGGACGTCAAAAATCCGGACTCAATAATCCGGATTCACATCCGGTGAAAAATAAGTTGAAACGAATACAATGTACATATTTCTAGTGTTGTCAATATATTGTTGCATTAAAATAATATGTAATAAGTTCATATTAGTTAATGGGTGTATTTATCTGCTCTAATTATTTAACTACAGTACTAAAGTGAATTACTGTTTTATGGTTTTTAGAAAAATTCTTTTTGTTTAAGGCATTTAAGGTACAAACGGCCTTTTTTTTTTGTTCTGTTTGAAAATCTGGACTTTACGATAATCTGGATTGGGTCCGGTAACATTTTGTCCTGGATTATCGATGCTCTACTGTAACTAAAAGTTATGCCTAGGACTGATATTGAGAAATATCAATGTGATTCAAATTATATATGTATTCCCATTGATTTATTCTGCTTAAGTGTCCCAATATTTTTATTACCTCCTCACAAGATTTCAAGTTCAACTCGGTCTTCATTATAGAATCATTTATAATGTTCCTATGAGAGGTTTATGCATAGTATAATTTCAAGACATTTAATTTGTCTGTTTGATGAAATTAAAAAAAAAAAATAGAGGCAAACTCTCATTGATATTCTTGTATGTTAATTAACTATCTGGGATGAATGGCCATTTTGTTGAAGGTAGCTCTCTTGACACCATTCAAAGCTTTAATCCTTTCTAGGCCAGGAAAATAACCTGAATTTTTAGCCAAAACTTGAAGAAATTCTTACCAGTGATTTCATCGCGAAAAACTCAAGGGGGTTGGAAGAGTCCTCTCATCTCATGATTCAAAAAAGTTTTATTGATTCTCGTTTTATTTTAACAATTAGGGGGTAAAATCAGTTTTTCCAATGTACTCGGCAAACTATGCAGCGTAGAGAAAAGTGAGGTATAGAAGAATGGTAGGAAATAAAATTACCTACAAAATGAGATTTGTTTAACTATAATCCATTAATACACAAAAAAGTTATTGAGAAAAAACGAAAATATGGCTATTTTTTAAAACTGTTTATAATTTTAACATTTTTCGTTGAAATTGTATGAAATCTACAAAAAGGTAAGGTTATTGCCATACTTTAACACTAGAAACGCCGTATTTTCCCGATACCTAAAAGCGCCGGCAGTGGTCATTTTGACCAGTACATGTTTTATCTTGATTGGGTGATTTATATGGATAATTTCACTCAGATATTCTATTTTGAAGTGATAATACTTTATTTTTAACTCAAATTTATATTACTTTATAGTAATGAATAAGATTTATAAACAATTTAGTTTTTCAACTTTAACACAAACTTTGGCACACACAGATGTACCACCAATTGTTCAGTATACAATCATAGATGATTGTAGTTTAGTATACAAACATTTTGCAGAGTATATAAAAGTATGCTATTTACAATACGAGAGTAGTGATATAATGTAACAGCATTAAACCATGTATATTGCTATCATTTCTACCTTACCAGAGTTAATTTTTCATGACACATAACACATAGAATAAGTTTTTTACTTCTTGCTGTGCATTTTCTGCAGGTATATTTTTCGAATCTGGAACATTTTGCTATAGTTTTATTCCCTTACATGGTTTTACCTGACACTGATGTCTTTTTCTAATTTGGGTACCTGAAAGGGAAGGTGCTGGCCTTGGCTATGACTTGATATACTCACTACGTAGTTCTTCAGCTTATGTGAAAATGAATTTATGGCGGCTAATATTTTGTGAAGTAACCTCTTTGTATATCACCCATGCATTAATGGCAGCTAAATCTAGGATAATATATAAAACTTGCGCAGCCTATCATCAAGATTCAGCGAGCGTGGTGTATTTTCTTGCCATTTGGTCCAGTATATCTACTTCTTACTGTGTGGAGTTGTAAAAACTGACTGACTCTAGTAATCTTTTTTCTGTACTATCTAATTCAATGCTGGGATGCATGGCACTCAAAATCAATACATTTTTATTTCCTCTCCGTGGTATATTTTCATTGTGATATATTTATGTTTTACGACTGTGGGATCGTACAACTTAGCCTTTGACATCCTTTTTTTCACACCTCTCGATCCTACTGTCCCTCTTCCCGTCTGTGCTTCTTGGAGGGAGGCAACCCTCACTGGAAGCATTTTCGAGGCCAGCATCACTGTGTAGTTGGAGATTCCCTTAAATTTCGTTAGCAGCAGTCTCACTCTGCAGTCCATGGCACTTTTTCTTCCCCAACCTCTCCATTGTCCTTTTTCCCCTCGTCTTCTTCCCCATCTACCAAACCTCACTCCCTGAGCATCATTGTGACTGATGCCTAAGGACAAGTGAGGAAATGTATGCAAAAACTACCCAAAATAAGGAAAAGAAAGACGTCAAATGATTTTGTGATGATTTTCATGGGCTTACACCCTCATCCTAATACACAGGATCATAGTTATATTGAAAGATAACTCTCCAGGGATAGAAAAGGGTGCTTTCGTCAGATGATCTTGCAGAGACGCTCGTGTTGAGAGCTTAGACAAGTTAACTAGTGCTCCACTTTCAGCAATGACATTTGAAGTGTCAGAGAAGAAATCAATTCCATCATCCGAATCAGAATGCACTGGGTTAGGTATGTTAATATCAGAATCATTTTCCGATAAGTCTTGCAAAATTTGCACAAGTTTATCCGAAGCAAGACTGCGTCGCCAGGACATGTCAGAGCGTCGAAGTTTGCCTCCGACCCAATGTGCGGTCAAAGCTCGAATGACCTTGTATGGATAAAAAATGGGACCAAGTGTGTGGTAGAAAAGAACATATCTTGCATCCCTTAGAATAAAACAGAACTCTGAACGTATTTCCTAGTGGTTTGATGTGTATTTCTTGAGACAATTCTGAGAAAGTCTATGGAATAATTTTGAAATGTAATTGCTCAATAATAAATAAAGAAAATTCTACGGAAACATGCAGAAAATTAGTGGTGAATTCAATTCGTTTACATTACTGCTACTCATCCTACCAGAAAAACAAGTCTTAGTTGAAAGAACAAAAATAATAGGCTGAAAATTTATAATACCGGTCAAAATGACCGCTCTGGCGCTTTTAGGTATAGCAACAATTATTTCATAAATCATGTAGACTGGATTAAAAAATTTTGTCGTGTTGGCGCAGGATATAAATTTATTAAAAGTCACGAAATATCAACAATTTTTAACCATCATGAAGGAAAAGGGGACCATTTAAAATACGAAAACGGTCAAAATGACCGTTTTCGTATTTTGAAAGCTCCAGCGCTTCTAGTGTTAAAAGTGTGCTAAAGATGGGCCCTGTACGTGCAATAGTTTTTGAACAATTCCATTTATTTATCCAAAAAATCTAAAAAGTTATTAACTTTAACCCTCTGCAGTGGAGTCAATTTCCAAAGTAGGATGAATCAGAAACTGGAATTTTAATCTTGAAGACTTAATTAAACAGTCTATTTGAAAAAATTTGACCTTTTGAAAATTAATTGTCGCAAATATTACTTTTATAAATGCAATATTAAAGCCATGCCCACGTGACAATTGGCTGCTGACCATAGGGACATGAGCTCCGGCAGCAATATTGAAGAGTGCATGGAATAATCGCTGCATGGTAACAATTGAGCGACCATTAGAAAAGTAAGCCTCTATGGCAAATACTGCTTCGCTTATACGTCATCCAATGCATTCTCGGTAGTGGGCTTTTTAATTTAATTAAAACTTGAAATGCTTACTGTGGCATTTTTGTTTATTCTATTTCTGGTCTTCAAGATGTTAAAAAAATATTTGAAAGAATATATGCATTTAATGAAGTGTAAATGTAACATCCATTTTGGATCCATTAACATTGACTGCAAGGCTCAATATGATATGATCATCCTCACCCTAGTTCTTTTTGGTTTAACTTTTGGCTAAAAATTTTACTTACATTTTCTCAAATAACTTATGTCTCTTTAGCATATTTATAAAAAAGATACTTGGGACTAGTTACTTAAAAACATAAATAAAACTTATCTTTGATACAGTAGTAAATATAACTGTTCTTATGTGGCATTCAGATAAATGGCTGACTTATTAACAGTTTTCTTCAATCAAAAACTTAATCTTAACCAAAATTTGTTCTGGAAATCTTAAATCTTAAACTTAAAAAAAAACTTAAATCTTAACCAAAATTTGTTCTTGAAGGCCAATGAAATAAAACCTAAAGAAACTACTTCCAGAGACCTCGGGTACCAAGTACATACATGGGCATCTAGAAAATGTTTCACTTTTTTGTATAAAAAAATGAATGACAGAAGTCATTTAAAGGTTTAATGACCTGCTAGTAATGTGCAGAATGTTAGTTTATTCGATATTGTCTCTTTACCCCATTTCATCAGATTGAAATTGCCCCAACTGGATGCAAAATAATCCAGGAATCACAGTAAAAAAGAAAACTTATTTTAATATTATAGTGGCAATCCTTTTTTTATTATTCTTTAAAAATATTCCTTATAAATAAAATTTATAAATATCACTTATAAATAAAATTATTCTTAGTCGTATGTTGCTTGGCTCATATTCTCCTTTTTGAAGTGTTTATAAGTCTGATAAACTTTACTGTCCAGCATTACTTTCTGGAAGTATTTTACATTAGTATCCGTAATAGAGAGAAATACACTGTGCTTTGTGTAGAAAGGTACACAGTATGCCTTTCATTTCTTTCCTCATCATGGATATTAATTTAAAGCTCTGGTTATTGTTTATAATGGTTTTGTTTGGCTGGAATTTAATAAGAATAGTGACATGGAGAAGATATCATGTGTAAATACTCTATGCTACTGTATTTTTATACTTATGTCATAATACACATTTCATTGATATAAATTGGCTGGAATAGTGTATCAATTAACTGATTTATCAATTCTATAATGGATCAATTCTGGTGTCCTAACAGTGTGGTATATCACCACAGTTCACTTCCTGCGAAAGTCATCACAAAAATGCCATACCTATACTGTGGGTGGAGTAAACATAAAATCTTCAGAGACAGTAAAATATCTTAGAATTACCTTAACTTCTGATACCTATATCGTGGGGATTACACATACAGAACATATGCAGCACAGCATTAAAGAAACTAGGTTTTGTTAAAGGTATTATAGGAAGGTCCTCGGATGAAAAAGTGAAAGAGAGATGCTACTTCGCTCTGGTTAGACCACACCTCGAATACGCCGCGAGTAATTGGGACCCTGGTCAAATAGAATTAACCAAAAAATATTAATGATATACAAAGCAGTGTGTTTCGTTAAAAACTGCTATGAGCGTACATATAGTGTCTCACATTTTAAGAGGGATTAAGGTGGGAGCCCCTAGAGACTCAGAGGCTGCACGCTAGGCTTAGGCTTCTTGATAAATTCATAACTGATATTTTTCAGAGCGACACAGAGAATATTATCATGACTCCTCACTACATCTCTAGGTCTGACAGATGCAATAAAATAAGAGAGATATACTGCCGAACAGATAGGTACAAAAACTCGTTCTTTCCGCGCACAATAAGCGACCACAATACAAACTGAGCTCCACTATATACACTCCTTTAATAAATGTCACCATTTCATCTCCAAAATAACTTACACCTTTACACGGCTGGTGACCTAACACCCCCTGCCGCACGCCCATATGGCAGCTCGCGGGGTATTATGTAGATGTGGATGTAGATACATTCAGAACCATAGGGCCACTGTAGGAATTTGCCATTGACAAAACTCTGGATATAGTGACTTATCTTATCTATAAATACCTTTGTAGATTGGCCTTCTCGGTATCCAAATGACTTGGACAAGAGATGCAGAATTAGCTTTGCGAAGTGCAAGGATGGATTGGTCTGTTATGAAAAGTACAAATGTGAAGTTCTTGGAGTTGTTGAATCTTCTTATCGATCAAACCACCAAAGATTTGACTGTATTTGACAGGACGAAATTTGAAACGCTGGTCACAATTCATGTTCATCAAAGGTAATGTGTAGATGTTTTATTCTTTGTCCATTTTTTAGTATTGTGATTTTTGGGTTTCCTAGGAAAAAATGCCTTAATGTATTGGCCAGATTTTATGAGTGATTTTCATCAGATGATTTTATTTAGAATAGAATTTATTTACTTTCATTTAAATTACAATAAATCAAGAAATATAATAAAATTTAATATAGAAATGAAAGCTCTCGGTGGGCTCCAAGGTTGAAACTTGAACTGATCCACCAGCAATTTGTATAATGTTCCCTTCACATAATTGAGCTGCAGTGATGTGATGTAATTACTGATTAATAAACCAAAATCAGAAAATTACATTAAATATAAACATAAAAAAAACACAGCCTTTAACCATTTTTGAATTTTCAAGTTGTATTTTGTTTGGTTATGAGTAACGGACTTTTAAGAGTGAAGAATGAGAAACAAACATCAGCAACAATATTTGAACACATTCAACATTTTCATTAAAAGAAACTATCTTAAGCATTTTAAAAAGTTTCATTTTAATATTTGGAATATTTTAATATTTGGAATGGAATAATAATTGGAAAAAATGTTGTAAAATGTAAAATTTTGTATAATATTTGCTTTTTTAAAGATAAGCAGAAAGTCGGTTTAAAGAGAAGTTGGCTGAAAATGTACACTATTTTTTTCAGGGATATATTTGATGAATTATGCTCATTGCGTATAAAATCTGCTCTTGACTTTGAATGGCTGAAACAAGCACGGTTCTATTTTGATGAAGATAATGATGTAACATTGGTCAAAATTACCAATGTCGATTTCATTTATCAAAATGAATTTCTTGGTTGTACCGAACGTTTAGTTATCACTCCATTAACAGACAGATGCTACATAACCTTGGCTCAAGCTGTAGGTAGGTAGAGTGAAAGTGTGGAATTGAGGTAACATTTTGACTGTAATGAGATTGCCTAGTACTAGTGCTTCACCTATTAAATGAAGTATATTATGCTCATTGATAAAAAACTATACTAGTTATCCCACTCATGCGAGATTCGACTTGTGTATTGTTACCTAATCCTCTATTCTTAGTCTGGGAGAGAAATTTTTCTAATGACATTTACGATAATTATGTTTGTAATAGTATATTTGGAAAAGAATATACTATGTATATTTGGATTTTCCAATTAACCATAAGCCTGATTATGCATTTGTATAGGTTTTTCATCAGTGAATGTCATATTTTGTATCTTGTAGAGTTGCATTGACAGTTTAAGGGAGAGTTGATTTTCAGGCATGTCAATGGGTGGAGCTCCAGCCGGACCGGCAGGGACTGGAAAAACGGAGACAACCAAAGATATGGGGAAAGCATTGGCCAAATATGTGGTTGTTTTCAACTGTTCAGACCAAATGGACTTTCGAGGACTTGGAAGAATATTTAAAGGTCTTGCTCAGTCGGGATCCTGGGGTTGTTTTGATGAGTTTAACCGAATTGATCTGCCTGTCCTCTCGGTGGCTGCTCAGCAAATTAGCATTGTACTGACTGCAAAGAAAGAGCATAAATCTGCCTTTATATTCAGGTGAAGTAATGAATGAACCATGTGTATAAATAATGTTGGTAAATTACTCTAGGCACACATTATTGCATTCTGTGGCTTATGAGACATGTGGACATGTAAGGCATGCCCTAGTTTTTGTTAAATGTTTTGAGAAGTGTAAGTAAACTTTCTAGTTACCCTTTAGGGTTGTTGGCATTGAAACTTAGAAGTGCTCTTTGCTAGATGATGTGAATCAACATGGCCATACGCTGTAATGTAGTATGTTGGCCTTTTTTTTAAAGTCTGATTGTGAGATTAACACTCCGTATATTTCAAAAAAATTATCTGCTGAAAAATTTACTAGCAGATATTTTTGCCATAGATCATAAGATTTGAAGATTTTATGATTTACATTTCTGCAGTTGAACTATAATAATAATAATAATAATATTTTATTTGTCCAAGGATCATTATACATGATATAGGACACGTCAGTTATATATACACATAAAAACATTTAAACTCTGTATGATACAATCATAAGTCCTCATCTATGAGGTATTCGTTGACTGAGTAGTACAGTTTTTGCAGTAGCATTTCTTTAATTCTACACTTAAAAATAACAATTTTTTTAATGTCTTTGTATTTTGTTGGGAGTTTATTATAGAGGCGAATCCCCATAGCTCTAGGACCATGGGAGGTATTACTCGTCCTTACAAATGGAATATGTAGGTTATTCCTCAGTCTTGTCGAATAATTATGTACATTTGAGTTCTTTTCAAATTCAGCAATATTAGTCTGTACATACATTAAAACATAATATATATAAATACAAGGTAAAGGCAGTAATCCCAATGCCTTGAAGATAGGTCGACATGGAGCAATCATAGAAGCATTTACAATTAGTCTGACAGCTTTCTTCTGCAGTTTAAATATCACAGTGGCACGGGAGGAAGAACCCCAAAACAAAATACCGTATACCATGCGAGAGTAAAACTCTCCAAAATACAGAGAAAGCAGAACATCGATAGAAACAGTATGTCTTATAAATCTAATCATATAACATTTTGAACTAAGCTTACTAGCTAATTCACAAATATGAGGTTCCCAGGTCATATAAGAGTCGAGATGAAGTCCAAGAAATTTAGCCTGGGTGACCTGGAGAACATTGCTCTGGTTAATATTCACATGTATATCTTTCTGTTGTTTGCCTCTGTTCATGATGTACATAATTTGTGATTTATTAACATTAAGGTGCAAGAAGTTGTAATTACACCAATCGCTTAGTGTTTGGGCAGCTATGTTGCATTGCTGTAGGAAACTGCAATAGTTATCAGAGGAGACTATAAAATTAGTATCATCAGCATAAAGAATTGGGGTGATATTATCAATGTTGGAGTATATCCCTGGCAGATCATTAATGTATAATAAGAATAAAATAGGCCCCAGGACAGAGCCTTGGGGAACACCATGGGGTACAGAATTGTTATGTGAGGAATAACTATACCCATTCTCTTTAATGATGACCATTTGTTTCCTCTCGTGAAGGTAAGACCTAATCCAATTGTTAGCAATGCCACGAATGCCAAGCGTATCTAGTTTAACCAGAAGCAGCTCGTGATTTACACTATCAAAGGCTTTACTGAAATCAAAAAGCATAGTGCATGCTTCAAGTTTGTTATCTAAGGATGACAGTAACTGGTTGATGGCATTTTCCATGGCAGAGATTGTTGATTTATTATTCCTGAAACCATGTTGGCTGGGAGAAAAGAGATTAGTGGAATGTGCGAAAGAAACAAGTTTCGTATAAAACACTTTTAAGAAAAGTTTTGCAAACTGAGATTGAATTGAAATAGGACGATATGAGTTCATGTCAGATGTACTTCCTTTTCTTTTGTATATAGGGATGACTTTGGATGTTTTTAAACGATTTGGAAACACCCCTTGCTGGAAAGAATCGTTAATAAGGAAGAGAAGCAATGATTTTATTATGCTAAAGCAACGAGATATCAAAAAGGCAGGTACCTCATCGATGCCAGAGCACCTTTTGGATCCAAAACTCTTGATAGCATTGATCAGTTCATTCTCAGTACAGGGAGAGAGAAAAAAGGACTTTAGTTGAGGTGGAAGACTTGGGGTCATAGGCTTAGGGGACACTTGGGAGAAAACTGGCAGACTGAGGAAGTAGTCATTGAAATTGTTAGCCAGAGTGGTTATATCAGTGATAGGAACACCAACGTTATCTGTGATTTTAGAAGTAGAATAGAAAGAGGATGAATTCTTGTTTTTAGAGCTGTTAATGATGCTCCATATTTCCTTGGATCGATTATTGGAGGTTAGCACTCTGTTGTTATTATAGGACCTTTTGGCATCTCTAATTATTTTAAGATAAGAGGATTTATAGGATTTGTAACGAGCCTTCAGCTCAGGATCATCACTGTACTTGCTGGAGATGGCAATAGATTTTAATTCGGCAGCCATCAGCCGGATTTCATCAGTAATCCAGCATTTAAGATTCCTTTTGTTGGTTACTCCCCTGGTAGTTACAGGAAAAGCTACATCAAAATAATGCAAGAATTTATCATAGAACACACTAAATCTAGCATTATAATCTTGTGCAGAGTAAACATCTGACCAATTTTCATCATTTAAAAGATTTATAAAGTACAAAGTGTTTGCTTCAGAAAAACACCGAGAAGAAATTTTCCTGGCATTATTAGGTGTGATAGTTGAAAAAGTAGATAAAACAGGATAATGATCTGATAGATCAGAGATAATAACTTTTGTATGAACTGAACTAGGTTCAAGATTAGTTACCACATAGTCAAGTAGAGTTTGTGAGTGGTTTGTGCAGCGTGTGGGTTCAGTGACACTATTAAAAAGAAGGTAAGATTTAAAAATATTAGATAGGTTAGTATTGCTTATGCTGTTCGAGAGCCAATCACAGTTAAAGTCACTAGTAAGTATGATGTTGGGGTTGTCAGTGTGTTTAAATATTATATCAAGAGCACAATCTAGCTTATCTAAAAAGTTCTGGAAATCACCCAGAGGAGATCGGTATAAAGTAACAATGAAAATAAGAACACCACCAGCTATAACATTAGTGATTGCAGATTCAAAATCCATTTCAGAATTCAGGTGGCTTAGATCAATATCACAAGCATTAACTACAATATTTTGTTTTACCAATATTGCAACACCTCCATTCTTATTCAAAGTGCGGCAGTATGAGGCAACAACATTGTAGCCAGGAATATTAAGTGAAAGGATCTCCTCACGAGAGAGCCAGTGCTCACACACACACAAGATATCAGGCTGATGTGACCCAATCAGAATTTCCAGTTCTAAGAGTTTATTGCGAATACACTGCACATTAATAAGCATAGAAGCTAGTTTAAAATCGCATTGAAGCACTGCCGGGCTAGTTAACCCGGTGTGATATTTGCGCGGGCTTTCCGAAAAAAATACGGCTTCACCAGGACATTTTCAGGCCTTAACTTCTGAACTTAACTTTCTGCATTTTCTGCTTTCGGCAATTTCTGAACTTAACTGTTATCTGCTGGATTTATATCCATATGTACATTCAGTCTGCTGGATTTAAATTCCAGACAAAAAAATTCATCATTTCTTTATAACTTAAGTATCTCATGAAATAATGATTGACTGTTACATGCAACAAAAAGAATATTTATGTGCTAAAATTGAAATGTCGATAAATTAACCTTTTCATTACTTTTAGAGATTGCAGATAAATTTTAAAGCAGTGGGAAATCATGAAAACCATTGAAAAAATAATAATATTGCATTATTACTTTGCATTTTTTATGATGAATTTCCTCCCTAGGCACTGAAATTAATCCAATAATATTCGTGAACGTAAAATTTTGTCTTTCTGTGGCTGGTCTGAAAACACGAGACAAATCGGAGTCCTTTGTCTCATTTCCCATGTTTGAATGTTGTTCAACAGTCAATCCCCTTTGACTAACACAAATGACTATATGAGCGTTTTTCTTTCACCAGCCAGTGCATGTTTTCTTTTGTTTCCAAATTAACCTGATATGTCTTGCTGCTGTCAGGCTGTCCTTGTAAGATCATTTGACTTGGAAGGGAAGACAAGCTATATTCCACAAGATTCCTTATGAGAACAAATTTGAATTGATGATGCAAAAAATGGGCTCATCATGCAGATAGGAGTATCCACCTATATACGATGGTCAAATCAACTCCGTGGAAAAACCACTTTTTTCGTCGTATTCAAAGTACGACGGTTGATGGAGTAAATGTTTGCCATCCTGTCACCTTAGTCAATGTATCTCATGAGGCGGTTGCAGTCCTCTTCATTCATATAGTTATACAGACAGAATTCCCCCATGGTCCCCACAGAAATTTCCTCTTATTGGTGGATTATGAATGATTAGAGAGCGTATAAACTTCTCCTTTGTCTTTTCATACCATTTTAGTCAAGTCACCACTAGTCATTGTACAAATGTCACCATGTTTCAATTTTAGAGATTTACGGACGATGTTTTAGACATTCCTTTGTGATTATGTCTCAAAGTTTCACAGCAAAATATTTTCTTTGATTTCGGGTCATCAAAGAGAGTTAGCGAAGAGAAAAATACTGTCCGTGTACAATTTGTGGCCAACTCCTTCAACCCTCCTTGTCAATTGAACGACAGTGGCTTGAATTGAACTAAATGTTATTGCATAAAAGTAATAAATATAAGACAGCGGAGTCAGAGAGTTTGTAAATTTTGATTCTGAAATGATGGAGAATAGGTTAGGAAGTCAATTCCTAAAACTGTTTCTTAGTGCTTGGACCCCTTTTACCATTTGAAACCATAAACTATTCTTTCCGCTTCACTTATGGCACCAGGAACACCTTTGTTACTCACGATTGGGAGGTACTTGCATGAAACTGCAGAACCAGCAGGAAAAAAATGCAGCCAAGGATTGGATTTTATCTTCCCAAGACTTAATTACTCTGTGAGCTAGTTACTCCTTGCTTCTTTCCTTCATGATCTTATCTGTTGGCTTCATTTGGACAGAGAGAATATTTACAATCTCAATGTGGGGTGCATTCTACCTATGTGTCAACTTCCCTTACCTCAAGTTTGTGATTGTTTATCTTTGGCTTAAAAATTAGTTTCTGGAGGACCCTTATTTACAAGATATGCCCATGAGACCCAGCCTTGCCAATCGGCTAGCACTAGAACAAGAGGAACCATTGTGAGTGCAGTGAAGTTGTTGCAAAACCCAGTGGGACATTATGGGTATGACGGCATGTGATCAAAAATATTTATCCCTTTGCACTCAGTTTTCTTTCGTCCCTTGACTATTGACCACTCAGAATTCAAATTTTAATCCCCAGAATTTAAGGATTGTATGTTGAATGACACTCAACACATGAGTTGCTGGATCACATAGCCCTGTCAAACCTCAATTGATGCCTGAGTGCAAAGGGTTAAAGTTTTTTCAGGAATGTTCGGTGGTTATATATTCAAGTAGGGTTGAAATGGATTCCAATTAGGAAAAACTACTCTTTCAGACTATTTGGTGATTATGGGCCAGTAGTTTTATTGATAGTTATTTCAGATGGACAACTGTTACAAATGTCAAACTACTTGCAGTGGTCAAATGGTTGTATTAGGTACATTGGTAATTCATAACAATGATGAAGAACCGCCAGTATTTCATTCATTTCTCTCATTCAGAGCTAAGAATAATTGAGGTCATTGTCCAATCAGGTCTCCACCTTATGAACTTTGGTCATCCTGAGGGTTCTTATCTATTCTGCGTGACTGCTTTACTTGGAAAACCAGTGAACCATGTTCATTTTTTTAAAAAGAATTCTATGTGTACAAGGTTGGTTTTGTTGAAAAACAGGAAAAAGGAAAAACAAGTTTTGTTGAAAAACAAGGAAACTCAAAATCCTCCTGATTTCCTACTCTGTCAGGGTCCTTTCTTCATATTGTATTTTCTTTTCCACCTCAGCATACGATCTATACTTCTTCATCATGTTAATAAAACCAATTTTCTTTTCTCTCCCTGGCTTGCCTAACAATCTTCCCTCTGTCACAGTCTTCAGCAACCCATTAGTAATATTCGTAAATTACCATGGTATTTTACATAATTTACTGTGGCCCCTGAAAATTACCATAATTTTTGGTACTGTTATTCTCCCTCTCAGAAAATTTTCATACCGATATATTCCAAAACATATATTTTTTTTCTACATAATATCCCGCGAGCCGCCACATGGGCATGTGGCAGGGGGTGTTAGGTCACAAGTCGTGTAAAGGTGTAAGTTTTTGGAGATGGAATGGTGACATGTATTATAGGAGTGTATTTAGTGGAGATCAATTTTTATTGTGGTCGCTTATTGTTCGCGGGAAGAACGAGTTTTTGTACCTATCTGTTCGGCAGAGTATCTCTCTTATTTTATCGCATCTATCAGACCTAGGGATGTAGTGAGGAGTCATGATAATATTCTCTACGTCACTCTGAAAAACATCAGTTCTGAATTTATCAAGCAGCCTAAGCCTAGCGTGCAGCCACCGAGTCTCTAGGGGCTCCCACCTTAATCCCTCTAACAGTTGTGAGACACTATATGTACGCTCGTCGCAGTTTTTAACGAAGCGCGCTGCTTTCCTTTGTGTTTTATTAATTTTTGTGGCTAAATCTATTTGACCAGGGTCCCAAATGCTCACTGCATATTCCAGGTGAGGCCTGACCAGAGTGAAGTAGCATCTCTCTTTCACTTTTTCATCCGATGACCTTCCTATGATACCTTTAACAAAACCTAGTTTCTTTAATGCTGTGCCGCATATGTCCTGTATGTGTAATTCCCACAATATATCAGATTTTAAGGTAATTCCAAGATATTTTACTGTCTCTGAAGATTTTATGTTTACTCCACCCACAGTATAGGTATAGCATTTTTGTGATGACTTTTTCAGGAAGTGGACTGTGGTGCATATTATTGTGAGTCAAATGTATATCAATTTAAGTGTTGTAAGTCAAATCTTATTATTGTAAGTCAAATCTATATAAATTTAACCCAATCTTATTATGAATTAAGACACGTACAACTCATTTGTGTAGTATTTTTACCTGTGAAATATTTGTGGGGCTATCGTTTTTAACAGTATAATCGAAAATTTCTTATATCACGACAAAAGAATGCCAAACCATGTGGGCTGCAGTGTTTGTTTTGAAATTTTCATCATTTCTAATACATTCGTTTAGCAAGAGTAATGGTTTGAATACCATTTTCTTCTTGCTATTGCTATTGGATTTTCTATTAAATCCTCTATTAGCTATTAATTGCAGTAAATTAAACATTACTGGAAAATTATGGTAATTTTCGAAAATTAGCCTAATTTACCACAGTGATGTACCTCAAATGAAAATTACAGTAATTTACCCATCCACCTACCCTGCCTATCCTGAATTTCATTTGGAAGATTTCTTTCCTCACCCTCCATACTAAGCACTTCCTCACTTGTCTTCCTTTCCATCCAACGAACCTTCTCCATCCTTTTCCACATCCACATCTCAGACGCCTGTTTGTGTCCTCCTTTCTGAGGGTCCCCATCATTAGCTCCCTTCTATTGCTAAAGCTATCATTATTTCCCAAGCTTACACTCTTCTCCTCCTTGTCTATGCTACTTTGTATATTTTCTTCTAGCATACTACCCAAGTACCCACTTGCTCCAGTTTGTGTCCTCCTGCTTTTATGATCAATCTCGCTTTCTTTGCCCCAGAGAATCTCATTACTTTCAATTTCCCATGATTTATCTTCATTCCATATTTCTTTGTCAGAGAAAATCTCATTACTTTTGTTTTCCAATGATTTATATTCATTCCATATTTCCCGAACTGCATTTCTAAAGCATCTCCTTAAGTTTGTAGTCCCTTTGAAGATCGACTAGCCAGTGCCCGATTATCTGCGAATCTAACTGGCTGGTCATTCAATTGGGCCAATATACTCTCAAAAAGAGAGGAAATATTGCCCTTTACCTCATATCCCATGCATATCACATATGCCATGCATTTATGAGTGCTCTCATTCCCTTCTTAGAAGCATGAGTTCAAAACCAAATTAAATGAATAAATTAATTTATAAAGCTGCACCAAAGCCTTATCAAAATTGGTTCTACTAGTAGAAAATGCTAAAGCATTATGCTGACTTTGGGAACAGATCTGAGTGGAAGTGTCGTATTCTTGTGATTCAATATCATTTTGTTGACTTAGTCTCATAAATCTGATGGATGATAACTCAGAATACATACACATCCATGTTTTCTACAATAAAATTTATTTTCCTTATCCTAGCGATGGTGACAATGTTTCACTTAATCCAGAGTTTGGGATTTTTATCACCATGAATCCTGGGTATGCTGGACGTCAAGAACTGCCAGAAAATCTCAAAGTCATGTTTAGAACAGTCGCAATGATGGTTCCAGATCGACAGGTTTGTCAAAGTCTTACATTAGATCTCAGTTCACTCCAATTATATGCAGACACTACTGCAATATCTTGTTATTCCAAGAATTTTTTTTTTCTGCTGTGTGTTAATTACATTTCATATCTCTGTTATTTTTATATGGCTGTCATTTTCTGTAGAAGTCATATGCTGATTTATTTCTTGGGTACTTATATTTTTTTTCATTCTGAACATCTCTTCATGATTGCCATGTCATTTTGATATGGGAATAAACATACCATCATTCCATTCTAGAGTAAGTAAAATTCTGACAAATCTTGGTAAAATCCAATAGGTTATGGGCCTAGTTATTTTTTAAAGTTAGTTAATTTTATCATGTGCCATTAGTTAACTGTAGAAAACGTATTTTACATGGAATAGCTGGTTGCAATGGCTGATACCACACATAGTTAAGCATTTTTTGTAGACCCTAAGCGCAAAAGTTGCAAAAATTATAAAACTGGAGGTTTCACGTACAAAATATCCTCAATTGGGAAAAGTTCAGGACACACAGAATACTATCCAGTTAGTAATGCTATGACACCAGTCCAGAGAGCTTAGTGGGACAACAAAATGTGATATCTCATTTAGACATGTTGGACCCAGCTGTGAAACCATACATCATTAGGGTGTTCCAAAAATAGGCAATGTTTTCAAATTTTTCACACCGCCCCCCAATTCGATGACAAATGACTATAAAACGTTTTTGCAAAATATCAGTTCAATACGACCAGTAGAAGCCATGCCCCACGCATTTTAAGTTTTGGTATTAACGCCTTTAAAATCCCATGGGATAGGCAACACAGATGAGAAAATGTTTTTTCCTCTTACTCGTAGGCACGCATTATGGGTTGGGAATTGGTGGAATACTTACAAAGATAGTTTGTTATGTTTATTTGATGGACAAATAAAAACATTGTCCATTATGGATGCATACTTTTTTGTTTTTTGGCATTTACAAGATCGAGTTCCTCCTTTTCACACTCATTTTGTATAAACTTTGGTTCACTTCTGCTGTTTTGGCGACACTTTAGCCCCATTGCTAAAAGAAATTGTTTTCTTATTACCCCTACCCTGATATGGAGTGAATGATATAAATGCAATAGTTTTATTCCATGAAAAAGACCTTCTTTGACTAGTAGCAGTCATAGCTGAACAACACACACAGCCATTTAAGTGATTCCTCAATGAGTGTGGAAAAGCCTCCGGTCACATTTTCTCTATGTGTTCCAAATCCACCCATTGATTTTCATTCAGAACAGATTATGGGGAATAAATTCGATTGAAGTGGCAAGAGCTTAAAAACGGAACCGAAAAGAAGTGAACCGAAGTTTATACAAAATGTACTCTACTTGAGTACATATTGAGTTTTACTCTTTTATTTAATTACAGATTATTATGAGAGTAAAACTGGCAAGCTGTGGTTTCAAAGATAATATCAATTTGGCAAGGAAATTCTTTACTTTATACAAACTTTGTGAGGAACAATTGAGCAAGCAGGTGCATTATGACTTTGGTCTTCGTAATATTTTGTCTGTCTTGCGAACTCTCGGTGCTCAAAAAAGAGCTCGACCAGGTGAAACTGAAGAAACAATTGTCATGAGAGTCTTAAGGTGAGTGGTCTACATCTGGTAATTAGTATTCCATTACATTTAGATGCTATATATGAGGGAATTTTTAAATTCTGTTTTCTGGACCTCTTTGTGGGGAAAAACTTTTTGGATCAGTTTTGCATTAGATTTACTTACAATGTAAAAGTGATGTAAATATTTATTATAAATGTTTTTTTATTTCTTCCTCTCTGTGCAGTTCTTATGGGTGGATATGTTCATATGGTTTCATATGGCTTCATTTAGGAGACTCTTGTATTAAGTGGATTTTGGCTTGTGCCAATGGTGTCCATCAATTGTTGATGAAAAAATTCATCAAAATGGTTTGTTTTCAATGATTTTCATTGATCACTAATTCATCACAGTCAATGAATTCATTGCAGTCGATAAATTATTCAGCATTGAATTATCTGTGTTGCATCTGCAGTGACCAAACGATAGTGTAGAGTCACAAACTAAGATACGATGTTTATGTACACATCTTTGAACAAAGTAGAAAGTTTCAGTGTTTACTACTTGCTTCATTGCAATAGTTTTCTTTGACTTTAGTTATTATTAGGGATGGACCGATACCAATATGAAGTATTGGTCCATATGTATAGAATCCATAGCATCGGTATCGTCAGTCACATCAGTGTTTTCCAGATTTTTTTCAGTTTTCAGATTTTTACTGCCAATTCAGCCAATTAAACGAGGTGTCAAATTCTACCACTAGAGTGCTCTGATACTGAACGCCATCAGCTCAATGTAAGACAGAGTGCGTTTCTTTCCATCACCTTTCTTCACCCAACTTTTTCAGTGAATTTAGTGTTTTGCCTGTGTAATAATGGTTGTTTTGGTAATCTGGTTTCTTAGTTGATTTAGCCAGCTTAAAATGTTTGTTGTGGAATATTGAGTTTGTATTATACTT
Source organism: Ceriagrion tenellum (assembly GCA_963169105.1). Taxonomy (NCBI): domain Eukaryota; kingdom Metazoa; phylum Arthropoda; class Insecta; order Odonata; family Coenagrionidae; genus Ceriagrion; species Ceriagrion tenellum. The sequence continues at coordinate 134,558,697 of OY720641.1, read as the reverse complement.
AGAACGAAGTAGTATCGGTATCGTGGAGAGTAGAATTGGTATCGGAATTGACATCGGCAATTTCTGGTGTTGGTCCATCCCTAGTTATTATTATTGAAAAAGGAGAAAACATTGCCCAAATAACTAACTCTGATAATGATTTCTCCTCCTGTTCCTTAGAAACCCCCACTCATATATTTCTAAATTCTTATAACCTCAAAATTAAATTTTCTGTGTTTGTTTCCAGCAGATAAATATTGAGTATGTATTTCGTTTTTCCATCAAAAATATAACCTAAGTATTATAAGTTCTCTATAGCTTTCAGTAATTAGCAATCATCCACGGGCTACTTGGTAAATACCAGTTAATAAAAATGTTACTTAGGAGTGAACATCTGAACACTATTCATTATTAATAAAATAATAATAAGCATTTGTTTATGAGCATATTTTTATTAAATTTAACTATGTTGATAGTAAGGGTATAATTAACTTGAGGTTAAAAGCATTTCATTATATAATAATAAATAATTCAAAAGGAAAGAGAGTAAAAAAGTGGATAGGAGTGCATAAATGGACGATGACAATGGTGGTGTGAAGATGGAAAGATGGTTGATTTCAAGTCGAAAAAATTTGACTGGACCGGAAATGGAACCACAGACTTTTTGATGCCACATCAGATGCTCAGACCACCAAAATACCCAGTCTGCTAAGAAATCTCTGGAAGCAGCGGGGGGTTTATATGAACAAACATCCCCCAAGGCTTGTCCCACTAATGCGGCCAATAGATGGCTCATGGGAAGCAGTTCACCTACCAGCAGAGAGAGAATGACAAACACAGAAGATGAAATGAAACAATAACACATGCACATGGACAGTGGTAAAAGATATAGAACAGGCCGATTTTCAATTGCCACTACTGTCCCTGTCCCTGTACCGTACATAAAGCAAATAATAGTGACATTAGAAACTCGAAATTATGAAATTTTGATTTTACGAAGCAAAATGTTTGGTCCCGACCATAAGGGTGTCTAAATGCATGTAACAGTATGCGATATTACGAAACAACGAATTTTTGAAATTATGAACCTCGGGTCTAGGTCCCGATATGAAAAAGTTACTCGTTTTTATGAATGATGACGGGTCACAGCAGCGTTTTTTTGGTGCTCCTTGTCAAAATTAAGTCAATGATCAGTGTTCACGAATACATTATGCTCTGAATGTGACACGTGAACGATAATACGCGTTCCAATGCTGCAATAATAAGTACGACTTTTAATCAAGGCATAGTAGTTCACAAAATATGACACCTATAGGACCAAAATGCATTCTGCTTTGTTACGAGTCCAGAGTTATCCAGGTTTAAAATGAAAATAGCCATTGTTACTGTCGTACATGTTCGGAATCGGGCATCTTTCGAGATTTCCAAATAATATTCCACCGAAAAATAAAATCACCCACCCGTGAGCCACAAACCTACACCAGAATTTCATAACGGTTTGGGGACAAGGGCCATAACCCCCTTGGCCACTGCGCCAAGTTCAGTAGGAGAGTGCAAAATGTCAATTATTTGACTGGGATGAAATAATATGATGGCAATTTTCTCACGAACGCGGGACTTAAGGGCAGAAAGCCGTGATGCATTTCCGGAATTTTTACTCTAGTTTCAGATAAAAATTCTTTCGTCTGCATCCTTAAAATCTGTTATGCGATGTCTCCTTGTTAGCTTAATATAGAAACATATATTATGCCAGACACGGAGCATATCATCTTCTTCTAACAAAAATATATTCATCTAATTTCTTTATCCGGTGCAAATGAATGCGCCAGTCACACACTTCCATGGTGAATACGTAAATCAATATGACTGGTATCTTAATGCATCACTCACGCGTGTTATGTGTTTTCTTGTCAAGAAATGACATAGAAAAATGTGCAATGAAGCTTCATAGGTTTAGTCCAAACTGTGCGAAAATTTTGCAAAGATGCTTGATTGCCTAATCTCTTGCTCATAGAAAAAAATGAGAATTTAGTTTATTACATGTAGATTTACGTGGGGCATGGATGGAGGTTGATTCTTCCAATTTTCGGAATTTTTGCTGCAAAAAGATGGAACGACGAGGTGGAAGTACTGAAAAGCGGAAGTATCAACCTCTGACAAGTTATTTTTGTACAACTTAATGCACCTTCTTGGCATGAATACAAATTTAAATAATCTTTCATCTGTTATAACTTTGTAAATCATATGAGTATGTCACGAGAGTACATTGTAATTAAGGAAACAAAAACCTAGCTTTATAGCAATGCTCTTGAAAGAAATGTTCGAAATGAAAGAAAAAATTCATGTGAAATTTGATTTTACTAAGTGCCGATTTTTCCGGTCCCGTTGACTTCGTAATTTTGAGTTTCTACTGTGTTTTGTTAAAACAAATTCCATTTATCCGGTGGTATTAGTCCTCTTTTCTACAAAGAGCATTCCTTAAGTCTTCTTTAGAGAAATTAAATCTAAGTAGGAGTGTACTTGTCAATTGATTTAACAGATTATATACTACTTTGCTCTTTGCAAAACCTTCAGCAATTATACTGCGTCCATGCTCGTCAAGCTTCCATCCCAAATCTTTGCACACCTAATTATGTGATTAGGGTCCACAGATTCGTGCCTCACATAGAGTGTAGTAAGTGCAGTCCTCATTCCTCACTGCCAGAAATAGAACCTTCGTGGTTTGTGCTCGCACCATGGCTGCCTAAAATAAAACTTTGATAGTTTACCATTTACTAAGTTACATCGAATGAATTATTACAATAGCTCAGGATGTGAATGCTATGCTGACCTTTTTCCCCATTCATCTCAGCTTATCTGGGAACCCTAACATAAAATAAAAATATAATAATAATAACTGAACTCTGAAAGCGGTTGTTAAACGAAATCACTTATGATGTAGGACAAACCAGCCAGAGAGATATCCATCGGAAGATCTCTCTGCGGACTAACGTCCTGATCAGGTTGAATCGCTTTATCCACGAAATCCTAATGGAGACGTCAGACCTCTGGATGGTCAACTGCGTGGTCTACCCTGCTGCCAAAATTATGACCAACTCCCAAATGCCCACCTCTTGGGAGGACAAAGCGGCAAAACGGCTGGAACAATTGGAGGCCAAGATCACGCTGGCGAGACGGCAGGCTTCGAGGATTCAGTGTGTGATGGAGTACATGACATCTGGGTGGGCTTTCACACCCCAAGTCCGGCGCATAGCACGCAGCCTCAGATTTCACCATCACACACTGAACAAGAACATGCTGCTCAACGTGAAGCAGCACGTGGATGATAGAGTCCGGGCGCTCACCACGGCCCGGAAAAAGCTCCTGAAGAGGAGTAAGGCCGTGAGGGAGAACTCAACCTTCCTCCTTCACCCGTCCCGTCTCTTTCGACCACCTCAGTCTGTTGTTGAATCTCCGCCACCCATCCAAGGGGTAGAATGTTTCTGGAAGGATACCTATGAAACGTCGAAGCCATTCAATGGAGACACTCCGGCCATAGGCCTCTTTAAAATGTTTTGCAACTGCCACCTACATGAAATGGATGGACCTCTTTCAGTCACAGAGAGTGACTTGAAGAAGGCCTTCACTGGCAAGAAGAATTTCTCGGCTCCTGGAATGGATGCCATGAATAACTTCTGGTGGAAAAAGTTCACTTCCACCCACCCACATCTCGCCAGAATCTTCACGTCCTTTCACTCGGGTAGAGAAGCAATTCCACCGTGGCTGACTGAGGGACGCATGGTTCTAATACCTAAGAAGGGAGACTTGTCCAATCCTAAGAACTACCACGTTATAATCTGCCTCAACACTGTATACAAGGCGTTCACCTCCATCTTGAGCGGCCTTATCCTCCACCAGGTCCAGCCGGTTTGGGAGGAGGTTTACGAGCAGAGGGGCTCAAAGCGTGGAATCGCAGGATGTAAGGACAACCTGCTCATTGTTAGATGCATATGCTAGGATGCCATCCAGCATAAGTGCAACCTATCAATGGCCTGGGTGGACTGCAGAAAAGCGTTTGACACCACTTCACATGAGCTAATTGTAGCCATGTTGAAGTTGATGAAAGTCCACCCAGATGTAGTGTCCTGCATCCAATGCCTGATACCACTCTGGAGAATGCGCTTCGTCCTGACTGCAGGCAAGTGGTCCGTCTCGACAGAGTTGGTATTATACCACCAGTTTTCCAAGGCGATAGCTTGAGCCCCTTGCTGTTCTGCATTTCCCTCCTACCTTTTTTGCTAAGGCTGCGACAAGGGAAAGTGTGGCGTGCCAGGTGACAGGATGCACAAGGTCACACATTTATTTTATATGGATGACCTGAAGCTCTACGCTTCCAACGCAAAAGACCTTTGGGTGGCCCTGGACACCGTACTGGAGTACAGTGAGGCTATAGGGATGGAGTTCGGATTGGACAAGTGTGCATCCATCCACCTGACGAGAGGAAGATTTTCGGAGAACAAGGAACTCGTGCACCTCGAAGACGGGATCGTCATTCACCACCTCGAGTGTGATGACAGCTATGAATATCTCGGCATCCCCTAAAGCCGAATGCAGGAGGTTGCAGCAGTGAAGGAGAGACTCACCGCCAAGTACAGACAGACTCTCTGGAAAATCTGGAGTTGTGAGCTGTCTGGCAAGAACAAGGTTCTTGCCACGAACATGTTCGCGGTTCCCACACTACTGTACACCTTTGGATGCATGAAATGGAATGTCAACGAGTTGCAGAACCTCAACAGGGGGACGAGGAAGATTATGACCATCAGCATAAGTCTTCATCCGAAATCTTCCGTCGCCAGACTGTATCTCCCTCACAGTGTAGTTGGTAGAGGTCTGTTGAGCCTGGAGTGTCTCCACAACAGAGTTGTCCTTAGAACAGCATGCCGAGTGCTCAAAAGCAGAGACCCCCTACTCAGTCTCGTAAGAGATCACGGAGGTGCCAGAGGGCATTTTCTTCCTGGCAGTCAAGAGGGCAGTGGACGAAACCGGTATGGACTTTGACCCAAAATCAGATGGTAGCGATGATGATAAGTCCGTCTTGTCATTGAAGGCAGACGTTCTTAAGCTCTAAATTAAAAAGGCCGAGCAGAACACCTTGCTCAAGACACACACCGATAAGCCCATGTATGGATGTTTCTATCGAAACATGGAGAAGCATGGGCTATCGAAGGAGCTGACGTTTGCCTTCCTCCACTCCGCTGGTGAGAGACCAAGGGTTTCGTCCTCGCATGCCAGGATGGTGTCATAAACACACTCGTGTACCGCCGCATTATATTCAAGATGGAGGTTGCGGACACGAGATGCAGGGCGTGCCGAGCCCAGCTGGAGACTTTGAGCCACCTTCTCTCCGGCTGTAGCTCTTATGCCAAGTCAGTGTACATTGTTAGGCACAATGCAGCCCTGCGTGCGTTATATTTTCATCTGCGACACCATTTTGGCATCGACAAAACACCTGTGCTCTGGTATGCCCCTGGAGATATTGAGTCTGTCGTGGAGAACGATAAATGCACCATCTGGTGGAATTACTCCTTTTCTACCACCAGGTAGTTGGAGGTGACCAAGCCTGATATAGTTCTCCTAGACCACTTCTCACACTCCATGTTTGTGATAGAGTTTTTGGCTCCAGCTGAAACGAACTTGGATGCAAAGGAGGTGGTGAAACGGGCGAAATATCAAGACCTGCTTTTTGAGCTTCGACAAATGTACCTAGGACACTCTGTTAAACTGGTAGTCCTTATCATAGGTGTACTGGGAGGAGTTAAGGGCTCGCTGCTGGAGAGCATCAAGTGCATGCCATCCTGCGTGGCACAGGCAGAGTCACTTGTAGCTCGCATGCAGAAGGCCATTATACTTGGGTCCCTCCATCTACACTGCACGCATGACCCAACTGCAGCTTAGCCACCAATTCGATGGGCGTCGGGCGTGGCTGCGATCACTGCCCCACCCCTCTCGAGTCCTTGGCCAATATGACGGCAATGAAACCCGATGCTAGCCCAGAAATTGGAGGGGAATTTTACTAAAGTAACTTATAATAATAATAATAATAATAATAATATATTGTTCTGTTGGTCAATAACATGATATAGAATATGGTCAGAAAATCAAGACAAAACTCACATAAGAATGTAACACTTGTAACACTATTTGCATAATTACAATTTGTCACTAAGGAACTCATTGATGCTATAATAGCATTTTTGCAGCAAGAACTCTTTTAGATTTGTTTTCAAAGTAGCCACAGTGGACTTATTTTTTATACAAGGAGGCAGTTTATTATAAATAATAGACAAGGAGTGGTGTGGGCCTTTCTTGGATATAACAAGTGGCTCAGTTCATAGGTGAACATTCTCTTGTCCACGAGTAAGGTGACAATGAATGTTAGAGTTAGGCACAAACAGAGATGGGTTCATTTTTACAAAAACAGCAGCATGAAGAATATATATACATGGCAAAGTCATTATTTGAAGCTCCTTAAACAGGGGCCTTCCTGGTGTCCTAATGGATACATTCACCATTGCCTTCACTGACCTCTTTTGCATGGAAAATGCCTTAATTGCTGCACTAGAGTTACCCCAAAAGACAACCCCATATGCTAAGTAAGAATGAACTTTGGCATAGTACACAAGTTTTAGAATTTCCACTGAGATGGTTGGGACAAGCTTCCTAATCATAAATGTCCCTATGGCCATTTTTTTCAAGGTTTCTTGAATGTGGTGATACCAATCGAGGTTCTCACATATAGATATTCCCAAGAATTTTATGGAGCTAGACTTGTGGATACATTTATTCGAATTCACCCTAAAAAGAGGCGATAATACTGTTGGATTAATTTTATTATGGAATTGCAAAAAACTAGTTTTACCCTCATTTATTATTAAGTTTGTTCATCATACACCAGTTTGACATTTTAACTAAGGTTTCACGAGCAGAATTAGTAGCATCGGTAAAATTACCTCCCATACTTAATGTAGATGTATCATCAGCATATAAAGTCACATAACAGTTTGGTAAGTGAGTGGGAAGGTCATTAATGAAAATAATAAACAGGATTGGACCCAATATAGAACCCTGAGGTACTCCACAATTGGTTTCAACAAGCTTAGACTTGTATGTGCCAGCGCCTGCTTTAATTTGGAACATTGCTTGCGGCTAGACAGGTAAGACTTTATCTAGGGCAAAGCAATACCATTTATTCCAATATTATATAATTTAGAATAGAGTATGTCATGGTCGACTCTATCGAAAGCTTTGGACAAGTCAAAAAAAAGTCCAGTTATCTCTTTCTGAGTGGGAAGCCCCCTCGTGATTTTATCATCAGCTGAAAGGCAGCAGTTATGGTTGACTTTCCTGAAATGAAGCCATGCTGAGAGGGGTGTAGGAGGTCAAAATGGTTCCAATAGTCCATAATTCAATTATAAAAAAGTTTTTCAATTATTTTTGAGAAAACAGAGAGAATTGCAATGGGTCTATAATTTTCTGACTCTTCATGTGGCCCACTTTTATGAACTAGAGTTATCAGAGATGTTTTTAACACAGTTGGAAAATATCCATTAGTAAGTGACATATTAAATATATCAGAGAGGGGTTGAGAGATTACCTTAGCTGCCAGTTTACCAATAGGCATGGGAACCCCATCATATCCCACTGACCATTTATTATCAAAAGTAAGAATAGTTTTTTCAACTTCATTTGGGCCTGATGGCATAAGAAATATTGAATTAGAGCAATCAATCCTGTTGAAAATTCAATGATTTACTTGTTTCCTTAGTTGGCAAAACATATTATTAAAAATATCCACATTTATCAGCAACTTCATGACTATCCTATACTTACGGTGAATCATATTTTGTCATCTAGCTTCACTTGCCCCACATTCCATCAGTGACAGGTCTACCGGTCTACAGGTTGCTGGATCCGGTGGCGACGAAGTTAAGTCCTTGTCTACTATACCGAGGGTTGCAGGTTTAAATCCTGCCTGGATGGAATTATCACCACTCTGGGCATAGGTGCTTGTGTTCGTATGTTGTTGTTGTTGTTATTCACCTGATATAAATTGGCCAAATGTGCTATATTCCGGGTTGTGAAGATAAAATAAATACCCTCCTTGCCAATTGAGCCCTACTTGATTGCAACCTTTCTTTCCTTCTGCTCTGCCGTAACCATTTTTTGGATGCTACATTATAAATTATTTCTCTCAGCTTATCCTCATGTTTCCCGTATCTCTTGGAGGTCATGCTAGGCATGTTGGGGGTTGGGCATAGTGAACTGATATAGGAGTAGCCCCCACCACCAGTGATTATTCCCATTACTGCTACATTATTCACGTCCATGACCACCCCAGAGTCATCCTGACTGTGGCTCCCTGTCTTTTTCCCACACACTTTACGGTGAAACTTTCAGTGGCGATGGAGACCTCTCACCCAATCGCCTATAATTTGCATCCATTTAATGAGCTACTGAATTTGTGCCTATCAGATAAAATCTGAGACAACAGGAAGAAATGATGAATTATGCTATGACTTTTGTAATTCAGAGGGTTTTGCTCATTTCCAGTGTTTGGTTCTCGAGGTCTGCAAAAAATGTTTGGATTAAAATGAATAACATAGGTGAAACCTTAAGTGTAATAGCATTCTGCACTCAGACACCATAAAAGCAATACATTTTCTAGGTTATTACCTTTAGCACAATTCTAATGGTTTAGTGAGGAAAGCATCAGTTGATATATTTATTCTGTACTTGAATGCTCTCCCACAACAAGGGGTGGAAGCTTCTGCCATCACATACATTTAGTGGCATGGGGTGGAGGTTGTTGTTGCATGAAAGACAGAAATGCCAAATTCACTCAATTCCCTGCCTTCTGTTTCTTTCTCCTTCCATTCCATGAATTCTCTGAAAATGTTCACGCCTTTGAAATATGTAGCTGTATTACTCTTCCCAATACAGTAGAAACTCCATAATACAAAGCACGAAAATGTGAAGTTTTGATTTTACAAAGCAAAACTGTGAGTCGTTGATTAACCAGGCCTTGATAAATTACATTTGATCTTTCATTACTGCTATCCCTGATTTCCACAAGAGAAATGACCAATTTAATCAGATTTCACTGCGATGGCATGAGTAACTTGGCATTTTAATACACGGATATGACACAACGTGGGCATGAATTGGATCCTGATGTGCTCTCTCTCAAAACCACCTGATGTTTAGGTGGGTCTAAGTATGGAAATACTACTCTGTGTATATTACTATATTTTGTTATTAGTACATTTTAAATATGAGGTATCTCTTTAGCTTCTATGTTTTAGCTTACCAAAGTTGGCATATAAGGATGCCATTGGATATAATGGTGCTCAGCATAACACCCACAATGTGAAGAGATTATGCATAGATGGATAAAAAATAATCGCTTAATTTATTTACTGGAATAATGTTCTGCAGAATAGAACTATAAACACGAATCATCAAAGTGAAAAGGAACTTGGTCATGAGTTAATGTTTTACTAGAACTTCAATGAGCAGTGAAACCGTTTGGCTTGGAACGAAATAATATTTCTTCCCAAGTTCATATATCCTGCAGGCGACGTGGAAGAAACCACAAATGATGACCTGAGAAGGATTTTTAACTGGACTGAATCCTTTGCTCTTTTTACCATCCGAAATTTTGAAATTTCCGTGGGGCATTTTCAATAGGGAAGCATCCGTAACATTTAAGCATTCAAAAGTCTCATGCTAAAATGGGGAGATTTGGTCATGCTTTGAGAATACATTCACAATTGGCATGTTCTGAAATAGTGGACATTGTGTTACATGAATTCATGTCAAGTGGGGTGCCCCTTTATTTATTTTAGCATTATTCCTAATAAAGTTTTATACTTCCAATAGCTCTGTTTCATTGAGCCCTCAGATTTTGTGGAACGAATCAAGGGCCCTAGGTGTGTTATCAACATGAGGGACTTTAAACTCTCATTTTTATTAGTTTATATCCATCTTAAGATCTCATGTGAAATATTTCTATTTCAATTCATGTACCAAACTATCTAATCTGATTTTTATTTCCACATGTTAATGAATTGAACGTATTAATTAATAAAATCTACTCCAGGGATATGAACATGTCCAAACTTGTGGATGAGGATGAACCCTTGTTCCGGTCTCTAATTGAAGATTTGTTCCCCGGCATCAAATTAACTCAAGCCTCTTGGGACACGTTGCAAGTGGCTATAGGACATCAGGTTAAAGAAGCAGGATTGATTAACGATCCAAAATGGAATTTAAAAGTTATACAGGTTGGGAATCCATTGTTATCCATTTTACAATCAGATGTATCTTAATGGCAAAAGTTATTATTTTTTGTGCAAATCCTGAAATTTTCCAATTATCCAAAACTATCTTTCAATATCAACTTTGCATGTGACTCCACTGCTTTCAGATCACTCATGAATGAGTTTCTTGTGACGAGAAAAAAAATTAAAGGTGTTGTTTCTATTGGGTGAGAGAAAGAAATGTGCTCAGATTCAACTTTATTCATATGAATGACCACATTTTTAGTTGATTTTCAGTCATCCTCCCTCATTTCATCTTGTTGGTAGAATTATTTTTGTCAATTTGTACATGCCATAATTTTCCGTATATAGTATGCATTTTTTTCCGTGAAAATTTGTCAAAAAAGTAGGGTGCGTATAATACATGGTTACAAACTTATCACGTTTTTATTTCAGGTCGTAGATCACATTTCAAGTAATCTAAACTAACTTAGAGGTATTCGATTTTACAATTTTTAATAAACACAATGCAATGAATCAATTTCATTTATTTATTAAAATGAAAATTTACACACAGATCCTCTTGTCTTTAACATTGTTAGCACTGAATCCATTGAATTCCAAATCACTATCCTAGCTTGATTCGAACAGTTCGTGCGAAACACTGACACCACTCTTGCTAGCAGCATAAATTGCAGCGCCGAGGACATCATATTTGTCCTCCTCATCGTCCACTTTGCATTCTTCATCCCTAAGCAAATTGTCGTTGGACCCATCTATTGCATTCATGAGGCAGCATTTTTTAAAACCTCACATAATCACAGATGAATTGATTGCATTCCAGGACTCTTTAATCCACAAACTAATTAGCGATAACTCCAGTTTCTTTGACTTTTCTGAAGATGTCAAAGAATGTGGGTCAGAATATAGCAACTCATTACACTTTACGCATCTGTGTCTTAAACGGACAGTTGCAACTGACATCCATCACCTGCAACTGGCTTGTCGTCTCTCTAGGAATAATGACGAGATCTGTGCCATTCTCGTGCAATATATTCTTGATGTTTGGCATTCGATGGCATCTAAATGCATCTGAATGCATCTACAACCAACATATGACGTCTACAAACTGCATCTTTGCACCATGGTGCACACATTTCGCAGCAAATCTTTGGTCGAATTTTCATCCATCCAGCCTTTTTATTTGCGCGTACGAACATATTCTACAGCCAGATAACATTCTGCGGGAGAATTTTTCTTTTAAATATCACACAGAAATGTAGCATCTTCAAATTACAGAGTAACGTATCTTCTGCTAGTAGATCGGACAGAATCCGACACAAACGGACATAAAGTGAGGCGAATGGAATGCGAACATGGGTACTTTTTAGCGACAGTGTAGCAATTCTATCATTTATTGACAAATATTTCCATAGACACGCATGGAAGTTTTGAAGGGGAATATCCAACTACATATAGATCGTCACATTGAGAAACCAAAGGGGTATGTTTGAGCAAGGGGAAAAGCCACCCATAGGCAGCATTACCGCTTGCGCAGTGATCATATGGGTGCTGAACAGCGTGGCGGACAATGGCATAGAATGCCTATCTCTAAAAGCCGACTGCGTATTATACATGGTGATAAGTAAATTCTTACACTATGCTCGCCATAAAGAGTCTTATAGTAGGTGCATATTATAATCAGAAAATTACGGTAATATGTCTATATATTTATGTCAAATCTCAATACCAATGCATAATCCATGTTAGAACTAGAAAGCTTATCTTGTTTGTTAAGTTTATTGTGCAGTACTTTGCATCCCATTGGGTGGTTTGAATGTAACAGGTTCTTTGCTAGATTTCTCTGTAAGGATGTCAAGTTTGCTCCAAACATTCAGATTTCTGAGCCTTTTGAGATAAGTTACTCAAGGGTGAGTTCAGGTATACCTTACCTAATGTCATTCATTGGTTTCATGAGGCACTGTGTTGGCTGATCCTACATCTCAAAGAACTACTAACTTAGACACTACGGTAAACCTCTTTAATCCTACCTGCTGAATGAGGACATAGAATAGGCCTGTATAGGCCCTACTGGACAGGCCCCTTGCATGGATAGCTGGTGGTTATCAAAGGGTTGCGAAATGGCTTTACCAATGCATCCTTCAGAATTTTTCCCTGAACCAATATTTTTGGTTGATAAGGTCGTCAGATCAAAGTTGGGTACCCATAAATTTATATTGCTATTTATGTACCAAATTAGTTACAGTAATTAGGTACAGTTGTTGTGAAAATTGAAAGCAGTACTATGAATTCAGACCTCAATGTTTATTAATTGTGCCAATGAAGGTGATAGCGCTGACATGACTCATGTAACTTCTGGTGAATAGTCAGAGGTTAAAGACAAGGAAGAAACAAAATTGGCACAAACTGTTATTAATAATGGAATGAACAATCCTTTCCTTATCAATACTACAGTACTGGTGTATTTGGTGGTTATCTTTGGGGAGAGAACAATAGCAAACCAGACAGGTGAAAGAGTAAAACCATAGTGGGCAAAAATAATAATATTAAACTAATAATAAGAAATAAAGGAAATGTTGAACCAAAAATCCGTTAAAATTGTACCAATAATAATATCAGCGACTGGTGTAATACCCCAAAACCTGCGCAAAAGCTCGGAAACAATAGGATTAGAGAATCATGTGTACATGGAAATTCAAAAAAACCACAATAATTAATACTTGCTCCATGGTATGTTGATTTTTAAATGAACATTAAAAAAACAGTAGATGTGCATAATTCCTTTGGTGCTTTGCACCCGGGATAGCCTTCAGGCTGAGAAGAAAATTCATAAATAATAATAATCTTTATTATAGGGAAACCCATTTTACAAAAAAAGAAAACTTGATTACATAAAAACATTTTAACATGAGATAAAACACTGGTAATAATCATTGCACTGCATGTTTGAAAAATAACCGTGATTACAGATGCAAAACATCAATTGACATGCAACGCAAGTTTCTAAAACTTGAGGTCGCGAGTGAATTGACAGCAAATGGTGGGCGGAGACAAGAGAAAATAACAACCTTAGCCAGTTTGATTAACTTCAAGCAAGAACATTTATATAACAAACAAGTATTACAATTGAAAACAAGCCCTTAGGCCAAATACCGTTAACTTGATCTACAGAAGACGAACACAAGTCACCAGTCCAGCAGGTCCTTTCTCGTCCGCGGTCAGTTTCAAAAGAGGCCGGGCCCAGTGTTGAGACGATGCAGCTGACGATTGAGGGGGTCAGTTGACCAAAGCAGGAGTTGGGGGTGCAGGGGAAATCCTTGTCAGGTTGTTGATTGGTGGATGAAATAGTGCTATTGTTGAGTCGGTCAGAAAAGAGCGCCACTATCACTTTCAGTAAAAAAGTGAGTTGATTGTCCCATCGCAAACAGCAAACGCGAGACAGTGAATCACAAGATCACAATGCACGAAGGATAGTTGCGACAGCGTTTGTGGGTTTAGCATTCGCGAGTCTTTTGGCGATGTGTGGTTTTTCCGTCAGCGTGGTTTTTGCAGAGTGGGAGTGGGGAAATTTTTGCACAGACAGAAAAACAGATACATATACAGAGGTCAGTTATATTTTTCTGAAAGTTTGCACAATAGGTTAGGAATCTGAATAATATGAAGACAACAATTGATCCAAACATTTTTTATTAAAGGTAAGAATTGAATCAAGATGTATGTCCACATATGGTACAACTAAGTTATATTTTTGGTGTTTCTGTAATGGGGTGCATGATATATATAGTTTCTGTGATAAAATTTTAAATAAAATAGTTTGGTTTTTCTAGTGAAATTGAGGGTGGTATTGAAAGATAATAACTCTACTAGGGGAGAGCAGTTGATTTTGTTATTACATAATATGTGTAGGAATTATAGGTCAGCAAGCTGGCGGCAGACAATAAGGGGATGTAAATCTAATATTTCCGTAGTGTGTTTGTATGGGACATCGGAAGTGGGAAAACCAGCATGAAAATTGACTATTCTAAGAAACTTCTTTTGCACTCTTTCAAGATTGTGTATTTGGATCTTGTTATAGGGAGACCAGATGATGGCATTGAATTCCCAGATCAGACCAACTAGAGAAATATAAAGGGTTCTTAACATGTTTATGTCCTTCATCTTTTTTGTGACTCTAACTATGAAACCCAGAATGGGAAAAGACTTTGATAGGATCTCATTAATATGGTAGTTAAAAGTAAGTGACTGATCGATTAAGACTCCTAAGTCTTTGATAACCTGTGTTGTTGTGAGTGTTACACCATTCAGGGTGTAATTGAATAAAATGGGTGATTTTTTGTGGTGAAAAGAGATTATATTGCATTTCTGTATATTAATTGAGAATTTCTGTATATTAATGAGGCAATGACTGATCTCATCAGGGTTAGGAAAGCTTGAATACCATGTGGTAAACTTGATGGTAGACATTCAGTCAACAGTGAATAAACTTGAGTCCAAAGATGTTAATGAAAGCTTTAGAATTGATATACTGTTACACTTAAGAGACAAGGTTTTTCATTGTAACTAGTGGCCCTGTGATGTGACGTTAAGATATTTTTATTAAGGTGTTATTAGTGCCATGATAACCTAAAGAATTAATGTGAATTGATGGAATTTATTGTTAGGGAAACTTCCTGGTGAAGAGGAGGAGGAATATTATTTACCTTTATATACAGTTTCTCTTAAATAAACAGAGAAATGACTCATCTTCCTTATTTTCATACTTGATACTTTTGTGTAATCATCAAATATTTCCTATTTGTTGGTTATCTCATGTGTTTGTCTGAAGTTACCAACTATTTTCTGCTGCTAGATGGTGTGAAGTCTTTCCTAAGAGGGGATAAAAAAGTGATGATTCAATCTGCAACTTCACCAAGTTCTCATAGCACATAGACACCTGCTCCAGAACCCCCTTTCCTGTGTAACTTTGCAACTTTTGTGGTACACTGGGTTGAGGCAGCTGGAAAGAGGAAGCTGGAGGTGTGAGAGTAGAAGTTAGGAGTGGTCAATTCTGGGTCATATTACTATTCTTTAAGATATTTTATTTTTTTCATTCAGGGCTTGTGTTGACACAGTTTCTTACCAATCAGGCTTACGTGCTGTTTGATAAGCTAATTATCAGGTTTGCTTTGTAGGTAACAAATGGAGAGTTATGATTTGGGCTCTTTATTGTTGTAATTTGCCCTCTCCAACTGGTGCACCTTTCAATTTACAGTTGTATGAGACTTCACTGGTGCGGCATGGCCTAATGACAATGGGACCAACTGGAGCTGGCAAGACATCCTGCATCCACCTGCTCATGAAGTCATTGACAGAAATTGGACTCCCTCACAAGGAAATGAGAATGAACCCTAAGGTAAAGTTACCTTTTTATAAATTGGAATTATAGTTTGGAATTGGACTCAATGCCTATGGTTGAAAAACTACCTCTACTGGCTGAATCTGTTGTTCTTCAAATATTATCCAAGCTGATCATATGACTATTGCTTTCCATACATCTTAGGCAATAACGGCTCCCCAAATGTTTGGAAGACTTGATGTTGCCACCAATGACTGGACTGATGGAATATTTTCTACTCTCTGGCGTCGGACATTGAAAGTAAGCCTTAATTCTTGTCATGGAAAGATTCCTGTTGAGCATCCCATTTTCTGATATTTTTGTCAAGCTAATGTCACTATCATGTACTTTCTCGAGGTATATACTTACTGTTTACATGTTGGTAAGTAGTTTTCCGTCTTAAGTGCACCTGAATTCTTTCACTGCTTATGCACATACAATTTTAATACACTCCTTGTAGCACCACTATCAGTAGATCTCCAAGATAACTAGCTAGGATACCTTCATGCTGATCGAGTTCAGATTAGTTAATGTCAGAGCAGTCCCCAAGTGTTCTTTAAGAGTGCTGACTTTAATACATCTACTTTGTTTTAATGTAAGAGAAATTACTTACAAGGTGGATTCAAGACTGCTTTCAAAAAACTCTCGGTTGCCCGTGAACAGTCTCACTGCATCAGCAATATACTATGCAGCACAGTGAGAACCCTGATTTGTGTCTATAAGTCAGGTGGCACCGTTCTGAGACGAAGGAGGTGAGAGAGGCAATGGTGGTGAAATAAAATGGCTCACAAAGGAAACCTTTTTGGACAACTGTTCCCAATCATTCTAATGTTTTGGTCGCGTGGCGATGTGTTCCTTTGTTTGGCTATAAGATTGTTTTGTAATGTCCGCTCCACATTCCTCCCGCCTCTCACCCGACTTCCGTTCATCTCTTGCTGATGCTGACTTAGGTTCCCATGCCTCTGGGTACTTGCTGCCTTGGGGAAGGGGGGTGAGTTGGAATGTGCATGGGTCGGAGTCATCAGGAGCGAGGCGAGTGGGTGCACAGGCGAGAGACACGGAAAAAGTGGCAGTTGGTCGCGTGTCTGGAAGATGAATAAACCATGTTCTGAAAAGAGTAACGCCTTTGATTCCACCATCCTTCCTCTCTCATTCCCTGTGAGCTACTTCGGCGAACCGGCAGGGAGTTAACAGTTTCATATTTTAGGGATTTAACTTCAATATTAATATTGATGATGAAAAAGAAAGGAGGCGGAATGTATCCCCTCATTATTTCCTTTCAAATAGAATTTAACCCATCAAATAATATTTAACCTCAAGTTTTATGCAATCGACGATCAAGCCTTTCTTGCTGTTGGTGAACCCAAGCCTTTAAATAGCATATCAATAAAAAACATTTGGATATGTAACAGCAAATGTCCCTTTTCTCAGCAATGGCCTGTCAGAGAAGGATTTAAAATACTCTGTATGAAATTCATAGTACAACCCTTGTCATTACTTTATTTTCTAGTCAACAACTTCCAGGGAATGCATGGTCCAAAATTGTAACTATTCTCAGGTAAAACTTGCTCCAAAAACTCTGAACCCACTGTTGTGAACACGCAGTGAATTTTTTTGTGTTTTATATACCTCTCCTAGAGGGGTGGGGTTTTGGAAAGGGGTTTGGGAGCTAGGGACAGGAAAATGGAGTGGGTGGAGGAGGAGAGGAGCGTAAGCCCATCTGGGAAGCTGGTGGGGGAGGGAGGATTAGCTGGTTAGTGAGTGCAGGACCACCCATTGGGCTGGTGACCTTGGGAGGGACAATAGATGCATGAGATGATGGGGAGGGGTGAAATGGGAGAAGAAAGACCTTATCTTTCATTTATTCCCTGTACCCCTCCTCCACTTCACATGCTTTAAAAGTCCCTCCAAAGTTCTCTAACCCAATGAAAGTTCTGTACCCTAAATCCTGCTAAATAGCTTACGCCAAGTATCCATTGTTTGCATGGTAGTTCTCAAGTTCTCAACCACAATACCTGTTGTAAAGCTTCATGATTTACATCATTTACATGTTATAATGCAGCATTGTATACATCAAATCACAGCACATCAAAAATCATAATACAGTATATTTTGTCTCAATGGGGATGGGGACCAAGGTTTTTAATTTTGTAATATTGTTTCTATTATCATACATTTAGATACCCCTTTGATCGGGACCAACCATTTGCTTTGTTGAAAGGGAAACTTTGTATAATGTTGTTCATGAGAGCGAGGGTCGAATGTATTTTTATGAAGCAATATTGTAGATTTTACATTTTAAAAACTAAGAACAACTCTTAGGTTCATAAATTTATAAGAAACTGTAAAAGTGGATATGAATTTGTTTTTAAATTTTTTATTAAATATTTATGTATTGTTAACAAGGAGGAACTGAGAGATATAATTAAAGGAAAGCAGGATTTGGCTTCGAGATTTGAAAGAAATAGGAGATTCAAATTTGGGATTTGGATTCGACCCATCACTAGTTATAGCATGTGAATCAATTTTGTTAACAGTGACTCTGAACATTTGTTGAAAACAAATCAAAGGATGTGGATAACTCTGATCAGTATAATGTAGTTATGCAGAATGAACGGTGAACCATTGAAATGGTTCCCATTCTAATCACCAAAAAATTTGAGATCATGAACCACTCAGGGAACTGAACCATTTTCTCTTCCTGTACAGGGGGTAAATGCATGTGAATTCCAGATTTTCCTTCTTAATGACTTTTAATTCATACATGGTGAAAAACTTAAGAATATCTAATAGATGATTCCTTTGGTATGTATTAGATTTTAATTTATGTGTCAAGGTATAATATACCATATATCCTGGCCCATTTGGTGTCTTTTTTCCCCAAAGAAATCTACAAAACTTTTTCCTGCATCTATCGTATAATGGTCTGATAGCCTAAAGACTACAAAAATAAGATTTCTGTAATGCTGTTCCAATAACCTAACTGTATCCAAAATATTCCCCATTGTGATTTAACTAGAGGTTTATCTTTTGAAATATCGCTTTAAGAATTGTCAGTAATTGTAGTGTCCACCTTCAATATGTAGCAGTATTGTTTTTTAACAGCATGAAATTTGCATGAAAGGAAATTCACAATTAGATATGCATTATTAAATACAGTAATGTGACACCCCAAATCACACCAGGTTGCCATATTGGTGTATGTTATTCATTTAAAGATTCCTTCTCAGTTTCACCACAAACAATATCAATGTCGACAGAAAGGTTATTTATTTTTTGCTGAACATTTTTCGCAGCATTGTGGCTATTTCTGGTTTTCTTGCCTGTGCTTTATATAGGATAGCAGTGCACATATTTCTAGGTGTCTCTTCCTGCTATTCTATAAATAGTTGAAGAGTTCTTCATTGACATATTTAATGTTTTGATATCTTTCCTTCTCAGAATATAATTTGACATTTTACCCCACAGATCAAAAAGACTGATTATGTCTGGTTAGTTCTGGATGGCCCAGTTGATGCTGTTTGGATTGAGAACCTCAATTCTGTTCTGGATGATAATAAAACTTTGACCCTGGCCAATGGTGATCGTATTGTGATGGCACCCAATAGCAAGATACTGTTTGAACCAGATAATGTTGATAATGCTTCCCCGGCAACAGTATCACGAATGGGGATGGTCTTCATGAGCTCCTCTGTCCTCACCTGGAGTCCTATAATCAAGGTATTATTTAACCCTTTCGTGCCGAAGTCTCTCAAAAGGAAATGCTTCCCCTGCTTGAGAATTGCATGAGAATTTTCTGTACTCCTCTCTACGGAGCTCTCTCATGGCATCCCCCTTCCCCTGGGCACTCGGCTCGACCCCCCAACCGTCTCTCAGCAGGGGGCTGCTGTAAGTTTATTGCATTAACAAGGTTTTTTTGAAATAAATCTTTGCTGTATACTTTAAAAACTTATACCTTTAAATGAATTTCTAATGTTATTCTGAGCGTTTTACAATTTTAAACGAAATTCTAGCGTTAATATTATCAAATTTAGAGTTCTATTTGGAGCTCAAACTATTGAGAGTTCCACGAATGAGCTCCGTTACTATCAATGCTAGAATTTTGTTTGAAATTTGCGAAGACTCAACAAAAAACAAATAATTCACTTCATAAAGTTAAAAATTTTGTAGAGTGAAAAAATAATTGCCTCAAAAAGCCATTGCAAATACAATAAATTAACAGCGGAATCACGCAGCAAGGAGGGCTACTAATGAATAATAATAATAATAATAATAATTGGACACCGTACATCAATACAGTGAGGCTATAGGGATGGAATTCGGATTGGACAAGTGTGCATCCATCCACATGGCGAAAGGAAGAAGATACGAACTTGGACTCGAAAGAGGCGGAAAAACGGACGAAATATCAAGATGCAGATGCAGAGCGTGCCGAGCCAAGCCGGAGACTTTGAGTCACCTTCTCTCCGGCTGCAGTTATTACGCGCAGTCAGCATATTTAGCTCGGCACAACGCAGCTCTGCGGGTGTTGTATTTCCACCTCCGACATCATTACGGCATCGACGAAGTACATGTGCTGCCCTATGCCCCTGGAGATATTGAGTCCGTCGTGGAGAACGACAAAATAAAAATCTGGTGGAATTACTCATTCCCCACTACCACGCAGTTGGAGGCGAACAAGCCTGACATCGTTCTCCTCGACCGCCTAATGCGTTCCATGTTCGTAATTGAGTTTTCGGCTCCGGCCGATACGAACTTGGACGCGAAAGAGGTGGAAAAACTGACGAAATATCAAGACCTGCTGTTCGAACTTCGGCAGATGTACCCATGACACTCTGTAAAACTGGTAGTCATAGGTGTGCTCGGTGGAATCAAGAGCTCGCTGATACAGAGCATCAAGTGTATTCCTGCTTGCGTGGCACAGGCGGAATCACTTGCAGCCCTCATGCAGAAGGCCGTCCTCTTGGGGTCACTCCGTCTGCTTCGTGCGCTCGACCCGAAGGCAGCGTAGCCACTGATCCGATGGGTTTCGGAAGTGGCTACAAACTCTGCACCGCCCCTCTTGAGTTCTCAGCCATTATGACGGCAATGAAACCCGATGCTTGCCGAGGACTCGGAACGGGAAAGTTACCAAAGTTAAAAAAAAAATAATAATAATAATTTTTATTCATCCAGAGACATACAAGGCATGTATAGGACAAGTCAAATACAAACATTATTTTACAGAAATCACGTTATTCATTCAGATACTCTGATACAGAGTAAAAGCATTTCTCATTAAGGTATTCATATGTTTTTTAAAAATCTATTAGCACTAGTGATATCTTTAATCCTTTTTGGTAACTTATTATAAATTTGTATGGCCATTGTCTTTGGTCCCTTGTAGTGGGTGTTAATGAGTGATCTCTCAACATGTAAGTCTCTCTTTCTTCTTGTATCATGGAGATGATACGAGTCATTAAGTCGAAAATTACTGATGTTCCTTTTAACAAAAGTTAGAATGTGGAGTATATAAATACAAGGTACAGTAAGGATTTTAAATTTTTCGAAAAGGGGCTTGCAGGTTTGCCTAAAAGGGACATTTCCTACTATCCTCACAATTTTTTTTAATTCTAAACAATTCAGTTAATCTGGAGGATGAACCCCACAAAATGATTCCAAGGAGACCTTGGAATAAAAGTAGCCGAAGTATATGGTAAGCAGTACTTTGTGGCTGACAGAGAATTTTAAAACACAAAACAGATAAAAAACTGAATTAAGTTTTTTACATAAGTGATCCATGTGGTTACTCCAACTTTATGGCAGATCAATATGAAGACCTAAGAATTTTAGGTTATTAGCCGGCATGAAAACATGATCCTTTTGTGTTAGGTAAAGATTCTCGTTACATTGGTCTTTATTCCCAAATACCATGATCTGGGTTTTATCTTGGTTCAATCTTTGTTTATTTTGTAAGCACCAATCTACTACTCTCAAAACTATTACTTCGCTTGCAGGTATGAGGTTAGTGACATTTAATCTGGATAGTAGGACATTTATATCATCTGCATTCATAATCATGCATGTCTCCTTGGAATTAAGTATTTTGGGTAAATCATTAATGAAGATTAAAAACAGAATTGGCCCAAGGATCAATCCTTGAGGAACACCACGTGTAACTGGTAAGGTATTGGACTTATAATTACCTTTGCTATTACTTATCATGACAATCTGTGATCTGTTCGTTAGGTAGGTTTCCAACCACTGAATAGCTTTGCCCCTTATGCCTAGTCCTAAACATTTTCTGAGAAGAATTTTATGATTGACCAGATCAAATGCCTTGCTCAGGTCGAAAAATAGCCCAAGAACAGTCATCTTTTTGTTAAGTTCTTTTACAATAAAGTTAATGGCATTGAAAAAAGCTTTTTTGGTAGATTTACCTTTTCGGAAGCCAAATTGGCTGTTAGTAAGTAGATCAGAATTTTCCAGAAACTAAGTAAGTCGGGAGCAGAATACATACTCAAATACTTTAGAAAATTGAGAGAGAAGTGAAACTGGCCAGTAGTTTTTGTGATTTTTTCTATCTCCATTATTTTTAAATACAGGGACAACCTTAGAGGTCTTTAGGGCTAGGGAAAGATTCCACTAGACAGTGACTGATTGACCAGGAACAAAAAAGGTTCCATGATTTCTTGTTTACAAGCTTTTAAGAGCTTGCCAGGAACATCATCAATACCAGATGAGAATTTCTTACCCACCTTTGCAATTACCTTTTCTAACTCTGTAACAGTACATGGTTTAAGAAAGATGGAAAGGGGATTACTGTTACTAGAAATGTACTGGTTTTCATATTGATGTTGATCAGGGGCTACTAAGTCTTGATGTGCAAGAAAATTGCAATTAAAGATATCTGCTATTTCCTTAAGATCTTTTATAAGGGTGCCATTATGAATTAAAGAGGAAGGGAAAGAATTAGTTTTAGCACCACATTTAGTCTCCTTAACTATTTTCCAAGCAACACTAGGGTCATGGTTGGAATTAATCAATCTCAAATCATTGTAATTTCTTTTTGCTTCAAGAATAAGTTTTTTATAATGCTTCTTTAACATTTTATAATCTTCATGAGTCCAATCATCCCCAAGGTATTTATCGAGATAGGCATTTTCTTTTATCATAGAAGATAAGGCACGCATTTCAGGAGTTACCCATTTTTTACACTGTGTTGGTTTGTTTTTAACAGGAAGAATAGGAAAATCACACTCAAACAGAAATAAAAACCTTGAATAAAAGTGATAGAAACAATCATTGAAGTTGGAGACAGAATGAATGTCATGCCGATCTTGACAACGTAAGGTAGCACAAAAGCAATCAATATTAGTATCACTGAAAAAGCGTTTCATTTTCGCTGTGGGCAAATTACTGAGACATGTAAGTTTAAATTTTGACACAATCATGCAGTGATCTAAGATTAAGGGATCAAACACATTGATTTCACAACTGGCAGGATCAAAGTCAGTTATCACAACATCTAATAAGGACAGTGAGCTGACAGTAACTCTTGTAGGTTCATTCACTAATTGCAAATAAAATGAATTAACTGCGGATTCATGCAGCAAGGAGGGCTACTAATGAGGCGGAGGGTCGAGTTCACTGGCCGAGGAAAGGGTCTGGGCTGTCCCTAAGCTGGGTCACAAGGGTTTACTGTATACCTAAGATTATTGCTCCCGTATCAGTCACTTCCCTTCTCTCGCATCAGCTATACCCGACATTAGGTCTTTTGCGTTGATTTTTCTCCGTCGGCCATAGCCAACATTCGTTCGTTTGCGTAGGAAAACTCACATCGGCTACAGCTGATGCTAGGTGCAAAAGGGTTAACGGCCCTTGGTAGGATATAATTTTCAAGTATGAGGGATAAGTTAGTTGAAATGTAATTTATTGTGTATACATAGGTTTTGAGGTAGAATTTTAATTCATCATTTGGTAAATTTATACTGAAAATCTGGTGTACGTGAAGCCACTATGATTGGTGGAGAGATAAAGTACATTGGGGATTTTCTAATTTTTTTGGAGATGAGAAGGGGGTATCAAAGGATTCATCTAGGGTAATTGCTTGTGTGGAGATTGTTGGGGAATTAACTCTAACTAACCAGGTAGCTACACTAGATAATACGTAGTTGGCGGGACCAAAAAATTAGCTCTTTGTATTTTTGAACCTCTTTAATAAATCGCATAAAATATTTCCCCCTCCCACCCTGACTTCTCTGGCCTTTGGAAATACTTTAAACAATTTATAGTCGTTATTCATGAAAGCATTCAAAATAATGCCTTTATATCTTAAGCTAAATGTCACAAACAATCGTGAATTAACTATCACCTCTTAGTTCCCCATGCAAATGATTTTTAGTTGGCATTCATTTTCTTTGCAAGATTTTCGCCCAGTTTAGAATTTGTATATAAAGCAAGTTCTGCATTTTGTAAGAGACTTTCTTAATCTGCAGCTAATCAGGACCTGCAACTGGTATGGGTGTTTAAAAGAGGCATTTCTAACATCTACGCAGTTAAGACCATACTTGAAGACAAATTGGGCGTGATCCGGATATTTTCCATATCTTTATCAGCTCAGAATATAGTAAGTTTCCGGTGATAAATGGCGAGATTTTTTGGACAGATGGAATATTAATGTGGAGGTGGTGGAGAATGATACTGAAGAAAATAGAACCTCAGATCACGGTTTGTGGAGAACGAACGAATGCTTCAACGGCCACCCAGGAAAGGCCCTTGCTTGCATCGACCACGCCTCACCAATCCAATTCTTATCAATGTTTCTAATATCTACACAGTTAAGTCGATAGATGGCCCGAATTTGCTTCCAATCGCCTTTTCATTATCCCTCAATACTAGTTAAAAAGAGCAGAGGACTCTGTCCATTTTAAAAATCCTTCTCATGTTTTAATTTGTATCTTTCAATATCGACACCTGGATATATGAAATTGGGTAGAAATATTACTTCATTCCAAGCCAAACAGTTTCACCGCTCATTGAATTTCGAGTATGAAACATTCACTGATGACCAAGTCCCTTTTCACTTTGATGCTTCGTGCTTATAGTTCTATTCTGCAAAACATTAATCCAGTAAATAAATTGAGCGGTAATTTTTTTATCCGTCTATGCTTAATCTCTCTGCATCGTGGGTGTAATGCTGCATTCTTATATGCCAACTTCGGTTAGATAAAACATAGAAGCTAATGAAATGCCTCATATTTAAAAAATAATTAGCTAATCTATCCACTATTTTCAGAACTTTTTCTCCACAATAGTGAGAAAGAGAAATTTCATCCGAAATGGGCATCGCGGCATCTGAATCTGAAACCTAACTCCCCTGTGGTAAAATCCTGATAACGGCAATAAGTTTCTTCAGAGTAGTGTTTCTGTACTTAGGTCCTTGTAAACATTGGGTGATTTTGAAATAGAGCACATCAGAATCCAATTCATGCCCATGTTGTGTCATATCCGTGTATTCAAATGCCCAGTACTCAAAGATACTGAGTCCATCACAATAAAATCTGATTCAATTGGTCATTTATCTTGTGGCAATCAGTGATAGCAGTGATAATAGATCAAATGTAAAGTATTGTAATAATACAATAAGTCACATGGGATGGCCACGTTGTTTGTTTGTTTACACAGTCACCGAGGAAACAAGAGGGGGACGTGAAAGGGGATGAGAGGAGGTATGGGAATGAAGCGGGAACGCAAAGAAGAGGACGGTTGGTAGTGAACGTTTTTCTTTTTATTTGTGAAGTGAAACAAAGGAAGTGTTATTTTATTTGTGAAGTGAAATAAAGAAATTGTTACAGTAACAAGGCCTGATTACTCAGCAAGTTCACTATAATAAATCATGGAGATTCCATGGGGAACACTTCACACTCTTAGGCTTCAATGGTGGCTATATAATGCATTTAATTTTTTTAAATCTCCTACGCAACTAAATTAGCCCCTACTGCCGACTGACTTGTGCTACCCTAGCTTGCAACTGTAGTAATTCGATGCTACAGGTGGCGCTCATTTTGGTGCATTGTAATTCAACCCTGCCTCATTTTTTTATGCGGCCGTAACTTTAGATTTTCTCCCTCCCCCCTCCTATACACAGACTTCCGAGTTTCAAGATAGTTGCTGCTGGTAAACTAAGGTATCAAGTCCATTTCCATAATTTAAAATGATTCTCGAAATGGATTTTATTTCAATTATGAATGGGCAAAAATGATTTCCATTTCCCAACACATTTATCGTATAGTTGGAGCGATGGCTTCCGCAGTGGCTATTGAACAGGCTGGAGCTTCTTCCGGTGTATCTGCATGAGTCAAAATTCATGACAACAGTTGCTCCTCCATTACAGGAGGCATCTTCAGGTCAAAGTGAGTTGGTTCAAAAGTGGGCGGAATATATCGGCAGGATTTGGCACCAAAATTCCTCCTCAAGTGGGTCCTGTGTGTTCATTGGTTGAGGCATTGAAGAGTCTCCTACAAGTGGCAGCCAGCGAGTACCCGTCCTCCCGGTTGAAATTTTCTGGGTTTTTCATGATTTCAATCACCTCTGTTATTACCCTGGAAAAATCTCTGCATTCTCTTGTGAATACCTTGGTATTCTCTCTGTCAATATTATGTCCCGGTTCAGACCAAGTATGTTCTGCAATGGCTGAGAGATGGAAATCCTTCTTCATAGCTCTCTCGTTCTCTTCCATTATCACTGGAACCGCCCTGTCAGTCTGGTCGATGTATACTTTATTACATGAGCACTTAACTTTGTAAATTCCTTCATGTAGATGTGGTGAGAGGTGATCTTTAGACTTTGATAAGATGTCCCAGGTCTATTTGACTGACTTGTACCTGGTTGTCACTGGATGCTTTTTCAGGATCTTGGCTATTCTCTCATATATGCCTGCTATGTATGGTATACAAGCATTGGATTTCGGTATCTCCGGTGCAAATCCCAGGTGTCTTTCCATGAGGCGCTTTTCTATCTCAAAGGTCCTTTTCAGGACCAATCTTCTACGGTGGCCGTTTTTCCTCAAGGCTGCCATCAAGTGTTCCTTCTCCTTGGGCAATGATTCCGAGTCTGAGATGGTGAGGGCACAGTGTATGAGGGTGCTGATTGGTGTCCTAGTGTCCCATCCTTCTTTTTCTTCACAAGGACATCAAGAAAGGACAACAAGGGCAGCTGGCCTTGTTGTTCCATCTCCATGGTGGATTTGATTGAGGCATGGTAATTATTGAGGTGGTCCAAGAATGATTGGAGGTCTTTCTTTCCATGTGGCCACACTACAAACGTGTTGTCTACGTACCTTAGCCATAACTGAGGGGTCTGGTAGATTTAGGCTCTATGTCTGTTCCGTACAACAGTACTGGCTGGAAGATGGTTTTGTACATCCTCATCTTTGTCTTCTCTGATATTTCCCTCTTGCCCACTACTGATCTGCTAAGCTGATAATACGATTCCCTACCCTTTTCCCGAATCGTTTTTTCCGACGACCTTTTTCCCGAATTTTTTTTCCGAATCCATTTTTCCCGAATAAGCTTTTTCCCGAAGTCAATTTTACCGAATGTCTTTTTTGTCGAAAGTTTGGTTCGATGATTCCATTGCTATGAATGTGTTGCCATGGCATTGTTGTTGTTTATTATTGACAGAAGGAAATTCTAATACCATTGAAGTTGTATCAATTTGTGAGTTCTATTTCTAGTTGCTGGAAATTTTTTGTGAAATGTCTGAAGAGGAGATCCCAGTAATTATTGGCGAAACCAAGATGACATTGGCCGGATTCTTGTATCAAAGATCAAAGATAAGTGGTGGTATAACGTATTGGGAGTGCAGAAAACTTCGCCGGGGTGAATGCAGATGTCGTGCGCGGACGATTATGGGGCCTGTGAATCCCGTTATTGTCAGTGTTGGGGACCACGATCATCCCCCTGACCGGGAGGCAGCTGGCGCAGAAATTGTTAGGCACAACTTAAAGAGGAGAGCGGAAGAGCACCCTGAACAACCTCCGGCTCAAATTATCTGTGAAATGATAGCTGGTGTTTCTGCTGGAGTAGCAGCGCAATTGCCCGAGAGGGAAAATTTAAAAAAGGCGATGCGTAAAGTTCGACGCAAAAATCTCCCAGCCAACTCCCAAATCATTACTAGAATTGGGAGTATTGCCCGATCAATTTAAAAAAACTCTAAGCGATGAAGAAAAGTAAGAGTTCATTTTTTTACAATAGGGAAACAAGGTATTCGGTAAAAAATATTTCAGAGAAAAGGCTTTCGGGAAAAAAACTTTCGGGAAAGAGGACACGTCACGATTCGGAAAAGAATACTTTCAGGAAAAAGGGCTTCGGAAAAAACGATTCGGGAAAACGGTCGGGTACCGATAATACACCTGGTTTTCTTGATGGATTCTGTGGCTCACTTCAGAGTCTGACCTTCCATCACTAAATAGTGATTTGTGTCCCCAGATATTCAAACTTGTCAACCTGTTCTAGTTGTTGCTCTTCCCACGTTATGTTCAGCATTTCCTGCATCTCATTTTTGGACACTGCCATAACCATACTTATCCCTACATTCATTCTCATTCCATGGTCTCTAATTGAATGTGCCCATAATTCCACTGCTCTTTGCAACTCTCTCACATCAATCTCTCATATCAACTCTCTCTTAGCAATCAATACAATGTCATCTGCATATACCAGTGACTGAACTAATACAGGCCTTAACCTATAATTTCCTATCTTGCACCTTGATTTCTTCTTTTGCATGTTTTTTGTATTGCGTTTTATTTTGTTTGCGTGTTTTATGTATTTGGTCCATCAAAATGATAAATGGTAGAGGACTAAGGCTGTCTCTTTGTTTGATACTTTTCTTCAGCAAACTCTGTCAACATTTTCCCAGCTATTCTTACTGTTTCTTTCACATTAACATATAGACTTTTAATTCTTTCTGTTAAGTTTACAGATACCCCTATTTTTGCTGTGATTCCCATTAACTTCGCCTTAGAACTGTGTGAATATCTGCCTGTAGATCTAAAAAGGCTAGACAGAATGATTCGTTAATGTTGATATATTTGTCCATAACTTGGTATACTGTAAGAATGTGATCCTGGATTTGGCAATTTTTTCTGAGGGCTCATTGTTCCTTTTCTAGTTCTTCCTCAACCTCATTTCTTAGTCTTATTTCAAGAATTCTGGGGTACACTTTAAAAAGCATCAAAGGACAGACATATGGGCCTATAGTCGCTGAAATGAATAGTACAGTAGAAACTCGATAAATACGAAGTTCAAAAATACAAAGTTTAGATTTTACGAAACAAAACTGTTGGTCCCAATGAAAAGCCTTGCTTAATACATGATGCTACTTGAAATTACATGCTCCGAAAATACGAAATTTTCAAAACTACAAACCTCAGACCCAGTCCCCACAGAGAAACTGAGTTCATTTGTACGAAACTTGGGGAGAAATCACATCAGAAAATCTCTCTATTTGCTGACGTAGACATCTAACAAATCAGCTTTGCCAAAAATAATCTACAAATTGTGTAAAATGTGTGAATTTTAGTGTATTCAACTCTCAAAAGTGCCTGAGTCATAGTTATTTATCAAGTTTTTGTTGTGGATAATTTAGATCTTGAGTGATGGGGAAAATGGTAGCATGAGGCAATTATTTCCTTATTTTATTTTTGATTTAACTGTTAGCTGTATTTCCATAATTTAAACAATTCTCTTTAGGTTAAAGCTCATGTGTGGTGCCACATAACACCTCACTACTATACGCTAATTGCAGCTATTTTTATTTATTGAGCACTTGAATGGAAAATTGATGCGATAAAATTATGGGAAATAGGAGTGGGATACCTGTTGCAGTCACTATCCCTAAAATTCATGGCTTCACTATAAATAAATCCAAATTTGTATAGCTATCCCTGCGATTGATATAACTTTGCATCTAAAACGGATTATTTTAAATTTTGTGACAGATGACCAAAATGCGGGAGTGGCTCAACAATATAACATTAAAATATATAATACCTGTGATAAACCATTCAGACACTTCAACCTGAAGAGGCCGTCATCCACAAAATATCATCGTATGAAGTATAGTTCATCGCATGAGTAAACCAGAAAACTGAAATCTTTAAAATAAAATCACTGTGGAAGCCTTCTCTTTAACTTAATTCCTAGATGTTGTTGGGTGACTCCATGAAATTTTACAGGAACCTACTTTCATCCATGAATTACTTCAGTGAATTCTTTGAGTAACCAGACCTTGATACATTACATTTGATCTATCATCACTGTTATCCCTGATTTCCACTAGGTAAATAACCTATTGAAGCAGATTTCATTGTGATGGCATGAGTAACTTTGAGCCCTAGGCATTTTAGTACGTGGATATGACACAACATTGGCATAAATTGGAACCTGATGCGCTCTATTTAAAAATCACCCAAAGTTTAGAAGGATCTAAATGTTGGGTGCGATCTACTCTGTGAGAAACTTATTGTTTTTATCAGGATTTTACCACAGAGAGGAGTTAGGTTTCAGCCTCAGCTACGGCAGAGTTTTTCCATGACCCCAACCTCTTCCTAAGTTCCCCTTGAGTTAAATTTACAAAGTTATGCTTCTAACAGTTAATCTTTTTTCGTTTTCGTGTTTGATGCTCCACAGCACAGTCAAGTATAGAAGGCGCAAGATGCAGAGGGGAAATAAAATATCTAAATAAGTGAATGGAGAATGCTGGATTGAGAATATCTCTGCAATGCACATTTAGGATGAATTTTCTCTTTCACACTATTGTGAATTAAAAGTTCTGAAATTGTGGAATGATTTGGATGTCACTTTTTTAAATATGAGGTATTTCTTTAGCTTCTATGTTTTAGCTTACCGAAGTTCGCATATAAGGACGCCATTATTCTTATTCTTCTCATTGGATAAAATGGCATTTATTTATTTATTTATTAATCCCGAGACACGTGATTACATGTATGGGACAGTTCCAATAGGCAAATTAACAATGTATATGTATAATAGGTATACCAGAATAGCAATGACAAAATATACACAGATTGAATACAAAAATACATAGCGTACAGTTAACTCAATTACATAGAGGTAAGAAATTCATCCACTGAATAAAATGCATTTTTTATCAGATACTCTTTTAGTTCTACCTTAAAGAGTGAGATAGAATTAATGCTTTTAATGTTAATAGGTAGGGAGTTATATAACATCACTCCTGCATAGAGCGGGCTTTTAGCATATAGCTTTAGATTATGAGTAATGATTCTAAAGTCATTTTTCTTTCTTGTGTCATACTTATGCACATTCATATTAGTCATTAGCTCTAGTGCAGAATAATGTTCTTTAATATACAAAATTGAAAAGAATATATAAATGCAGGGGAACGTTAGAAGCATGAGATCCTTAAAAAGGTACCTGCAGCTGTAATTTTTTCTTACTCTTCAGCATAACACCAACAACGTGAAGAGATTATGAATAGAAGGATTAAAAAAATAATCACTTAATTTATTTCCTGGATTTATGTTTTACAGAATAGAACTCTAAGCACGAATCATCTCAGTGAAAAGGAACTTAGTCATGGGTTAATGTTTCTTACTCAAACTTCAATGAGCAGTAAAACCATTTCTACATCTGCATGTACATACTACCCCGTGAGCCGCCGTGTGGCAGGGGGTGGGAGGCCACCAGCCATGTAAAGATGTAAAGTTTTAGGAGGTGAAATGGTGACAAGTACTATGGGAGTGTATTTAGAGGAGCATTTGGCTTGAAACAAAATAATATATATTCCCAAGTTTGTATATCCAGCAGTTGACGAGGAAGAAGCCATAAGTAATGACTTGTGAAGGATTTGTTAAATGGACAGAGTCCTTTGCTCATTTTACCTATGATTTAGCGATAAAGAAAGGGTGATTGGAAGTGAGGTTGGGCCAGCTTCTGTCTTAACTGTGTAGATGTCAGACGCAAATGCCTCTTTTAAACGCCCATATCAGCTGCACTTCCTGATTAACTGCAGATTAAGAAAGCTTGTATCCCATACAAAATCCAGAATTTGCTTTATATACGTCTTCTAAACTGGGTGAGAATATTGTAAAGAAAATGATTGCCAACTAAAAACCGATTGCATAAGGAACTAAGAGGTGGTAGTCATTTCACGGAAGTTTGTGACATTTAGCTTATGATAGAGAGGCATTATTTTGAATGTTTTCATGAATAATGACTATAAATCATTTTAAAACGTTTTCAAAGGCCAGAGAAGTCAGAAGGGGAAGGGGAAATATTTTTTGCAATTCATTCAAAAGATTCGTAAATACGAAGTGCCGATTTTTTGGTCCCACCAACTTCGTATTATCGAGTTGCTACTGTATTTCCCTTCTTGTAGATTGGTGCTAAAATATTCAGTTCCCCATCCGCAAGGATTTTTTTCACTTTCCACGCTCTTCTGCATACCTCCCACATCCAATCAATCACTGCATTTCCTCCAAACTTAATCGTTCTGGCACCAGACCATCAGCGCCTGAAGCTTTGCCAAGTTTTATCCTTTTTTTTGCATCCTCCGTTTTGACACGTGTTATTTCTTCTCCATTCCCTGCCTCTATTTTAGGGTTTGGTTCAACTTCCATTATTTCTACTTGTTCCTGGTGTCCAAAAGTTATGGCAAAGTGATAAGCCATACTCTCAATACGTCTTTCTCATCTGTCACTATCTTTCCTGTTTCATCTGCTACTCTTCTTAATCTTTTTCAGAACTTTCTATTTATGCTTTTCACCTTTTGCCAAAGCTTTTGGTGGTTATGATGGTAGTTTTCCTCCGCTTCATTTCCAAACCCTTCCCAACATACTTATTTTGCTTTTCTCACTGCTTGCTTTGACTCATTTTTCTCTGTACATACTCTCTCCAAGCCTCATCTGTTTTATCTCTAATCCACGATTTCCAAGCAACCATTTTATCCTTAATTTTTCCATTAACATGATCATTTCACCACTTTGTCCTTTTAACCTCTGTCTTCACCATTTGCACTCCACAGACTTCTCTGGTTTTATTTAAACGGGTTTCTTTCAATACTCTCCCACCTAATTCCATTTGATCTCCATCACTTTCAATGCTTGTTACTTCTTCTATTCTCTTCCATAACTCTGCTGTTTCTAAGTCTTGGTATTCCGTTTTCTCTTGTTCATCTCTAAGCTGTCCAACCTTCAAACTCTCATAAGGCGAATCCTTTCTAGACTTCAGAGGGCACAGTCACAGCTTCATGATTAGTAGCCCATGTTCTGTGCTTAGTTCAGTGCTTATGTATACACGCTCATCGCTTAGAGCATACCTCATACTTCTAGTGTTGGTGAAATAATCTATAACACTTCTTACTTCTCTGTTCTCAGACTCAAAAGTGATTATATGTGTTATTCTATGTGGACAAAAAGTGTTGCCAACCAGCAGATCGTTATCTGTGTAAAAATCAATCATCTTCTTTCCGTTTGTGTTGATAACTTGCTCTCCATCATGCCCAATGCTGCCCAATTGATCCATGTCCTCATTTTATGAGGCTCATCCAGAAAGTAAGGTTACAACATTTATGTAGGATCGAAAAATGCTTGTATTTAATTGAAATTAACAGGATACTTTAAAAATACATTAAAATATTTTTCAACATGATTGCTGTCAAGAATGAGATATTTCTGTAGTCAGGGCATCAGCTTTTGTATGCCAGTGTCATCGACCGCCAGCTCTTTCAGCCACTTCTTCATAGCTTTCTCAACCTCCTGATCGTTGGAAAAACATTTCCCACCCAAAAACTCCTTTAGTTTAGTGAAAAGGTGTGAGTCTAAAGGCGCCAAGTAGGGTGAATAGGGGAGTGGGTGACTATATCCCATCCAAACGATGCCAGCAGCTCCTGTGAAACTCTCGCGGTGTGGAGCCTGGCGTTGTCATGCAGGAGGCTGATTCCCCGGGTCAGCATTCCCATTCTGTGGTTCTGAATGGTTCTTCTTAGTTGTTTTTAGGGTATTGCAGTAAGTCTGTGCATTAATTGTAGTCCCTTTAGACATGAAATTCACCAAAAGAACCCCCTTACGGTCCCAAAAAACAGATGCCCTGATTTTTCTGGCTGAATGGGTTGTCTTGAACTTTTTGGTGGCTGGAGAAGATGAATGATGCCACTGAAGTGATTGTCTTTTAGATTCTGGGGTGTAGTGACACACCCACATCTCATCCCCCATCATGATAGAGTCCAGGAAAGCTTCTCCCTCCTGTGCAAAATGATCCAAAAATCACGCACGGCGGTCACGCAATTTTGACGGTGCTCCGGTGTGAGCATTCTGGCCCCTATCTCATACACAAATTCTTGTAACCAAGTTTTTCCGACACAGTATTACCAAGGAGGCTTCAAGAATTGTCATGATATTCTTCATGAAGGTCGTCAAGCGTCACATGGCAGCCATTTCGCACTTGTTTTTCGATTTTTTGCTCAAGTTTGTCAGAAATCACTGATGGTCTCCCACTCCTTGCCTCGTCATATCAGTACGGCCTTCTCTAAGCAACCTAACCCACTTCGTGACATGTTGTCGACTCATCACATCACTACCATAAACTTCCACAAGATTCCGATGGATATTCACAGAAGTATTGTTCTGCAAAGACAAAAAACGGATGACCTCACGGATCTCGCATGGATGGGAGGTGGTGGGAGCGCACAACGACCTCTCCATGGGATGAATTTACTGTGGCTGAACAAGCTTGCGGGACCAAATGAACTGACTGTTAGGATCCCCCATACATGCTAGGTGCGCCAACTTTGAAACAAAAAATTTCCCCCGGCCTCAGGAGCCCTTGTGACCTTAATTTCTACCATGTGACCTTACTGATGACCCTCATAGGTTTCTGCCTATTCTGGATCTCCCATTATCATGAAGTGTATGTTCTGTTCTCTTGCCTTGTCTATGGTTTCCTGCAACTAAGTGTAGAAAAGATCCTTCTCAAACTGTTCAGTATCCTGTGTCAGGCATATACCTGAATCAATGATATTTTCTCCTGCATTTCCAGATTCACTTTTATTATTCATGAATTCACTGGCTCCCACTCCATTATTCTGTCTCTATATCTTCCCTCCATTACCTTCCCACTCCTTCTTTTGCTCTGCTGCAGTGTTCTACCCCAGAGTAAAACATTTGATATCCATCTTTCAACACTACTTCCTCCAAATCATTTTTTTCGTCTTCCTTACACCCAGAATCCTCAGCCTGTAATTTTCATCTCATCTACAATTTCACACTCCTTTCCAGAGAGTGATGTTATGTTCCATGTACCAAAAATGGTGTCCATTCACTTGCCCAGTTGATTCCTGTTAATCCATCTGGCTCTCTCTATTTGACTTTGAATAATTTGTTTCACTCAAGTGAGTCATTGACCCTACCAAGCTAGAAGGTTGGAGGAGCTGCTTCCTGTTTTCTGTCTGGGTTGTCTCCCTTAGCTTTCAAAGATCCCTCTTCAAACCACAAGGCAATTGTCTCTGTCCTGTGATACCCTGGTCAGTCAGGTTGCCTCTTCCACCAGTTCAGCCGTACCGAAGTCCAAACCTCCTATTTGCAATGCCTCCTCGTGCCAAATTTTCGGAGATGGAGGTGAGGATGGTTTTATGCGCTATTTGTATCTTTCGTCGAGAAATGTGGTGACAAAAGATATCCCACATATCATAATGTCTGAGTGCCTTGGCATAGCCCTTGAAGCTGTGAAGAAAATAGCATCTAGGAATCGGGAAAACATCCCTGACGATGCAACAGGAAGCACACCATCGCCGAAGAGGGAGCAACTTCATCGAAGAGGCCGCAAGAAGATTGAGGTTGTAGGCAATTCCTCGCGCGCCTTACGGGCAACCCTCTGACTGGGCAACAGTGCACGCCTCTCCCTTTCTCTTCCGGACATGCTTCCGGCAGTTCAGTGCGCTCTTTTTCCTAAATAAATGTTAATCAATATTGAGTAACCAACGAATTCCTTAAAGATTTTATAAGTGGATTCATGATGATGAGCTTGACAGCTTGAAGAAGGTTCAAACGGCGGTTTTCAGGGATGCGCGGAACGGAAAATAACGCAGTCTTGCAATTTCATCAATAACTAAAATAATAATGAAGTAAATAATCGGAAACTTCGTACGATTGTTAAGAAAGATCTTTGCTACATCATTTGAAAAGTAAGTTTTGGTATCTTGATCCGCGTTGTTATTACGAAGCCGTAAATGCGATGCACCCGTCCAGTACCCGGAAAAATGTTCTAATGCTAAATGCTAAATTCTAATGCTAAAATTCTGTTTTTCAGCACACACTGAAATCAATAAAAACAGTAATAAGTTTTGTATACCATCACTAAACGCAGAAATGAACAAGCTTTGATTTGATGTATTTCATTTTAAAATCGATTGAGCCGTCTTTGAGATATTAGTCTTCAAACTCGGGTGACGGAATTTTGCAACGGATAGTAGAGAACTTTCAGTAGGCCCCCTAGTGAAAGCTGGAACACTCACGGTACCCATGGTGCGATATCACGTCATCAGCACCAGCATGACAACCATGACGTGATATCACGTCAGGCCACACTCAAAGGGTTTAGAGACAAGCCCCGTGCTTGCCACCGGTATAGCCGAGTTGTCCAGGGAGTTCAACCAATTAAATGTTGCAAAAAAATTTATGAAATAACTGTTGAAAAAATACCCTTTCTGTTCTCTCAACATGCACCTTTTCTTTAGCGAGGGAGAATTGTTGTGATTATTCAGCCTTGTCCAATTTCTGCTTAAGGTGGATTGAAATTTGAAAGTTGAATATTTTACTACTACATTTTCAAATGGACTTTCTGCTTAAAAGTCCATTTTCAAATTATTTCAAATTACATATTTAAGTTTATGACATTCTCTTTGCATAGGGATGGCTGAAAACTCGTCCCGCTAATGAAGCAGACACATTGTGGAATCTCTTTGATCAGATTTTTGAAGAGTTGCACTTATTTGTGCAAATCAAACTTAATGCTAAGATGAAAATTTTGGAAAGCATGTATATTCGACAGTGTGGAGACTTATTAGATGGTTTAATACCATCACCTGAAGAGTCAGGTAAGTCCTTAATGCCTTTTTCAAGTGATTTATTCACTCCATTGTAATGAACTTGGCATCTGAAATTAATATAATGTTCATTGTATACATTTTTCAGGACCAATTGAACCATTTCACTTGGAGCGTCTATTTCTCTTTGCACTCATGTGGAGTTTAGGAGCAGTGCTGGAATTGGACGACAGGGTGAAAATGGAAAATTTCATTAGAACTCACCCATCTAAATTGGATTGGCCCAAGGTAATTCCATTTCTTAAGTTCTCTTTAAATCCTTTATTTGGTTGAATTCATTTCCATTGAACAAAGTGAATTTCCCTAGCTTTTATCGACTAACGATCATCTTTTAGTGTAGTTAACATACAACAGCTTTTAACACACAATTGGCCAAGGGCCTAGCCTCATTGAAACACCAGTTCCCGTAAGATCACTGAAGTTAAGCAATGTTGGGCCTAAACGAGGGTTGGATTGGTGACCATTCATACCTTCACCGTGGCGCTCTTGTCCCGTCTGCATGTGGCAGGCAGGTTAAACATGGGGTTGGCACAATGGACCATTCAAGGTCTAGGTGCCCGAGCTCCCGTCAAAGGCTCCCCCTACTAACAATCTACATACAATGGTTCTCTGACAAAACCATCATTGGCTGTTTACTCATTTGTTGCACAATGCTCATGTAATGTCAGCCTTATGAAGAGCATAAACACCCCACTGTAGCTATGGCCAAATCGCCAATCATGCTTGGCGTGAGTATGTTTAGGTGTCACATGATGTTGACATTTAAGGAAGCACACGAGCCTGCCCAGCAAATCTGTTGAGTATATTGCTCTCCATTTTGGCGGAGGCTAGATGCTTTTGGCTTTTAGCTTTGATATTTTGGCATGATTCAGATTGCTCCAGGTCATCTGCACACCACTACAGAAAGTATTGTCTTTACAAAGCACCCATTGTAGCCGCAACATGTGTCACCTACTCTGAATGAAAAGTTAGCATTAATAATAATAATAAATATTTATTTGTCCAGTGATTTGTTTGTACAAATATAGGACACGTCCAGACAGGCATATACAAAACAAATGAAAAATTTAAGGATGAAGAAAATCATCAACAGAGTAAAACAAATGTCTCAATAAAAAACCATGTAATTTACATTTGAAGAGGGCCATTGTCTTTGCATGCTTAACTTCACGAGGAAGTTTGTTATAAAATAAAAGGCCCATATGCATAGGGGCATAACTTGAGTTTCTTGTTCTAACCTACATTTGGTGGAGGTCAGCAAAGCTCTATAACTATGTATGATAACTATGTATGTCATTATTAAAGGCATAATTGGAAAGATTTACTTGGCACAAATAATTGTAGCAAGCATGTATATACAGGGAAGGGATTAAATAGAAAAACTAAAATCAGCTTTCAGCTGGGCTGTTTCTTGGATCTATGATGCCAGTATTGATTTCTCAAGCTCATGACACTTATTAGAGGAAGCCAACAGTGGGAGCTGCTAGCCAAGTTATGTTGGAAATTTACCTCTATCTACCCATCTAACATAGTGAACTGCCTGCCAACTTGAATATGAAAAATCTAATCAGGTGACTAAATGTTAAGTCGATTCCATGAAGTCACGCCTGAGACAATGAAGAATATGGAAGCCGAGCGTGGTTAATTACGTAGGTTACAAAATACGGCAGAGTAAGATGGAGAATCAAAGAGTGTGGATGTGTGCAGCAGATTGGGAATCAAAGGTGAAAGCGAGGAAATGAGGTTGGCGGTGTACGGTGGAAGGGTGCTGGCACGGCAGTAGAGGTGCAGATGAAAAGGCACGGAGGGAAACCAGATACGTGAAGGCGCACTCCGGCCCGGCTTCGCGAAGGGAGATCCAGAGGCCAACCAGAACATCCACGTCAATATCCTTTACCAGATCACGATAAGTGCAAAAGGAACGGGAATTTTGTATAAAATTTAAAGAAATTACGCCCATTCTTGTCAAATTATCCAGGAATATTTCAATCTGTTAATATATGTATATATTTTATGCAAATGCTGTAAATTGGGCCCAATCGTTTCTTTGGAATGAATTAAAATTATATCTGTGCATGAATAAGATAAGCAGTGTTTTTTTAATAAATTGAAATGTCTTTCCTATGATTGATGTGTATGTGTCGTAATTGAAAGATTGTGTGTAAGGTAATCATAACTAAGGTAACCGGCAGGAGGGTTACAACAGTATCTCCAAACTGATTTCCCATTCCTGGGTTTTAAATTTGTTTCCACTAAAAAAAAAAGTCAACCATTTGAATCAGCATGAATACAGTGCTGTTGTCTTTTGAGGTATTGACTTATTGAAATTCAATGTTTCACGTTTTTTATCCTATTTACTTGAAGGAGTCTGATGGTGCTGTAGTAATCATTTTGGCTTCCTTCTTTAGGTTAAACCAGAGGAAACGATATTTGAATATGTGGTGAGCCCTAATGGTGAGTGGGAACATTGGAAAACCCGTGTTGAGGATTACATCTATCCTCCAGATTCTGTCCCTGAATATTCATCTATATTGGTGCCGAATGTGGACAATGTTCGAACAGCATTTTTGATCAATACTATTGCCAAACAACAGAAAGCAGTGCTTCTGATTGGAGAACAGGGAACTGCAAAAACAGTCATGTTGAAAGGTTTCATGTCTAACTATGACCCTGAGTATCATTTAAGCAAAAGCTTTAATTTCTCCTCTGCCACAACACCCAATATGTTTCAGGTGAGTGGAATACATAGCATTTTTACTAGTCATGCATTGTTTAGTGCAAGGGGTTTAGTCAAAGGAGTTTAGTACCAATCAAATTTGCACTTGCAGAGATCATTGAGACATGTGAAAAATAGGAATGTGTTCCAAGTACCTTAGAAGTAGTTGGACAAAATGCCTATAAATTAAACGTATTGCAATTTAAAATATTGTTAATGCATTTTTTTAGGAATGCATAGTATATACCATTGAAAAAATCTTCATACATAGTAGACAACTGATGAAGTTATTCTTTGAGCTCATAAAATGTTCTCGCTCAATTTTTAAATTTGCTCTCAGAAGCAAGTTCCAAGTCCTAGTGCACTGACAATTGGCAGCAAATCAGCCAAACCCCATACTCTAGAGCCGCTTGAGGCAATGGTTCCTAAATTTCGGTGGGATTGCTCCCAGGTGCTAGATGAAGTCAACCTTCTTTAAGCTTTAAGCCATTGAAGAGGTATTGTTTGGGTTTCAATGTGGCACGTTGTCATCTGGTCACCTGATGATGACATGTCACATTGAAACCCATCAGGGTCATCTTGAAATAAATTAATGTGATTACTCAACATTAATTCGTGTGGTCGGGAATGGTGAAATCATTGTGGTGGGTTGCGCTTACCACTATGAGATGGAATCGCTCCATAGCAAATTTGTGCTCATTGAAATTGCACTAAACTAGGCATGACTGTACATGTATACCAATAGGATGGCTCTGATTATTTTCCAATGGAAAAGTAATGGGTGAAATTTTAGCATAACTTCTAAGTCTTTTTTTTCTTCCATCAAATTTAATTGCAGCGCATCATTGAAAGCTATGTTGATAAGCGTGTTGGAACAACCTATGGTCCACCAGCTGGTCGTAAAATGACCATTTTAATCGATGACATTAATATGCCTGTGGTTAACGAGTGGGGTGATCAAGTGACAAATGAGATTGTGAGGCAGCTAATGGAAGCCGGGGGTTTCTATTCTTTGGACAAACCTGGTGACTTCTCTTTTATAGTTGATGTGCAGTTTCTTGCTGCCATGATACATCCTGGAGGAGGACGAAATGATATTCCACCACGTCTAAAGAGACGATTCAACATATTTAATTGCACACTCCCATCCAATACCTCAATGGATAAAATATTTGGTAAATTGTATCTTGTGAATCTTTTTGTTAAACTTCACCAGCATTCCATGGCATTTGAAACATTTAACATTAATTATTAATTTTTTCTCTAATTCTAGGTGCTATTAGCAATGGTTACTTCTGCCCATCAAGATTCAATGAAGAGGTCACCACACTTCCTAGTATTGTTGTACCTCTTACTAGAATTTTATGGCAGAAGGTAAAAAGCAAAATGCTCCCAACACCTGCTAAGTTCCATTACATTTTCAACTTGAGAGATCTATCAAGAATTTGGGAGGGTATTTTGTATGTCAAGGGTGAAGAATGCCAAACGGCTCGTGACTTCCTCGGTTTATGGAGGCATGAATGTACCCGTGTTATTTCTGACAGGTATATTTTTCAATTAAAGTTTATTTATTACAATACTTATTTTTTCAAATGAAAGACTTTGAAAATAGGTAGTATATCAAATGGATGCAATTCCAAATTTCATGACTTGGGTATGTGAATGAGGGTTGCTGCAAAGCTTTAGTTCAGTAGAGTGCTGACTATCCATGCTAATGGAGGGAGAAGCCCAAATGGATAATCAAAAGTGACAGGTATGATGAAATGTCACTCTTGCTAATACATCCCCAGAATATACGTTTTCCTGTGATTAGCGACATTTTCTTGAGGACCAAACAATTTTTATTTCTTGTAATTCAATCCTCTTCAACTATGTACACTTTCAAATTTAGAAATATCCCATGAATTACAATAATTGACTTGGAGCAAGATCCTCCACTCCACCAAACCTCCTCCCACTAAAGACTCCTGCATCCTTTCTATTTGCACAATGTATTTCCCGGATGTTTAGTCTATCAATTTTATCTTTAAAGATCTCTTTCCCATTCTGAAAAACCGCTCCTCCACTACAAAAATTTTCTCCCAGCCACCCTCAATCACATACAAGCGTCCTCCTAACTTGTCTGATATATTAAAATCCACGAAGCCTCTTTCCATAATCCCTGCTGCATCAAAACCCACCTCCTTCCCTTGTAATCGTCCCCGGTGCAAATTATGTCCAATCTTCAGTTCCTCCCCTCCTCCCAACCCC